>CM060084.1:36315047-37636047 GCA_030533445.1 Cyprinodon diabolis | reverse complement strand
AATGGCACGCACAACTGAACCGGGCTGCCCCACACAAACCACTAGCGCTAACACGGTACTAGTTCAGTAGGGCTTGGTGCGGTTCAGTTCTGGCTCAGTTCTAAGATAAAGAGCGCATGGGCAGACCACATCATCTTCCTACAGTCAGCCTCCTTAATCAGCTAAAAACTCCCAAAAGCTGACTGTCACGTAAATTCACCAAGGGCTGGCTTTTTTGCCCGACTCTCTGCAAACAACAAAATATCACAATGATAACAAAACATAACCTCTAGAGAGCAGTAGTGCCATAGATCGCCACTGGGAGGCGAGCGACCATGCTAGCGTGGTGTCTAAATGGTCGTGAGGAACTGAGCTAAGCACGGTTAACTGATCCAAGCTTGGCACTAATGGGTTTTAGGAGGGTAGTGTAAATGGGGCTTATGTGAAACAAATTTCCAAATTTAAGGTTAAACATGATTTTAACTAATCTGGTTACTGCTGTTAGAACACAAGTTAGCACTAAGTTGTTTAATGACGAAAACCATTCTTTTAAGTCCTTAAGAGAAAAGCAATTAGCCTAAAGATGTGTTGCTAAAGTTATTAGCCACAACCAGGGGAAACTGCTGACAAGAGCCGAGATTTCCTAAAAAGTAGCATCACACATGATATACTTTCTCCAGTAAACACCTTCTAAGTGGCAGAAGTTGACACGATCATGGAGAAACAGATCCATATGAGAATAGAGGAGAAGCTATGGGTCTGTGGAAAGCAAGCCGTGAGTGTACAGAGAAAAAGCATGCACTCATTTGGAATATTGGAGTCCTAAAAATACTTAGTCTGCACACATAAAATGTTCTAAATGTGCAAGGAAAGTGGTTTACGTTCGTGTCTTAAATAAGATTGCTAATATGAATATGTATAGCACATGTGCCCTTTAGGGATGTGACGATTTATGAAAACCGTCCAAACCGTTCGGTTCGACTGTCTCGGTTCGATTCGCGTGTGTTTCATTCGGTTCATGCGCTGCTCCTTTTTCTCATAGGCGAAGCGTTTACACTCCAGAGCAGAAGGTGGCGGTACTGCGACCAAAGCCAACCACCAGTAGTAAACAAGAAGAAGAAGAAGAAGCGAAGCAGCGTACCCGGGTGTAGCAGGGAAAAAAATCAGTTGTTGTGGAGAATTGTGTCGGAATGGGGAGTGGGAAAGAACAGTATTTGGAAGACGCGGCAGCAGCACTTTATAGGTCTGCTGTATGGGACCACTTGCATTTAGAGTGACCTACGATGACGGCTGAAAGAAAATTGTGGATAAAAGTGTAGTAGTGTGCAAGCATTGTGCAACACGTTTTGTTTATGCTAACAGCAACATGACCAACATGTCATGCTAACCCCGAAATCCCTTATACTCCGTCAGCAACCCCTGCTGCACTCTAGACCGCCTGCACAAAGCAAAGCCTACAGCCCCCACTGTGGCTCCCGTCCGCTCCGCTCTGAGTTCCTTTGAGATCATAGAGGGCATGCGCGAGATGATTAAATTCAGAGCAGCAAAACATGCGGAAATGATCCAGGGTTTCCACGGATCCTTTAAAATAATTACAATCCATTATTTTTTGGGGGATTTTTTCATTAATTTCATAAATTTTTATGGAATTTCGGTGTAACAATCAACATATACCAAATACCGTGACCACGAAACCGTGAATCGAACCGAACCGTGATTTTGTGAACCGTTCCACCCCTAGTGCCCTTTTGGCAGAATTCTGACTTCCTAACATTTTACCATAAAAAATAAAACTGCATCACAACAAAGGTAAAAATCCACCTTTAACTGCTTAGCGTAGCCGAGAATATAATCCAAACTCTTTAGTATGACTAAGCTTTTATGCAGTATTGGGATCAGTATGTTTCAGCATGGAAAAATCTAATACAGGAGGCACAACATAATTAAATGAGCTCCCTCTGACCATCACACACCACAGAAATAAAATATTTTTTGTCAATAAAAAGATAAACATAAAATGTTTAGAATTTAATAGTGAACAAGTTGAAAACAATCAACGTGGTTGTAGACTTTGCAGAGATGAAAAGTCCTTAAAGGTGTGAGAAGAGGTAGATTGTAGGTTGCCGTTTGGGCTGTAACAGAAATCTATTTGTGTGTAAAATGGCCTGAATAAATGCCAATACATAGACTATTTGCCCAATAAACAAATGTAATTAGTATACTTTTTCTTGTTGGGTTTTCCTATAAAATATGTGTTTTGCAGAGATCATGCTTTTGAGACATGAATGAACTACATGGGGAGTAGTGGTTACGGCATTGCGCTGAGAATCCTGAGGTTCTCAGTTCAAGCCCCACTCCCACAGACTGCCACTCTGGGTGACTGAGCAGGATCCTTAACCCACCACTGCTCCCCAGGCGCCTTGCAGTGGCAGCCCACTGCTTCCCAAACAGATGGGTTAAACGCAGAGGTAAATTTCTCCAGTGTGAGATTAATAAAGTTAAATTATTATTATTAGTAACTTTAAATCAAACAACCAAATTCCAGCAACACTAGCTTTCTATGCTGGCTTCAGTTTTTTAGGATTATAGCACAGTGACTGGTGTTTTACCTTATCTGCTTTCTGGCATTCAAAAACTTACCAGGCAATTAAAGGTTTTTCATGTTATCGCCACTAACCCTGTCCTCTGTGTCCTCTGTTTCAGTATAAAAGCAGCTGTTCATTGCTGATTAGCTCCATATCTCATCATAAAACCAGAGGTACAAAGAGCAGTTTCTTTTGCTTTTTTGTGGGATGTAACGGCTGCATCAGAAACCTGGCTGCCAAACAGTGGTCAACACTTAAAGAACAAACATGATGTGCACTACTGCGGATTCAATGAGGATTTGATGATGGATCATGCAAAGCAAACGTCATGGTTGGGGTGGTTTTCATTCAACTGTTAACAAATGGCATAACAACCACAAATGTTCTGCTTTTCATGTCATTTTTCACAAAGTTTGAGAGATTGGGGTGCTCTCATTTTGATATAGACCAAAAACAAAAACTCAATTTGCAGGAAGCTGGCACATCTAGACTAGGGTGACCAGACGTCCTCTTTTTACCGGACATGTCTTACTTTTCATACCTAAAAAATGTCCGTGGGGAATTTTGGTCAACTACAGTGCAGCAGAACAGAGCCATGAGCTCCAGGGTGGGTTCGGGAACCCCGGCAGACAGGGGCAGGGAGCCAGTGTGGGACGGAGCGACCGAACCCGACCTGGTGACGGTAGCCTGAACAATGGCAGGCAGGGGGGGGTATACCATCACCGGGTCGGATTCCGTCACTCCGTCCCCGTCTCGAATGCCCAAATCTGGTTACCATAATGTAGTTCCAAACCAGAGAGCACAAGAGTAGGGAACACAAGTGATGTGCTATTAAGCAGTTACCAGATTTTCCAACAGTCAGGTCCAACAGTTAAGCAACACAAATGATAACTTTCTGTTATACTACATGCAATACCCCTTTGTTGACCTAAAGAGAGTATCTGCATATTCTGCTTGAGGGATACTGACGATGACAGGCATGAGTTGGGCAGATGGTAGCTATTACAGTTCAGTGATGTTTCGACACGAAAGAGATTTTATATACACTAGGGCGGATCAAACATTGAAAAGCCTGTGATTAAAATTTGGTGGTAACTATTTCGATGAGACTAAAAGAGACATGATTATTTTGAAATGTGCAGGAAAAAGAGTTTTTGTCAGAAAATGAAATGAACTGCAAATTTAAAGCAAGAGTATCATATTTCCAGATCTGAAATAGCATTAACTATCTTTATAGTGATAAATAATTATGACAAAGCTTTGAGAATTTAAAAGACATATGAGAAGCTTTTTCTATTTAAATACTCCCCCTCACTTTCCCTTGCTCTCTCCAAGCCAGAGGCCTTGTTCAATTGGCACAGATTCATCCCAGCTCCAAAACAAAATTGCTGCCTAAGTGTTTCCACTCTGCTACCCCATCATGCCCTTACAGTAGCTTGGCCTAAGGAGGGGGGTTATAAGGACAGGAAAAGCAAGCGTTTGCCATAGGTCTGCTGTTACATGGGATAGAAGAACAACCACCACTATAGAACAACTGATCTTCATATCCCCCTCAAATGATACCAGAGGAAGCTTTAGACCTAATTAAACTGGAATGGTCATACAGTATTAGTCAGCTAGAGGATACCGTGTTAAATTCTTGTTCTGCTCCTCATAGACAGACCACTCTTTGTTTGTGGGGCATTAGCAGAGCGGATACGAGTGAGGCATTCTGCTGCAGAAGCCAGTATGCCTCCGTCTTCCTGCTCGGTCTCAGAGGTGTTGAAAACTTCCCAAAGCACATTCCAGTCACAGACAGACACAAGGAATAACAGTTCAGCAAGGATAAAGGAATTTGCAGAGCTTCTCTTTGGAAATTTTTTTTAGTTTTTTTTTTTTTTTTACCTTTCCAAAGAAATAATCATGTTATGATTTATATATATATTTTTTATTCAAAAATCCCTATCCCTGAACAACCACTAACATAATCTTCTAATCCTGAAAGTATTCATAACATAAGTTTGGAATATTGGGAAACCCACACAACGTTCCACCCAAGAAAACATAGGCCACATATACTGAAAAGAGAGAAAAAAAAAAAAAAAGCTGGATTTGCAGAGAGCATGAAAGATTTTTTGGCAGACCACCACCGTCTGACTGTAAACACTGCAAAGAGTATTTTTAGGGGACTATTGCACTCAGGTTGACACCAAGAGGCTTTTTCTCTGGTTTAGTACTGGATAAACAAGGAAAAGTCAGTAGATATTCACAGAAAGGAACAAATGAAGACCTAAGCAAAGTCTTTATGCGCCTGTTTTTTTAGCCTGAAGCAGTTTATGTGCGATAAAGAGGCAAGAAAATGGAAATCTGAAGACTAGATCGGGAGAAAGAGGCTGATAATAGCAACAGGGAAAGGATGAAAGTTGTAAATAAGTAACATGTTTAAAAAAGAATGAGAAACTGTGATGATGCCAAGGCTTAAAAAGTTAAAAGAAATGGAAAGAAAGGAATACTTTCTTAACTGAGGCCTTAAAATTCAATATGTGGATCAGCCCCTTTTCCTCTTGTCTACAGGAGACCATTACTTTTAAAAGCACTTGCTGGTCATTTACAATAAAAGCCCGACAAAAGCTTGGCAATCAAAAAGAGAACGGAAAATCTTTAGATAATGACAATTTATCTGATAGTTTTGAAATGAAGTTCACACAAAAAAGTCACTTGGCTCTAAACGTATAAGAATCAAAAATCAAGCCATCTATCAGAACCTCAGAGCTTCAGAGCAACTTCTGTTAAACACTTTCTAAAAGCGTTCAAAGCCACATCATGGAGGACTGCATTTATACATTCTCCTTCCAACTCCTCTGTCTGCTTTATTCCTAATCAAAATCCAATTTTAGATACAAATCTTTTATCTTTACCACACAGAGCTGCAGCAGTATATAAACTGGATGAAGCAAAAAAAAAAAAAAATACAGATTAATGCAAACTGTTACTGAAATGAAGTCAATTTTATCCCACAGAACAACTTTTCAATACGGATCCAGAGAAAAAATGAACAATGCACAATAAACCGAATCACTGTGGCAATTTCAATTAAAGCAATTTAATAACACCAGTATGAAACTAAACAAACAAAAACAAAAAATGGTTGGATGGCAAATTAGTTAAGATACTATATTTAACAGGCCAGAAATCAGAGGTGTCAAGTAGCAAAGTAAAGCTACTTTGTTACCTTACTTAAGGGGAAATTTTGGCCATTTGTACTTTGAAAAAAGTAAGAAGTAGAAGTAAAAAGTTGCATAGAAATAATTAATCCGGCAAATCGTCTATACTTTCTACTCCTTACATTTTAAAAATAGACTAAATTTTGTTTTATTCAAGCTAATTTTCTTTATGGCCTGTTGGTGTTAAAAAAAATTAAATAAAATCCATCAGAATAATTGGTTTCACCCAGACTATGATTTTTTTTTGTGGTCGGATTCTCTACGGCACTAACTCGTTATTCACTACATACCAAAAAAAAAATCGTTTTTCAACATGATGCAAAGTTAAATTTTACACTGTTGCCATTAGTTTAAAAGTAAGAAAATTAAGCATAAGGACGTTATCATCCAGAATTGTTGAAAAAAGTTCCTTTAATACGGTAGTGTAGTAAAGCATCTGTCCTTAACCTTTTTTTTTCAGCAGTACTTTTACTTTTATACTTTAAGTAGTTTAGAAGATAGAACTTTTAAAGTAAAAAGCTTAACTTGATACTCTTAAAAAAAAAAAAAAGTGTCTTTTAACAGCATGATTTTACAGCTGAACAAATTAGTCTGAAATCAAAATTGAGATTATTTTCAAATAATATTGCTACCACAATTTTATTGGAATTTTCCTTTGCAGTAGCCACAAGCATGCAGATTGTTCATTTCAGGATCAGTTTTTTCATTACCATGACAGCTTGCTTGTCCAGAGTCCATTGTTGCAGGTCGCTACTGTAACTTGGGGAAAAAGTGCTTACTGCTATTTGCATTCAGTTATTTTCGTGCTAGAATAAGTGCTCTTTTACCCTATTTGTGACGATAAACCCCCTTTAAGCATATTACCACCACCTACAGGTCCTTTATGAATTGACCAAAATTGAATGCCTCGTTATTTGAAAATTGCATTTTGTTAAATTGCAATTATATCCCCAGCACTAATGTCAGTGATTGGTGAAGGTAGTAGTGACCAAGATTTCTGAATTAAATTGAAGTAAATATGTTACTAATATATATTGCAGGCCATTGGCTTCAGTTATTTAAAATCAAGTGTTTTTTTTTATTTCAATTTCTGACTCTGAAACACAAACCAATCATCTCTGCTTTAAATATGGTTTTCCTCCAAACAGTCGAAATGCATCAAGTACAACAAAGTTCAAAATAACTCGCAATGTAGAGTTCAATATTGGCCTCCCTCTGCTCCACTGAAATGGGTTGTGGTTAAGTTGAAACAGTTGATGTGCAGGGTCTTGAAATGCACAGCAAACATTAGCCCCATTTGGTGGTAGAGATTAATTTGCCCCATTTACACTACTATTTTAAAAAACGTACGGAGATTGAACCGAGCACGGTAACTGAGATAACTGTTGAGTGTAAATGGCACGCACAACTGAACTGTACCATGCTAGACCCAACAGAAAAGGGCTAAACTAGTACTAGTTCATCAGTAGGGCTCGACGCGGTTCAGCTCTGGCTCGGTTCTCAGATCAAAGTGCATGAGCAGACCACGTCATCTCCTTACAGTCAGCCTTCGTAATCATGAAACTTTAGAGATTTATAAAAATACAAGCTTCCCTACAGAGCCACATGATTCCCAGTGATAATTCTGCTTAGCAGTGTGATGAGTCTCCACTCCCGTTTTTCTTCCCTGCGTCTTTAAGCCTTGATTACATTATCGTTTGTCGTGTCTGCTTTCCGAAAGCCGACTCTGTCCCGTAAATTCACCAAAGGCTGCCTTTTTTACCTCACTCTTTAAAAACTTCCTGAATGTTACGGGCGCCGCCATGTTGATTTGCTTGTTTACTTCTAGAGAGCCGTAGTACCGTAGATCGTCACTAGGAGGCGAGGAACCGCATTAGCCTGGTGTGTAAACGGTCCATAAGGAATCAAGCTTGGTACTGTTAACTGATCCAAGCTCAGCACGGATCGGTTTTCAGAGGGTAATGTAAAAGGGGCTTTTGAATGAATGACTAAATTGTTTCCGCATGATCACAGGTGACCAACATCCAACCTTTTCAATCACTGCACAGAAGCTTTCATTAATTATTTAAACATTTCACACCAGAGCAAAAGGGAAGTCATCTGAGAGGAAAGCAAACAATGCAGCTGCATCTCACCGAATTAAAATACATTAATTAATACAAAAATTAAATACAAAGAAGAAATATGGACTCTATCAGACCTGCTCCAACAATACTGGAGTCAAAATGTAGTTATAAACAGTATTATCTAAATTTAAACCTGATTTATGCATCTTTTAAGTAAGAAACTGTAAAATCTATAACACTGAAGACATGAGATCACATAGAGCTCTGATTTTAAGTAGCTTTTAGAAGATAGAAGAGGTACCCACAGCAATGTGAGCCTGCAGAAAAAACAACAACATCCTCCTACACAGAAAGCTTCTTGATTAATGTTATGCCAGCTCATCTCCGCAGAGTAAACTGCTGCTGGACTGACAAGGAGCTAATAGCAGCTGGTATGGCACAGCCTCATTAGAGCACAGAAGCTGCAATACTAAGAGGCCTGGTATGGTGATCCCGATGCACACAAACAAAGAGATGGTGGAAAGTTGTGCACATGTGCACACATTAAAAGATAGAAACAAACAAATCATTGACAAGTGCAAATAAAATAAAATCTAATATATTCATCTTCATGCTGTTGTCTTATAAGGGTCGTAATTATCTGGAAGAAACAGGTGATTTACCTGTGAAGAGTTTGGTGATGGCTTTGTTCTGCCTCCGTGCAGAGCAGATGAGCAGCAGCCAAGGAGGCAGGAACTCATGGTGACTGGCGAGGAGCTCAGCGATTGTCCTGGGAGACCCTGGCGAGGACCTCTGCTCCCCCTCGCCGAGCTGAGAGCCTTCGTCAATAGAGTCCACAAGCAGGAAGAGTGACTGCTGAGGTGGCTTAACGCTCAGCAGAGGCAAAAGGACACACCTAAGGTGGGGGCAGGAAAAGAGCAAACCGTTAATACATTTAGGGTTTTGCATTATGGTTTGTTCTACAAGTTAATTTCCAATGATCAGCTTGTAAAACATACATTGTTAAAACCATGTGGAGCTCGGTTTCTTATAGTTTTCAAACTTTTTCTGTTTTTTAGTCCTACTTGATCTTAAATGTTGTATTTGTTTTTTTTTTTTTTTTTATCCAGTTTTCTCTGAAAACACTTTAGAAATCTTCACATAAAAGTTTGAATCATACAGAAAATGAAATATTCCGAGCTAGACTTCATTAATTACACAGGACTTTGGTAGGAAGCAAATTGCACTGGGATTTATTTATGAGCATCAGGGTACAGGAGGCTTAAGCTCCAGCACACCTTTCACATGTCTGCAAAAAAAAAAAAAAGTATTATTTTCTTTCCACTTCATAATTAGAACACTACCACGTGTCGGTCAACATAAATCCTGACAAGTCAACTCAGGTTTGTGGTTCACAAAACATAAATCTGGCTCTTTTTGCAGGTGCAGGGCACTAAAATAGATAAGCAGTTTCTTAATCCATACAAATCTTAGTCCAGTGTGCACCAACATAGCATTATTAACACTGACTCCTTGTTCAGCAGCCTGCTAGTCAAGCTTCTCAGTGGGTACAGTGATCTTCCCTGCTCTTAGTAGTGAAAGAAAACGGGAGAAGACATTCCAGTGATTTTAATTTTTTTTAGAAAAGTGATTAGACAAATCAACTTCAGATTGTTCCACCGTTACAGTTTCATAACAGAAAAACGACGGTGAGTCTCTCCTTCCTTCCCTAAGCGCTGTCTCACAGGCAGCTGCCCCGTCCTGAAACTCTTGCATGGAGTCAGAGCAAAGAGAGCAGAGATTAGTTTTCCCACAGCTAATGTTTAACACAAACATAAAGCCGTTAGTGATTCCGCATTGGTTACAAAGCAGGATATAAATGTAAATATAGTTTTTAATCTGGTCTCACTTTTTTTTCCCCCCTGAAACTGCTGCAATAAAGTAAGTACCTGATTACAACACAGCTGGAATTTCTTATTCACCTGATGCTTCTTATTAAATGTATGCAGAGTGGAGGTACAGCCTAAACGTTCATGCATTATTCAATAAACTTAGGTTAACGTATATTGCATTTCAATGGTTTTTTAAGGGCAGTGGCACTGTTAGTCAATCATAGCTATAAAAAAACTAACTTGGAGGAAACCCGGTTGGTAATGCATAGAGATCAAAAGGAAATAAAATGCACTAGTAAATACATTTGTTTCCAATCTGAAATGGGTCTTTTGACTGGATCACAGCCAACACTTTGAGCTCAGAAGAAACCTTTACAATCAGAAACAATCTCTGGGACTGCATGAACTATGACTAAGAGCTACACAACATAAAAAAGTTCTATGTATCAAAGCTCCACTATGCTCCCTGCAACATTACTACTGACGCCAGACGATTTTTAGCCATTAAAAACACAGCCTTGTGAAATCCAGTGATAAAGCAAACACGACATGAGGCTTTCTGCCTCATCTCCACATCAATACCAATATGAGCACAACTAAACGCTGCATTATGCCGTTATCAGCAGAAAAGTACAAACCAGACGTGTAATCCGCCCGCTTCAGAGCCAACATGGAAGTTCACACAGAAATGCTGAGTGAACCAAGAGGTTCTGTTTCATATTTTACACCCGATCCACTGCGACGCCACAAGGTACCCTTTTAGAAGGTGTCGCTTGCCAAGAATCATAAAATGACTTCCAGCTCGACTGGCTGAGAAGAAGGATCGGATGATTTCCTTTTACTGACATTTGAATCTACTTCTGGGTTAATTAGACATTTAAGAAGAGGCTGAACAAATGAATCTATCCACATTAAAACTTGACTCAGGCGCAGACGCAGCTGCAGGGCATTCGCCGTTCTTCAGTGGGTCAGAAAGTAAAAAAATCTCACTTTGCTGGCAATAGGACTTGGTTTCTTTTCTTTTTAAACTACCTCCCTCCTCTAATGGAAAACATGCTGTTTATAAGATTTTGGACATAAAATGCTCAAATACTGATCTATGAAGACTTATGCGGTATGCTCAACAAACTGTAACCAACAGTGTGGTTCAAAGGTAAATCACTTTAAAAACCCTATAGCGCTCGTTACGACAAAGCTTTTTGTCACTTGATAAGTGATTTAATCACAAAATGAAAACCTTGTAAAAATAAAATGTAAAGAATAATTTTTGTAGATATTTGAAAGATGTGTCAACGTCACATAAACAGATTTCTTGGTATCGACAAACAGACTAATTATTCTTACTAGAGATTAGCCGATTACTTTGACATCGGTCTAACTGATCCCAGATAAAGTGATGAAGCTTTTTTTTTAAGTCGATTTACTTAGTTTTTTCACGGTGTTCATGGTGTCATTTTTATTATGTAAATGCAGGAATAAAGAACCAAAACTGCTATGTCAATAACAATTTTGGCAAACATTAACAATAGATAGCAAATTGAGACATGAGATGAAGGCATGGCTGCTGAATGCTCTAAAAAATTTGATATTTGGCCTGGACGATAAACCGGAATGTAACCTTTACCGTCATTCACTGCGATAACTGCAGACAATTTTCCTACATTTTTTCCAAAAGAAATCAACTTTTTTCTGCCATTTTCCTGTGCGCGAGGGTGACTGGTATTTCCTTCCCCTGAAAGACACGGCAGCGTGTGTGTAATCACGTGTCTCCACCAAGAGATGAAGCTGAGCGCCCGTTGCAATGTTAAAATCCGTCTAGTCCCATTTAGCCTTAATTAGTATCCTAGTTGGGCATTCAGCTTAATAAAAATGAACAAACATGCTACAGAGTAATTTGACATCAGAACACTGAATGTAGACAAAAGAGGGAAAATGCTAGTCCTGTTTGAGAATCTAAAACAAAAAATCCTTAAGATATCTTTTCCAAAGATAAAAGTAATAAGACCATATGAGACTTATATAAGAGCTGCACAGTGTATCAAATTGTCAAATCAGTTTCCCTCAATTTTTCCAATTTTACATTAATCTATTTGCGATGATTAAGCCCATGAAGAGTGGACTGAACATTACATTATGATCGAGTCCCAATTATCAAGCAGCTAAAAATTGCAGCAACAACTGCCAATATTGTTAAGAGTTATTATTTTCTGTAGCTAGACTCTCAGGGATTTTCAACCCTAGGGTCACGAGTCAGGAAAAAAATCCAGGGTAACACTTTAACGTTCAAGAGTTTACCTGTGGCAACAGCCCAGATGGACAAGCCATGATCCTCTACCAGCATCAATGATTTTGCGTTAAAACTTCCATCTGTCCTTTGATAGATACCAACTACTGCACAAATAAAAAGAAACACAATACGCTTTCTCTTTTGCTCATAGGCCAACTGATGAATTAAATGTCGTGTAATGGTTGCAAACGGTGCTGCCTTCTGCAACAATCACAAAGTATTACATTTTCTGTGATGTTATTGTTTTTCTTAGGGTTCGATTCTGAAATGGTACCAATTAATGTCCGCACCTGTAAATACGTAAGTACATAATCATAGTACAAGGGGTGTTATTTTTTAAAAGCAAAAGTAAGAAAGAGGACCATTTCTTTTTTGAGTTTAAAACAATAGAGATCTCTAAGTAGCCCTAGTTCTATCTGAATAAAGACAGCACATCTGCAAAATATGTTATTCTAAACAGGTCCAGCAGCATTCAATGTGTGACATAAAAAGGTTTTTAAGCAAGATGGAATCTCCACCAAATCTAGAAAAAGAATAACTTAAATTCCAAAAGATATTGAAATTTGCAGTGTAAATTACTTCTCATTTGTGGTTTTTTAAGATACCCCCCACATATCAGCTGTAAAAAATTGAGATGCAATTATTAGTTTAAAGATTTAAATCTTAACATTCAAAATCTCTCAAAGCAGTTTTAACCATGGGCTGAAACAAAAAGCACTGTTAATGCCTTTTAATGGTCTTGTTGCACCTCAGTGCTGCTCAGCCTTTTTAGCAGTGCAGTCAATCATTCAGTCTTATTGTCGCAGCCCACACAGAGCCTCCACCGCCATCTGGGAATCCTGCCAAAGGGAATGTCCATCCGCAGGCTTGACTTGTGCGTCAGTATGTGAATGGTTGTGTATCAGGCCACGTTGCCTGCCGAGAATCAAATCCACAGTGACAGCAAGTGGGTAAAACAAAGAGGCATTCTTCTCTCACAATCCAGTTACTCTTAGGCTGTCAAGGGTCAAAAGAGAGCGACCAAAGACAAAGGAAAACTCAGCAGGATGCGGAGAAGAGTAAGCCCAGGAAAGCCGATTTCATTTGTAAGAGGAACATGCTGAATACCTGAAAAACTAAAAGCAATTCAGCCACAGATGCATGCTATGGTCAGGGACCCAACACAACTATTCTGGTTCTACGCTAAAACCTGAATCAATTTCTAATGCAATTCAAAGTAAAGAAAATGGGGGGAAGGGGGATCCTAAATGCATCAAATGCACTCCATCTGTCATGATGAGGACTGCAGCCTCCATCACTGCAATAATAATGTGCAAAGTGAAGCTTTCAGTATGAGGTTTGTAGAAGACGTCTTGGCTGAAAGAGTTGCATTAGGAAGCATTGAGAACTGTGCACATTAGAAATACTTATCTTTATAAAACTGAATATCAACATGCTCATAGGAAAAACAGCAAGAGTGTCTAAATAAGTTCTTCAACTTTAAGCATGTTAAATTGTTCAAAATAAGCAACAAAGTGAAAGTGACAAAGCTTTGCTCCCCATTCATTAAAATAACCACTTTTTTTGGGCCACTAACTTCTGCTGAGAGTCTTTGCCCAGTCAGGGAGAGCTCAGCGCCACACAGCTGAACCACAGCTGAGTCATGCCCTGACTCACCCAAATCCAAACAAACTACAATCAGACTGGTCCTTTCTTCATGCCCGTGTCTTACATGATGCATAACAGCCCTGCTATGTTCCCTTAAAGTAATCACAGGGATGAGAGCAGTAGGGCAGACTCTTTCTGAGTCTACGGTTGTTGACTCTTACGCCCATTTTAACAGGTCTGACTATATTCTGTAATTGATAATTTAATGCAGGTTATTGCCCAAAGTGATGATACCAACACAACCTAAAATTTAGTTCAAAATAGTAGTCCATGCTTTTGAGGCCCTAACTAGTCCTCTACCGTACTTTAGGGCTATGTATCCCCCATCTTTTTGTTTCTCATTCTCAGAAACACTGTCACTATTTCTTCCACCTTAGCTATATTTGATATTGTCTAAAATGTACCTTTCTGATGCTGACACAATGGTTAATGGTTGAGCAATTGAAGTTAAGTGGAGATGAAGACCTTTTAGGTTCAATCAGTAACTAAAGTTGCTCATCTTAGACCAAGTGGAGCCATTACTACAGAGCTTCATCACCACAATAGAGAAATGTAGATCCACCAGATTCCAGAACAGTTTCTTTGCCACTGCCATTACACTGCTGAATGTTGTATAAGATGGGGTTAATAAAAAAAAAACCCTAAATGTTAAAAACTGTAAATCATATACAGTCGTATGTTTACATTCATCACTGCTGCTTACCTTTTATCAATGCTGCACTTAAAAAAAATGAAAATGTCTTGAGAGCAGTACTGAACGAAATTTATTTTTTGTATACACTCTTTTTGTAGGACTAAAGGCCAATTCATGCGTGACCACACTGCCCATAAAGAGGCTCTGCAACCATCATCGGGCACCTTAAAAAAAACCCTGACTACACATCGGACGGTCGCAAACCTGCGCAGCCCTCAAGCGGAAGTACGCAGACAAAAAGCAGCGCTTTGGTCATTGGTATGCCTTTCCGACTGTCTGTGTGGTCATCCTTCTCGATTCGGTGCCAGGGCAAGTCGTTTTTAAAAACCGAGGAACAATGGACAACTACGACGAAAGGTTAATCGAGGAGGTTCGGAAGTACAACCACTTTTACGATGCCTTAGACAAGCTATATAAATAAATATATATCGTCTTCGATGTCTAGCAACTCTAGCTCCATCTCCATGACCGTGATATCTTGCAGATATGCCATTGTTGTTTTCAAAGATAAACACTCCCGCTGGGGCATCTGAGGTTCTCATGACCATCCGTCGAAGTTCCCCCCCCTAGTTCTTGAATACGCTCCCCTTTGCGCTTTGGTGGGAAACTGCGTCCCTAGAATTTCCAGACCAACTGTGAAGAAGCAAAACTGGTTCGCGTCCAGACACAAGTGACATTTGATGTGTGCAGTTGCAGAAGTATAATCTACCCTGAAGTCGAAATAAGCATATGTCCTGTATGCTTATCGCTACTTCTGCGACATACTGCTTCATCTGAGGTGCAAAAGTAGTGTTATCGCAGATCCTTCCGCCCAGCAGCTATAATAGTTTATACTCATTACTGTTCCAAATAAACTCAACAATTGTTTAAAACCTTGCTGTTTGAGTTTATTTTTTTCTCAATTATTTGTTTATTTTACAAACATAAATTAATGTTTTCTTGAGTTTTAAAACAACGATCCTTAGTTGCACATTTCTTAAACCTAATGTTCAATAACTGTAAAGTATGTTTATGTAGTAGATTCAGTCTAGAGTGCAGTGCCTTTTTCTTAATTATCATTTACCCAAATATGTATTTAAAGGCTTTAGTTATCAGTCACTTTGCTGCTGGTACATCTGAATTAACAACTGAATATGAAATAAAAGGATATTTAAATTTCATTCCTTTTTCCTTTAACAAGACTATTTTCATGCAATTAGAGTTTTGGAAAATAAAGACTATTGAGATATTTATTTATGCTTTCTATTTTGGGTTCATCCCAGTCAAATTATGTCCTGTTAACCCCATAAAACCAGCAGCTAGTTATTCAAGTAGTCTTACAGCTAAAGCTGTGAAAATGTAATCTCCTTGAAAAAGATTAAAGTCTAGGTTTTCATAACCTCCAAACCCTAAGCTTTTAAACCCCAATTGAGAAAATCCCAAGTATAATGACAGATTCCTAAACCTGGATTAAACCTACAAGTCCAAGAAAATATTTTTTTCTAATTCTGACAGGCTGTATTGACTCATCAATGTAATCCATCTATGCTGACTCAGAAGTTGGTGGAGGTGTCTAAAATGCAGGAAGCCCAACCCTGACCTCTGCCTTATGTTCCTTCTTATGAATTTTAACGGCGTTTATGATTTTTGCAAACCTTTAAAGCATCTCCAGATTTGGAGTTCACATTAGTTACTGTATTTTCACGACTATAAGGCGCACATAAACGTCTTTTTTTTCCCTCAAAATGTGCGCTGCGCCCTTTGGTGCGGTGCGCCCTATGTGTGTTGTAACTGCGACTTTTGAGACCACCTCATTGAGGAGATGATGAAAGAGTGGCTGAGGGAGGTGAATGTAAGGAGACCAGGGTTTTTTTCCCACTCATCACCATCACTGTTAATCTGTGACTCCATGCGTGCCCATCTCACAGCTGATGTGAAAAACAAGGTGAAACAAATAAATGCTGTGCTCGCTGTCATTCAACTGCTTGACATCCGGACGCAGCAGGCGCAGCAGAAGCTTGGAGTTTACATGCAAAGTCAATGGTTGACGCGCGTATAGGCGCAGCAAAAGGTCCCGCAGCGCGTTTTGAGCAGCAGGCGCAGAGCGTCGGGAGCGTTTAAGTATCTGACGCGCCGCCAACGCGCTGCTGCTGCTCGTGATGGAAAAATTGAAGTTTTGCTGCTGGAAGCGCCGCATCAACCAATCAGAGAAGCTGATCTGGGAGCTGACAGCGAGACAGACACATCGCTCTGATGACATATAATATTAAGGCAAATGAAAAGGGCTGGATGGATGAGTAGATGATGAAAGAGTGGCTGAGGCAGGTGTATGTGAGGAGACCAGGTGGTTTTTCCACGCATCACCTTCACTGTTAATCTCTGACTCCATGCGTGCCCATCTCACAGCCGATGTGAAAAACATGGTGAAACAAATGAATGCTGTGTTTGCCGTTATCCCGGGAGGTCTGACAAAGGAACTTCAACCGCTCGACATCGGTGTGAACCGGCCGTTCAAAGTAAGGCTGCGAGAGGCGTGGGAGCGATGGATGACCGACGGAGACCACAGTTTCACGAAAAGTGGAAGGCAGCGCCGGGCAAGTTACGCCACCGTTTGCAGATGGATTGTAGATGCTTGGGCTAACATGTCTGCTGGCTCTGTTGTTCGAGCTTTCGCAAAAGCCGGCATTATTTCTGAGGAGCCGCACGGCACGGAAAGAGACTCTGACAGCAAAGAAGGGGAAATTGGCATGTCTGATTTAGCGCAGCTGTTTAATTCAGAAACAGAGGATGAGGACTTTGATGGGTTTGATTAATACTTTGTAATAAATACTTGAATAAAGCACAATCATACTCAGTTTTGCTCCCGCTCTATTTTTCTACCTGAAAACTTAATTCAACAGCAGCCTCTGGGCCGGGTCGCCTCCGGGTTCACCGCAGCGGCTGGCAGGTGTTTTTTTATCTAAATAATCTAAATCTTGCAGCTATATTTGCTGTGATCAGTGGGAATTAGTAGTTTTAATATGTTTTTAAGTGACAAAGTCCACCTGAAAACTTAATCATTGCAATCAGTTCATCCAGATTATCATCCTGCCTATACTATTTCTGTCGGAGGCGCTCAGACCCCCACATACCAGCGGTACACCGACAGTAGAAATCCCTTCAACAGCAGCCTCTAGGCCGGGTAGCCTCCGGGTTCACCGCGGTGGCTGGCAGGTGTTTTTCATCTAAATAATTTAAACTGCAGGCACCAGGATACCGGTAATAAAAGCGAACATATTCCGTCGGCAGGTTTCAGGATTTTAAGTTAATTTAGGAGCGATCACAGCGCTCTGTCATCTGCGATGTGTCTGTCTCAGGGCCAGCTCCCGGGTTTGATTAATACTTTGTAATAAATACATGAATAAAGCACAATCATATCTATTTTTAAATACGCAGTAGAGGTATTTCAACGTAGTAGAGGACATGTACCGGTATATAAAACCCGCGCCCTATAGTCCGGTGCGCCTTATGTGCGTGTTAAATACAGAAATGGCACACATAACCTAGACTGTGCCTTTTAGTACGGTGCGCCTTATGGTCGTGAAAATACGGTACATAATTGAATCCCTTCATAATAGATAATGTGGCACAGATGCCCCAACTTCTTAAAAATGAGGATAAAACATATGCTTCTGATCCCAGTTTCCCAAGGATTTTTACTCCCTGCAGTCATATATAAATAAAAATTGTAAAGTCTCATATTATTCATAATTAGAAGCCCTAAGTGCAATATTAGAGACATATTGGTAGATTTTGATGCTGATCTCCTTTACCTCAGATCTAAAGGATCTTGGAAAACGCACCTCATCTAAACACGAACATTTGCTGACAAACTACTTTTACTACCAGCAGTTCAAACATCAATGGCTCCGTTTTATATACAGTTTTCAACCCCCATAAAACAAAAAGGGATGTAGTCCTTTATGTGAGATATTGTATGTGATAGTATACTTAATACTGGGTGCTCAGACCTGTAAGGCAGCTGACTAAGACAAACTGTTGCTGCTTCTACAAAAAAGCATTCCTGATACCATTTCTAAACTGGCCTTAATAGTTTATAACAGATGGAGAAAGAAAAAAAAGAACAAAGTCTTAGAACATTGGGATGCAGAAATAACCACCACATCAGGGGGTATTTTGAAACAGAAGATTTTGAAAGAGCTCTGAATGCAGTCTGCCTCCAACTCTTCAAAGAGGCAAGTAGATTCATTTCCATTCATGTTTTTAAGCACATTTTGAAGTATTGCATTAGAAAAGCTTTATTGAGACAGAAGAATTTAATCAACTGATTAAAGTTAGCAAAAAACTTGAGGTAGTTTTAGACTTTTCCAAAAAAGCATACCTTCATTAGAGAAGAAATCGAAACAATTTTGCCACAAATTAAAATTGCTATCATTTTCAACCAATATTGTGATTTTATTTGATTTTCCCTTGCACCAACCAAAGTCAGGTAAATGTTTTACTAAAGAGTTTAGGAGTTTCCCATACCTTTGAAGCTTGCTTGTTAAGAGTCAATTGTTGCAGGACTTTAAGGTAACCTTTGTGTAGGGCTAAGTTCTACCTACAAGCATGAATCTGCAAGCTACCTGCATCTTTCTGTTCTGGATGTTTGCAAACCTACTTTAAAAGTATTACTGCCTCCTAAAGGGCTGGAATAAGAAATGTAGGTACTTAATTGAGTTTAGGTAAATGCAATATGACGTAGCAAACATTTGATTCACACGACTGATCAGCCGATTCAGGATGGCTTCCAGAATGAAAGCAGTGGAATTGTACCTTTCTTTTGATGTCTTTCAACACTATGCACCATTAATAATACTTGCCAAAATGTTAGAATAAATACAACCTGCAGGATTGTAACACATCCATTACAATCGTTCTCCATTACTGTGGTCAATGCTAGCTTGCTACCTCTACTTTGTTCAATGTCCGAATGTCTAGTGGATGAAAAAGTTGTGGACTCGAAATTTCCCAAAGCACCTTGAAAAGTAGTGATCATCTATGATCAAGCAGATATATCCCGGAATGCTTTGTGTGGAGAGCTCTCTTCGCAAAGCATCATGGGATTTTTGTATCATGTGGCCCACTGTCACCATAGGCTATTGCTACCCGACAGTGGGAACTGACAAAGATTGCGGTGGAGACAGAGTTAAGTGACCAATGGGGAGCCAAAAGTAGTGATCATCTGTCTGAACAGTCGGTGAACTTAGTTCACTATAAAGTCCACTATATAGTCCGTGCTCTAATGTAAACAGTGGTTGAGGGATCTACAGGTTAGGGCGGATGTTCGGACACAAAAGGCTTGCATCGGCTGGCTAATTTGCTTCAATGGATTGAAACCCTTCAAATCTTCTATTTTCAGGTTCGCTTAAAATGGGCCAGACATTTGAATAGAAACAACGCTGCTGGCAGCTAAAGACAAAGACTCTTAACGGACAAAAAGTCTGGTAGCACTCTGACAATTTCTCAACAGCTGTTTCTATGATGTCCCTGGCACGTATAAACATGTTAGCAAAGTGAAGCATTTTATTCTGGTCACCTTTTAGCAGTAGCTGTGGTAACATCAAGAAGCACTCAGGACTTGAAGGTGATAAAACTCACAAGCATTCATCTGATTCAGGTGGACAAAGGCAATTCACACAAAATATAGACTAACATTTTCTATGAATAGAAGTTGAAATTGGAATAGCGCACAAGTTTGTATGATTTAAACCGGTCTTTGTTGCTGTGGACCACTGTATTTTCTATAATGTTTTCTATTACATTGCAAGTAAATTAACAGAGGAGCTGTTGGGTGAAATAATTCTTGACTTATTTGAAACAAAAAGGCTCCTTGAATGAAAAGCACAGACAATATTGTTTTTCAAACTATCCAAGAGAGGATTAATGCGCTCTAGCAACACCAGCATTAAAAAGCTTAAAAGATTCAAAGATCAATCTATGAGCCGGAGGAATCAAGCAATACCCACAAATCACGTCTTACAGCAAAATAAAACATCAGCAAAGACCCCTCATTACACTCACAAATAGTTCGAAAAGCAATATGTTGTTTTTAAATTGCTTGTTTCTGCTCTTCTTTAAAAGGCAGACAATGCAACAAATTGATTGGCCCTAATCAATTTGCAAAATCAATTCTAAGCTACATACCTAAGCAAACCAAAGCCTCTAGTCCACTGGAAATAATTTATGTCTAGCAGATGACTTTGCACAAGTAATAAAAAAACAGTTGAAAGCCCCCCTGCCAATGCAAACAAATGCTAGTAGAAATCTTATGGTTGGCATCAGATCATTTTTGAATCATGCAAGATTCAAAAGACTGTATTGGGATGAGTCATGTTGAAATTTCCATGTTAAAGTCCTTTCAGTGTGGTCTTCTGCTAAATATCATACGTGCTTTTCTTTATAATATTTCCCATTAATGATTTACCAAGCTATAAACACTATGAAACCAACACGCATACCTCCTCGTAACTAAATAATTCCACATCTACCCCCCGTAAGCTTTTCCAAACCCAGACGAGGTGTGCATTCTTTTTCGGCTATCTAATACTGTGAAAGGAATCTGAAATTTCATCCTTCAAGTCCTTTTCATTCCAGCACTCTGCTCCTGTTCTGCTCAAACATAAGAGTGCATTAGCCTGAACACAAGTGGAGCATTTGGAGAGGAATTCAACTCTCAACAACCTCCCAGCACTGAGACAGACTACAGGTGCTGGTCATAAAATTAGAATATCATGAAAAAGTAGATTGATTTCAGTAATTCCATTTAAAAAGTGAAACTTGTATATTATATTCATACATTACATACAAACTCATATATTTCAGATGTTTATTTTGTTTAATTTTGATGATTACAAATGACAACAAATGAAAATCTCAAATTCATCATATCAGAAAATTAGAATATTGTGAAAAGGTTCAAAATTGATGGCCCCTGGTGCCACACTCTAATCAGCTAATTAACTCAAACCACCTGCAAAAGCCTTTAAATGGTCTTTCAGTCTAGTTCTATAGGCTACACAATCATGGGGAAGACTGCTGACTTGACAGTTGTCCAAAAGACGACCATCGACACCTTGCACAAGGAGGGCAAGACACAAAAGGTCATCGCTAAAGAGGCTGGCTGTTCACAGAGCTCAGTGTCCAAGCACATTAATAGAGAGGCGAAGGGAAGGAAAAGATGTGGTCGAAAAAAGTGTACAAGCAAGAGAGATAACCGCACCCTGGAGAGGATTGTGAAACAAAACCCATTCAAAAATGTGGGGGAGATTCACAAAGAGTGGACTGCAGCTGGAGTGAGTGCTTCAAGAACCACCACACACAGACGTATGAAAGACATGGGTTTCTGCTGTCGCATTCCTTGTGTCAAGCCACTCTTGAACCACAGACAGCGTCAGAAGCGTCTTGCCTGGGCTAAAGAGAAACAGGACTGGACTGCTGGTGAGTGGTCCAAAGTCATGTTCTCTGATGAAAGTAAATTTTGCATTTCCTTTGGAAATCAAGGTCCCAGAGTCTGGAGGAAAAGAAGAGAGGCACTTCATCCACGTTGCTTGAAGTCCAGTGTAAAGTTTCCACAGTCAGTGATGGTTTGGGGTGCCATGTCATCTGCTGGTGTTGGTCCATTGTGTTTTCTGAGGTCCAGGGTCAACGCAGCCACATACCAGGAAGTTTTAGAGCACTTCATGCTTCCTGCAGCTGACCAACTTTTTGGAGATGCAGATTTCATTTTCCAACAGGACTTGGCACCTGCACACAGTGCCAAAGCTACCAGTACCTGGTTGAAGGACCATGGTATCCCTGTTCTTAATTGGCCAGCAAACTCTCCTGACCTTAACCCCATAGAAAATCTATGGGGTATTGTGAAGAAGAAGATGCAATACACCAGACCCAACAATTCAGAAGAGCTAAAAGCCACTATTAGAGCAACCTGGGCTATCATAACACCTGAGCAGTGCCACAGACTGATCGACTCCATGCCACGCCGCATTGCTGCAGTAATACAGGCCAAAGGAGGCCCAACTAAATACTGAGTGCTGTACATGCTCATACTTTTCATGTTCATACTTTTCAGTTGGCCAACATTTCTATAAATCCTTTGTTTTTATTGGTCTTCAGTAATATTCTAATTTTCTGATATGATGAATTTGAGATTTTCATTTGTTGTCATTTGTAATCATCAAAATTAAACAAAATAAACATCTGAAATATATGAGTTTGTATGTAATGTATGAATATAATATACAAGTTTCACTTTTTAAATGGAATTACTGAAATCAATCTACTTTTTCATGATATTCTAATTTTATGACCAGCACCTGTAGCTTCTTTAAGACACTAGTTTTATTTGTTTTTGTATTTTGGACAGCAAATTAAATTCGCTGGCACATAATACAGTCATATGAAAAAGTTTGGGCAGCCCTAATCTTATTTTTATTTCTAAATATTTGGGTGTTTGCAAAGGAATGAGTAACTCTGATTTAATGCTTTTTAACGCTCTTAGAAATAATTTTAATGACATCAACAAGTACCCATGACAAAGGATTTATAGGAAGGAGCCAGTTAAATCTGATATATCTGATGAAATTGTTTTTATAGACATCTTTTTTAAATAAAGATTTTAAATGCCAAGATAATCATATTTAATGAACTTTATTACCAATTAAGGTCTTCATTTAAAAAATAATTTAATGACTTGCTGTAACCCTGCTGCAAACACTATTTAAATTTGATATATCCAATAACTGATTATAACAGTAATCTTTCAGTATTGAATTAAGGTTTATTGGACTAACAGATGATGTGGATATCCATATTATGGTTCCTTGATACTAAGGGTGTAAATCACATCCATCATGGCGATTCGATTCAGTATCGATTTCCTGACCCAACGATTCGATTATTTTCGATACTCAAGAATACACCACGATTCGATTAATCGGTTACATTTTTTTTTATTATAATTTTTTTTACACCTTACAGGCTAAACAAAGTTTCAAGTTTGAAATAAATCAATGAAAGCTGTAATATCATTATGCATTTTCTTTAGAAACAACAGCAAATAACAGAAGTAGAAAAGTTGCATCAAAAAATACTGCAAAAATACTGCACAATATCAGTGTAATGAGTTCAATGCAATACCTCGGCTCCAGAGAAACTGTCCAACATATTTTTTTAGAATGTAATAAATATACTCAGGAAAGAGAGATGTTGTGTAGAGAGTTAGACAGGAATAAAAATAAATTAGATATAAGGTATTGTTTCAAAGGTCATCTGGGGATGTAGTTTTTGGGAGTATTTTTTATTTTCTAAGAAGAACTGGTATTTTAGGGAGAATATAATAGTTTGTCTGGTCCATACTCCATTCTGGAAGGTGGCGGTAATGCACCTATAAGTTGTTTGCCAATCACCATTAAAAAAAAGAAGAAGAAGAAGGCTGCAGAGTGTCGACGTCACCGCCCCCTTGAGAGACGCTCCGCTGCACCTCTCCCAGATTGTAGCTGACCGCAAACAGTGCAGCAGACAGGAGGCCGGCTTGTTTTGTTTTTATGACCGAAATTGCAGAAAACAACTCGTGAAGTTTGACCCGCTAGAAGAGCGAGGTGCGCGAGAACGCAGGGACCCTTTTTCCAGCTGGATCTCCGCTCTATTTGGCCCTCATGTCCCTCCGTCGTCGGACTAAACTCGCCCCCACTTCCTCACCGCCTCGGCCGTATCTAGACCCACAGTGTGTAGCTCAGACCACGCTTCAATACTGAGCATAATTTAAAAATGTCTGTGTGAAGCTTACTGCATCAAACTGCTGTAAGAGTATAACCAGGAAGCGCGGTAGGAGGGCAAAATAGGTTTAGCGGCACCGCAGCACGGGAGGGAGAATTACGCCCAGGAGCAAATGGATAAAAATAGACCGGAGGAAAAAAAAAACATGAATCGATTATCTTGCGGACGTGTCGATGCATCGGATCGTCGGCTTTTGGATCGATGCATCGATACAAAACGATTGTTTACACCCCTACTTCATACTGCATACTATGTGATAGACTATCAGAAAATACAAGATTTTTTTTTTCTTTTTTGAAGTTGTGGTATTCAAAACCAATGAGACTCACAGACTGACTTAAAAAAACACAGTAGGTTTGGTCCTACGGTGTGTGGGTAGGCGCACAGTTACACGGAAGGCACGCCACACCAACAGATCAGGCGGGAAGGTTCACAGAACCTCTGGAGATCAAAAGTTCAAGGAGCCGTGGTGATACTTTGTTTTAAGAGTTTCATTAAGTACAGAAAAGTGAAGGCAGCGTTAACAGGGGCTCTAGATGCTTTATTGTGGGGGTTTTCCCCAGCCAGGAAATGCTTTCTGGGATTACAACACGCAAGGATATCAGAGGTCCTAAAACTTCATGATAATCAAGGCATCAGAGAAAGGGATGATCTGGGAGAAAATTTGGTACCAGTATCTTCCAAACCAGGCATTAGTGTCTAAAATTGTTTCATGAGAAACTGTATTTGAATCTAGAACTTCAAAACTATTGTGGGAGCCTAGTTGCTTATGCTGTCAATCCTCTGTCGATCATGCAGGACAAAAAAGAAAAAACACCCACCTTACCCTGAGGAGCCAGGAAGCTCAGATTTAGATTGTTAAGCTCCCACGATAACAAATCTCAGAATAAACAACAATTCTTCATAAAGTCTGTCTTTTGTTGAGTTTCAAAGTAAACTGAGAAGTTTGAGGTTTCATACTGTTGGAGTAATCCAAACGGTGGCCATTGGTCTTACACACGATGGTCGGTTTTTACAATTTCCTATAACCGCAGACATTCCTTGATTTCATGAGCAAATTCTCAGCTCCCCTTGCTGTGGTCTTATGCGTTTAAAAGTTGGACAGCAATTACATGAATGACTTATGAATGCCCACCCGGACACGTAGGCAGAAATGCTCCACACGCGGTGCTTGTGGTGTGGAGAGACGCTGACATCTGATTGCTGAGTCATCGCTGCAGCTGCACCAGTGCTGCCGTTTCTCCTCATCTGCTCTAACAGAGTTGATGCTTCGCACTGGGAGGTTTTTTTCCCTTTTGTTTCTGAAAAGCAGCCCTAATCTCCAGCACATTTTCCACAGCAGCAGACCGCATGAAAGCAGAGAGGCCGCATTCATTTTACATCTTTCGGTCCCAACTAGATGGGCCAGCCTGACAGGAATCAGCAAGAAACTCACAAATGGGAACAACTTAAAAACGCTGCATACTGTTTACTAGAGGCACGAATTCTGAGAGAAATGTTTATATTTCAGATAATAAAGAAAATCCAAATTAGGCAACTTTCCATCCATTGGAGCAAATTAACCAGGCGACGCAAACCATAGCGACATCATACATTTAGGTTATACTTGGCCAAACGGTGAGAAATTTAGTCAGTTAATTTTAAGTTTTCAGTTTCTCTTAAAATGTAATACATTATATTTTGCATTAAATAAAAACATTGATGGAAACATCTATTAACATGTAGCCCTATCTGAGCACAAATCTGTTCAACTTATCAAGTTTCTTGGAATAAACAGACTTTAACAAAATAAAAGGAAAAAAAAACTGGATCAGAGAACATTTTTATTTTCTTTCTTCTTCTAACAAGTGGAAAGCCAGTTGCTTTCAAACACTGCAAAAAAAAAAAAAAAAAAAGAAATCTCAATCTCAAATAGTTTTTTCTTAAATTAAGTGCATTTTTTTATTTAGGAGGTAAGTGAGACAATTTGCCAATGGAATAAGACAATTTACATTTAAAATAAGAAAAAAGTAACTGCATTGTCTTATTCCAAGTGAACATTATCTAATTGTCTTATTTGAAGAATAAAAATACTCATTCCATTGGCAAACTATCTAATTTACATACTCAAATTAAGGCTACATACACTTAATTTAAGAATTTAGTTTTTTTACTTCTTTCTAGATCGTTTTTGCAGTGCATCAGTCATAAGATACTACATCAGCCAGGGACTATCTTTTTTTTTTTCTTCTAGTAAAGATGCTTGTTTCACAGGCCTTTGTCCTCAAGGACATCAAAACATACGGAGATGCAAATCAAATTACTTCATCTTTGAAAAAACGCAGCGCCTTTTACGTAGTAAAACAGTTGCTCCATGGTAACTTGCATTGGTTAAATCCATCTATTCTTTTGTCTGCTCTGGCCTAAAATTGAAACAAAAAAAATAAAAAAAGCTGTGTGATTTAACTTTCATATCACTGGTTTGAAACTCAGAGTCAAATGCTAATGTGAATGAGATTCTAAGTGACTGATCTAAGTGTTAAACTCTTGATGTTAGGTATCACTGATGACAATGGTGTCGATCAATAAGAAGTGGAATAAAAATATCAGGTTTACTATCTGAACAAGACAGCCAGTGCTGACTTATTTGGATCAGAAGAAAGGCACGCTGAAAGGTGAAACTGCCTTTTATCCTGAGATCTGTGGCAGCTGCTGGCAGGCATTTGACCTGCTAATGCATCACATTACTTTCAGGACGTGTGAATTCAAAGAGATCTTTAAAAAAAAAAAAAAAAAGCCAGCTGGTGGTAGTATTTCAAGGCTACAAAGGATATTTTGTTTCCCAGCTATTAATTATTATATCCTCAGAAGATTTTTTTTCGGCTTTAAATTGTAATAAATAAATAAAAAAATCCGTTCTTGAGAACATACGATGCGACAAAAGGCAAAATGTGTAAATATTTCTAAGCTCTTCACCACACTTGAACTTTTGCAATACAAAAAAAAAGGTAGAAGCTTTTTCTTTAACCCTTTAAAGCCAAGTGTATCATATTTGATACATGAGTTTTTGAGACTTCTGTATCATCAGTGGGATGTTTTTGTTGTTGAAACACTCACTTAAATACTCACACATGTAGTGAATAGAAAATGTATAAAAGATTATACAGAATTGCCTAATGTATCAAATTTGACACAAATAAATGATGTAATTTAACTTATACAACATTTTTCAGAAAGTTTTTCAAAAATTTTAATGTTCTTTTGATTATTTCATGGTTCTGACTTTAAAGGGTTAAGCAGTAAAAATAAAACATCCAGGCCCGCTTGATAGTTTGATCATTAAAACCTTTTCAAGTACATTTGAAGAACAAAAAAATAACAAATAGGAATGTTGGCTCCTAAAAAAGCAACACTCAAGTGTTTAAATGTCAAAAGCTAAAAAGATTTGGCTTCTAAACTAATAAAGGCCAGAATCAGATTGCGCAGGTGGACATCAACTCATGTCAAAGCCGTTTTATTGTATTAACACAAGAGTGCAGATTACTACCAACAATGTGGCTTGTTTGTCTTTGACTAGGCTAAAGAATTTGGCAGGGCCCCTTGCGCTCACTCACTTGCAATGTTTAAAAATCACAGCTGGAAAAGGGGTTGGAGAGGGCGGGTCATAAGCTTACACTGCAAAAAAAAAAAACTACAAAAAAACAGTGCATTGAGGCATTTCATAAATAAAACCTCTATTTACTGAGAAATGTGCAAACTTCAATGGATTCAACTGAAAAATAAAAAAGGGTAGACGGCTCTCAGTGAATTTTCCTCCCTGGGGAAAACTGAACAGTCATAACGCTGCACTGACAGTAAAGTTTTATGCTTATCCATGTCGTGCGCCGCTTTTATTTCTTTATGCTTCTCTGCCAGACATCATTCCTGGCTTTTTGAAAGCAGATAGCATCTGGAGCAGAAAGCCAGAACAAAGGCCATTCCAAATAGCGGGGAATCTTTTACACTAGAAATGAAGATAAGGCGCTCAAAACGTATTCCTCTTGTCGCCAGACATAAGAAGAGATAATAAGGTTTTGGGAATGAAGACTGTTGGGTTAATAATGGTTTAATGAGGAAAGGGGGCTGGCCGAGAATGGCTGTTTTGACATCCAGCATGATAGAGAGCGGATTCAAAGCAAGGCGTCTGTCCTTGCTGAGTTCATTCCCTTTATATTTCCCAACAATAACCTGCATTTTATTTAAGTGGAGGTCAAACTCGAGTCGGAGCCATCAGAACGGGCCGCATGATTACGAGCAGATGACAAGAGGAGTGCAGGCTTTCTCAGGAAAGGCTGTGTTTACATGAAAGGTGGCTACGGTTGTAGAGCATAAAAATGATTTACCTTACCCCCACCCCCACGCTTTATGTGTGATGTTGAGACGGTGCGGTAAGCGTCACCAGATGGCCACAAAAGCACGTGTGTATGTGTGCGTTCTGTGAACCAATGCAGCCTGTGTCACATAGACAGCCCGACCTATGCTGTGCAGACAACTCATCCAAGTCCACCGCATACACTCACTCTCACATGCAGCTCCTCTTAAAGCCTCTGCTTGCAATAACAGTCCATCTTGATCTTTTATGTGCCTAGGCAGGGTGCTGCAAGCCTACAAAACCTACTGTACTTTGGTTTAACAATTGCACTTCATCCTTTTACCACTCAGTCTTCAGGTTTGTGAATTAGTCACAGTTTAAAGCTCTTTTCTCTGTAGTGTCTGCTACATAAAAATGTCTGACCTGTCTTGAATCAGAGAAATGAGTGAGGACAGAACCACCCAGCTTGCTACATGGAGAGGGGAGAACAACAAAACCATGACAGCAAATAAGAGGGGGGAGATGAGGCGGGGCTTAGCAGTTAAAAAAAGAGCGGTAGGCAGATAGGAAGAGGGGAAACTGCTAGATATGGATTTTACATTTCAAGAAAACCTAAAACTTTACTTTAAGTGTAAAAATGCATGTTGGGAAAAATGTATTTGGTTTATTGTGATAGAAATTAAAGTAAATATTCTGTGATTATTTAGGGCTGCTTTTAAACAAATTATTCTGTTACTTTTCTGTGTTGATTCATTCAAATATCAATATTTAAAATTATAACGAAGGGTATATAATCCTCAGTTTAGAAATTGATTATGTAAACATAAAAACCCTGGCATGATTTAAAGTTGTTGGGACAAGTCCTGAGTGGTGCCCGACTTTACAGGTTCACAAGCAGGTTTGGTTGTAGCCAGTTTCTCGGAAGCATCTTGCTAACCAGTTAGCAACTTAGTGCTAGCAGGTTCCCAATGGGAAATTCCACTGGGACCAAGTAGCACTAAATTGGTGACTCAGAAACAACACTGTCAAGGAATGCTATGGACAGCGGAAACATGCAAGAGGAGGAGAGTTTTGTGTCAGAGGTCGTGGATGAGTCTCCTCCATCATACATTTTTTATTTAGAGGAGGAAAGTGGGACGAAGCTGTTGTGGAAGAGAACGCCAGGGCGGCAGAAGCTTGGTTTGGTGTAGAAGGCTTACAGCCGTACATGTTTGAGCCCTTGCCTCGCAATGCTGCCAGTTCTGTTAGCTCTACGCCTGCTGAAGACACAGACGTCCATCCCCGTGAACACTGGGACGGAACTCAATAGTCAAGTAAATGATTCTTATTTCTTATTTCAACCATTGTGTATATTAGCTGCAACATATGAATAAGGTTGCTATGACCCAAACAATTTGACAGATGACCGTTGATATATGATTGGCCGAATTTAGGTGTACAAGCCGACATATAACTAACTGGCCTCCATAAAATAACGAAAACCCCCCCCACAGATTTTAAGACAGGATTTGTTTTTTGTTTTTTAAATAGAAATGTTTTGGAACAGTATTGTCTGAAAAAGAGTACATGAATATACACGTTTAAGCCAGAATTATTGATGATATTTAAATACGACTTACCTACAACTTTAAATATAAAACAGTGAAGGATGTTGATGTTCTTACTTTTTGAAAGCTTCTGAAGGGTTCCTTTCACACTCTCCTGGCTGCAGAGCACTCTGGACAGACGGGTCGTGGACCTTTTCCTCGAATCCCGGCAGCAGCCCACCTCTGCATATCTGCGCCACCAGACCTTGGATGAATCCGCCGACACACAACGTGTCTGAGTCGTCCGCCCGGCAGAAATGGAAGGCCAGGCTGTGCTTGTGCAGGCTGCGGTGGGTTCCCTGGACAGACGTGGGCCACAGCAGCTCCGTACACAGGGCCGTCTTCCCACTCCCAGGTCCTCCCACTAGTAGCACACCCCAGGAGCTACCGGACTTTGAAGATCCAGTCGTGATCCCACCAGGGAGGGGTACACCCCCACTGGGCACAGGTAGGGGCTGTTTACTGGGAGTGCTGCTCACCCCACTGAGGTTGTTGGTTTTCTCCTGGAGGCAATGCTGGATCTTGTGGAAGACCCATTCTCGGCAGTAAAAGCGCTTCCCCTGCAGCAAGCTGGTCTGAGCCATTTTGAAGTAATGCTGCTGTTCCACCTCTTCCTCCTGAGCATAGGGGTCCTTTTATTTTTCCCCATGCATTTTGAATTTCAACAGAAGCCAAAAATGTGAAAATCCATTTTCTAAGCAGTAAACTTTGTCCCCTGAAATCTTACCGTCACTTGATTTGAAGCTGAACACAGCAAACAAGCCTTCCTTTGAACAGCTGGAATATGTTAAGAGATGATCTAGATTGAAATAAAAAGAAAACACTCAAACTGTAGATTTTCCACCAACTTTTTCCACAGCTTCCCTACTGGTTGAACTGAGCGCTTCTTGTTATTGTCCATATGTTGTCTTAGCATGACGCTGGGCTGGGAAGGGCAGGGCACCCGGCTCTTGAGAGGCAAACCAAAGCCAGCAACACCCGAAATGATTAGCCATGGGGGTTCCTGATATATTTCCACTGATGCATTTCAGATGCTGTGGACCAAAAGCACGTTTCCATTACATTAACATGGATGAGGCTGCCAGTGCAAAGTCACTCTCTGTAATAACAGTCTGAATCCATCTCCTTTCCTGGGAAAAAAAGGAGAGAGAGTATGCAGATTAAAGCCAAAATCCAGTTCCACTGCGATCAAAATCCACAAGTAAGCACAGGCTGGTCACAGCTGTACATCCACACCAAAGCTTTTTACACTCACAAGTCCCCCCCCCCTCTATTAAGTATATTATAACAAAATGGTGGATGGCTACAACTAACCACTAATTTGCTGATCGATGAATCTGCAGATTTTTTTTCTATTATTCCATTAATATTCTTATGGAAAAAGGTTCCTTAAAGACTAGAATATTTTACACAGAATTTAAACCAAGTGAAGCTAAAACTGTTCCCTTACGACTTCTGGATGGAGCACATCAATGGGATAAAAGAACAGATTTCATCTTCAAGACAAAATGTTTACATATGTTTTAGGGCTTTAACTAATTATTTTGCAAATCAATAAATCTGTTGATTATTTTTTGGATTAATTGATTAATAATCAGATAGCCAAAGGTTCCTTAAAGATGTTTTCATGAATTTAAACCAGGTGGAACTAAAACTTTTCCACTTGAGGGGTTCTGAATAGAGCATGTTGACAGGCAAAAACATTTTTTAAATGTTAAAGTATCTTTTTAAAACTTTGATACAATTACTGCTCTAAATGTGTTGTTCTGCATGCCATAAAAACAGCTTCTTCCCCTCTGCCGTAAGACTCATGAACACATAACTATATGTCAGACTCCATAACCTGCCCATGCCATTTACACTGCTGTATTGCACACTGCTCTATTTGCACTATGTATAACCTTGTACATTTTACTTTTTATATATATATATATATACATATTTTTTAATACTTTTTATATATTTTTTTATTTATCCATATTTTTATCCTAAGTGTATATATTAGAATATTTTTTGCATGCCTTATACCCCAGTGTTTTTAGAGATTTTTATAATTTTGTGTACCTATTTCATATTATATGTTTCATGTTGCACGATTGTACCATAAAAAATTCCTAGTGGTGAACTCCTTCACTAACAATGGCAATAAACCCGATTCTGATTCACAGTCTCTATTCTCCAGTTAACGATTATTAGATTACTAAATTAGGTGATGATTATTTCAATAATCGATTAATCATGATTATTGCTATTAATTTTTTCAGCACCAATAAGTTTTACGATTTCGGTAGAGCAACTGCTTTGAGCGGGCTCCTCTTTCAGCTAAAGACATGTTTGAGAGTCTCAGTACTAAAGTTCACAATAACTAAATCAATTGACAATGATTTCAAGAATCGATTAACCTAGCCTGATAAACCAGACTAAATGTGAAATTAAATGTGTAATTTAGTCTGGCCCCAGATGAATGAGACATTGGAAGTTTGTTGATGTGAACAACTGTTGTTTTTCAAACCATGTCTGTGCCTATTGGCCAACACTCTGACCAATGAGCGCAACTGACTGTGACATAGTAAGCGTGACAGAAAGCTGGTGGGGGAGTGTAAGCAAACAGCATGTTTGTAAAACGGCCAATACGTCCTTCTTAACAATGAATGAACATAGAGCCTGTTCCTGCTCACGTTTCAACAAAAACCCCAAGGCTAATCCTTCCAAAACTGATTCCAAAGCTGAGTCAAACGAGAACTCTTCATCCTTTGTTGCCATATTCGTTGTGCTTTCTCCAGCGTCGCGTAGCTTTGTCATCATGCCCTAAAAACGCTTTGCATCCAGAAATTCAAAACACATCTCTGCGTTGTGATTGGCCCGCTAGTTCTAGGGCCTGGGGCATTGATCGAGGCTAGACCACTCACAGGCAAAAATGATTTTGGCCACTGGCAGGTGGGGCTAGTTTATCAGGCTACGATTAACCACGATGAATACAATTAATTGCTTCAGCCCTACAGTGGTGCACATCCTTCACCTGTTGCTGCACACTGCTAGTAAGATGGCTGAAAGCAGGCTTCTAAACTTTTACCTGCCTTACCATAAAAACAAAAGAATAAAGAAAAGAGCTAGTCAAAGATGCCGCCAATCAGTTCCATGCAGATACTGCTATTTGGAAACTAGAAACCATGTTTTTTAGGCTTGCGGCTGCAGCTGAAAGATCAACAATCTTACAACTATTGCTTTAAATGAGGCAGAACCAAACAGAACCTGCTAAACAGCCACTATTGAAGCAAAAACAATCCACAATTTAGTTAGACACATACCACAACTCAAAACATGCACATGTTTTTAATAATATTATAATAATATATTACCATTTCTATTATGTATAAATCTAAGGAGTCCCTAATGGATGCAAATTTTTAACTTTAAAAGGTAATCAGGCTGGTTTTCAGTGCTTTCATCCCACAACTCTGCCTGCATGCCTGAACTGAAATTCTTGGCAGCTTTTTTTTTTTGGTCCAGTTTCTCCAGCCTATCCACTGATCCCCTCTTCCTTCCTATGTGGCTTTAAATCCCAAACAGTCCACATCCGTCCTAAACTGAGGGGAAAAGTCCCCATTTTTTTCCCTCCCTGCACCTACAAGTGTGTGTGTGTGGCGCAGGGGAGGCACTCAGCACTAAAATGCATTTAAATGCACCCTAAAAAAGAATACATACAGTTAAAAAAATAGAATGATTTTAAGCTAAAAACAAACATGCACACCTTACAGCCACTTTGTAAGGTTTCCAGACTGCCATAGCTTTCCACCTTTCTGTGAGGCGCTGAATGCATCCTACAAACAACAAAGGTTTCAATAAATGCTTAAAACGTGACGGGCCAGCTACTTTAACAACAAAAAAACAATAATATCATTTATCTCAGCTAAGGGAGACAATACAAATCCCTCCCAACTGATAATGTTGAAAAAAACCTGACAAACCTCACCCTAATAGGGCTAATAACAACCAAAATAGCCGCACTAACTAAATGTCTCTGTAGGTTCAATGTAGCCTAGCTTGTCAGTGAACCAATTGTGGAGCGTTTGGCTGTTTTTCGGTTCAGTTTCTGCCGTCTGTAACGAACCACCAACGGGTTTCCTCTCACCTCTCTCGCAGTATCCTCTTTTTTTTTAGGGGGGGTGTAGCTTCTTTCAGGCTCCCTTAATTCCGCATTCAAACCAAACCTTTTTATATACAACCCTCCTGTTTTCGTCGCTGTTTAAATCCTAGTTTTGAGCATCAGGGTATCGTCCGGGTCTTTCTTTGATTCGGTCTTTTTTGCCGGCGGTCGGCTCCTCCTGCCGCCCGACACAGCTCCACAGCGAGCTGACTGATACTCCGCCTCCGACCGCTCTAAATAAATGCGCTGCGTGCACGTGCCAACTGTCGCCGCAAGGCTCCATGGGAAAGGTAGTCTTAAAGTCCAGATGTCTTTGTTTAGGTTCAAACAGGGTTAGAAATTGCTAAAATAACCTGAAAAGTGTTTGCTTTCTTTCTTTCTTTCTTTCTTTCTTTCTTTCTTTCTTTCTTTCTTTCGAAAGAATAGCCTTAAGGTGCAGACGTCTTTGTTTAGGTTCAAACAGGAGTAGAAAAGTCTTCCTTCCTTCCTTCCTTCCTTCCTTCCTTCCTTCCTTCCTTGAGTTTAAAATTGCCTTTACTACACAATCCAGCACTCAATAAAACAAAATCAAGTAAATAAAATAAAAACATCAAAAGCAAAAACTAAAGATTCTTCATCCACCGAACACAGAACGCCATTAACGCCCCATTTACTTACAAAAACATCGATGCTCTTTGTCAACTTAAAAATTCAAATTCTACTTAAACACGAGCAATTACCAGTCTCTTAAATAAAACACAGGCATCTTCCGTTTGATGACCATTAATTTTGCTCTTTCTTGATATCCATATTGCTACTTTTTGCCATTCCAGATATGAAATTTAAAAGCACATGAACAGATTTCTTCTTACAGTGGACCATAAATAAAAATACAGCTAGAGGACTGAACACCAAAACCACTAAACAAACGATCCAAAAGAACAAAAAGAGGATTTAATCTTAAACTCAAACTTTCTTTCTTTCTTTCTTTCTTTCTTTCTTTCTTTCTTTCTTTCTTTCTTTCTTTCTTTCTTTCTTTCTTTCTTTCTTTCTTTGATATGTGCTCTGGATCAGAGGCAGAATAGTTTTCAAATTCAACTTGGACACATTGTAGTTATAGTGACTCTCATAATATTGAACCCAACATTCCTTGGATTAAATTCCCAAACTCAATTGATGCTAATTAAACAAAATACAAAAGACGACTAATGTAAATGATGAGAAAAGACAGAAATAATTAACATATTACAGAAAATCTGAAATGCTTTAACATTTTGACTGAAACAGGGAAACAGTTAACTATAGATTTTTACGTTAATGCATGAGTACTACATGGCTGCAACAAACTAAAGTTACATCCCCTCTTTGAATTTCTCCGTTTAATGCTTGGATTCACTCATGTCTTGGGCTTTTAGTTGTGAAATCTTTGTAAACTGACTAAGCATTAAATAAAATGATTGGTCCAATAAACTTAAAAAGCATTGTAGGAGCAATTTCCAGAGACCTCCAGGTGCAATGTTAGAGGAAGGAGCTGTAATGTGCAAGCTTATGTTTTCACAAATGGCACCTCTTCTGGAAAAAAACTGTACTCCTAAACATGTTTCCACATGTATGAAATAAAAGCTTACCTTTCCTATTGTTCTCTCTCAGCACAACCACTGCCTTTTCCCAAAGCAATCCGATGTGTAATGCTGAACCATGAAATTGGGCTCCTACAGGAAATCAGATCTGAAGTGGAACCTGTCTTCAGCACCAGATTGAATTATCTCTGCAAGCACAGTCAGCATCAGCCGGAAACATACTGCCGGTTATTACAACCTACGGCTGTGACACCTTAAAGTTACATCCCTGGAGAAACTTCTTTAGAGAATGTTCAACAAGATGTCGGATCAGCAGCTTTGGATTAGATCAAAACACATCAGTCAGAAACGCCTTGGGTTTAGTTGAAAGGTTGAGAAAAAACAATCCTGCCGCAAATTTCTCACGTTCCTTATTTGCAACAGGACTAAAAACTAATTTATTCATCTTTAACTGTAACAAACAAATTCTTGCAACATCACTAAAATTCACAAGCATTTAAAAATTCTGCAAGATCATTAATTGCATTTGTGTGCTTAACTACTGCCAAGGCAAGGCAAGGCAAGGCAAATTTATTTGTATAGCACAATTCAGTACAAAGACAATGCAAAGTGCTTTACATTAAATAAAATATAGGAAAATAAAACAGAATCAAAGCAAGTAGGGAAAAAAATGCAGAAACAAAAAAGAACATTAAAAACAGTTGGACTAAAGAAAATAAAAAAGTTGAATTAATGATGTTTCAGTTTAACTAGAACAGTCGAAGGCAATCCTAAACAAATTAGTTTTTTGTCTTGATTTAAAGGAACTCAGGCTTTCCGCACTTTTACTGTCAACGTTGCAGATCACAAAACGTAAAGAATATGACATATTGCATGGTAGAGACTCTGATGTCAACTTAAATGGTGCTTTCTGCAGAATTATCCATGGGAATTGTTCTGACATCGATAGGAAAACACTCCTTCCACATTAAGTTCAAAAGTTAATTTTCAAAACACACTCCAGGCTTCTGCTCGCCATCAACGACAACATCTGGTATGTCATCTGCGAGGTTTGAAGCACATCACAATTTGTGGCACAATCATTAAGCAAACCACCTGGTATGGTTTTCATCTCCTGTTAAAACTTGGTTCATTAATTTCTAGCGGTTCAATAAACATACACACAAACAGCTGCTGTGATTTCATTTAATTGGAAATGCATCAAGGGATAAAATCAGAAACAAAGCCATCTCCAAAAACAGGGATGCAGTTCAATTTAGCGTTGCTTTATTAGTTTTTTTTGACCAGTGCAATTCAAATAACAAGAATGAGATGGGAAAAATGTTCCTGAAACAGGAAAAGAAGTTGTCCAGGCAATAGCAACAAATTAACTGCTGGGAGCTTTATAAGTGTATATGAAAAACAGCTTTTACACATAATAGTAACCTTATTCTAAAATAAAACAACAACAACAACAAAAAAAAAAAAAACACAAAAAACTGATAAACAGATCCAAAGCCTTTATACAGGGGTTCCTTAGTGGGGTGCTGTTACTTAATATAATTGGAATCAAATGAATAAATATCCAATTTTGGAAGATTATGTAAAAAAAAATCTGTTATGCAGAAAAAAAAAACATTTTAAATTTAAAAAAGCTTTACTTTAAAAGAAAAGTTTTAGGATTTTAACGGGTTCCTGGTTTATCTTTGAATTGATTTGTTATAAGTTCAATTAAGTGCATGACAAATCCCTTCTTGTTTACAATTTCTCCCAGTTGAGCTTTGTATATCTGCAGCTCCTGTACGTCATTGTGGGCTTCTTCTAATCCAAATGATGCTATCCTTGTCGAGTCTATAAACTGAGAAAGACAGTCAGACCATGGATTACAGAGAGCTCTATGAGATGTTCAAAGCTTTGAATATTATTTTATAGTCTAACCCTGCTTGTGTAAAAGTGACTGATTTTAAATCTTCTATAAAGACAATAATTTTTCATTTAGTTTTTAATTATAGTTAAGAAGGTGGACCAGACTGTGTTTATTAATAGTTTTTTATGTTCTCAGCTCTTATTATTATCTGCTCTTATTCAATAAGTTTTATTGTATCATTTTTCAGAATTGTTTTGTTGTTGTTGTAAAGCACTTTGGTCACTAAGGTAAGGCGTACTACTAAAAGTTTGATTGACTGGTTGAATGCAGGGGTAGATCTAAATGAATTGACAGTGGGGCCATGGCCACCTTTAACCAGTCACTGCCCACCTCTGTGGCTATTCCTATCAGCTAATGGGCTATACGCCCAGCTCCACTACAGTACTTCCTGAACTTCAGCCATTCCTTTGTTTTCTGTCTTTCATAACTGCACAGATTAATCCAGGTGTGTCTGGCATATGTCATATTGGTAACTGAGGTCATTCTGTCCGGTCATGAAAAAAGGAAAAAAAAGGAACTTGTAGGAAGTTCAGGAAGTAGTGGAGTTGGTTATATAGCCCACATGTCGTTCCACTGGAACATAATTCACCACCTCTGAAACAAGCAGTTCTCTGCCTAACCAGAGGGTGGCAGCAGGGATACCATCATGTGGAATGTTCTACTAAAGGGTGTATTATACTTCTGCAACCGCACACATCAAATGTCCCTTGGGTCTTGTTGCAAACCAGTTTTGCTGATATGCTCCTTTAACGTCGATCTGGAATTTCTAGGGACGCACAGCAGTCTCCCACCAAAGCGCTAGGGGGAGCCTATCCGAGAACTCACGAGAACTTCTTCGGCAGCACCGGCGGGAGTGTTTAGTTTCCAAAACAACAGGTCTGAGGCACCGTACAAGTATTTGTACTTCCGAATCTCCGTGATTAACGTTTTGTCTTAATTGTCCATTGTAGTTGTTTTTAAAAGTGGAGCGCCCTCGCACAAATCAAGAAGGACGACCACACAGACAGCCGGAAAGGCATACCAAGTACCAATCACAGCTGCTTTTTGTCTGCGTGCTTTCGGTTGTGGTCTGCGAAGTTTTGCGACCGTTCAACGCGTAGTCAGGATTTTTTTTGTGCTGCATGACGATGGTTGCAGAACCTCTGCGTGGGGGCGGTGGTGGAGACAGATTTGACAGTTGCAGAGGCTATGCGTCAGAAGTATAAATTGGCCTTTAAAGTTAGCATATTAACCAACATATGACAACAAAATAGGGCATTCATTATTTGCCACAGTTAAAGATGAGTCATACAGAATTCATGTTCTTATAAGAATTAGTTTTTATGTTTTATGGAAAAGAGTGTGTCTCTGCAGTTATGAAGGAGTCTTTTGCGTAATGAAATATTAAGAATAACTTCTCAACCACTTAAATGTATATAATATGTAGAAACATAGGTACTTGTAGACAGCAGAAATTTATAGAATATGTGTGTTGCTTTATTAGCAAATGTCTCATAAAAATCTAGTCTGTGTTCAATTATTTTTTGTAAAATATGGATACTGGGTCATTCATTTTGCTGTTGGTCCTGAACTGGTTTTGGCACTTATCAGTCTTCGACCACCTCTATGAACATTTTCTGGAACCACTACTAATTAAATATATGACTTTGTTGGTTTATAACATATAACTCCGACAACATCATTTGAAGTTTTTGATCATAGCAAATCAAAATGTGGAAATTTTCCTGGGTTGTGAATACGTAGCAGGCGTAAATATGGTTTAAGTTGTCACATAGCTGCCATTTTAAAATAGCAGCAGATATGAGTCATCAGTGGAGGAACTTCTATTGTGGTGACCACATTCAGCAACACTAATATTAAAAATGACTGAACAAAACCACTTTAACAATTATGTTCAAGAACGATTGCATCATGGAGAAATAAATTTAAAGAAAATATCCCAAAAAACCAAGTGATTTTAAATGCAGCTTTTCATTAGAGTGATTTCACTTTTCTAACTTCCTGTAACAACCAAGTAAATGCTACCTGCCATTATACAACATATATGTCCATAGTTCCCTTCTATTCCTGACCCTTAATACTATATTGATAACCACTCTGGTTGTAACATGCCCTCCTCCTCTCCCATAATCATTTTCAGTTATGAAACACCTTTAAGTAACAGTAAACAAATTAAAATGAGAAGTAGGAGGACTCTGACTGATGGCTTTTTGTGGTAATGACTCATTTTACAATTAGCTTGTAGAGCTTTGTTGGCAGGGGTGAAATTCCTAGTACATTTTACTTTTTTAACTTTCAAAAAACCTTGTTTCCAAGGTTGTGGAAAGTGCTGGGGACAATACACATGTAAAAGAACTGAAAGCCACAGTTTTAAAGAGTACAAATGCAAAACATCAAAATATATAATGGTATTGGTTGGGATTTGATTCTTATTTAAAAATGACCCTCCAGAGATAAGGATGGGGAAAAAGCTATAAATGTAGAAAATGATGGCAACAAAACAAAATATTAGGTCAATAAACCAAAGAAGCTGTAAATACAGAGAATATAAGACAGGTGGTCGATTAGGGAGCTACAACGGGGTTAAACTAATCAATGAAGGGAAATTAATAGGTGAAAAGCAATAACAGATGGTGGAAATTGGACTAAAAGCCTGAAAATATGATGAGAGTTCAAAATAAACAGACAGCTAACAACATATATATATATAGTATATATAGTATACTATAAACCACAAAATAATAGACTGGAATAAATCTTTGTAGGTAGTAAATGAGCATCCTCCATTTATACAAAACTGGTTTAGAGCCACATAAAACAATAGTTTTATAAAATCCACTTTGGAACTTTGTTTTCATTTGGAAAATAATGATAAATATAATAGTAATCCTATTTATTGTTTTATGGTTTTTAAAATAAGAAGTCATTAAATTTTCAAAGAAAAAAGGCAAGGCAAGGCAAGTTGATTTGTATAGCGCAATTCAGTGCAAGGACAATTCAAAGTACTTTACATGAATTAGACAATAAAATAGAAGACAAATAAAAGGAGAATAAAAGCAAATGAAGATAAATCAATGTTAAAAGCATGGTTTGAAACAAATAAAACAGTTGGACCACAACCTTCAACTAATAATACCTCATTTAACAGTTTAGCTTCAAACGTCTAAGACAGCAATAAACAAATGGATTTTTAACAATGACTTTAATGAACTCAGGCTTTCAGCACTTTTACAGTCTTGTGGGAGTTTCTTTTTCCAGATAAGTGGAGTGTAGGAAATAAATGCTGCTTCTCCATGTTTGGTTCTAGTTCTGGTTGAGCAAAGTAGGCTTGAACTAGAAGACTTGAGTTATCTAGGCGATGCTCTGATGGGCTCATAGTCGCCTGGCGACATTGTGATGTAAAGCTATCTGTCGTCTGCATATTTATGGTAACTGATTTTGTTCTTGCTGTAATCTGAACTAAGGGAAGCATGTAGATGTTGAATAGGAGTGGCCCCAGAATGGAGCCTTGAGGAACCCTGCATGTGATTTTTCTTTTCCAGGTCTATGATTTAAAGTTCCCTACTGACACATAGAAGTCCCTGCCCTTCAGGTAGGATTTACAGCAGTCCAGAAGGGTACCAGAAAGGCTGACCCAGTTTTCCAGATGCTCTAATAAAATAAAATGGTTAACTCTATCAAACGCAGCACTGAGGTTCTTCCAGAGTCTGAAATTATACAGATGTCATTGAACACCTTAATCAGGGCAGTGTCAGTACTGTGTTTAAAAGGTGAAAGCTTCTTAATGAAACCTGCTGGCAAAACATCAAGACACCAGGAAGAGTAGCTTAGCTGCTGAGCAGTTTCTTCTAAACCTTTGCAGTTTATTTGGCTGAATGTGGGCCGAGTTTATTCTAACTGAAGGTAGCATTGGTACTGGAGTTGGCGTTGATGTACAGACTGCTTTTCGAATACCTTGCATTTTAAAGATTTACAAATTAATTGTAAGCCTTTTTATATTGAGTTTAATGGCCTCTATGATAGGAGGGCTTGTTAAACTGTCAATCGTTGCACATAAGGCACGAGCATCGAAGATATTTTTGTTGATAGTCTCAGAGAAGATTCTCTTGCATCTTTTAGTTGTAAATTGTACCAGGGAAGTTTCATAGTGAACCATTCTTTCCCCAACTTTGTTCAGCCTTTTGGCACTCCTTCTTTTCTTTTCTCACTGTTTAAGTATTTGTCCATGAAGATGTCTGTAGACTTGTCCTTCCTGCTGTGTGATCAAAATAACATAAAATGCTTAAAATGTGGTCCAGCTAGAGAATCCTTGAAAAAATTAGCTTTGTCCCGTTTTCATCACTTTGGCTAAGAGATAAGAAGGTAAAAATTAAGAGAAATGTAAGCAAGTGGGGAGAGAGGCAGAAATGCATCTTTCCATCTCTCAGGGGGGTTTAATACCTTTTAACAAAACCTTATTTATAGAGATTCTAATAGGCATTTCAATGTTTTTGAAGATAACAGTTTGATAGCTAAACGTTAACGTGGTGATCTCTGTAAACTTGTTACTTGGCTGTCAGTTCCCTGCAGCAAAGGAACTGGTGAAATCTTATAAAGCAGGTTAATTTTGATTTGATTTGATTAATGACTTGTAGATAAGTTTTTCACAGAAAATAGAGTAATAGTTTCACAGCTAATTAGAGCAGCTCCAAATCACATATAAACCCTTGCCAAGTTGAAACCAACTAGAACATTATTTAATAATCCTAAATTGCCTCACATTTACATTAGTTGCAAACTATATAATAACATGAGGTATCATGCACAGAAAATGTTGTAAAAGAGAGCACTGATCACACCGAACTATGTGTGATTAAGGAAGTGTTGAATCTGTTTTTTTCGGCTAAAAACAACTTTTGGTAAAGTTAGCTCTTGTGTTTAAGTTGGTGCTAAGACAGCCGTCAAGTGGCCTTCTGGGTCACATAACCCATTCAGTGATGGATCTGATTGTTTTCAGTTACAAAGGGAAGTTTGTGCCAAATGCTGAAAACTGACCTGAAAAATTATTTCATAAACCTGGAAAACTATGGAAAGGCTCAAATAATCTGGCATTGAAGACTGGTTATGAACTTGTTAAACAGAAGCTAAAGCATGTGGATCAGATGCACGGTAACAAGAACTAGGTGGTGCTAGGCAGGCAAATTAAATGAGAAACCAAGCCCGTCAGCAGGACCAAGATCATGACAGTAAAGTGAATCAAACCTATACTGGTGGGGCTGGATAATATGCAGAAGAGGAGGGGCCTAAAATATGGTGAAGATGGAGGCTGAAGGTCCATGATTCCTGAGACGATCTGCTAGAAGAATAAGAAGGCTTGTTAAATCAATAGAAATGTAATATGACATGTCGTCAGTATACTGGTTACATTTTTGGCTTTGGAGCTGCTTTATTTCTGAGGTCTCAACTCATTGCCTCTAAATGAGAACAAATGAGAGACACATTGGAAAAAGAGTTGCAATGCAAAAGAATGCAACACAACTGTGGGATTCCTGCTGGCTGGGAAGAAAACAAACTCTCCCCATATACCAGCTGTTTTAGTTTAGACGTATAAGCTGCTGGTGACACGCAGAGCAGGAAATGCTGAAGTGCTCCTCATGGATTTGGGAATTTAATAAACAAATCCATATATTGACCTGCTCACTTGAATAACCATAAAGCCTGATTTACTATACATGAAGATGTCCATTATGGTGTAAACAAGAAGAAAGCAGAACAAGCTGTTTATACTACATCAGATGTTGTGAAATTAAAAATAGCACACAATTGTATTTTCTCTTAATATCAAATAATAAAATACTTTCTTCATCAGGAAAGATCCCTACAAGGTTTTTAATATTTTCTGAGGAATTCACTACTGTAGCTTGTAGCTGATACATTTTTCTGACCAGAAGCTGGAGAACAACATCATACAGAAAAAAAACAACAACATAATATTTTTAGGCTACATTATGCCCAGAGACTCGCTGTGCTAACTTTCTGAGGGTCCTATCTGAAATGCTCTTCATCTGCCTGCCATTCCAACATCAGCAGGAGCCAGCTCACAAGTTTGCTCCTCCCTGCAGGAAAACTGCAAAGACACATGTTTTAGCAGCTACTCATTCTTTTCACACTGAATTTAATGTGCGGATCCAATCCCAGCACAATGATCTACCAAATTCACATAATTACTGCGATTTTACTCTCTTTGTGTCGAAGAAACACCCGCCTGTCCAAGGCTTCGGCCTCAGGAGACCAGATCAGCCCGAGTTGCCATGTTTGTTCCTTCTTCTTGTGAATTTGCAGAAACACACTGCGCCTTGTTATTACGAACACGATGACGCATGTTTGGTGATTGGGGTTTGGCATGAGAAGAGGTATAGAAATCTCTGAAAGTCTGTCTTCAGATTTTTAAGCTCTATGTTTTCTTTATTACGTGCAGCCACTGAGTGACACAACCCTGAAAGTTAAGATGCTGCAGCGTCAGTTTAGTATTAAACAATGGTCTTCGTCTTTGTGTTTAATGATCTGCCTTTTTCAGAGCAGTTAATTTTCTTTCTTTGGCAAAAGCTGAAATCATTAGTAATTGTTTAAAAGATTAAATTTATGTTCATATTTACCAAAAAATGTTAAACTTTCAAACAAATTAGGCTTAATCTTAATTTTTATTGCCTAAAGATACACTGCACTTAAACAGCATGCCAACAGTCAAGCAGCTTCAGTCAGTGAAAAAGTGTTAAACAGAAGTCCAATGATTTTCACAAGTACAGTTTGAGAACATTTTCACATCTGCATTAATTATAAAACATTTTTTTTTACTTTCCTTTACTTTGAAAGTTCTTTTTTCATAACCAATATTCTTTCATGACCCCAAAACATGCGGAGAAGGGAGGACTATTATAGAATAAAATTGCAGGAATGGGTGGGAGTAAATCTAAGGACAGAGTAGGGGTTGGAATGATTGATCTGGACCTTCTAAGGTGTGGGGGGGCACCTGCCTTGCTCTTTGTAAAATGGTCATGGCCACTCCCTTTTCCAAGACAGGAAGGTGTGGAGGCTCGGAAAACAGAATTTGTGTGAATTACTCAGAGATGCATATAATAAATCAAAACACCACTTTAAGAATGATTTATTTTAAAGAAATTATATTATAACATAGTTAAAAGATTTAAAATGATTTTGCTTGTTATAGGCTCATCAAAAGGTTGGAAACCATGAGGTAGGGATTAGTGTGGTGCTAAATGTTTCCATGTTGCTATTTCACCAGAAATAACCTTGAGCTGAGGAAAAAGTCAATTTGCTTTGATAATGGTAATTTCCCAAATTTTGGTGATGAAAAACATTCATTTTTAACAAAAACTGCAAAAATTAAGATTTAGGATTCACTGCTTAAGAGATCTTAACAGAAGAAATACCTTCCAGTGTTATGTGAATGATCCCTGCACAGTAAAAATCGATATTTCCCAAGCAAGAAGGATAATGTGAGAATAATGAAGAGCAAGGATGGGGGTTACTCATGGACAGCACCTTAGGTTCTTTCTGAACAGAAGCTGGGTAAAGTATGATTGGTAATCAAGGGCCCTAAAGCCACAGGCCCAAAAGGCTCTAATTTGCAATCACAGGATAGGGAGTTGCTGCTGTTTTACGAAAGGTTTCAGTGCTTCATCCTCTATTAGCTCATGACTCACAAAGAGCAAAACAATTATTTTGTGAGTGATGATAAGCTTTGCAAAAGCAAATTAAAGCCTCCATATATCTTGGTGGAGCATGCCCAATTACGGTGTCTTTTGTTAAAAAGAATCACGGTGGCACAGAAAGCTGAGCTCCACTTTAATTTAAACCTAAAAGAAATATGTCACAAGAAAAATTTAGTTTAAAATTAAAAATTTAATCAAATTGAACTCAATTAAACTTTGCCTTTACCCAGGCTGTCTTGGGTAATTTGAGGTTTTAAAACAATTAACTTCCTTACTTTTTTTGACAAATGTAACTAAAGTTTATAGGTATTTACGTTTTAACGGTTGGTTTACAGTTTTAATGTTGGTTTTTGATTTTTCTTACTGGTACTGAATCTTTAAAACCTTGACATGGATTAGATGGATGTTGGTCCTCAGGCTTGTGCAACAAGTCATAATCCTTAGCCATTGCTGAAAATGTTCAAATCTGAGATCTGTATTAAGTGATACTCATGTGAAATTTCAGGTCGATTATATGTACCGGTATATATTTTTCAACATAGAACTTATGTTGGACTCTCTGGACCAGGCCCCTGAAGTCGGCCCTCGAGGGCCGCTGTCCAGTTATTTGACGTTTCTCTGCTTTAGCGCAGCTGATTTTGAGGATTGCAGTTCAGCAATGGGCTATTAATTAGCTATCATTAGAAATCAGCTGTGCTGAAGTAGGGAAATCTTCTAAAACCTGCAGGACAGCGGCCCTCCAGAGCCAACTTTGGGCAGGCCTGCTCTTTATTTTGATTGAACATTCTCCTTGTAGAATGTGCTCTTTGAAATGAATTACAAGAGGCACCCAAATCCCCCCAACTAATTTCAATAAGGATGAGGAAAGCTCAGAGATCTGAGCTTATTGGGTCATTGTCCAGACCTCGTAACTATAGATGAGAGGATGAAACGTAAATAGACCACTGAAATCAGTAAAAGGAAAGGAATTATTCCCTATAAAACCTAACAGTCGGTACATTTGTCTTTTGTGTCTCAAGGATCGTGGTTCAACAATGAATAGCCGACAGGAAACATTCTGGGTTAAGGGTTTGTTGCTTTGTCACAACAAATTTTCTCAATAGCCACATTCCTGCAGGTAAGTGCCCAGTCCATAACAAAAATAAAAATACCAAAACTACCAAGATGCAAGTTTTCAACTTCATGTCTTGTGGCAGAGCCTGTCTGCTAACAATGATGTTTCTACCAGACTGTTTTACACTTTCACATAGGAGCTAATAATGGCCTGTGACTGTCTCACCTGTCCAGTAATAGCGGAAGGTTTATTTAAACCCTGCTCGCCGCCTTGGTCTGTTCTTAAAAAAGAAGGTGTCAAAATATGATGTCTTGAGCGAAAGAATGTCTCAGCCTTCATAGCCTGCATGAATTCAACAAATAAATCTGTTTGGTACAAAATCTAGTGTGTCATGCGCTAGACCACCATCTTCCCTCACAGCTCAGGTCTGTCGGATGGGTGCAGATGGGGTTGCAAAGACCTTCTCTTTATAAAAAATTAGGTGAAAAGAAATTATTTTCCCTTATTTATTTACAAATGGGAAATACAAAGGAACAAAAAAGTAATTAAGTAAGAGGAGAAGTTTGTACAAGAGTTGTGGAAAAACCCTTTCATGCCTTTGAAGATCCCAATTTAGAGCACACAACATTATGAACCCTACAAATACCAGGACATTTCAAATATAAATTAGGTTGCTTCTACTGGAAAAGTAAAAATCTATCTGCATGATATTAATGAAAAAAATAGCCAGTTATGCACAGAAATAGTTCAGTATATGGTATAAATAACTGCTCTGTGATAAATGACCTGTACTAATGTATATAACACCTTTTGGGGTTTAAAGCACCTTAAATTACAGTCAGCCATTCACACACATTGTATTAAGCAACACTGCAGCCACAGGTCCCTGGGGCACATTAACGGAGGCCAGGCCGCCATAAACAGATGACTCCCCTCAGGCGCTGCGGGTGAAGTGGACCCAACAAGGATGCAATGACTGAGACAGGAGGAGTTGGGATTTTAACTAGTGACCCTTCAGTTACACGACTAACTCCTCCATTCCATGTTACTGTCGCCCCAATGATCAACAAGGTCATATCAGTCCTAATACCTAACTTCTAAAGAGAATCAGCTGAGCAGAGCTAAAGGGAGCATAAAAGAATAGAGAGACCGCGCATAAAGATGTTCACAAATGCAGAAAGAGCGTTGTACAACGTTAACATCATTGGTGCCAAAAAACGTTATGCCGTAATTTAGTTGAAAACAATTAGTCACTGACCTTTGATCCCTCCCCCCAACTGTCATGATCGGTTTAATGAGCTAAACCCATATGCAGAACACCAACAGGAGACAGAGTAAAAGTTACCAAGGTTTATTAAGGAAAAGTACAGAGTAACTCAGGACAGGTTCTGGTGCAGGTCCGGGACTGGTTTCACTTATTTCTGGAGAGATGAGAATTTAGTTAGCCAGGCAGTTAGATGGTTTGACGAGAGAGTGAATTATGAAAGTACCTTGAAGAGGTTCAGACAGATCCTTGGAATGGGGAACCGGTTGGGTCCAGAGATTGTGGGAGTTGCAGAGAGCTCAGCAGCAGCAGCAGCGTCTAGCTTCTGGCTAGTGAGTCTTAGCCGTGTGTCTTGTTCCTAGCTCTTCCCTGAGAGCTGATGGAGGAATCCAGACTGAGATCTTGATTCGTTAAATCTACATCCGCTCTACACTATGCCTATTTCCTGTTTGATACCTTACCGGCTTGTTTTGTTTCTATGACTGCCATTGCGGAAAACTACTCGTGAAGTTGGACCAGCTAAAAGAGTGAGGTGTGCGAGAAGGCTGGGACCCTTTTTCCACCTATTCCCCCGCTGTTTTTCACCCTCATGTTCCTCTGTTGTCACACAAACTTGCCACCACTTCCTCAGCCTCTCAGCATTATCTAGACCCACAGCTAGTTCCTGATTGTCCCTCTTGCGTTGTGGCGTGGAATAACATAGCGCAGACCCCGCTTCAATATTGGGCATAAATCAAAAATATCTGTGACGATCTCACTGCGGCACACTGCTGCAGGAGTATAACCAGCCCTTTAGTCATCTGTTGGCATGTTTTCAGATTATGTTGCCTAAAGCTGTGAAGAGAAAGAGAAGGTTCTCTTTTTTTATGTCACTTTGGACAAGTGTTTTAGCTCAGAGTCCTCAGGCTCATGGAGGAATAGCCTGCAGTCAAAGTCTGACCACTTCTGATGTCGGGAGAGAATACTTTGCAGTATCAAGGTTACAGAGATACACATTTCTTGAGGGAGAAAGAAAATTTTTTAAGATTCATACCACAACTTTCTCGAGATCTAAAAGAGGTGGTGATAAATGTGACAGCAGTCGGGAAACACATTTGGAGAAAATTACAATGTGTCTGCAAAGAATTAAAATTAAAATGTCATTTTGAGTCTTACACTATAATAAGCTTTTTTAATACTTCATGACTGAAAAATTGCAACGCAGAAATGACTGACTCCTATCCATCAATCATATGCTGACTTGCTTCAATCTAATTTGTTGAACAGTTTGCAAGGAGTTGATCCACTTTATTTAATTCTTAAACTGTGCTAGATCTTCCTGAAAATAATAAGGCAGCATTCATTTCCTTCTAATACAGCCTCTTGTACATAGAAAACATAATCCTAAAGCCATATTTCTGATCTGAACTCTATGTAAACTACAAGGGCCATGAACCTGTGTCCTTCTATTCTTGAATCCTTCAGGCTTGTCCAGTTCAGCAGACAGCAACAATGTGCTGAAATATTTATGTCCTTGCAGAGAATCTTTGTGTCACCAGATCACCACAGTTCTTCCAGCAGTCCACACTTTCTTTCACTTTTTCCGATCATCTTAATCTTCTTTCCCATCGCCCGGCTTGCCCCAGGTTTCCCTGCTGTGTCTAAAAGTAGCAGCAGCAGCAACTCAGACTGAAAGCAGCTCATTGGCTAATTTGTATCACATGCAGTCTGGTGCCAGATGCTACAGAAGGCTTTCCCATATTAACAGGAAAAGTGGCGCAAGTGACGTTTAGACACTGTCGTTGGACAACATGCTGTAATTTATAAATGTTTTAAATCAGGTTGGGTCCGGATTAGCCAGCAGGTGGGTCCGGATCCGGACCGCTGTCCACTATTAAACGACCTCTGATGTAGAGACTCAAAGGTTTATTTGAAACCCTGTTTTGGCTTGATCGTCAACTACTATTGACCTCTAGAAATGTTCTTCACTAAGACCATTTATTTTGAGAGGTGCAACAATATTTTCTGCAGTAAAATTCCCACACAACTTAAGCATTTCTTACCTGGCATTTTAATTGTCCTCCTGAAATTGCCTTTAAATGTGTGTTAAAAGAATTATCTAAAAAGTAGAGCTCATTTGGACCTCTTTGGCCTGTCTACCCTTGAAAAATTGACTTGTGTGTATGCACATTCATGTTGATGTAGCATTAGCAATATTAGTAGTTTTATTGATGTTTATAAGCTTCTTATCCTCTTATAAAAACAGGTAAAAAGACATAAAAGCAACAACTCTTAACAGCTAACTGCAGATGAGTGCCTGATTGGTGGTATTGCAGATTTTGGTAAAATAGAGAAAGGATAGGTGATAGCAAGGTGGGCTAATGTTAGCACCTTAACATCAGTCAAACCAGAAGGAGGACCAAAAACTGGCTTTGTGTAGAACACACTCGTGTTGGTTTCCTGGTTGAACATTGAGCCCACATGAAAAAAACAAGTGGTTAACTGTGAAATAGCTAAGTTGTGGGCAATTTATTCTAATTAACTCATAGTTTAATATGTTACTTCGAATGATTTCAAGCATTATTTGGACAACTTGCTTTTAAGATCACCGCTTATTTTCTAAAAGCCGACCCCCCCCAGCCTAACTATGGACATCCATTGTTTTTATTTATTAAAGGTGGCAACCCTAACCATGTGTGTACAGGAATTTTATAAGTGCAAAGTAATAAGCTAACCTTTTTGAGGCGTGTAGTAATTGTATCCTGGGATAAAACAAACTTGTGAAGGTTACTTGAGTTTTCCCATGATCTCTAAAAGCAAGATTTTTTTTTCAGTGCCTCTGCCTGGCTCATGTGTTTCGAATTAACCTAACAGAAGCCTGCAAAGCCATGGCATCATTACCTGGGCTTTTACAAATAGTTTAAAGGCGTGATAATCTTGTCGCATGAGATGTTTCCTTTTACCCTGTTACTTGTCAGGTATTAAACATTTTAAACAATCTTTTCGGTTGTGAACAGACCCCGAAAGCTTGGTTAAACTCATGCCTTGTTAAGCTCAGTAGACTTGTGAATATTTCAGCCAAAACTTGGCGCGCGAAAATTGTTTTTTTTTTTAACCCAGGGTGTTTGCAGTATATACTAATAACTGAAGATTTTTTTGTTTTGTTGTTTTGGCTTGATTAAGTAAATGAGAGTACTACTCGGTTGTCCGGAATCAATTTATTTTGACTCCCCAGAGAGGAGCTCTGTTGTGTGACGTTTACTGCCATGATTTTTGTTGTTTAAAGGATGCACATACTCAAAGGCTAAAATGGCTGTTTGCATTTGAGCAGGTCATAAAAGCAATTAACAGCAGGATGTCATCATAGCCTGGTTTTTACCCTACACCTCCTGTCAAACGGAGGTGTTTGGTATGCTGTTTTTCCTTTTAAAGAGCTATTCAAACATGTTATTAATCTTATCTGCAATACCAAGTCAACAAAGATAGGGAAATTAATATACTTTACATACCTTATAAATTAAATCAGATAAATCACCAATTCGTTCTGGCAACATAAAAAGAAAAATACACAAATTGGGAAGAGAAAATGGTTTAAAAGATTTAAGGATTAAACAATTATGCAGGAATAATTGGGTTTTTCTCCTCTGTTTTTATAAGCAAAGGTCTATTTTTAAACCAAATTCAAAAAAATACCTACAGAAGACCATTCCTCATAGGCTATAAGCCATGACCGTTGCTTTGGTCTTGGACATCAACTTTAAAGGGGGAAAGGGTGCTCTGCTGTGACCTTGCGACAAATGGCTTAATTATCCGAACTACCAGCAGACTTCATGCATTCTCTGGTTAACCCCACGCTGTCACATGCAGTCACATTTACTCTGCTGTGCACTGACCAAGGAGTTCAGAGGTCGCTGCACTCTGGGCAGACGCTCCTGACTTTTCATGTCACACATGGACTGATTTAGTGACTTAATGATCAGTGGCGTGCAGGGGGAATGGACTTGCTCAAAGTTATTGAGGGGGGCAGCAGAGGTCATAGGAGGTAAAACTTCCAAGCCATGAAATGCATCATAAATTTGCAGTTAGCTTGACTAAAATAACCATTTCTTATATAAGGGGGGCTGAGTTTTAATCTGAGCTTTAAAGGAAGCATCTTATTTAGTCTTAAGTCTAAACATAGTAAGATACAGTTACTGTTTAAAGTACTCTCCGTCCCCATCTGGAGCGCCTTCCTCCCAGCTTTCATTCTCACAGCACTTTGATCATTTCAGTTTTACCCAAATGTTTTTGTCATTTGCCCTATTTTTGCAAACTTCAATAGATGGATATTTATCACAGATTATTCATGTTAATGTTGGTAATAGAGCCATTTTAGAATGTCCTCTAAATGTTAAACACAGACATAAAACAAGACAAAGGATGTGATTTCAATTGGGGAAAAATGGAGACAGAGTTAACCATACAGGACAGAGAAACAATAAAAAGAACAAATAGAGATTACTTTTCTTTCAGTTCCTTACAGAAAACATAATACAGAGAGTTTTTAGAGGGTTTTATTACCAATTTGCAAAAAGCAAAAGAGCTGCTATGGAATTTAAGGTTTCCACAAGTTTGAGGAAAACTGTAATTATAAACCAAATGTCTGATTAAAAGAAATATATGAAACCCCCTGCTGCTGACCCTTAGTTCAAGTTCAGCTTTTGAAAAATATTTCTCTCTATGTTTATGTTGATGAAGCCAAATTTACTGAGGTGGAACGGAAAAGATTAGTCACTGAAGAAATCTAAAGAAAAAATAAATCTACTCTGAAGAGTTGATGGGTTTTTATAAATGCTGTTGGAAGAGAGAAGTTATGCAGAATTATGAAGGTTCACCAATGTGACTTCATTCCAACATTTTAGAAAAAAATTCTATTAGATTTTTTTATGAGGTATCAATTCCCATTATGTGTCATCTGAATTTTAACCAAATCAGACAAACAAGTTCAACATTGCATGTCCAGTGCAAAATTTTATACATCATGAAACTAATCAAACAAACAACCAAAAAAATTAGTCACAAACAACTCTGATTGACTGATCAGGCTTGGGTCTGAACACATGTTCTTTTCTAAAGACTACTGACCTTCCTCAGGAGTTGGCATAAGGAGGAGAAATCCACAAGAGGTCCTGATTAGCAAATTAGGAACTTGGGGAACGTGAGGCCACATTGATGATTAAAACATTGGTTCAAACACCCAGTAGGCAACCATGCCATCCTTGTAGTCAAGGTTTCTCTTGCCTGTTTCATTTGGCTGAACAATTCAATTCAGTTTATTTATATAGCGCCATTTTCACAACATGTCTCATCTCAAGGCACTTAACAGAGACAACTCAACCAGATTATAGGGTATTTCTAATTTTTTGCAATGTTCTGCAGATGAAATAAGGACATTCTAGAACCCTTTCTGATATGGGATTTAAATGGCAGGCCCTGATCAAAAATAACACCAGGATTATTAACTTTATTATCTGAGATCAATTTAATCCCATCCAATTGAAGTGATTAACTAATCAGCTTCTTTTTCAAAGACCCTGGTCCAAGACTAGAACTTCTGTTTTTTCTGCATTCAGGAGCAGAACGTTAAAAGTCATCTAGGTTTTTATGTCTTAAAGACAGGTAAAGGATTAGTTCTATTTATTGACAGATATAGCTGAGTATCATCAGCATAACAGTGGAAATGAAGATAAAAAGTGTAAGAAAGTGTTTACTCAGCAGTGTTGGATGAAGAGTTTACCATGAAAACCCAGAGGTAGCTTTTTATCAGCTTACCCATACTACATTTCTCTCTGAACAGTGAATTATTTTTACAGGGGGAAGTAAGTGACTGCATGATTAGAACTAAAATACAATATATTTATCAACTCTATTCATTCTGTATGGAAGATATTGATTTAATTGCATGAAACAAAATTTCTTTTAAAACCAACATATTACCAATTAAAATCAGGAACGTTTAAGTGTATGCTTAAGATTTGATTAAAATTAAAGTGGCATGTGTCGTGGTTCCACAAATCTCTAGGAAATGTTAAATATGCAACCCTAGAACCACAGTATGAGGATAGAATATACAAATCAAGATTAGCAAGCTGTTTCCATCTCTTATTTTAATGTCGTACCACCTCCACATCCTTTTTTCCTGCGAGCGTGCCTCAGCGCTCCTTAGATGCATTTCAAATAAGATTGCTCTGTCAACCTCTTTAACAGTGCAGTTTCACAGCGTGCCACTTCCATCCCCTCCACAACCAATATGCAATTATTGCCTAAAGTGGGCTCTGTGCTGCAGCAGGTGCTGGAAACTATGTGTTTAGCAGGAATGCTGTAAAGTGGGGGTATATTGACATTAACTCTTCTCCTGTATGCCATTATGGACTTTTACCCGGTTATGTGGTTGCTCCCCTGCAGATCTAGAAAATTACACAGATTTAAAAGCAGGTAGAATGGCACCACTGATGAATTGAGGAAAATGCTTGCCATTTTTAAAAACACAGTGCAGTTTTCCTGTAGCTGCCCTGCTCCACTGTAACCTGTATGCTGGCACACAGAGTCATTATAATTGGGGAAGAAACAGAAACCACATTGTAGACAGTGTTCTGGAATAACACACCCTTATAACCACCTACTGTACATACAACTTTTATTCAACATGTTGCTGTTTTGGTATTGCAAGTATTTGCAAGTTATTATCTTCTACAAATAAAAAATATTTATGAAAAGGAAAAAATGCAAGTAACATTGCGGTTCAATCATGCCTCAAAGGAATGATTTAGATAAATAAACCCATGAAACAGGTCTGGAAGAAAATGAAACCCTAAACTTTTTACAACTTTTTCAGACAACCACAGCAATCACATAATTTCTGTAACTGTCAATGAGAATTTTGCTTCTCCCAGCAAGTATTATGGCCCACTCCTGAGAAAAGTGCTCCAGTTGTCTGAGGAGTAAAGGTGGTTTTTCCAGACAGCACCTTTCAGCTCCTTCTAAAGGTGCTAGGTAGAATTTAGGTCAGGGCTCATAAAAGGCCCCCACAGAATAGTCCAGTGTTTTCCTCTTGGGTGTTTTTAGCTGTGTCCTTTGGAATATTAGCCTGTTGCATTAACTTGGCACAAGCCAGATCGATACTGTGTAAAATTCAAATTGAACTATGTGCATCGATCTGGAAAGCATCTTGTAGAAAGTGTTCACAAAAGGCAGGGAAATTCAAATCAACTTTTTAAGCTGATCCTGACCCGCTCTGCCTCTCACTGCGCCTGTCTGAACGGTTTGTCTGACCTGGCTTTGGACTCCTGGATCTCTGAGCCTCCCTGTTTCTATTCTGATCTGTTTCCCTGACCTGGCTTCGGACTCCTGCTTGTTAATATTCGCCTTTTGAAGTTACCCCACTCTCTGTCTTTCCTGAATACTGGGTCCTCTCTTCTGAGTCATGATAGTTTTATCATTGTATTATTGTATCACTTTATACTGCTCTACTTTTCATTCCCATAGGAATAATCTAAATCAGGCATCCCCAAAGTCGGTCCTCAAGGGCCGCAGTCCTGCAGCTTTTAGAGGTTTTCCTGCTACAGCACAGCTGATTTACATTGATAGTTGATTAGCAGGCTTTTGCTTAACTGCAATCATCAGAATCAGTTGTGCTAAAGCAGAGAAACCTCTAAAACCTGAAGGACAGTGGCCCTCGAGGACCGACTTTGGGGATGCCTTATCTAAATGTTCAATTTAGTGTATTTCCATTTCAGTTCTTGGAAATATTATTTAGAATGTTCTTGTGTTTCGCACATTTCTGAATGCCATGCATTGTAAATAAGACTCAGAAAACCTTTAAAAGCCATCCCACGTCTTACACACAAGATAATAATGAGTAAGAATCTGTAAAAGACCTGTGGTAAAACCATGACCATTGACTCCCATTATGTGAATCTATAAATATCAATCTTAGAAAAAAAATGAAAAAGGAATTAAAGCCCTTGGACAATATAATTGCTCACTGTACTGCGGAGAGGAAGAATTATGATTTCATTCATCCGCTTTGAAGCCCCCTGCTTTACTTATGTTATTATTAGTATTCTAAAAAGGCTTAGGATTAGGTTCATGTATTTTCCTCAGCATGAGCATTTCATGATCTGTAGTAATTATTATTAGTAGTAATCAATTATTAATCATTATTATTAAATATCAATTAAGATGTATTGTAAAGAAATAATAGGATTATAGGAGAAGAAAATACCAAAATGATGGAAAAAAAGTATTTATAATAACTTCTGACATATCGATTCTTTGGTGATTTCTTTAAACTGCATTAGTCCCAACAGCATGGTTTAATGGTTTAAGTCTTTAACTGTAATGTAGGCCAGGGTTTCTTAAACAGCCAACAGTCCTACATGTTTTAGGTCTTTCCCTGCATTTTCACGGATGACCTGTATGAAAAGGTGATTACCAGGCTTTTGCAGCATTTGATGGCTGCTGAGGAGGTAATGCAGTTATTTGAACCAGGTGTGCTTGAGTTGAGCCACATCTAAACCATGAAAGACAGTGGGTCCTGAGGGCCAGGGTTAAAAAACCCTGATGTAGGGGACCTGGGTTCGAATGCCAGTTTTTGTCAGGAAGGGCATCCGGTCGTGAGGAAACTTTCATAATCATAATCATAAGTCATAATGACTAACTATGGTGACCCCTGAGTATTGAAGCAGCTAAAAGAACACAAACATTATCAGGGGTTGACATTAAGGATTTTTACCACTTGCCCTTTGGGCAAGTGACTTTCACATTTCATTTGACCAGAAAAAATTTTTACTTGCCCTGTACAATATTTGATAAATATAGTTCCTAATATTCATTTTTGTATATATATCAATGAAACATGTTTGTTTTCTAAATGTTTTTTGTAATTCAGTATTTTTTAAGTTTACAGTTTCCTGGTGTGTATATGCATGCGTAAGATAATGAACTCAAGCCTACATTACCGTGTTAACATGCTTTTCAATCCTTCCAACACATTCTTTTCAAACTAAACTTTCCTGTAAACTGTTGTGTGCTTGAAAAATTCTAAAATAAAAATCTAAAAAAAGCTTGACAGGTTAAAAACTTAAGATAAATCACAAGACAGAAGTCAATGTCACAAATGAATAACTTATTTAGAGTCACGGTATGTTAATACAAGATAATGCTATTAATATAATGTGACTTTTCTAGAGAATCATTATACATAGTTATTTTATACAGGGTTTCCACATCCTTACATAATTCAGAATTCCCTGACTTTTAACTGACTCAGGATTAGTTTTCCCTGACAAAATAAATGCAGCAACAACACAATAATAATAACATAACAGGTCACGAATTTAACATGTTTAGCTCTATAACATTTAAATGCACCTCTCCAATGTCTAAGAGAAAAAAAATTAATGAACCTATTTTAATGTATGACCTGCATCACTGTACAGAAAACTGCCATATGATAGCGCTTTCTAGCTTGTTTGTCATTTTGGTAACTACATCAAAATTACCGCTAGGTGGACAAAAATCACGGCATCTGGCGGAAAATCACCCGGCTTTTTCAAATCACGGGCCTTTTTCAAATCACGCAAGAATGTGTACAAAACAACAAAAATGGCGCCGGCAACGCTTCTGGGTTGTTTTCATCGAATGTCGGTGATTTTAAAGTAATTTTTAGTGTTAAATATTTTTTATTTTTTTTGCAAAAAAATTTGTACTCTCCCAACAATAAAAACTACTTGCCCCGGGAGATCGGGCGATGGTTAACATCGAGCCCTGATTATAATATGACGTAGTAAATGAAACTTGCCTCTTTTCCCTAAATCCAAATTCTATGCAAGTCCTTTTTCATCAAAGGAAGTGGCACGATTGAGAATGATAGGGTTTTTAGAAACATTAAAATCTAAAGAAAAATACTTTTATAATTTGTCCACTTTGGATTCTTTGCTTGATCGCTGTAAATATTTGTCACTGCTGTCAGCCATACAATGGAGTCATTGGTACTGTACAATGTATGAGACTTGCACAAAGTGTTCCTTTGGCACACTGTTTAAAACAACACTGCTGTGTTCAGAGATACAGAACATCTGCAGGGCGGATTGAATCACACAAATACTTTCCCTTAGGCTGAGCCACCAGCCACTAACATAAGCATTGTGTTTAACTGACACACAGTGGCTCTGAGGTATTACTCATATAGGCCTGTTTATTAAACTGTAAAAAAGTTTCTTGTAAGAGGAGATAGTGTTGTAGTCAAGACTACACTAGCCAAGACCAAAGAGTGCAGAGACAAGGCCAAGACTTTTAGAGGCCGAGAACACGGCAGAGACCAAGATCTAGATCTTATATGGTGAGAGATTTAGACAGGTAGTCAACTGTAGATGTCGTTCTTTTTTTTATTTCTTTTTTTGGGTAGATGTGTTTCACTATGGAAGAGTTACTGTAATAGGGTCCAAGAGGTGAGGGGTTTGGAGAAAGGAGGAGATCCCAGATGTCCAGGTGGGGGTGTGTCTGATCTGGGAGCCTGGTGGAGGGCAGACAGGGTTCAATTGGCTTTGAGGTACTGTGGAAGGAGTTCAGAGACTGCCAGCCAGGGATTTGAAGAGGTAAGAAAGGCAGCAAGGCAACATTCTGGCATGAAATCCAGTGTTCTCAGCAGGACAAACCTCAAAGGAGCAGAGACATCCCAGGGGTACTTTTCAACTATCAAAACTTAAAAACTCTAGAGTTAGATTTCGATCTAGAGTTACCATTAAAGGGGACACTCAGGTGACAAAGAGCTAGCAGCTAGCTGGCTGTCTTATTTAATTATAGGCATATATCTATTATAATAGCCTTGGCACCATATAGCAGGGGTCTTCAACGTTTTCCAGGCCAAGGACCCCCAAATTGATGGTGAGATGAAGCAGGGACCCCTAATTAAAAATGTTGTATGAAATTGTGTTATATCAAACAAGTCACTCTATTACATATGGAGTAATGTAATGAAAGTAATTTCTCCCTGGGATTATTACAGTATTTATGATTCCTGGTTGATGGGACAGGTGTTGTTAATGAAGCGGTGCCCAGCTTGAAAGAGCTCCTGTGTGTCGCTAAATGTGTGCATTGATCATGGGCGGTTCAAAACAGGGGCCAACAAGGGCCAGTGCCCCTGTAGATCATGTCCTGGCCCCTGTTATGGCCCCTGTACTGAAGACATAATATTCAAAGAAATTCTAAAGAAGATATGCGCTGGAACAGACATGATTACTGATAGGCCCTTGGGATCTATTTTTTTCTATACAAGTTCTGTTTTACTAATTATTTAAAAACAATAAGGTGATAGCTTCAGTGGTGTTGAGATAGCATCCATGTTTTCATCTGCTAAATGTTATTTTTTTCAAAACAAATTCCTCTAATTTTTATGGCTAAATGTATCAATTTTTCTTGAGTTCTAATTCAGATTTTTAGAAAAAAAACGTAATTTTAACTCAAATTAAGTCAAAAATATGTCATAAATGTCTATTGTTCTAACAAGAAATAGAATTTTAATAATTAAACCTAATTGAATAGAAATTTCATTTCATGCTGCTCTCTTAATATATTTGAATCCCTTGCCCTGTTTTTTATTTTTTGCTTTTTTTGTGCCCCCATGAAAACACGCTGGCCCCCTACTGGCCCCCTCGTACATTTGGTCTAGAACCGCCACTGGCATTGATATCTGAAAGACATCTTCAGCCCCCATTTATCTGTTTACTACAGAGTGATGAATTCATGTTAATGTGAATTTAAAGACATTTCATTTAGTGGAAAAAAAGAAGTCTAATCAACCAAAACTTTCGTGACCCCCATGCAGTACCTCCGAGGACCCCCTAGGGGTCACGGACCCCCTGTTGAAGACCTCCGCCATAGAGTATTAGTTTCCTAAAAAAATGTTTATTTCTGGTGCCCTTTCTCCAATCCCAAAGAAAGAAACTTGGTGGCGGAGATGTGTTCAGTTTGAGGTTCTTCTTAGGAGTAACAAGGATAGATGGGTTCAGTAATAAGTATATCAGAGGGTCAGATCCTGTTAGATGTCGGAAATAAATCCAGAGAGGCAAGACTAAGATGATTTGGACATGCACAAAGTAGAGATAATTAATCGGTAGAAGGATGCAAGACTTACCAGACAGAAGGTATAGAGAAAAAAATAAGTAGCTTTATGGATGGAAAGGGGACATGAACAGTGTGACAAAAAAAGATACAGAAGATAGGGTTAGACGAAACAGATGACCTGTTGTAGTAACCCCTGAAAGGGAAAGGCAGAAGAGAAAGTATCTGGCACCAATAACTTTATAAATAAAAAAAATTCAGAGCAAACATCTGTCTTCAGATGTCATATACTGTACGGAGCTCCAGATGGTATTTTATATAGAAAACTAGGGGATATATGAACAGCCCCTTCTAATTTGAAAGAGAGGAAAGAAAAAGTATTGAATAAAAATCTTTGTGAAGGATGCAGCTAGTAAGCAAACAGAGGGGCTAAGTTTACTATAGCCAGAGTCAGCCATGCCAGGAACAACAATGGCCAGAACAGAATGGCTATAGCAGGTTAGAAAACCATACCGAGATAATCCTACTTACAAGATTTTGAAAAAAAAAGACAAAAAGTGGATGGTTATAGTTGCTACCGTAATGAAGACACTGAAATCATTATGATCAAGAGGGAGCAGAGCATAAAGTAAAAGCTCTTAATTTAGTGCTTGGTCTACATTACTACCCTCACCTACAGTATGCTCGGGAAACCTGGATTTTAACTAAAAGAATGAGCTTCCCTTAGAGCGTTGCCAGTCAGTCCCTTACAGATCGGGTGAGGAGATCTGCCATCTGGGAGAGGCAAAGAGTAGAGCCAGTATCGTTCAAATCGACAGAAGGACACAGTGAAGTAGGAATTTCCCATGTTATCATGTTTATCATGTCCTCTTATTCCTTCTTTAGAACACTTACAAGAAACACATGGATGTTAAATTGAACTCTTAAAGTGAGCAGAGTCATATTCAATCTTCTATAATAAGAAAACTCAGAACCTACAAACATCAGTGATCTGCCAACAAGTCCAATCACACCATGTCCCTCGCCATCTGGTGATTTTCAGTTTTTTTTCTGTCTGGATAATTGTGGGTTTAATCTGTGAAATGTATACTTGTGAATGTGAACCCGGTGTGTGATCAGTATGTCATCGTGTGTTTTTTTTATGCAGCAAGTGAACCCAGGGGCATATGGCCTGTGAACCTCATGTGAGAACAGACATTGTGACAGTGGGAACGACTGTGAGCTGTGATAGTGAAGCTGTGAAATTGAAGCAAATTTTGGATTTTTGTGTGTACGATTTATTTCACTAACCCTTGGGTATAACTAAGAAGTTAGTTGCACATGCCAGCTAGGTAAGGAATGATGAGGTTTCATTTGTTTAAAAAAACTATGTAAGACTAAACTCTGAATAAAGGAGAAAAATTTTAATTTGGAGGAAACATTAGAAGTCTCTTTAGGTAGATGACATTACATGACATTCTTAGTCTATTTCAAAGTTTAACTGCTTTATATTACATCCATTCACACACACACACACCATAATAATAAATAAAAAATATAAAAAATGGAAATCGTGACATTGATTTTGTCATGATCTTGCCACTGGTGCCTTGTCTGATCACTCATTTCACTCACCTGCTTATCCCTGCCCAGTTCTTATTATCCGCTTATCTGATCCACCTGCATAAAACTTTATTTAACCAGCCCGCAGACCACTAATCAGTGCCAGTTTATTCCGAGCTATAAGGTGAGCCTGACTCCAGCGTACCTGTGTTCTGACTGCCTAATCTCTCTGATCCATTCGGCCTCTCATCCTCAGAGCCGTCTGATCTGTTTGCCTGATCTGTCTTCTGATGCATGCCTGATCTCTGTCTGCTTGTGTACCGACCAGAAACATTTCCCGACCACTAAGTCTGCCTGCCTCTTTCAGCCTGTTAGCCCCATTTTGTATCCAACCTGGAACTATTAATGGACTCTGTCTGGATTCCCCTTCGGTGCCTCACCGGATCCCCTCCTGGCTATGACAACCGACCATGTTTCCAACATGGGCTTTGGCTTTGCACTCTGCATTATCCTGCAGAACCAAGCCTGCCTGTCCTCTGACCTCCTATACACCTGCGTCTGGGACTCTGAGCAACAACTGCTGCGTTGTGTCGGCAGCCAGCCAGCCAGAACAATCCTCGACCTCTGGACTCAGACTGAACTATAAGACCAAAGGTTCCTACCTTTGACACCGACGTCATCCACCCGATTCTGTTGTTGATAAAATGTTCAAAGAAATATGTTTTGTCTGCCTTGAATTACTGGATCCTTCTGTTCTGAGCTGTTGACAGATATGCTGGTTAAGTTTTTAGAATATTTTTTTTAAAGGAAAAGTCTGTTCAATAAATGATAAGTGTTTTAATTAAGAGTAATTTTCATTTGAATGTGCTTTACTGGAGACATCCATGTTTGTCAACAAACATTATTGCCACTTATCAGTTTGGGACGTCACAGTGCGGTATCGCTTTTTAGCAAGTCGGCTTACCACACTGTGACGTCACTGCTGGAAGATGTCAGAAGTGAGGTATTACTGTATTTGGGCAAAAGTGGCCATACTCAGTACTCAGTGATCACGACAGAAAATATTGTTTTTATTTTTTTACTGATTAACGCTAAATTGATTGAGTCACCTCAAATGTATTCGTTTTAAGTATAAATAATTATCCATTGATTATTCCTTGCTGACTGGACATTTTTTTTTAAAGGAAAATTCTAAATCAGTATTTTATTTGACTAAATTATCATTTTGTAAGTTGTATTTATTAGTACTTTTTCAGTTTAGTGTTATTGAGATTACTATTTTGAATTTAATATTTTCTTAATAGGAGGGTATGTAAAAACAACTATATATATATATACTCGTACAGAGCTACCTACGTCATTCAGGATCCTAAGATAAATGGAGCCATTGTTATGAAAAGACCACTTGAATACTGAATCAAGTCTACCAAATATGCCATTAAAATTATATACTCGTTAAAACAGTTTCACACAAAAGGGATTTATAACATTTTGGAACATAAAATGTTTTTCAGAAAAACATTCTTCTCAAGCCTTCCTACATCCCCAATGCCTCCGCAGTGAGCAACCATTTTAGAGCAATATTGTGGGGGTTTTAATATTCGGTGAACTGTGGATCATTTCCTCACCTAATTATTAGAAAAATTAGTATAGCTGGACATAATTAGCTGGATGAGTCATCTCATGGGCAAATGTGATCTTTTTTTTTGCCAACATACAGTATCAGTAGGAAGATGCTATAATGAATATGTTCTAAACTTAAAGTTGATAACTAGCCCAAAAGTACTTTGGATCTTTTTTTTTTAAATATTAGTGTTGGGATCTGGAGATCTGCCACCTGTATCCAGCAGAGAGCGCTGTGGGTCTCCTGGGCTGGAGCCCTCAGCACACCTGAGGATCGTCAGCTCATCAGGAGACCTCCTACATAAGCAGCAGTCAGACCTTCCTTCAACGCCGCAGTGTTGACCAAATTTGGTTAGCGAACCTGAGCCTCTGTTAATCTTGAGAGAATCTTAGTTGGCTCTAAGAACCCAAGAGAAACTAGATTCTAACCTGCCTCTGTCTTCTTTGCTCACAGAAAACCCGACTGAAGTCTGAAGCTCTGGATGAGCTTTGCCTGGAAACCTGCCTGCCTGCTCTAGGAAGCCAAACCTGAAGATATCAGTCTGGATCCCTCCACCAGCTCTCAAGGAAGAGCTAGGAAACCAAGCCAAGGTCTGAAACTCACAAAACAGAAGCTAGACGCTGCTGCTGCTGAGCTCTCTGCTGAATCTACAGTCTCTGGACCCAACCGGTTCCCCCTCTCAAAGGGATCTGCCAGAACCTCATCAAGGTACATTCTGTACAAACACACTTGACAAACCATCGGAGCTATAAACACAAATTTATTATAACTTACTAACTTTACTGTTTTAACCTTATGGTGGTTTAAAATCGCAGATGCTACTCCTCTGAGAAACCCAATACAGTTTTAGTCTTAAATTATGACTAATTATAAATCAAATTGTATTTGATGGAGTCTCTTGAGTGGAAAAATTCTGAGTAATTTCTTTTGATTCATATCTGTAGATGGATATATAAAAATATATATATTTAAATAAATATAAAAACTTTTCAAAATTTGGTCTCACTATTGATGAAGCTGGATTTTATGTCAAAGCACCTTTTTTTAAATAAATAATGCAGTGACAAAAGAGCAATTTAAAGAGACAAATACATGAAAAAGATACTAAAGAACTCAGTGCAATGTTAATCAGAGCAACTAGTATTTACATCTTCGGGGAAATCATTTGTTCTAAGGGAAAAATGTTGCAGAACTACTTCTTTACTGAATATAACCTTAGTTTTCCAAGAGCTGTCAACAGCGATGAGGTCATCTGACTGTCTGAGTTCTTAAGCACAACAGCTGAAAGAAACCAAATGGGGCCACGATTTTGATGCCACGTCTCAGTGGCATGTGAAGTATGTGTGGGTCCTCAGCTTGCATCTGCTGGGAGGCTGCAGCCCGATAGGCCAAAGACGTCAGTGTTACGGTACTAGTGTGCATCATGTCACAGTCTGTAATCCTGCAAGCTGTTAGCAAAAGACAAGATGCCAAAGAAACTGTCCCCTTAAAACCAAGATCTCTTGTTTGATGCATCCTGCTACTTCATCAATAAAGAATTCACATCTGTTAAATGCACAAAAAAAAAAAAAAATATCTGTATAAAACAAAAAATTGAACTAAGATGCAAGGTTTGACATTTATTGTTAAATTACACTTAAAGTCAGTTCGGCACTCCTCTGTGAGACTATTTTGCCTCATGGTAGAGTCAAATGTGAAAATCTCTATGGGACTGTTCTGGGTGGGGTGCATTTTGATGGGGTACTGTAGGTTACTTTAATTAATCCTTATGTCAGCCTATGATTTCACTAAGTTACACCAGCTGTTAAACTTTCAAATACGCAACATCTGTAGATTTTTATGGATAAACTGTACATGTACCTCTACAGCAGCTTGAGAGGAAAGTAAGAAAAGTTTTTTGGGCACTGACCGTGCCCAAAAAACCTGGTGGACATAACTCATGACTTCATAAACATGATCGTTTGGCTTATATGCAACACTATGATTGAAATAGGGACGCCAAACTCGAATAACGCCATCCATACTATAAGACAGCATGCTGGGGAGGCTTTTGGAAATCGAATTTGGTCACAAACTGGTTGTACTGGAAGACAGTGATGTAAGAACTAGTGAAGTATTGTGGAGGTTCACCCTTTAACAACACCACAAGCGTATAATTACAGACAAATCTACAATATTTTTATAGATTAAGGATGCCAAACTTTATTCTCAGTTTCAGAGTCCTGATGAAAGCAACTTATTAGTTTTCCAGCATGTGGCCAGAGTCAGAGCCCATATAACAATCAAATTTAAGTATGTTGAAAAGGATGCAATATAAAAGCACACTGAAAAGTTGCAGAGCATTAGCCTTTAAAGATTAGAGTCTCACATATATAGTTTAGTTTAGAGTGTATCCATGCTTTGGAAGGTCTTAACAACTAAAAATCTGCTATCAAGGATTACAGACAAAATCATCTAGTCCAACATAGCTTACAATACTGTACCATGCCATGGAAACTGGTTTAAAAAATAAGAAAGATATGAAAAACTGATGGGCTAAATATGAAAAGTGTGCAACTTTTTTTCAGGTTTCTATTTCTAAAAAGTTAATAATTATGTATGATTTTTCTTACACAAAGCAATCCACCACTTAATGTATTCTCTGTATTATTTTAATGAATCATTTTACAAAGCACTGCATGTAAAAGCCTGATGACTCTGGATTTAGGGCCTAGAAGGGAAATGGTGTAAGCCTTTTCTTCATTAACTATACTGATTGTATTAAGGCCTGAACACACCAGACACAATTTAGCAGCCCATCCGATGAGAATCCAGATTGTATGAGTTTGTGATTGTTAGATCTCATTAAAATGAATGGGGCTGGTCAGATCGTACACAATTCCCTGCCCCTGGGCTTGCATAGTTACGAGTGAGGTAGGCCACAATCTATTACGGCCGGACTACACAAGAATTTGCTGCCAATATCGTGAGTGTGACACCCAGGTCAGAAACACAGTGTGTATAACAGCAAGACTCAGACATACACAATCAACAAAACACTTCCATGAATTGTGCACTTTACCCACGGTTGAAGCTCAGAAGTACATTAAATAGACAAAGTAAAATAGTGATCCTCTTTGAGCTGCAAAAAAAAAACAAATGTGGAAAAACACGGATGCTGATGAGGCACAATGTGGAAAACATTCAACTTTTCATGCTTCTCTCTTTATGAAATTGAAAAATGATTTCACCAAACTTTAAAAAAATATCCGTGAGTATCCCTTTTCACTGTCTCACACAGTCATAAGTTCCACACTATTATTGTGGCTGTACTTTCCTTAAACACAGCTTCCATTATATTACATCATAGTATCATAGTCTTCCAGTTGGAGGAGAGTTCCTGCATCAATTTGAGAAGTTCAGCTTGGAGTAAGTTGGGGTCCTGTTTAAGACGGAGGGAAGAATGGAAAGGTAAAATGATAGACGGATCTGGGTGGCTGCTGTATGTTAACGCTCCACTGGTCTGTTGTGTTGAAGAGAGAAATGAATGAAAAGGCAAAACTCTTCATTTAAAGCAAGTTTGCCCAAAGTCGTTCTTGAAGGGCGGCTGTCCAGCAGGTTTTGAAGGTTTCCCTGTTTTAGCACAGCTGATTCTGATGATTGCAGTTCAGCAAAAGCCTGTTAATCCGGAATCAATTAAAATTAGCTGTGCTAGAGCAGGGAACCCTCTAAAACCTGCAGGACAGCAGCCGACATTGGGCATGCCTGATTTAAAGGTCAGTCTACATTCCTGCCACTAACTATTGGAAGGAAATCTTAATAATGAGCTTTCTCTGCAGGGTGGCTGGGCACGCCAATAGAGATAGGGTGGGGAGCTTGTTCACGTGAGTAGCTCAGAGTAGAGCTGCTTCTCCTTCATATCATCTAAGTTGGCTCTGACATCTGTTTTCGGATGCCCTTCTGGATGCCTCCCTCGGGAGTTGTGTCAAGCACATAGCACCAGGAGGGGACTACTGCACCCTCTGCCCAGTCCCCGATAGAGTGGAAGATGATGACTACAAGCATAAGATTTCAATTTTGTGTTGGAAGCTTCTCCACAGCAATTAGCACAGACAGCTGTTGTGCAATAATTATATATTCAATGTCCACCCCGGGGACGGGGGTGGCAAATATGTTATTTAATTAGAATAATATCCGGACTGTCATACATTGCTCTGTGAACAAATGCACATTTCTCTGTGTGTTAGGAAAACAAATGAAAGTGTGAATCAAGCTCAAAATGTGGTCAAACAGATAACTACATATATATGGAATAAATTTCCCACAACTTAATTTAAAGTATAGGGATTTATTAAAAGTCATTCAACTCTAAGTCAAACATTTCAGCTGTAAACTCTTGACAAAACCAGTGAAACTCAATCAAACTACTACAGTATGTACACAAAGAAGAAATAATAAGGAATGGTTATTAAAATACTGCAAAGATATCATAGTTCAGCATGAAATTAATGTTTGAGAACCAAGATTTTCTAATTTTAACTTTTATCTTACTATTTAACTAATTTAAAGCAGTTGGAATGTTTTCAAACCAGTTTTGTGATGCAAATCCAAGAGGCAAATGAAACATTGTTTGGTAAAATAATATTACTTAGTCAGAAATCAATAACATTTTGTTAATTGATGCTTAAACTTCTGTGATTGATCAAGTGGCAAGCAGGCATGAGAGAACTCCTCTCAAAGGAGTCTTTGGTCATATTTTGGTAATTAAATGTGAGAAGCATATGAGCAAACCCTGATGTTAACGTCATACTGTATTAGTATTTAAACCCTAAGTGACATAAAGTTTGTTTCAGGTTTTTAAACAACAATTCACAACATGTCAGTATGTGGTATCATGCAGACACCATTAGTCTCTTGTAGACATTAAAGACCTGAATTGTTTGGCTGGAAACTCTTCTTCAGACCTGTAACCTCTGTTGATCTCCAGTCTCTGGCTTCTCAAAGTTTCCTGTAAACTCAGCAAGAAATGTTGCTAAACAGTCTGTATTTGGTGCAATCTGATTCAGAATTTAGCCTCCTGGTGTCAGTTTCACAAAGCAGGTTTAAAAAACTCAGACTAAAATCCTCAACTCTGAATTGATCTAGCCTAAGTTTGGAAAGACTGAATTTTTAGCTCCTTAAACGCTGCTGTGAATTAGTTTAATCAACTCTTAGAAGGTCCACTCAGAGTTGAACATGTGTGTAAAATCAATGGAAAGCCATTATCAGTGAGCCATTATTTGATGAGTCACCATGACAACAGGCAACAGATATCTGAAATACATTTCTTCATAGGCATAATGATACAAATGGCGACGAGGAATAATAGGATTATGGAGATCTGAAATTTTTTTTCTCGACATCCAGAATGTTTATTCTAGATGTGAAGTATGTCATTTTCTTTAAAATGGTAATTTTATCAAGGAACATTTTTTTTTTTTTTAGATATCAGAAATACATATTCAGTCAAATTAATAAATGCTATAGCCGATTGTAATCCCCATAATATTACAGGAAAACTAGTTTATTTCTTGAATGGTAGTGGATCAATGCATTCTATTTAGGTGAAATCACGTGGCATTTCAAGCGTCATTTCTAGTTTTTATGTTGATCACTGTCCCTCTGTGGTTTTTGCAAGCTCTGAACCTACATCCGCAGCAACTTTAAAAGGGTGCAGACTGGGGCAGCAACCCAACATGTATCTCTCGACCTCAAGTGTCTGTCTGACGTCGCTTCAGATGTTATCATCCTAATGAATGGCAGTTATCAGTACCATAGAATGGCTTCAGATTGTTTCTCCTTCCTACCTGTAGGCTTGATAGGCTGTTATCATCAAATGAATCCTAACCCTAAGGCAATTCCTTTTTTCCCCTGCGGTATTAATTAATCTATTTATTTGAAATCTGAAAATGATTTCAGTAATTCTTCATGTACTTTAAATAATCAAATAAATAAATGATCCACATGTCGCTCATATTAGACAAACCAAAACCAAATAAATCTCATGCCCTGTCAACTGAGTTGTAGAATCCTCTCCCAATAAATATTTAATGCTCAGTGAAGAAAATGCTGATACTTATTTAATAAGATCCTCGTCAAACGGACATGCAATGTGTGTTTTTGAAAGCTAATTGCTCTCAAGGACCTAGTGAATTATTCATGTTTTTTTCTTTTTCGTATGCATAAAACTACGAGAAAAATCTCAGACTTAATCAGGAAATAAAACAGCGTGATTGGCTGTAAGGAGAGCGGAGACAGAGGACACTCTGAATTTACTGAACAAAACCTGCTCTAGCTCTGGGGAGAATGTTACCACGGTGACTGAAACAGAGGTTGAGTAAATTCTCATCGTGAAACAGAAAACTCAAGAGTTTCCCTGATTTCAGGTTTAGAAAACTTAAGACTTTTGAGTAAACCTCCTTTTTGAAATGGACCTAAGGTCAACTTAGCCTTTGATCAGCTGGCAGATTCTGGTCCTTGCCTTGAGTGTTCTTTCGCTACTTCAGCTTAGTGTGAACCTCAGGGGAGATTCAGAGCAAAGAGAATCAGAATCTGAGAGGTAGGACCTTTGTCCCAATCACAGCAGGAGGCAAAATGACATGTCCCTATGGGAGTGTCTTTTGACTGTGGGGTTGCAAAAAAACTTGGAAAAAAAGGCCAACAGCAGAGGAAAACTAAAAACCCTTATACACAAATGATCAAGGTTAACATCAGCATAGACATCAATCCTCAATGTCCAAAATTAATATCATGGTTTATGGCGCAACAAAGCCGTGCTTCTCTGATTAGCCCTCTGTTTGTTTAGCCCAAGAAAGGGCTGGCAGATCCAATAAAATGTATGAACCTAAATCAGTAGCTGTGACTTTCCAAAATGTAGAAATGCTTTAGATGCATAAATACACTTCCAAGGCACAAGTTATGCCCTGAGTAAATCTTTATCATTCTTGTTTTAATAAATTATGCTTCCCACTAAATGTCCTTAGCCTTGACAGGTGGTATGAATTTACTTCTTCTGGATGGCAGGCATGAGTTACAGCTATATCTTTGCTGCTTTGAAGCTATGGAAGATGAAGAGGACGTTTAGATCATCATAATAAGCACACACTGCCGCCTGTGAACTTTTGATAAAATGATCCCATTCACCATCTACTGACAGGGCTGATGTGGGCTTTCTTGTGATTTAGAACATGAAAATAATCTAAAGCTTAACTTTAATGTTTTAGATGTTCTCTTTGCTGAACGCATGACTGTGATCTATACTCACCACAGTTTCCTACAGCTCAATATTGTCCGACTTTGACAGAAAACCAAAATGAGCAAACAATCTGGGAGAGGTTGCAATGAATGAGACATGTAACTCAAACATTTTGTCTTATGTTCATATTATCTATGGCATTCATTGTGCATTTGCTACACAGAACAATAGTCTGTTTTTTACAGATTCAGCTAAATTTAATCTGTATTGAATTATAAGTTCTGTTCCAAATACAAAAAGTAAAAAAGTAATATCACATGTTTACAGGGCGGCCATATTTCATGTGACAGTCTGTGCATGTTGGTTTGCTGTGGGCAACCATCAATCAGTCTTATCCTCCATTCTAGAGAGAGGGGTTGGTCTGAGAATGTGAAATATTTTGGACACAGAGCAGAGTGACTGACAGACAACAGCTGCTGAAAAAGGCTGCTGGGTAATCTAAAGTATAAAATGTAAAAAAAAAAAAAAAAAAAAAAGAAAAAAAAGGAAATATTGTTGCTTTGTAAACATATGCAAGGCTATTTAAGTGAGTGGAAGTAACAAGACCTGTAGAGATCTCACCAGGGAACCCATCCAGTCAGGAGGCGGATGTCTTTCAGGAAAAACAACCTACTGCTGTTGGTGCACTTAGATAATTTACAAAATGTGGAAACTGTTGCAGAGAGAGCCACATTCCCACTAGAGACTGACATTTTTTCGGGAATCCCACGGGTCACGGGATTCCCGTGGGATTCCCGTGGGATGGGAGTCAGTTTTAGTAACGATCACGGGATTGGGACGGTAAAGGATTAAACATTAAAGGGAGCAGACGGGAGCGGGAGCAAACCAATAGTAACTTCCGCTCTGAGTTTTTCACCCGCGCTCAAAACCAACAAGAATGGGAGTGGTGCGGGAGCGGGAGTCATTCTGAATGGGAGCGGGATGGGAGTGGGAGTAATTTCACCAGGAGTGGGACGGGACAGGATTTAGATTTCTACTCTGGCCCGGGATTGGGACGGGACACAATTTTTTCTGTGGGAGTGGGACAGGACAGGAGTGAAAATCTACTCCCGTGTCAGTCTCTAATTCCCACCCATGGTGCCATGCTTAGCAAGATAAAATGCTACATTCCCACATGGCATTTTTTAAATATATATACTGTATATATATAAAAAAAAAAATATATATATATATATATATATATATATATATATATATATATATATATATATATATATATATATTAGTTATGGGACGATTTATGAAAACCGTCCAAACCGTTCGGTCCGACTGTCTCGGTTCGATTTGCGTGTGTTTTGTTCGGTTCATGCGCTGCTCCTTTTTCTCATAGGCGAAGCGTTTACACTCCAGAGCAGAAGGTGGCGGTACTGCAACCAAAGCCAACCAGCAGGTGTAGCAGGGAAAAAAATCAGTTGTTGTGGAGAATTGTGTCGGAATAGCGAGTGGGAAAGAACAGGAGTTGGAAGACACGCCAGCAGCACTTTATAGGTCTGCTGTATGGGACCGCTTTGCATTTAGAGTGACCTACGATGACGGCCGAAAGAAAGTTGTGGATAAAAGTGCAACAGTGTGCAAGCATTGTGCAACACGGTTTGTTTATGCTAACAGCAACATGATCAACATGTCATGCTAACCCCAAAATCCCTCATACTCCGTCAGCAACCCCCGCTGCGCTCCAGACCTGCTGCTCAAAGCAAAGCCTACAGCCTCCACTGTGGCTCCCGTCCGGTCCCCTCTGAGTCCCTTGGAGATAGAGGACATGCGCGAGATGAATAAATTCAAAGCAGCAAAACATACGGAAATGATCCAGGGTTTCCGCGGATCATTTAAAAAAATTACAATCCATTATTTTTGGGGGGATTTTTTCATTAATTTCCTAAATTTTTATGGGATTTCGGTGTAACAATCAACATATACCGAATCGAACCGAACCAATAACCGTGACCACGAAACCGTGAATCGAACCGAACCGTGGATTTTGTGAGCCGTTCCACCCCTAATATATATATATATATATATATATATATATATATATATATATATATATATATATATATATATATAAAAACTGTTTTCTCACCCCTCGTGGGGTGGTATGTGTCATCCTCAAGCTCAGGTCCTCTACCAGAGGCCTGGGAGTTTGAGGGTTCTGCGCAGTATCTTAGCTGTTCCTAGGACTGCGCTCTTCTGGACAGAGACCTCTGATGTTTTACCTGGAATCTGCTGTAGCCACTCTCCCAGTTTGGGGGTCACAGCCCCCAGTGCTCCAATTACCACTGGCACCACTGCTGCTCTTACTTTCCACATCTTTTCTAGCTCCTCTTTCAGCCCTTGGTATTTCTCAAGCTTCTCGTGTTCTTTCTTCTTGATGTTGCTGTCGCTTGGGATTGCCACATCTATAACTACTGCCTTCTTCTGCTGTTTGTCGATCAACAAGATGTCTGGTTGGTTAGCCATCACCTGTTTGTCAGTCTGGATCTTGAAGTCCCATAGGATCTTAGCTCGGTCATTCTCAACTACCTTAGGAGGTGTCTTCCATTTTGACCTTGGGACTTCCAGCCCATACTCATGGCAGATGTTCCTGTACACTATGGCTGCTACCTGGTTGTGGCGTGCCATGTATGCACTTCCGGCCTGCATTTTACACCCTGCTGTTATGTGCTGTATTGTTTCAGAGGCATCTTTACACAGTCTGCATCGGGGGTCCTGCCTGGTGTGGTAGACCCTGGCCTCTATTGATCTTGTACTGAGTGCCTGTTCTTGTGCTGCCATGATTAGTGCCTCTGTGCTGTCCTTCAGTCCAGCCTTTTCCAGCCACTGGTAGGATTTTTTGATATCAGCCACTTCTTCTATTTGTCTGTGGTATATGCCGTGTAGTGGCTTGTCCCTCCATGATGGTTCTCCTTCCTCTTTCTTGTCCTCGCTTTCGGTTTTCTCCTGCCTGAGGGATTCACCAAGCCATTTGTCTTTGGGGGTCATCTTTCTGTTGTACTCCTGGGTCTTAGTTGTTTCATCCTGGACAGTGTTCTTGACACTCACTAGCCCTCGGCCTCCCTCGCTACGCTTGGCATACAGTCTCAGGATGCTGGATTTGGGGTGGAACCCTCCATGCATTGTGAGGAGCTTTCTTGTCTTGATGTCAGAGGCCTCTATCTCCTCCTTTGGCCAGTTTATTATACCAGCGGGGTATCTGATGACTGGTAGGGCATATGTGTTGATGGCTTGGATCTTGTTTTTCCCATTCAGCTGACTTTTCAGGACCTGCCTTACTCTTTGTAGGTATTTAGCTGTGGCAGTCTTTCTTGCCATCTCCTCGTGGTTTCCGTTAGCCTGTGGCACCCCAAGGTATTTGTAGCTGTCCTGCACATCTGTAATGTGGCCTTCTGGTAGTTCAACCCCCTCGGTTCTGATCATCTTCCCTCTCTTTGAGACCATGCGACCGCACTTGTCCAGTCCGAATGACATCCCAATGTCGTTGCTGTAGATCCTGGTAGTGTGGATCAGTGAGTCGATGTCTCGCTCACTCCTGGCATACAGCTTGATGTCATCCATGTAGAGGAGGTGACTGATGATTGTTCCGCTTCGGAATTGGTATCCGTAGCCAGTCTTTGTGATGATCTGGCTGAGGGGGTTCAGGCCTACGCAGAACAGCAGCGGGGATAGTGCATCACCCTGGTATATGCCGCACTTGATGGTGACTTGTGCTATTGGCTTTGCATTGGCTTCCAGACTTGTTTTCCACAGCTTCATTGAGTTCTTGATGAAGGCTATTAGAGTCCTGTTGATCTTGTACATTTCCAAGCATTCCAGTATCCATATATGTGGCATTGAGTCATAGGCTTTCTTATAGTCAATCCAGGCAGTGCACAGATTTGTCTGCCTGGTCTTACAGTCTCGAGTGACTGCTCTATCCACTAGTAGCTGGTGCTTGGCTCCTCTGGTGTTACTGCCTATTCCCTTCTGGGAAGGGTGCATGTATTGAGCCATGGCCCTATTCATCTTAGCCGCTATGATGCCTGACAGGAGCTTCCATGTTGTACATAGGCAAGTTATTGGCCGGTAGTTGGATGGGGTTGTTCCCTTCTGGGGATCCTTCATGATCAGGATTGTCCGTCCTTGGGTTAACCATTCAGGGTGGTTCCCATCCATCAGCAGTTGGTTCATTTGTGCTGCGAGGCGTGCATGAAGTGCGGTTAGTTTTTTCAGCCAGTAGGTGTGGATCATGTCAGGGCCTGGTGCTGTCCAGCTCTTCATACCTGCCGCTCTTTCTTGGACATCTGCCGTTGTAATGGTTACTGGTTCTTGTTCTGGGAGATTGCTGTGATCTGTTCTAAGATCTTCTAACCACTGAGCATTGGTGTTGTGGGATGCCTTCTTCTCCCATATGTTTCTCCAGTACTGTTCAGTCTCAGCCCTGGGTGGATCTGATCTTGAATTACCCTGCCACTGTGAGTACACTTTGGATGGGTTGGTGGAGAACACCTGGTTTATTCTCCTGGCTTCTGCTTCTCCCTTGTATCTCTTTAGGCGGGTGGCCAGGGCGGCGAGTCTTTGTTTGGCAGTTTCTAGAGCCTCAGGAATGGACAGCTTGTTGTACTTAGGTAACCTTTTCCCTACACCTTTCTGCAGGTCTGAGAGCTGACTAACCTGTCTTCGTGTTGCCTTGATCTTGGCTTCCAGCCTTCTCCTTCATGGGGGCTCTGCTTTGTGGCCTGTGGTGCTTATGTTATAGCCATGCATCTCTAGGATCACTGTAGCTGTGGCGTAGGTCAGCTCATTGGTCTCAGTTATGTCTTTAGTAGGGATAGTATGTAGTGCTGCATTTACATGCAACTGGATAGGGGTTCGATTCCCGGCATGGACATCCAGGTGGACCCTTAGGCAAGGTCCTTTGTGCTTAGTGGCCTACCTCAGCCATGAGTGATACCACAAATACAAGAGCCATACCGGCTCGGACGTCGCCCGGGTTAACAAGGTCCGCGTCAGTTGCTAGGGAACCAGGGCAACTTGATGACAAATTGGCTACTGGAACAAGACATAGATGGACTAGAGCAGAAAACTTGGTACTGATATATATATCTTATATGTATAGATTAATCTAGATTAACAGATTATACGATGGAATATATAGTTGTATATATATATAATTTTTCATATCAACTGATGTCTTCTTTGCATGAAAGAAACGAAAAGAAGTATTTTAAAGAAGAACTGAAAGATGCTTGGACCCAAACTTGCACAGTTTGTTATGAATAGGTGTGCACCCACTATCAATGGGCTGATTTTAAGCAACCTGTATACTGTCTTTGCATCTTGTTCACAAATGGCGGCATGATATGAGAAGTGGACATTTCTGCAAACTGTCTGAATCTCTCTGCTCGTTAAGTGATGTTTTTAATGACCATAAGAATATGATCCTAGATCCAGGCAATGCACAGGTTACCTCAGAAAGGTGTTGTGTGTTTTCCTCAAAAGGGTGCAAAATCTAGCCTTAGCCTTTGAAAAATGGCCAACCCCTACCTTGGGCGAACCCAGGTTGGGGTTGCTTCTCCTCTAAACGTATGGTGTATTCCAGTAATGCTTTGCTTCACTCAGGTGTTGTCACTTATTAGGCATTTCGCCAACAATTTTCGTGGCCTATTTCCACATTTATTTAATCTGAGTTTGACATTTTTAATTAAGTGTACAGAATTATTTCTTCTGTTTTAAACTGCTCTCTTTTCTATCTGCCCCTTTCCTTTTTGAAATGAACATGGATTACCTGCTCTAGGAGTCAAGGAGATATTGCTGAATCATGTTTGCATCCTGTGGTCCTTCTGTCTGACCTGGATCCAGAACTGAGTATTTTGCTTTGCTAGAGGATCATCCCAAAGCTTCTAAAGAGCATTCCTTACTGCATCCTATGTCAACATATTTTTTCATCTTCTATTATGATAGAAAAAAAGCTTTGTCTCCATTGTGCTCCTCCTTACGTCACAACAACATCCAGTCCTTGATTAATAGATGGATTTGAAATGACAAAAGTTCCGATTTTTAAACGGCAGTGAAATTTTGCTTCACTCCTGAAAGCACCTCTTCATAGCATTAAAATGTTAATTACTCACTTTAGTTGCATCATTCTCATTTGATGTGATAAGAGATGTCAGGAGAGGTGTTTTTGTCACCTGATCAATGGGATTTCCAGACACCTTGCTGGAGATTTTCTGGGTTTTCCTGATAGGAGAAGACACATGGGCAGACCCAGAACTCATTGGAATGTATTAGATCTATTCTTTGTTTGGGATAAATGAATGTTAAAAATCATTAAATGATCTGGGTTATGAGAGGACATCTTAACCCCTAGAACCCTACGGACCCACCGGTGGGTCCAGCTGCTACGTGACCTCGTAATTTTAACAAACCCCAAGTATTGATGTAAAAAACACATTTGGCACAGTTTGGTGACATTTTTGGATAAATGTGCCAAAATGGCCTCTCCGCCTAAGAAATTTCTCACTAATACCATTCTAAAATAAATATGATTCATCTGATTGAGTCCAAATTTGGTATATTTTTACACAACATTTAGATTTAAAAGTCTGTACTACTTTTTTGTGCTATAAATATTATTTTGGTAGTGTTTTGCAATGTTTATTTCAAAGAAAATTTTGGCGAGGTTCAAAAAATGCAAAACATTTTGTATTTTGTCCTTAATATTTCAGGCAGGGTCAAAGCTACAATGGTGCTGACACCAGAAAACCATTCTATGACATCTTACCTTTACAGAGGTACCAAAAGTTTCTTCTTAAATCTAATAGCTGTGAGGCCATAAGTGATTTACTTTTGTGTGTTTTTGTCAGGCAGAAATTTATTTATACCCCCTGAGGGTGTAAGAGGTTAAACAATGAACCGTGTCACAGCGTTAATGGTCCAAATAGGAGCATCATGATTGTTGAAGATCTTTCCTACCCACTTTTGGTCACCTAATGGGAGAGATCACACATTGCTATATAACAAGAACAGGACAAGCTGTCAGTGATCCTCTGACAGGTGCAGTTTTCCCAAAATGCCTTGCAGCTGTGCAAAGCAGAGCATCGCCAAAGCTGCTAAATCTCAGGCTCCTTGCCCCTGACCCATCTCCTGCTGATTCAAGTAATGAGGTTTTTCACTCAGGCTTCCTCTGTTAAACTGGAGACCGTTTCTGCTGCTGCTTCACACTCTCCTGCAGCTCCAGGCTATCTCCAGCTTCAGTTGTTGGTGGTGTCTGTTTGTAAAACATAAGGGAAGAAAAGAGTGACAGTGCGCTTCAGAGAATGAATGATGATTATGCACAAACCTCCCACAGCTAATAATGATTTGTTACAATAACTGCCAAAACATCTCATCCTGTAATGGAGTGTGGGAGTAGAGCCCTTATCATTCAGTCAAGCTTGTGAAGCAGACACGCCATCTCACAGCAGCTATTTATTTACATAATATGGTTATATAATGAATATAAATGCCTAATGCAGCGTTTTGAAGCATGGGCTTAGAAGACCATTAAGATTAGAATAGCATGTAAATATGGACAGGAGGTTTAACTTGTGCCAACTAAGTTTATTTCTGTGAGACTGCTACTGGATTAGATTTTCAGATAAATTCTAAAACCAGCTGCTTAAAGCGCACTATTGTTAAAGGCAAAGTCTGTCAAATATTAGTAATTTGCTATTATTTTTAAGTGTGTACTCTAATAGATGATTCTTGTTTCTTACAGAGTTGTTTTTGACAGCCATCTTAGATTTAGTCTTAGTCTTAAGGACGAAAACTATTATTAGTCTTACTCACATTTTAGTCATTACGATATGTGATGAATCAGTTTTCGTCGACCCAGACTTATAAAGGTTTTAGTCTAGTTTTAGTCAGTTTTCTGTTGCAAAAAAAGTGCACCTTTACAATTTCGAATAATAATATAATAATAATAATAACCCCGATTCTTTGCCAGACTGACAGCTCTTGCCTAGATACTACAATAGCTGGGTATAGATTGCTACCATGCAGATCATCATCATCGCTGTTTACACCTTTACCCAAATGGAACCTGCAGTAATGGTGCAAAAAATTCCACTTAAACCCACTTGATACCGATAAGCGGTAGTTTTTGGAACTTGGGATGTCTGTAACATATGGTGGTGTGTTGTCACCAATGGTTCAATTCAAGGTGCGCACTCACTATTTTTCCAGGTGTGATGTGTGATCATATACTACTGAGAATGGCATAATTGTATCTTCTTGGCTGATTTAAGGAACTGTCGCCGTACCCTGAGCCTTTATCACGTGTTGTACTTCATATGGGGCCCACCCAGATAATGTTGCTTACGGGCCTATTGTTGTGTCGTTACGCCATTGACTAATCTCACTGCTTTTTCTAACCTGGAGATAAACTGCTGCCTATGACACGTGACGCTGTAGCAGAGCGCAATGCTCTAACCACTATGTCACCACTACCCTTATGTTGATTGGTGTGTAAAAAAAATGAAACCCCAGAACAAACATTTTGCTCCATCCCAAAAATGTCCTCAGCTTTAGTTCACCAGCCATTTCTGATTCTCTGGGAAGTTTCCCTACTTGTCTTCCTGATGGAACCTGCCTCTATAGGGCAGCAGGGTCCTGTTTAGAGGCCCAAATCTCAACAATTGACATCTTTTAATTACAAAGAGCAACATACTGACACAAAGTCCTACCATGATGAAGGAGATCCTCACCTTATCTCAGCAGCATAACCCATTCACTCTGTAGAAGAAGCCTATAGCTGTTTTAGTATCTGAATCTCATTATTTTCCTTTTCCTTTATGACCCTTGCTTTGTGTGTGCATTGATTTGTAAACTGACAGCGTTGTCTTTTGGCTTACCTTTCATATCTGTAGCCAAGCAGACAGGTGCATTGTCTGGATTACAGGAGATAAAACCTGAATTAGTATATCTCTATGAAGACTTCATCCTGCCATCACTCATAACAATGGTCAGAGGAGACTCTATCAGCTGAGTAACCTAAGATCAGGTGATGTGTGGGGGGTGCCTCTAAAAGCATTTTGATTCTGTTACAGCGTCACTTGTGTTAGGCAGCAGTTTATCTCTAGGTGAGAAAAAGCTATGAGATTGGCTAATCCGGAAGGTTGGTTCCATCCCAGGATGCCCCTTTAGTGCAGTACATGTGGTGGATGCAAAAAAAAAAAAAGGTCCCCATCTTCATGCATGAAACTTTGCTGAAGTGGAGAGCTACTTTTGTGAAAAAAGCTGTACCCTATTGTTTAGGAGATAATTTTTGTCATTCATGTATATGCTTATTTTCCCAAGCGGTTTATGAAGTTAAGAGTTGTCTCTCAGTGTCCTTTGGATTTTCCCTAATCTAGAACACTGTTTATTATCTTGATATTGCTTTACAAGCCACATTTGTATAATGTTTGGATGTGTGCTGTGTGGCAAGGTGTGATATTTTCTTTCTAATGACGAAAGCCTGTTAGACCTGCCATACATAACCTGAGCCATTTTTCTAGTCTGAGTAAGATTAAATTCTGTTAAACCTGTAACCAGTTCGGGTAATGGCGGCTTGCTGAGTGGATGTGTTTGCTTCGGCTCCGCTACCTTTCTGTAAAATCCTGGAATATACTCGTTACAAGTGATATTGAACAACATTTAAAACAGCTGTGATGCCTCTTTCACAAAAGAAACCCGGTAAACACGCCAGCAAACCGACTCAATCGAAGTTATATAACTACGCTTCTAAGTTGAGCTCTAAAGCTAGCTGTGAAGCTAACGAGGCTAATACCACTGCGTGCGAACTAATGGAGGAGGAAAACAGCGAGTCGAATGAGAAGAATATGATGACTTAAACTGGTTCAGAGGCAATATTGGCTGCAATTGCAAATTTGAAATCAGAGTTCTCCTCCAGACTGGATGGGATTCTGTCAGCAATAGAGAGCGTTAAAAAAGATGTTAACGAGTGCGCCGAGCGGGTTGGTGAGGCAGAAGTGCGGATATCTGCAGCAGAGGATAACGTCACCAGTCTACAAGCTAAGGTCCAGGTCCTTGAAAATAAAAATAAAGAGCTTGAAGGGAAAGTGTTGGACTTGGAGACCAGATCGCGACGATCTAACCTGAGACTGGTTAACCTTCCCGAGGGCGCGGAGGGAGAGGACGCCTGCGGCTTTCTGGAAAAGTGGCTACCGGAGGCTCTGAACCTGGCACCGTTACGCACCGCTCTGACCCTGGAGAGAGCGCACCGGCTCGGTCAGAAAAGCACATCAAACACCGCTGCACCAAGGACTCTTATTATGAAGTTCTTAAACTACAGGGATAAAGTAACTGTGATAAGAGCCGCCAGGGCGAAGGGACAGATCCTATTCAAGGACCATCCGGTCAGATTTTATGAGGACCTTGCAGCCGGTGTGCACAAAAAACAGAACGAGTTTGACAGCGTGAGACAACAACTCCGGGCCATGGGGATACGAACGGCATTATTCCTCCTGCTAGACTGCTGGTGACACACAACGATCAGTCTCGCATCTTTAATAAACCAGCTGAAGCAGAGAACTTTGTAAGGACTATAAAAGCACAAAGTGGACCTGGATGAGACAGTGACGGCACCATTACATTGCAACGTATTAACAGGGATGGACAATTATGGTACCTAAAGTTAAGTAACATAAATAAGATTGTTATTTTTATGTTTATTATCCCAGAGGTTCATAGCCAATAATTTACTTTTATTTACCGATTTCTTATTTTTTGGACGCAATCAGTAACGAGTCTCTTATGTAGCGGGGTGGGTTAAGAAGGAGAAATACACTATATTGCCAAAAGTATTTGCTCACCCATCCAAATTATTGGAATCAGGTGTTCCAATCACTTCCATGGCCACAGGTGTATAAATTCAAGCACCTAGGCATGCAGACTGTTTTTACAAACATTTGTGAAAGAATGGGTCGCTCTCAGGAGCTCAGTGAATTCCAGCGTGGAACTGTGATAGGATGCCACCTGTGCAACAAATCCAGTCGTGAAATTTCCTCGCTCCTAAATATTCCACAGTCAACTGTCAGCTGTATTATAAGAAAATGGAAGTGTTTGGGAACGACAGCAACTCAGCCACGAAGTGGTAGGCCACGTAAACTGACGGAGCGGGGTCAGCGGATGCTGAAACGCATAGTGCGAAGAGGTCGCCAACTTTCTGCAGAGTCAATCACTACAGACCTCCAAACTTCATGTGGCCTTCAGATTAGCTCAAGAACAGTGCGCAGAGAGCTTCATGGAATGGGTTTCCATGGTCGAGCAGCTGCATCCAAGCCATACATAACCAAGTGCAATGCAAAGCGTCGGATGCGGTGGTGTAAAGCACGCCGCCACTGGACTCTAGAGCAGTGGAGACGCGTTCTCTGGAGTGACGAATCGCGCTTCTCCATCTGGCAATCTGATGGACGGGTCTGGGTTTGGCGGTTGCCAGGAGAACGGTACTTGTCTGACTGCATTGTGCCAAGTGTAAAGTTTGGTGGAGGGGGGATTATGGTGTGGGGTTGTTTTTCAGGAGCTGGGCTTGGCCCCTTAGTTCCAGTGAAAGGAACTCTAAATGCTTCAGCATACCAAGACATTTTGGACAATTCCATGCTCCCAACTTTGTGGGAACAGTTTGGAGCTGGCCCCTTCCTCTTCCAACATGACTGTGCACCAGTGCACAAAGCAAGGTCCATAAAGACATGGATGACAGAGTCTGGTGTGGATGAACTTGACTGGCCTGCACAGAGTCCTGACCTCAACCCGATAGAACACCTTTGGGATGAATTAGAGCGGAGACTGAGAGCCAGGCCTTCTCGTCCAACATCAGTGTGCGACCTCACAAATGCGCTTCTGGAAGAATGGTCAAAAATTCCCATAAACACACTCCTAAACCTTGTGGACAGCCTTCCCAGAAGAGTTGAAGCTGTTCTAGCTGCAAAGGGTGGACCGACGTCATATTGAACCCTATGGATTAGGAACGGGATGTCACTTAAGCTCATATGTGAGTCAAGGCAGGTGAGCAAATACTTTTGGCAATATAGTGTATTTAGGCACAGTCGATTGATCCTCACTGTTGTGTGGAGCAGCCTTCAGCTATTAGATGGGTACCAGAGTATTAAAGGGGGAGGAGGGTGGGCAACAGAGTTCGAAAAGGATTTACTGTTCAGTGTTCGTTTCTATTAGGGATGTAGTTTTTAACATCCAGATGTTCTTGGTTTCTTTGTCTTTAAACAATTTGAAAATACTAGAAAGCCCATTAAGTGTTACACAGTATGTCTGGTGGTTTAAGAATTAAAGTGTCTTCTTGGAACTGCAGGGGACTACAGAAACTGAAAAAAAAATAAAAAAAATAATGATCAGGGTGAAATCTATGCACTCCGATATTGTATTATTTCAGGAAACCCACCTGTTGTCTGGTCCGGAGGCGAGGATTGGCAGGAGGTGGCAGGGCAGTATATATTCAGCTTCCTTTACTTCCCAAGCAAGAGGGGTTATGATTTTGATTCATAAATCTATACCATTCCATGTGACAAGGGTTATTAAAGACAAGGCTGGGAGGTACATTATCTTACAGGGCACACTTATCGCAGAAAAAATAAACCTGATAAATATTTACGCCCCCAATGTTGATGACCCAAAGTTTTTTCAAAATCTCTTCCTTACAATTTCATCTTTGCCTGGCAGCTATATTATAGCAGGAGATTTTAACTGCACAATGAACCCAGAACTGGACAGAAGTTCAGGTTCCGACAATTCTCACTCTAAAAGTAGACAAACAATTCAACACTTTATGAAGGAACTTAACCTGATGGATGTTTGGAGGGATATGAATCCCAAGAGTCTAAAATACTCGTGTTATTTAAATACACATAAATCATATTCACGTATCGATTACTTTCTAATTTCTGCCATTTTGATACATAAAATAAGAGATTGTCAATATGATAGCATCTTAATTTCTGACCATGCACCAAATTCACTTATTTATAAAGATTTAAGACTAAGGAGAGACCCTCCTAGGTGGAGATTTAAACATCATTTATACGTTTCATAGATAATCAAATTAACATCTACTTTGAAATTAATACAGATGAAACACCACCTTCTTCAAGGTGGGAAGCCTTTAAGGCCTATATAAGGGGTCAAATAATTAGCTTTACGAGCTATAAGGCAAAACAAACTTATCAAAAAACAACAGAGTTGGCAGCGGAGATTGAACTGCTAGAGAGGGATTACCATCAAACGCTTTGCCCAAATACCCATAAAAAATTTTGATTCTAAGAACTCAGTATAATGAACTTTCTGCCTCAAAAGCAGCCTCACAACTTTTGCGTCTCAAGCAGTCGTTTTATGATCAAGGGGAAAAGCCTGGGAAATTATTAGCCTGGCGACTTCAACAATTACAAAATGAGAAAAACATTACTTCAGTCGAAAATAACGAGGGACAGATTATTACAGATCCATAAGAAATCAATGAAATTTTTAAGGTCTTTTTTGAAAAATTATATAGTTCAGACATAATGCATAAGGAGCAAGAGCAAAATGTTTTCTTAGAAACCCTTCAAATGACCAATACCTCTGAATTAATCAGTACAGATCTCAGTGCAGCTATAACTAAAGAGGAAATATCTATAGCAATAGATCACTTGAAAACAGGAAAAGCCCCAGGCCCAGATGGGCTGCCGACAGAATTCTACAAGAAATTTAAAGCTAAATTGCTAGCCCCCCTTTTTGACATGTATTTAGACTCGTTTGAAAAGGGAATCCTTCCTGCCTCAGTAAGAGGAGCCCTGATTACTTTATTGCCCAAACCTGGCAAACGTTGCAACAAGTGTGAAAATTTAAGACCAATAAGTCTTAATGTCGATTCAAAGATTCTTTGCAAAATTCTGGCTCGAAGAAACGAGAGAATATTGCCCGAAATAATTTCCTGTGATCAAAACGGGTTTATTGTAGGAAGACAGGGATTTCATAATGTGAGACGAGTACTGGATATTATTTATAATATGGAAGAAAAAACAGACACTGCTTTGCTATCATTGGATGCTGAAAAGGCCTTTGATAGAGTTGAATGGCCATATTTATTTGAGATATCGAAAAGATTTGGCTGTGGGGACAACTTCTGTCGATGGGTTAAACTTTTATACAATGAGCCTTATGCTGAAATAGTAACAAATGGAGTTATATCTAAATAATTTAAGATTAAACGAGGTTGTAGACAAGGGTGCCCCTTATCACCTTTATTATTTATTCTAGCAATAGAACCGTTTGCCATTGCAGTGCGGTCTCATAAAAACATAACTGGTTTGACAATAAATCAACAGGAACATAGAATTGCTCTATTTGCTGATGATGTCATTCTTTTTTTGGAAAAACTAAAAGACTCTATTCCAGCCTTGCTAGATCTAATAAACACATTTGGAAGAATATCAGGATATAAAGTAAATAAAGATAAGTCTTCATTAATGCTACTTAATTCAGAAGAAAGAAATAGTGTTGGGAATCCTTTCCAACTTAAAAAAGTAGGTTGTTTTACATATTTGGGGATTAGAATAGTACCACATATAAATGACATTGTTGCAGCCAATTATAACCCCATGATAGATTCAATTGCTGCCTCTGTGGACAGATGGAACTGTCTACCCTTGTCACTTATAGCTAGAATCAATGCCCTTAAATCCAATATAATGCACTTCTGTATTTGTTTCAGAACATCCCATTGCCGCCTCCTGCAAACTTATTTTCGTCCCTAAAAAACATTTTCATACGCTTTCTGTGGAATGGTAGACGACCAAGACTTCGCTTAACACTTTTGTACCTACCGTATGATAGAGGAGGCCTCAGGTGCCCCAATCCACTTTGGTACTATTGGGCAGCTCAATTAAGGACTATGATGTACTATTTTAAAGACAAATGTCCCTTGCCTTGGGTGAATATTGAAAATTGTTCTTTACCTCTTCCTCTACCCCAGTACATTTACTCAGCAAAAATCAGAATGCTGAAAAAAAAGACAAAAAACCCTATAATCAGAAATATGATCTTGGTTTGGTATCAGGTTAAGAAGTATTTAGGTGACTCCTCCTTGTCACGCCTCAGTCCGATATGGGGTAACCAATTTTTTCCCCCAGGCAGGGCAGATCCTGGCTTTAGAATATGGGCTGAAAAAGGTTTAAAGACAATAGGAGATCTTGCGGAATCAGAGGATGGGGTTTTGATGTCATTTGAAGAGCTGAAGGCCAGATATGATATCCCAAGTAAACATTATTTTAAATATCTACAGGTGAGAAATTTTATTAGATTATCTCAAAATCAACATGAATCCATTCTTCTGCTGTCCACCTTGGAAATTGAAATGAAAAAAGATTGCTGTAGAAAAGGAATTATCTCCAGACTATATAGCATGTTAGTGGAGGGATCCTCTGAGTCTTCTTTCGGGAAGTTCAATGCTTAGAAGGAGGATTTACAGGAGAACTTGCCATCAGAGGACTGGGAGAAGGCGTGTGCTGAAGCACAAACGCGAACTACCAATACACGCCTCAAATTACTGCAATATAATTGGCTAATGAGAACATATGTGACACCAGAAAAGCTTAATAAGTACAATGGTGCCATCCGAGACCTGTGTACTAGATGTGGAGAAGAGAAGGGAACATTCCTCCATTGTATTTGGAAATGCTAGAAAGTTCAACTATTCTGGAGGGAGATTAAAAAAGCTCTGGAGACTATACTGGGTATAAAACTAGTTTTTGACCCCAAATTGTTCATTCTTGGTTTATATCCTGACAGACATCATATGTCCAAAAATATTATTACTGCCTTGGATTTATGTCTACTACTGGCAAAAGGAGTCATAGCACTCTCATGGAAGAGTACCAGTAAACCAAAATTTATTAATTGGATTAGGGAAATATCCACAACATTACCAATGGAAAAGATTACTTTCACTTTAAAAGGGAAACTTTCACTTTTTCAAAACAGTTGGAGTCCTTTTATGGATTATATAGAAAACATGGATGTGACGTCTGTCGGGGATGAGTTATAGTTATAGGGGGTCCCCTGCAGTGTCCTAAGATAATCTTCATTTGTATACTTGACGACTTTGGATTATATATTCGAGTTTGTATTTTCTGAACCACGTACAATACTAAAATAATATGGGCTAATTTCTGGAAAATAGAGAAACCGTTATTATTGTAATTGTTGTTTTTTCTTAGGGGGGTTTAGTCAAAGTCAAAGTCAAAGTCAAAAAGCCTTTATTGTCATTATATTCTGTGACAGATACAATGAGATTTGGGACTTCCATAACAGCTACCGTGAAATAAAAATAAAATAAAATATATAAAATATATAGATATATTAAAAGGAAAATGAAAAGGAAATGTAAACAGTTACAAAAAATATATATAAATATATTAAAGGAAATGTAAACAGTGAAAAGGAAATGTAAACAGTGAAAAGGAAATGTAAACAGTACTGGCACAGATTGTGGGGGGGGGATAGTGCAAAACAGGTGTAAAGTGACCGACAGTGCAGGTCGGAGTTGAGGGGGGGCAATGGCTTGGGGAATAATACAAACCAGGTGAAAAGTGTCCGTCAGTGCAGGTCGGAGTTAAGGGCGGCAATGGCTCGGGGGAAGAAACTGTTCTTGAGTCTGTTTGTCCTGATCCTCATTTGCCTGTAGCGCCTTCCAGAGGGCAACAGGTCAAACAGGGTGGAGCCAGGGTGGGAGCTGTCCTTGGAGATGGCCCTGGCTCTGCTGAGGCACCGGGTGGAGTAAATGTCTGCCAGGGAGGGGAGAGGGCGACCGATAATCCTCTGCGCCGCCTTTATCACCCTCTGCAGCCTCTCCCTGTCGGCAGCGGTGGAGCTGCCGAACCATACTATGATGCAGTAGGTCAGCAAGCTCTCGATGGAGGAGCGGTAGAAGGCCAGCAGCAGATCAGAGTTGAGGTTGTACCTTCTGAGGATTCTCAGGAAGTGTAACCTTTGCCGGGCCTTCTTGATGATGGTGGTGATGTTCTCTGACCAGGTGATGCGGTCAGAGATGTGGACGCCGAGGTATTTGACGCTGTGAACCCTCTCCACCTGCTCGCCGTTGATGAAGAGGGGAGCTGGCTCAGGGCTGTGCCTCCTGAAGTCTATGATGAGCTCGTTGGTTTTCTTGGTGTTCAGAGTCAGATTGTTCTCTGAGCACCAATCAGCCAGCTTCAGGACCTCCTCTCTGTAGGCGGCCTCGTCACCCCTGGAGATGAGACCGACCACAGCGGTATCGTCGGCGTACTTGATGATCCGGTTGTGGTTGTGGATCGGTCTGCAATCGTGGGTGTAGAGGCAGAAGAGGACGGGGCTCAGCACACAGCCCTGTGGGGAGCCGATGCTCAGCGTGCGGGTGGAGGAGAGGTGGGGGCCAACTCTCACAGCCTGGGGACGGTCGGTCAGGAAGTTGTTAATCCAGGCACATGTGAGAGGGGGGAGTCCAAGGGAGCCCAGTTTGATGATGAGTCTGTCCGGGAGGATGGTGTTAAAGGCCGAGCTGTAATCCACAAAGAGCATCCGGACGTAGCTCTGCTGCTGCTCCAGGTGGTTCACAGCAGAGTGGAGAGCCACGGCAACGGCGTCTTCTGTGGAACGGTTGGCCCGGTATGCAAACTGTTGGGGATCCAGGTGTGGGGGGAGACAGTCCTTGATGTGCTGAAGAACCAGCTTCTCAAAGCACTTCATGATTACCGGAGTGAGGGCCACTGGGCGGTAATCGTTCAGGCTGGTGATGGCAGACTTCTTCGGCACTGGGATGATGGTGGAGGTTTTCAGGCGGGACGGAACGGTGGCTTGGGCCAAGGACAGGTTGAAGAGCCTGGTGAAGGTGGGGGCGAGCTCGCCCGCGCATGCTTTTAGCACCTTGCCAGGGACTCCGTCTGGGCCTGCGGCCTTCCTGGGGTTCACTGCCAGGAGCACCTTCCTGACGTTTTGCTCCTGGACAGTGAGTGGGGGGGTGTCAGCGCTGGGTGGGGGAGGGGACAGGGCAGGGACAGGGGAGGGCCGCTGGGATTCTCCAAACCGAGCAAAGAAGCTGTTTAGCTCCTCTGACAGCTGTGCGCCCTGTTGTTCAGTTTGAACGACGCTGCCCCTGAAGTTGGTGATCTCCTGGATGCCCTGCCACACCTTACGGGTATTGTTACTGGACAGGTGGGACTCCAGCCGTTGCCTGTGGTCTGCTTTAGCCTCTTTGACCCCTCTCTTCAGCTCAGCTCTGGCAGCACTATACAGAGCTCTGTCTCCTGACCTGAAGGCGGCGTCACGGGCTCTAAGAAGGGAGCGGACCTGGCTGGTCATCCAGGGCTTCTGGTTGGGGAAGACCCGGATAGTTTTGGTCACAGTCACATTACTGGTGCAGAAGTGGATGTAGTCCAGTACTGTGTCTGTGTGTGCTCCCAGCTCCTGGTGTTCGAACAGGTCCCAGTTTGTCCGTTGAAAACAGTCTTTGAGTTTGTGAAGTGCATCTTCAGGCCAGGTGGTGATGGTCCTTACGGTGGGCCTGATTCTGCGTCTGAGGGGGGTGTAGGCTGGAAAGAGCAGTAGGGACAGATGGTCCGATTTTCCCAGATGGGGGAGGGGGGCGGCTCTGTAAGCATGCCTGATGCTGGTGTAGACGTGGTCCAAGGTGTTCTCGCCTCGCGTGGCACATTTCACGTGCTGATGGAAATTTGGTAGTACAGACTTTAGGTTGGCCTTATTAAAATCCCCCGCTATGATGTGAAAGCCGTCGGGGTGAGCTCGTTGTTGTTCGCTCACCGCGTTCAGCAGGAGAGAGAGTGCCGCGCTTACATCGGCGTCGGGTGGGATGTAAACAGCCGTGACGATAACTACGGTCAGCTCTCTCGGGAGGAAAAAAGGCCGGCACCTAACAGTCATGTACTCGAGGTCCGGACAACAGTGGCTGTCTATGATGGTTCCGTTGTTGCACCAGTTGTCATGCACATACATACAAAGCCCCCCTCCTCTGCTCTTACCGGAGTCCATTGTTCTGTCCGCGCGTAGCAGAGTGCGGCTGGCTAGCTGCATGCTAGCATCGGGAATGTCCGGGTTAAGCCAAGTTTCGGTAATGATAAACACACAGCAGTCCCGGACGTAGCGATTTCCAGTGAGGTGTAAATCCAGGTCGTCCATTTTATGCAGCAGGGATCTTGCGTTGGAGAGAAACAGGCTCGGGAGAGGTGGCTTGTGTGGTTGTTTACGTAGCCTTAGCAATAGGCCAGACCGGCAGCCCCGCTTCTTCTTCCTCTCTCTCCTCCGCCTGCGTCTTCTCCAGGACCCGACAACAATCCACGGAGACCCGGGTGGTCTCGCTATCTCGTCCGGAATGTTGTGCTTACGAAGAAAGTCACTCGAAATAGATATCTGTGATTGATATCCAATGTCCAAGAGCGACTGAAAAGTGTACTTTCGGTAGCACTGGAATGGAGAGCCGTAAGCCGCTGCGTCCGTGCGCGCCGCCATCTTGGATCGTTAAGGCTTGGGGGCATTGTGTTTTGTTTTTTGTTCTTTTTTATTTGTTTGTATTTCCTCATATATTCTGTATGTCATAAGTGCTGCTCTAAAATACTCTGGAAAGACAAGTCGAACGCTGGACAATAATTTAACTACCCTGGATTTTTCCTTCAATGTGAGAGCACACTTATGTCCTGTCTATTATTGAAAAATTGTTAAAAAACTAATAAAGATAATGTTGGGGAAAAAAAAAAAACCTGCAACCATGTTCTATAGTCATTTAAAATATAAACCTTTAAAAGTGTTATTTAAAGTGCCTATTCTATTTGATCTCTTCCAGGAAAGAATTACAGAGAGAAAGGTTGAAAGTGTAAACAATTAACTTTTCTTTAGACTGAATAAAAGAGTGCTATAAGCGATCCTTCTTCCAAAAAACTGTTAATCATCACTGCTCTCAAATAGCACAATAATAAGTAAATAATCTAATGTTCAGCTGCTTTTATGCAGAATTATACATGCATTTATTTAAGATTTCATTTCACTCTAGTTATTTCCACATGTATTGAATCTCAGTTTGACTTTTTTAATTAGGTTTACAATTATTTCTTGTTTCAAACTTTTTTCGTTACCAACCAATCTAAATTTATTTCCTGTGGCACAATAAAGGATTCCTTTTCTTCTATCCTAGTCTATTTTAATCAAAGCTACAGGGTCTTATTTTTATCTGTATGTAAAAAGTCAAACAACAGAAAAGGTAGGATATACTGTGCATAAATTTACTTTGCTCTTTAAAATCAAAGCTGAAAAAAAAAGTATTTTTAGCAGCATCTTTGAATACAGTTATTTTGGTCCATTGTAACTCTAATGATTCGACCCTTATTTTTTTGAACATGAAGTAGGACAACATGCTGCAGGTTTCTATTTTAAAGACAAGCAAATAGAATTCATGTTTTTGGTTCTATTGCAGAAAATATTAGAATAAACTATCTTGCTTCATTAGTTATTTTTCTATGAGTGAAACAGCAGATGTACAGCGGGGCCCAACGGTGAGCATTGTCTGATTTATTTTGGCATAAGTTTGCAGGTTACAGCAGAACAAGTCGTCAGTTAGCTGTCGAGGAGTTGCTGAATGGTGCTGCACACTCTTATATATATATATATATATATATATATATATATATATATATATATATATATATATATATATATATATATATATGTATCTGCTTGTGCAGAAATGTCCAATGTATCAGAGCGTAGTAAAGAAAAAATAAACTTTTCAGGTGGTTTAGATTTTTGTTGTTCATCCTGTAAAAAAAAGTTTAACTGAATGTCTTAAAATATTCTGTAAACTAATACCCAGAGATTCCAGGTGTTTGTGTGGGAAAGTATGTTCCATCTAGTTTTTGGATCTATTGATAGATTTAAAACATCTGGAAAAAATACAAGAACAGAAAAATATGCAAGGGAATAATTACTGTGAGGGAATGATTTCATCGCATCATTTGTTGAATCGATAGAAACTGGTCTCTACCGTGCAAGAAGATATACTCTTAACACAACACTAGAATTATGTTGCATTAAGAGTAAAGCTTGGCAGGGGAATGAGCATCGTATGTGTGAGTCATTAGTCTCCCAGGTCTATTTATGTAGATGGAAATCCGTCTCACCCATCTCTGCAATCCGTATTTCAATCCCTCAGATAGTATAATTGCAGGCTACGGTCTTTCTAATTCTGGGTCTAAAATAAAAAAAAAAGAAGGAGTTTTTAGAAACCTTAAAATGACCATTATTGATGCAATTAGATACTTTAACAAAAATGTTTTCCTTGCGATATATCTTACGAAACATCATGTATTACATAAGGTAACAATCAGTATGATTTGGAACAAGATATCTTTTACAGAATATAATATGAAGAGTTTTTTTTTCTTCTTTTAAGAAACACCATTAGTGGATATGAACAGGATTTCTTGTCACAAAAAAGAAAGAGATTAACAAATGCCCCTTTCCATTTGTAACTCAGAGTAATTTGTTACAGTTCCATTCACGTTTCCACTACTATTTAAAGTTCCTGCTTGTTTTACAGTTCCACCAACATTTGAATTGACACCTAATTAATACCTAACTGTTACAGGAGTTTACTCTGAGACTATAGTGTCCAAGAGATCTTTTAGCTAACATCAAACTAGCATTAGGGGGTGTTAGCTTATGTTTACATATGCTCCAGCTCATATAATTTGATACAGCATGGTATCTCTCTCTTTTGTTCATATCCAGGGTGCTTTATATAGCAATAGTGATAGAGTGAAGAGATTTTCATAGGTGTGACCAGGGATTGGCTACTGTGTGCTGATGGATGCACCTAGAGCCAAAAGTGGCATATGGCAGGTGCCCATTGTGAAGCGGCTTCTGCCAGTTGGAAACCGTCTTATACCAGTTGGGAACAGGCTTATGCCAGTTGGGAAGCGGCTTATGCCAGTTGGGAACCGTCTCATGCCAATTGGGAAGCGGCTTATGCCAGTTGGGAAGCTGCTTATGCCAATGGGGAACCAACATACGCTAGCTGGGAAGTGGCTTATGCCATTAGGGAACCATCTTATGCCAGTTGGGAACTGTCTTATGCCAGATAGGAACTGGCTTATGCCGGTTGGGAAGCAGTATATACCAGTTGGGAACCGGCTTGTGCCAGTTGGGAACCAGCATAAGCCATCTGGATGGATGGCCAGAAACCGAAAGGCACACAAACCAGTTCCGGGTCAATCTACGCTAATCACACTGTACTAACAGAAAAACAAGCACAACATAGGAATTTTCTGAAAATAAATCACTGAAGACAGACCAGATGTTCTGCACGTCATGCACATTAAATGGCTTAAGTTTTTTTTTTTTCATCTTTAATTACCTAGAAGACTCCTACAAGACTAAATGAGACGAAATTACTTTTTTTGTTCTTCCTCATTATAAAAAAAAAGTGTTTTGAAAAGAGCATAAATTCTGTGTTTTCCATGTTTGGTGTTCTGTAATGATCTCAGAATATTGGACCCAGAATTCGAGGCGAGACAGGCAGTGGGAAAGTTCAAAGCGTTTATTAAACACAAACAGGTGCGCGGGGCTGCTCGTCTGCTGTGGCGCTGATCTCTGATTCAAAGTTCAGTCCGTTCGCAGAGAACTCAGCAGAATCCAGAAGGAAGGTTTGACCGCAGTTGTGGCGGCCACGCCCCCAGAGTTCCTAGAGAGCGAGCAGCAGATGCTGAGCAGCAACAGAGTCCAGAAGGGAAATCCAAGGCCGAAGTCAAAAGACGGTTCCAGTTTCAGAAGCCGGTAGAATCAAGGACCAGATGCGACAAACAGAGCAGACAGGGACAAGGCAAAACTCGAGATCCTCCGGGCAGAAAACTGGTCATAATCAGGGAAACAGACAGACTAAAGAAAGCTAGGAAACGTCTAACAAAAACACTCGAGTAACCTGGCGCTGATGGGAGGCAAACACACAACTTAAATAGTAGAGGGACCAGGTGGAAATGATCGGCGATAATCAGCCGCAGAACCAATTAGGCAGGGGAACAAGGAGCAAAGGAAAAAAACCAAACCATCAGCGCCAAGATCATGACATGTTCAGGTTATCGAAGTAAAAAATGCATGAATGTATTTTTTTTGTAAGTTTATAGTTAATATACTAACAATAAAATGTTAGAGAGCATCCCTGATACCACCTTCAGTTTTGAAGGGGAACCTCATGTTCTTCAGGTGTTGAATTATGTCCACATGGGAACAACAAATTCTCCCCTAGGATTGGCGACAGGGAGGCCAATGACTGGCAAGGTTATAAGTGGCCATGCCTCCCCAAGACCATTGCCTACCTCCGCACATGTCTAGCAGGCCACAATCCTCTCGGGTACTCCTCATTTACTCTGACTGACTAAAGCCATAAACTGAGCAGCAGAAAGTGGATGATGTGCTGACGAGACCCTTTCTGACCTGAATAGATTAGATAACAATGGAAAGGAGGCATAGGGTTATTAAGCTGTGATTAATTAAATTATATATTAAAAAAGCAGCGCTATGAGGTACTATGTGTAGATCCACACTTGGCCCATTGCTGCTTCCATAAACAAGAGTAAGTTATAGAAAATTGATGAACTGTAAATCAGTGTTGGGCACGTTACTTTGAAAAAGTAATTAGTTATAGTTACTAGTTACTTCTCCCAAAAAGTAACTGAGTTACTAACTGAGTTACTCCACAATAAAAGTAACTAGTTACTTGTAAAAGTAACTATTGCGTTACTTTTGCGTTTCTCGCCCCCTTAAACCTCACCACCCAGCCCCCACCTTCTTGCCGTGTGTTTCCAAAGCCAGCTGAATAGAGCGGACGACAAAGACAAGAACCTGCAGAGAGTTTTGCATTTCTTGTAACTCAATGTAAATTACATCAGGGGGGAACGCCATGTGAAGTTTTTTAACAGGGCATTCAGATCTGGTGAGTTTATGAAATTAATAACTGGGGATGTCTAATTCTGAAAACCTGTGTGTTTGGGTTGTTATAGATACTGTAACATCTATCTATCTATCTATCTATCTAGATGTATACTCTGTGTGTGACATAAAATATGGATCTCCATCCCTGCCACAAAGGCCATCAAATAATGTTTAAAATAAAAAATACAGTAGGTTGAAAAGTCAGAGTATCCATCCATCCATCCATCCATCCATCCATCCATCCATCCATCCATCCATCCATCCATCCATCCATCCATCCATCCATCCATCCATCCATCCATCCATCCAGATTTCTCCCTTTCTCCATATAGGCTATCAGTTCTGGCTGTTGTCAGGTTAATCATTTGATCGTTCACGCTCTCCATAGTTCTCCTGTGGCGCGAGCACAGGGCGACTGTGGCGCGCCTTTAGCGAGCATGCGCGTTTCCTGTCGCTTGCGCGGTGAATCGTGCCGCCTGCGCTGTGCGGAGATGCAGAGGAAACCGTATGTGGTGGGGAAACGCAGCTCGACGTAACACCGGTATTTCCATCAGGAAAACGCTGTTTTGCTGCTGGAGTCATCCTCACTCTCCATCTCTCTGTGTGTGCTGTACGTTAATACCCGCCAGCGGAAACACCCACCTACCCACTGACAGACGGAATCTCACTATACATCAGCCATTCTCATCCTCCCCTCTCTCATGACAAGGCGCGCACCTCTGGATGACCTAAAAAATAATCTTTAACATCTCTTAAACAAAAGTAGCACAAACAATATTTTTTTCTGCACAAATCTGCACTAACGTTGCACTAACCATTCAGTCTATTTGCAGAGTTTTTTGACGTGGGTGGGGTGTCAGCTTCACGCAGCTGCGCACGAGTCCTATCATGAAAAAAGGTTCATTGTGCGACCTGAGTAACGCGCTGTAACGGGGTTTCTGCAATGGTAACTGCGTTATAGTTACAGTCAAAGTAATTAGTTAGATTACTCGTTACTAAAACAAGGTAACGGCGTTAGTAACGCCGTTACTTTCAACGCCGTTAGTCCCATCACTGCTGTAAATTCAGTCTTTGCTGCACATTTATCTGGTTTAAAACTATACTCTTGGACCCAAATTAGTACCTTTTATCCTTGTTTGCTTCACTCTCAAATAATTCGAGCACACTCCACAGCTCAAAGATGATACCCTGGGGAAGCTTAACAAGAAATCCTTCTCATCATAATCTCCCAACTACAAAATGCAACCCAGAAGCAAGCTTGACTTTTGAAAATGCAGACACAGTCCAGCTTTGTTTATACTGTGACCAGATGACCTATAAAGCAGCAGGCAACACAAAACAGGAACCAGACAGGAAGCAGGAACTAATCTATAGAACACATGTGGATAAGACAGTCAAAGTCTCGTGACAAAGTTAGATTCTTCAGAGAAGGGGGATGGAAGCCAAATATGTCTATGTCAGGCAAAATTGTTTTGCTTTCATAGGGAGTGTTTTTTGATTCAACATGGATAAAATAGAAATCAGTGCAATTGAGATAATGTGTGCTTTAAGATGAATACAATGGGGGATGTTCAACACCTGTTTGTTATTTTCTGGTACAGGTTTATCATCTATCATCGTATTATTAAAGCATGCATGTTTTATTTGTTTGTATATAGTATGTGGTACCTACGTAACATCTTTTCTTATAGTTTCTTTGTTCTCCGTTTTATTTAGTATAAACCATCAATCTGCCAGCGGGTGGATGGGAGAGGAAAATTTATTTCTCCCTACATTTCTCTTAAACAGACACAAAAGATAAAATAAGCTATCTTAAATCATGAAAAATAACTGATTGTAGCTCATGTCTTGCACAGGTCTGTTGATTGATTGTCTGCTGAGCGTGGGTTTAATCAAACAATGAGCAATCTGGTGCTATCTCTTATATAAAGAGAGTGACTTTTTTTTTCTTCTAAAGCTTTTGATAAAAGAAAGCTCATTTTCAGTCCAGTAATTAATAATTTTCAAGAGTGCTTGATCTATTATTTCTAAATCCATCTAAGTTTGTGAATAGAAAAAGAAAATCAAAAATACGACCATGGAGGATTATTATCAGGAGTTGTTGCCAAATTCTCTGCAGCCCGTTCTTGGGGTAAATGACCAGACATGCCAGGATTGCTTGTGTCTCCTCCTGTGAAGATTGGCATCTCCTCCCTGCTCTCTTACTGAGTGTTAGATTTGTTGAGTGTCTGTTTTGGCTCCAGAGGGAGAGATCTTATCTGAGCGGAGACACAGCTTGTTCTGCATCAGCTCACCTTAAGAGAAAGTCTGGCTCTGCCTTTGAAACATCTGTACAGTGTTGTTGTGGTCAACACTCTAGGGATAAAAACCAAAGTATTTGCATATAATGATTATCGTTTGCCTGATAGTTCCATGGCGTCGCTAAAAAAAACAACAAAGATTATTTTTGCTGTTCTTATGCAACCTACAGCCTTTATCAGTACAACACAACTATCTGTTCTGGTACAAACAAGAATATCATTGTTCAAATCAGCATCTGTGTAGTTAATCAGCACAATAAGTAAGGCTTGTTTCTGTCCACTGTATATAACCAATACGCAGAAGGATGGATGGATTAGACTCAAAGGAATTGGCTGGGCTTCCTTAGGTTGATAAAGTTAAAAAGATTAGCATTATATGGTCAGTATAATTTGACTTTATGTTAGTAGAATCACAGGCTGATTAGAATGTGGCCATTTGTCAATTCATGAGAACGCACGTACAGACTCGTGTTCTCATCAAGTCCGGTCTTGGCAAGAACACAGGAAAGTCTGGACTTGGTGAGAACGCGAGCATGCAGCATAGATAGGGTCAATTGGAACAGAAGTGTACTTGTGACGTCACCATGCTCAGCTCGTCTAGAGCTGCATTTCACCTCCTGTTATTAATAGTCTCTTTGTAATAATAAATTCTGACTTTTTTTTCATTTCGTGGGGGAATAACAATGAACACAGTCAGATAAACACAAATCAAGTTAATATTTTGCCAAATAAAACAAAAAAAATCGCCATCAGAGCCAGCAGTCCTTCACCCATGGCTATGCCGATAGAGGGCTCAGGTTAGCCCTGGCTGCCATTAGCTTTGGAGCTCAGCTGGTGCTGCGGTCCTCTCATCTTCGGAAATCTTTTTTTTAATTACGCAGTAAATCAGTAAATGGGCCATATAGTGACGCTTTGAAGTATTACATTCTCGCCTCAAATGATCTTAAAATGTACTTTTATTGAACAACGGCACCAGAAAGAGAACTTTATACTTTCAATGAAGCGCTCCATTGAAAGCTGCTGTTGCCCCAGTGCATGCTGGGACAGCTTTCACTCTGAAGAACAGAAAATTCTGCTCTGATGCATACTCGATAAAGGAGGATTTGGTGCGTTCTCAATCTTGCGTTCTCGTCAATTGGAACAGTGCTCGGGCTGAGGCTGATGGCGTTTCACGAGTACAAGAGCACTAAAGAACGCTCAAGAAAGCATATTGAGAAATGGCCTGTATCTGTAACTGCAATATGAATTTGACCTCTATGATCTCCTCATCAGTGGAGTGGATAAGTAGATGGGGCCAGAAGGAAATCGTCAGATGCTGAACTTTCCCTGCATGATATCCAGTTGCTATTGTGAAATTCTCAAAGTCCTAAGCTTGTCTCCAACAGCCTTCCCGTTATCTTCAAGAACCAGCCTTTATAGTAATGGTCCTCCTCTGTTCCACTGGCTTTCCATACCGAACTGTCCATTGTCCAACACCTTCTGCAAGGATTTGGGGGATTGCTTTCGAGTCGATGAGTCGATGAAATCAACTGGTTTTCCTTAGATAGAAGAATCAATTTGACTGTATGATCTGGTGAACTGTAAAGTGCCTTGAGATGACATGTGTTGTGAATTGGTGTTATATAAATAACTTGAATTGAAAATAAACTGAATTGCAACCTCATCCATCAGCAAAGAAAGAAAGATCCAGTCCACAGCCACTTATACTAAAGCTCAGTGCAAAGATCTACCTCCTCCTGGAATCCATCTCTGGATCTTAGCCACAAGTCCCATTAGTTTGGTACATCAGATCAGTCCCTGTCAACCTGTTAGGGAAGCTCTTTTACCTCTCCTCCCAGTGCTGTGTTGCCTCCGTTTGGGATTGAGATATTTGTTGACCTCTTATTTTCTTAAAATAAAGTAAAAATTCTTTTACCATTACTGCCAGTGCAGTTGTTTACAGAGCAATGGCATAACAACACAACAATAGACCCGTAAGCAACATTATCTGGGTGGGCCCTATATGAAGTACCACACATCATAAAGGTTCAGGATACGGCGACAGTTCCATTAATCAAATATAAAATTATGCTGTTCTCAGCAGTATATGATCACACATCCCACACAGAAAAATAGTGACACACGTTGAATAGAACCGTTGGTGACAGCGCACCACCACATGTTACAAACATCCCAAGTTCCAAAAACAAAATTTCAGGGAGATGTTGATCCCCGGAACTTCCGGGACACTTGGGATGTCTGATGTTAGCCCAACAAGCCATCGGGCTACCTTGAGCTTCACACCCCCCCTCACCCACGCTCTCTCCATTCATCTCCTGGTCGCAATTGATGTTTAAAAAGTAATTGTAGGGGACCAGCCAAGGGCCCATCAAGCAAAGTGTGGAAATTTTGAATGGCTACTGCTGTAACATTGCTTCTCTGCTTCAGTTGAACTCTACTACTCCGAGCTGCTTCATAATCACTGTCAGATGACCAAACAAATACCACACAACCAAATATTTTTCTCTATATTTGACACCCAGTGCAATAACTATATATATAAATTTAAATATACTTCTATATAAATACCTATGTAAACGCCCTGTGCAATAACCTTGTATAATGATCCTACAGATAAAAAAAAAAGCTGTCATATGTGGATGCACTTTATATACTGTATATATCACATGCACCTTTTTCTTCCTCTTGCACATTCTTTTCCTCTGGCACATATAATTAGAAATGAAATTAATATTAATGACAACAGATTGTCCTTCACTAAAAAGCAACGATGTCCCCATCTGAACCTACTGACATTGGAAATCAGTCCAATAGCAGCCAGAAAAAACAAAAACAAAAAAACACAATACTGGAATACATCAGCCTACTTTTAAAATTTTTGATATGAGTAGCAGTTGAACAATGCTTATGTTTGATATTTATGTTTTTAGTTGAACATATTGGTTAATAAATTGGTTAGTTGTTTTCATACCTGTTGTTATTCTCTGTATGAGTAATATTACTTGCTCAATTTGTTCCCATTATTTTACACTCTGATAATGCATGGGGTCAATATAAGTATTAGTTGTGGTGGATGAACTTGCATTGGTAGCTTTACTACTGAGCCTTCTTTTTTTCATTTTCATATCATGGACTAAACATAGCACTATGAGATGTTCAAATAATGGACTATAAATAAAGCTGCTCTTTACAGATGGAACACCTGGATACTGGAATGAAATTAATAACAACTGGACTCACCAAGTATTTGATGGCAGATTTTATTTAGAGGCATCAATGTAAAAGGAAAAAAGCACATCCATTATAAACATGTTTACAAATATTATGTAAAAGTATATATATATATATATATATATATATATATATATATATATATATATATATATATATATATCAATGTCCTTTCGTTTCACTGCTTTCTCATCAATGGAATTACTTTCCAAAAGCATGAATATGCTTGTCCCTTTAAGGTGGTTTCAAAGATCCTCTTGTAGATTATTAAATACAGATCTTGTTTTTTTTTTTAAATCAGCTTTTTATTTCAACCTAAACTTTTCTGCTTTTTTATAATATAATATAAAGAATTTTGCGAGGTCAGCATCCTTTACCAGAACAACTCTACAATTTTAGAGAAAATTTACAGTTCAAGCAAATAATCTAAAAACCCAAACATCTATCGCTCCATCTTTGTCTACTGATCAATCAGGGTCAGGGTGGGGCTGGTACCTGTCTGCAACAATCTATGGGCAAAAGGCAGGGATTGCACACATACAGGGATTGCAGGGTAACACATAATAACTGGAAAATTCCTCAAGGAAATGTATTGTAAACAAATGTGAAAATTGAATCTAATAGCCTTACAAAAACTTAAGTATATAGAAAAACAGGTAATATAAAAAATTGTTTTGTGAAAAGTCTTCAGTGAGATTCTTTAAAAAAAAATATAATAATGATGATAATATTTTAACTTTATTGATCTCATATTGGAGAAATGTATCTCTGCATTTAACCCATCCACTTTGGGGAACAGTGTGAGGTTAAGGGTCTTGCCCAGGGACCCAGAGTGCAGTCTGTGGGAGTGGGGCTCGAACTCAGAACCTCAGGATTCCAAGCTCTATGCCCTAACCACTAGGCAACACTATATAATCCTTGAGGAACTTCATTAACTGAATTAATCAACCATTAAAGGACACACCCCCTGAATTTGAACACAGACATAACCAAGGACTTATTACCTGGTTGAAGGAAAATTAGGCTGGATTTCTTCTCTCTGGTTTGTCCATCTCTGCTTGTTAGCATAGGATATTTGTTTAGGATTGAAAGAACAGTCTATCTAATAACACAAAATAAAAATACCTCTACATTCGATTTTATGAAGGTTGCTAGTGTAATGTAGAAGTGAATAATGATGGTGCTTTTTAACACACTTCTTTCAGTTTTACACTCACAGAAGTTTCAACAGGATCTAACTAAAGAAGGTGAGAGTTCACTTAATTACCACCACTGTGAGCAGTGAAGATGAAGGCACACCCCGTCAGGCATGCAGTCAGCACCTGTCAATCACAGAGAAAACCTGCTACTAAATTTACATATCTTACTGTTATAGCTTTGTTTGAAAAGCAACAATGTTTTAAAAGCTGTTGTACTTTATAGCATAATACCTCTGCTTTAATCTAACCCAGTGGTTCCCAAAGTGTTGGACCCGCCTCCTAGGGGCACCCAATATTATTGCTTGCCGTAGTGGAAATTAATGGAAGAGATAATCTATTCTGTAGTTTTGCTCAGTGACGCAGTGGGTGGCACTGTTGCCTTGCAGCAAGAAGTTTGCATTGAGTTTGCATATTCTCCCTGAGCATGCATGGGTTCTCTACAGGTACTCCGGCTTCCTCCCAGTCCAAACACATAACTGTTAGTTCAATTGGTTTCTCTAAATTGTCCTTAGGTGTGAGTGTGTGCATGAATGGTTGTTTGTCTCTATGTGTTGACCTGTGATGGACTGGCAACCTGTCCAGGTTGTACCCCGCCTCTCACCCGTAGACAGCTGGAGATAAGCACCAGCCCCCCTCGTGGCCCCGCTTGGGATAAGCATGACAGAAAATGGATGGATAGTTTTTGTTTTATATTATTAATAGCAGTGTTGAATTTTTTTACACAGTAAAAAAAAAACTGTTACAATTGAAACAATGTAACTATAAAGGTGGTAGTTGTATAATTTAATGGAGATCCTAATGTGATTCTAGATGTTTAAAGGCCCCCAATGAAATACATTTGTGTGCAACATGTCAGGGCTCATTTTTGAAAATGAGAAACTTTTTATGTGTTTTTTTTTTCCAATTTAGTGCAAAAAAAGAAATAAATGAGAAAACATCTCCTTGTTTTTGTCACTAAATGAAAAGCAAAAATTCGAATTAGTTTGTTTTTCATCTTTGGTTTCAAATGAAACAACAAACTGCCTGATTATATGCAGAACATTACTACCATGTATTTCTTGGTCCAACTGTTGAAAGGCTTTGGGGGCATAAGTAGGTGCTGTTGGTAGGAGAATTGCTCAGTAGGCACGAATGCTTTCTTGTAAATGAAAGGGAGGGAGCTCTCAGAAATTTTTAGGAACCTCTAGTCTTTCTTGTTTTAAAGAATATTCCCTAAAGACCATTAAACAAGTTCCACAGTTTTACCAACCTTTGACCCATTATTTGAAATGATACCAGTTTTGTGCGCATTAACGGAGAAGAGAAAACATACCGCATTCTGCGGCGCCAACTGCACAGTTTTTTCCTTTAGAAACGTAGTCTGTTATTAAGAAAGTTATACTGTACATAATTATTGAACATTTTTAGCAAATGTTAATGTTAAATGTTTCTCATAATCTTTACCTCTAGAAGACTAACTTGATTTCATTTGCATAGAGACACCAGGGGGGAGATCTGGTGCAGGTCCATTTCACGAAGCAGGTTTAACAAACACAGATTCAAATCCGCAACTCTAAATAGATCTAGCATAATGTTGGGAACCCTGAGTTTTTGGTTTCAAAACGGTTGCTATGAATTAGTTAAATCAAGTCCAAGCAGAACCACTCAGATTTTAGCACATGTGCAAAAACTATGAAAAGCCATTATCAGTAGAGCATCGATTCAACGAGTGACCGTGACAACAGGCAGCAGGAAGTGCCTATTTTACCCCACTTAAACCAGAGATTTTAATGCAGAAATGCAAAAAATAAAAAATGGGAATGTGTTTAAAAGACAGAGAAACAGCATTACAAATACAAAGGAGAGGAAGGTGGTGAAGGAGAAGATAGCTGCATAGGTTCATATGAAGTGGGCTGTGAAAAGCTGTTTTTACATTTAATAAAAACACTGTCCTCTCTGTTGTTCCATTTGTAGATCACTACAATAACTTCATGATAAAAATCACTCTCCCAGTCTGAATGGTAATAATGCATTTTCTAAATTACATTTTTGTAGAAGAAACTGAATTTTAGAAGGTAAAAAAACAAAATTGTACTAGTAGGATATAAAGTTTTATATATTTTGAAATATTTACACATTTTAAGTGGCCATTCTGACATTTGTCAGCTTGACTGAATATTATATATATATATATATATATATATATATATATATATATATATATATATATATACATTTTATGCTCAAAACTACGACAAATATCATACTAAATCAGAAAATAAAACAACGTGATTGGCTGTAGGGAGAGCGGACACTCCGAGTTTACGGAAGAAAACCGGGTACCGACCAGGTTAACTCATGTTACTATGGCAACTGAACCAAACGTTGTTTTAACTCTTTGTCAAACGACAAAGTCAGAGTTCCCTACTTTGTCTGTATGATTTGGTGAACTGTAAAGTGCCTTGAGATGACATGTGTTGTTAATTGGCTCTATATAAACAAACTGAATTGAAACTAAATTAATGAGCTGATTGGGAACAGGTGTGAGCAGGACCAACTGGGAGGAAGCCAAGGAGAAAGGGAAAAACAAGCACAAGGGGGCAACAGAGGATAATTAAATACCTAAGCACTGGTAGAAATAAACTGCAATGACACAAAACACAAATAAACTTAAAAATACACTCAAATAGAGGGCAGAGCCCTGACAACTGGACATTCAAAAGACATTGAAAACCCAGTTTTCAATGTCTTTTCAACTATATGAAAATTACAGCTTTTCAACTTTAACTTTGGGTTCAAAGTGGGTCACAGAGGATCAAAACTCTACAGGTGGATTGGTACCAACAATTGCTGGTCTGGTATCACTGCTGTTGTCTTTCCTTCCTTGAATTGTGTTAACACACTGCTCCCGAGCAGCAAACTGGATATACCCCTACCAATATACAGAGGTCTAATAGAGGTGATTACATATTAACAACATTCAGCTGGAATGAAAACTCATTCTGCTGCAGATAAACAGAATGAATTCTGACCGCCATTCACTGATGAAGCCCAACAGTTATAATTGAGTTGTTTAGAGGTTTCAAACTGTCAATTTAATTCCGACGTGTTGGTGTGAAATAAATTGAAAAGAGGCGAGACACTGATTTGAACTCCTGGAATCAGAAAGAGGGAAACTGAGCTGAGTGTTAATTACAAGAGATAATCATTCATAGACCGGTGAGTCCCTAGAGACAGGGGTTATTGAATCTGTGCTCCAGAGGAGGTTGTGAGTTTTAAATTAACTGCACAGATTTTAAATAAAAGAAAATTAAGGCTTTATCAATCAGTAAAGGGGAAAAAAACTATCAAAACGATTTAAAGAGAAACAACAAATACAGACAAGAATAAGATTAAAGTTTAGATGAGACCACAGAATAAGTGGGTTTAGTGGCACAGCAGTGCACTGTGTTTATTAAAGAGACGTGCACGTCAAATTAAACTTCTTTTTTTCTTTACACATGCAAAGAAAAGACATTTTAGATGTAATGTTAACCTGAGCTGCACTTTGAGGCAGAACATTTTACAATTTATCACATTTGACATCTTTACAGACTCCTGATGTGCAAATGGAGCAACCAAAGTCATATTCTGCAAGGAGATACAGATGGTTGTTTTGGCACTCTTTAAACGATCCTCAAAATGCAATATTTTCAGTATCTGTTAATATAATCTGTCGTAGAGACAGTTTTAAGGTCAGTTACAAACGTTCCAGATGGAACCCATTTAATAAACAACACAGTCAAGCTCAGCTTAACATTCAAATTGTTTAAAAAAAAGTTTTTCTTAGGAAACTCGTGTATTTAGATGAAGTCATTGAGTTGCGGCAATCATTCTTCCTGAATGAGAATCTTGCAGTTGTGGTCATTTGATTGTACTGAGGGTATAACTTGCATAATGCTTCATACTGAGAATGAATCTCTAAACAGGTTTTCTCCTCTACAAGAACATTCTTCCTTCCTCTAACTGAGTACTTTCTTTGTTACTTCAGGAAGGTGGGGTAGGTTACTTTCATTCAGTTGAAAAGCAGCTTACAGCAATAGATGGGGAGAAGGATTTCGTTTTAGTTGTTCTGAAAGTTTGACAATTACCACCTGTGCATACGTTGATGGCGTTCAAAATATCATCAGTATCTACAGTAGGTTAAAAGATTAGTGCACCGTGGACACACTTCCAGTCCAACAAAAGGAAACACATAAGTGAGCTAATAACTCACCCCCACCTGAGGGAAATTTCAGATTAGGAATTAATCTAACATTTTTGGCACTTTTAAAGGAAACGGGTGTAAAAAAAACACAGCTGTGGTTGAAATGATAACGCTGCCTGCAGAAAGAAAGCTCAGAGTCTCATATCCAAGTGAGCAAAAAATATCTCCTCAGTACTAGCAAGACTTGAAATAAAGGCACAGCCCCTGCCTGCCAATGATCAATTAGAAAGAAGGTAGTGGATTAGAAATGTTTCAATTGACTTTTCTAGAGGTAAAGATGCAACAGAGGCTCTTTATGCTGCAGGCATTCAGGTGAACCAAGAGTACACAAAAGATCCCCGGTGCACCTCTACCACCCCAGATAGTCTGAGAAATAGAGAGATGAGCTCTGACTGTAAACACACTGGACCTGGGAATCTTTTTTATGAGAACTTGCCTTCTGGCAGTCTCAGGGTCATAAGGGCAAGGAAAAAAAGACAAAAGGAAAGCTTCCTCACCAGGGCAGTGAGAGCTCCGGTGAAAGCCTGAACCTGGTGGCCGCCCTACTCTCTGCATTTTCACTATTTTTTTTGTAGACATTCAATTTACAAACAAAGATAGAGTATTAATTTCTTGCAACTACTGTAATAACTAATTACACAGACATATCACTCCAGAGCTACCTGTGCACATTTGGTTTTCCTCTTGAGGTATAACAGTTAAGGGTCTTGCTCAGAGACTCACTGTCACAGTCTGTGGGAATGGGACTCAAACTCAGAACCTCAGGACTCGAAGCTCTATGCCCTTACCCATAGGCCGCCACTCACCGCTGGTTAAATGATTGCTCAAACACCTGTAAGTTTTAGTCTGTGCATGCATGATTGTCAGGTGCTATCCTGTGAGACACTGGCTACCTAGATATATGGAGGTATCCCACGATTTGAACTGTCATCTACACATGTATGGTGAACTTTAAGAAAATTATATCATATTTAAGAAACAAACTAATGATCTCTATTGTGAAACTAGTAAATAAAATGTATGGTTAAAGCAACGCAGACATGCTTTGCCCTTTTTCCATGTTTTACTAACACCTTCACCATAATGCTGCTGTTCAGAAGATGTGTGGTTTGCTGCACAGAATAGAGGAGCCAGGTCACCTTAGAGAAGATTGTGTAAAAATACCTCTCTCTTTATGATCCAAACTTCTAAAATGTGCTAGGATATTAAGTGTTTTCTTATTATTGTAAACGGCTAAAAAAAAGTATTATAAAAAGGTTCTGGTGACATGCAACCACATGCGAGTATGTGTCAATGTGGGGGTGGAGGTTGGTTGAGGCCCCAAATGCAGAGATGAGGGAGGCAGACATGAGTTCTAGCAGGTTTGATGAAATAAAGAGGGCGACAGAAACAAAATCCAAGAACAAAATACTAGAAATCAAAAACCAGGGGAAAACACACATGAGGAGACAAGCAACGACAAGAAACCAGCACTGAAGAGCTGCTCAGGGAGAGTATATATGGGAGACAGAACAAAGACTGAGGTAATTAGCTAGGAGGGAGCAGGTCTGAATAGAAGTGATGAGAAGGGAGGTAGGGGAAAGGAGACAGGCACAAGGGGGGCAACAGAGAGTAACTCAAGACTGCTTAAATATAACACAAAATGGAAAAGAAACCAATAAACAAGAAAACACAAAATAACATAAGTCAAAGTGGAATTAAAAACTTAGAAAGAAACTCATACACCTAAACCTGGAGATGGGGGAAGGAGATCATCTTGGACTTCAAGAAGAACCGGCCTAATCACGCTCCACTGGTCATCAGCTCAGCTGTAGAGGTGGTCAGCAGCACCAAATTCCTACAGACACCTTCACCTGGAATGTAAACACCACCTCACTGATCAAAAGGGCACAGAAGCGCATGTACTTCCTGCGGAGGATGAGGAGAGCCCACCTGCCCCCACCCATCCTCACCACCTTCTACAGAAGTACCATAGAGAGCATTCTGACCAGCTGTCTCACTGTGTGGTGTGGAGGCTGCAGCGCCTCAGACTGGAGGCGTCCATGGTGGGGGTGTAATGACCCCTTACACCCCCACCATGGACTGTTCTCCCTGCTGCCCTCTGGGAAGAGGCTTCAAAGGATCCGATGCAGGTCCAGCAGATTCCATAAGAGCTACTTCCCCACTGCCATCAGGCTGCTGAATGTTGAAAAAAAAACCTGAATAAATAAATAAATAAATAAATAAATAAATAAATAAATAAATAAATAAATAAATAAATAAAAAAGGTGAATGTTGGAAAAACTGTAAATCATATCACATTCTTATATTTACATCTGATCACTGCTGCACTTTAATAAAATATAAATTTCTTGAGAGCTCTACAAAACTAAATGTAGTTTTGTATACACTCTGTGTAGGAAAGAAATGACCAAAAGTCTAAGTCTAAGAAGTCCACAAGGGAGAACCATTTGTGTCTTTCTCTATAGCCATCCCCACTCTTTATTGTAACAGGATCCTATTTTCTAAGCTTAACCCATACTTTTAAACAGACTTTAATGTGTACCAGAGGTTGGTAAAGTTACCATCTTTCTCAGGGATGTTACCCAAATGTGTCACATTATGGCACTTTTTCGTTCCCACCGAGGTAAACTGCGAGTGGAACAACCATGTTGTCAAAAAATGGAGAAAAAGTGTTCCAGTGGAAGTTTTTCTGGGAAAACATGGAGAGGCATAATTATGTAATTATGTCTGAATACATGTTGCTTCCAATGTTTGCCCAAAGACACATGTATTTCCGATTTAGATTAGTTTTCTCTTAATATGACCAATGGTCTGTTGGAGGTTTAAAAAAAAGCTATAGAAAGCTGAAGAGTTCTGTATCAAACAACCTAAAATATAGGACATGTTCATTCCCGCTAGAACATCCAGTATAATCATTCAGTGCTGCCTGTTTGTAGAAAAAAAAAAAACACTTACTGGGATGTTTCTCTTTACATGGGGGTAATTTGTGGTGTGACCATGGAAAGTACAATTTAAAAGTATTATCTACTGACTGTAAATGGTTATTAGGATGTCACTCAAAGTACAGATGCAGGTTTCTCTAAAAGGCAAGTAACATATCTAAAGCAGATGTGAAGTTATATTAAAGAGTGACTCTATACAAATATATACAAACTCCCAAATGGAAAAAATAGACAGTTTTCTTTAACCGTGGTGCTGCTTCAAGTACCCTTTGAACAGACTGTTAGAAAGGACTAATTAATTAATTAATTAATATCACCCTTTAAATACATATTATTTTATCCTAACTTACCGACTAACTTAAGAGAAGCTAAAAACTATAAAATCTAAGGAAAAGTAATGCTTAACAACAAAATCCAAATATTGTTTTCTTTTTTCTGCACATATATGCATGGTGTCCATTTGCTATGACCAGTTCACTCACGTTCATATTTGTTATTATTTCATTTTATTTTGTATTTATTTGTATTTTATTTTATAAAACTACTAGAAACATTGTATGTTCAAATATTAATGAAAATATTTTTGGGACATTATTAAATAGTTTATCTAAAGCTCTTGTTTGAGCATGTTTCAGCGGTTGTTTGCTGGCATAATGGAGGTCCTGTGAGGGTAAGAAACGAGTAACTTACTTTCTGGAAAAACAAGTTACCTCCACCATATTATGTAGGAAAGTGTTGACCCACCCCCTCTAGAAGTACAAATCTTGACCTTGTCTGACCTGCATAGTAAGTAAACGCCTCTTTCTCGGATCAGCGAGTGGTGATGTGAGGTAGATCACAATCAGTTTTGCTCAAAGTTAAGATAATGTGACTCTTTTACAACCCGATCTGCACAGTGACAGTAACTGTTCTTTTTAAGCTAATTTCTAAATCTTGAACATTTTTTCATGAAAGAAGTAATGAAAATGTCTTTTTTTGTTTGAGAGGTCACAGCCTTCATAAAGAAGACCCTACAGTAATCCCCATTATTGGCATGAAATCATAAAGCAGTGGCTCTAGAGCAGGAGTAACCAATTAAAAATCAGTGGGGTCCGAATAAAGAAAATCAACAACTAGTAAAGGTCCAGAGAAATTTTTAGTTATAATTCGTTACTTTAAACATAATTTAACACTGAAATAAAATGAGGTGTTGATGCATCCATGTTATACAGTGACTTTTTAAATAATAAATATATAAAAGAAAAAAGTAGAACATATTTCCATTTTAAAATCAAAAGTGTTTTTTAAGTAGATAACAACACACATTCAGTCCGGTATATAGAAAATGTCCTGATTCACACATTTTCTCCTGAACTGACCATTTTTTTTTTCTTTTATATGGCTTAATGACAGCAGTGGGCTTTATGCTGTCCTGCAAGGCTTTACACCTGGGTTTGAATGGAGACAAAGCCGTTCTTAAGCACATATCAAGGTGCTCATTTGTGAGCCTGGATCCATATTTATTTTTGACTAAGGTCATGGTGGACAATCCTGCTTCACAGCAGCAGGTTGAACCAAACATACTCAAAACGTGCATGGTCAACTTTAAGAACGCCATTTCACTTTTCTGTCACCATTTCACCACAGTTCTTCCAGCAGTCCACACTTTCTTTCACGTTTTCTTATCATTGTTACCCACCACCCAGCTTGCCACAGGTTCTAAAAGTAGCTAGCGGCAACAGCCCTGACTTACACAACTCAGTGGCTAATATGCATCACTTGTAGCCTGGTCCCGGAGGGCTTTACCGTACAAACAGGAGAAGAGGTGCAAGTGAAATTAGACACTGTCGGCAGACAACATGCGGTAATTATAAATGTTTTAAATCAGGTTGGGTCGGGATGAGCCAGCAGGTGGGTCTGGATCCGGACAGCAGTCCGCTAATCCGTGACCTCTGGTCTAGGGCGATGTCAGGAAATGGTCGGTGCTGACTTTAACAGAGGAGACTTAACATTGAAGACAGGTGGGGGTTTTTCGGGTTTGAAGCATAGCACCAAGAGGAAAAAAAATGGTTCAATAGCAAATCAATGGTCCTTAGTGCCAAGACCAATATACCTACATGTCTATAGGGCTTATAAAGTATGATGTGGAACCTGTTATTTAATTAAAAAGTTATGTTAACTGGTTATGACAGTTTGAAGTATAACCAAACATTTCCTAATAGGTTTTTGAGTGTCGAATGTGTAACATAAGCACTCAGTTAAGTGCAGTAGAAACAGTCAATTCTAGTGGCGGTCAAGTAGGGAGTTTTCCTCTACTCATTTCTTGCCTTTTATCCTACTTAGCTTAAATCATTTCATCAGCCATAAGAAAAATCCTTCAGGAATCAGGAATACTTTTTTAGCTTTGAACACAAAACATGTCATGGAAAGAGTATTTGCTTCATTCTCATGATTTACCCATGCGAACACGTCATCTTAGAGGAAATAATCGTTATATTCAGGTGACAGGTTTGTGTTGATGAGCTTTCTCACCTTAAATCGGCTGATGAGTTCAACAGGCTAATTATTATGCACAGTGTAAACTCACCGGCCACTTTATTAGGTACACCTGTCCAACTGCTCGTTAACACTTAATTTCTAAGCAGCCAATCACATGGCGGCAACTCAGTGCATTTAGGCATGTAGACATGGTCAAGACAATCTCCTGCAGTTCAAACCAAGCATCAGTATGGGGAAGAAAGGTGATCTGAGTGACTTTAAATGTGGCATGATTGTTGGTGCCAGAAGGGCTGGTCTGAGTATTTCAGAAACTGCTGATCTACTGGGATTTTCACGCACAACCATCTCTAGGGTTTACAGAGAATGGTCCCAAAAAGAAAAAAACATCCAGTGAGCGGCAGTTCTGTGGGCGGAAATGCCTTGTTGATGCCAGAGGTCAGAGGAGAATGGCCAGACTGGTTCGAGCTGATAGAAGGGCAACAGTGACTCAAATAACCACCCGTTACAACCAAGGTGGGCAGAAGAGCATCTCTGAACGCACAGTACGTCGAACTTTGAGGCAGATGGGCTACAGCAGCAGAAGACCACACCGCGTGCCACTCCTTTCAGCTAAGAACAGGAAACTGAGGCTACAATTTGCACAAACTTATCGAAATTGGACAATAGAAGATTGGAAAAACGTTGCCTGGTCTGATGAGTCTCGATTTCTGCTGCAACATTCGGATGGTAGGGTCAGAATTTGGCATCTACAACATGAAAGCATGATCCATGCCTTGTATCAACGGTTCAGGCTGGTGGTGGTGGTTTCATGGTGTGGGGAATATTTTCTTGGCACTCTTTGGGCCCCTTGGTACCAATTGAGCATCGTTGCAACGCAACAGCCTACCTGAGTATTGTTGCTGACTATGTCCATCCCTTTATGACCACAATGTACCCAACTTCTGATGGCTACTTTCAGCAGGATAATGAGCCATGTCATAAAGCTGGAATCATCTCAGACTGGTTTCTTGAACATGACAATGAGTTCACTGTACTCAAATGGCCTCCACAATCACCAGATCTCAATCCAATGGAGCATCTTTGGGATGTGGTGGAACGGGAGATTCGCATCATGGATGTGCAGCCGACAAATCTGCAGCAACTGTGTGATGCCATCATGTCAATATGGACCAAACTCCCTGAGGAATGCTTCCAGCACCTTGTTGAATCTATGCCACAAAGAATTGAGGCAGTTCTGAAGGCAAAAGGAGGTCCAACCCTTTACGAGCATGGGGTACCTAATAAAGTGGCCGGTGAGTGTAGAGTGTGACAGACTGAAGGACAGTGTAATTTCCTCTTATCTCCATTAGAGACCAAGCAGCTTGGTCTCTTAAAGTATCTCTAAAACCTGCCCTAACCTTATACTGGAGTTATGGAAATTATGTAAATAATTAGAACAGAATAGAAAATCCCTTTATTGCCCCAAAATGTTGAAATTCTGGAAAGACAAGCAAACATATATCCAGCCTCTGCATGTGTCGGATACTCAGTTTAGGATTTGATTCCCAATTGATCGATGATTCTTCGGAACATTAGGGAATATGGTTTGATGTGTAAAAATAGACTTATTTTCTCTGTTAGCTCAGTTTTAATCCACTTCCCAACGGGCTGAGCACAGTCACAGCTTGAGCTCCTTATACTTTGAGGATAAACATTTCATCCTGACAGATTTAAAGTGCAGATTCAAGAGAAAAAAGTAAAGACAAAAAGGTTGATATCATTTTGCAGAAATAATTGTTGTAGGGCTGTAAACGCTGTCATTTTTGTTTTTTTAATCTACTTTATTCCCTTTTTTTAATTCCCTAGTTATCTTTTGCTCAAACCTGACAGGATGGCTGAACAGAAAGATTGATTCTGTCATCTGTGATGTTTAACTATGATGTTCTGAATGCAAAAAGTCTAAACTCATAATTAGATCATCATCATGATCTAGTAATTATGAAATCATATATTATGATATCAGCAAGATTTTCATCAAAAAGTGAAAATTTGTATATCTACAATTATAAGGATTGTAGGATGGTGTGAAAGGAAGCATGAACAGTTTTGATACCAGTAAAGGATTTAGGGATTCAGAAAAAGAGCAAACCACAAATGCATATATGATACATTTTGATGAATTCTGCTGTCCTGGAAAAACTAGTGGAAAAGACATAACCAGTCTGTCTTTACCTGCACTCTACAGGAAGCAAATATCTTGACTGTGCTGTGCCTTTAAAGTAAAGAAATGCCTTATATGTCTTATTAGTGATGTAATGCGGAGCATCATTACTGCTCAATGTCGAGACAAAGTGGCTCATGTAATCTGCACAGTGACAGCCACTATTGTTTTATTGGTTAATGATAAAGTTGTGAAAGGGATTTTTGCAGCTTCATGAGGTCTGAAACTTTGCTTAGCTTTGCTAAACAGGAGCCTAATCACAAGAAGTGGCAGGAAATGGTAATGTCATGAAATTGAGGACACCCACATACTGAGAAAGGCGGCTCTGCTTTGATAGCAAGTGTCTTTCTTCCAAGTGAGTAGAAATCAACTACTCAAAGGAAATATCTAATTATATATCCCTTTAGTTGACTTTGAAAGGCTTAACAGGACAGATATTTTTGCTGTTATTAAAAACATACCCAATTCAGGCTTGTTGATGCTAAAGATAATTCTCTGTTCTTTAATATCCAAAGATCAGAAGGACAGACATGTAACAACCTTTCCATACATTTTAAAGCTATTCAGTTGGATTGTTTGTGTCTTACCAGCCCAGCATGTCTAGAAGAGGTTCCTTGATCTTTTATTTTTAGCCGTGAACCCAAAATCGTAACCTCAACGCTCAGCTACATCCCATTGGGATGCCCTCATCTTACCACGTGACCACAGGAGGTTTGGATCTCACTAATCTCTAGAGGGAATGAAAAGGCTTTGACCAATTAATGTTAGAGATGCCCCTCTTAAAGAGAAACTGCACTGAGTGTAAACCACCACCCCACCCAAAAAAAAAGACGCATGTCTTTCCCCACTAAGTACATCTGCGCTGCTCACATAAACGTTTAAACAGTGCTCTTATCTTGTAACACAGCATTATGTAACAAACAAACAAATGACAGCGCATCTCACTTTAATCTGTTAAAGATGCAGCATGATGACATTTGAAGGACGACAAAGATAAAGCGATTCTGGTGTAACCAAAGAAAAATACATAGTTTTTTATGAGTTTTGTTTTACCCTTGTTATAAATGTAAAAGTTAAAACCTGGAAATTATGTGTTTTGTTTCAGTTAAGGAGTTTATTTTGGATAGTGAAAGGGGCAGGTTTCTCTCAAAGGATAAAACAATGTGAAAAGAATAAACTTTATTGAAAAGCAACTGTTTTATTTACAATCATTAAAATATATGACATGTCAAAGCTTATTTTTTTAAATGACGAAAACTGTTGCATTCTTTTTTTCAGTGTGTGCCTGACTTAAAGTCAAACATCACCCTGGAAATGTTATTTTTCTAATGGTGAACTTGAAGTATTATGACTGAAAAATTTCATACCAGCCTACAAAGAATAAACTTTGTTTATCTTTTCTATGCTTTTCACAGGTGCTGCTAGCTTAGATGAGCTTTATTGATCTCACAGCGGAGAAATTCACAAATTTCTTGCCATCAAATATTGAGCTGTCACTTCAATCACACCTGGATATTGATTATCCTGTAATAATTATTTTTTTATTATAAATAATTACTAAAGAAATATACTTTGAAATTATAAATAATGAAGCAATATTTTATATTCAAATTAAAAATGATCCAAAATAAATTATTGAATGCATAATGGATGACAAGCATACTGTATAATGACTATATTTGAAATGTTAGATTATCAATTAAAAATCTCAATCTCAATTTACTAGCAGATGTGGTTGTTTCAACAGGTTGTGCTTCTTTAATACGTTTAAGCACCAGTAAATGATAATAAAATTATTATTCCAACATATTCGATCTTATCATCTCCGACAATGTGATGACACAACAAAACAAAATAAAACGACAGGAAATAAACACCGAATACAGGAACCTGTACATTTGTAGCATAAATTCTATCACATAGGAAAAGGTAAGTTTGATTAGCTTATTAACTTAGGTTCTTGCCAAATTAGACACATAATGAGTCACACCATTAGATGGAAATAATAGTTCAACTTATGCTCTTGTGAAACATTCTCATAATTAAAACACGATTATACAAGTTTGTAAGATCTGGTTAACCTCATGGTTTTATTTCTCACAGATCCATAGCTGTTGAGAAAAACAACCATCATCGTTCCATTTCCCCCCTGAATCTGTCTGCACCATCTCTCCACAATCCTGTCCTCTGTAGTTGTTGGGCTGCCCAGGCAGCCAGTACCTGATAGCAATAAAAACAGGAAAATTCTATTAATCCAACCTGAAAAAAGGGAAATAAAACATTGTACCTTTCCCTTATTGTGATGGATGCACTTCTTTTTTTCCGTTGATTCTGCCTGCAATCACTGATCCCATTCAAACCTTCACCTAATGTCATGACTTTGCAAACCACCTTCAGACAAGATAGAAGATTATAGCATTAATAAGAATTATATAACCTCAAAACTTAGAATCTGTTTTTGAAGCATAGATTAACCATAGATCATAATATCTAACTTAGGCAGTAGTTGTCTAAATATACAGTTGGTTTATTTAAAGAGTTTTCTTTTATTATTAGTTTTCTAATGATGCTCCCTCCTATGGTCAAAACAGATATTTATATTAGAACAGAAATCTTCAGAGAACACTAAGACATTTTCACCAAGTGTTTGACTGATGAATTGCTCTTAAATATGTTTATCTGATAGTCAACTGTGCGTATTTGTAACATGCATTCTAAAGATTTGTACGCTATTATATTGAAAGAATAGTGAGCATTTAAATTATAAACTAAAGGTTACTTGATTTACACTTTATTTGCTGGAACAACACTATACCCACACTTTTTAATTATATTTTGAATTATATTTATTTTTGTAAAAATGCTTTAAAGACTTTATTTATTTTTTTTACCTTAATACCTTTACCTAGTAATTGCTTCTCAATATGGGAAAAAAATATAAAGTTCTATAGCATCTAGTTTGCTTTTTTAGTGATCTGATTACAATATGACATCTAGGTAATCATATAGCAACTCACCTGTCCAACTCACACACCAAAATGGTGCAAATTATTACTTAGTGCCTTCAGATATACAGTATAGACCTTTTAATTGTTTATTTTATTTATTAATAAAATACAGACATGGTATATTTCATAGCTGAACCTAGAGTTGATTTTTAAGTTCCAGTAGGACAGCTTTCCATACACTTTGACACTTAAGATAATTAAAAAGTAACAGCATAGTGACTTTGACTAGTAATGAGTTACTTTGATTTTGCTGTCACTGAGTACCCACAATCCTGGGCTGTGTCACAATCATTGTCAGATGACTAAACAAATACCACATAACAGATTCCCTCCTGAAACAAAAACGGCATAACAATGTAAATAGATGTTGGTTTTTAATCCTGGCCCAGTTTTACTTATCAGTCCGATACCAATAAATATTTAAAAACCAACATTTTCTAAAAACGATTTTTGTCAATGTTTGTCATTGGCCAATACTAAGATTCTACTTACGATTTTGTGACAGGGGTCTTATCCACCCAAATCCAAACTCCCTCTGTGAGGCTGTCGGTGAGACCAATCCAGGCATTTTGATCTTTATGCAGCATCCCATGAACAAAGCTCTGGTTAGCACGGAAAAAGAGGAATAACTGTTTAGGATTTTTCAGAGCACTTTTCTTTTTTTTTCTTTTCTTTTTTTACATTATTTGACTATTAATTATATCCTAAAGTTCCATTAATTACTTTATAGGGTTGTAATGATGACAATTGATGCATTTTTTACAGCCTGAATGTATTTTTTGGTCTAATTTTATAATTATGAAAATAAACAACATAAAACTTTTTTAGCATATTAGCAGTAGGATCACCTCGGACATAAAACTGTATGACTCTGTGCAAAAAAAAAATAATCCAACCATTTTTGGCATCGACTTAATCATATTTGGGAGTGGTGATCTAGTGGTTGGGGCTTTGCGCTTGTTATCCAGAGGTTCTGAGTTCAAGCCCCACTCTGGGACCCTGAGCAGAAGACCCTTAACCCCCACACTGCTCTGCACAGTGGCAGCCCACTGCTCCCCAAAGGGATGGGTCAAATTCAGAGAATTAATTTCATTGCTCTGTACTTATGACAGTGTAATGACTATAAAAGTAAAAAAATGTAGTTACTTTAACACAATTGTTTCATGTTAACAGGGTAGGACCAAATATAATTCAATAGATGCCAAAATTATTTTTCATTATTTTTTTCAGTGTATATTTTTTGTTCAAACTCAAGCCTGATTTTAATAATTACATATTTTGCAAAACTAATTTTGAGGAAACTAAAGCTGTAAAACAAAGGTTACTAAAGGATATAGGCAGTGTTGGGAAAGTTCTTTTTCTACGTGAACTAGTTCAAAGTTCAGTTCACACATTTTAAAATGAACTAGTTCAGTTCATATTTCATATTTCATAACTCAAAATTTTGAACTAAGTTCACAGATCCAAAAAATGAACTAGTTAATAGTTCTTTTTTTTTTCATATATTGCTTAATTACACCATAGCCTACTGTAGAACCACAGACAGCAATTATTTTATCAGTTGTAACACTGAAACTGTGCGTCAGATTTCATCTTCATATCCAGTTTTGAATCCTTATCCAACCAGGGTTTACATTAGCATTGAGGGGACAGATTTCCCCATTGTTGCTTTAACGCTTTGTTGCTGTCCATTCACTCCACACTAGTAGAAGCTGCAGCTTTCACCCCTACAGTATATCAGGAGCTGCTTGTGCTGCTTGAATGGTCTTTTTTATGAGGAATTATTAAAAGAAAAACAGGAAAGTAGTCTTTAAGGTGCAAATGTTTTTTTTGTTTTTGTTTTTTCCCATTTGAAATTTCATTTCAGTACATACTAAAAATGAATACTGGAATCCTGGAAAATTATACCAGGCAGGTTTAAGTGCGGATTGTTTTACTGAAAGCCGGCGGGCAAAGTTTGCAGAGAAATGTAAGATTGTTGCCATCATCCTCACCGACCACCTGGTCATAAAACTGTTTTAAGTGATCATACTGCTGCTTTGTCGCATCCACGGTCATCTCCATGCTGCTGTGACTTCCACGCTGTATTTTGTTTTGATGACACACGCGGCTTTAGGCTACAACGCTGGTAGCTGGTGTTTTTCCCGCTACCTATTAAGGCCTGTTTACGGTGTGATTTAGCCGGGGTTTCGCCTGGAGGGCTCTATAGAAATCTGGCAACCTATTGAACGAAGTTGAACTGAGAGAGCGTGCCGTTCACAGACACCAGAATAAACGAGTTCACAATAACGTTCATCAGGCAGTAATACAGTACGTTCAGTTCACGTTCGCCCAAAATATGAACGAGTTCATGAACTTTCGTTCAATGAACGCGTTCAGGCACAGCACTGGATATAGGTACAGTGTATCTGCAGAAGGTCTAATTTGTTTCTATTCTCACCTGTTCTTCATGATTGTTTATGATAACTAGATCCGCCCCCTCGGAAATGCAGGCTCTACGGCTTTCTGTCCAGTTCTTTTTCACCGTTGAAACAAAATAGCATTTTGTTTCAAAATACCTCCAATGCGTTGGACAGAGCAACTCTAGAAATAGAAAAAAATCCTTCACTTTATGCCAGCCAACAGAATTAGCAAAGACACACAGGCAGGTGTTCAGACACTTTCTTTAACCATTTAAAAGGTGATTTATTAAACCCTCCTACCCCCACCGGCAACTCTGTAACCTCCTCCCCTCTCACCTGTGGTGTGTTACCTGCAGCAACCACCCCCTTTCTCTCTGATCCCTTTTGACCCCAAAAGATCTTCCTCGGCTAAAAAGCCTTTAGAAGAACAGGAAAGCTCAAGCTCTGGCACTTGCCAATGGGTCCGATTACACTATCTGCATATCAACAAGTCTCTGGATCTTTGCAAGATTTCCTCCACTTCACTCTGGGTCCCCAAGAAATTCACAAGTACAGGATCAAATTCCAAAAGGCCTGTCATTCTGTAATCTGAAGTCCCAAATCCTTCTGTTAAAGCATCTGAAGGACATCATTGGCCCCAGTATGGACACCAAGCAGTTTGCTTTCTGGCAAACTGCTTGGTTGACAACAGAGTGAACCTGGAACTACACTTTATCCTGCATCTCTGTGACAAGGATGATGTTCCTGTTTTGGACCTCAACACAGACACTCCCCACTAAGTTCAGAGTGCCAGCTTCTAGCAACCGAGTCAATCGGCAGGTTATTGACAGATTAACAGCAGCAGGTGAGGCCGGGGAGACAGAACCACCTAGAGCATGACCTGCTAAAGAACTGATAGTTGACCTATCCAGAACACTCCCCACATTGCCTCTTATTACCATCATCAGTAATATATTGTCTTCTGTGGATAATTTCTGATTCTTAAAATCTAAGTTTACTCTGGAGTTGAAGATGAACCTTTCAAATGAGCAGAGCATGTTGTCATTTTTGCACACCCATTGTACAGTCTGTCTTATGCCCATCAATCACTGCGTTGTTTGGCTCAGCCACAAAACAAGACAGGACGAGACTAAAACAATTAATCAGGTTTGAAAAGACGATCATCAGAGCTGTTTTTTTCTCCCATCCAGTACTTAAACAGATCTAGGACTCCATCTGAAAACCTCAAATCGGTATGGACCATCAAGCCAAGGCATAAGTGCATCTGAGGCGGCCATATGAAATATTATCCTAATAGTGCTCGCACCACGGAAGGAACTAGGACCAGGAAGCAGTCTGCTTACTGGTGGCATTTAATTTAAGGGAGGTAGCCCTTGATGTCCCTAGCCACTGCCAGGAGCTATATGCTTGTCCATAATCATTTGCCTGACAGGACACAGAGTTGAGCAAAAAGACATTATGTTGTGACATGTATGCATCTTCATAAGTTTTGGGTTTTATAACGTAGAGCTTCTACAGTTTACTATATGTTGGTAACTTTGTTTTTTTATAGTTCCTTTTGCAAAGGCTGTAGTCCAAATTTTGCCACCCGCTTTCATATGTATCCCCTGCAAAATGGGTTCTGTATGGTTAAGGGCTGTCTGGATTCAGCTCAGCAGTCCAGAGGTCTTTTCTGCCCTAGACATTGCTCTTACTTTTGACTCCACATATGAAGAAGGGATAGAGTGAGGAGAAGAAGCCTAAGATTAATGAATGGGTAACATCTGCAGATCACACATATCCTGGACAAAAACTGTTCAGACTTTTACCTTCAGGTCAGTGCTAAAGAGCAGTTTATTCCCTCAGTCGGTCATAAAAACCCTGCCGAGTAGTCACCTACTAAGAGGTGTAAATTTGCTCTATCTTACACTATTTATTGGGCCCTATTCAAATGCACATGTTTTCTTTTATTTTCAAATCTCATTCAGTTTGTATTTTTATGTAGCGTTTTTATGGTGAGAGCATATACAGTCAAGTCAAATTCCTTTTTCCTTTGCACAACAATAGCTAATAAGGCTTATCTTGATACTTACACAAAATAAAACATGCTTTAAAAATGATCAAAGAAAGCCCTTACCACTTGGAATTTCTCCTATCTTGTCGTTTGTCTTTAAAATATCTGTGGAGTTGATCAAATGTTGGCATCTCATCTGTAAATCCTCTTTTTCCTTTGTCAGCTCAGCATACTTTGTTTTCAGTAATTCTTTATTTTTCCAAAGCAAACTGTAGTTTGTCTGAATTTGAATGTTACTTCTATTCAGCATCTGGAGGCTTTCCTGTAGCTGGTCCTTCTCCTTCCTCAGAAAAGAGCAGTTTCTTTCTGACTGAACTCTCTTCACTTCAAGAGAAAATCGTGTTTGTAATTCCTCCTTTTCCGTTTGCAGGTTTTTGTATTTGGTGTTTAACAGACTTACATCTGCAGTAAGGTTGTTGTGATCACTTTGTAAGTCTTTAAAAGTCTGCTGTAGCTCGTCATAGCTTGTTTTTACATGGCCACATGCTGTTTTCAAGCCACTGTAATTAGCTTGGAGTAGGTTGATCTTGTTTGTGACATTATTGATACTGAACCCCAACTTGTCTCTTTCTATTGTTAGGGATGTGCAAATTTGATGTAATTGCTCATTGTGTTCGGTCAGGTTCCTCAGCATAGCGTTAAACTGCTGCTTCTCTGCAGACAAGGCATCAAGTTCACTGCATAATCTCCTGTTTTCTGCAGCAAGGATGTCATTTTGATTTTGACTCAGAGCATTATAGGCGGCTTGTGGTGCATCTGTTGATGCAGGACAGGTAATCTTATCTGTAAAATAAAAAGAACAATGAATCAGGAAATTTGATTAGTATGGATATACATATCCACAATACATCTGTAGAAGTACTCTTAATGCAATCTAGCACATACAGAAACCACATTTTACAACTGTGCATCGGAAAAGAGGATGGATTCAGTAACCAGAAACAAAACAAAGAATCAATACCAGCTTTATAGAAGTTGAAAGATGGCCAGCAACCCCTAAAGATTACAAAAACATTATTAGCTTACTTTTCAATACAACACAATATTTTAAGCCGGCCTTTAGTTCGAGTAGGTCTTTAATTTATCCCTAATAATTCCTTAAGAATAAATGTTACATAAGCATTTTTTTTTCTTAGATGTCAGACAAAAACACTTTTCTGTGTTCCTCTCATAACATGCAGTCAGTCAATTGCTACAGTGACTCCACTGTTAAGATTTCAACAGTCAGGTGCTTCTACTGAAAACAAGAGGGAAAATGGAGAAAAGCAGGTCATGATCACTGAATAAATGTATTGAAATACCTGTGATGCTGTGCACCTGCCAATCTCCCAAAGACTCTTGGAACTTTTTTAGAGTGCATGGCGTTATGATTTATTTGCAATATCAGCAATATTTTAAACCTACTCTCCTTCTATACAGTTAGTCAGTTGGTTGCAAGGTCCGCCAATGCAATAAATTTGAGCCCTACTGCTTCCTTAAGTCAACACCAACCAAGAATCCGAGAAATATAACAATGAGAAAAAAGTCATTTATAAGCTCACAGAGCTATAAGGAAGTGATAGTGCCTGAGCTCAGTCTCACATAACCTCAGCCTATTTGCTTTGGTGGAGAATCCTTTCGTGTTGATGCTGCTATCACAGCTAAATGAAATAATATCCTTCTGAACTGTCAACATCTATGAAAGATTATGTATATACTAAATATGTATCATGATCTTGGCGATGACTGGCCTCATTTATTTCACCTGTCTAGCTCGGCCAGGTTCTCATTACCTTTCATTTGATCCCCCTGCTTCAGCCTCTATTTAACCTGCATTCTACCACTCATCAGTACCTAATTATTCAAGCCTTTGGTGAAAGTTTTTGAGCATACGTATCTAGTTGTTTCTGATTGCCTGATTCTGCCTCTGGACCTCTGAGCGTTCCTGTCCCCTTTCTGACCTCTTTGAATGACCTGCCTTCAAACTCCTGCTCGATATCTGCCTGTTGACCAACCCTGGAACTGATTCCTGACACTGTCCTGGATTTCCCTTCAGCACCTCTTCAGATCTCTGATCTCCTGGCCCGGACTCCCAAGCACATCCTCGACACCAGATTTGGCTTCACACTCTGGATGATCCTGCTTTTCCTCTTCTGCTCTGTTCTGATCTCCAGCCTGTCCTCCGACCTCTGGGGCTACAGCGTGTGGGATTCTCTTGGCGGCATCCCCGCGTCTTGTTCGCAGCTGACCAGCTGGAACCAACCTTGTCCTCTGGACATGGAGTGAACTTTAAGACCAGGCTAGTAACTCATATGTTCTTCATAATCCTCTGCCAGGTAAACATGGTCTCTAAACTGTGTTCTCCTCTTGCAGAGGTTCCTGCCTTAGATGCCCTCTCATTTCCCTGTAAATCAGTTTAATTAACATTGTTAGAAAATTAACTGTTTTTGGAAACTGGGTTCTCCATTCTGAGCTTTGACAATATGTGCTCTAAATGATCACTTGATCTGTCCTTTTTTTAATGTATCATTTTGATGACTAAGTTGTAGCTAAAATTTTTTATTTTAAAGTGGTGACCTCAGCATGAAAAACTAAACAGAGATCCTCACTGATTAAGAGCAATAATGACCCAAAGCATGTACAGCAACTGCTCCAGTATATGTGATATTGCTGAAATAAACATGGCATGAAATGTAAAACAAAATAAACCATAAAAGAACAAAACAAACAAACAAAAAAGAAGAGTGTCCCATTCATGTACAAAAATAAAAGAATGATATTTTTCTTTTTCATGCAAGTTTAAGCTAATGCAAATAGCCCAAAACATTAAATTATTATTATTATTAGTATTATTATTATTATTATTATGCATAAATACACATTCAGGGCCCTCTGTTGGCATGCAATTAAAATATAGCAAAATCATCACGTGGTCGCAAGAATATCATATTTATGACTCAGTCAATAAACAAGTTTGCTGGGGATAAAGACCCCCTGTTGCCTAATAAACATAACATCTTGCAGAAAAAACGAATAAAATTCATTTCTGACTAAGTTTGAGCATAAATACGTGTTAAGATTTTGAATGGAAACCCAAATTCTAAAACCAACGCTAACAGAGATTCACTCTGAACACAGTTGCAATGGGAAAGTAGGTCAACATGTGACATATTCTGTCAGAAATTTTTTTTTTCTAATATGATCAATGATGCATGTGATATTTTAGCTGGTAAAATTAGCTCTAAAAGCCATCAAAGATAAAACGTTGAGGGAAAAAATCTCTGGGTATCCAGGGAATGCACTGATCTACTAAATCCACATGAAGACAGAAGAATTGTTTTGTCAAAAAAAGAAAAAAGAAAATGCCTCCTCAAAGTTCCAGCATGCAGCTGTTCTTTTTTGTTCTAATAACTGACGGCTGCATCACATTTTAACGAGAATGTTTATAGGTTTCTTTAAACAGGGAGAGATTCAAATAATAAGTGATGTTTGCCTCGAGTCACATCAGAGCAGTAGGTGGTCCTGCAGCATGAACCGAGCAGTTTGCACTTCATTATAACAGGAAAGAACTAAATATCCTGAAGAAGTCATTCTTGATCTGTAGTTCCTTGGAAAAATCTTTCATACTCTTTAAATTTCCTCAAATGTTGTTCACATTCTAACTTCAATAAAATTTATAAGGATTTTGACCTATCAGCCAGCATTATCCTCATGGATTGAAATATCATATTTTAGCACACTCAGGCTGTGTCCCCCTTAATCACTACATAGGGCACTATATAGTTGTTATGCCATTTTAAATGAGTGTCTGAATGTGTAGTGGATGAAAAGTAGTGGACTCGAAATTTCACACAATTAACCTTTAAAAGTAGTGATCATTCATGCTCATCACACAACAGCTCTCCTCACAAAGTATTATGGGTTTTGCTGTCACAATGGCCCGCTATCGCCATAGGCTGTCGCTACTGGCGCCAAGGACTAATCAAAAAGATGGCGCAGCCAGAGAGTGGTGGAGTTATGTGACCAACAGTCGTGAAAAGTAGTGATCATCTGTCGGGATGGTCCGTTAACTAAGTTCATTACAAATTCCACTATATGCCTAATCCAATGGGAACATTCAAATGCAATAGAAGAACTAAGATGTTGAAAAATATTGCTGAATGAAGCAAGTTTACATACAAATGTAAAATAGAACAGAATAGGAACTCAGGCCTGGATAATACAGTTTGTCTGAAAAAAAGTTGATTTTGGGGTGAGTTACACTTTAAGGTTAGTGTTCCTGCATCTTCATGGTGTTGTTTGTTTATTAATGTGTAAAACTTTACGACCATTTTTACAAAATACGTCCATCCTGAAGGGAAATACACTGAGTTTTAATTAGCGATAATACTCTTAAGGTGGGATAACTCTAAAAGTAACCGTTGATGTTTGTAAGTTAATATAATGTAAAAAAAACTATATTATTTCCCCCATCACTGCTATGCACAAATTTATATCAATTTATCACATAAAATCCAAGATGAACAGTGTCTGTAATGCAACGTGAAACCACAATGTTTAAGAGATGTAAAAAGAATTCTGAGAGGGGGATTTTGCACTTTGAGAATTGCACAGAAAGATCTTACCTTGTTTGGCTTGGTAGGCTGCAAGGTTTTCACAAAGCATTACAAAACTAAACATTAAAACATTAGCTTTTGTGTCACCAAATAATTTACTTACAGTAGACAAGTTGTCCAATATTTCCAACCAGAAGGACAATGCATAGTAACCCAAGACAAATGGAGACACATCTATGTCGCCACTTTCTTCCATGAATGTTCCCTGAATTAAAAAAAAAAAAACTAGCTAGAATTTATAATTTGGATCAGTTGAAAATATTTTTTTTAACTATTATTCAGGCTTTGAAATTAAATATCTGGAGAAAAAATGTCCTTCTGCATATTGGAAACTATGAAAAACATACAATTGGTTATCCATAAAATAAACCTCGAAGGTAACCGTGATGTTGACTGTATTTATATAATACATTTTTTTTTTATCATTCTGGAGAAACAATGTGCATTTCTTGGTAATGTATGCCTTTATGTAGCAGTAGAGCTCTGTTATCTGTCAGTATTTGACAAGAAATAAAGTACGGCTGAATGAAATAAAAATGATTTAATATCATGCTTTTTTCTAAATTGTCACCATCGAATCTAACAGCCTGAGATAAATTACTTAAAGAAGTCAACCCAAACATAATAACCCAAAAATAACAATGGTGTTTTCTTTTTCACTCTTCTTACAATGTAACTTTGGAAACATATTTATTCAATGAATACATATTTATTGTATTCATTGAATAAGGTAGAAATAAGAAGAGGAGCATGAGTGTGAATACTGCACCTTGATTCAATAGGTTATGAGTGCCATCATCAGCGCTGTCATCAATTTCCATCTTTTCCATGATGCTCCTGCAGTTTTCTGCTGTTCAGAAGAGAATACTACATACAAACAACAATAATATAAAACTTTGAAAAATTATTTTCTTTCCTCTGTTTTTTTATTTCTCATTTAGAAAATAAATTTGAAGCATTTCTTAGTCGTATAAGTGTGAAGTGTCCAGTTAACATTAAATTAATAAAGTTTTAATATAAACTCTTTCAAAAAATTAAATACGAAAATTGTTTTATTTTCTTACTCAGATTGAATAAAATAGTCTAACTCAATATTCAAGCATACTATGTTTGAATATAACTGCACATTTATTATAATCTAATGAATCCATTCCATCAAAACATCGTGTCTAAAATTCAATAAAATAAATGAGAAACATACAGGTTTCCACTCACCTTACCAATGTTTCAAAATGCTTTATAAATCTGAGGTCAAATATGCTTTAAATAAGCTGAGTTCCCAAAGGAAACTTGATTCTTTTTTTTTCTGCAGGATCATCTAAGCTACAAAAGTGGGATGTCCTAAACGCTGCAGTCGAATATTGTGCATCTAACACTGATAGGTGCAAAAAAAGTTCATATTTGGGGTCATTTTTGGTCAAACAGAAACATTGCCAAGTTTTATAAGTGCTTAGTAATGTTTTCTATAATTCATTCTTGTTTGAATTTTTATTGTTGTTCACAAATTGTCTAATTTAGTTTCTGTTCCTGTTTCTCACACTTGGATTTCCTTAAAGGCTTAAATAAATGAAAGTTCATCAGCACATAAAACCGGAAGACTGAAACTCAAGGGGGTAAAAAGAACAGATAACCACACCTTCACAAAGTATTTGGTATGGATGTGTCAACTATTATGTTTAAATTCTCATTTTATCTTAAGGATCACTGCAGATGTAATTTTCAGTGAAACTAGTTTTCTGCATTTAACCTATTTTTTAGGTAGCTGTGGGCAGCTTGCAGGGCCTGGGGATCAATCTGGGGCTCAGCGTCTTGCTCTGGGACAAACCTTTTAAGGGTCAGGACCTCCAGATTATCCTCAGTGGGTTTTTGTCTGAAATAAGCTTTCTTTGTCCGCTCTATGCCTCCAAGTTACAACGAAAATCAGATCATGATTGGTTAAAGCAACAACTGACAGAAAGATTGTTTATGTCAAGCGAAATTTGACATCACTCTATTCACAGTTTCGCTTCACTCTATTTGCATCACTCAAAACGCATCCATTGTATTGTCAACCTATAATTCACTCCTGATCTTCACGTAGGGATTACATGCAAGTCTTGACATAAACAGTCACCAAGCTCCCAAATGTTATTGAATGTAAGCCGTGGTGGGAAGCACAGCCACTCCTACTAGCTACTAGTGGGTATAATACTGTATACATTTCTTACTGTAGTTTTGTCAAATGGCGTCTAAATTAAGAAACGAATTGAAACACGACAAATCCCATGACAACTGACAGCACACTGTGTTTGTTTATGCTTGTGGAGAACACAATAGTGAAGTGGTGGGGGCATTGATGTCACAGCACATTCAGGGGTGTCAGAAAACACAGAGAACTGAGGAAAAGAAAACCTAACGATGAAACCAGGAAAGGGGAAATAAAAAAAAGGAAAGGCTCTTTCATGAAGAGTGGAAGACAGCAGGTTGAGAATAGTTGGTCTATGACCCAGGAGAGAACATCATGTGCTGCACTGACTCTTTTCAGATATTTTTATGAATTGTCATTCTTATGGAGACATATTTTTGGGCTCTATGTTATTATTTACTGCTTTACATAAATGTTGAAACATTCAGTGGTATGTTTTTATTTCTATTTAACCTGCTACGACCATACACTGCTGCTGTTATAGAATAAGATGCTACACATTTTAGATTACTTTAATAGTATTTGCATATTAAAGGAGCTATACAGAGAACCTTATCATGGCCACCTGTGAATCAACTGTAGTCATAAACATTTAATGTAGACTTGCTATGTGTAAAATGGTCATTAACAGGTTAAAAAAAGTACTTTTATTTTTCGAGTACACTTAAGCTGGCTTTAACAAAAATATACAAAATTTCCTAACAACATGGCTAGTGAAAAACGCTGAGTGGCTAATAACTTTAGATACCATGCCACATGAGCTAGTGAGCAAAGAAGATAATCGCTGTTTCTCAAGTCAAAAGTATGTTCTTGACAAGAATACAGGAAAGTATGGACTCGGGGGAGAATGGGAGCATGCAGAATAAATCTGGGTCAATTGGAAAAGAAACATATTCATGACATCACCACATTTGAAGCAAGCTGGAGCTGCCAAATAAAGAAAAATGAAGCCAACAGAGCCAGCGGTACTTCACACACAGCTATGCAGAGAGAGGACTGCTGCAGACGGGCTGGGATTAGACCTGGCTGCGGTTAGCCTCGGAGGTCCGCTGGTTGCAAGGGTCTTCTAAACATTTAAATTATGCACTAAATTAGTAAATGGGCCATATAGTGAAGCTTAAAGTATAATATTCTCATCTCAAATGATCTTAAAATGTACTTTTGTAGAAAAGCAGAAACAGTAAAGAGAACTTTTAACTCAATACTCTGAGCTCTGTGAGTGCTTCCCTGGAAGCTGCTGCTGCAATTACCCTGCTGCTCTGATGCATGCTGGGTAAAGAGGGAGGAGCGAGAACAACATCCGGGGACGTTGTCCGTTCTCGGTCTTGTGTTCCTGTGAATTGGACCGGTATTATGGCTAAGGCTGATGAAGTTTCACGACCACACCAGAATGCACAAGTACACATATTGAGAAACGGCCACAGCCAAACCCTGGTTATATGTAAACATTGCTCCATTTACAAAGTTTTTGTTCACATAAATCCTGAGAGCTTTGATTATGCACCAGTCTGATAGTGTTGAGATTACTGACTGCTTGGAAACATGGCTGCCATATTCTGGATTGAAATGTCCTTACGTTAAAGGCTGCAGAGCTACATTCACACTGCAAGCAAATCCAATCTAATTAATTTGCTGTTATACAACTCATATCTGACTTTTTTGTTTGGAGATAAGAGTGGCCTCAAGCACACCTGTGCCTCATTTGTGGAAATCAGTCCACTTGTGAGAGTGATTAACATGAACTCCAACGATCAGTCAATCATTTTGGGTTTAAAAAAATAATAAGAGCATTATTTAATATAAATAATACTGCATTTAATATAAATAAAACTTTTTAAGCTGACAGAATTACAGAATGGTTCAATCCTATAAGACCAAAACGGTCATTTAGAACTAGTATTACATTTGTAGAAATTTTCCCATGACTTTAAGAAACAAACTTGGACATTTCTAACACATTCAAAAAGAAAAAGAAGAAAGTAGCTTGGGTAGAAAAAAACTGTAATAGCAAAAGCAAATTCAGATTGACTAAAGCCGAGAATAGAAAAGACAAGATGTCAAAGTCTGATAAGAACAGAGTCAACATACTGACATACGAGCAAGTGTCTAACTTTAGTTATCTCTGCAACAGCTGCTGCAAGTTGTAAAAACACATTTCTACAGAGTTTGTTTAATTTAAACTGTCAAAAATGTTTCTTTAAACTCCATCCTCAAAGCTTTATCTTTTGACAGACTATCAAATGTAGGTGTATGTTGTATACACATACACACACATACAGACATTATCCATCCATCCATCTGTAGTGGTATAAAATATATGTATTGCTATACAAATAGCTTTCAGGTGCGAGGTTCAGGTTGGGCAAAGTGGGCGTGGTATATAAGAAGCCGCTGCGCCCAATCGGACACACGTCTTCCTCAAGCTTTGGCTGTGACTCGCGTCTCAGGGACTGATAGTCGAAAGGCATGACATTGGGTGCATGCTGCTCTGATCTTGCTGGTAGGTCTCCCCTCTCTTTGCACTATTGCTGCTTGTTCACAGAAGATCTAAATCAGGTGTGATCATAGGCAAAACGCTACTGTGCGGCTCTCCTCCTCGTCGTCGGTTTGTGTGTGTGTGTGCGCATACATGAGTTTGTCTGGATTGGGAGGTAAGAAGTAACGCTCATTGTTAGCGCCAATTTGTTGCAGTTTTGTTAAATAGTGACTAATTAACTTTTACAGGTCTCCCCATATTACCATTGCTGCTCTGTTGATATTCCGGATTCTGTGCATCATCCACCTTGGATTGTGGTGGCGGCTACACGCCCTAATTGAAGTGGTGTTTGGCGTGCGGCGGTGGCGTGCGGCACCGGCGCGCTCCGTTCACCTCCTATTGTTGCGTGGCCAGAGGGTCGCACCGGATTCGGATATTTTAATTTGTTTTTCTTTATTTTTGTCCCCGCCTTTTGGTGTGGTATAACTATTTATATATTTAGGCTGATATTGTTTTCTTTTTGTTGTACATTTTGGCTTGTTGTCTGTATTGTATTGTTTTTTTATCTCTCTCTCTGCTGACAGTGCTGAGGCCCGGCGGCGGTGTTGGTTTGGTGACGGTGTCTTCTTTTTTTGTGTGCCGTGATTCCTAAGTTTGGGTCTTCTCACTGCGTCTGGTGCTTTACAGGGGTTTTGTTTGCTGTGTTTGGGTGGATCCCGTCCTATGGTGGCCCCCTTCCGCCGGTAACCTCAGCTACTGTAGTTACTTTTCTTTTTTTTCTCTTTAGTGTTATAAAGAATTGGTTTTAAAAAGAATATTTTAAGAAGCCTCTAATAAAAAGCTGTTTGTACATTTTAAAATTGTCTCAGATGTCTTAATCCATGCATGAGCGAACTTGTGTGTCCTATCAAAAAGGGGAGTAATATTCCTTGGGTGAAATTCCCAAGGTGGCGTTGTGGAGCAATTTTATTTGGGTTCAGAAATTTATAATTTCCCGATTTCAATCTAGTCTTGCCACACATCCATCCATCCATCCATCCATCCATCCATCCATCCATCCATCCATCCATCCATCCATCCATCCATCCATCCATCCATCCATCTTCTTCGCTTATCCGGGGTCAGGTCTCGGGGATGGCAGCTTCAGTAGGGAGGCCAGCTCGCAAGGCGTTCCCAGGCCAGTTGTCCTGGGTCTCCCTCTGGGTCTCCTCCCAGTGAGATATGCCATTTATTGCAGTAACTGCTTGGCAGTGTTCGGCACGTTACTTTGAAAAAGTAATTAGTTATAGTTACTAGTTACTTCTCCCAAAAAGTAACTGAGTTACTAACTGAGTTACTCCACAATAAAAGTAACAAGTTACTAGTAAAAGTAACTATTGCGTTACTTTTGCGTTTCTCGCCCCCGTAACCCTCACCACCCAGCCCCCACCTTCTCGCGGTGTGTTTCCAAAGCCAGCTGAATAGAGTGGAAGACAAAGACAAGAACCTGCAGAGAGTTTAGCATTTATTGCAACTCAACGTAAAAAACATCATGGGGGAACGCCATGTGAAGTTTTTTAACAGGGCGTTCAGATCTGGTGAGTGTATGAAATTAATAACTGGGGATGTCTAATTCTGAAATCATGTGTGTTTGGGTTGTTATAGATACTGCAACATCTATCTATCTATCTATCTATCTAGATGTATACTCTGTGTGTGACATAAAATATGGATCTCCATCCCTGCCACAAAGGCCATCAAATAATGTTTAAAATAAAAAATACAGTAGGTTGAAAAGGAAGAGTATCCATCCATCCATCCATCCATCCATCCATCCATCCATCCATCCATCCATCTATCCATCCATCCATCCATCCATCCATCCATCCATCCATCCATCCATCCATCCAGATCTCTCCCTTTCATTTGATTGTTCACGCTCTCCATAGTTCTCTTGTGGCGCGAGCACAGGGCAACTGTTGCGCGCCTTTAGCGAGCATGCGCGTTTCCATTCGCTTGCGCGGTGACTCGTGCCGCCTGCGCTGTGCGGAAATGCAGAGGAAACCGTATGTGATGGGGAAACGCAGCTCGACGTAACACCTGTATTTCCATCAGGAAAACGCTGTTTTGCTGCTGGAGTCATCCTCACTCTCCATCTCTCTGTGTGTGCTGTACTTTAACACCCACCAGCAGAAACACCCACCTACCCAACTGACAGACGGAATCTCACTATACATCAGCCATTCTCATCCTCCCCTCTCTCATGACAAGGCGCGCACCTCTGGATGACCTAAAAAATAATCTTTAATATCTCTTAAACAAAAGTAGCACAAACAATATTTTTTTTCTGCACAAATCTGCACTATCGTTGCACTAACCATTCAGTCTATTTGCAGAGTTTTTTGACGTCGGTGGGGTGTCAGCTTCACGCAGCTGCGCACGAGTCCTATCTTGAAAAAAGGTTCATTGTGCGACCTGAGTCACGCGCAGTAACGGGGTGTCTGCAATGGTAACTGCGTTATAGTTACAGTCAAAGTAATTAGTTAGATTACTCGTTACTAAAACAAGGTAACGGCGTTAGTAACGTCGTTACTTTCAACGCTGTTAGTCCCATCACTGCTCCTTTTCTAATTCAGATTTTTCTGATTCTTAAGAGGCCTAACAATGTATCTGAACTGCTGCACTATGCCCCACCTTTATACATACAGATTACATTAAAACTGTATGAAAACATTACCTTATTCCCAATCTGCTTTTGTCTTTGAAATGAAAATTAGTCCAGTTTAGTTCCGGTTCCTGATAATAGCCCCTCCTAGTGTTTAATGATCTTTGATGGTGATCATTTGCCAAAAAAAAAAAATAGGTTTACAAAATAAACCAAAAATGAATAGGATAAGGGTTAAAAAAAATAAAATAGCATAAGATGAAATATATATTACCTCTTTTGTTTTTCATCTGGTTCTTGATGGCAACCTCCTCCTCTCAATCTGTGTTTTTTTTTTTTTAGAAATTAAAAAGGATGGCTGTGGGCAAAAGAATCTGCTTCTTTGGTGTGTAGCCAACCATCACTTGACTTTGGATAGTAATTCTCACATTGAAGCAGCTGTATTGTTGGTAGGCCCACTCTCTTGCCTGGAAAGAGGGTTGTGAGAGTAATTGGCAATGGATATTGTCTGGTATGCACTGGGTGGCCGTTTTTTGGAGGGACTGTGCTATTTTAGTCCTGCAGGATATTTTTGGGTTGCCAGTCTGTGGCAATGGGAAGATTGCAGCTCCACTGGTACATGTGGTGTTAACCAGTGTTTATGTGATAAGACCTGCCATGTGTAATACCAAATGTGACCACTAGGGGGAACCTTAATCCCTTGGTATGTAAGGCAGAGCATTGTATCAGAACGGCAGTTATACAATACAGTTGGACAGAAACGTACGCCAGTTGTCCCGTGTTTTCCCTCAACGTTTATTTTAAATCACACAACATAGTGTCAGAAGTGGAGACTTTCACGACCTGCGGACAAGAGACAACGTGAATGCCAGGATCCAGTTCCAGACGGCGACAGAGGAGACATCGGGCAAATATGAGCGAGCGAGAGCAGCAACAGGGGCACGTTGAAGCGCCAGGGGACCACCACAAAGATACTAACGTTACAGACCGTTATGTGGCTAACGCTGTGACGGAAGGCCAAGGAGCGGCTAGCATACCGAGTGGGCTAGGTCAAGCTGCTATCCCGAGTGCAACGTTTACCATAAAGCCACCGGAACCGTTTGACTGTTCTAAACCGCACGAATGGGAGAAATGGATTCGTCGCTTCGAGAGATTCCGGCTGGCAAGTAACTTGAACAGTTCATCTGAGGCTAATCAAGTTAACACGCTAGTTTACTGCATGGGTGATGAGGCGGACGACGTGCTAAGAGGGCTAGTGCTAACCCAGCAGCAGCGTTTGCAGTACAATGCAGTGAAGGCGGGATTTGACGGTTACTTCGTCCCGAAGAAGAACGTTATTTACGAACGTGCAAAGTTTAACCAACGAGTACAGCAACCTACCGAATCAGTCGACGCATTCCTCACAGCACTTCATGCCCTAGCAGAAAGCTGCAACTATGGTCCCCTACATGATGAACTGTTACGAGACAGATTGGTAGTGGGCATAAGAGACACAGCACTGTCTCAGAAAATGCAGCTGGATAGCCAACTCACTCTCACCAAGGCGATCACCATGGCCAGGCAGTCGGAGGAAGTTCGGCGCCAACAGACGGACCTGAGGGGGGAAATGAGCACTGCTAGCAAAGTAGCTGTGGATGCACTACACAAAGCTAAAGGAAAGCAGCGGAACGCGACGCAATTCAAAGCAAAAGGACTTAAACCGGGACATGCAAAAGCGACGACTCACATGGCGACGGGAAACAAGACATGCCACAAATGTGGAAAATCACCATCTCATCCTGCTGTTCAGTGTCCGGCACGGAACGCTGAATGCCACAGCTGCGGCAAAAGAGGGCACTACGGCAAGGTATGCAGACTCATCAGCTCTGTGAATGAGTTAGCCGAGGACACAGATGGACTGTTTCTAGGTGAGGTGTCCTCGGGTGAAGATCCATGGATGGCTGACATAGGCTTACAGGGCAGCAAAGTGACTTTTAAAATAGACACGGGCGCCGATGTAACAGCCATACCAGAGACAATATACAAAAATACCATGCCCGGTGCCAAAGACATTAAAGCCGCCATGAAACAGCTGTATGGCCCTGGTGGTACAAAGTTGAATGTGCTAGGGTCAGTCACCGAAAGACTCACCTACAAGGACAGGAGCATCACAGAGAGGATCTACATCGTCAGAGACCTACACGTCGGGCTACTGAGCAGGCCAGCTTCAGTGAGGCTCAAACTGGTTGCGCGGATGGACATGATCGACCAGGAGACGGTGAGGACGACGTACCCAAAACTCTGCGATGGACTGGGGCTGGTGCAGAAGCCCTACACCATCAAACTCAAGCCGGACGCCAAACCCTTCTCTCTCAAAGTTCCACGGCGAGTACCACTACCTCTCATGGGCAAGGTGAAGCGGGAGCTGGAGAGAATGGAGAGCCTGGGCGTCATCAGCCGCATTGAGGCGCCAACCGAGTGGTGCTGCGGCATGGTGGTAGCTCCCAAGAAAAACAACGAGGTGAGGATATGTGTGGACATGTCACCAGTCAACGAGTCAGTGTGCAGGGAAAAGTTCATCTTGCCATCTGTGGAACACACCCTGGGCATGCAGACAGGGGCCAAATACTTCTCCAAACTCGACGCAAACATGGGCTTTTGGCAGATACCGCTCTCAAAAGACTCAGCACTGTACACCACCTTCATCACGCCATTCGGGCGGTACCACTTCAACAGGCTACCCTTCGGGATCAGCTCAGCATCGGAGCACTTCCAGAACAGGATGACATCTGAGGTCACGGCAGGCCTGGAAGGCGTTGTCTGCCACGTCGACGACATCCTCATCTGGGGGGACACGAAGGAGCAGCACGACAGCAGGGTGCATGCAGTCCTGGAGCGAGCAGAGAAGGCCGGTGTGACGCTGAACATGGCAAAGTGTGAGTTCGGGAGAGAAGAGGTAAAGTTCCTGGGGCATATCATCTCAGCTGAGGGGGTGAAACCAGACCCTGAGAAGACAAAGGCAGTCCAAGGCATGAGGGAGCCGACTAACATCAGCGAGCTTCGCAGCTTCCTGGGGATGGTAAACCAGCTCGGGAAATTCATCCCCAACCTCTCTGAGAAGGACAAGCCACTGAGAGCCCTGCTCTCAAAGAAGAACATGTGGTGCTGGGGGCACGACCAGCAACGTGCTTTCCGCGGCCTCAAACATGAACTCTCCTCAGCGCCAGTACTCCAGCTGTATGACCCAAACAGCCCACTCAAGATCTCGGCGGACGCCTCATCTTATGGGCTGGGAGCCGTGCTGCTACAGAAGAAGGCAGAAACGTGGCTACCGGTCGCGTATGCGTCCAGGTCGCTGACCGACACTGAACAGCGATACGCCCAGCTGGAGAAAGAGGCACTGGCACTGACATGGGCCTGTGAGAGGTTCAGTGACTTTATCCTCGGAGTGCACTTTGAACTTGAAACAGACCACAAACCTCTAGTGAGCCTGCTGGGAGGCCAGGCTCTGGACGCACTGCCACCACGAATCCAGAGATTCAGGATGCGTCTGATGAGGTACTCCTACACGATCTTCCACACACCTGGGAAAAGCCTTACCTCAGCTGACACACTCTCACGCGCCCCACTGACAAATGCAGTGACAAGCAGCGACAACGACCTGATGGAGGACACCAACATCTACGTCGAAGCGGTGCTGGAGCACCTCCCGACCAGCGACAGGTACCTCACAGAGCTCCGCAAACAGCTGCAGGGCGACAGCGTCTGCGCGCAGGTGATAAAATATTGCGTGGAAGGCTGGCCGGACAGGAACCAGCTACAGGGGCCCGCCAAGCACTACTGGCACGAGAGGGCGTTCCTGACTGTGCAAAACGGACTACTCCTGAAGGGCACAAGGTTAGTCATTCCTGCAACAATGAGAGACACTGTGTTAGACAAAATACACGAGGGGCACCAGGGCATAGTGAAGTGTAGGGAGAGGGCTACCCAAACAGTATGGTGGCCTGGGCTGAGCAACCAGATCAAAGAGCTGGTACTCAAATGCAGAGAATGCATCAAGGAGAGGGCCAACCCAAAAGAGCCCCTGATGCCAACCCAACTACCTGATAGGCCATGGCAGAAAGTAGGTGCAGACCTTTTCGTGCTGAAGGACAAAACTTACCTGTTAGTAGTTGATTATTTCTCCCGCTATATTGAGATTGCCCAACTCAGCCCCACACGATCTGTAAATGTGATCACACACCTCAAATCAATGTTTGCACGTCACGGCATTCCAGAGACTCTAATTAGTGACAATGGGCCACAATTTTCTGGGCATGAAATGAAAGCCTTTGCCAGTGACTATTGTTTTGAGCATGTAACCAGCAGCCCAAAGCACCCCCAGAGCAACGGCGAGGCCGAGCGTGCCGTCCAAACCGTGAAGAGCCTGCTTAAGAAAGCCGGCGACCCCTACCGCGCTCTGTTGGCCTACAGAGCGACACCCCTGAGCAAAGGCTACAGCCCTGCCGAGCTGCTCATGGGACGGCGCCTGCGCACCACTCTGCCGGTCCTGCCAGAGAGGTTACAGCCAGCACTTCCAGACCTTCGCGACCTTCAGCGGAAAGAGAGGGAGAAGAGGCGAGCAGACGCACAACACTACAACAGCAGACACAGAGCACGAGACCTGGGTAAGCTGTCACCAGGTGACGACGTCTGGATCACAGACACAGCTGAGCCAGGTACGGTAACATCCGCACACGGCACCCCACGATCTTACCTGGTCGCTGGATCACAGGGGACACTGCGGCGGAACCGTTCTCACCTGATTCCTATGCCAGAGCAGAGGTCAGAGTGCGAGCAGCAGCCACTCAAGGTGGACAGAGGTGAAGAGACTCCTTCAGCAGTCAGACCGACTGTGAGCTCACCTCATATCACAAGAACCAGGTCTGGCAGGAAAATAAAGAGACCGGACAGACTTGACCTGTGAAAATAATAAGCGTGATTTAAAGGTGAAATGCTTATCTGTATATGACAATCAAAAAAAAAAAAAAAAAAAAGAAAGAAACATATACTTACCTGTGAAATGGAAAAGAAAATGTGAAATGATGATTGGTTTGGTTTAAAACACTGTTTATGTACTTACCTGTGAAATGGAAAAGAAAATGTGAAATGATGATTGGTTTGGTTTAAAACACTGTTTTTGTTATGTCAGTTATCTTCTCTTTAACTTCCAGTAAGGGGGATGTGGTGTTAACCAGTGTTTATGTGATAAGACCTGCCATGTGTAATACCAAATGTGACCACTAGGGGGAACCTTAATCCCTTGGTATGTAAGGCAGAGCATTGTATCAGAACGGCAGTTATACAATACAGTTGGACAGAAACGTACGCCAGTTGTCCCGTGTTTTCCCTCAACGTTTATTTTAAATCACACAACAGTACAGATTGCAAAATGGCCTAATTTTTAATACGTTTTGTGTCCATTCTGAGAGTCATTTAATTATTTTAATCAATCTATGATGAATTATGTAGCACTATCACACAATAAAGTAACCAAAGTTCTTAACAGGTAAAAAAAAAATTCTCATTACAAAGGAAAAGTTAAACGGCTCTTCATCCTTGCCAGAAGGGTTTGAATGGCATAACATTTTAAAGGTCAATTATATGTGGGCCTAAGTCTGAGACCTACGTAACTTAGACGTGGTCACAAAGCTTGGGGTTAAAGAGGACAAAGATCTTTTATTCAAAAGCCAAATTTCCAATAGTGTACATTGATGTTTTTCAACCCGGGTCCTCAAGGCACATTGCTATTAGAGATTGCTTATGGATTGTGAGCTGTGTACTGTTAGATGCATGCTGATCTGTGTATTTCCATGGAAATAATGTCGTCTGGGAGTCAAAACAGGACACTGCAATCCTTGTCTTTGGGTGAGAGTAATGCAGGTGTGGTTTGAGTATGTAAGTGGGGGGAACCGAGTTAGGGGGTCTCTTTCCTTTGGCTGATGGAGGAGATCTAAGCTTAAGGTACAGGATTTTTCCTTTTCTTTTTGCATAACATAGAGATTACTCCTTATTTAAATAATGAACTGGATCAATCACTGCCCTGCCCCTTTTTGTTATGACACTAATGACAGGCTTAATTGCTTATTCCATTTAACTTTCTAACTCTGCCTGGTTGCTTACCTCTCATCTGATCCACCTGCTTCTGCCTCTATTTAAGGTGCTTGAATCCAGTCATCAGGGCCAGATAATTCTTGTTCTCTCTAGCCAGTGGTGAGAGTGTTTTTAGAGTTCCTTGGTGTTTCTGATTTCCTTGTTCTCCTGGGCTGCAGCATCTGGGAAACTCTGGGTGGTGCCCACCGCATCTTGCTGGCATCCCATCGGCTGCAATCAACCTTGTTCTCTGGGCACGGACTGAACTGTTAAACCAGGTTAGTGGCTTACGCATTAATAATCATCCTTCGTCAGATTAACTTGGTCACTAATCTGTGTTTCTCTCCTGCAAAGGTTAAAGCCTTAAACGCCATAGCTGCTGCTAGTGCAGATCTGCAGTTTGTGTTTTAAATAAACACTGTTTGAGTTATCCCACTGTCTGTTTGACATATCTGCCAAAAGGAGCATGAGAGTTATTTTGGCATCATGGATGCCCTTGAAATAATTTTGTGCAAAAACACACATTCATATAAAAATAGCTTTCATTGTTACTGAAATATAAATACTATTTCTATTGACCAACAATTTATTTCTTATTGACAACTTTGAAAGAATTGTAAAACATTCGGACACATTTGGATTGTTTATAAATTAATTTAGTCTTTTTTGCAGCTTTAAGTATAACCCTGCAGTGATGTATCTTGGATTAGAAGTTGCTTATAAAGGTAAAATAATATTTCTTGCTATTTATTTATTTTTTTAACTGTCTTAATATCCGATGTGGACTTTGGAGGTGGGAAAATAGTTAAGTCATCCAAAATACACTAACAGCACACCCAGTTCACATGTTCAGCATATTGCAGTGCTGACAAAGGAGTTCACAGGAAATAAAAAGAAAAAAAAAGGTTTAAACTTTTTTGAGTTATTTTCGATTCCTTCTTAAACTCCTCCTTCTCTAGGTTTTGGCAGAGAAGGCAGAACTCTTGGCGCATACCAGAATTAATTAAAAGTTAGCACCCTGCGCCAATGTGCCATAAAATATAAAGACATTAAAGCTTTGGGCTACACGTTCTTCTGGGAGACAAGCAGCCAAGTAAAAATGACAAATTGTTCCCCCCTGAAAGTCATTTAGATTCACTTTTCCAAATCATCCTGCATTCTCTACAAAGTGAAATATTTTGACCTTCCGGTTATAATACATGAGAGATAAGGAGCTAACCATCAACCATAACAGGCTGTTAAAACTGGATACCTCTCTATATAAGAAATAAAGATAAAACCAGTTTGTCCTTAATTCTGCTGAGTATTGACTATTTAATATATATATATATATATATATATATATATATATATATATATATATATATATATATATATATAATTTTATATTTATATTATTATTATTTTTACTGATTTTTCTTAAACTGAGTTTTTTTATTTTACAGTGCGTTGGATGCCTAAGGGACACACTGATATTGCGTTATATTATAAATAACTGTCAGTACCTAAAGAGAGTATAAATTTTAAAATTATGTAAATCTGTGGGAGAGTAATATTTACATTTACAACTAAAAGTGTAACTCACCCAAAATCATCCTTTTATTTAGGCTGTATAGACTGGATTTATAGTGTGTTATATTTGTTTTACTATGCATATTTTACATTTTTACGTGAATTATTTTAATCTGTGCAATATGAGTTGTAAAAGTGTTGAAGTGCTGCCCCAAGTGGTTGAATAGTGGCTATTGCAGCTGAATTTCTAATTGGTTCAAGTTGTGCACGGTGCTACATATCTACATAATATCAATAGGCTTTCATCATCCCCATAGTACTCTACAAAGCCTTCTTCAAACTGCGGTAAAAGCGGGAAGAAAATTCACTGTCTCAAAAGATCTGACCATGCCCTGCAGTAGTTACCTGTGCTTGCTGTCTATGCTTAAATATGGCTGAACTTAGCTAGGTAACGGTTGACCAGATCCCAGCTACACCTCCATCCCCCATTTAGGCTTAAAGGGTTAGTCTGCTCAGTGGAACAGTGGGTAGCACTGCTGCCTTGCAGCAAGAAGGTTGCGGGTTCAATTCTCAGCCCGTGTTCTTTCTGCATAGAGTTTGCATGTTTGCCCTGTGCATTGGTGGGTTCTCTCTAGGTACTCTGGCTTCCTACCAAATGGTTTCTCTAAATCTTCCTTAGTTGTAAGTGTGTGCTTGAATGGTTGTTTGTCTCTGTGTTATCTTGCAATGGACTGGTGACCTGTCCAGGGTGTACCCTGCCTCTTGCAGCGAGGCTGCTTGTATCCTGGAAGAACATGTAGCCCACAGGGGGTGCTGGAGATAGGGTCCAGCACCCCTCATGACCCCAGCTGGGATTAAGCGTGACAGAAAATGGATTGATGGATGTTTTCTTGGCAAGACAGTATTGATATTTTTTAAATCAGTCTGACTGTTTTCTACTTCCTCACTCCTTGTCTACAACTTTATCAAATCCTCTTAAGGCCGTTCGAGAGTGACATTAATTTCTTTCCTGGAGTTTTTCCACAATCTGGTGGTACCACAATAGTGGTGATATTTATGAGCTAAATCACAGGATGTCTCTAGATGTTTACATTTGCGAACCCTAGCCAGCAGGAGCTGCCGCCAGATCACCATGTTTTACACTTGGATTCATCCAAGTAGGTACAAGTTTTCCTAGGTTCTTTGTACGTAAATTCTGACCGCACCGAGGGGCGTGGAAGCCTAAAATGACATATTCTGGCCGCGCTGACCTTCCAGGCGTCGTCAAGCATAAGCCAAATTGAGATCTGTTTTTCTAATTTTACCTTTCCTAGTTTTCTTGCTGGTTTGTTGGTTGTTGGTCAAAAAAACCAACAAGATTTCTGAACCAACAAGATTTCTGAGGTACGAATAGATTGTTCTGAAAATGTTACCACATATCTTGGGATTGGTGGTGTATCCATTCATGATTCTGGATTTGAGGACTTCTTAAAGGCTCCCTTGACATTGTTAGATAGAGATATAAACTGCTTTGATTACCCATATTCTGAGTGTTTTCTAGTCATTTGTAAAATTACTTTTAAATGGTTAAATAAAATGTCAGTCTGAAGAATACATATCGAGAATAAATTCATAAGCACATAAATGTATTTACTTTCAATGTCTATCAAATTTTTAGACTCTAACATTTACTCTGGAAATTAAGTAGATATCTGGTCATAATTAACTAAGTGTAAAATTGTGGATTCCATTGATCATGTGAAAGCTGAGATGGCATAGGATGCAGAGCCTTCTAAAAAAAACAAAAACTTTGTTTTGTCTTAACTTGTAACAAAGCCTGTAGTTCTTAATAAATGAAATGTGGTGAAGTGTAATTTAAGAAGGTGAAAATGTGCACTGACTGAATAGTTACCTCCAACTTTGCCTCCAGGTAGAAGAACCTGGCACACAATTGCATCCCCCCAAAACTACAAAGCAGATGGAAGGATGGGGGTATGTTTTGTGTCTTTCTCACCTGCAGGTGTTCCCTGTACTGGAGGGAGCAGCTGAAAATCTCACTCTGTTGTCACATCACTGCTATGTTAGATTCCTCTCACTGCAGCTCTCTGGGACCACCCTGGCATGTTTACCATATTCCTCAGGCACCCAGGTTGAGTTTGACTGACAGCTGCGGCCACTGGGTCACAGGTAGAGACTCACTTTCAACCCCAGGAACATTAAAATTCGGCTTTCACAAAGAGCGAGAGTCTAAATGCAGAAGAATGACACCAAACATTAGCCTGCTTTTCCTCAATTATTATCCCATCACTTTCTATATTTTTCAGTGAAACGTTTTCTATTGCACTTCCATATTTTTTATCATCGCCTTTTTCTTGTCTTTTCTAATCTCACCAAGCCATTATTCATCACTATTTTTGATTTCCATACCTCATATCTTTCCATCCGTTAATCGATCAATTTGCAATGGAAAGGTAACAGGTGTGGAGGCTCTGGAGCGTGTTCCCATTTTTCTTTTAACCCACTGTGTCGACTGTGAACTGCTGCAGTGCACATTAAGCATTAAGGCTTATACTCACCAGAAGAGCAACATCATCTGCAGAAAGAAAGATGAGCTCCTGAGATTCCAAAACTCTACTTTGTCCTGATCAACATAGGACATATAGGAAAACTAAAAATGGCTTGATTGGGCAGCAAACAAATCCCTGCTGCACTTCCTTCCAAGGTTCACCTATCAATAGGAGTCTGTTTTATCGAATTGTAGGGTACGCTTAAACACACTAAGACATTTCTCTCCTTAATGACTTGGAAAAGCATCATATTGTGTTACGTTGAAGGTTTTGTCCCACTGCTTAGTGCATCTTTAGAGGTGAGTGAACTATGACAGCTCAATAACATCCTGAGTTCTCTGCACTTTAGAATTAATCTTGGTCCCCGTGATGAGTTGTACCTGTTAGGTTTCTGTTATGTTTTTCTTTTGATATTCAGTTTTGCTTTGCTCTTTGTTTTATAGGTTTTTATGGTTTAGTTCTTATTTTGTTGTGTTCCTTGGGTTTTTCTCAGTTACTGTCTCAGTCTTGGTTCTGTTATATTTTCTTTTTAGTGTTCAGTTTTGCTTTACTCCTTGTTTTCCAGTGTTATTGGTCTTATTTTTATTTTGCTGTGTTCTCTGGTTAATTCCTAGTTACTGTTTCAGTCTTGGCTCTTTTATGTTTTTCTTTTGAGTGTTCAGTTTTGCTTTAATCCATGTTTTATAGTCTAAGTGGTTTAATTCTTATTTTGCTTTTTTTCTGGTTGTTTTTAGTTCTTAGGTGTTCATTTGTTGCCCTCTGCTGCCCTCTGGACTTCTCCTTTTTTCTCTTGCTCCTTTCTTGTTTCTGCTCTACTCAGACCTGCTCCTAATCTGCTCGTTAACCCTCGTTAACACTCTCTCTGTTCTGTCCGTCTTTGCTGGGTCCTCGTCTAACCTCTTCAGTCTTCCTCCACTTCGTCTCTCTGCTTGTCTTCCCTTCTTGAGTTTTGATTCCCTGATGTCTCCATGGTTTTCTGGTTTGTTTTCTTCTTATTTTTTCATGTTTTGAATTTCTGAATTTTGGACTCCTGGTTTCATGCTTGTTTTTTGGACTTTGTTTTCATTTTGGATTTCGAATTCTTGGTTGCCTATTTGTTTGGACTTTGCTTTTTTTCAGTTACCCCTTCATTAAACCAACCAAAAATTCACCTCTGCCTGCCTGCCTCTGCTTTTGGGTCCAACAATCCTAACCAAATCCTGACAGTACCCGCTTTTGTAGAAACAGCTATCTCTACAATTGTTCATTAAACTTAAAACATTAAATATGTTTTTGTTGCATAAAGAAAGGACAACCATTTTTTGGCAATACTTTACAGACATTTATTTAGCAATATTTATTTAGACAACTTATTGTTCTCCTTTGTGTAACTAAGTAAAAATAATCAAAGGGTTAGAAACTATGACTTTTTCTCTGTTCTACTAAGTTGATTACTCTGATTATGATATTGTTTTGACTGCATGTCCACCAAGATACAATGCTTTTTAAGCCTATACATTCTTTTTCACGGTTTGGACAGATACAGTGACTATTTATTTTATTGGGACGTTATGGAAGAAACCAAGGCAAATTGGTATAAGGAAAAATAATACATTAGAAGTGTCAGGAAACCTTTATTGCCCTTTTTTGTTTTTGTTTATTTATGCAGCTTTGACCTTTTCTTTACAATTTGACTTAGACTTTTTTTAGCAAACATTTATTTCTCTTTGTCAGATAAATTGGTTCTGACCTACTTCTATTTAGTAGTTCACCAAATCCACTAAAAGCACTGTGTCTCCTATCATAAATCCAGAGGCAGTAGCAATTCAAGTTTGTTCTGTAGAAAAAAGGGAACTTAGGGAAAATTCAGTTTTATCCAAAGAAACAGAAGGAAGAGAAACAGAAGTCACTTTACTGGGAGACAAGACTGTTAACCCTACTATGGAGACCATGCTCATGACTCAGTTCTTTTTTATGCATAAGCTGAAAACTGTATTTAACTTTCAGTCCCCGTCTGCTGTAATCTATAGTATGCTTTGGTCCGGAACCTCTGAATTCATCTTTATATCTTTGAGTCTCATCACCAGGACTTAAAGATTTCAGTGTCACAATCCTAGCTGTCCATATGATGGTCCTGTCACCTATTTCTCAATCTCAACTTGTACTCAGGGGTCTAAATACCTCTTATGTCTCTGAGGGTCCGGACTTCTACTCCTTACCTCCTGGAGAAAATGAAGTGACACCTTAACATTCACTGTCAGCGGGCTCCTATTAGCAAATAGGGGGTACTGATCTCAAAACTCCTGAACAGGGGCCCCAGTACAATCCTTAAGCAACACCACAAAGCCTAAGTGCCATTTGGAATTGTTTGTGCCTCTCTATGGCCTAAATCTCCACTCAAAGCCAGTGCTTATAACTTTTTCCTGCAAGTGGTATAATGTTGTAATCAGGCATCTAAAAGGCTCAACTCATTAACTGGAGTATCAAATTAAGAACCATTTTTGGAGAAACCGATTGCATTTTCCTTTAATTTTTAGAGGAACCACTTCATTAAAAAGTATTTCAATACCTTGTTTTTTCCTTATTTCCATGATAGTGCACTATGGAGAACAGTCTGTATCTACGAAAAACATTTTTTGTCTTAAGTTATTATCATAGATGTTCATTTTTTCTATGTTTTAAAATCGGAGGTCCATTCTCTTAAACTACTATTTAAATAGATTTATGTCATTGATAAGAATGTATTCAGCTATGTCAGAGGAAAGCATCCACATCGTACTGAGGAACTCATGCAGGATTTGCAGCCTCGGCTGAACAGAGGCGGACAAGTAATGGTGTGTCAGCATCACTTAGTCAACACTCATCTGTCCGCCACCCTCACCATTCTAGGGAAGGTTGGGGGTGCAGATGGAGAACAGGGGTAGTGCAGATGGGTTGCAGGTGTTGTGGGTATAATACAGGTGACAAGCTTTCCCATACAGCTTATCCACTATCTGACATGCTATAATGCTTTGAGGGCAACCCCAATGATCCTGCTCATCAACAAGGCAACTGTTCACAAGAATATGATTGGCTTTTTGTGTAAACACCCTGAAAGCCACTCCTTTAATTAGATTTTTTTTAAAGGCCAGAGATTAGAGTGTTGACAGCTACCTCAGTGGAGCTAATGGTGAGTCATTTCACAGAGTAGCAGTGATGAAAATGATTGTGTTGGCCCATGGCTTACGTTTGTCCATTAAAGAAAGCTCTTGGTAATGGGGGAATTGTCTGGAAATAATGCTGGCGTGAAACAATGATCCCCACTCAGCAACATTACACAAAAGAGCAGGAAAACCACAACTTTAAAGGGTTTTAGCACAAGCCCGGATGATTCAAATGTAATGTTACTTGAAATGTTGTTTTAAGTGGCAACAATCAAAACGACTCGGTAACAAATTTATAAGCCAACTTTTTAAGAAATTGTTGAGAAGTACACATAGTTCATAATTTATAGGGAACTTCAAAAAAATGTAAGTACAGATCAAGCTGATTCAAATATATTACTAATAACTGTAAACAAATAATGAGGGTAATGTGAAAAAGAGTAAAGTCCAACTGATTTAAACCTCCAGCCAGCTGGACGTGCACACTGAGCAAAGTTATGCTAAAGATTTCTTCCCATTTAAAGAAAGTCTTTCCATTTCTTTGATGCAAAATTCATGCTCAGTGGAAGGGATTGCTGCAAGGTTGATTACTCACTGCTTTTCCCTTGTTTCCAAGAGTAGCTCTGGGGGAGGGACTGCTGCAACCTTTGTGAATTGGACTGGTTTAAATCCAACTGACTTCTTTTGTGTCAGTAGGTAACTTTAAATAAGAGTCCACAAAAATTCAATGTGGAATGTCCTTAGGGTCCATCTTAGGGCCCCTCCTGTTTAATATCTAAATGCTCAATCTATCTCAGATTTATCATAATTAACACAAGTTGCCATAACTATGTAGACGACAGACAGCTGTACATTACGATGTGACAAGGTTAGACTATGAGCCAAATCTGTCTCTGGGTAAATGCATAGAAGAAATCAATGGATTGCTGTACCAAAATTTACTACATCTGAATCAAAAAGAGCTTTTTATGTTAAGCACAGAAGCTTCAGTTAATACAGCTAAAAACCACCAATCAGGCTTGAAATCTTGGCATTGTGACGGACTCATACCTCAACCTTCATGGGCATATGAAGACAGTAGAAAAGTTAGCCTTGTAGCACCTAAAGAACAAGGATTAAAGAACTAATATCACAGCTGGACCTTGAAAAACTAAGTCATTTAACTTTTAGTAGAACTGATCATTGCAACAATGTTCCCACAGGTCTTCCCAAAAAGTTGATTAGAAAAGCTGCAGCTGATCCAGATTGCTGCTTCTGGCATCCTCACTAAACCTAAGAAAGCGGAGCGCATCGCCCCAGCTTGCTCTCAGTATCTCAGAGAATATATTTAAAACACTGCTGTTAGTCTATAAAACACTGAATGGCTTGGCTTCAAAATATAATACAGACCTATCAGGGATCAACCACCCAAACCTGTTCGGTCTTCTGGCTCACATCTATTTTGCCAGAACAGAACCAAACATGGACAAACAGCTTTCAGTTCTTTTAACCCACTTCTCTGGAATAAAATCACAGAAGACTGTACGAGTGCTGAAATTGTGTTCAAATTCAATTAAATTAAATACAAAAATACTTTATTAAATTCTCTAAGGGAAATTAAATAATGACTAAATAATTAAACTGTTAGTGTTATTAAATCGAGTCTGAAAATCAATTTGTCTAGAGTGGTATTTAATTGTCCTATCAAAACACTATTATTCAACTTTTTAGTCCAACTTTCTTTACCTTTCTTATGAATAATCCAATCAAATTTTTTTTTAATAATCTCTGTTACTTAGATAAATGACATTTTAAATGCCTTTATGCCATTGCAATGCATTTTTACTTTTTCTTTTTTTCAGGTACATGACTTTGAATTTTCCTGGTATTGAAATATATGCTATAAAAATAAACGTACCTCTCCACTCTGAAACCAGCTCGGTTCCCTTCAATAGAATTTGTTTTATCAGTTAGGTCAGGGGTCTTCAACGTTTTCCAGGCAAAAGACCCCCAAACTGATGGCGAGATGGAGCAGGGACCCCTAATTATATATATTGTATGAAATTGTGTTATATCAAACTGGTCCTATAGTCACTCTGTTACTGATGCAGTCATGTAACAAAAGTAATTTCTCTCTGGGATTATTAAAGTATTTTTGATTCTGATTCCTGGTTGATGGGACAGGTGTTGTGAATGAAACGGTGCCCAGCTTGAAAGAGCTCCTGTGTGTCGCTGAATGTGTGCATTGATGACTGAAAGACATCTTCTGCCTCCATTTATCTGTTTACTACAGTGTGTTGAATTCATGTTAATGTGGATTTAAAGACATTTCAAGTAGTGAAAAAACTGCCACGGGAATATAAAAAAAGTCTATTCAGCCAAATCTTTTGTGACCCCCAGGCAGTACCTCTGTGGACCCCCTAGGGGTCGCGGACCCCCTGGTGAAGACCTCTGAGTTAGGGTAATAAATTTAATTTGACTGCATTGGTTTTAAACCAGGCTGAATTTAATGTATTTTTAACTTGAAATCTGTTAATTGAGTCTGAAATGGCAATATATTTCTGTATTTAGGATTTGTGCTTGAACTTGTGTGAGTCAATGCAGCCGGTAAATTTTTACCAGGGCAGCGCAGGGACACAGTTGGTAGCGTCCCGACTGGAAAAATAATGTCCTTGTTTCAAATTCTGGTCTGGGCTCTTTCTGCATGGAGTTTGCATGTTTGCCCGATGTCCAGCTAGCACCCACACTTAAATGGAACGATTCAGATTAAAACATAGATTCTATTTTATTGTGATTATGAAGTGATCTAGACCAGCTGCTCCGATTCATATGTTACCTTTGCAGAAACATAAAGTATCTGGTGACAGTGGGGAGAAACCACTGTCAAAATACACATTTCTGTCCTGTTTTACTGCATTTGAATTTCTCTGGTATTTCAATTTTGGATACTATAAATGTAATTTAATAATTTGCTACGTTTATGTGAGTTTAAACCTTCAATGTTTCGTCTAAGCCAGTTGTGCTTGTGCTTGCCACATTCTTTCTTATTAAAAATCCCTATATATGTACAGTATATAACTGCCATACTACTATGTAACACAGGTAAAATACTGTTAAAATATTGAACTGCTTCTGAAAAAAAGCAGTTGTTAAGAAAATGTATTATAATTGTCCTTAAAAACACTTTCAGATGACTAGTTTTCGATATCTTTGTCCTCTGTTATGACTTGAAAAGAGAACCTCGAAAACTTAACTGACTGCTATTACAGTGGCTGACAATACAGAGAGTAATTAAGAATCGCAAGTTTCACTATCTGAGACAGAAAAAGGGGCGTCTGAAGCTTTACTTCAGATAGCAGAGCACGTTTTGGGCGCAACTTTTTTGGAGCCGCTAGCAGATCAAAAAGCACTAAGCAACAGTAACAATACAATCACACAGGTGAAGCAGTGGAGTAGCAGCAGAAATAACCAAAGATTTTAACACTTAAGGACAGTAGCTGATTTGTAATCTATTTAAACCTTAGAATCTGCAGTGACACATGTAGTGCAATATGCCCCATGCTTTTACATTTCAGTCTTGTAATGTGTTTTTATTCTGTTAACTCAATAATAAAACATAAGCGGGATTTGCAAAGAAACTGTTAAAAGTATGTTTAAATACACCTTTTATCTTGCAAACAAAAATATCTTTATCCTCCTTTATCGACATGCTATATTGATAACATAATATAGCATGAATCTGGTCGACTACAGTTTTGAAATGACTTTGAAATTCTCAATTTTTTTATGTCTGAAAAGTAGGACATGTCAGAGAAGAAGAGGACATCTGGTCACCCTACCATATTAACAATTTTGATGTTTCAGTCAGTGAGTGCTTGTTGCTATGATGCGTCTTTGCTCAGCAGCTTTGCTCATTGTAAACCAACCAATCAGTGCACAGCTCCTCTAAATATTCATTAGCATACCATAAAAGGAAGAAAATCTGTCGCTTCATTCTAGGGCTTTTAACCAGGCTTGCATTAGGGCTCATAGACCACCAAATATGCCATTTTCAGCCTAACCAATGTTACACACCCTATTCAGAGACCTTAAGGACCAGCACCAAATCCCCTATATAATCACTCTATGACCCCTTTAAAATACAAGGAAATAGCATCATCCTTTAAGGTCTACTTTCCTTTGTAAAATTCTGGGGCCTTTGAAATAACTTCACCAGTTGTTAAAGAATTCTCAGATTATAACAGGCTGTGTTGGGTCAGACTAATCCAGAAGTAGAGTACCCTGATAGTTTTACATCTCCATTCCAGGCAGTGCTATCACTTTTCACTCCAGAAACGTAGTGCAGCATTGCACCATTTTACCAGATTAACACTGTTTTTTTGTAAACCTACCATATATCTGAACTGTTTATGACAGATATTGGTACAAGTATGTAAGTACTGTGGACATGCCCTTTTAGATCACTTCCTACAGACTTTTTAGTGTCAAATTTGAACAAATATGTTGTATTTGGAGGCAAGATGGCCTTTTAGATTAAAAGGCAATTCTGCCTCAAAATACAGAGAAATATTAGCATGAATGGTTGTCAACAAGATAAGACAATTACATCTAAATGTATTGCAGATTTTAATCAAAATGCAATGCGTTTCAAAGGCATGCATCCTCATCAAATGTGTTAACAGGCCAGGACAGGCAAAATGAAACACGTCACCAGATTAAGTAGACAGTGATAGAGCAATCCCTCACCATCAGAATATATGTACAAGTTATAGTCAGTGTTTTAGGGGTGTTAGGCAATGTTAATATATAGGATGTAAAATGCCCCAGGCAGTGGTGCCATAGCATGAGATCCCAGTTCCCTGCTCTTAATGATTACATTTACATTCAAAATTAGGAAACAGATCAGCATCAAACTGATGCAGCCACCCCCAGTCATACTTCAAGTGCATCCCTAAAGCACAATATCTAAATTGCATCCGGGGATCGTATTTAGATATGTGACAACTCCACTTTTCATTTTGTAACTCTATTGATAGTTAGAAGAAACTGCAGCTTTCCACCCAAGAGTCCAGGAATGTTTAACTGCACACCACATAAGAAAGAAAAAAACAGTGTAGATAAGCACACTTCAGAGCTTCTTTACTAAATGAAACAATAAATATTCAAGAGTACCTCATGAACACAGACCTCAGAGAGAAAAAAACAATACATGGATGGTTCTGGCAGCAGAAATCGAATTGAAAGCACAACAGGAGAAGCTTGACATGATCTTGGCGCTGATGATTGGCATTATCATTCACTCCTGTCACCTGTTTAATTGGCCTGGCGGCTCATTACATTAATTTTGTCCACCTGGTTGCTTTCTACTACTTATGCTGCCTTTTTGCCTACCATCGGTGCCAGAATATTCAAACTGTTTGGTGTGAGTAACTGAGTTCTGAGAGTTCTGATTCTAACCTGTTTCTGCCTTTGGATATCCGAGTTTTGCTTTGCCCTTGTCTGCTCTGTCAGTACCGTTCTGGATGTAATCCTGGATTCTGGTGGTTAACCAAACTTGGACTGTGCTTCTGACCTCAGCTTGGATTCTCCTCTGGTACCTCCTCAGCTTTCTGATCTTCTGGTCTGTAAACCTGGTTCTGCTTCTACTTCGGCTCTGGATATTGCCTCATGGACACTGCTGCCCCTCGGCGTCAGCTGGCATCAGCTCTGCTAATCACTCTGAACTCTGGGAGCGGCACCCACTGAAAGTGGTGGACAATCTCCCTCTCAGGTTCATGTCCTTCCTCTGGGATCGGATTGAACTCTGTACCAGGTCAGTGAGTGCTTGCTTATAGTTATGATCAGCCTGTTAGTTTAGTCACTGACCTGAGTTTCTATCCCCACAAAAGATCTGGTTTATTCGCTCCAGCTGACAGGCAACCGCACGCTGTATTGTAATAAATAAAGAAAATTGTCCAGATCTCTCTGCTTCGAATGTTGGGTCCAAGGTTCGGATGTCCTGACAGAGCTTCATGAAAGGGCAATCCACTGATTAAAAACTGCAGAGGTCAACATTTTGGTACTGCTAATGTCCAATCTGAGTTCTTAATGATGGGACCCTAAATTAAAAAAGTACTCAGGGTGATTCTAATAACCTTGCATGCAAGCTCAATTCGCAGTATGTGTGCCCTCACAAATCCTTGCTGTACTGCTTCCACTTCCACCACTGGAGACCAGCCCAAAAAGCTAAGTAAGTGTAGCTGCTGCTATCACATCGGTCTTGTCACAATCCGTGATATTATCTTTGAAAGAAAAGCAAGAGCATAAAAAAGAATAAATTGTGGTTTCTCATGGTGTCTGCTGCCCTTTCATTGTCACTGTGATTGAACTTTGGTAGGTGGGAAAAAGGTGTTGCTTCGCCCAATCAGCCTCAAAAGTTCTGTTCTGAACGTCTTTTCCTTCCCCGAACAGATTTGATGGGAAAAGACCCAAATTGATACTGTGGAGAATGCCACACACTATCATTCAGGTTTAGGAGGTTATGATTCTCACATGGATTTAGAAATCTCTGTCCAGTTAAGCACAAAGTTTGGATTTTGCAGAATCCTGCAGCTCTTGGTGTCTAGTAGAGGATGACTGCCCACATGAATCATTGTTTTATTGCTGTATGCATCTGCTAAGCTCTCTAACCTCAGATCATAAGCTGGGTCGAAAAGACAAACCCAGTACAATCACAGGCATGATAAACTGCCTAAGTTTGAGGACAAGAGGAAGCAGAGCAAATGCAATAAGCACCACATCTGCTTTTTATTGTTAAGTCTGCAGGGTTATCATTACTGTATAAATCACTGACAGGGGGCACATTGATAAACCAGTCTTGGTGCACCCTGAGTCAGATCGTTTGCCTCCTGAGTTGTTAATATGAGATACGCTCTCAGTGAAAGACAATTATTTAGACCTGCTGATAGAAGTACTGTAAACAAGAGAGTATAGGACATACATTTACTGTTATTGTTTGCACAGTGATACCCAGTGCAGCTTTGTAAGGAGGACATTTATTCTAAGGAATGCAGAACCGATAAAAGTGGATTTATGCTGAGTTATAAAAGCGGAGCAGATCTCTATCCCCATATCACTGCAAGCTCACAGTCTTGCGGCTGAATTTAGCCAATCAGTTTTATAGCTTAGGTAAGGTCACTTCGTAGAATAACAGACATGGAGCTCTGGTTAAAATTATAGCCATGTGATAATTTCATAGGTCATTTAAACTCTTAAGAACAATTCATGTTACTTCAAATTCAGAGATGATTGATCCATGGGAGAGGTGAATCTATAAAAAAGCATTGGAGAAAGCTGCAGGAACAGCTGCCAGTTTCTTATAGGTTTAAAATCCCCTCAGCTGCTTTACAGACATTTTCATTTGTAGCTCAGAACAAATACAATTACAAGATATAACAAATTTTTAAAATAAAAATGTAACACTTTCTCCATTTGTGGATGATTTACTCCGTGTCTCTACAGAGAGACAATATTCTGTAATGTTCATTTATAGTTTAAATTAAGCTAGATAATAAAATGCAGAGAAGTTTAAACATGAATAATAAAACTAATTTAGCAAGTCCAAATCTACCTCCAAAAAAGAGAGCTCTGCCTTATAGATCTCTGTGTATTTAAAAAGTACAGCCTTCTAGTGCCCTTTCTTGGGTAAACCTTTAGCCAAGTGATCTGTTTTTAACCGGATTAAGATTAAGGGAAGCAGTTAAAAAGAAAAATGCATCAGACAAGCATCCTGGATTTTTAGAAGGTTTCCAGCTATTGAAACATTGTTTTATATGTACTATTCATTAGTTGTTCTCTAGAATTGTCTTGGTTCTTTAATATGGATATAGAAAATTACATCTCCTTGACTGCCTTGACTTTGAAAAAGAAGAAAATTATTGGAAAATGTTATGCTAAAGGCCATACGATCGGCTCAACCTTTAAACAAAATGTGTCCCAGTTAGACTTCCTATATAATCATATTAAAAGAATATTCTGTTATGATTACTTCTTAAATACTGAGACGATTCAGCTGTGTGAACAAACTGTGACATGGTTTGGGCAGATATAATCCTTGGTTGAGTCAGACTTTTTACTTTGCAAGCATGTAGCGTCTGTCTGGGGGATTGTAGCCATGCTAAAAAACACGGCCGACAACAGGAGCCAGAGAGGTGGAAGCTCACAAAGCAGGCTTTTTATTACCCAGAACCCCGCTGTCTCTCCGGGAGCACATATTTAATTACAGACACGACGAGGAAGACATGAGGGAGTTCAAATGCAACAAATCCTTCATCTACCCCCCACCCCTGGGTAGAAGAAATATCACCCTCACCACACAGCATGCGGCACAGATTAGCTGAGGGTCGGAAATTACAGAACATCTCCCGATCTCAGTGGAACCCTGCAGGGGCTTGCCAACTTTCAGCCTCAGTTTCCTGAAGACTAATGATTTCTCAGCCATTTTCCCCTTTATATCTACAGTAAAGGTAACTTCTAGTTGTAGTATGCAGAAGATGAATATTTATTTAGCTTGACACTGAGGATGATAATTCAAATGTTTAAATTACTCTATTCAGGCCCTTTTTAGCATATTTGACCACATATTTGACCACTTGCATATTTAAACAGTCTTTGCCTTATTGTTACAGTTAAATTACGCCACGTTCACACTGCAGCCTGAAGTGACCCAAATAAAAATTTTTGGCCCATATGCAACCTGTATCTGATCTGTTCATGGCTGTCTGAACAACACAGATCTGATTTTTTCCAATGCGACCCAGGCCACTTGGCTATGTGGTCCTGAATCCAATATGAATCTGTTCTTTTCAAATGCCCTACAACGGTCACTATTCTGCTCTTTGTAACGCAGAAGTAGCAATAAAAACAACAACCATGGTGGATGATAATGCGGAGAGCAGTATTTATGTTTAACCATCCTGAAAAGATTGAGGTTTTATGGTTGGAAAAGATCAATGATACGCGCAGGCAGTACCATCCATGTTTACTGCAGTCATTGCGTTGTATAACTGCAGTTCACACAGGAGATCTCATACAAGTCGCAGATATTTGGAAACAGCAACGCAAAAAAATCGGATTTCACAAAAAAAAATCCGAATTGAGCATCAAGGCCTGCAGTGTGAAAGTAGCCTTAACTATTTCAATATTAACCAGCAATCATCTAAGTCAAATTAAAAGCAATTGATTTTATTTTATACTAAAAAAAAAAGTAAACCTGATCCTGTGTAAAAAAAAAAGAAATAGCAACTTCCTGAACCGCATAACTAGAAAAAGCTCTGGTGGTAATATTTGACAAAGAGTGTTTTCCGTCTCTGTAGAACTATTTTGGCCAACTCTTTGCAGAATTGATTAAATACAGGCAGATAGGAGGCTCGCTGTGTTCTTTTTGTACAGTACTTGAACATAGAGGCCATTTCTGCTTCTTTTTTATTAAATCATAATCACTTACCTTAACTGTAGTGAAGGAGGTTCATGGTAATTTAGGTTTGTTTCTTTGCCTGACCTCAAGGATTGAGTTGTGGATTATTATAATTATTATCTTATCTTTTCATGAATGTCTTAGGAGTAGATTGGGTTGATTTTAGAGGCTTTGATGCGTTCCTCAAGTTTTGAAGCAATGCTTTCTAACCTTTGGCCACTAGGGGCACTAAAACTGTAACTTACAGGTTTAGAAATGTTGAAAGCAACTGGACACAGCACTATGGCAAAATTAAACAGAGTCCCTCCTGCTAACTGCTAGTAAGAAAGCATATATGCGGATATGAAAGACTGCTGAGATACCTGAACATCTTGATTGGACACATTTAATTCAAAACCTCCATCAGATTGAAAAAGTGACTTTTGCATTGAGAATGGAGCCGGACAAAGTAGAGGACTGTTTGAAACCCTAATGGAGTTTAATAAACAATAGATCAGTGTAGCCAGTGAAAACGTGACACCAAACATTTAAAACTTGATGGCAAAGCAGCAGTTTGAGAAGTCACTGATTTCCTGGCAGAGGGAAGGTCATATTCATCCCTTTAGATTAAATCCTACATTAGAGAACCAAAAATATATCTCATCAGCTAAGGGTCACTGTCACTACCCAATCCATCCCCATCAGCTCATTTGCACACTGGCAACCAGATTTACATCCGGGTTTTCAAAAATAATGTTATTATTATGGTACTAAAATTACTTATTTGTATTGTTAACTCATTAAAGAATGATAACAGACATCTTTAAAAAAAACTTTTCTGATACAATTTTGATGCTTTTTACATTTTCTCCGTTAAACTGCTTGTCTGACATCATCATCGGATATCCTCAGACCAGTCCGGCAAAATTTGATTAAATCCTGTTTATCTGAATTTTATTTTTTTTTCTTTCTTTAGTTTACACACTATATACCGTAGTGTTAGCACAGAAGGAAAACATAAAACTCAAAAAGACTATATTTATGTTTAAACCCAAAGCTGAAGAAGTTTGCTCCCGGAAGTTGGATATGATTCCATTTCCTACACAGACGAGTGAAAAGATTTTCAGGCATTTATTTTCACAGGAAATACATTATTAACCTTTTACACATTATAGTTTAGTACTTTTACTGTTTTTGGGGAGAGAAAAATTACATTTAAGTATTTTTTACTGAATAAAATCGAGGGCGACCCGGATGTGTATCTGGTAAATGAGCTGATGGTACAGATTGTGCTTCTGGTACATTCGCTAGCCCCCATTTTTCAGGAGAGCATTGGCTGCCACAAAGCAGAGCTCTAGATTACGTGAAGAGGGCCAGCCCTGGATAGGCACTAAGTCACACCAAGTGCTGCACATTAACCTGAAATAACATTAAATGTATCTCAAATTAAGTTCATGCGCAGTTCAAAAGTTACACAGTGTTGCTTTAAGACAGGTTTCTTCAAACTGAACCAAAGAAAATATGAGTCACTGTTTTGTAGAGGAACTCCTGTTTTGTTCAATAATTGTGGAAAAAGAAACAAAACCAGTAGAAATCTACAAGGGAGCAAATCCTTTATGTCATGGCTTTGAGCCTTGTGGTACAATGCCTTTGGACTTTCTTAAAAACAAGCATATCATAACACCTCTAAGAGAGCAGTAACATTTGATACCAGGGTAACTTTAGAAATAATAACAAACTTTGCCTAATGGGATGCCTGTGGGACCCATCTGCCGCCCCGCTCCTATTTCCTCCCACCACAACACCACCTACTGAGTAAAATCACAAATCAAGAGATGCCCTCTTCTTTATAGGAGGTACAACATGAGCTCCCCCACAGTCAGCACATTCAATTGGAGCTCTTCTTTTTCACATCCATCATGGATGAAAGTAACACTTTCTAGGCTATTATTTACCTCTGTGAAACATGAAATCTATGCCCTGGAAAGAAAAGGACTATGGGAGGTATCTTAATAGAGGTGGCTCGATGTTAAGTAAAAAACTTAAACACTTTATTTTACAAAACACAGCCTCAGGCTTTTATCCGTCTGATACACCACTCTCACATGGCAACAGCAGATAACACACACTCAGAGCTGCACACTTTACATCTGGGGAAAAAGATAAGGTGAGCTTTGTCTGGGCTGTGCGATGTTTTGAATTGCCATGCATCATGAAAGACTGTTTGCATTCTTCATATAACATGCTAACAATCTACATTTTCTCAGGTTTGATGAACTGCTGTTAAAATCCAGACGTTTACACCCATAGCATGAGCTGTTTCAGTGACTATTCCTCCACAAAAATGTATTAAATGACTGCAGAAGACTTTGATGTAGGAAAGATTTAGATATGTACCTTATACACCAAAAGATAAAACAATGTACTTGAAGTATGAATAGAAAGAAAATGTTCTTTAATTTACATTTCCTCAAAATAGTTTTGCTGTTTGCATTAATCTGTGAAAAAATTGCAAATAGTTCTTTTTAATGTACTACTGGTAATTTGTTTATTAATTTTGGTAAATTATTGGATGGATTATTATTGGATTATTGAATGTTTAGCTCTGTCCACAAAATTTTGAAAAGCTTATTTCCAACCTGAATCTGCCAGATGTCTGAATAACTTCAGCTGTAAATCATTAAAATATGCAGATTGCCAAAGTATTTGTTTCTTTTTTTTTCTTTCCTTTTTCTGTTCTATTGATTTGCTGGACTCTGGATTGGGAGAAAAGAAACAATTTTGCTCAGAAAAGGAGTTGAATGAGAAACTTTATCTAAAAGAGAAGTATAAATTCTATTTTTTTAAAATAATTTAACTGCTGCAGTAAGAAACAGAAGGAAATAAAAAATACCTTTAACTTTTTTTTCCATTATTAAAAAATATTAATTTACCCTAAACCTTTTCGAACTCTACTCTCAGTAGAGTCCTGGAGGGCGCTCTGTTTGCTCAACCATTTACATATGCTATGCGGACGTGGACAGTGTCCCTCAGGGTGTCGTGTGGGGTACTCTGCAGTGTATGGTCTCAGGCCATTTGATATGGGTGTTATGATCGCAGCCCAATTAGCTAATATCATTACTCGCCTGCCGTTCCCTCCTTGCTCTCCAATTGTCATTCATCTTATTCACCTGCGCCCTCTGCTATATATTCAGTTCAGCCCAGCTATCTTTATTTGTGTTAAGTATTTGTATCAGTTATTCATGTTTGTTTTATGAGTTTTGTTTAAGTCCAGTGGATTTAGAGGGCTAAGTGTTTGTCTCCTGTCTTCTGATCATGTCCCAGCTCTTCTCCGCAGAGCTCTCAGGTTTTTGGCTCAGAACGCGGGGGAGGTCACTTTTAGTCCTGTAAGCCTGACTCCTAGGTGGTCAATTCAAAGCTTATGCAATTATCCTTGTACCTTGTCTTGTCTCTGTCCCTGTACCACTGACCTGCCTGTCTCCATCTGCCGTGTGTTTCTGAGCTTGCTGCTGGACTTATGGAACTCTGAACCTGCCTGAATCCTCTGTGGATTCCTGGAACCCTGGATCTGTCTGTTCCTGCTTGAAATAAAACCCCTGGTTGGGCTACGGACTCCTGGTTTCCAGAACTATTCATGTCTGATCTGTATCCCTGACCTGGACTGGATTACTGCCTGCTCACTGAGGTGGCTGCGTCAGGGACACTCTGAGCGGCTCCTTGCAGCACGTTTGGCAGTCCTTCGGCTGAATCCTGTCTTCCTCGAAGAGGTTGGACTGAACTGTTAAACCAGGTAAGTGACTTAGTCGGATAATCATCTCCTGTCAGATGATCAGGGTCACTTACTTGTGTTTCTCCCTCCAGGGTGTCAGTGATTGGGACGGTGCCCCCGTCCTGCAGCCACTGCTGTCCGCTTATCCACAAAAGCCCGCATTCCCATCTGTTCTGTTTTGTTTTTATTTATGTTCTGAAACTTCCCATTGCCTGAGTTCTGGGTCCATTTGTCTGGCTTTATAACAATGGGCTATTTAGGTAGAACTTGCTAAGCATCTCCAGCAGTAAGTCAGACTCATTTTCAGTGACAGTCACTTTTGCCCTTTGTCACAGATTTTGTTCATAATATTTATGGACAGAATCTTTAAGTGCAGTTAAGGTGTTGAGGCAATATATTTTGGTGGTCTTACAATTGCGTTCTACTTCGGCGGATTGTGTGATTCTCTTTGGTCTAATCAGGCAGTTATCTACATCTCTCACTGAAATGGTTCACAGGCGAGTGTGAAGCAGCCGGAGTGAAAATCAGTGCCTCAAAATCCAGGGCCATGGTCTTGAACTCAACAAAGGTATAGTGTCTTCTCTGGGTAGGGGATGATGTCCTGCCCCAAGTGAAGTATCTTAGGGCCTTGTTTACAAATGAGAAAATATTGTTGCAATAGATTGATAGGTGAATTGGTGCCGCATGTGCAGTGAAGCTGGCACTGTATCATTCCTTTGTGGTGAAGACAGAACTCAGTAACAATGCAAATGTATCAACTAACTGATCCAGCTATGTCTCTCTCCTCTTCTCTGGTCATGAGCTTTGGGTTGTGATCAAAAGAACAAGCTCTCCCTTAGTGATAGGGTGAGGAGCTCAGTCATTCTCGAGGGACTCAAATGGAGCCACTACCTCCCCACTTTGAGTGTAGCAAGTCAAGGTGACTCGGGCATCTGATCAGGATGCATCTTGGACACCACCCTGCTGACGTTTTCCAGGCAATCTAACTGGGAGAGACCCAGAGGATGACCCAGAGGGACAATACTGGAGGGACTATGTATCATGGCTGACATGGTAATGCCTTGTTATTCTGCAAAGGAGCTGACTCAACCGGCTGAGGAGAGGGAAGTCTGGGCCTTCCCACTTAGGATGTTACCCCTTGAAACCCGACCCCAGATAGGTGGAAGAACACAGATGGATGGATGGATTGCATGTATCTATGCTTGGGCATTTCCATTTTGTAAGGACATCAAAAGAAATGAGATGAAATGCAGCACACTCAACTTAGCTTGATTGGTCTCTTAGTCATGGTTTGTGGCCTCAGTGAAGAGTTTTATGTCAGTTTTTAAAAGAATCAGAGAGCCTCCTTCATTCTCTTATCCTTTTTTAGAAGCAGCAAACAGGTCAACAAGTAATTAACAGTTCAAATATGAAAGCTTTTTTGCTGTCTGAGCTCTGTGTGGATTAATTGAAGGTAAACTGTTGTTAAAATCATTCTCTACATCTACAGTATGTCTCTTCATAAACTTTAATCGTAACTGATCAACTGAAGTTAAGATGGTAACAACAGGACATTTAAAAATGCAATTAGCTTTGATATAAATGTTTTTAAACCATTCTTTTTGTATGATTCAATTACATCAAATGTGTAATGTACCATGACATCTGCTATGAATTGGTATTATGCAAGTAGACTGAGCTTAAATTAAATAAATGTAATAGTTTTACTTGTCTGTTGTTCCTATGTGTTTGGTGGCTTTGATTGGTGTTTATTACCTTATCTCATTCTCACCTGTTTTGTAACAAACCCGCACTGCTGGTTCACTCTTTGCCTATTCCTAAAAGATAAGTAGATTATTTATGTTTTTATTTTTTATGCCCACAGGGAAGCTTTGTGACTTCAAAGAGACTTCATCTGAGGAACAGACAGGCATCTGACCACTGGGTCCCAATGGAATCTGAAAAAAGGCATTTTGTTTTTACCAGATTTTCTTCAGCATAGCTCTATTAGATACAGGCTCATCTCATGAGGAATAAACTGTTTGGAGAGGAGAAGAGGTTCTGTAATGTGACAGTGGCGTTGATCAAAGGAAGCATTTTAAATTATGCAGCAGTGACATCTGTAGGCCAGTTGTAAACGTACCCGTTAATGACTAACAGACATTTCAAGAATCCAGTATATATATATATATATATATATATATATATATATATATATATATATATATATATATATATATATATATATATATATATATATATATTAGTCACAACTCATGCATGTCCATTGGTCAGATATACAGAGATACATTATGGAACTTGAGAACAATATTCTGATATCCAACAAAGATTCAATTCAATTCAGTTTATTCATATAGCGCCAATTCACAACACAAGTCATTTCAAGGCATTTTTACAATTCAACCAGATCATACAGTCAAATTGATTCGAAGTTTTCTATCTAAGGAAAACCAGTTGATTGCATCGACTCATTGACTGAAATGCAATCCCTCAGACTAAGCATGCTTGTAGCAACAGTGGAGAGGAAAAACTCCCTTTTAACAGGAAGAAACCTCCAGCAGAACCAGGCTTAGTGTGAGCGGCCATCTGCTGAGGCCGACTGGGGTTCAAGGAGACAGCAGCAGAGATACAAAAAGCAGCTGTAAAAGGCGGCCCCGTCCAGGAAACACACAGCCAGACAGATGAGCTCCGAACCAGTTCCGATGTCAGAGGACATGGGAACACATCCAGGAGAGCACATCCAGCCAGTCACGGTCAGAGAAACAGGACTACACTGGAAAACAGACCGATCTCCAGCATCTATAAACGAGGGTGTTGATGGAAGCAGCACCACTGATATTTCTTTGAAGGATGGAGTTACAGCCAAACAGAACAGACGAGCTAAAGCTAGTATGAGAAAAAACAGAGAGAGCATAACTTTAGAGATCGAACTAACAGATTCTGCAGATTGGGAGAATAGAGATAGAATGAAGAAGAATGATGAAATGGGGGTCCCTATGTCCTCCAGAAGTCTGACCCCTTGCTCACACTGGCTCCTGTGCGGTTACCGAGCCGACGGAGACCGCAACTCCCGCGCACCCCCTCTCACACCGCCCTTTTGACTACGGTGCGGTGCGGCTCTGCGGCTCCGGCAACAGGTACGGAGATTTAACAGAAGTTCACTTGAGTTCACATAACTTCACGCGATAACACGGCCCAAATAAGGATATTTGCGAGAGCTTGTTGCGGAGGGCTCCGGCACGCCGCAAGGATAGCTTTCTTGCTGAATTTTCTGCAGCGCCGGAGTGTCTCGGTAACCGCAGCCGGACAGCTCAGCAGCCGGTGAGAGAGGTTTACGTCTTTTTAATGACTTGGAATCACTGCGGCGCCGCACCCACCGCCCCGCAACGGTAAGACCGGAGTCGGTGTGAGCCAGGGGTGAGCCTATAGCAGCATATCTATAGAGATAGCTCAGGATACCATCATCAAAGATATCATCAAATATATCATCAAATAAAAAATATGTTTTTAAATGTAGTTTGAGTGCTGTATTATCCTTAATACTAAATGCACATCATCAATCTGTGAGGATGAAGAGAAAAGAAGAGAAGAGAGAAAGAATCATACAGACAGGAAGCCTAAAGGTCAGTCTAATATTAGGTGGAAAAGACACTTGATAGCAAGAGATCAGTATTTGAATATTATCTATAAAGAAAACATATGTTAGTAAAACGTGTACTTTATATAAGTTATCATACAATGCTTATTTGAGTGGAGAAGAACACATGGCATATGAACAGGCAGTATAGTGCTGGCCCTTAGTATAACCAGTGATACCTCAATATCTCCAGATTTCGTCATATCTATCCTACATTTATTTATTTTATTTTTTTGAATTAGCACAATGCACATTCATCAACATGTCAGCATAAAGCATCAATGTAAATATGCCAGAATTAACACAACAGCTAACTTGCATCCGCTGTTCTAAGGCAGGTAAAAACAGTGAACATTAAACAAGACGCTACAGGAGAGAACAGAGTGGACACAAACAGATAAAATGCCAATAACATAAATCACAGTAAAATTAGGTTAACAATAAAATGAGGTCAACAGGCCCATGGAAACAGATCAATTTACCTGTGAAAACATGTCTGGTTAGTTTTCAACCAATGTTTCAAGGAGAATATAAAACGTATGTAGGTTACACAGCCACTTACATGAGCTGGCAGTGTGTTCCATAACTGTGAGCCTCTGATGGATGCAACCATTTGGCCAAATTTGGTCCTACGCCGCTGAACATTACAGTCTCCTCTGGTTAAAGCTCTAGTGTTTATTCCAGTAATGTTTTTTTTGCTTTTAAAATCTGTTATCATTCCTTACATTGCTATCAGGATCTGGTGTGTTCCCCAGAGGTTTGATCCTTCATAATGCACCCTACTGGATCCTGTGGGTTAAAGTCGCACCATCAGTTACTTTTACATTAACCTCTCCTTCAAAGCTGGTTCAGTCTATTCTATCCTATTCTATCCTGCAAAATTCACTAAGATACCTTCCCACCTTCAGATATGTATACCTCTAGTTAAGTAAATATTTTATAAACTTTCACAACAACAATCTTAATTGAAAGGAAATGATAAAGGAATGAAGTGTTTCTGTTTAACTTCGGCTTCTGAATATCTTGAATTTGTAACATCAAAAATTCTGTGTTCAGTTGGACAAAATACCATGTATCTAAATTATGAATATTAGTTTCAATCATTAGAGATTGAAATTTGAATGGGACAAATGTATGGATAGGTGGATGGGTTTGTGAACAAATGTATACAATACATTTTTTTTATATCTGCATAAAACAGTTGCCTTTGAATTTAAAGGGTGTTTAACTTATTTCACCAAACATTCTGGCTTCGGTCAACAGTGACAGAATTAGAAAGTTATAAGGTTTTATTTGTGAAACAGCTCAGTTGTTAATGCCTGAACTTAGAGATTCTTTTGGGCCTAAAATGTTCTTTAATAAAAACACTCTTTTTTAGGTAATAAGTACAAATTCCTAGCTAAAAGGTTGCAGGAACTCATAAAGGGCATGTTACTCATTTCAAACTAGGAGTCTTCCAGCTGAGTAAGCTTTTCCAAACACACTGTTATTTGGTATTGTGTTAGTTTCTTTACCTGTTCAAGAACAGTTTTATTTATTTTTTATCTCATAGTACTGTTATTTACACAGTTTCAAATATGCTCAATACTTTTTTTGTACATCAGTGCCTTTAATTATTTAACCTCCACTGGGTTGTATTTTCTACAATCATCCTCATTTCCACAGTTTTTCCAAGTCTCTACAAACTGGCTGCTGTTTTCTTTAATTTTTTTTTAACTTAAATCCTTATATTTTTTTTTTATCTTAAAATGTGATTTTCTTAATAACTTTAAAGTTTTATTTTTCCTGCAATGTGTTTTTCCTTCTTTGGTTTACAGCTTATTTTTTCAAAATGTAGCTATTTTTCTTTTCAGTTTAGTCTTCTGTTCACCTGTAAAGTTTTCCTCTCTCCTGTTTTGTCATTGATACCAAGATCTTTCGAATAAAGGAATTTCTATTTTATTCTATACTTTTCTATTCTATTCTATTCTATTCTATTCTATTCTATTCTATTCTATCTTATATCCCTGCAATCCACAATAATTGCTTAACACTAAGTGTCTACCATTCTATAAAAATGTATTTAATGCCTTTTTGCATTTCTAATCAAAATATTTGAGCACTAAAAGGCCACATTCTTCTCCTATTTGATCCTCCACTACAGTGAGTGACTGGTTAATTTGTTTAAGATATAATTCGTTAAAACAATATCTGGCACAACACCCACCTGATGCACTGAACACTTGTTCTCACTGATTAATATTTATTTATCTGGCTTGATATTTCCAAACTAAGTGCAGCCGTGATGTAGAGAGCAAATGTGCACGAACAGGAGGAAACAGCATCGTCTCACATTAGTATCAGAAACATTGGGTCCCTGCTGCAGAAAACCAGGCCGACAATTTGAAACCCATAAGCAAGTTAAATAACTGCAGATGTGCCATAGATCCACTGTCAGCAATAATGTTTGGCTGTTCTCACACTGGTCATTAGAAATAAGGGCAATGTTAGCACTCACATCCCAAAAGATTAACAATAACCCTTTTTTGGTCTTTCAAAAGCCGGTTCAAGTCAAGATGTTCTTCTGATACCAAAACCATAAAAAGTCACAATCCTCTCTGCTTTGAACAGTGTTCTTCTCTTATATTTTTTTTATTTTTTTGGGGAGCCTGTTGGGTAATAAAATGAACCTCAGAATAAAACTATACAGATGGAAACTTCACATTTTAAAAATAACCTGAGCTTTTATCTTATTGTCAGTATACTCGGGTCAACCCTCATTTTTACACTTTTTATATGAACGTGATGCTGGAATGGCCATGATGGGCACCCCTTCATCTTCATCAAAGTGTGCATTGGTTTTCATGACTGAGCCGCATCTTACATTAATTCATTATTGTAAGATGAATTAATGAGAACAGGCACATCAGTTGAACTCATTTTTTTTTATCAAAAAGATAGATTGACAGCTGTTTACTTTCCTGACTCCAGCTCTTAAAGTTCCACTAAATGGTGGGGTGGTATTTGGGTCCTGTTTTGGGCTCCGGTTTTTCCGCTCGAATTTCTCCTCTTGCATATTTATTTTAATTGTAATTATTAATTTATTAATTAATAAATGTATTTACTTGTGTCCACTGCTCTTGGGTTGATTCTGTGTGCGGTGTGTTGCGTTGCGCGCTGTTGGCGTCAGTCTTTGTGGGGTGGGGCTGCGCTTTTGGCCGGGGGGGCGTTTTGGTGGGGTCCCGTGGCGCTCGCGGCCGGTTCACGGCGGATGCGCATGGGCCCCGGCCGCAGGCGGGGCCGCCTGTGTGTTTTTCCTGGGTGGTGCGGTCGCGGTGGGTGTTGCGGCTGGTCACCGGGGCTTGGTGTCGGGGGCGGGGCGTGTTTCGGTGCTCTGTGGGGCTGGGGCGTTTCGGTCGGTGGGGCCGGTGTTCGGTGCCCGGCCCTACTTCAGGGTGGCCGGCTGCCGGCGGGGCCCGCGGACTCGTCCCCGCGGCTCCCCGTGGCGGTGGCTGTCTCTCCTCCTCCCTTGGTGGGGGTCTGATTTCCGGGGCTGGCCCCTCCTTGGTGCCTTCGCTTCTGGGGTCCCTTTGGGCGCCTGGGGCTCTGGGTCTCCCGGCGCTGGACTCAGTGCTCTGGGGGGTGCGCCTCTCCGGCTCTCCTAAACCACTATTGAGCATTTTTTCTATGGTTAAAACGTTACATGCACAAGTTCACCCTCACAAACAACTACTGGTGCTAGGCTTCAGGTACTTAGAGATTCACTTCCAAACAGAAACCCCACATTCATATCTTCAGGTAACACAGAGTACATGTCAGACTTAATAATATTACTTTAGCGATAGTTTCAAGGTGTTGCTTTATTGTATATCTCGTACCATGTCTTTTGGTTGTGCTGTTCTTTTTTTTCATCTCGTTACAGGTGATGAAGCAGACTGAAAATGTTTTGTCATTGTCTCCTTCCTATCTCCTCTTTCTTTCATCTTTTGTCCTTTTTTTTCTTTTTCCTTTTTCTTCTTCAGTTTTTCTGCTCTACTTACATTGCAGTGTCCATATGAACTGTAAAACTCCCTGCATAATTATAATAAAGCAATTTATATGCATGAAACAAGTGGAGCAGTATGGGAATTGCCATACCGCTACACTTGTGATAGTACAATCTGTTGGGCTCCTTTAGGCATCAAGACAATTATTCTTATTGCCACATTGCCAGACAGGACACTGTAAAAAAAAAAAAAAAAAAAAAGTTCCACTAAATAATATTTTACCTAACTTTTATTCTGTGATCTTTATTTATTGTAAATTTTTCAGAGATATTTCCATCAGCTTTAGCAAAAGGATGTCATAACTCTAAAGTGCACCTGTTTTATTTTTTCTACTCTACCTCAAAATGAGAAGGGTTCATTTTAATAAATGCAGAATAAAATGAAAAAAAAAAAACATGCCTAAAGGTTTTCATCCAACTTTTCCATAGTCATTTGGTGTCAAAATAAGGCCTGGAATGTGCACACTTCACTTTCAATGCAACAGTTGTGATTTATTAAAAACAAAATTGATGTGGAAAAGGAACAGTCCCTCACACCAACTCTGACCCATGTGTAGGCACCATTTGGAGGAAAGGGAAATAACAGAAACATTTGGTTAGGATGTTACCACATTAGTTACATATCCATATTTCAGCCACAGCTCTAGTGCTCATCACGCTCATCATTGCAAAATAAATGCAAAAAATACTCCAATAAATCCTCTTTCAAATGTGTCTATATAGCAAATGCTTTTTTGTGATTACAGTTCACCCAGCTTGATTGTTAATGGAAACGATGCCAGTAACTGCAAAGTGCCGTTGAGCATACTGGCTCTGGCTTTGAAGGAAAAAAGTGGTGGAAGCTAAAAAGAGAGAACAGGTGTGTGCCTTTGAGTGGCAATTATCATCAGTTTTGTAGGAAATTACAAAAATGAATACAAAGATATATTTAAAAAAAAAACATCTACCACGTGTTTCTAATTTATACTATATGTCTTAAAATACTCTCGGACAACATAACTAAAACTAAAATTTTGGTTCTACATCTTCTAAAAAGCCTGCACAGGAGACATTGATTTAAACCACTGAGATGCTTCCCTCTTTTGCAGACATACAGATCCAGTACTCCGGTTTACAGTTGGTGTCCTTATATAAGAAAGAATAAAGAGCCAATTGAACACTACCTTTTTCCACCACCAGATGCCGCCGGTATCCACAGTTCCTTTGAGTGGCTGCTTCTAGAGCTTGTTGTTCTCAGGTTTGCTCCATGCACACCTGTGACTCATTTTAATTGGCTGGGCTTATAAGGAGCTGACTGCATTGTCTTCAGTGATATAAGCATTTTTGTGCCTGCCTGTGTGTTTCTGGTCTCTTCATCATCCTTGCGATGGCCAAATGAAACTTCACAAAGCAATTAAGCCTTCCAACTCATTGCTTTGCTTAAGGCTCATTACTTGATACTTTATTCATTACAAACTTCATATTTCAAGAATCAGAACAGAGAAATGTGGTGCAATATTCTCAAAATAACAAGTTTTTGTTATAAATGTGCAATTATATGTGAATTATACCATAATTATCCTTACATTGAATATCTGTCACAGTTTCCTTTTTTAAATTTATGTCATGGATGTATTTTGCCAAAGAAGATGCACTCTATGCTTTGAATTCTACATTCTCTAGAACTCTCATGCTTGAGATCTTTTATAGTTAGATGCCCACAGGTGTTCCTTTTGCCGACAGCCTTCAGTCTGTTTATCCTGTGTGAGACTGTGTCATTGTTGATCAAACAGCAAAATGTCAAATTTCTAGTGGATGAGTATTTGGGTGTCAGTTATTTAAATTCAAAAACGTCTGTAAACAGTGTGTTTACACAGGTTTCCTCAATGGCTAATTTAGACAATTTAAACAATTAAATTTAAGCAATTTAAATTGCCCACATAAGACAGACAGACAGACAGACAGAGGTTTTCCGCAAGACGGCACAAGCCTCAAGGCGGGTCTTCATAAGACACGCCCCCTTTGTACTCATTTCACGCCTCAAAGCCTGGCTTGAGATGTCCCATCCCTACCTCATCATCAGCATCCTCTAAACCAGGCTTCTTCACCTTTAGTCCTCAAGGTGTCTCTGCTTACACACATGAATCAAATTGCTTAATTACCTCCACAGCATGCAGCCAAGTTCTCCAGAGTCCTTCTAATCTTCTAATGACCTGAATGTTTAACTTAGGTGTGTTGAAGCAGATACATATCTAAAAGGTGGATGACACTGGATCTACAACTTAGTAAGGGCGTGAGTAATGACAATGTTATCCCCAGAGCCAGGGCTCTGGGGATTGTTCAGTAAGTCCAAGGGACCTGTCATGAACAGAGGACAGACAAATAGGTTTGCATGAAGGCAAGCAAGGAAGAGGAGTGCAAGAGGGATGGAATATCCGCAACTTGAGATGGTTTAGGCAGGCTTCCTCATTAATCTCCTTTCTTTCCAGTGGAAACTGTTCAACGTCCGAGTTAGCCTAAATAAGATCTTGCTTCATTATCGCTCATATTTGTTAATAAACATTTCTGAACTTCACCTGTCTCCTGAAAGAATTGCGATTAAGGGTCAAACAACTGAGCAACTTCATAATGGTTCCCAGGTAGGAGCTTCTGTCACTTTTTAACTATAAAGAACAGATTCTAAGCCGCATTTCTAAAAGGCGAATGATGACTAAAGGGAAGCAATATCAGAACACATATGATAAATTAAAAACTTTATTTTCTAGGGTTGCAACCTTCCAACTGTCAACACACATGAAAGGGTCATTACTAATCAAGTTATTAATGGACATTACACCTGAGGAACAGAAAAATCGATATACCAATCAACCTTAACTTTCACAAGAGAAACATGTTAAAACTGTAACAAAGAAGGTCAGCTACTTGTTTCCAAAAACTGAACATAAACACAAAAAGCAACAAATAAATGGAATATTAGTTGATATGGGTGTTTTGCAAAAAAACAACAACAAAAAAACAAAAACAGTTAAACGAAATTATGAGGACCAAAATAAAAGATCCACTGTCACCGTCTCGTAGCTGTTTAAGTCTTGTTTTGGGTTTTCAGTTTTACTTTGATCCAGGTTTTTATTTGTTTTCTAGTTTTATTGGCTTAATTCCTATTTTGTGGTGTTTTCTGGATGTATTTGAGTTCTTAGGTATTTCTTGATTGCCCTCTGTTGCCTTCTTGTTTGGGTCTCTTTTTCTATAGCTCCTTTCAGAATCCTCAGTTCACACCTGCTCCCAATCAGCTCATTAGTCCTGTCTCTGCCTCCTACTGTATATATACTCTCCCAGTGTTGGTTTCTCGCCTTTTCCTGGCTACCCACATGGGTTTTCCCAGAAAGTTGTCTGGTTCTTTGGTTCCTTGTATTTTGTACTTTTGGTTTTTGGATTTTAGCCTCAATTATTTGATTAAATCTACAAGAACTCACCTCTGTGTCCTCACCTTTACATTTGGGTCCTCAAAACCCCAACCAAACCCTGACATCCACAAGATTGCTCCTAAAAGCATCTGTGCTGCTGTATTTGAACACATCTTCTCCTCTTTGCCTCTATCTAAATGCCTGCACATATAGAACATCAATGTAAGTAAATTAACTCCAACATACATGATGATGTTTGTATCCAAAGCCCCCTTAGAGCCGCTTGTTTCCTCTTGTAATCCACTTAGCTCAGCATCTCCTGTGAGGAGATAATCTGCTTTGATGCTTGACATGTGACCAAACCTCTGAATCTGTGTCAAAGCAGCTACCGCTGCTCCTGTCCAAACTGTAAACTAACATACACTACTTGACTCAAGTTTTACTTAACATCCAGGCAACAAGTGCTGTGATTACAGGAGCCACAAATTGTCAAATAACAAACCTGAATAAACATTTATATGCCTCAAAGCCAAGATGGGTTGTAATTATCCCTCTGTGATGTTATTTCACAGAAGTGCAGAAGTTCAGCAGCAGGCGTAATTTCATTGAAATTTAAACAGTTTCCTCCTTCTCCTCTTAAACTCCTCTGTGTGCTCTTCTGACCTGAACTCGACCTCTTCTCTGTGCAAGCAGACATTACAGAGCAGTTTCTGGAAATTATCAAGCTGTTTGGATTGATGTGCAACAAATCTGGATACCTTATACAGCAAAAAGATCATACCACAGTGACTCTCGCGTTGGCCCTCGATACGGTTATTTTGGTGTGTTAGAAGTGCAGTAAAGTCTAGATTAAACTTAATAGAACTAATTCTTACAAGATTTTTGATTATTACTATGATTTAACAAAATTCTACCCAGACCTTAACTGTAATGTTTTTCTGGGATAAAATAAGACCAAAGTCTGATTTATACTTGACATGAATTCGTAACAACACAGACAGTTCTGCACGGGAAAAATGGTGAAAGACAGAAGCTTGTGATTTGGACCACCTCATCTATGATCAACAGAACAACTCTTGGAAAATAATTACTGTCCCTCTTGGATGACATGAGGAGGCATTTAAAATCTGTTAACAATTGTTTTTACGTCTTCATGTTGTGTGGTAGGTTGCAGTACTACCCTTTGCCTCCCCCCCTTAACTCTTGACAACACTAAGAAACTCCCTTTCAAAATTGACAAACATCAAAATGGGTCGAAATGGTTCACCAGACAGAAAAATCTGATTCCCCTCATTTGTCTGTGATCTTCCATGACCTTCTTAGTCTGCAATCCTCTGAATGATCTAAAAAGATTTCAAAAAGAGTAGTGGACAAACATACATCCTGCTATGAACTCTTATCTTGTAAAAATGTATAGGAGAATATTAATTGCTTTCCTATTAGCAAAATATGGTGTACAAAGTATCAACAACAGGGTTTACAGTAATAAATAAATAATATATATATATATATATATATATGACAATTGTGAATTTTTTATGCTTTTTTAACCCACCTAATTTGCTCAGGGCAGTTGTGGTTGACGTTACGTTAAACTTTACCATCCAGATTAACACATTAATTGATAAATTAATGATTGGTTTTGGCTGATTGATTTTGAAAAACAAGCACTTATGTCCTGTTCCCTGGAAAGAAAATGTATTTATCCCAGGTGGGGTTGACTCAGAGTACAGATAGTCGACACAGGACTTGAATTGTTGCTTTGAAAACTCTCCTAATCAACAGGTGGAAACCAAGAAGATTTTCTGTTTAATCAGTAAAATCATCAGCCCTATTCTGAGGCAAGGTTTCTTAACATTGGTTCTCGGGTCCAATGTCCTTTATGATTTAGATGTGTCTCTACTCAAGCATGCCTACATGATTTAATTACCTCCTTGGTATTCATATTGATGCTGCAAAAGCCTACCTTTTCATTGGTGTGTTGAGGCAGGGAATCACCCAAAACATGGGTCACTAATGCAGTGACCAAACTGGGTGCCCTTAGCATCTTTTAAAAAAAAGCACAACACACCAGTTGCTAAAATTGTATTATTCTTTTGGCCTTCCTTTTTCAATCACACTTGGATTTATAGAGATTTCAAAATGTCTTATTTTCTAAAATAAAATTTAAAGAAAAAGCTGTTTATCTTGCATGAAATGGTGGTGAATGCTGGCTCCTCCACTCATAGGTCAGTATTGATAGCTCTTCTGATGACTCAGTACTCATGAGGTAGCTCTGAGCCTTAAAAGGTTGGTGACTTCTGATCTAAAACGTGTTGGACAGCGGACCCTGAGGACCAGGTTTAAGAAACCCTGTTTAAAGGTGTAGTTTGTTCAAGTATTGTAGCAGCCTATCTAAAGCTGAGTGGAAGGCTCGGGACATATAGGATAAACATAGAGGAGGTGAAGGGAGACAGAAAAACACTGGCTTAGATAGTTAGCTTTAAAAAATGTTACCCCATGAATAAAGCTGCTGCAGAACTGGAGACCATACTGCTGAGTCCTACAGACACAAAGTAGTGTTATCACAGATGCTTTTTCCCAGCAGCATTAAGGCCACACAAAATCCTGTCCTATTTGTAATTATAGCTTTAAAGCTTTTAACAAAAACTAATAACCATACATAAATACATAAAATACCAACATAAAATATTTAACAATGAACAATAAAAGAAAACAAAACAATAAGGGCAGCAGTTCAGAGAAAATGATTTCACATAGCTCTTCAGAACAAGCATGTTATAACTGACGAAAAATAAGAAATTGTTCCGTCTAGAAGTTCTTCTGTTACAGTATTTGTTTTTCCCAGTGTTGTATGAGAGAAAAATGTCCCAAGAGGTTTTTCTTTTTAATTTTCAGTATCTGTTAAGCTTTAATAGTATGTTCATGGACTGCATGGTGGCGCGGTTTGTTGCACTGTTGTCTTGATGCAAGAAGGTTCTGAGTTTGAATCCTTGCCTCAGGTCTTTCTGCATGGAGTTTGCATGTTCTCCCAGTGCATGTGTGGGTTCTCTGGCTTCCTCCCACAGTCCAAAAATATGACTCAGGTTAATTTGCACTTCTAAATTGTTGTTAGGCATGAGTGCATGGTTGTGTGTCTCTGTGTTTCCCTGTGACAGATTGGTGATGTGTCCAGGGTGTACCCTGCCTCTTGCCCATAGACCACCAGAGATAGGCACCACCCCCACCATGACCCTGGTGGGGAGACTAAAATGGCTATTTATGTTCATATATCACTACTTCAAGCATTGGTTCCAACCAGGTTTTATTATCAAGGGATTTCCTGAGTCTAAGGGTTATTCTGGTGGCTGTGTCAAACTGTGTCGCCGTTGTTTGATCCTGGGGTATCACTATCTTATCCCCAACCAGCAAAGTTAGCTTGTTGTTCAGGTTCTTGTTGTTGTTTTTATTGCAGAAAATTACATGCAAAGTTTTTAATAAACCTATTCAGTTGCACATATTTGAATCTGTCTATCCTAAACTTTAAAACTATATTGTTTTGGTTTCTTATAGTGCAAATTTGCCTTAATTACATAGTTTATACTGTATGAAAACAACATTTATTTCTACCCTATTTAAAACATAGCATTAAGCTGTTATACTGTAAATACTGTGCAATCTCACTTGATCACATGTTATATTTTTGTTTGTTTGGTCACTTTTTGTTCAACACAATTAATCAACCAAACAATCTGTTTGTCTTGAATAACTACTTTCTTTTTCCTTCTTTCGTTTTCTTTTTTGCTCAATGTGAATGTGTTTTGAGGAATCATTTTCCAGTCTATTGAATATTGAAGATTTTTCTATATATTTTTTAAAGCTAAAAAGACAAATTTATTTTTAGTAGTACCACAGTATGAACACTAGATGGTGGTGCATACTCATCTTGTAGGCCCACTGTGTAGCACATTTAATAGAAAAACTCAAGTGACTTCAGGACTTAAATATACCAGACTTTAGGCCATGACTGAAGTTTGCATTTTAGTGTATTTCTTTTTTTTATGAACTTAAAACATTTAATAAAAAATGTAAGGTAGGTAAAGATGATACAGATAAATAACATATCACTCATTTTAAGATCTCTGAATGCTGTGATAAGTGTAATGGCAGCAATATGCACTTATTTATGTAATAATATATTATTATTATTATCAACTTATACGTTAATTTTAAAGTTAACCTCATATATATTTTTTTGCAAAACACCCATATTAATTTTTGATATATATATTTTATATTTTTGTTAATTTTGTATATGAAGTCTGACTTTTTTAATATATACATATATTATATATTTGTATATATATATCTATGTATATATAAAATTAAGATCTCTGTGGGTTATTTCTACCTGATTATTTGATTGACACCTCTCCACCACCAGCTGTAAGGAGGGCTGGCGAATGGAGGACGGACAGGAGAGCAGCCATCCAATGGGATCAGTGATGGGAGGGAGTTCACTCCACTCCAGCTTTGTTCTAACTTATTGGGACTCCTCAGCGCAATATGACTGAAGTACCGTTATTCCCTGGATCTGTGCGCGTACGCTCAGTGCGTTCTAACTTTGGATAAACTCTTTGCGCATCTCCAAGGATCTGGGAACTTTTATTTTGGCTTTGTGTCACATTGCCAAGAAGAAAAGAAAAAAAAAAGGCAAACTGAAAAGCTGAAATAAAACTTTCCTGATCTGCAGGAATCATTTTCCCCATCCAGAGGATTTTGTTGCAGCTGGATGAAATAACACTTGTGGAGCACTTTTGGGACACCTCAGTGCGGATAGAGGGGAGGAGCTGCTGCTGCTTTTCTCATTGAAACCCTTTAGTGGAATACAATGCTGTGGAGGCTCCAACTTTAGGAAAGTTGATGCATCATCGGCATGGACTCTGTCTGAGAAAGGTGGACAGGTTGACTGACCATGGCGCTCACAGTTAGAGGCTTTGGCCGGTTTCATTTGATTCTGCTGATGCTGTGGACTCTGCAGCGCAGCCGCGCGTCCAGCCAAGTCCGTCAGGAGTTCCGCGTCCCGGAGGAGCAGCCCGTGGGAACCTATGTGGGCACCATAGAAACCAAACCCAGCTTCACCTACCGCTTCAGTGAGAACCACAAACTTTTCGCCATCAACGGCACCACGGGAGTCATAACAACATCATCGGTGATTGACAGAGAAGTTCTGCAAAGTGATGTTATCAACGTGGTGGTGCTGTCCAGCCAGCCCACCTACCCCACAGAGGTCCGAATCGTGGTTTTGGATATTAATGACAACTCTCCGGTGTTTCCAGACGCGTCTATAGTCGTGTCCTTTAAGGAGGACGCCAGCAGTGGGAGACAAGTGATCCTGGACACTGCCACGGATTCTGACATTGGAAGCAACGGAGTTGATCACAACACTTACAGGATAGTGAAGGGCAACGAGCAGAGCAGGTTCGAGCTGGGCATTACAGTCAATCCCAGCGGGGAGGGAGCATTCCTGCACCTCGTTTCAACCAGAGGTCTGGACAGAGAAGCGACTCCCTTCTACCAGCTCCTGATCCAAGTGGAGGACAAAGGAGAGCCGAAAAAGTTCGGTTACCTGCAAGTAAACGTCACCATTCAGGATGTTAATGACAACCCCCCTGTTTTTGAGCAAGATCAGTACCAGACCAGTGTGTTTGAGGATGCTGCTGTAGGCTCCAGCATCCTGCAGATCACAGCATCAGATCAGGATGAGGGAGCCAATGCTGAAATTAGGTACTTTTTAGATGAGGGGACACCCTTCCAAATTGATCCTAAATTAGGAACAATTATTATTAAAGAAGGTTTGGACTATGAGAGTAAGAAAGAGTACTCTTTGACCATTCATGCTGTAGATAATGGTGTTCCTGCTCTGTCAGGTCGGACAGAAGCCACCATTAAACTTTTAGATGTTAACGATAACGACCCCGTTGTGAAGTTCAGGTATTTTCCCACCACTTCTAAATTTGCCTCTGTTGATGAAAATGCTCAGATTGGGACAGTTGTAGCCCTGCTCACGGTTTCAGACTCAGACTCATCCACAGCTAATGGCAACATATCTGTTTCAATCTTAGGTGGCAACGAGCAGAGACACTTTGAAGTGCACACCTCTCCTGTGCCTAATTTAAGTCTGATTAAAGTGGCAAGTGTGTTAGACAGAGAAAGGATTTCCTCATACAATCTGACTGTTTCGGTTTCAGACAATGGCAAACCTATGGCCAGATCCTCCTTTGCCAGTCTTGTTATTTTTGTAAATGATATAAATGATCACCCTCCAATATTTCAGGAAACACTGTACAGAGTAGACATCAGTGAAGACACCCCCAAAGGCAGCTACATTAAAGGGGTTTCTGCAACAGATGGTGATTCTGGGCAGAATGCCAACCTGAGATACTCCCTGGTTTCTGGAAACGCTTTGGGCTGGTTTTCCATTAGTGAAAACAGTGGCCTGGTTACCAGCGCTGCTCTGCTGGATAGGGAAATTGCATCTGAAGTTGTCCTCAACATTAGTGCCAAAGACCAGGGGCTACAGCCTAAGATTTCCTACACTAAATTGATAGTCAACATCACAGACGTGAATGACCAAGTGCCTACATTTACCCAGAGCACATATCATGTTTCCCTGGTGGAGCATGCTCCCGCTGGTTCTGAGCTGGTGCTTCTGTCAGCATCAGATGATGACCTTGGGGCAAATGGAACTATCCGATTCTCATTTGATGCAGAGACACCTGCTAACATCCAGGAAGTGTTTCGTCTGGATGCTGTGTCGGGCCGATTAAGCACAGCCATGGAGGTGGACAGGGAGGATCAGGCCTCATATTTGCTCCGCATCCGTGCAGCAGACAGAGGCAGCCCCCCTTTGCACTCTGTGGGAAATGTAAACATCACCATTTTGGATATAAATGACAACAGGCCAGTGTTTTACCCTGTACAGTATTTTGCAAATGTGAAAGAAAATGAGCCGTCAGGTTCCTATGTGACAACCGTTTCTGCCACAGATCCTGATTTAGGACGAAACGGAACTGTTAAATATATAATTACTGAGGGAGACACTTCCAAATTCCGTATTAATAGCAATACAGGGAAAATCACAACCCTAGTACCCCTGGATAGAGAAGAGAAGACTGCCTACCAGCTGCAGGTGACAGCAGCTGATGGCGGAAACCTGCGCTCAAAAACCCAGGCCATTGTGACTGTAACTGTAATAGACACACAGGATAATCCACCTGTCTTCAACCAGAGGGTGTACAGCTTTGTGATGTTTGAAAATGTGGCTCTTGGGACAGTCATAGGCACTGTGTCAGCAACCACGCTGGATTTGAACACAAACATTTCCTACCTGATCACCTCAGGGGATCAGAGGGGGGTTTTTGCTTTAAACACCGCAGGTCAGATCACAGCAGCCAGTCAGATAGACAGAGAGGAGCAAGGATTTTATCAGCTTAAGGTTGTAGCCAGAGCTGGGGAGATCACAGGAGAGGCCTTTGTGAACATAACTGTGAAGGACTTAAATGATAATGCTCCTCATTTTATTCACAATATGGAGCATGTCAGCGCTGTGGAAAACTGGAGGACAGGACATGTTATATTCCAGGCGAAGGCCTCAGATCCTGATGAAGGTCCGAATGGCATGGTGATTTACAGCCTTAAAGAGAACCCAAAAGGCCTGTTTCACATCCATGAGCGGCATGGTCTGATCACACTGACCGGCCCCCTGGAAGTAACAACAAGCTCCTATGAAATCGAAGTCATGGCTGCAGACATGGGGGTTCCTCGCCTCACCTCCAGCCTAATCCTGATCATCAGTGTTTACGATGTGAACGACAACTCGCCCGTCTTTGATCAGCTCTCATATGAGGTTGTCATTCTTGAGTCTGAACCTGTCAACAGTAGGTTCTTTAAAGTGGAGGCCACCGATAAAGACTCTGGTCTAAATGGGGAGATTATGTATGACATCATCACCGGTAACATTGGTGATGTGTTTGGTATTTTTCCAGATGGGCAGCTATACATTAAAGCTGAGCTGGACAGAGAAATTCAAGACAGATATAACTTGGTGGTTGTTGCCAAAGACAGGGCTGTAGAACCGCTAAGCTCCTCAGTGAATGTCACTGTGATCCTGGACGATGTGAACGACAATCGTCCTCTGTTTAACAGCACTAATTATGTGTTTCATTTTGAGGAGGAGCAGAAGAGAGGATCAGTTGTTGGGCAGGTTTTTGCTGAGGATAAGGACTTTGGTCCCAACAGTGAGATTAGGTACATATTTGAGACCCCACAGCCCAACTTTGAGCTGAATGCCATAACCGGAGAGCTGACCAGCACCCTGCAGCTGGACCGTGAATCACTAATGAGACAAAGGGGGGCCGCAGTGTTCAGCTTTGTAGTTGTCTCATCAGATCAGGGTCTCCCCAAACCCCTAAAAGACCAGGCTAAAGTTCAGGTTTACATTCAAGACATCAATGACAATCCACCAAAATTCACCAAAGACATTTACCAGGCCTCCATCTCTGAGTCGGCTCAAAACATGACTCAGCTGCTGCGTGTCTCTGCTTCAGATGTGGATATAAACAAAAATGGACTTGTTCATTATTACATCTCTGAGGGCAACGAGGAAGGCCAGTTCATGATAGATGACAACTCTGGACAGGTGACTTTAGTCGGAAAGCTTGACTATGAAACCACTTCTTCTTACTCTCTGAAAATCATAGCTGCTGATGCTGGAACAATTCCATTGTCCTCCTCTTGTCTGCTGAGCATTAGTGTCCTGGATGAAAATGATAACTCCCCATCCTTTCCTAAAACCTCTCTGTTTGTGGATGTGTTGGAGAATATGAGGATTGGGGAACTGGTGGCTTCTGTAACAGCTACGGATGCAGATTCGGCTCAAAATGCAGATATAACATACAGCATCACAGCCACAAACAATCATGGCACTTTCAGCATCAGCCCAAACACCGGCAGCATTTTTCTGGTTAAAAAATTGGACTTTGAAACACAATCAGTTTATAAACTTAATATCTCTGCAAAGGACAACGGCAGACCATCCAGATCCTCATCCATACCTGTGATCATTCATGTCCGTGATTTTAATGACAATCCTCCAGTGTTTGCACCCGGAGACATTTTTAAATCCATCCCTGAAAATCTTCCTCTCTCAGCCTCTGTTATGACCATTACAGCTCATGACACAGATGCAGACATTAATGGGCAGCTGGAATACTCGATTGTCCAGCAGATTCCTCGAGGGAACCACTTTAGCATAGATGCAACCTCTGGTCTCATTTACACTAACAAGGAAATTGACAGGGAGTTCTCCAATCTGTTTGAGCTAACCATCAAAGCCACTGATCAGGCTGTTCCAGCTGAATTCCGGCGATTCGCCTTGAAAAATGTCACAATATGGGTCACAGACCTAAACGACAACGTTCCAACTTTTGTGTCCCAGAATGCTCTTGTTGCCGAGCCAAACATTGTTATCGGGTCCATCCTAACAACGGTGATGGCCCTTGACCCTGATGATGGTGAAAACGGGGAAGTGGAGTATGAGCTTTTGGAGGGAGATGCAGACACCTTTGTTATGGACAGGTACAGTGGGGATATTCGCCTGGCTTCCCAGCTTGTACCGTCTCGACTCATGTACACTCTGACAGTGTCAGCAACAGACCATGGTTCTGACCCTAAGACTTCCAGAACTGAGCTAACCATCATTCTTCAAGGGATGGACGGACCCGTTTTCTCTCAGCCCAAATACATAACCATCCTTAAAGAAGGTCAACCACCAGGCACTAATGTCATCTCCCTGGATGCCTCAAGTCCAAGGGGCTCTTCATCAAGAGTGGAGTATTTCATTGTGGCAGTACGCAGTGGTGGAAAAGCTGTGGGACGCCTTTTCACTATCGGACGCCACACTGGAGTGATACAGACAGCTGCGGAGCTGGACAGAGAACAAGGGTCCGATCTGTATATGGTGGACGTGTACGCCATCGAGACAGATGCCAGCCAACCCAGAACACAGCGAGCTGAGGTAAGAAAAATGCTGACTGGTTTATTCTCTTAGAGCACCTAAAGTAGCTCAAATTTTGCACTGTTGAGCTGTTTGGCAGGAGAAGGACATGAACCCAATAACTGGCATTTGTTGATATACTTCTGTGCAATATGCCTAACAAGATCAAATTCCAAATTTCTTATATAACAGACTGCAATTTTAATGGATAGCAGTACAATGCATTTTACTTTTGTATTATAACCCTTAATATAAAGCAGTATGCTGAATAAAGCATCCTACATGTCTACTTTACAAGCTCCTGTCACTTTTCCTTTACAGGTGTTCTTTTGAGGGCTAATTTTTCTCTGAGTTGTAAATAGTAATATTGTACAAGGTATTCAGAAAAAAATGAGAAAGGGTCATTTATATGGTCTTGCTGTGCAGGTATGCAAAATTAGAGCCATACTTAGTCTGAGCCTTTCAGCTGCCTGAGGTTATTGTGGCACAGGGGTGGTCTGGGGATGCATTTATGGAAATAAGTGACCATCATAATCGAAGGACCTCTTAGACTACTAGGAAAGATGCTAAAGGTGGAGCTAGAAAAAAGGGTTTAAAATGTTTTACTCTGACATTACAATGTATGAGACATTTCAGCTAAAACATAACAAAAGTGTTTTTTTATTTCTTGTGTACGTGTTCATTTTAAAAATCATTGAATAACTTAAATAATAATTCATTATTTTGTTGGCAGAGTTAATTGAAAGGATTGGACAGGTTACATTCAAATGTCAGATGTTCTTTGCTCTCAGTGAAATAGCAATCTGCTGTCCTGCAAACTGTGCTAAACTAAATAGAAAATAAAGAGCTTCACTTCTCCTTCCCCAAACTTTAAACTTTGGAATGATTTCATTCTAAGCTTGAACAGTATCATCCCTAGAACAGATGACTTTTCACATTGCTGCAGCGCAATATTCAGTGCCAACGATGCCTTACAAAACTTTTAACACCTCTAGAATCTTTCCACATTTTCTCAATTTACAAACTGAAGCCTTAATGTTTTTTACTCAGATTTTATGTGATGTATTGTGTATTACAAAGTATCACATAATTCTAAGGCAGCTTGTTTTTATTTTAAAAGCTTGAAATGCACTTATATTTCACCCTCTCTCCCTTAGTATTAACTTTGGATAATCGCCTGTAATGAAATCTGCAAGTCTTCTGGGGTTCTTGGGATTATTGTTGTTTGCACTATAGCTTAAGCTCAGTCATATTTGGTGTCTGTGAATAGTAAATATTAAGTTTTTACAAGAGTTATCTGTAAGGACTTTGGTCTGGTATTTGAATATTTATAAGACATAAATATGCTTTGATCTAAAATATTAAAATAGCATGTTCAGGGTCATTATCTACTCTACTCTTAAGTCTTTTGTAGATTCTTGCAAGTTTACTCCCATCAGTTAAGTGTTGTTGGCATTATCCATCTTCCAATCAACTGCCTGCTAAATCCCCTCAGTATGGTGCTGCACCGACACCGATACCAGTATCGGACAGGGCCCCGATCGAGCACTAAAATAGTGGTATCAGTACCGGCGAGTACTAACAAATAGGCAATCGATACCATTTTGAGTGCCAAAAGTTTTTTCAACTATTGTCAGCCATTCCAGGTAGGCAATAAAAAGTTCTACTGGATTCACTTTGTATTGAATTAATTTTATACACTACCTGAATCCACACTACATATATACATAAACAGAGAAAAAGAAGAAACTTGATTTAAAAACTAGTTACATTATATTTATATCTCGCAGTGTAAGTTAGGGCGGAGTCATTGGCAGTTTTGCGCATGCATGTATGTTAGCTGTGGAAAAAAAAAGAGCAGGTGTTCTGTCTCCTGTCTTTGCTCTGACTGCCTGCAGACTTTTAAGACTAGAGAGCTTCCTGGGCCTGTGAGACAGTGCATGAGACGTGGGGAGAGACTTAGGTTAGTTGTCATTGCTGTCATGAGGCAGAACTGAGCATTAACTAGAACTTCTCTAGCCAGCTTTGCAGCTTTCCCTGCCTGAGCTGTGGAATTCAAATCCTCTGCAATTATAATTATACTCTTGGTTTCTTCTTTAAATAATGCACTCCAGTGGACTGCATTTACAGTACTTATGAGGTTCCATCTGAAGGTAATTTTTGCCATAAGCATGAAAGAATAAAAAAACCCAGACTTTACTTATTGTTTTTAGGGAAAACTTTGGAAAACTTTGTATCATTTTCCTCTTACTTCAGTTTTACTGATTACATTACAAGTGTATCGCAAAGAATATTACTAAAAACTTACATCTAAATTGTTGTGGCGACAGATTAAGTCCAGTTGTAGTTCATATTAACATGATTTAATCCTGCAGTGCTTGCCATTAAAGATGAATGAGCCGATCCTATTTAAAGTGTTTGTGTCCTCTCTGTCCCTGAGACCTAACAGTGCTACAGCATAAACCTACAGACTTAGACTAATGTTTTTCCACTGCTGTGTTTAAACACAGGATACCCAGTAGCAACTGGGGGATCATTTCCATCCCAGGGGTTGTGACCCTTTCACATTCTCAGTTTCTCATTTTCCCCCCATTGATTGGATGCACAAGGGAAAGCTGGCATGTCACGCTTTGCTATGTAGCATGTGTGACGTTTTAAAAACAATTTGGACAAAAAAATTTGGTTGGAGATGCTTTATCGGGTGCTGTGATCTTAAAACAGCTCAACATTTGTCAGTTTGCTGTCTCACTCTGCGTTGCTCTCCTCAGGATGGTTTCTTCCTTCTGGATCAAATTTAGGTCATATGCTGCAAAACTCATTTGAGTCCTCTTATAGTCCATTGGTACACACTGTTAGACAGTTATAATGAGATGTTTCCATTTAGTAGCTTCAAGTTGCAGTTCCGTATTTCTTCTTGGATGATCTCATTAGCCGTAAATCTTTCTTTCGTTTATTTGTAATTCTTGTTTAATATGAAGAGAGAGAAGAAAAAAAAATCTTGGCAGCTGATTTATCTATTGTTGTTGTGGAATTTGAAGAGTTAGGGAGGATGTTTTTTATTTTACTCAAAAGTTTTGTCTCATCACATCCTGTATTGTTCTTGTTTGGAACTGGAGAGGACCTCCTCCCCCCCTGAGCTCCCAGTGGATAAATTCACATCTGAAACTCATCCAGCTCTCTCTGTTCCACTCTGGGCCATGAGTGGTGTGACAGCACGTGTTTCTCATCAGCCGTTAAGCAGCCTCAGATCCCAGGAATGGGGTTTGTGTGCCACCTTCCTCGAGTGCATCACCTTGGGTTTTTCTCATCTACCAACAAATGAGGAGATGTGATTAGTTTTCACAAAGGAGCTTTTTACACTGTGGTGTTTGATCTAAATGGTTTGACTGGTTTCTGTTATATGACGTGTTCTGTGACTTCATGCTATATACCCTAAATGCGCGGAATCCACAATGAAAAGTTAAATAAATATTGTGTTGCACGCAATTCTCATTTTAGAAAGCATTTTTTTTTGCCTTTTTCATTAAACTGTTGATTGTGATCAAACACTGGCTGCTGCATGTCTTAGAAGGAGAGAGGAGCAGTAAATGTCAGTGTTAGATATGCAGTGTCATAGTACATTGACTCTTTTAGAGTTATTGCGACAACAACTGGAGTGAAATATATACCGAAGCCGAGAGTGGTCGTGTTCCTCTGATGCCTTTTCACAGTTGTTTTATCGAGAAAATGAGTTCATTTTCTCAATATCTAAAGCTAACGAAAGTAATTTTCTCGTGACGACGAGATGATAATTTTCTCATTAGAAAGTAATTTTCTCGTCATAACGAGATGATTGGTGTGTGTTAAAACTGATCCTTCAATACCACTACGGTAGTATATCTCATGGCAGCCTATGCGTAATTCTGTAACTTTTAGGTAATGAGACGATGTTGTTGGTTTGATGATTTGCTTCCACTCCTGATTCATAAGCAATTAGCCCCATGCCTCCGGTGCCTAAGCACCAGGTGTTCTCTGAACGGCCCCTAGTGTAATATCTGTAACAGGTATAAGATGCATTAACTCCCAAAATGAGTCCAGATGAAAGATTTTCATTAAAAAACAGTCAGATTTGTTTCTACTGTATTCCATGAAATCCATTAATTTTCCAAAACCTGACAATGAGTTAAAAGAAAAACAAAGGCACCGCAACTGCACAACTATGGGCACCGCAGGCATGGATGGACTGGGAATCCAGGGCTGTTGGCCAGCCTCATTTAGTCCTCGTACAAGTTAATCATCTGGTTATTTCGAGAAATCAATGACTGTTTTCTCGAGATGAGGAGATAATTATCTTTTTTATTTCAAGAAAACAATTAATGGTTTAACTGTGATAACGAGAAGGCAAAGGGTAAAAAAAATAAGTTGAGTACGACCGCTCTTGGCTTACGTAGATATACACTATGTAGGGAGTTACTTTAACACTAATTCAGAGTGGGACCAAAAGTACTTGGATTGGTGTGAAATTTAACTTTTTAAATGTTTATTTAATACTGCAAAATTTACTGGCCACAATTTTCTTGAATTTGAGAAATGGGTGATCAGCTGATTCTTACATATAAAACTCATCTTACCCACTGATCTTATCTACGTCTGCACTGGTCTCAAAACAACCCACTTTCTATGCTCTAAACTTAAGTTTATATTTGAGAGCAGTTATTTGAGAAGTGTTTATTGTGTTGTGGGTACGGATACATTTTTTTTCAAGATAAGATTAAAATATCAACAATGTCATGTGGTCTTATGACAACTTAAAGGGTCTTTAAAAAAAATCATTATTGGTCAAAATCAGAATCAGCATGTTAGGCTCTATAAAGATTGGTAATCGGTGATTGTCCAGAAAAGTGCAATCGGTGCACCCCTAATGCCATTAAATAAATGCTCTCTGTACCATGAGGCTCTCTAAAACCTTTAAGTACATCCTCATTATAAAAATCACCCCAGCAGGTTGTTTATTCTAAATGAAAAAACAACAGTTGCTTGCAGATTATCTGATAGTTTGTTTTTAAAATGAACAGGTTTTGCTCATTTGAAAAGCAGGAACATTTCAATGACTTGGACTTGGAGTGGGTGGTTATGCACCTTATTCCGTCTCTTTGTCAGCATTTCTGTTGTGGATTTGCAGCTACGTTTTGGATCATTTATGAGCCTGCTTAGGCAAAGCTTTAAGTTTGACATGATAAAGCTATATTTTGGTTGCCAGATCCAGGCTTAATGTGGCTGAAAAACAAGCCAAAGCTATGACTCCACCAACATTATGTATAGGGAGACTTTTTGCTATGTTTGATTTTCTCTGATGGTCAGAGCTTTTTTAATCTTTCTGTTGTTCCAGAACTCAGTTAGCTCACTGAGATTTCCTTATTATATAGGGCAGGGTGAGCCACCCTGCCATATTCTTTTTTCCCTCCAACTTATCCAAACAGGCCATTTTTGTTCAGTCTGTTTTCTGACCACCCAGTTTTAAAAAGGTTCAAATTTTAGACTGTGATATTGCAGTTCTCTTAGCAACAATTGCTTCTTAAGGGTCATTGTGGATGTTTAACAACGTTGGTTTCGCTTTAACAAAAAAGTGTTCATTTTAGGCTAAAATCATTCTTAAACCTACTTCATTCATCTGACCAGAGCAATAATAATTACCTTAGGTCAAATAAGGTTTGAATATAATCAAAATCTGTGGACTGAAAGGAGACAGAGATTAGAGTGATGGCAAAGAGAACTTCCAAGCTAAAAAACAGATATATTTTATTAAAAGACGATCATTGAAATCATTGATTTTAAGGATAGTCAACAAGCATTTTTTCAGAAAATGTAAATTAAAACTGCCATTATTTTATCCAAAAATATGGTTATTTGCATTGGACCATAGTTTACTTTCATTATGCTGATGAAGGTTCTCAGTCATCCAGGTCATAGTCATTCCGTAAAAATTCAAAAAATATCCACTGGACTTGGTTTTCATTATCTTTAGAGAGATGCATGCTCATTAACTTAACATTAACTCCATCCGTCCGTCCGTCCCTCTGTCCGTCCGTCCGTCCCTCCGTCTAGTGTATATGGTTAGATTGATTTTGATTTGTATGATTTAATTATCACAAATTTTTAGCCATAGGAGGACTGTTACCTGGACCTCTTTTGTTTAATTCCATTCAAGATTTTTCATTTCTAGTAGAAAATTGAAAACCATAGAAGAATGGTAGTGTTTTTTATTATATGTTACCTGTATTTTTCATCCTTTTTGTAGCCATAAACTAGACAGCAACGGAAACTTAATAAACTCCCTTTTAATCTAGTCAAAGTGGCGTTATACCCTGAAAGGCCTGAAGTGGCACATCAGTCCTTGCCCTGTCCTCTTTAATGCATTGTTCCTTTAATTAAGTAAACACAGTAGAAGCCTTTCACAGGCCTTCCTTTGTTCTGCCTTTCAAGATAAAGTGTTCTGCTGCCCCGTCAGGGATTTGCCAGACTTTTATTATTCTTTTGTCTGTGCCAACGTCTCACCCTGGCAGATTTAGGAGTGTGTGTGGAAGACTGTGACAGCAAGCTCTCCTTCCCTTCTCATCACCTGTACGAGATGTGAGAGTAACAGTAGAGCAATTAGGCTATCAAAAGATACTGTTTACGAAGTTTCCTCTGGATATGTCAACCGATGGTATTGGGAGCTGTAGTAAAAAAGGAAGTGTTGTGATGAAAGGTTTTCCTAAAGGATGCTGGAAGTGCTGGAAGCTGGCAGAAGTGCAAGGAGTATTAGGAAGGAAGCAGGAAAGGAGCAGTTTGGGGTCTCCAGTAGAAACAGAGTAGTTGTAAAGATAACAGTGGCAGGGTCCAATGCATGGTCTAAATGACCCCGGACCTCTGTTGCATATTTGAAATTTCCTGAAAAGTAGTTGCAACGTTATTGTTTTTTTACATTTGCAACATCGCAACCTCATTCCTCATTAAGTCCTATATGAAAAACCCACACAAAGAAGTACATGCTGTATGTGTGAGTTGATAGAAAGAATCTAACAACACTGTTAATTAATAATCTGAGAGTTGTGGTCTGCATTTGTATTCATTCCTCTCATTTTAAATCCACTGTAGAACCAAATATGTTTTATTGGATGTTGTGGGAGCAGCTTCTCCTACCTGAGTTGTGGATCTGTGCAGGTTCTCCAGTTGCCATTGGCCTTTAGGTTGCTTATCTAGTTATGGACAATCTTTTGCCAAAGGTTAGGATCGGGGTTAAGCTCTGCATTAGGCTTAGTTCAGTGTTAAGGTGACGTGTGCACTGGTAAGGTTTAGGTTGAGGGTTATTGTCAGGTTTTGGGGCATAGGAAGGCTTGAAAATGACTGAAAATCAATGAAAGTCAACACATAGGCCTCACTACCCTTAATAAGAAAGATCATGTGTGTGTGTTTATATATATAAATATATATTAAGCGTGACAGAAAATGGATGGATGGATGTGTGTGCACCTGGAGTTTGTTCAATAACCATCATTTAACAAGAACAGAGGAAGAAGATGAAAACAGAACCAATGATCATTCGTTATAGCACTGATGCCTTTAAATGCTACTTATCACCAAAGCTATACCTTTCGATCAAAGGATCTGTTTACTGTTATGAGGCACCACATCTAACATTTTCAGGGGAATTTATCTTTTTATTTTTTAGTTTGATTTAGATCTGCTTCATTATCATGATGCTGAATTTCCTTGGATCATAACACTGTTGACAAAGTAATTCAGACATCAGAGGCGGCGTTGAGGTTTTAGAGAAGACAAAAAAAAGAGGCTAGCTGAAACACAAAACCGCAACATCCAGCCAGGTCAGCGAGCCGGCAAAAGAAGGTCATGTACAGCTGGATGATTTGATATGGATGCTGGGTTTTGTGCATTTCTCCGTCTATGGGAAAGTATTAATATTATCTGAAGTGTTGATGACACCAGTTTCCAGGGAAAGGTTGGCCATCGTTACAGTTTCAGAGCTCTCAAACCAAACCTTGTATCCATGAACAAAACCTAATACACAGATTTTAGGGTTCCCAGAAGAGGCAAGAAAAATGATCCAGAACAAACTCAAACCTTGTGCATTGTAATTCATGGTCTGATTGCAGTATTTTGTGTATTTAACTGTCCACGTGTACTTTAGCAGAGGCTGTGATGCACCGTCCTTGACCGAAATCATAACTCGTAGGGTAATCTGTGCAGACAAGCATTTATTTAAATGGTCATCAAAAAGGGGAGGCATCTCCTTGCAGCTCTTCTCGTAGGTGGTCCCAGCAGGCAATGGGTCAACCAGTGTCGAAGAAGGCCGGCTTGTCTCGCAGTGCTTTTACGAGACGCCATCGCCATAAAAGTCGGATAAACATTCAATTGTGCATAAATGCATGCAGGCAGATGCTGCCAAGAAAATAGAGAGCCACACAGACACACTAACCACAAGTTCAAACTGCCGTTCAGCTGCAGCAAAGCTTGAAGGGTCGTAGCAAACAAAATAAGTCCGTTTTATTTATTTTATTGTAAATATGTGGCTCTCAGAGACAAATGTTTGACTTTGGCGCTTCATGCTTGTGGGTGTTTTCTTGCACTTCATTTTTCTTACCCTATTTGTTTTATGTCTTTCTGAGTAGAAGTGTTAAATAGCTTAGGCTGCTTTCCCACTTTTTTACAAACAGCTTAGTCCTTAAAGTCTTATAATTGTTGTGCTGGTTTGCCAGGAAGCTCTTCCACACATCTCATCAGTCACATTTGTCAAACTGAACTTCAAAGGTCAAAATTATATTGTTCTGCCACAAAAAAAAAGTCCACTAACTTCGGCCAAAGATCAAGTAAAAATGGTATTTCCCCTGCCTGACAGATTTCTTCTTTTTTTTGCACTTTATTCTTTTAGACCACTGTTTTCAAACCATTTATTAAAGGAAAAATGCAATTCAGACCATATTGGCCTTTCATAATGATATAGTGGCCCCTTTTTAAATCATGACTCATCTACAATTTACAAAATAAGTGTTGGTATGAATCCACAGGTTACTTCGAAATTAGTCAAACCTGCAAAAAGAAGAAATCATCTTGAAAAGAAACTATCCAAGAATACGTATCCCAACCTAGACAAGCAATGCAACAGGACAACAGATGAGAAACAAACTCATCTATATCCAAGTGTTTGGAAATGGTAAGGAAAGCCATTTCTAAGGCTTGGGAACCTCAATGAACTACAGTAAAAGTCATCATCCGCTAATGGAGGAAACGCTGCACAATGTGGAAACCTTCCCAACAGTTACTGACCTACAAAAGCTGCTCCAAGAGCACATTGGTGACTCATTCAGGGAGTCGCAAAATAACACAGAACAGCATCCTATGCTCAGCAGCCTGACCTTTCTCATTTAAGGTTAGTGTTCATGTTTCAACGAGGAAAAAGATATTGTGCAAAAATCGGATCTATAAAAAAGGTCACAGTTGAATAAAAAAAAGTGAGATTATCTGTCTGACATTTCGAAAACAGTATTGATGATTTTTTCTTTTGAGGAGATTTTCTTTGAACTGAGCAGAAAAAAGTTTAACTTCTTTAAAGTTTTGTGTCTTCTTATAAATCTTATATTACCGGTCATGCATGTTTGGCTTTTACATCATATCAATAATCTGTTATTATTTGAGTTTTTGCAGCCCTTGTGGCTCGTTTTTTTAACAGTAGGCTGACAGGAAAGGGGGTATGAGAGAGGGGGAGGGACTTGTGGGAAAGGACCACAGGTCGGATTTGAACCGGGGTTGGCCAGGTCGAGGACTAAGGCCTCCATACATGGGTCATGCTCGCTAACCGCTGCGACACCTGCACACCCATCATATCAATAATTGGACCTAGATCATCAGATCCGCATCTGAAAGGCTCATATAAATGACATAAAATGAAGGTTATCATTGGCCCAGAAAAAGTATAGATTTAGATCTGATTGAGATGCTTTGACATGAACTAATCATCAGAAAGCTAAAGTTTGATTGGATTAAAATTGTATCACAAATGAGAATAGAATAAACCTCCACTGTTAATTAAAGGACTCATTGGCAACTGTATGAAGGGTGGTATGACTTATTATTAGCTCTCTGGGTTTATTCTTAGTTTACATTTTGTACTTTATTTGATAATTTCTGTGATATTTGAAATTGGTTAATGATCAGAAACATTTACATTTGGTGAATGCAACAAAGAAAACTGAATCTTAAGTGATAAAAACACATTTTCTCAGTAGTGCAGCCCTGAGCTTCCTCCCTGTAGACTCACAGTTCCTACCTATCTGTTGGTCGATATCCAAAAAGATGTGCAACATTGTGAAGCAGAAAACCTAAGGTTTGCTGGCTGGTAATAAAAAAGAAAGTTATAGAAGCTAAAGAATAAAAAAGAAAGTTATAGAAGCTAAAGAAACACTTCATTGTGTACGATTACTCTGTTTGATTTTATTTTCTGCCTGCTTTGGGCTATAAATTTGCCCTTTAGAATCCTTAACCATTTAAAAACCTTTACCTGGATACTTGCAGGTTTCTTTCTAGTCTAACAACCAAGGTGGTCTGTAGGATTTACCTGCAGCCTCAGAGTAACCATGCAAGGTAATATATATTAGTGTGTTCACATCAGATGTATTTTGGGTGTCAAAAAGGTGTCCAGCGCCTCAACTTGTGTACAAGAGAACAAATTGTTTACATACTGATGCACATCTGGGAAAGCTGTCCTGTTTTTTTTTAGCCGATCTCTTGTGTACAATGGCACATGCAAGCAAAACAGTAGCTTGGCCTTTCTTGCTTTGATATGTGGGGAAAAGGAAGCTTTAAAATTATTTTTTATCGAGATAGTACACTTCAAAACTTTATTAATTTAATTAGTTCCTCAGGATTATGATCCTACTTTTAAGTATTAAGTTTTTTGGAGTGGCAGGTGACAGCGCTCGCTCAAACTGGCCAGACTGTACCATCATATGTGGTAAAAACTGCAAGCATCGGAATACAAAATATAATATTTTTTAGTAGCAGGTTTTTATATTTTTAGTTAATATAGATATCAAACTGTTTTGCTAAAGTTCAGCAGTACACCTGAGAGCACTCTTACTTTTCCTTGTACATAAAACCTACGTACATTTTTAACTTTTCATATAATCCAGTTTTCATGTAATCCCAGTGGAGGGAAACCCCTTTATATATTCCTTTTTACACTGTTTTATGCTGACAGCTCTGCAGGGGGATGAATCAGTGTCTGTCTCCCATACAGCTGCTAGATCAGCTTCTCTGATTGGTTGCAAGTTGCAAAATTCCAATTTCCCAACTCCGGCATGTATGCTTGAACACTCAAAACATGCTGCTGGACATCTCCACGATCCAATAAATTCATCTATCATATACTCTGGATGCTAACCGGACACTCACATTACTTTTGATGTTAAGGCCATAGAAGGGCAGAGTTGGTGAGCATGTGTGCGTTTGAGAGAGAGCAGGAGAGAATAGCCCAAGCGTTCTAACTCTGAAACTGGCCGCCGTGAATCCGGTCACTGTTTTCAAGAAGTGAGCTTCATTATGTAATATTGTGGTTTTAACTTGTAAAACATTCAGTTCTCTTCAAGGAGGGGTCATAATTTGCTGCCCTTTTGCTAAACAGTTATATAAAATATTTAGTGTAAGATTCAAATACATAAAATTATGCTGGGTATTTTAAAGCCTGTGTTTAAACTTTCTGTCATTTCTTGAATTGTCGTCTGTGGCAAAACTGAATTGTCTCGTTGCGGTAACCCTGCCCTGTGTTACTCTAAACAGGTTAAAACAAAACATTATTTACACTATCTATATATAAGAAAAATGCTGGTGAAGGGAACATGAATGTGTTTTAAAAGACAAGTTTGTTGGCTCTGAGGTTGGCTGTCAGCAGCTTTTTTTCCCTTTTTTCTGCCTGTTGCAGTGTCCAGGCTGGACTTTGGGCTACAATAATAAATGGCTGCGGTGAAGACAGTGCATACTCCCGTCTCAGAGATAGATTTCTCCTCTAGTGCAACTTTAATCGTCATGCCTCATTTGGGTGGGGGGTCATTCCTCAGTGTTAGGCACTCTGTTTTCAAATGTATGACCAAAATAATCTTAACCTCCACTGGGGCAGTGCTTTGTGCTTGTGTCATCAGAATTTGAAATCATCAAAAAGGAGCCATGAAGATTTCTTTAAGTGCAATCAGAAAGGTGTGTCATAAGCTTTTAAGTTAAGTTTCCAAGCTTTACATAAACTCAACTAAAGTAGTTTTGATTGGGTGCAGTGGAACTGAGATTTAAGTTGTGGGTTTTCACTGAGAAAATAAGTCCCTGCCTGCTAAGACTCCATCTCAGGGAAGTCTTCATCCTTTCTCTCTGCTCTGTTCTTACTGCAAAGGGACCATAAAATATGCCCAAGTCTCTCCAGCTCAAAAAAAAAAAAAAATGTTCCACTACTTTCACTTGTAAAACGAATGGACTTAGAGAGAAAGAAGCAGAGCGCTGGTTGATTTTGGCAAAACTTCCCTGCAGTAATAATGGATCCCAGCTATGGGGTGATTTATTCTTCCACGTGACTCACCAAGCTTCCTAGCATCAACAAATACTCCAACTTATCCACATGCAGAAATACACAAGGGCTATTGCCATTGTTTTTAGAGCTGACTTGATTCTACTTCAAGCTTTATTAAAAAAAGCAAAGAAAAGGGATCAGTGCAGCTCTCCTGCACATCTCGCTTGAAGTCTGCCGTCGATCAGCAGCACCTCCAGAGTGACATAGTGCAGAAGGTCCTTTTCCCGATTGTATCGCCTTCTGTGGACCATAGAGGGGAAGGAGGGAAAGATGACGTTCTCACGCATGTGTTCGGAAACACATGCAAACACCTCATTGCCACTGACTGCGGTAAGACAAGTGACCCGCAGGCAGGAAGGGGTATCTCCAGTAACCCGGACAGATAATTTCAGAGATGGAGGATGAAGGGGCAGTGAGGAAAAGGAAGATTAGAGCAGAGCTTTGGTGTCAGAGGCAGGAGCAAGCAAAGATAGACTGGCACCAGCACGAGAGACCACACGTCATTGTTATCTCCACTTTATTTTTTTCTAGTTTTCAATCAGCAGGTCTGCTGCTCCTGTTGAGCTGCATCCCGCATAGCAACGTTACTCAGAAATAAAGACTCTTTTTTTTTTTTGCTACTTGTTTTATTAAGAGAAAATTACTCTTGGTTTGCAAAGTCCTTGCAATATTTTCTCGCTTAGTCGTTTGTGTGAGTCTTGGTCGTTTTTTGTGAGCAAAGCCAAGCCACAGCTGATTTGCAGCTGCTTTCAATATGGAAACTGAAATATTTCACCTCACAGAATGTCCCTGCATGACTTTTTTTCCAGCAGTCAATTTCTGTGCAAGTTGTATGTTCTTTTAAAATCATACAACAGAGTGGTAGTCATAACTCTGTTCGTGCTCTTCGTTTGACAGCTGCTTGGCCTCGTCTTGAGATCTTCAAAATCCATAATCTGCTAAGTTCTTCTGGGGATTTCTCTCCCATTTTAGCATTCTTCTGTGTGTTTTATTGCTTCTCAAAGTATTTTCCTTCCTGTTCTTATAGCACTTTTGAGTTGAAAAGATTAATGTTTTTATGTAGTATTTTTGTGCCATTAAGATTTTAGAATACTGACCAATTTGACTCAAGGTAGAGGTAAGAAATCTGCCTAAGATTGTTTATTTATGTTCAGTCTAAGAGAATAATGTCATCACCTGGTGCCTATACTTAGAAGGTACTGGTATTGCATTAACTGGTATTGCATTGACTCTTTCTATAATATTGACTTTTACAGAGTCAACAGGTGCTTTTTATTCAGGTGTTTCTGTGCTGCAGGGCGTTGATCACAAAGCCGGTCCCTTTTCACTGGCTAAACTTACTGTCCACATTTTCCTCCCATAGGTCATATTGCTGAAAGTCTGTGGTTGTTTGCTGAGAGTCGAAAGTCTCAGGAAAGAAAAGCTTGTGGTCACAGACACAATAACTGTAAAGTATGATCTTTAGCTTGCACGGTCATTATCTCATTCAGGCAGAGTCTTGGATCAGAGTTGTGTTTGGCGATGCTTACTCTGTATTTTAAATGTATAATTCTGCAGTCAAGTTTCACATAGGAGCCTGGGTGCATGGCCTTGAACCATTTCTGTTGCTTCTGTAGGACGTCTAAAAATTTCTGATGCTCTGCTAGCTAACAAAACTTTTTGTTTACTCTGATTGCGAACGGCTTTGCAGTCAGACTGAGAGCAGTAAGCGCGTCTGGCTTGAAATAACTAAGCATTTTTGGGTAAATGCAGGCCTCCTCTCCCCTCTCCAGTTGGGTCAGTTTAATTGAAAGCAGCTGGTGAGGGTTTCTGGGCAGCGATGTGCGGGATCTGCTTAACATGACTCAGGCCCTTGCTAATGTTCAATGTACCTGAGCTTCCCCACTTAAGCCTTGTACGACATAACTTATATTTTTATAGTTTTGTTTTATCAATAACTGTTGATTAAAGGTTCAAATAAAAAGCTTTAGTTAGCTTTACTTTCCATTCTGTATATTAAGATTGCTCTATTTTGGCTCCTTTGTTTTCCCCTGCTCACTTTTACTCTCCTACTCACCACAGTTTTACCAGAACCCATTGTCTCAGGATGTCAAGGTGTAATTTAACAAAGTGCTGTTCTTGGAGTTGATTCTGCGTTCTTTCCTGTCAAACAATGAACTATTTCAAATGCATCGCTCATGTTTGTGTGAGCACACCTCCTCTACATGCTTTCAACCATAAACACCATCCTTGCTGTATACTTTCTCAACAACCCATCGAAACCTGGCGCCCTGTTCTTATTTCTCTACAGCTATCCTGCCTGGGCTCTCTGGCACAGACACGTAGCTCATGAAGGTAAAAAAAAAAAAGAACAACAAACCTTCAAATAAAACCGTCCACTGCAAAATGAATCATCCAAAAATGTCTAAACTTGGCTGGCCTGCTGTTGACAGGCAGATCGTAATGAATTCTCCCTCCCAGGACATTGCGTTCTTGTGATATTACAAAGAGGGGTGATCAGACATAACAGAGTTTTGTGTCTGTGTTTCTTCTGGGGGGCTGCTGCGGTTGAGGCTTCACATACAGATCTGTAGCCTGATTGTGAAAGCAAGTGGGGAATGTTGGCCCAGTGGTTAGAGCAGTGTGCTTGTGCTCTGAGAAGGTTGCGAGTACCCGGTTCGATCCCCACAGCTTCAACTTTGGGTTCCTGAGCAAAAAACCCTTAACCCATGATTGCTCCCTGGGCACCACACAATGGTAGCCCACTGCTCCCCAAGGGGATGGGTCAAATGTAGAGATACATTTCTCCAATGTGAGATCAATAAAATGAAAGGGAGAGTAAGAGCATAAATATACAACTGCAATCCAAAAGTTAGATCCCTAAAAATGAGTAACGTATAGTCTGAAAATTGTTCAGGCAAAAAAAAAGTATCTGAAACAGGTGAGCAGCAGCTGTAATTGTTGTGTTTTTATCCTTTGTAGGTAGTCGAACTCACAGTAAATGCCCTTATATCATTCTCAACAAAAACCACGTACTAGAGATGGATCAATGCAGCTTTTTATGGCTGATGCCAATACCATTTTTTCTTTACTCTGTATATTTCGCATCTTTGGGATAGAAGTTGGATATTTAACAGTGCTCTATATATCTAAGAATTCAATGAAACATTAGAAAATGGTAATTATCTGCATGCTTGGTATAGATTTTCTTCAGAAAAATAAAAATAAGAAAACTAAAATATATAACTTTTTTTACCACTACTTTTACTTTTAGTGTTTTTTTGTTTGTTTTTTGTCTGCAAAAAGTTTGAAATGCTTTGAGGTTTTTTTTTTACTTATTATTCCCATTGATCAGACACCAAACAAGTGATTCTGTCCTAATAGATTAATCATCCTTGAATTAATCCCCTTATGACTGAAATTGTATCAAGACATGTCTTTCATGCAGGATGATAACTGTAGGTTGGTTTTAAGAAATTAATATTTCATTGCTCCTTTGCTGAATTGTTCTTACTGGACACTGGATTGTTTAATCTTTTTCAAGATGAAACAGTTCAAAAGTCAGAGTTAAGCACCTGACATAAATGCTGTATCAATAGTTAGCCAAATAAGGCATTGAGGTACCTGTTAGGCAAATAGAAAGTGTTAAGAAATGACAACAGTTTTCCCTCATAAACTGACATTTGCTGTAAGTTGTTGCAGTTTGACTTTCCAACAAATACTGTTGTTTTGTCTATTGCTAAACTTCTAAATGTTTTCAAAGTTATACTGTTGTTGAAAAAAGTCTAAAAAGTAGCTTCAAAAACTTTCTACACATTAACATTTTGAAGAGATGAGAAGCAATTTAACGTCTTTATTTGCAAATTATTATTATTTTTTTATAATGCAAAAAAAAAAAAGTTTTGCTTTGAAACTTAAACAGGCTCTTCTTTGTCTGTCCTTTAGCCGTATCCTAAGTGTCTTACGAACTGGTCGTGCAGTTTTTTTTGTAAACTTGTCAAGAAGCAACAAAATTGACAAGCAGAATAATGTTGTCCAGAAGTTTTTTCTTTGCAGCGCTGAGAAATCAGCTTTCTTGTCAAATAAAGTATAATAACTTCTATGGTTTTGGAGAAGTTTCTTTGGCATTTTTTGGTCATAGTTATTCTTAGGACTCCAGCAGACTGACAAGCAATTTCCCAGAAGACGTAGTTGTTTTTAACTTAATCTTCTGTCCACAGTTGTCATATGTCTTTACATTCATTGTGTATGTTTGTGCCTCCCTACAGAAAGCCTGCAGACGTCAGGCACGCCAGCTGCCTCAGTGCTAATCCCTCCTCTTGCAGATTTACACATGATCCCTTGGAGTGCTTCGTGCCACTTGATGCAGCTATTTGATAATGAGTGAGCGATCCGATGAGTAGCGTGGCTCTGAGACTGCTCTGTAAACTCTGACCTGACTTGGCAGAGCATGAGCAGGAGCAGAGCCGTTTGTCCCTGCAGCCAGACAAGCAGCTATATGTGTCCAGGCTGAAAAGCTCTTTCAGAACGTGTGACTGTATTTCATCAGGCGGATAAATGTTTGTATATCTGTCTCAGCGTGTCGCTGTGGGACTCGTGGACTGGCAGCTCGAGTGTGAACTCTGCATGCTCTCTTTATTCTTCTGACGTCTGACAAGGCTGAGGCCCTGTTGGTAATGATGTGGATATTACTTCCCATCATGCCTCGCTGCAGGCTTGACTGTAAAACTGCACGCTGTATCCTCTGTGTCCTTCAGCAGCTGGTTGCAGGTGCCGGACTTGGCTCTTTTAAAACTCTTCTCTTTTTTTCTTCTAGACACAGATGTTGGACCTCAGTTATGAGGTATTAGTTTGAGATGTTTTTCTTTTAAAGTCATCACATTTGGCCAGTTCTATACAGGGATATATTTCTGGATACCAGCGCATATTGAGTATGTTTTTGCTTTTCAAAAAGCCCTGATCTTGTTGTTATTGGAGGTTGTTCTGGTGTGACTGGTGCTGAGTATATCCACAACAGATCTTATTAAGTCTGTAGATTATATAATTTGGGTCTTTTGCCTTTTAACGCTGATATAAGCGAGTTTTAGTTTGCTACCTGTGGAGTACTGAGGCCAAAGAAAGGTATTGGGTCTTCAAGGAGAGTTATATCGCCATTTATGGAGCACATTTGGGCTGTCAAATTTCTTAAGCCGTGGACACAATGTACAAGTTTTTTCCCTTTTCTCTAATCATGAGAGAATTTTTTGGATTGGGCAGAGTTTCAGCCTCATCACGGGACCTGCGTCGCGTAGCATACAGAGGTTAATGAGGGGGAGATCAGCCATTCACGACCACCTCCTGATAAGGAATCGTAAGGTTAGGAGAAAATCAAACATGTCTGAAATTCAGTCGGCCATCGAAAGGTGTTGGTTGGCCAATCCTGCTGTTGAAACAGAGCCACAAGGGATTCTGAGTTGATTTACCAGAACCTTGTGCACTGCCCACTGGCAAACAAGGGAGTTGTTCTTCTTCTTCTTCTTCGAGATTGACAAATTCCACCAGCTCTATCTCTCAGTGCTTAGTTCGACATGTGGTTTTTGGATGTGCAGTGTGAGCAGTTAAGTTCCATTAGAGCGTTTGGCCATACAGTGTAAGAATATGCATCGTGAGCTGTGAACTTTTAAACCCTACAGTTTCATCTTACAGTTTGAGCTGCAGCAGAGTACAACAATTGAAAATATCATACAGTGCTTAATTTAGCTAAATGGAAAAAGTAAAACTCTTCTGAATGCATCAACAGAAGTTCCAAAAAAGTTAAAAAACAATCTTTTGGACTTTGTTTCGCTTACCATCCAAGAAGCCTTTTTTTTGTTTGTTTTTACAGCACTATTTTTTGACTATTATTTGACTATTTTTTTTTTTTTTTGGAAAGTAGGCTGACAGGAAAGGGGATACAAGAGAGGCAGAGAGACATTAGGCAAAGGACCACAGGTGGGATTCAAACCTACGTCGGTCACATCAAGGACTAAGGCCTCCAAACAAGGGTTGTCTGCGCTAACCACTGCGCCACCGGAAGACGCCCATCCAGGAAGCTTTTTCAATTGAAAATTAAAATTCAAACATTTTGGATTGAAAAAGCTTCCTAGATAGAAAGCAAAACATCTTCAAACTTGGAAACAAAGTCCAGTGCATTGTTGTTTAACTTTTTTTGGAATGACTATGACCTGGATGACTTAAAATCTTCGGCAGCATATCAACAAAAGTTGTTTTTCTCTTGTTAGAAGACAGAATGATATACTGAGGCTCATATACAGAAAGGCCAAAGCACATCGGACGTGATTTAGTGTTCTAAAACCGGGTCATATAAGGTTGTGGCGCTTAAGTCTCGTTGAAATGCATCGGCTGCTCAGGCTGAACAACATTATCTGCAGATGTGCTAATGTTGCTCTGATGGAGGTAAACCTCTGTTTTTTTGGTCAGACCTACGCAGCAATTAGATCAGTGGCAATGACATGAGTCAGAGACAAAGAGGGACTGTGGCAAACTAAAATATATCACTTTTGAGAAAAAATATAAAATAAAATCTCTGAATCAGAAAGTTAACCAGACTGTTTATAAACATGGTGCGTGTACAACAATCGGGACTGACTCAGACATAAACAATCAATAAACATTTCAATATACAGAGTATTCTACTCATGGTCACAGCTCAGGAGCACAGAAAACCAATCAAGTAAAGTAGGGGGCTGATCGCGCTTCTCTCTAAAATTTTACCCACAAGCTACTTTTTGGAATTATAATAAACATTTACTAGTTTTTATTATTAAGAAACTGAACTTGGAAGTTCCTCGGATCATGAAGTGCACAGAACATTGCAGTGAATTTAGAGAATCGGTCTATCATTCATTATGGTGACAGTTTAAAAGTGGCTGTTACTGTATAAGAGGCTTGTGTTCATAACATGGATGAATGCTTCTACCATCATAAATTTTATGTATATAATGTTAATGCAACAGTTAGAGTCAAAATGTCCAACAGTTTTAGTTGTAGCAGCAATTGTTTTTGCTTTTCTGTTACAAATCAACTTTTATCAAACCAAACGTGTGTAATGCAGTGATATTTGCAGAACTTTTGATTAGATCCATTCTTTTGTCAAAGGAGAGCCAACAAAGCAACATGTTTCTAACTTGTGAATGTTCTATTTTTAATAACTTGAAAGTTTTAATATAAAATCTTTGTGTTCTTCACATCTAAGTTAAAAATCTAGTGTTTTAAATACTTTAAATACTGAAAATCTTGTTGTTTTTTTTTTTTTCAAAAAGGCTCAGATCTCTCGAATAACAAAGAAGACAGTTAATTTAATATCAGAGATTATTTAAAACTTATGCAAAGTAACATTTGTATCCACACCATAATTTATAAAAAGGAAAGAGGATTTAAATCAGGGTTGGTTTGGCATATTTTACACTTTTCTTTAATAGTTTCGGTATGTCATTTTACATATCCTCTTTGGGAATTCAACTCTGTACAAGAAAATCAATCAAAAACAGAGGAAGGGCATCAAATTTCAAACTGTCTTTGAAACTTAAGATTCATTTGTGGGCTTTATACGTGACCCCCGCTGCTGAGTTTACACGAGTCCTGTACTTTGACTCAGAGGAAGCCGTCGTTGCCCCCGAGGCTGGAGTAATGCCAGCTGCTCTCATATGGAACCAGTTTCATTCCCGATTGCCCTCAGCAAGAACGCCCTGTGGAAGGTTGCAGGGAAATGGCGCTGCTGCGTAGTATTACAACTCCCATTCTCCTTCTTGTATTCTAGATGTGAACAGATTCAACTGTCAAAGCAAGAGCATTGATGCACATTTAAGCGAGAGAGTTGGCAAAAAGGTTTTGTTCTTTAAATGACTCCCGATTTCTGTTTTGTAAAAGTGGTTAGAAAGACAAAAAATTCAGAATACAGTATCTGTAAATTTTGCAATGTAGTTAAAATCATTTAATGCATTTGAATAAGCGTTCCGATGAGGATTGTTTATTATACAAAAAGTATCCTTAGAAATTAACTTTTATATGTGTTTTAATCAACATTTTTCAGGAAGCACATATTTTTGGTCCAATCTTAATCTTAAATGTCATGTTTTCTTTATTTAAAAGTAAAACTTATCATGATACATAGAAAAATGGCTAAAAAATATTGTGTGAGTAAATAATCAATGCTTTTAATCTGAGTTGAATTGCTAGGGGAAAGAAAATATTTTTTATATTTTAATTAACTGAACTTGAGCATATTTATTCCATGAAAAACAACTTACTTGACTCTAAAACATTACAAATTTTCCATGAAACAAGAATACACATTCAGTTCGATTTAATCTCCTGTTTTGCCATTATTTTGTTACGTTTTGAAAGTTTCACCTAATTTTATCAATAGCTTACTTTATTTGTTTATCTCATACTGTCGCCTCGTTTGTGTTAATATTAATGAGTTGACTGATACTTACAATTTTATAACAGTAATGCAAACCATATATTTTCTTTTTTTGTTTTTTTTTTTCAATAAAAGTTGTAATGAACTATTTATTACTGAGTTAATGGGTGAAAACCTCTATTATAATAATAAAAAAACCCATTTGAGAATAACAGCTAAATCTACTTCTGAACTGTATGGAACTATCAATTTTTTTCAAATTTCAAGAAAGGCAAACCATAATATTTTCAAACCTACAGTGTAAAGACCACTACAAAAAAAAAAGAAGAATTCTTATCATTGTGAGTTTCAGGTTTACTTTTTTTTATGATATAAAAAAAAAATAAATCTGAGCATTAAGCTCTAAACCCAGCAACATTTTATAGAACACATGAATACTTTGATTAAATTAAGCATTAATTATAAAAATCCCCACTGCCAGTAAATGATTCTTAGTGGCTCTTTCAGTGCAAATGACCTGCTGCAATGTTCCCGATGTCTTGTTCGCTTCAGTCTTTAATGAAAAAGGAAGGATTTTCTTTCCGCAGCTCTTGCACATCCATGCACGCACAACACCGTCTAAGAAGATGAAATAAGTGAAACTTTTCATATCAAACCCTCTCAGCTTTAATTGTATTTTTCTCATTAACCCAGCTTATCACAAAATCAAATGTATGCCCTTATGACACAAATTAACTCTCTGCCATGATTAAGCTGCCTTTTGTTGCTGCTGTTGTGTTTTCCACTGTTCTGCATACATCAGTTTTCTCCAGCTTTAATTAATTCTAGCAGTGAAATTAACTTGGGAGAGGTCCCGGGACGGTTCATTTAGGGTGTATATGATTAGGAGCAGCCTAGGAGATCAGAGCTTCTCTTTATTCTGTAGCTCTGATGTTAATTTGTTTACCATCACCCCCCCATCTCCCATTCTCACTATCGTGTCTTGTTGTTTTGAGGTTTTCATTCCCTCCAATCATATGGCCTCCTTTACTCCTTTGCACAGTTTGTGTGAGATGGAAATTAGGTCTTTCCATTTCCTTCGGGATGAAACGGATAAATCATTGGATGGATGTATAGATGGATGTGCGGTTGAAGTAAACCTTGTGTGGAGTCTGTCTCTGCAGGTTTCTATTCAGCAGAGATTACATTGCCGGTTGGTGGCCGCAAAATGCAGCTCTCTGCTGGCAGACACCAAACAAGGCTCAAAGAAGTCTTTTCAAACCTCCCCATTGTTAGCGAGGGATTATTCTTTGGGTTGTTATCCCATTATGCTGTAATGGTTGCAATTTTCTGCTTGGGAATTTGGCTATTTCTGAAGAGAAATAAATGGAAGAATGTTTTTGTATTCCTAATTTATCGTTTGCAATTTCTAAAAATTGTTCGATTTAATTGTCACACTCGGTGGTCTTATAGAAAGTTAGTCGTTTGCAGAATGAAGCATAATACGTTTTTTTATTGGTAGACAATGAGACGTTAGATGACAGAAAGTGTTATTAGTCATTTTACATTCCTCATTTGAAATTCTTCAAATGTTTTGGGGAATTAATCTTTTTCCCCGTTGGGAGCAATACTTCGTTCTTTATTACAAAGCGAGACATCAACAAGGCTTTTCAAAGTAATACTCTTAACAGGTCATTAAGCCTCCCCCCCCTTCAGTTTTCTGTAAGTTAGCACAAACACTAAAACCTTGTGTCTTTCACGTCTGATTAGTGACACTTTAATAAAGTCGTTTAAAGTTCAGCAGACTGAATTTTCCACCTTTTCTAGTGTTTCTATGGTCACAGAGAAACAACCCGCATTCAGGCCCCGTACGCAATCTTTTAAATGCAAATCCTTTAAAAGTAACTGTGTAATTCGGTCTGTGGAGACTCTACCCACTTGGCTAAAAGAGAAAGTGTTTTCTTTTTTTCTCATATAAGGCAACCATGGATGTTTTTCTCTCTTTTTCTTCTTGATCTGACAGCAATTGACTAAGCAAGTCCTTAAGGCGTGACTAAATCTTGGCAAAATCTTTACGTTTCTTTCCGTCTTCTATCTTTTCCTTTTTCTCGGATGGGCCACGGTGGACAAAGGCTGTCTTCTCTTCCACTTGATTGGGTCAGAAGGCTGAAATTAAATGTTTGCTTCAAAATTGTCTTTGCATTCCCAGCATCTTGTTTCCCCCTTTTCCTCCTTTTTTTGCCGTTTTATGGTGCTTGGGGAAGTTCGGGAAACTATGTCGAATCGACTACAATCAAATCATTTACGGTGAGCTCACAGGGAAGGAATTAATGCATTTTGTATGAGGATGCCGAGTCTGAGGCAAAGTATCCTCAGCAACATGTGAGGAACTTTTCCTCTCTCACTCTCCTTGTCTTTTTTTTACTTATTGAAATTATAGCTGTCACCCACCTCACGACAAGGAGAGCCAGGGGGAAGCAGGTCATTGACTTGATTTTCATGGGAAGCCTTATTCGGCCATTCAGTGTCTGATAGGTCCGGTATTGACAGCGCCTTTGCACTAGGGGAGGGGAGCATGCCGCCTTCATTGTGCCCACGGTTTGGTGAGGAAAAACAAGAGAGCGCCTTGGAGACAAAAGACTCAATGGGAACAGTAGCCCCTGTGTCCCTTTGCCTCTGACTGCTGCTGCTGCTGGGAGGCTTGTGTCCTCCATTCTGGCCTCAAGTGCTGCTCCCACCGTCTCTCAAACAGCCCCGCACTTTCTTCTGACACTCGGTTTTTCAAGCTGTCAAGTGGCGGCAGAGGTGTTGCCGTTTCATTCTCGCTGACCTCTGACACTGTCTCTCTGAGTCCCGTCGCCTCTCCACGCAGAGGTTGTTTGTCATCTTCAGTTGCACAGGAGCGCTCGTCAATTGTGAGAACAAGCCTCATTGCAGTTGTAAAGTAGATTCAAGTGTCAAAGTGATCACTTTAAACACAATAAAACCAAATGTGTCTGGTTTTGTACAAGTAACACCTGAGACCGGATTTTTAAAGATTCCAAATAGGGGCACTAAATTGGGCTTATTGAGGGCGATCTACGAAGATAGCTGTGCAAAAGTGGAGAAGTGCAAACTGATTTGGTTCTGTCTCCTTCAAATGAACAGACTGCATTTTCTACAGACAGTCTGAGAATAACCCTAAAGGAAAGATAGTTTAGAAAGTGTTCAACACGTTGGAGGTAGTAATTATAATACCAATGTCAGCCTATCTTAAAATGCTATAAACTAAAGAAAAAATGAATCAAATCATAAAAATCATGAAATTTAGATTCAATTATATAAAAAATAAATATAATCAAACATAATATATATTGTCTGATGGTAGACTGTAACATCTCAAAAAAGCATAAAAGTATTCATACTCCCTTCTTAGATGTATTTATTTTTCGATAAATAAATGCAAAGGCGCAAGACAGGAAAGCTAGTATACCTGGATGACAGAAACCAGACGATTTTTTGTCACTACATGAAATAACATGCAGTCGTATTTATAAAGTGGACAAAGTATGGAGTGCGAAGTGATTAAAGGCATAACCATAACCCAGCTAACCAGACAAGTTAATATATATATATATATATATATATATATATATATATATATATTACATACATATATACATCAAAATTAAGAACTCATTTTTAGATTTGTGACAGATGAATAAAACTTTAACACAATGTATTTCACAGTTGGTATTGAAAGGGATCCTGTTCAGGGTTCTCGATTGGGTTCAGGCTGCACGTTGGTGCAGTGGGTAGCACTATTGCCTTGCAGCAAGAACATTCTGGGTTTGATTCCTTTCTGCGTGGAGTTTGCATGTCCTCCCTGAGCATGCATGGTTTCTCTCCTGGTACTCTGGCTTCCTAAAGTGTCCTTAGGTGTGAATGTGTGTGTGCATGATTTTGTGTCTTAGTGTGTGTCTCTGTGTTGCCCTGCAACAGACTGGCAGGGCAACACAGGCCCCATCGCGACCCTGACAAGGACTTAGCGGAAGAAAATGGATGGGTGGAAGATTAGGTTCACACTGTTGTGACCTGGTTTAGAAACCGTTTTCACACCAAACCATTGGTTTGAAAATGTTAAATAAATTGGAGCTTCTTCGTCGTATGGTAATGGAGGTAATGGAGTCATTTTAAATAGAGACACATCTAAGTGTGAAATACTGTGAGCCCTAAGAAGTAGGGTTACAAACACTGGTCATAGAGGTTTGGATAAGACTAAGTAATAGGCATCAAGTCTTCTGTATTAAATAATGCCTGCTGATACTGGATACTGCTGCTGTCCAAGACATACTCTTAAGCACTTTTACTTTAACAAGTTCATGTCAGCCAAAGAGCTCTGGGCACTGCTCAGTAGTGCAGCAAGCTGGTCTAAGTTTAAGGTTATCAGGGCGCTCTTATCGAGGCCTCTCTTTGAAGTGCATTCTGGCTCTGTCTCTGCTGATAAATACTGTATGTGGGTTCAGTCTGGGCAGACGTCCAGGATGTGTTTGGAAGATGTAAAAGTTTCTTGATTTGCCTATTTCAGTGTGTTCCAAAACACCAAATAAAACATCACTAAAGTCTTCCATTTATATGCAGACCTGATATGTTTTTTGGCTGTAAATTTATTATAGTGATGGTTTGACTCCCCTTTAGGACATGCCTCATCTTTCTTTTTTCAATATATATGAAAAGGTTTCAATGTGATCTTAAAAGCAAACCAACCTTTTTTTTTTTGCCTTACATAATCACTTCCACTCAAGCTAATTTATTTTTATTTAAGCGGTATAAAAAAAGCATGCTAAGATAGGAACATAGAGAAAAGTGCGTTGACTAAAAAGGTGCAGCTTTTTTAATCTTCAAACACATAATGGTAATTCCAGCTATTTTCATGGCCCTGCCGTGACCTGACTCCCAATGTTTTGGGCCCTTTTTTGACCTCTGTAACCCTCTTGGTTAACCCAGGAAATTGCTGCTGCCTAGTCTGACAGGGAGTCCATACCATTATTCCGACATTCAGTGAAAGAATCACAATAGGAACAAAATAGGGAGCCAAACACTGAAATCATGCTGTGTTGACACAGTGAGATCACAGCTCATGAATATTAGACCAAAGATGTCAAAAAGACGATAAGCCGACTGGTAATCATTATGTCTCTTTTTCTGATGCTCAGGTCTTCAAAGAATCTTAAGAACACACATGTAAATGTCTTGTGTTTTCATTATTTTTTTTCTTTCCTTTGGCTATCGCATTGGGACGGCCTGGCAGGCTTTATAGTAGTGGTGCTTTATCCTTCGAAAGTCCAACACACACAAGCACTCCTCCCCCCCTCGACCTAAAACTGGCTTCTTTTGAAGTGCGGATTTTCTGCAGTGGTGTGTCTTAGCCCCTCCCCACCGACCCACCACCCAAATCTTTCTGCTGATGTACCGGGGCCTCTTAGCTTTCATACTGGGGTTTGGTCTCTCAATTTTGGGTCGTGAGCTCCTTATTGTAATTTACTGTATCAGGGAGTGCTCTTCCCCTGGTATGTGGGGATTGAAAGGAATGGTCATATGCAGACCTGATTAAGAAGTTGGTGGTGACCCAAGGTTAAGCCTCCTGGAGTGGAAGGAGGGGTTGAAAAAACACAAAAGAACTTGGAATGGGCACTGTGGATGGCTTGGATGGATAGAGGGGGTGAAATAGGTCAGAAGTTAGTTGGTAGGAATAATTTAAGCTCTATAGCCAGTAGCGAGAAACTGGAACTCAATTAAAATTCATTTCTAATGCCTTCCCTGTAAAAAAGATTATAATAATTTCTTTAAACCAACCTTTTTACTATCTACCTGACTTGCTTGGGTAAAGAAAGTTTTCCTTATCAATTTCCATTTCCATTTTCCGCCTAAGTCCTGTCTTTCTCCTTGCTCTTCGTGATTCAGGGCACCAGCAGACTGTTTTTGTAGCTGCTTGTCTCCTCGCAGGACTGGTCTAAGCGGAGCAGTGACTGTTTCCCTGCCAGAAGAGATGTGATGCGTCTAAAGCTTGAGTATCTTTTACCCTTTTTGATGAGAGTCAGATATGTGGCTGAGGCTTGAGCAAGCCAAGAGAACGTCCAGCTGGGAACATTGAAATTGACGCTGAGAGATGTCGCAAGTCCAAGAGATGCCTGATCAGAGTTTTCCACAGTGAAGGTTGGCCCTAGCTCCATGAAATAATGAAGGGTGGATCAAGGAAAAAGAGTCATGAACTGTAACACATCTGATCAGCCAGTGTTTTTTTCTTTTATTTTAAAATTTCACACTCTATGAAGTGACCTAGAAAAACTGTTATTGGAGGATTTCCGCCTTTCTTTCTAAAACAGTTATTGAAAGCTGCTGTCCTTCCTGGCAATGAAATGACATTAAAAAAAATCTCTGAACCTTCTTGATGGTTAACTTAACACAGCCGTATATGATTATGCTCCAGCAATCAAATGTAACGGCATATTGTGTCTAATTTGGAAAAAGTGTGTTGAGGAGTCTTCTTTCCAAGCTATTTGGAAACTTTTTCCACCTTCCAAACTTGTGGTCAAAATGTAAGTTTTTCCACTTCGGTATCATGCCATTAATATTATCAGCCATTTTAGTGAAGATGTCTTTGCTGTCCTTGTGGCAGAGCCTGTCAGTCAGTCAGAGATTGGTGAAAAGCATGAAGAATGGAGCAAAGTGGAATTAATCAGCATATTTTGCCCTGGAGACCTGACCTGGAGGTTTTCACTGCACCCCTTGTTGGCGTGGCATGGGGTTCGTCAAGATCTCTTTTGCCCAACAGGTAATTCCCAGGCATTTCCTCTTGTTAGGCTTAAGGAAAAAGTAACCATATGCTGTCCGTTCATGTTTTCTAAAATCACCAGCCGTTAGGAGGTAGAAGGGGCAGGATTGAAGAAAAAATGATAGAGCTGTATACATAGAACTGTGTTCAATCTTACTTAGTGTCAATGCTTGATGTTACTTTGTGTCTCATTCATTATAATGTTTTGAAATTCTGGCATGAAGTCACCCATCCTTATTTTACATCAGGTTTTAGTGATGGGGATAAAGTTTACTTTAAACCATTTTTGTATATATTAGTCTACTCTCTTTGCTTTTAACAGTACGACTAAAAGAAAAACAGCACTTATGACTCTAAAAAGACAAAGTTCTACTAAAAGGTTACCGCTCTCCTAAATGAAAAAGCACCATTAATCTAAAATGTCTCTTCATAATCTTATGCAGCCTTTTAACTCAAACTTTTGATGTTCTAACCTGTCTTATCTCTATTTCTTTTTCTACTCTAGTTTATATAATGGATGCTAATCCTAAATCAAATTTACATTTTGCTTATTATAAAAACAAAAAATAAGCAGAATGATTGTGAACACCAGTCAAGCTTCTGAGCTTTACTACTGACTTAAGAGAGCAAAGAGGCTCAGTGGCAACATAGAGGTTGCCAGTGAGCCTCTAATGAGGTAAATTACATTTTCAATGCCAAACAAGTCTTATTATTACCATTATCTTTAGTAAAAGCTCACCTGACAACTGACAGAAAGAATAGAATGAAGGCAGGTGGTAATAAAAACTGCTGAAAATCTCCTGAATGGTGAAACTGGTCATATGAAGCACTCAAGTATGACTTAACCTATTCTTCCACCCTGTTTTTTTTTTCTTTTTTAAAATCTGTTTTCTTCTTCAGCAGTAAATACTTTGAGTTGTAGAGAGGAAGGATGTCCTGTAGTGCTCTGTGTTACAGCCGAACCAGAGAGGCCTCTGACAGAAGACAATGTTGTTGTTCGAAGCTCTAATAAAGAAGGTGATCAGGGTTGACCGTAATACTCTTTATTTTATGACGAATTTGTGATGAATGTGAAATCATCTCCACAGGAGTTCCAATAACAGCGTGGGCCTTCTTTGTCAGCAGTTGCTCCAGAGCTACTACTCCAATGGCAGAAGAGATCATAGTCTCAACAACAAAATAATAGACATTATCCAATTATCTTGATGCAAACAAGAAGATCCCTGGGTCTTAGCAGCTTTAGCACACAGTATTTCTTCGCTTTGCATTTCAACTTTTTATGCCTTGTACTGTATGTAGACAAATTAGTTTTATGTTTATTTGTGTGTGTGAAATACTGGTATATTAAAATAACACAACACTCATTTTATATAAAGATATTTTATGCAACAGGCAGTTTTTTTTATCATCTATATAGATTTTGTTTTTTCTTATTTTAAACAACTCTATATGTTCTTTGGCGTCTAAATACTGTAAAATTGTATTAGGCAACAGTTATTTTCTGGTCAAATAAAAACTTTTTTGAATCCGTTGAATGCAAAAAAATGTTAACACATGCTTACATTTATTGCATTAGCAACAATCAAAACATCAACTATATCTAGACTGACTGATCTATATTATTCAAAAGTAGAGAAACCTTTGTAGAGAATTGGTTTCTTTTTCCTGAAAAATGAATAATTTCACAGAAGTTGGGAGTCCTTTAATGTGAGCGGGCATGAGGTCGATGTAGTGCTTTGTGGGTCTTAGTGGGAATCCTCCTGGGCCCCAGTGGGAAAGCAAAAAAAAAAGCCTCTGTGACACTGATTCACTGGCCTTTTTGAAGATTTCCACAGCCCTGAAAGGCAACTGTGATCATTTAGGCACAATCTTCGCCGGTGGTCTTCCCACTGGCATCCCTTAATAACTATATTAGCAATTAAGGAGCCAAGGCCGAGGCTCAGCTGGAACGTATAGCTGGCCTAGCTCATTGTCCCCTCTTCCCCTATCTCGGCTGACTAGGCCAAGGCTTAATGAGCTGTGAGAAGACATCATCCATGTATTCTTTAACCCTCATTTATTATGGTCTCACCATAGTAGATAACAGACAGATGAAAATGTCACTTACGTTATAGCCCCGTGTGCAATGTTTATTCTCAGTCAAGGTCTCCCGACAATTAGGCAAGATAATGAATGAGCTGAATTTTGGAACTTCCAGATACAGGAATCACAGTCCAGATTTCCACAACTTAAGATACAATGAATGATGGTGGTCCACTGCATGATACCTTCAGGGCCTCTGGGGGATTTAAAAGTGTGTTAATTTACTGATTTACTTTAAAGAAAGTCACCATTCATTTGGATATCTAAGTATGCATTTGTATTAGATACTCTAATCCTTATTTGCAAAGGAATCACGGAATTGCAGTTTATGGAAAAGTAAGTGTGGTTGTTCTGCGTCTGCAGGATTCAAAAGGGAAATTTTCTGACAGTAACTTCTAAATAGATTTAGTAAATATTCTCTCTACAAGGTAAGAATTTAAACATTGTATAAAGATAATGGAGGAAAATTTTTCCAACCAGACGTATAAGACAGCTGTTGATATTCTAAGGATTTTGCCGACTGTAAAATGCAAAGAAACTTTGCACACAAAACAAAAACTTAAAAGTCAGCCTGTAGAGACTTGGCTGAGCATGTGAACATTGATGTACTGTGGGTCCTATTTGCAAGACTTGTAGGAGGAAGCCTTATGTGTAAAAATAATATGTTAGCCAGAGAGAGAAGTTTTCAGAGCTGCATCTGACGGAACCACATGAAATATATGCTTGGAGAAAACAATCACAGGGTATCAATTCAAACACCTCATATTGTACCAAATGGCAAACAGGAGTTTGAAAGATGATCCAGGCTTTTCCTTCAGCCAAATGCCCTAGCCTGCTTGCAGTCACTGAGTTGGCCTTTTATTTAACCAAGTACTCTAGACAAATATGGGTCCACTTTCAAAATTATTAAATTTAAAAGACATACAGACCACTCGTGAAGACCATCAAATGCTATTTCAGGTATCTCTATATGCAGTTAAATCAGGGGGAGTAGACCTTCGGGTCTTTATACCTGCTTTGCATTTTTGTACCATTAATAGATTCCAACAATTTTAGAAGTTGCTAAATGAGTCTTAAAGGTGGGAGCTGCTACTTTTCTTAACATTGTTGCAGTTTACAGCTTTTATGTCACCAGATCCAATATATCAGAGTTTTAGTAGTTCAGTTGGACATTGTTTAATCAGTACTTTCATTCCAAGCCTCCTGTAATTGTAAAGATTATTTTTCCAGTCTTATATTGTAAAATATAGGAGTATGTGAATTTGAACAAAGTTGTAAAGCTCTTTGTGAAAAATGTTTAGGTTTAAGGCGCCATTTCAGTGTGGGCCACTTACCATAATATTTATGTCTGCAGTCCAGCTCCCGAGATTTCACTTGTCACTACCTATTTTGGAGAGTCTGCAGTCTGTGAAGTTAATACTATGACTGTTATTAAGTTCATTTGAACCCATGCGAAAAATATGCTTCGACATTTAATTCAAAGTTTAAAGAAATCTGAATTTATTTAATTTGTTTTCTTCACAGTCTTTTTTTCCGCCTTCAATCTAGACGTTGAGTTAAACCTGAGGAGACATAGCCACATCACACTACTCTGTCAGGGCTACAGAGTACACTGTCCTGCTTACAGCTGTAAGGAGCACAGTGTGCCTTATTCAGTTTTCTGTTATGCCCTAAATCATTTTTCAGTGGTTTCAATTTATTTCATGGCCTTAAGAGAATTTTCTGACCCAAAGGCTGGAAAAACAAAAATCTGAGTTGATGATTTACAGCTTTTTACGACACATGCATGCGGGTTGTAACCCACACTGTCCGTGAAGAATCGCTTAAATGAGGGTTTTTCACAGACTGTAAATCCAATGCTGTTCCTGAAAGAGAAAACATGATTGGCTGTGTGATTTGTTTTTAAAATTCAGATCAGAAGGTGAATGAGTGTGAATTTAGGCACATAAGCTTGATGCTTTTTTTTTGTTTGTTTCCTCTGAACTTTTTGGGGGTTTTTTGGCACTTGTCTCCTCCTCTCACAGTGTTTCTCTGTGGTCAGAGAGCGTTAAGAAGTTATGGAAAGCATACTGATTCCTCTGATGAGCATTGCCCCACCATTCCTGATAGGAAAAAGAGGAGATTCATCCTACGGTCTGCACTCAACACCCCCACCCCCCGGACCCGCAATCGGGGATGTGTATGGTGGGGAGAAACCAGGGATGACAAATAAAAGCTGAACCCTTGAATGGCAAGGTTCTGCTTCCCGTAGCTCTGTTTGCAGCACGGACCCCGGAGGCCACAGCCCCTCGGCCCAGGGGGTTGTCAGTTACTGATGGGGCTGTTGTTGGATCCAGTGTGAAGGGGGCCGAAGAAGGCCCACCACAATCCCACTTGTTAAATAGCATGAATTAATGAAGTGGCAGAGCTGGGAACTTCCTACCCCTGAGCGGCTTGGGGTAAAAAAAAAAAAAAAAAAAAAAATGCACTTCTTTAGCATTTCTATGGGCCCCCAACTTCTTTTCATCCTGTCGGGTTCCCCCTTCCCTCCTCCTTCACACCATCAAAACTTTTCTTTTTTGTGTTTCTTTTTTTTTTTTTATGGAAGTCCTTTAATCCTCAGGAATTATGCCGGGCCTGGAAACAGCAACAGATAAGCAGCCTCCAAAAAACGAAACAGCTTCAACATACATAAATGTAAATGCAAATATAGGTGGCGTTCATAGCTAAGGGCGCAGAAAGTGAAGATGAAACAGAGATGTAGATGCCGCTGTTTGGTCCTGACATCTGGCCCAGACTTTGTCTCAAAGCAAACCTTTGATAAACAGAAGATTCTGCAGGGCATCAACAGCAGGACGGGTTCCTGTGGTGCAGCAGTCTCCATTTTTACCACCATTCCACCTTCTTAATATAAGTTATTTATTAGTATTTAGTTGCCACTTCACAAGCCTTATGCTATGAATGATTTCTGCACACCTGATTTACAGATGGCCAAAGATGTAGCAACACTTTTACAGCACTGTAAACTGCAGCAGTGATGCTGATGGATAACTGCAGCTTATGTTGCTTATGGTCCAATAAAAGTCTTGTCAATTACAAACCTCCAACAACATTTATCAAGTCTTAAGTTGAGACAAAAAAAGTCCTTGTCTCAGGTCTGCCTCTGGCTCGGAAGGATACTCCCAATGGTCTGTTGGTCTCATACTTGTTGATTTAATGCACACAAACAGAGTTCACACTCTCCAGTGAGGCCTAAGGGCTGTAATGCACGGTTCTAAACAAAGCAACGATCCTGATTGCTTGTTCGTTTTCAGCAAACGAGTCAATTTTATGGAGACAGATTGGCCTTTAGACCGCGGCTGCAGCTGGACCTGGCTCATCTCAAAGTCTTCTACAGTGGTCCCTGCAGTGAATCACACAGAGTCAGACTGAGGCCAGTGTGCCGATAACACAAACCACTCCGAGGTAAGGGCCGCTTGTCTACGACTCCCCTAATGGGAGCGTGTTTATGCTTTGAGTTTTTATCGGCTGTGATGGGCCCTCCGCCTGCTGCAGGGGCTGGAATTTCTCTTCTAAAAGCCACAAATCATGTAAATAGAAAAAAATTTAAGAGATAATCAGTCAAGGTGGGTAGAAAGTGAGCAGAATGCCTGTCACATGTGTACACATTTGGCTGCAATGGTATCTTCTCTTTGGAGCAGGCATGCATGCAGAGTCCATTTTGTCCTGGAGGGAGAGAATGAATGCAAGTCCAAAGCTTTGGCTCATTTACTCACTTTGGGAGTAAAACTCTTTAAAGGCTCAGATCCCAAACTTTGATATGCAGCTCCCCGTCGCACCTTTGTTCCAGTAGAGGAAAGTTTGCTTGGCGACTGCAGTGGGTAGAATAACTGATGCAGACGCTCTGATGTCTGGCTGCAGCCACTTTCACTATTTGATGAGATTATTGTTGGCTGTGCTGTTAGTAGATGATTGTGATTTATTCAGTGAATGTTATTTGAAGCATATTAAATCTATTTTCAGCTTCATAGAGAAGAAACAGCCTCCATGGCTGGCAAATGCAAGGGCGATGAGTAGGCAGATCCAAGAGATTAAGCATTTCTTTCACAGAATAAGGACCGTAGAAATGAATATTGAGCACAGAGTCAATATTAAAGGTTTTTATATGGATTGGTGGATTTGAAAAGTAAAGTACAGTACATTAAGTACAGTACAAGTACAGTAAATTACTGAATGAATGATTTCATTCAGACGGATTACAGATTTAACTATGTCTATGGATTTAACCAATTCATCCCCTTCGAAAATATATTTCCTATATCACAGTTATGATGACATGGAAGATGTGTATATGTAGGCTTAGTAAAATACTACGTTTTAATACATCAGCCAGTAGTCAAAGGGTACATTAGATTCGACTATCCTTCAGATTCTTTGATAGTTCTTCACTGTCCAATACTCACTGTACCCTTTAGACAGGTTGGATGACATATAAAAGTTGGACGATCAGGTTTTTCATAAGTCCAACCAGGAATGGGTGATATATATCGAATATACTCAAAGTATCTCAAGTTTTCCTCCCCATGATGGTTAAAATGACTTTATCGCAATAATCAAGTGCAAATTTTTATGTCAAGATTAAGCCGTTGTATTTAATTCGCTATGAATTTAGTTTGTTCCACAAGCTATGAATATATCACTAACTCCTCCTTCAAACCAGAAAGTGATCTGGCACAAACAACAAAGAGCATGTGCTTTTACTCGCGTCAGAGAGACAGCGAGAACTAAGGTGACAGCAGGAGTTTCAGCTAAAAAATAAAATGAGTCTGAAGAGGACCCAGATGAGCTTGTTGTAAAGAGAAAACAGCACCGCATAAGTATAAAATATACAGGTGCTGGTCATAAAATTAGAATATCATGAAAAAGTAGATTGATTTCAGTAATTCCATTTAAAAAGTGAAACTTGTATATTATATTCATACATTACATACAAACTCATATATTTCAGATGTTTATTTTGTTTAATTTTGATGATTACAAATGACAACAAATGAAAATCTCAAATTCATCATATCAGAAAATTAGAATATTGTGAAAAGGTTCAAAATTGATGGCCCCTGGTGCCACACTCTAATCAGCTAATTAACTCAAACCACCTGCAAAAGCCTTTAAATGGTCTTTCAGGCTAGTTCTATAGGCTACACAATCATGGGGAAGACTGCTGACTTGACAGTTGTCCAAAAGACGACCATCGACACCTTGCACAAGGAGGGCAAGACACAAAAGGTCATCGCTAAAGAGGCTGGCTGTTCACAGAGCTCAGTGTCCAAGCACATTAATAGAGAGGCGAAGGGAAGGAAAAGATGTGGTCGAAAAAAGTGTACAAGCAAGAGAGATAACCGCACCCTGGAGAGGATTGTGAAACAAAACCCATTCAAAAATGTGGGGGAGATTCACAAAGAGTGGACTGCAGCTGGAGTGAGTGCTTCAAGAACCACCACACACAGACGTATGAAAGACATGGGTTTCTGCTGTCGCATTCCTTGTGTCAAGCCACTCTTGAACCACAGACAGCGTCAGAAGCGTCTTGCCTGGGCTAAAGAGAAACAGGACTGGACTGCTGGTGAGTGGTCCAAAGTCATGTTCTCTGATGAAAGTAAATTTTGCATTTCCTTTGGAAATCAAGGTCCCAGAGTCAGGAGGAAAAGAAGAGAGGCACTTCATCCACGTTGCTTGAAGTCCAGTGTAAAGTTTCCACAGTCAGTGATGGTTTGGGGTGCCATGTCATCTGCTGGTGTTGGTCCATTGTGTTTTCTGAGGTCCAGGGTCAACGCAGCCACATACCAGGAAGTTTTAGAGCACTTCATGCTTCCTGCAGCTGACCAACTTTTTGGAGATGCAGATTTCATTTTCCAACAGGACTTGGCACCTGCACACAGTGCCAAAGCTACCAGTACCTGGTTGAAGGACCATGGTATCCCTGTTCTTAATTGGCCAGCAAACTCTCCTGACCTTAACCCCATAGAAAATCTATGGGGTATTGTGAAGAAGAAGATGCAATACACCAGACCCAACAATTCAGAAGAGCTAAAAGCCACTATTAGAGCAACCTGGGCTATCATAACACCTGAGCAGTGCCACAGACTGATCGACTCCATGCCACGCCGCATTGCTGCAGTAATACAGGCCAAAGGAGGCCCAACTAAATACTGAGTGCTGTACATGCTCATACTTTTCATGTTCATACTTTTCAGTTGGCCAACATTTCTATAAATCCTTTGTTTTTATTGGTCTTCAGTAATATTCTAATTTTCTGATATGATGAATTTGAGATTTTCATTTGTTGTCATTTGTAATCATCAAAATTAAACAAAATAAACATCTGAAATATATGAGTTTGTATGTAATGTATGAATATAATATACAAGTTTCACTTTTTAAATGGAATTACTGAAATCAATCTACTTTTTCATGATATTCTAATTTTATGACCAGCACCTGTATAAAATATATATATAAAATTTATATTAGTGTAATTGTTTAACATTTTTTTTTGTTTCATTTCTATTACATTAACGAAGAAACAATAAGCAAAATGGACTTAAAAAAAAATCAACAATAGGTAGTGTTGTCGGTTCGAGCCCCGGCTGCGGCTTTCAGTGTTGTTGTGTCCTTGAGTAAGACACTTCACCCCCGTTGCCTACTGATAGTGGTCAGAGGGCTCGGTGGTGGCAGCGTACGGCAGCTTTACTAATGTCATTGAGCCCCAGGGCAGCTGTGGCTACACTGTAGTTTGCCACCATCAGTGTGTAAGTTTGTGCATGAATGACTGAATGTAGTGTAAAGCACTTTGGTCAAGTCTTCTGACTTGAAAAAGTGCTACATAAGTACAGGCCATTTACCATTCCCATGGCAGCATCAGCATACATAATCTGGTTTGATAAAATTGAGGTTTCCACTTGAGGAAATAGTGTCCGCTGTCTTTTAACACTGAGGATTCCTCCTCTTTGCAAGCTCAATGCAATGAGACCTCCATCAACTCAAATTGAGATAACTTACAAGAATAATAAATTAAATGTCAGGACAAGTTTCAAACTGTGGGAAATCAATTATTGTTCAAATACGAAGCAAGAACAAATTTAAAAAACTTTCTACAGATAAGAATTTGGCAAGACAATACGTTTAACAATAAAATACAATAATCACAATTCGATTTATCCTGATATTTGCTAATACAATAAGAAAGATGATGTACTGTGATTTTTATAACATTATAGCTTTGGAAAATCGTGTGAGATATTGTTGTGGCTCTACAGAGCAACCCACTAGGCTTTTGTACTGTGGGTTAAGTGTTATATAAAAGTAGGACAATTAAATGAATGTTCATCTATGTGGTATTTTTTCCTTCAAGATCCAATCGGCCATATTTTGAGTAAGTACAATATCATCTAAATAAATATTGTGATATTTAACTAAATCTATTTTTTCTAACACCCCTAGTCGCTTTTATAGGTTTATGTTATATTCACAATTAAAGAATAAGCTGTTGATTTATTTGCCACTCCTGGAACTTTAACTGTTAGTGTTTATTTAACATTTGTATCTACTCATCCACAAAAGCATTGTCTTTCAGATCACATTTAGGTACAGTTTCAACAGTGTTCAGCAGGTAGCTTTCCTTTGTATTACAGATCGTTGTCGTTTCAATGCTTGGGTTTATCACTTTGTGAAAAGTTGGAGCCAACAAAGAGATGATAAATCAGGCTTCCCACCGCTTATACAACCAAACTACAGGCTGCGTTCTGTTCAAATAAACTTTGTCAAGCTCAGCATCAGTTTCACTCAGTTCCCCGAACAGCTTGTTAGCAATGATATCCCAGCGGTACTCCCCGGATAAAATAACGAGTGGGTCACAGACTCCTCCTTTTAACAAAACACTGGGAAGTGCCCAGTTCAGAACTGGACTCAAAGGAAACTCAATGTCTCGGTGAAGCAGCGTTCTCATTAACTCCCTCTTGTGTTTTCCTATTAAGAGACCCCCTGCTGAAACCGCCTCTCATCCCTCGCTTATGCCAGGTAGTGCTGTTGATACCCCTTCTTTGATAGTAAAATAAAAGGAAAGTCTTGGTGAACACCCATTTGAGTAGTTTATGAAATTATCCAATTAAGAGCTGCAGGGTATTGGGACAGGAAGAAGAATGTAGAAGAAAGAGCCTTCTCTTATTCTCTCCTTTCTTTCAGACACAAACAGCCCGCACTCCCAGATCCCAGCATGGATTAATCACTCTGTCTAAGCGAATGAAAGGCCGCTCACATCTTTGAGGCCTTCTTTTTACAATTGAAGCAGTTAGACAATAAAACTTACACCACACAGTCTGCTCAGGCCTCCATAACTTACTCTACTTTTACTTTTTGCCCAGGAGTATTCTTGACATTAGCAATTCTTTACATCTTCACCCCTTTTTCCATTTAGTTCTCTTTGTTTTTGTTATGCGGTCGCTGTCCCCCCCTCCCACTCCCTTCACTTGTTTAATTGTTTTTCCACTTTCTCCTGTGTTCTCCTGTGAGAAGAAGCAGAACCAGATAATGAGGCGAGGAAAGGTCCTGGCCCATTAGTTACCGATGGAGGAGAGATCGGGAGATTTGAACGGCCCTCGTGTTCTTGCGGCATCGAGTCGGTTGAGTCAAATCACACGCGAGTAAACAAAGCGACGTGCTGACTCATGGAGCCGAACACAACAGAGATTGTGCACTGCAAATATTTATGCTCGTTGAGTTTAGTCAGAACGTTACAAGCTGTTCTCTCCTTGTGATATCCTATTCTGTGAAATAAACAGTGAGGGGGAGTAAGTATTTGATCCTTGTATGTTGAGAGTGAAATAATCAACCAATAAGCAACCAAAAATGAAGAAGAAATGGTTCTTAAGTTGAAGTTCGATCTTAAGTGTGTCATTAAATGATTCAATGATGACTCCGGGAAATAACTTATATTATGATTATGATGTGAGGAATATAATTATCACTAAATAGCACAGTGGAGTGTGGGTTTATTGTTGCTTGTTACCATTTGTTGATGTCTTTTGGCATATGTTCCGTGCATATTGCATTATATATTTTGTTCCAATTGTCTTAAATCTTGTGCAATGCATTATTTATGTTGATTGTCTTAAAGAAGCTATAACATGCAGAATCCTTTTTTGAGATTTTTAAGCTATGTTACAATCCTCATCAGTTAATCAACATTGGGTGACAAGTGGTGTTTCCATTGATTCCTGCATCTTCGAGTACTTCTTGTAAAGAATAAATATATAAGAGTGCCTAAACTAGGAAGTTACCATGCTGTGCCAAAACTGTCAATGAAAGCTCTCCTTCTCTGATTAGTGTAAAGATTCTAGTTCAAGTTGAGACCAAGTGCATTTTTTTGGTAAGAAATCTGCACTGGGTAGCTATCTTTTTTTGTATGTAATCTCTAATTCATTAATATCTGTTTATTGGCCATGAGATGTTTCAGACTTAAGAAGTGGGTTGACTTGACAACAACAGAATATGGCCACTACCTAGATGGGCAAAGGCAGCTTCACTTTAAATCTTTGAGGTTGGAGGAAAGCAACTATATTTCATAACAAATAAATACTTGAATAGTAATAAAGCCATTATTACATCATGTATTTGCATACAGGTGACTATGAAGTTTGAAAATGAACCCATCTAACAGTACATTTAGGTTATGGAATGACCGTGTCCACCTTTCAATTCTACAAAAAAAAATTTTGTTTTTGGTGTAAAATCTTGTATGATCTGGAACTTCATGGGAGATCCTGCATAATGGGGTAAGAATGATCATGAAAACCATCAATTATGAAAAAAATCTTAAGAATATGACTGCAACCTTACATATTGAATATTAGAGTAAACCTACCATAAACATGTGGGATGAGTTGTCAAATAATTACTAATCATTTACTTATTTCAGCTGTGTTCCTGTTGGTTATCTTAGCCTCAGGTAGCAAAAAAATGTTGTTTGGCAGCATCTCTTAATAGTGAAATAGTTAGAAATAGTTATCATAAAGTTACATAAACAGTTTGTTTTAATATTTGTACAAAAACATCTCAGCAGTCCATTTATACACTGGGAGGTAGTAGTGTTTTTTTTATTATTTAAGGCGCAATGGATTATACTGAAAAAATTATGAAAAAAAAAATAGTACTGTTCCAATAACTAAACATATAGGAAGAGGGTGGATCGTTGAGGTAGGATTTCTTTAGATGACTGGCATCAAACTAAATAAACATGGGTATTATGAGGAAAGCTTAAAAATTGGTTCAAGACCACAGAAAATAGAGAGAATGTATCTAGATGTAAAATATTGAAATGTCTGTTTTCTGTCTGTGACAGGTCCCTGTGCTTGCTTTGGTCCAGGCTTTCTCGTCTAATTCAGCGAAATAGAAACCAGACTGCCTGCTACATGATGGGGGTTTTCAGTATTTTAGCCATCAGATAATTTTGATGTGCTGAGTTCATACAGTTCACATTCTCATGAGTTAACCTGAGGCCTTTAAGGTAAAGATAAAGATGCAAGATTTAGAATAAGAGGACTATCAAGGGTAACTTCCAGAGCAGTTTAGCTAAGCATGAGCTCTGATTTGAAGACAATTGACACACACAAAAAACATGCTCTGAGATGTGAACAAACACAGACACACGCTTGCAGTGGAGCCAGTCGGAGGACAAATGGCTACTTGTGTCCAGCAGTAACATGGTCAGCCATGCCCCCCCTGAGAGTCCGCGTTTACTACCAAACAAATAACAGGAAACTCTGCTGGCCGTGTTGCGAGAACTTCAACAATCCACACCCTTGTGTCTTGTTCCGTCTGTTCTTGTGCTGACTTAACTTAACAGCCTCCTCCAGGCTCCTTTTTTTGCCTCAGTCAGACGTGGCCCAGGGCTTTGAGACACCGAACAGTCGCGGTACTTATTGTTCCAGACACATTGTGTCTCAGTGACTTCTTGTTTGTCCAGTTCCCTCCTAAAGTATAAGCAACGTCCAAAAAGGGAGATGTTGTATAGATTAAGGTTTTACAAGTTCCTGATACCAATGACGGCAAATTAAACAAGAAGCTTGTCTCATGTGGCTTGTTGCAAAATCTTCCACCCTGAGCTGCTTATTGTTTTTCCATATAGTGTTCTCAAGTACAATTTGGAAAAGTGGTTTTCCAAAAGGTCTTTTCCATCTGAAGCTTTTGTTTCAAAGTGCATAAAGACACCAGCTGACACACCACACATACTCTCACACACACACACGGCTACGAATAGATCTGTAAGCAAATCATTTACTTCATTTATTATAAATACTCCTGTGATTGATAACTTAACCAGCTGTTTTCCTAAAACTTTCACTTGAGGTTTGTTTGGAATTAAGTGCATCCTCAAGCTTTTCTTCTCTGCTGTTAATCCCTGCAGAGGTAAGTGCTTCTTACTGTATGTCAGCGTATCGTGGGCAGTACTTTTTAGCTTGTAAATATCACATAATTTAACTTACATGAATTTTACAAATAGGCTGACTGTATTTATAATCTTGTTTCACTCATAGGTGAATACATACATTTACAAAATCTTTCTTTTTAACTTTGCTTTTGGTAAAAATCCGATAAACCACATTATAAAAAATAAAAAAATAAAAATTAATTTATTGTGCATAATTTGAGTTTGGGGGTCTTACAGTATTTCCAGTAGGGATACGCAGAAATCTGGCACCCAGCCCTCAATCTCCAGGTGATGTTATAGGATTTAAAGACATTCACTGTCTGTAATAGATATATAGTCCCTATAGTGAGTTTTTGGGTCTAATAAAGGTTCACGATCCACATGTCATTCCTTATCTTTATTTCTTTTAGTTTATTTGTGTAGCTTCAGTTCACAATTCTTGTCATCTCAAGGCACTTTGCAGATACAATTAAATCAGATCATACAGTCAGACTGGTTAAAGCTGTTCTATCTGATGAAACCTAGCTAAAAGCTCCGTAAAAGTTAAAAACGTTTTTAAAAAACAATCCACTGGACTTGGTTTCCAAGATCTGAAGACGTTTCGCTTCCCCTCCAGGAAGCTTTCTCAATTCAAATGTCTGGATCCGCAGTGAGTTTTGCTAAAAGTGTGGAGGAGTAGTTGACTTTGCAGGATTCACTCCTCATTCTGTAGATATTCCCTTGCAGAGTGTCATAGACTCTGCACAAATCCCTCCTACTAAGCATGCATCAATCAACAATAAAGAAGAAAAAAGATTTTACCAAAAACAATACTGCAGCTGAATCACGCTCAGTATGAATGGCCTTCTGCCGAGTTCCAATAGGGTTTTAAGGTGAGAAAAACAGGCATGCACAAAGAACATAGAGGTAGTGATCCATAAATACTTTTAAGTTAGAAAAGGTCATGTTAAACTAGCTCCATAGGTGCTCTGTTTAGGAAATAAGCAGCTAAGCGGATGGCCTCCAAGTTAGTTTTCATGTCTAAAAGTGTAAAAGAGAGCACATAGAGTAAGTCACAGTAAAGCCCGGTGTACACTGTGCGATTTTTAGGGCGGTTTTCCAGTCGTGTGAGAATTTTTCGATCGGGCCGACTTTTAGACTGATCATGCGTCGTGAGTCGTGTAGTGTACAGAGGGTTAGGAGGGGCGATCAGCCGCTCACGACCACCTCCCGATCAGGAGAAAATCGCTCAGGACAAATTGCTCTGGGAGCATGCGTAAAAAAGGATTCTTCTTTTTCTTCTTCCTCTCATATGTAAACACAGAAGCATGGCGGGGGTGCAATATGTGAAGTGGAGTTATTTCTGTAAAATTGACGGACCGTAGTAGCCACGTTTGATCAGCCATGTCTTTGTCCAAATACGTCGTTGCCTTTTCTTTTTAGGGCTTTCAGCACAAAATTGCCAAGGCAGCGCATTGCACTCTAGTGAGCATCATAATCCTCTTCAATTTTCTGGCTTCCAGATAGACGAGTCAGAGCAGATCCATCTATCTGCAGAGCTTAGTCTGACATGGTTTTTGGTCGTACAGTGTGAGCAGGTAGGTCGCATCAGAGTGTTGGGCCATACGACTGAAAAAAATCACACAGTGTACGCCCAGCTTAAAAGCTGTGCTCATACCTATGTCTGCGAGAGAAACAGGACTTTGCACTAAAAAACAGGCTGATCTCTTTGTGCTATAAAGTTCTCAATGGCAACAGCCCAGATAGTATGTCCCTCCAGAAAGGTTTCCCAGCTAATCAGAACCAGGCCAGATAAAGCTAATATGACATTACACTAGGGGTTGAAGTAACAAATACTGCAGAATCAGAGAATGGTAGAAGAATGAAGCAAAATTAAGAAAATTTGTCTCTATGACCCCCACCAGCCTATGGCTACTGCAGAATTATATCATTAGACTGTTATCACGACACTGTTTAAGCCTAGTCTTAAAAGTTAAAACTTACTGGGTAAGGTAAGACCAAAATGTCTATACAAAAAATACATGGATATATTTATCAAACATACACCCAGTAAAGTCAAACAAATATTTTTGTTCATTAGGTTAAAACAATAATATATCAATAAACAGGATTGTTTTCTTTTAACAGAATAAAATGTATGTTTCTTTCCTTAAGGAAGTAAAAAATCTGATAAACTGCATCAAGATGCTTTTGCTAAGTAAAAAGTGTGGGAAAACCTCTGTGTCGGCAATTGGTAAGCTTGTGAAATGACAAAGATGGACTATATATTTGTCATCCTTAAACTCTGCAGAACACAGCCTGATCACCTATTCTCATGTTCCTCTCTGTGGGATTTCTAGCAAAAACCCCGGCTCTCCTGACAACGTTTTAAACCAAATGAGAGCGTGGGTTCAGGACTCCTGATGTTTCATACTTGATGAACATGAACCAACTTTGGACAATGTCATCAAGTTAGAAATAAACAGCCTGACCGAGCGAAGGCGGAGAGGCTCGGAAAACTGATTACAGGGCTGCAATTTCTGGCCCACACTTGACCAAAGAATCAACATATACGCCGTATAACATTTCAAGAATAGATGAGAAGAGAGAGACGAAGCAAGAAAAGAGAAGAGTGTTAGAGAAAAAAAAATAGCATTACTCTCCTGAATTGCCAGCTCTGTGGCGTCTGCCAGCAACAACACTGAGGGGAGTGTGTTGCAAAGAGGAGTGCAGTACTTTTTGGATAGATTACATTTACGACCTGAACTCTGCCCAAATATCGGAGAGTAAAATAAGCACCGCCATTCTGTTGGAAGCCATGGCAGCATGGTGCAAACACTCGACCTTATCTCATCTCTTCCAGTATCTCCTAAAAGCAGATTTACCATGTTTAGGATATTTGGAGTAAGGTCTTTATCCTCTGTGCACTCCCTCAGTTTGACTTATCGAAGATAAACTCCATCTGCAATCTGTGTTTGTTTTTATACGTGCGCTTGCGCTCTTAGCCAGTGTGTGAGTGTAGGTGAGATAATGCAGAATACGTCAGTCTGGACTTAGATTACGTTCCGGCCATGTTGAATGATTCACTTCAGGGTTATCTTTATTCTTTAAGATAAGGTGGACAGTTCTCAGACTCCCACTCCCACACTGTTACTCCATCCTCACTGTCTTGGATCCTACCTGCCGTCTAGCTGGTTGCAGACTTATGGCGGTAATGGGAATTTTGAAGAGAAGCAGCAAAAATTGGACAGTAACTCATATAAAAACTGATAAGAGATGAAGGCATAAAGGTAAACTGTGCAATCCTAACATATTTACATCCTTTAAAATATGTCCTGTTCTGTTCACTTTTTTATTTTTGAGCTTTTAACGTCACAAGTGGCTCTCTTTTCTGAACGAGAGGGTGAGAATTCAGTCTGGATTCGAACCCGGGTTGACCACGTTGAGAACTAAGACCTCCGTGCATGGGTGTGCGTGCTAAATACTGCGCCGCTGAAGCTCGCCCCATCATGTTAACTTTTTACAAGCATTTGGAAAAAGGGGCTTTAATGTAAAGACAGCTAAATTTAAGTTTTTGCATCAAAAGAGCTGGTGATGTCAAAAGCATAGGCATCGATATTTTAAAAACCGTTTGTAAATATTGGTTATCTGCCTTAGCTGCAATGTTATTATCTGATATCGACATCGGCCCAATATTTCATATTGGTGTATCTGGAAAAACCCCCACTGTGCATCAGTTTGAAGACCTCCTCCTTACCATGAGACATAGCGGCAGGAGCATCATATTGCATCTTTTCTTTACCATGGCATGGAAAATGTTCAGAGAGTCCAAAATTTATGTTCACAGGTTGGCTATTTTGTCGAGAATGCTGGGATAAAATGTAAAAAGCGGGTAGAGTCATAACCCAAAAGACTCTGATGTTCAACAAAGTATTAAGTCAGAGGAGATTATTTATTTTTATATTTCCATCCATTGCACAGATATGCACTACTCTGTGTTGCTCTAATAGCTGTTGCTTGACAAAATTTTAAAAAGTTCAAGTGGTATGATTGATTTTACAAGGCACTTTGCGCTACAGTGGCTTCAAATATCTCCTTGTCAACACTTTAGCCAATAAGTTCTTCTCCAAGGGCAAATTGTAAAACTGGAAAACCGTTCATTTTTCCTAACCCTGGCCAAAATATAATGAACATCTGCAAAAATAACACATCTTAATAAGATTTTCCAAACAGCTCTCCACAGATTATTTGACGTCACTTCTCTTTTCCGTTCTTGTCATTTTGTTCTCTTATAAAGTCTCCCTACTTTCCACCCAGCCTTTCCCTCTCACTCAAACAGACTCCATTCATTAGAGTGCTGTATTTGTCCATACTGTTCAGCTTTCTCTAAACAAAGTGGATGAAGCAAACACCCAGGAGTGTCTAATGGCCTCCCCAGCTGTTGATGCACTAATTGCGCCGTTCTCAAACCGCACCGTGTCTGTCTCCTTTAGTCGTGATGGATCTTCGAGAAAGGCTTCAGCGAAGGCCGATTGCAGATTGAGACGACACACGTGGAGTTATGGTTAGCATATATCACCCACTGCTTTAGAAAAATTGCTTCCTTTCTCAAACACAGCTGCAAGAGTCTGATGTCTCTTGCTCAGATAAAGAGAAGTATAACAAAAAGAAAGACTATGGATAAATGTTAGTGTCCAGTTCCACCTGAAACCAGTCAGACATTGGAAAATTCTTTGTATCAGCCTGTAAAACTTTTTTACCTACCTTAACTTGAAATTCCCTTGGTGATTGTTAATGTGCCTGGAGATGCTAAAAATGATTTTCTAACGAAGATATAAGCAAGTGGTTTTAAGTGAAAGATAATTGTAGCTTGTTTTTAAGACTTAATGTTGTGGAATGTGCTGATGCTGCGTTACTTTCTGACCAGCACCACCCAGAGCAGCAGAAGTGAACCACATTCTAGGACTGAAGGGAACACTAAATTCTCATTTAAGGCGTCCAGGTTTGCTGAATGTTGATTCTCTGTCACACTGTTAATGGGGATTTACCTCCACATGCTTAAATTGCTCTCCTGCTTGGCTCCCGGTGGAATGCAGTAATAGCTGCAGAATATAAAGTACAACACTTGAATAGCTTTTGTCATTGCTAAGAGATTAATCCACAGCACCTCATGGTGCCATAAGACGTTTAAAAACCCAGCGGTGTGTATAATACACTCTAACACTGGTTCACCACGGTTAAAGAGTGACAGAATCACCCAAACCATTGCTTATTTATCAATACTGGCATTGTTCCTGATTTGAATTTTTCACAATGGTGAGCAATTAAACACCAGAAGGAGAGTTTATTTTCAGAGCTGATTGTAGCGGATGGGGTTCAGAAACTGGAAGAGGGTGGGACTGAACTTACAGACAGTTCAGATTAATTTGTAAAACTCAGATATTCAACTCAGCTTTTTCCAGGTTTTTAAAATAATCAATAAGCCCAAACAAACCCACCTACTTTAATATATATATATAAAATATAAGACATTTATCAAAAGACAAAGGAACAGCTAAAAGAAATATAGTCAAAAAATTTCTGAGACTCTCTTCAGCCTTTATCCTGGTTTTGTTATTCCATAGGGTGCCTACCGAGAACTGAAAAGTCAAGGAAAATGTGGAATTTAAACTGTTTTCCAGCCTTAATTTGTAAGTTCCTGTAAGTCTGAGTTTGTGGATCCCATCTGGAAAAAAGGGAGTTTCTCCATCCAAGTCCAAAAAGAAAAGGGATCAAATATATGAAGATGACATTAACTTTTTCCTTAGTGTGACTGGACTCAACGCAGAAAATATTAGATCTTTATTAACCAGCTCTCTTAAATAAAAAAGGATACAGCTCTCTATAAATCCCTGTCCATCCATCCATCCATCCATCCATCCATCCATCCATCCATCCATCCATCCATCCATCCATCCATCAAAAGGCCTGTGAAGATCTTTACTAGTCTAAGTACATAAAACAGCAGGAAAACTTACTTCACTGACTAAAGACAATAACAGGGTTCCTTTGATTGTTGTGGTGCAAGTATGGGATTTTGTCTCATCCTCTATAGCGCAAATATACACCACCCATGGAAATAAGTTATAACTCTGTACTGCAAGATATGCCCATCAGGCAGATATAACATTTTTGCCTGATATTATATTTTATTGCATCAAAACTTTAATGTATCTGTGTTAACTTTGCTTTAATTTAACCTACCAAATTAATAACAATCATTAAGAACCTTATAGAAATAGACATAATTAACATTTATTTTTTCACTGATGGTTAAACATCCTAGTGTTTTTTTCCATTTGTTTTCTGTAAAGTATGAGAATGTTTAGCAAATATTCATGTGTTTCACTTCAACAGTAAAAGAAAATGCCTTTTCTGGGGTGCACCAAATGCAGGTTTTCTGCTGATCAATTACTGAACTTTAAAAATCCTGATATGCCAATTCCAATTTTCACCCATGCTTTACAAAAAATAAAATAAAAGACAGAGTAAGTTTTTGTATGATTGTAAGACACCTTCCATATTTATCTTGAAAATCTATAATCAGTCCCTGTGAAACAATAAAAACAAATTAATAATAGTTTATAGCATTGACAATGTGGGATTTTACTATGTGTGATTGCAGAGCAGAGCTAGATAAGATTTGTGGATAAGATTGGTTTCAAACTTCAGTTTTTTACCAAACACCATTTTCCCAAAATGAAAGAAATTGAGACTGATTGATTTTTTTTTTTTTTGGTGTTGTACCAGTTTTTACCAATACAGCTCTATTCCTCTCTCGATGTTGACAAACAGCTATATTCTTACCATCAACATTAATATGTTTTGTTCAAACTCTCTGTGGCATAATGTTACATCATTTTTAGCAAATATGAGCCAAAATATCCTGAACCAATGCAGGAACTTTACCGGCCTGCCTGATATTTTTTCCGATGGTGAGCTTAGAAGTAAATCTGAAATCTCATAGAGAGAATGCTTTTCTCCACAGACAAGAAAAAAGTGTAGAACAAATTAGATACGGTGTTTAAGCAATAAAACCGATAGGCGCATAAACGGCATCTGCTAACGCTATCAAATAACCCTCCGTCTGCTCGCCTCTCACACCTAAAAACTCTCCAGTTAAAATTCCATTCATGGATCAGTCTGGTCACACATTTCTCACACTGATCCTTTCCTGATCCGGATCCTTGATTTGGCAGAAAATAAACAGACCAACAATGAGCGGTGTGAGATTATGGCAGCATCTTCTCACGGAGCCACAAAAACCTTTCAGTCTCTTTGGTGTTTTTTTTTTCACGTGAGCATGTTTGAGCTTTCAAGTAATGAGCATGATCTCTAAAGGTGCCCAGCAGGCCGGGGAGTGCTTTTGACAATTCCATTCTCCGTCTGGCTGACCCTAATCTGGATTAGTTGATTTTCTTTCCCTGGATTACCATCTTGTGGTTCAATTAAACATCACGCAGCCCAATGAGTTTGAATCGTGGCATTACTGAGTGCTGCCGGGAGGTAGAAGCATAACTGAAAAAGATCCAACCTCAATGTTTCCTCCGTGGGAATCCTATTCTCAACTGTCCGGCCATACCATCTGCCTCTGACAGATTAGTCCTCTCTGTTTTCTATTCCAAGCAAGATACATCTTTGCAGTTACTTTACTTTTACATTTGTAGACATGTCAGTATTTCTTTATGGTATTTTTATTCAAATTTACGTATGAGTGCATCAAGTTTCACGTCCTAAAAAGCTATTAAAAATTTCTTAATTAATAATTAATTACATTTATTTCATTTTCAGCTGTTTTTTATGTCATAAAAAAGCATTATGCATTATAAAGAAATACGTTTTTATAGTTTGGTTTTAGCATGGCCCTTGAAAGGGTTTAGTGCAAGCTTTCTATTTGCCAATTCATAACATATGATTACTGTTCTTTTTGCATTGGATAAGAATTTTGCAAATTTTTTCTCTATCACAAAATATCATGCATTATATATTTTAAAGTTGTATTAAAAGTTTCACATCTTTGTTTAAAGATATAGCTTTAAATTCATATCTCCATAGACATAACTTCTCTTCTTTTTCAAAGTATTTTAGGTGCTAGATAATGCCTCAGAAGCTAATCACTGCAGGAAGCTCAATAGGAAACATTGTATTTATAAAAAAAAAGTATTTTGATATAAAATAAGCAGGAAGAAAAGTATTTAAGGTAGCTCTGTTAGCTGTGTTCTGCAGGCAAAGAGTAGAAGTAGACTTAAAGTCTAATGTGTAGCTCTCCCGTCTACACAATGTTTTTTTTTGTATACAAAAACAGACTTAACAAGTAATTTCTTCACAAAATTTGGTGTCAAAAGTTATATTTAACGGGGGTAAAAAGACATTTTTGTTTGTTTCTTTAAGTCTCATTTGGTCTTGCACAAAAGATTTTTAAAGGAAAGTAAACTGTCATGCTTTCAGGTTTGACATAACCCAACACCTTACAATGACTGGAGAACTATGCTAGGTATATTGGACAATGTTGGGAAAACATAAAAACAGAGAGCGGAAAAATGCTTTGGGTGTATTTTCACTTCACTCACTTCTTAACAATCTTTTTATTTATTTATTTATTATTTTAACCATTTTTTGATTTGCTAAATACTGCATTGAGCACTTTTTATTATGCCTATAAAATTAAAATAATCAAGTGCTCAAGTATATGTTTAAAAAACAAATACTTTAGCATTAAAATTGTCTACATTTTGGCCAGCTGGGATATCCTTTAGGGGAGGACTTGAATAAGAAGTACCTCTTCAATTAATGACGCTTAGGTGCCCTTCAGGAAGGCACTTGACCACTCATTTGTGCTAAAGAAACGTCTAAAGGAAGGCTCTGAGTTTCCGGCAGGACTTGGCTATCTTTAAGAGGGCACCTCTCAGGTGTGAATGTGTGTAGCTGTTAAGATTTGAAGTACGCTACTTGAATTTCGGCTCAGCAAAATCTCTCCCTGGGTGGAAAGATGATAATTCAATGGTGCAGTGATGTACAGAGTTTCGTGTCAGATGGAAATTATATCACCCTAATTGAAAATAAACCCCTCGCTGTGTCGCAGTCTGGTATGCTAATTTTATTTTTTATTTTTTTCTCCAGAACAGAGCCAGAGAGTGCCATAGCATTTATTTAGTTAAAGATAGTCTGTTATTTTACATAACTTTTTGGCCATTGTTTAAACAGGTTGGGATAAACAGTTGTGGCCAAGAGCTGGATAAATGTGAAATCTGAGACTCATGTCAGAGGAATCTCAAATGAAAGAGGAGCTTTGGAAAAATAGAAAGAGGAATTAGGTTGAACAGATGGAGATGATAGACTGAGAGTAGATTTAGAGAGAACTTTGTCTGGTTATTGGTAATATGTAGTGCTTTCTTTATGATTGATTAATCCTGTAAAAGAAGACTTAGCGCATCACATTTATAACTTTGCATTAGGTTTTAAGAAAGACAGCAAGGAAGGCAAACTGCAGGCAGAAAAAAATGTTTATAGGAAGATTAAGTAGAAGTTAAAAGATTGAAAAGTGGAAAGTTGAAAGCTCTGACCGATTCTAGTGTCTTCCTTGTCATCATTTAGGGTCTAGATTGTTGCTCTCTTTTTTTCCCCTCTGTCCTTTGCGTTGTGCCAAGTGGTTGATTTCATCCACGCATGCTGGCCTGCAGCTATTGCTGGGGGTTGGCCGGATGGAGGTGGAGGTGGTGACTGTTTCTGTCGCTGACCAGATCATATGTGACACTGTAAGCCCATTTTACCCCGGCGCAGTCCGTCTTAAGTCCTCTTCTCTGTACTGACTGACAGCAGCCAGACGTTGTCCGGCTTAGACACCGGCAGCTTCTTTGTTTCACCTCCTGCCCTGGATGACGTAAACCATCAAACCAACATGGATTTCCTTTTTTATTTTCTTCTGGGATGTCACGAGAGTGGCTACGAGGGTTTTTGGGTAAATGTTTTTTTTCTCAGCGATGTTTAGGTCGAACTATCCCAAACGATGAAGAAAATCCCACCTGATGGCTCATGATGCAGTTCTACTTGTGTTTGTATTTTCCAAAGCTGCTACATCACATACGGATTGTAGTAGTGAACACAATCAGCTTTTCCCAAGGCTCATTGTTTAAATTGTTGTGCAAATGTTAAATTTGCCTGCCACTTCTTAGGGTTGTTTGTATCTTTGTTTGGGTGTGGATGGACCTTCGGACATGCTGTTTATGACTGCCGTCATCTCCACATTGTCTGCCACAGATATTAATAATGACTTTTCGTTTTCTTTTGTTTTGCTTTTGTTGTAAAACACTTTCCTCACTTGTAAACACCAAACACTTAGGCTTTTGATGTTTTATTGAGTCTTGCTTTCTCTTCTCTTGTTTAAAGTAAAACATATAACATTTCTCAAAATGTTTTTTCCAACTCTAAAACACAAAACGTCCCATCTGTCTCAACTTTGTAGACAAATGAGCTTGGAAATGGTCATTCCCTTCAGAAAACGTCATTTTTTCATGCCACAATTACAAATCATGAATATTTTATTGGGATTTTAGATCATCATTGTGAATTAGAGGGAAAATAAAGTGACATCTATATGTTTTGAACCTTTTTTTTTATTTTGTATTTTGGAATCTCTTAAAATTTTGTCTAACCCGAGAAAATCAAGTTCAACATCTCAAATCACCTTTGCATATTTAGAGACTTGCCCAATTGGTTTTGCAAAACACAACTCCCATCAGACTGGATGTGAACCGCAATTTTAAAGTCTCTCTATATTCTCTTAACCTTGCCTGCAAGCTGAATTCTTGTGGTACTCACAAATGCATGAAAAGCCATCATGTCCTATCACCGTTTCCCAAAATAAGACGGTACATATAGTTGTGTTGACATGAGGTATAGGAGGATGCACCTTTAGCTGATGCAATCATATCTGTTTGGTGAGAATCTACAATTTCATCTTTGAAAGAACAAGAAGAGTGTAAAATGGTAAGGTGTTATGGCTTCCCATGCCATCCACTGCTATTTAATTTATTCCTGTAATTGGCTAAGACCAAACTTTGTCAGGCGGGCTCAAGGTGTCGCTGCGCCCAATCAGGTCCTTTTTTTCCAAACAGATTTAATTGGAGCAGTCCAGATTAATATTGTGCAAAAGGAAACCTGAGGGTTACTTATTATCTGGCTTGCAAGGTTAACATTTTTCTATATCTAGCTCTTGAGATTACAAAGTCCTGTAAAGTTACAGATATGCTTTGATCCAAACTGTTCTATGCTAGCTCATGCTGCAGGTTTGTTGTCGCTCCAGTGGAAGGTCTCAAGGCTTTGCAGGCTGTAGCAGGTTTTCTAACCTAATTTCCCTGCATTTAACTCCTTCTGTCTCCGTAGTATTTGTAAGCAGCTTGCCTGTCTCTTCTGAGGAGAAGCAATCCCCCAGCATTAAGCTGCCATCACTAGGCTTAATGCTGGGGACGGTGCATTCAGGGCGACGTGAAATATACATTTTCTGCCACACTTGTTGGTCAAAGACTTTTTTTCTCTTCATTACTTTTATTTTTAGAAATCGAATTAACTTGATTTAAGCTGTAAAATTCAAGCTTGTATAAAGCAACTCCAAAAGACTGAGTTTTATTCAAATTGTGTTGTTTTTTTCCATGTATAATGCCACATTACTGTGATAAAATCAAGAAAGTTAGGTTTTTGTGCAGTTTTTATTTAAACCAGCAACAAAAATGAACAGCAGTGGCCTTTTCCTCTTTGTGTGTTTCCTGATCCACAATATACATGTCAGAGCTGCAAGAAAGGTCAGCTAACAAATGGCAGCCTTGTACTAAACTGCGTTTTCGACCCCATTGTAACAAAAATGCTCCCACAATGCAACTGCTCTGAGGAATAAATCATCACCTTCTGACCTCGCGCGCTGACCCTGTAAACCCCAGAGAAAACCTAAAGGTGTTATGGATGATAGCAGAAACTGAGATAAAGGAGGAGGAGGGGAGGGAGGAGAAAAAAAAAGGCATTGGAATAGAAGCTGCTCCTTTTCTCCCTCATGGAGCTTTTATGAGTTTGACAATTAATAGTCTCTGTAGGTCTCTTGAAAGCTGAATTGGGCCAAATTGTTTCGTAGCTTTTCAGTTTCGTTCAAGCGTGCCGCACAACAACAAGAGAAAAAGGAAGAAAGAATGGTTGCGAAGGCGAATTACCCTTAAAGCGGCTTTTTTGTAACATTTCCTTTTTGTTTGCAGACACAAGCCCTATAGGATGCCTTCCCCATCCGCTCGCACAAGCGCCTAGTAGAGCGACTTGTCGGCAAACCAAGAACACTTTAAAACAGAGATCTTTCAGCAACTCTTCTTATTGCAAGAACAGTTGGTGAGAGAAAACAGATCATATTGAGACTGACGTTTGTTTATTTGGGCTTGACATCTGAAGGCAGACATTATTTTCGGTCGTCGCAGTAGCCGCACATCAGCATGCTATACATCAGTGGCTTTTTGCTTTACAGACAGCGAAGCATTCATGTTAAATCCGACCAGTAAATCAAGAAGAGGGTGCCTCAAATTATGTTGAACTTTAAAAGGAGCGGGAAGGGAGGGCTCCTGCCTTTCTATGAAGAAGGTTTTGGCTGCCATCTGTAAAAACATCAGGATGAAACTAGAAATGACCACGAACCAAGGGAAATATTGAGATGTATAGGCAGTATGGGAGAGTGCATGGAGTGCTGCTGCTTTTTAGGTCCACTGAGGGTAGACATAAAAAAAAGAAGCTGAGAATTCAGCTTCTTTTTTCAGCCACCAAAATTTCTTCCCATGCTATTTTTTTGTCTCAGGGTCTGAAGTGCATACAAATGGCTCGTTAATTAAGATGGATAGTACTTGTAAGAGGCTCATCTTCATGATAATAAGAGAAAGTTAAACATGTGAAACTTGTAAGACCTCTTTGTAGCGTGGAAGTAGTTGTGGAAGTTTGTGTGGGGTAAAAAAAAAAAGAAAATGCGGGGGAAGGGTGGCTTTGGCATTGCACATGTCTGAATGAGCATGTCATCGCCTACCATGTGATTGCTGCTTAGTTTTCATCTGCGTGGATCATGTGTGAAAAGAGGCAGCACTTTCCATGAAAGGCCTGCGCAGGGGGTGGGGGGTTGTCTGGTGTTGTTGAGTTATCTGGCAGAAATCTCTCGTACTTTAGTCATGTTAAATTCATCAAAAAAATCTCCACCATTTTTTTTTTGTTTCCTTTACTCCAGAGTTTAGATCTCTTTTTTTTAGGGCAAAACTTCTTTCCCGCTAAAGCCTAAATTACCACAGCAGATGTATAGCACACCAAGAGAGTACAATGGTTTGTGACCATTAGTAAAAGTAAAAGAAGGTTATCAAATGACAGGTTTAAGGCCCCGTCCACACGAAGCCGAACCCTGGCCTAAACGCACAAATTTTTCACCAAACCAGCCTCTCATCCACACGAAGCCGGCGTTTCGGGGGTCTGTAAACGATCTTTTTTTTATTCAGCCTTCAGAGTGGGAAGATTTTGAAACGCCGTTTTCGCGTTTCCATCTGTAAGCTCTAACCGCATTTTTTTTTTACACGCATGCGTCATAGCGTCGCCTCTAAACACGCATGCGTGACAAAGTATCACAACAACAATTCAACTGTGTTGAATGGTTGCTGCTCATGCTACTCACCCTGCTGTCAGGCTTACAACAGAATCTTCTTCTTCTGGAATATCTCCAGGAAGAACAGAGCAATATCGACGACATAGTTCAGCACCTGAATTTGACTGAACCACGAAAATGGACCCGCAGGGCAACCATGTATAAATATTAGTGCGCATGCCAAACATTTCGTCGCCTATTTTTGCTTTGGCACCACAGCGCCACTTACAGGCCTGGCATACATTTTGCAGCGTTTTCATGCATTCGTGTGGACGATCACATTTATTTTACGTCTCCGTCTTTACGACAAACGTTCTGGAAAATATTAGCGTTTCGTGTTCGTTTTGACTTCGTGTGGACGGGGCCTAAAGCAAAAGGAAAGACAAAAGAAATTGGACTGAGGCCACATGTGTTATTCTGCTTTATAAAATATAAAGTGAACCTTCAATCCAAGTTAATATGATCATAAACTAAAATGAAATACATTTCTTGCAAAAATATTGTATCTGTTTTAAGAAACATTTTGTGCATGTGTTTATTTTGACAAAAATTAACAACCTACTCGAGGTTCCTTCCTGCTATAGGGAGTTTTTCCTCTCCACTGTCGCTACAAGCATGCTTGGTGGAGTCAATGGGTCGATGCAATCAGCCTGTTTTCCTTAGAAAATTTTGAATCAGTCTGACTGTATGATCTGGTGGAATTGTCTCTGTAAAGTGCCTTGAGATGAGATGTGTTGTCAATTGGCGCTATATATAAATAAACTGAATTGAAAATTAAATATAACAAGTATAATAACAAGTTTTATGCACAAATGAAATAATCTGAAACAGAAAGTGCCACATGAAATTTAGACAGACAGTTTACTCTACCTCTGTTTCTGTTACCATAGCAACATTCTCCCCAAAGCTAACTGGTTGGGAGAATGTCATATATATCCACATCATATAAATGTAAACATGATATTTCTCATATAAATGTAAACAGGATTTCTCTTTTGTGCAAAAGAAAATTATTTACTAAATGGGTTTGACACATTAGGTGTTAAAAGCACAAGCATAGCACGTCCTTTTGAGGAGAATACAATTAAAGAATGAGTGGCATTAATTTGCAGAGAATTAAATATTTATAAGGATTTAATGGGGTTACTAAAAACAACTCAGTTGACCGGGTGAGATTGTTTGGTTTTGGTATGTTTAATATGAGCAACCTGTTCCGTGAAATGGGCCATTTTTAAATCGAAAGCAATCATCTGATTGAAGAAGAACACATGTTGAGCGCACAACACAGTTCTAGATATATTAATAGTTAAGACTAAAAGCCTTAGCAGGAAGTTAACAGCCACACCATTGAGCTATCCAAAGAATAGAATAGAAAATTCTGTCTGTTACCATCGTATTCATTTTTCAGATGTCTTCTTTTGGTACAAAACATTTGTTTAGTACCATAAATCATTAATTCAAATAATTCAACAAGTGTAGCCTAATATGATCCTTTATTTTCCCACAGGCTTTCAGAGAAAATCTGTGATTCTATCTCAGTGCGGATTAATCTTAAAGTTCCAGACCTTACTTTTTAAATAAGTGTAGATTAAAACAGTCATGGTAAAAACTACAATTGATGCAAGGGGACAAATCAGTGCCAGCTCGTATCACAAGAAACTGATTTAGTATATTTTCTTCAGTACAGGGGCCAGGGCCAGGTTTGCAGGGGTACTGGCCCCTGTTGGTCCCCATGTAGAGCAGTCCATGCCCAAATGGTAGTTTTTGCCAGTCAAACCAGCAACAATGCAGCTTTCTCAGTTAAGGCAACAAGCTTTAACCACAAAACCATAACTTTTAAAAAAGCGGGTTTATAATAGGGTACAAGTCCTTGACCTGCTGTTTTTTGTTTTTTTTTTTGTATGTTTTCTGTTAAAAATGAGCTATAAAGCTATATTCCCAACTCAGCTTTTCTCTTCTACCTCTGCAGCACTGCTTTTCTGTATTTAAAAAAGGTGGCTTTTGAGAGCAGACAAGAACAGTTCACCTGTCGTCCTTCAAAAAATCATTTTTTTTTTCCTTTCGAAAAACACATAGGTCATAGCTAGGACAAAATGTCCATGGGAGGTTTTAACCATATAAAATGCTACCTGCTTCTTAAATCTGCGGACGTCTGAACAGTTTAATTTATTTCCATTTTCAGTCTATTCTAAATTAAAACTGGTAGAAAAACCCTTTTACATCTTTTGAGGCTTATATAGAGTGTACATGATGGGCACTAATATTTATCATGAGTTCTGGTTTTCTCATCCATTATGTGTTCTGCCCTTCAGCACTCTGGAAATCTTTAAATGCTCATAGTCTCAGTCAGCGGTATGTTTTCATATACAAAGCCATATTTGGTGAAATGACTACTTTTTAAATTCATTTTTTTTTGTTTCTTTTTTTTGTCTGTGCTTTTACTAATACACCAAACCAAAAACTCAAGAGCGCCTAAAACACTTTGCTGCACTTTGTCATTCTGATTGGTCAAAAACTGTTAGGATTTTCCATCTTATTCATATTTATTCTATATGTAGTATTATATAAAACTTGTATTAAAATATAGAGAATTGGGTGATTACAATGTGGTAAAATGTTCAAACCCCTAAAAAAGAGAGCTTTTTAAAGGCTCTGTAGATATAAATATTGTCATTGGTATTAAAACGTAGATATTCTATATACTCTGAGGTAATATTCAGTGGTCATGAGTCTTGGGTTGCGGTTAAGGTTCACCCTGGATCATAGGTCAGCAACAAGTTTAACTACCACATCCCCCCCATCTTACACGTTCCCAAATTGTTTTCACACGCAAACACACATTCTTAACCACCCCCCGTCTCTGGTGCTACTTAGAGCTTTTTCAGAGATTTAACACTCGTGTGTTTGGGTGCTGATGTGCACAAGAAAGACAAGTTCTAATCCTAAAACTTCTTCACACGCTTATTGTCTTAAAAAAAAAACCCACAAAGACACAAGAAAAGCTAGTCACTTCAAATAAAAGCTTTTTAAAAGAAACAGTTTGAGTAATTTATTGTATTGTATCTCACAGTTCTGGGACCAGGCTAAGTTCTGAAACATTGTGCACAGACTAACATGTTTTTATTTGATTTTTAGATCAAATCTCACCAGACATCCTTCAGCTGATGTGCATCTCATTCTCTCAGCTTCTTCAAATCCCAATCTATTCATCATTTCTCCCAGCAATGATGAAATTGAAACTATAATAGTCTTTAAAGCTTCTAACTGCAGTTCCAGAGGTCCTGGAAGCCAAAGCTGGCCTCAGGAAAAGGGTGCCTGATATCTGCTGTGTGTCACTTAGATGGAAGATTATCAGTGAGAATCTCAGGGAAGGAAAGTTTGACTTCATCAGGTATCATATGAGCAGCAATTTCAACCAACTCTAAGGAATGCACATCAAAGAAAAGGGCAATTATCAGTGGAACATGATGATATCCATATTCAAATTCAGGGAAAATATGAATATTGCACCATTACTGTAAGGAAAAGCAGTATAATATGCCTATTATTCAAGAGCGCCAACTCTGCAGTGGTTATAAATTAGTGCTGTATTGATCCATTGCGCCATAAATTAAAGTATTTTTGCATCGTTTCAAAGATAAAACTCTAATATTGTCGAGTCTTCATGGTAAAGACAAAATCTTAATTTCATCCTAATGTTTGAGGCTATTTATTACTTGCTTATCAGCAGGTTGAAACGCATTTTTACAACCTGTGTAAAAATGTATATTTTTACTTGATTTTTTTATCTTATGTGAGATGTTTAAAATAAAATCTTTAAAATGGTAAACAGCAATGTGAAGAATTATACATGTTATGTTTTTAAAGAACAGCAGTAAAAAATGTATAACAACCTCTTTAGTATCTCTTTATAAGGAAGTTTAGAAGCTTTGGAGCGTACTGAGAGGAATGTTTTCCCTTTCTTAGCAAGATTTCTGGATCATCTGAAGTGCTGGGTGCACTTTTTTTTTTTTTCTTTATCTCAAGCTCAAGTTCTCTTCTGTATTTAAGCATGAGGAGTAAGGCACCAATGGAATGAGGTTTATTTGGTGTTTCTGTGTTGATTTTGACCAATATACATTAGAGTCCACTAGAGTTTTATTTAAAATACACTGGTATTTCAAACAATGGTTTCCAGGGTTCTGGAAGAGAGCCAGGCCCTCAGCATCATAGCTTCATCACTGTACCCATTAGTAGGCACAGTTTTTTTTTTTATATACATTTTTTATGGTAAAATTAATTTCATCAACTTGTTTTTGGAATATAAATCTATTTTGAATCTGAAGTCTTTTTCTCTTTTACAGTAAGGGTATTTTCAGCACTTTAAATGAAAAAAAAAATCAACAGAAATTTTAACTTATAGTCTTTTTTTGGAGGGGGGGTTGATAGGCAATTACTTAGAGCTTTGTTCCCCAGTTTCTCTTTTTTCCATGGTCTGCATGGTTTGAATGCTGTAATTGCAGGTAATTGCGGAGAGAGCGGAGCGATAAAGCCACAGACTCACGCAGAATCAGTGGCACCAACACGGAGGGAGGCGGCAGACTGCTCTTACGGTCTCCTTGCATTTTTAAGAAGCCTTTTAAAAAGAACAGACAACTGATAAAGTGAAAATAAATTTCTTTCCCTATATCTTCAAAGCATGGCGTTTCACAAATAGGCTAATTATTTTGTTTTTGAGCTTTCATCTCACACCAAGGAGAGAATGCTTGTTTTGAAGTTCCTCTAACCTCTGGATGCGGGGATTCACAGCCAGCCGTGTCTAACAGGCTATGGTAATTTTGATGATGGCTTTGAATTGTGCTTTACCTTCAAGGAGAGTTAGAGCTCACCTTGACTCCATTAGCTTTACTCTGATCTTACCTTATTATTCAATCCAGTCCTCACAGGTAAGAGTGAGAGTCTGTTTATAAAGTGAAGGATCTTGCAATCAGATGCAGGACTCTGAAAAGTGACTTCATGTCACAATTTTTTTTACTATCTGCTATATCTATAGATGAACCCCATAGGATGTGGCCCTATGACGTTGTAGCTATTTCATTCTCTTGGTCTATGTACCCTGCAGGAATGCTTGGCTCACTCAAGGCTTGAGGGGGTCCTGGTGTAGACAAACAATCTTTTAACACTTGGTGAAGTGGTCCACTGAGAGCAGACTGATCCTTTTTATTGAAACCACTTGTCTTTTTGTTGGTTGCATAAAGCAAAGGTACTCTGTGATAATCTGCAGACCCTCCCTTTGTTGTCTCTGTTTCTGACTTGCTTGGTTGTTTCGGCTGCAGAAGATTTTCAGGGGGATATGATCCCATCCTGGTTTCTCTCCTGCAGTATGCGTTTAGGTTTGGCAGCAGTCCAGCTTTGTCTGCGTATTCCCCTGGCACTTTCCCATCAGATTCCTCTCTCCTGAGCTCGCATGCTCTTTGCTCAGTCTGATGCCTGTGGTTAGAAGATGGATTACCCTTAAGGCATTTGTTTGACAGATCGAGCCAGTTGTGACTGTACACGTGCTAAAGAAGCTGTGGAGAAGAGATTGGTTTGACCTTGTCGTAACTGTTTAGATTTGCTTCCTGTTGTTGTTAAAACGCAGAACCAGGATTGCACTTTTACCAATGCCCTTGACCTGCAGAACCCTTGAGGTTTTAAGCTTCATAAATCTGGACCCAAGAGCCTGTGACGTCTAGTCTAAACATCTAAAATAACCTGAAGGAGAGTGATGGAGCTGAAGATGAAGTGACATAATGATCATCTCTGTCTCCAGAGCTCAAGCTTGTGAGCTACCTTAATTGTTGACTTCCTTAAGCCCAGACCTTCTCTTAGCACTTTCTTTACATAGATTTGATCAAATCCTTATCAAGCCTTCTTCGCAAGTTTAAAAACACTTCAAACCTTTTTAACAGTTTTACCGTCTTAAAGTTCCTCTAAAGCTGTTCACTTCTGAAATCTCTTTGTGACCAAATGGGTTCATCTTGATATACAGAAGGAAGTCAGTTCCATATCATCACTGCAAGGTGTTAAATGTTCTGCAGCCACAAACCAAGCCCAAATCCTGCCTCCTCCTCTGCCTTACTTTACTGATAACGATGTTGTTAATCTGCCTTTGGTTTACGTCAAACATGGTGCATGGAATTACATGGTTGGATCTTTACTTTTGTCTCATTGTTCCACAAGTCTTCATGCAGTTGAAATGTTCTGCTTTTTTGTCATTTTTTACTTTTTAATGTTTTCTAAACAAACTATTCTGAAATGTACTACTTTAAATCAAACCTCAGCCAAGCAAAGATGTTACTCTTTGGTGTGTTTTAATTTTTCTAAGTATTGCATGATCTTAAATTGGGGGTGAATTGCTTAGACATGTTTCTAAACGATTGCTCTCTATAGAATAATGGTTCCCCCACTTCAACTCTCTGGTATTTGCTGGTTTATGAGGGACTTTTTAAAATCATACCGGTATGTTACGAGCCAGGATCATGGTATCAAAATGGTCACCCAACTTTTTTATTATTGTATGTTTTCTTGGGCTGTACTGTAGGACAGTTTTTAGTGTAGTAGTTTTTAGTGTAGTCCTGTTGCAGCAGGAAAGTTCTGGATTTGCTTACTACTACCTACTTCATTGATATTGCTCCTCCTTTTAAAGCATAGCTGCATAACTTTTGACACAAGTATTACCTTTATTTAAAATATAATTAATTCCCAGGTCAATATTTTGGACTCGGTGCTCCATGCAGGCTGTCATTCTCAAAAACTCATCCACGTAACTTGAGAGGGTCACTTGAATAAGAGCGTCACAGAGGGGATTATATGACCCAGTCTAAGCTTTCCTTAAAAGCAAGAGCTACTAAGGCTAAATGTTGTTTTTAGCCAGCAAAACAGATATGACAGTTAACCATATCAGACATATTGTGGTTATATAGGATAAAATACAGAGGGGTGAATGTGGCCTTGTCCTTACAAGTAACTCTAGGACTTCTCTTGCTGGTCTAAAGTGGTCTGCTATCAGACCTAAAAAAAAAACAGCGAGCCTGTTTAATTAACACATTATTGCTTTAAAGAATATGATTCTGACTCTTTCTGTTAGACTGGATTTGATTCCTGCTTTTGAAAAGGATCAACTTCGGCTCATGCATATTAGTTAAAAACAAATAATCAATTTGAAACAATTCGGTCATAGAGTCATACTAAAACAAGGACCTGGAAATCATAGTCAACCTCTTGCCCCACATCGTCGTCAGCAGCGAATGAGACTCTTAATCATTTTGAGATGTTAAGTTCCTGCAGGAGGCTCAACCTGCTCTATTCTGTGCTTTTATGATCAGATGATCTCAACATTTACTGACCAACAGTTGCATCAGCTGCATTCAGAGGTTGGAATGATTCCCATTATCGTTGAAGGACATTTGAGCTGCTAATGAAGTGGATTTGTCACTGGTGGTGAGCAGAAGTGCAGGCATGCACTGTGCTACTCAACCATAGCTCACTACTTTATCAGGCTTTCCACAAGTTAATAAACCAACTGATTTGTTAACTGCAAAAATATGTGCTTTACAGTCTTGATTGAATTGTGTTTAATTACAGCATCCTTTGCTGCAGGTGGCTTCTTCCTCTCTGTCAGTTTGCTGTTCTGCTTTGGACTTGGCAGAACTGTATGTCCTATTTTTAAAAGCAAAACATTAAAGTTGCTTTATATTTTCAAGGCATGGAAAAGTGGTTCAGTGGTTTTCATGGATGCAAGTAATGTTTTTCCCTAAGTCTGTTTTAGGGTCATCTTTGAAGTCTTTGTCTGGTAAACCACTGCAAGTAGAACCTTAGAGATCATCCTTATTCTCATCTTTGCAGAAGTATTCACACATTAACCCTACAACTTTCTCACATTACAACCTAGAACTTCAGAGTTCTTCATTTAGTTTTGATGTACAGTAGAAGGACCTGCACAAAATGGGGCACAGTAGTGAAGCGGACTGGAAAATGATACGTGGACAAGTACATTTTCCCAGTAACCTGTGCAGATATAAATAAAGAATATCTAAAAAGCCATATGCTTCCAAAGCATTGAGAGAAAAAAAGTATTTTTGTAGTTGGTGTAACATAAACCTTTAAATTATAATTTTATGAGGTAGAACACAGACCAACCTACAGAATCTGAGGTCATGGGATCTAAATCATATTACCTGCCATGCCTACATATATCAAACAAGCTCTGGGAATTTTTCAGCAAGATGAATTCATCACAGCTGAGTAGGGGGAAGGCTCGTACACCAACTTCTTGGACAAATATCTTCCATCACTTACAGTCTCGTAATCGACAGCACTCAGGAGTTTCTCCGTGTGTACATCATTCATACCTTCCCATAAATAATAAAACCCTGGCAGCCAGATAGCAGCACCTGCAACTTGAAACAGTAGTTCCTGAAACACAATCTTATAGCTTGTAAACTAATGTGTTTCACCTGCCTGGGCAATGGTGTCTGGGTTGGAGGTAACAAAACCTCCCTTCCTGCTTGCCTCCACCCGTACCCTGTCCTGCCCTTGCTTCCTCTTCCTTTGATACATTTTTCACCAAATCTATTTGATATATCTCTGTCCCAAAGGAGCCATGCTAGTGCAAATCTGGAAGCGTAATTATGTCTAAAAACTGCACTTCTACCCTAATTAGTTCACTCCTTAGAAGTTGGCCTTGCATTATTTACACATCAAGGGGGACATGCAGGGCGAGAAATAAATATTCATTGTTTGTTGAGTTTGCCCCGCTTCCTTGGCTCTGGCGCAAGTTGAGTCAAGAGCTGCTGTCATTGTGACTTGTTTATGTGACTTCTGCATCGCTGGTGCCCCAGAACATAATCCGCCTTGTTCTCTTGTAATTATCCCCACTCAAGCTGACGGACTGACACCGACTCATAGTGGGCTTAATAAGTGAACAACATCCTCTTCCTGTGCAGCCTGATCAGATGAATGGCTTCTGAATGAGGCAATTTGTCGTACGTAATTGTGACCTACGACCTGAACGTGTCACTGAACCAAACAGCAGAGCCGTGTTTCATCATGTTAGGCTGTGGCACTATTTCCACGGTGTTTCGGTTCTGGGCCGTCTCTAATGAGCAAGGGAGAACTGACTCCACAGCGAGTCAGTGGCAGCTGTTGTTCAGAGTTTCCTGCTTCTGTTGACTGGAAAACAGATATGTAGGACATTTAAAGACAGCTTTTCCTGTCCAATGAATGAATTCCTCTGTCTGACCTCCTATCTTAGCACTTGTATGGCCTTGAGGTCCATTGTTTGCCCTTTCAATGCCTAAAGGGAAACTGTTCACTGTGTCTTTAGACTGCAGCCAAGCAATTATTCTGTCTTAAAAAGTATTAATATATGGTCAGGAAAACCTGTATTAATACGTATTGCGGTTTTTGAACAATGTCTTTATTTCTTTGTCTATAAGATAATCATCTATCCTAACCAACCTCAACCTTTGCAAAATTGCAACTGTTCCCATAAACCTAATATTTACTTGTGGCCAAGTCATTGCTAAGTTTACAAATAAATAACTAAAGAAATACGTATATAGAAGGTAAATTCAGAAAAAGAACTCTGGTTTCCACAAAGGATTCCAAAAGGACAGATTTTAGCCGACGATTGTTTTCCTTGGCAGCAAAAAATTTCACAAAAAGATCCTAACTTATTACTTTGGCATCCTGGTTCTCTAGGCTAAGGCTGTTTTCAAAGTAGGGGGCCACTCGGCGGAACTGGGGGGCCTAAGCAAAATTAGGGAAAAATAAGAAAATCAAATTACAAAAATAATACAGTAAATATATTTTCTTTTTTCTATAATATTTTCTGTACACTATTATTAAATATATTTGTTTTAAGCATTTTCACTCAATTTTAACTGTATACCTACTCTGAATTTGTGTAGCAGAATTACCCTAAAGGTATCAGTAAGGTTTTTTTTGCACCTATTGTGGTTTTCTGGCCAACATACTGGTTTCAATTTTGACCAATGCTAATATTAGTTCATCACAGTTTTTTTTATATTTGTCAACACACCTTCAATGTTTCAATCTTATTTTGTTAAAAATAAAATGCAACAAAAATTATTAAGATATAGTGCTCTTAGATAAAATAAATACATTTCATTACAATGACAGATGCCTTTGCAGAACTAGATAAGATCATACATGTCACGTCAAAATGGCCGATCCATCTGGATGATCCTATTTTTTTCATAGATCTGTTTCTCTTATCATTAGGTTGAAAATAAAAATCTACATCCCATAAAGAAAATCCAACCTTCTCTGCAAAAGGTTTCTGTTTTTTTATGCCTAAAAAAATCAAAACAGCAGGTTCTGTAAAATTAAGACACATTTTTTTGCATAGATATTTAAAAAAAAATTATTCCTTTTTTCAGAAACTCACATTTTTGGCTCTAAGTCAGTTTTATTTAGCTAGAATGAGGAAAGAACAGCTTTTATTTTTTAATATAATCTTTTGCTCATTGGTTTTTTTAAGAACTTTATGTTATCAGACAAGATATTTTAAAGTGAATTGTTTTTTCTCTCAGTATCAATGTCACTCATAGGGCCTGAGTGTGCCTTGTAAAACATAATAAATAAAATTCAAAATAAATATATGGCCAGGTAGTTTTTTTTGAACTGTTAAAAAAAGAGTTGAAATGAAGGAACCTGGAAAAAAACATTTTCTTCAAAACTTTGTATTGCACATTTTTCTACTTGCTCTACTCTTGAAGTTCTGTATTATGCCTTATGTGTTACTTCATCTAAGTCTATTATAGAGAGTTGCAACAAAAGCACCAGAAAGTTGTGCTACAAATGCGAGAATTCCCATAATCAGTGTCAATAGTAATGGAGACTCAATCACTAGAGAGTTTATAAGAGGCTTTTTTATATTTACTGAAGCAATAAACATAAAAATGCATGTTATTATTCCAAAGCTAGTTATATTTACTGGATGTGAAATGCGTATTTGGATTGGTGGACGAAACGATGGGAGTAGAAGTCTAAGTTGTGGTATATGACTGGAAATTTGATTTTGCTTCCCCAGACTTGGAACTAAAACCATAAATGCTTCACTCTCACTGTCTCAAGACTTTCCACTTGTACCCAGACTGCTGGCCACTGTGATGGTTAAACTATCCGCTTGTCTTTCTCTTTATAGCTAAGCTATCTTTATGTAACACAACAGCTGATCTATATTCTTCTAATTAAGGTCCAGATTTGTCATTATATAACACTACAGCCATAATTATGTCAACCCTAAATACCTTGTTTTAATCAACTCTTAAATCAACCAAAGATTTTTTTTTCCTGGACCTGCCCTGATAGCAGGGTTTCCCCATGTGGGCGCCACCTGGTTCAGACTTAATTAATAAAATACACAGTAGACTTTGATTAACATGAAATATCATAGTTTTTATAAACAGTTGATTTAATTGCAGGTTTCAGTCAGACCGCTGCTCCATCTGCATTGAATCTAATTTATCAGAGAGAGGTTCTTTGTATTCGGGGCAAAGTTTAGCCACATGGGGGGTCTGTGGTTTGCTGTTTTATTTGTTTATTTTGGTTTGGAAGACTTGAGAGTGAAACTAACTGAGCCGCAGTTAGTTTGCTCTACTTTTAGACTTGCTGTAGAATCACAACAGAAATATGCCTAAAATTAATTTTTAAAGGGTTTGATTTGCATATGACCCAATATTAACTGCGTGCAAACAGATCAGTAATATAGAAAGTCTGCCTCTCTAGTCTGTTTCTGTTATTGTTTGTTCTAATATGATTATTTCTACTGTAGTAGTGGTAATGTACTCTTTGAGAGAAACCCATTGTTCTTTTTTTTAATCATTATATTTCAACTCTGTGTTTCATGACTAGTTTTATTTTTGATTACCGGTATACACTGTAGGAAAAGAATTTCCCCCCAGCATTTTATTGTCATTACACTGTCACAACGAAATTCACTTTCTGCATTTAACCCATCCCTTTGGGGAGCAGTGGACTTCCATTTTCGGCGTCCGGAGAGCAGTATGGGGTTACGGGTCTTTGCTCAGGGACCCAGAGTGGCAGTCTGTAGGAGTGGGTTTTGAACTCACAACTTCAGGATTCCAAGCTGTATGCCCTAACCACTAGACCACCACTAACTAGACTGCAATCCATGTAAAAATAATGTAAAAATTAGCATTGCATATCAAGTAGCAAATCCACTAGATTTTATTGGGTAAATCCTATCTTATTGATAAAGGTAGCAAATGCAGCAAAAAAATATCTAAAAAATCTGCCCAAAGATTGTTGCTGTCATGCATGCATGGGCCAAGATGCAACACCTCTGCTGAACCATTCAGAGCAAGAAAAGCTTGCAACAAAGAAAGCAGATAAAAGTCAAAATTTGTTCCTTAAATCTAAGTTGTACAAAAATCATCAAAATTGTGTTTTCTCATTTTTCTGTTTTAAAAAAAGCAGTTTGAATTCAGACCAGCTGTGCAGCCCTGTTAGCTACGCAGTAAATGAAAGGTCAGCATAGCAGCCTGGATGCTAATAGTTTGTAACACTCCTGTCTTGTAATGTGGAGCTCATGCATTTGCTCCCATACTGAGGTCTATTGTAATTTCTTTTAAAGTTTGAGTATACATTACTAAATTTCTCATGGTGTATAATAAATACTAAAATATATATATTTTTACCAATAAAATGTCAGTAAATCTACTACTCCGAACACTGCAAATTATTACCTTCGCTTTTTAGGGTCAATTGTTTATATTGACTTTTTTAAAGTGTGTAATTTTTGGTTTATTTTTTTTAAAATTGATTTTAAGATGTATTATCTTAACCTTCTCTAAATATATTTAGATTGGTACCCTCAGAATCAGAATTATTTTATTAATCCCTTGCGGGAAATTCCTTTCTTGCAGTGCAACAGTTTACAGAAGAGAGAAAAATAAGATTGTAAGTATAATAGACCAAAATAAAATATAATATGATAAGATAGAATTAAATAAGTAAAATTACACCCTTCCCATATAAACAGTGTAACATGAGATATATGAATATAATAAGACAAGGATAAGAATAAAATAAAATAAGATAAGGATCACAAGTATCAACAGTATTTACAATTTACAATGCTGCTCAGTACCAAATTACAATTATTGCACATGACCTTGTTATTGCGCATAGTGAAGTAATGAAATAAATAAATATTAAGAAATGAAATGAAATGCCTGCCAGAGAGATTAATTATACAGTTTGGTGACCACAGGCAGGAATAACTTCCTGTTGTGCTCTGTGTTGCAGCGTGATGAAATGAGTCTCTGACTGAAGGTGCATGACGGACTGATGTAGGCTTAGCCAAGCTGCCAGTGTTAGCTATTCTAGTTATTACTGCATAAAGTATATGTAAAACAAAAAAAAAAAAGTCTATCTTGTTGCTTGCTACCTTTAGAAGCAATAACCTGATTGAGCTGTTTGCCTTCTTGACATTATGAAACTTCATAGTCAATGTTGAGGGTTTTTAGTTAGTGGTTAACCCAATGAGTCTCTCATGCCCCAACATATATTATTAAAGAATATATTGGCTTTATTTTGCTTTGGTAGCAGAAACAGAACCTGTAACCATACTTCTCTCACAGATTAAATGCTTTCTCATTGCAACCAAACTAGCACCTCTTTAGTAATATTTGTCTCATAATTGCACACTCTACCTTTGTTCTGATTTTACTTTTATACATACTTCCTAGTTTGATTTTCTGTTTTGTAAGTAATAATGCCCGAAATAGGAAACCTTCCTGATTTTTAAAGTATAAGAGGTTTTTTTTTTTTCTTTCATTCCCTTAGAGTTAGTTGATTCCTTTTTTCCCCTTTCAACCACCCTTACTGATGTCACATTGTTTCCATTTAATTTTTTCTGGGACATTTATTCTGTAAATGCAGCTCCTTCATCTTCGGAAATCTAGGAAGACAGAAACGGTTACTCCTTGACTGTGATCTCTGCAGCTGCAGCAGGTAGAATGCAGCCATTTGGCAAAGCTTTAATAAAAACTCTGTTGTTTCCTCTGATTCCTCTGCAGGTGGAAATCACTCTGCAGGACATCAATGACAACCCACCTGTTTTTCCTAATGATATTCTTGATGTGACCATTGAAGAGAATGTCGCTGATGGCTTCAAGATAATGCAGCTAACAGCAACAGATGCAGATGAGGTAATGGTTACTCAACTTTTCTTTCCTGAGCAATATTTCAGTAAAAATAATTGGAAATTGGAAGGTAGAAAAGGGTCCCCAGCTTCACTCAGTATAATGCTTGGTTAATGTGAATTCTAAATATTGTCTCCTTTCAATTCTATACCAAATACTTTATTAATCCCAAAGGGATAGGATGGTTGTTTTCTTATGAAATTTAAATTTGAATATCAGACAAAGCATCTAAAAAATAACTAGAGTCAATATGATAATTAACAATGATAAGACAAACTTAACCTGAAGTATCTGTAAAAGTATTACAAAGCTGTTTCTAAGCCATTGGGACTCTATTGAATAACAGTGAAACCTTTTATCCACAAATGAACGTGTGTTAATCATTCAAAGAGCGGCTAGGAAACCAACATTACTAATGAAAACAGAACAACATTTGAAGCTTTCTGGACTTCACTGTTCTCATTTAAGCTACTAATTCCACAATAACAAAATAGGGGAGTAATAATTATGGCCTCTAAGGGAGAATTCAATGTCTTGAACCACTGCTGACCAAAAATATCACAAGAGCTGAATTCAAATTCATCAAAAATACTTTTGCTGACCCTCTGGACAACTCTGTGGATTAAAGGTGGGCATTCATTTATATAGATTATTGTTAATGTGATAAGTTTTTGCTTATAAAAATTGGTCATGTATCGTCTAAATTATTAATTAAAATCAATGATGAGTAAAACTCCAGAAACAGGGTAAATTGTTAGAATTTCTATTGTTAATACCTTTCTTTCATTTTATTTAGGTTGGAGCATTGAAAATTTTGAAGATTATGATTGAATGTGTTTTAGTCATATAAATCATACTTCTTTATGTAATGGGTGTCCTAAAGAAGCAAATTATAAGTGTATATGTTCTTCAAGAATCTTTTTTTGTGGTATTGGGGGAATTGGTTTTTGTGTTAAGCAGTCACAACCATACAGATACCTAAGAAAGAATACAAATAAGTAATGTTTGCATGTTAATCACTATTTCTATTGTTATCATGGCAACATCACCTGATAAAATATGATTTTAAATGGATATCACCCAGTCTTACTCTCAACTGACAAAAACAAATGTTCACTCATTTAAAAGGTATTAGTCTCCATTAGTCTTTAACGACAATAACACAAAAAGATATTTCAAATGGCCTAGTCTAAGAGGTTGTTTTTTTTATATAAGATCGAGAATTTTTTAGCTTGACCTTTTATAAGCTGTTGATGCTCAAAACCACATAAGTGTATAATAACTACATAAAACTGTAAAACAATATTCTTCCACAAAAATGTAAAATACTCATTGGCAGTTAAAAGAGCCCACAATGGCAGCTGTTGCTTTCATAGATGGAAGAACAATTTATCAAGTTTAGATAAGAAGTTGGTTTCAATTCTTTTCTTTTTTTCCCTAAAGGGTTGACATTTTCATTTAAAATCTTGTTTCAAGGTTTTGCTGTTTTATATTGAAGTTAGATGTGAAAGTTTGAGGTGAGCCCAAAAACAAACAACTAAACAAAACAAATTTGTTTGGGAAAACATACTCCTTACAGCACTGTCATTATGCTGTTGAAAAAGCTAACATTTATCTCAGTGATACTTGCAAAAAAAAACTGCTACACAGAGTCCCAGCCTTTGTGGAGAATGTTTGCTTTTTATCAACAGCATAATTCTCAATTAGCTGAAGCCTTCATCTTTAGCTGCTTTGGTGAAATGTAGTTTAAAGATCAGCTGTCCTTTCTTCAAGTCCTTTAAATGAGTAGAAAAAGACAAGCTATACAAAGGAGAACGGTTAGAAAGCGGTCCTATGGACTGAGATTTAAATTATTTGCCACACATTGTTATTTCTCAGCTGTTGCAATTTTCCCTTCTCTGCAATAAATGCGAAAGTCACAGAAAGACCTAGACTTATTTACTAAATGATTTAGGTATTTTTATTTTTTTTTAATCATTTATAGAGCCAAAGTATACAAAGGTTTAAATATAAAGCCTTTAATATGAAGCTCTAGCGGAAGTTCAATTGAAGAAACTCTGGCTTACCTCCATCCAATCAGAAGCTGATCTGTCTCTGACGCGAGTCAATCAGCTTCGAACTACTTCACCACGAAGCCCTATCAGCATCCTGCTTTCACTTTAAAAGCGCCTTCAAATCCTCGTCTTAGCCTGCCATCCAGCAAGCGCGCGATGTCAGATTTCGATTCAGACGACAATTCACCCACCTCCATCCCCTTCTCCGCCATCGTAGCCAAGTCGTCTTCCATGACATGACTTCTACCTCAACCTCATCAGAGAGTATTAATCCCAGTCGTCACCATCCCTCGTCTCATTGCAATTGATCCGGCAGAAGACCACTATGTTGAGCCCGGTTCTGCCAGAGGTTTCTTCCCAAAGGGGAGTTTTTCCTCTCCACTGTCGCTTCATGGTTGCTCATCATGGACAGTTCATGGTACCTACATCACCAAGTAGGACCTCTATATCCTGAGTCTCTGAGTGAAGCCCCGGTGTCAGCTCCCTCAGTCTTGTGGTCCCACAATACAGCTCAAGCAGATCACCTCGTTAACCAGCTTGAACTAAACCACCACCAGTTTCAGGCCAGGGGGGAACATCCCAATTCTCATTCATCTACTTATGCATGTTAAAGCATAATTCAGCATTAATGTTCCTGTCGAGGTCTGAGCGCCAAAGACTATACTTCATATCAATAAAATTATTCTAATTATCTTTCCTTTCTGTGTGAGTTTTTCAGATTGAAATAAGGAAATAAATCAATGGCCATTTTTCCTTTTATGAATTTATGAAAAGCCTGAATTGTGTAAGTCACAAGGTAGGATCTTTGTTTCAAATGTATTCCCTTAGAGAGCTGTATGTAAAACCTGATTGAAAAATCAAATGAAATCAGTTTTAAGAGAGAAGTCAAATCTTGTTTTGATGCACAGATTGAAATAAACAAGAATGCAACATTGAGGAGCCTTTTTAGGATTTAAAGATTATAGTGATGTTTACTCCAAACTGCAGGGCTGCCATGAATAGATTGCAAAATATAAGCCTGTATTTTATCCCAGCTCTCTCCAGAGCCAGATATGAATCCAGCCAAGTCCTTGCCCACATCCTTATGCAGGAAACTAAAGTTGCGCTGACACTCAATGTTCGGAACACATTGGTGGGAAAGCCACATGTGCAAGTAGCCAAGAGTGCAAGATGTTGGCCAGCTGACGGGCTGAGTTCAGACGTTATAATGATTCCATCCCATTTAACAGCTCTACATGTGGGAATCATGTGTGATGGGATTAAAATCTTGGTTCAACACATCCGTTTTTTCCTACTCACATTTCCACCCAAAAACAAGCTCTGGATTCCAGTTGGATTTAAGTAAAATCAATAAGAACGTTTGGCTTACTTCAAAATGTTTCCCTTTCCCTTTTATGCCTTTTTGATTTTGAAGGATTCATTAGACCTCTTATAAGTGCGTTTAGAGACTGAACCATATCATTGTGTTGGTGCAAGACGGGCTGGTCTGAGTATTCTTAGAATCGTCTTATTCATTTCAATTCAAATTATCGCTATTTATATAGGTGTCTCAAGGCAATAAAAAATACTAAATGCTATTGTATTACATAGATAGATTCCAGTCAAAAATATACACTCTAGTTAAACCTGGAGAGACTCACAAAGAGAAAAGTTGTGATCAGAAACGTTTATTGACATTAATAGTTTTTTTGCCGCTCGGACACCGGCTGAAAACTTTGTGTTCAGAGCTGATGGATGATCAAATTGGTGGATTTAGGAGAGAGAGGACACTGATGTTGGAATAATCCCAGGTTGAATGGTATGGAGTCTGTACCGAGATTCACTTCTTCAGGAGGAGAAGGGATGGAGGTGGGTACAGAGATGGCTGTTTAGCAGGAGGAACGTCAGTAAACGACGCTTGAAGAACAAGACCTTGCAAGTCGATTTGTTCCATGAAGGGTGCAGTACCAAGGCTGATTGGCTGAGGTTTGTAGGTAGGGCTCCAGCAGGTGATCCAGGTGAGGTTGAGTCTTGCAGATTGAATTTATGCTTAAGCTTAATTTGTCGGACAATGCAGTTTAGTTCATGATTTAAATTAATTTGATTTTTTTTTTGCCTATGGAGATCCCGTAGATTGCTTTGAGTCAATAGATTGCAGCATTCACTCCGGCTGGAGGAGTATGACGTAACAATGGAAAGTCACTTTCATTGTGTTACTGACTTTGCAGCAATCCCTCATACAGCAGCAAGCATGCATTTTGTGACAGTGGGAAGCAAAACTCCCTTTTAAAAGAAAGAAAAGCTAGCAGAACGAAATTTCTATTTGTATACACTGTGTATACAAAATGACAGTAAATGTTGTCTAAGTCTCAGAACCGAGCCCAGTGTAGGCCTTCTGCCAAAGGAGAAAACAAGGTCGGGTATAAACACATAGAAAAAACACAGAAGCACCAATCCAGCAGAAATTTCCATTTGAAAAACAAAAGTAAAAAGTAAATGACAGCAGTAAACACTTTAGTGGCTACATCTAGGAGGAAAGGGGTTTCAGCCACAGTCTTAAGGTACACCTACTTAAGGGCCTAAGTGTATTTTGGAGGCTCAAAAAAACCTCCCCTTAAATTCAATGCACCAGCTTGGCTTATTTTCTTACTGGCTTTATCTAAAAGCTGCCATTGCTTATTTTCTACGAGTCTGTGTTATGATTGTCTCGGCTCTGCTGTATAAAGGAAGCTTTCTGTCCTTGTTTGCAGTCTGTTTTACACTTCTCACTTTTCCTGGGATTAGCAACTATCCTCTAAACGAATTTCCCTGTGCTCCAGCACTATTTTTTTAAGCCACAGCCCCCTCCTCCATAACAGCTTTCTATGTCAAAGTGGGCCATAAAGCAGACAACAAGAGTCGAGGTCAAGACACTGAGATTTTTTTTTTCTGTATGGAGGTTTTCAGTATTTTAAAGTAAAAGTGACCAACATTTTTTAGATTGTAAAACATTTATAATTATAATAATGATAGCAGAGATCCTTTTACAGATCCTTGTGGTCAAACGAGCCCCAAACCCAGCATCTCCCATTTTCTTCGCTCTGCCACTGAACCAGATCAAAAAAATTAATTGGCAAACCCTGGGTGTTGGGTTCCGGACAACAGCACAGGTGGCTAATGGGATTGCCAGATCTAGAGCAAATGATTAATGACAGCAGGGTCCTTAGATGAGCAGAATTTTACCCTCCTTCCTTTTTTTTTTCACTGGACCTGGAACTCAGACAAAGTTCTGGTAATGCAATGAGAGAGACGGTGAAGAAGACAACATTTAAAAATACAGTCTTAAGTACGGAAAAGTGATGAGTACATCAAGAACTTAATCTGACAACACTAATTGTGTCCAATAATAATATAAATTTAAAAAGTCTTGATGAAAGAATGTAGTTTTGTGGGAAGCAACTCTATCTTTTGTCCAGTCCAGGCAGATTGTTACAACTTCTACTAAAGGTAAAAAGCTCCAGACTAAAGTAACTTTTTATTGTCTTCAAACTCAATGTTCCCGCAGTCTAACACCAGCTCTGTCCAAGACTTTTACAGACCACTGCTACGAAGTTGCTATGGTTGTACAACTTCTGACCTGTAATATCGATTAGAGTTGAAAATATACAATCAGTCAAAATTTATCAGTGTGCATCAGTGGAAACAAAAAAAGAGGATTAGTACTTTTACTCTATCACAGTTTAACCATGAACTTTGATATATTTTAATATTTTGTTGAAATTTTACATCTCCTCAAAGTGAGTGGCTGTCATGGCATGGAAGGAAGAATGGTTTTCCAAATGTTTGACACAATAATCATTTCCTAAAGATTTTTAGGGATACACAATAATCATCTCACCTGGGCAGCCAGGCCAACAATTGCCCTAATGACTCCCCTTTCAGAAGCATAGACGAGGTATTGGGTATTGCAGGCTAACAAAGAACCTAAAACAACTTCCCATTCCTAAGGGCCGGACCCTTGCTTCTGGTTCAATTTGCATTGTCTCTAAGCCAAAACAAGATTTTGGGCTACTATATAAAGCTTCAAACTCAAACCTAAATCTGACATTTTGAATTGAAAAATGTCAGGTTTCACTTCCTGGATGGGAAGCGAAACGTCTCAAAACTTGGAAACCATGTCCAGTGGATTGTTTTTTTACATTTTTGGAATGAGTATGAACTGGATGACTTAGAGATTTTAGTTTTTGAATTTTGAAATCATAAACGGGTTGGAAACCAGGCAGTACTGTTTGAACAGCTTTTTGAAACAGATTGTGAGAGCATCTTTCACCACAATTATACATGTGTCAGTTTGAAACAACCTAATGCAACACCTCTCTTTATAAGCTGTCCCTTTGGTCTGATGGGATCAGACAGCAATACAGACATCAGGCTAAACTGAAAGAGACTCTTTTAGCTTAACTGTAACTGGAGCCTTCGGTTCTTTTTACTGAGTAGCAGTGAGCTTTTTAAAGTCGCTTTTAGCTTTTTTGGCAGAAGGTACAAAAGGGAGACAGTGGTCTGATCTCTCATTGTCTCGACACAAATATAAATGTCAAGCTCTGTCGTCAGGCCCATTCACATGTCATATCACATTCGCTCCTCTTCTCCTATTCCAAAGCTTCTTGCCACGGCCATCATGTGCATCATGGAGCTTAGAGCTATCCGAAGCAACACAGGATTAGTTTATTGGATTTGGAAAGGAAACTATGAAATTTCATAAGATGAGAAAGGCTTTGCACAAACTCAAATTCCATGTTTTGTTTTTGTTTTCCTTATCTTAATATTGAATCTGGAAAACTTTATGAGGCTTTAGGGTAAAATTCTTCATTTTTTTCTGTGAAATGAATCACAACATTTTAACACAGTAGTTTTAAATTATTGGAACAACATTTTTGTGAATTAAAACAGTTTTCTTATTCTTCTAAGAAATAATAATGTAATTATGTCAGGCTTACTTCTTATATTTTAAAGAGTTTCCCAAACCTCAGTTACCTGTAGTGTAACAGAACTAAAAATTGTAGATGCTAATGTTTGCACTTTGTTAAAAACTTTTGGAAGAATATTTTGATTATTTAAAATTTTCAATCAAGACATTTAAATTCTACTGATGGATGTGATCAACCAGTATGAGACTTAAATGCAGACCCAACTGTATATATTAAACCTTAAAACAGAAAAAAAAAACATACTATAGATACTAATTAAAAGTGGGGGAGTGGCAGCCTAGTAGTTGGCGTATAGGGCTTGGAATCCTGAGGTTGTGAGTTTGAAAACCTCTCCCACAGACTTCCACTCTGGGTCCCTGAGCAGCCCCCTGCTTCACAAAGGGGATGAGTTAAATGCAGAGTTAATTCCTCCATTGTGAGATCAATAAAGTTCAATTTAATCTTTAATATTAATCTTTTACAAAAAACCGACAATTCCCTAAATAATTACATATAAGCTGCCTGTAAACTTTTCTTTAAATGTATCTTTAACTATTTTTAGGAGGAAAAAAATTAAATAGAATTCATATTCTTATACCTTTTTTTTTGCTTGAGGAGGTAGAAATCTGACTTGTGTGTATGCATGTTCATCTTGATGTATTGTTAGAAACAGAAGTGCTTTGCCATGGTTTGTTTAGCATTGTTTCCTAGTATGTTACACAATAACTAAAAGTTACAAAGCGAGCAATACTTACAAACTGCCTGCAGGTGAGTCTCTGATCTTGGAAGCAATAGTTTTTGTTGTGTAAAGATGAGAGTGGTGACTACAACGCTGGTTAATATTGGTACCCTTTTTCAATGATGTCAGCACAGAAGGAGGACCAAAGATAGCATTTTGTAGAGAGAATACTCCTGCTGGCTTTTCTAGCTTAAAAAAAGAGCCCACAACTAATAGATGCTTTCACACTCTGGTTTTTAACAAAACCCCAACACCAATGCACAGTTTTACCCAAAAAAGTCAGATTTCCTTGTGATAAATCATTTAGATGAAAGAAAATTAGAAAAGAACAATTAGAGCTGTTTAAGTTACTAACTTTTAGCTATAATTTAGATATAAAAACGCATTACCTTCTTCAAAAATGTTTTGTAATGGTTTTACTAAACGTTTTGTAAAACGTTTAGTAAAACCATTTTACAACGTTTTGTAAAACGTTTAGTAAACGTTTTTCTAAACGTTTAACGTTTAGTAAAACGTTAAAAGCATAAATTGGTAAAAACCTGTATGACCTTTACACAGTGAACCTGCCTTTCCCAGCCTCCTGCCAGACCAACTTCATTAAAATAACTTAATGGAGCACAGCAGCCTTATGTTAGTGAGCTTGTTTAGATTTTTGATGCTCAGACTGATTAAGACCTTCTAACATTTTTTCTTGTTCTGGTTTCATGATCCAAATTTGAGATACATAGCAAAAAAAAAAAAAAAAAATCAAAATCACAAGCTCTCTCCTGACAAATTGTCTCTGGGAAAGAAGCCACAGAGAAAGGTTTCATTCATCCTCAACGAGTCTGGAGTTTGATCTGGAGACAGGGAAGTGGAAGAGTCTGGCTTTGCTGCCAGACAGTTGTTTGATTTTTACCTGTCAGCCTCTCTGTTGGTTAAGAATTTCATTTTGAAGGATTTTTTTTTTTTTAAGTCAAGCCAATGTATTGTATTACTGCATTCAAAATCCCCCAAAATAAGTGAATAAAATGAATAAAAATGTAGAAAAGGTTAAACAAGTTCTTTTTCTTTTTCATTTACTCTCAGGGTCCCAATGCTTTAGTGACTTACACCATCATTAGTGGAGCCGACGACAGCTTTCGCATCGACCCTGAATCCGGTGACCTGATTGCCACCAAGAAGTTGGACCGAGAACGCAGGTCAAAATATTCCCTCCTGGTGCGAGCAGACGATGGAAAGCAGTCCTCAGACATGAGGCTGAACATCACTGTCCAAGATGTCAACGACCACACGCCCAAGTTCTCCCGTGCGACGTATTCATTTGACATCCCCGAGGACACGGCGCCAGGTGAGGTCGCTTAATGGGGCATACGGTTACAAACCAAACATGCTGAAATGGACGGAGCAGGCCATGTTTTGTCTCCTGGAAAAGCTCTCAGACCAATCTAACACAGCTCAAGGGGGACATTTTTTTTCCTTTGCATTTTTTGCAAGCTGTTTTTATATGTGTTGTAGCCTTGAAATATTCTGCCTTTTTCTCAGGAGTAAAATCAAAAGTTTAGTGGGTCAAAAGGAGTATAAGTCAGCGTTGATTTACAGCCACTGACAACCATCTGGCAGACCTCATTCACCCCTCTCAGCGCCAAAAAGGAGTTTGCTAATCAAAGAAAAATCTCCTTTAGGATGAATTTCAGCTATAATCCTGTTAAGTACACTGAAACCCCTTCATAATCACCTGTTTGTTCAGACACATTAGACACAGACAGAATTACCAACCCACTCAACAATCAGTGACTCGTTTCTATTAAAGATAATCCTCCAGCAATAATATTTTAAAAGAAAACAGCAAACATTGCGCCCTTGTCATCCCCTTAGGCTCCATTGTGGCGGCGATCCTGGCTAGCGACTCTGACTCAGGGTTGAACGGGGAGATCACATACTTGCTGGAGGAGGACGATGAAGATGGGACCTTCCTCCTCAACCCAGTGACGGGGGTCTTCAATGTGACGCGTCCATTAGACTACGAAGCCCAGCAGTATTACATTATTACTGTGAGAGCCGAGGATGGCGGCGGGCAGGCCAGCACGGTCCGGGTATATTTCAACGTGCTGGATGTGAACGATAACTCCCCCGTCTTCGACACGACGGTGTACAGCGCCTCTGTCTCCGAGAGTCTGCCGCCTGGATCCAGTATAGTCACCGTTACGGCCAGTGATGCTGATGATGGTACGTATGGAATTCCACAGGTTCTTGTTTTGTTGTTTGTTTTACAATATTTTAACTTTGTTTCATGCTACAAATGAAGGAAACTACTCCGGCTTAAAAACGCCGATTCTATTCAAGGGAAAAAACTGTGCTCAAAACATTTCTGCTGAAATTCTGACTTTTTATAAGGCAGAAAGTCATTATTGCAGAAAGCATTTATGGTATTATCATATGTTTTATTATATATAGTTAGAAATGAATTATGACATCCAAAGAAGGGTGACATTATGTAAGCAGTTCTGTTGCTCTTTTAACGGTTAATATTTCCAACTCATAAGTGCAATAAACAATCAGAGGAATGTCTTAATACCATTTTTCTAAAATCTTTGTTCTATAGTATGTTCATATTTGTTTTTTCCCTTTTATTTTGCTCGAGATTTTTCTAAAGCACAAAATAAAAAATAACACATCTGTAAAGTATTCATTTGCAACTTATAATAGGAGTCTTTTTGTAATGTGGTACCTTCTTACTACAAAAAATGCACCAGCTGTTATGTGGAGTGTCCAGGGTTATTTTTGCTTTTCAAGTGTTGGAGTTTTGAGATTTTGAAGTAAGTGTGATACTTGAATGATCAACACTGCTCTATCCTCTACTGTAATTACACCTTTATCCAAACCTAATGTGGTTTTCCTGACCTACATTCCTTGGAAATACATTTCCATGCTCTCTTAACCCCGAGCCTGGATTCTTTCTCCACATAATCTGAACACATCGTCCTCTTAGATACAGAGCAGCAGTTTTTCACTGTCACTATAAAACCCTGCCATTGTTAGCACTTCCAAAGTCCTAACCCTTGACCCAAAGACTTGTCCCCCTGCAGCATAGCCTAAACTCTAACAGAATCAGCATTCAGGCTCTTGATGATGAATAACTTGTGTACTGTAAATACACATTCAGTGTGAGAAGGTGTCAAAGCTTTCCACATGAATACCCTGTTGAGTTGAATAACCGATGCTCAATTTAAGTTCATTTTAACTACTTCCTGGGGAGCTTGGTACATTAGTGCAGATTTCAAGGTTAGATGGTTTCCTCCATAAATCTATTCAGATGTGAAGCAGTTTTGCAGATAAATAGATGTGCCTTTGGGTCAATTTGTTTTTTCTAAAACTAAAGAAGGCATTATCAGTTGTGGAAGTAGCTTACAGTTGGGTTTCTGTTTTGATAGGAATCTGTCATGCTGCTTGAATGGATTGAAATGGTGGAGGTCAAGAGGAGAAGCCAGTTGTTCCACATGTACAATTTGTGGAAATGGATGTTGATTATCCACATGAGTGCCCAAGGCAGTATATTTAGTTTTTAAAATATCAAGAACAATAGAGATATTGGAATTTGACCTTCATTTTAACTTGCTTTCTTATGGTCGTCTGATTCTCTTTGTTTGCTTTTCCACAATTGAGGTTATAATAAATTTAGTCGCATACAATTTTTGGAGATGAGTCAGTTTTATATTGTTTTCACCAGGATTGGTTTCACCGAATTTCCTTTACAGTAGGTCGAGCCTTAATGTGGCTTCAAACAGGGTCCCTGCAAGGTCTTAAAGTCCTATTCAGAGCTGCAGCTAATGATGCATTCAGTCATTAGTATTTTCTAGAGAATAGTGATGATTTATTGAGTAAGCAAATAGAAAATCATTAAATTCTGCAAATATGTTGTATAATACACAGTCCTATAGTGTAAGTGCAGGTTTGTGATATAAATTCCCCTTTAAGTTATTTTTTCTTTGGTAAATATATGCATTTTTGGCACAGTCTTCACTTAATTTAAGCTCTAAGTGGGTTTTTCTTTCACCATTTGTCATCTATTATTGTATATTTAGTCAAAATAATGATAATTCATCAACTGGATTAATTGACTGTTATTTCAATATATAATCAATGACCATTAATCTGATCATTTGTTTCAGCATTAATTGTTATTATAGGCTTTAACAATAACTACAGCTATGTTTTTAAAATTCCAAAATAGGTCATGTCTTACAATTGTTAGGTTCTTTCAATTTTTGCTACACCTTTCATTTTAACTCTACTTAAATAGATATTTAGTCATTTATTGTGCTGAAAAAAGGCTCATATGTTTTGCCAACTGAAATTAACTTAAGCCAATTAGGCTACTCAATCCATAACCATTGAAAAAAAAATATACAATGTTGGACATAAAGTTGGAAAAATGTGGTTGTCAGACACATTCCTGGTTTTATTGTGGTTTTATTTCCACAGTGATATGTTTCTAAGATAATGATCTATAAAGATTTAAGTGCATATAAACCTAATCTGTCAAGAATAAATCACATTGTTGCAATTACCTCACGAGAAGAGGTACAAATATTTTATTGCAACTTTATGAGCAACAGTGAATTTAAAGAGCTTTGGCTTAAATACATAGATTTCATTGGTTGGTTAAATGAATAAAACAATCATTAAGCATTGTGAAGCTAACTGTGTTGTGTAAAAGTGCTAAAGTTGGAAACTCATGATATAAAAGTATCTAAAACACAAGTCAAAACAGTAAAAAACAGTATCGGCCCACTTAAAGATTTGTTTTGCTCTGAGGTCACTGCTAAATATTTTAAATCAAGTTGTTATATCAAAGATACCCTATAGAATAACACAATCCAATTTTGATGATTTAATCATTATTTTATAGGAGTAATAAGTGAAAACAGATGCTCGAACAAACTTTGTGCAGTGTCAAAATATAAATCCCTCCGTTGTTAAATCTTGATTCAAAAGATGTGAACCATGATTTCTGCAGTACTTCCGAAACCCGTTGAATGAAGAAATCAGTTGAACAGAACTTCAAGAAGAAAGCCACCAACAGCCTAAAAGCCATTTCTATGAGTTTGGTAGGGGCATGGAAGTCTGAACTTGTATCTTTTTGAGATACTGTATACCTTAAACAGTTTCTTGTTGGTTAGAAATTCTCCATGGTAATAAAATCAATTAAATATCATGCAATAGCTAGCTGATAAATAAGGAGGACTGCAGTAGTCATTTGTGTTTTTGTTTGACAGGGTTTATTTCTGGCTAATATAGAAACAGAAAAAAGAAAAGAATTCCAAAGCACATTATAACAATATCATCCAAAATACATAAGGATTTAAAAACAAACACAATATTAATCTGAGATTCAAAATAAAATGTACAAAAACATGCTCTAATAAAAGAAAAAAACCTTTATCTTTTCAGGTCCAAATGCCCAGCTTCTTTACAAAATTTCATCTGGTGATCCTCATGGCCACTTTTTCATCTCCAAGGAAGGTGTTCTCAAAACAAAGAAGGCACTTGACCGGGAAACCCAGTCCTTCTACAACCTGGTGATCACTGTCAATGACCTGGCACTGCCTCCCGCCTCTCGCTTCACCAGTACCGCCCAGGTGTCAGTCATCCTCCTTGATGTCAACGACTGTCCTCCCAATTTCACCTCCCAGAAGATGACTTACATTCAGGAGAACACGCCGGTGGACACTGTGGTGTTTACCGCCCAGGCCACAGATGCTGACAGCGGACCAAACAGCTATGTGCAGTACTCCCTCAGCGGACCTTTTCGTAACAAGTTTAGCATTGGCATGATCGACGGAGGCGTCAGGTTGGTTGGAGAGCTAGACAGAGAAGAACTTTCCAACTATACACTCACGATTGTCGCCACAGATAAAGGTGAGCCCCCTCTCTCCTCCACCATGGATGTGATTATGATGGTTCTGGATGTCAACGACAACACACCAAGCTTCTCCCAGAACATCTACGACATTGAGATCGAGGAGAACATCTTGACTGGCACTGATGTCATCCAGGTCTTTGCCACTGATGCAGATGAGGGCACAAATGGGCAGATCCGGTTCTCTATCGCCAGCGGGAACACCAACAATGATTTTCGGATCGATTCGGTCACAGGGGTGATTTCAGTAGCCAGACAGCTTGACCGTGAAGCATATTCGTCCTATTCACTGGTGGTCCAGGCTTCAGACCGTGGAAGTAGCCCCAGAGTGGACCGCACAACCGTCAACATCATTTTATTAGATATTAATGACTGTCCACCAGTGTTTGAGCTCTCTCCTTACACCATCAACGTCAAAGAGAACCTTGAGAACTTACCAAAAAACATCCTGCAGGTCAGTCTTTTCCCTTCATTTTCTTTTTCGTTTTGTGCAGTGATGTTTAATTTCTCTTTTAGTTCAAAGAAAGGTCCTTATGATAAAACTAAGCGAGTGCTTTAAATGTCAGTTCAAAGACCTTCTGCAAGCTAATGCCTTAACCAAATTTGTACTAATGCTAACCTAATAAGCGCAGGTATGTAAGTGGTACAAGTTCACTGAATCACTAGGCTTGGTGGTCTTATTTTGTTAAATGACAAATATCTGACTGAAATGATAAATAAATGATATATGGCAGCAATTTGTTCTGCTCAATTAAGCTCTTATAGGATTTCACCAAAAATATGAAACTGTTCTAAATTTCATGACGAGGCAATTAACATCCTAACCACCCTGATGACTAAATGAGGCATGTATAAAAAATGGAGCCTTATTTCCAGTAGCACGGCAGCTGCGCTTTCCTTCACGTGTATACCTTAACAGGAAATGAGACTACAGTTATGTGATGGGAAAGGCTCCAGACATCGTGGCTGCACAGGAGCTCACATCTGTGAGCTGAGCTGGTTGTAATAGGCATGTCAGGAAGGTATGTGAAGCCAAGTGGGTGAAAATTGGACTTGTGAATAAATTTTACTCTGAGAAAAATTAAAACATATGTCCGCATCTAAAAGAAGGGGAACCCTACTTAGCAAAGCACTGGTATTACTTTGGTGTATTCTTTGGGAAAGTCTGATTAGACTAGTAATGACCTTTCCTGCCTTGACAATTACCTCCATGGTGCTAATGGTGGTAATTACCCCCATCTGTTTTACTGGAATGATTTATACTTAAAATGCGTTACATTTTTCTTTGATTTGCAATATTATACCTCAAAGCCTAGCTGGTTATTGGATGTTATTGTTATGTAATGGAAGAATTCCTTAAGATTATTCCTGAATTCTGTATAAATAAGAGGCAGGATTCATTCTGTTAAGTCTTGAACAAAGGAAAAGCAAAAGAGCATTTTTAGATATACTTTCCTCAATCAACAGTGAAGAAAATGAATTAAATGGTGTCTATAAATTGGTGTTAACCCCTTGATGCCTGATGTTGGAAATCTGCAACAAACCTTTTGTATTCCCTACACAGCCAAGATAGCATGTGCATTCCTCAGAGACAGTTACTACACATTGAAGCTCTTGGGTCTGTTACTTCTGGTTCATATAAATATTAAACTTACATTTAAATCTTGCAACTAACATTTTGCATAAGAATTAAATGTAATCTATTCTTTATATTTTTTATGAACAATAACCTAGGATGGCTTGGTTTTACATATCATCAAAGGACAAAGCAGATTGTCCAAATAGTAAAAGATCACTCACTTATTTAATGATGACAAGGTAAAATGCAATTATTTATACATATAAAATGGGAACAAAGATAATATTTTGAAGTTAATTTAAATAATTTAATAATCTAATTTCCAGGTTGTTGCCAGAGATGACGACCAAGGTGCCAACGGACAGCTGAGCTACATGCTCAGTGGTGGGAACGATGAAAGAGCGTTCACTCTGTCATCCAGCGGTCAGCTGAGTGTCACACAGACTCTGGACCGGGAGACTAAGGAAAAATACATCCTGCTTATAACAGCTACTGACTCAGGTATGTTTTAAGACATATTTCAGCTCATCAGATACATGTAAACCTTTTTCAAAATGTATAAACCTGTCAGTTTTAAACATAATTCATTGTACTGTACCTTAATTTGTAGCCATCTCTTCTGGTTTATGGGTACAAGTTTGTAAGGAAGGATATATGCCCCCTGAATGTACTCACACCTTGGAGCTTATTCCCAGTACTTTGGCATGGAGCGATACGTTTTTCAGCAACCCTTTAAATAACACTTCCTTTTATACTAAACGACTAACAGAACCTAAACTTTTACAATGATTTGAGGTTTAGCAGAGAGAAAGAAAATAACTACAGTGCTTGATTCATTGAGGCCTGAAAAACAGTTCTGGTTGGGTCTGATACCTTAGTAATATCAGTAAACTGTTTGTCATACCAAGTTGGTGCATATCTGATTCTTCTCTAGTTTTGTCATTATTTGGTGTCCAGTCATATGTTCAAAATGTGCCTCCTCGTTCATCAATACCCACAATTCCAGACGCCTTTCATCAAACCTGCACCTTGTGTAGAGTAACTGTATTATTCATATCTCTATTGCCTGGCCTCATTATTTTTCCTTGTGACAATGATTCTGAGATAAGGGAACTCTGCTTCAACTAATCAGACTTCAGGGGGAGAGGAAACATAACATTAGAATTTATATATGATACTCTGGGTAGGAAAGAAAACCAACTATAATGAATGGAGAAATAAACCGTTTGCAAAATGCTGCTTTCCATTAACACCAGTGTCTCCATCTTCAGAGTGTGCACATAGATCTTTTTGTGTGGCACAATAACATAAACATTTTTTGGAGTTTTTAGCTTGCAAAATAGTGGTTATATATTTTTTTTTGTTTCACAGAAGTCTTTTCAGCAGTTTGCATTGAATAGCATCCTGTGTTTATTTGGATATGGCGGTGGAGCTGGTTATAGCCAGATAAAAGGTTAACTTGTTATTGCACGGAGGCAAGTTAATGTGCAGTTAAAGGACTACGTGCGTATCCCCATTGCAACCAAATCACATGGTATTCCCCTTAAGTATACGTTTCTCTGAGCCCTTCTGGCGGAGCTGTCATGGTTGGAGGGTGGTTCTGTTTCATTCCTGGTCCGACCATGTGACCGTGCATAGGGTTGTATTTTCTGACTGAGTTACAGACTTTGATGAAATATGGGACTATGGTGATAGTGTGGCATATGGAAAATAAGTTATTAAAACGCATATCCAAATATTTTGGTAATTTGAAGCAGTAATGATGTTTGTTTTATTTTTTCATATGAAATGCTGCTTATGATTGTTTATTGTAATGAGGACACTTTGATTCAACTGTCAAGGTTTTGTTGCTTCATATGGTGTTTAGAGAAGTTGCCCAAAAACCCAACATAGTCATTACGATTTGATCCCATTCGGTACTCTTCGCAGGGACTCCATATTTAGACCCCTGACAACAATTCCAAAATATTTTGACAGGTCGCTGCAGTACAATGTTGAGGCAAAGAAAGGGATTTTGGGGTAGAATATCAAAATATCAAAGAGCCCATAATCATAGTGCAGGCAGAATCAACCAGCAGCATTTTCTTACATTTTTGAGGCCTGCGCCCAGACGTCGGGGGGGAAATGGTTCTCCCAGGCGCTATCTGGCAGGAAATTTCCAAGGTGGACAAAGCAGAAGTGTCTCCAAGCAGGCTGTGTTCCATGACCCATTCTGAACCGCAGACATTCGTGTTGAAGTCTCTGGCTGTCCACGCGTGTTTGAGAAGACCGGCAGTCTTTGTCAGGGACTGCCTTTGGTTTACAGAAGATTTATTTTGTAGGAAAAAGGGCTTTAACTGTCTGTCAGGAAGATCAAGTGCTGTCATGCTCTGTGTTGTCTGAAAGCGGAGGCAGAGTCCTGCTGGAACCACAGTGCACAACAAACACTTCAGCTTGACAAAAAGAGATAAATGACTTATACTGGGGGAAGGGAGGAAATAAAAAGGAATTTTCAGGTTTTGTCCCTTTTTTAGCTACGCTTTAGTAAATCTACCTCTTGAGCAGATTCCTGTGAAGGTAAACTCATTAATTCAGTTCCAGCAGAGGTTGAGCACCATCTATTTAAACCAGCTGTTCACTCATGATATCAGAAAACTATGTGTATAAAGTCAGAAAAAAAAACCTTGTGGAAATTAGAATTTTGGTATATTTTTCTGGCATAAATAAGTAAGACAAAATAAAGTGTAGTGTGATAAAAAATAAATTCCTTATCTGTGTCAATAGGCTAAATATTTAAAAGTCTTTATCCATCCTATATTTAATGCCCATCTGTTAGTCTATGTTTCTATTGGTGTATTCTTCTGTTCAAACTTTTAGCCATCCATTTTTATAGGTTTCAGATTGAAAGTTGCACCATTGCAGTGAATGTTTGCATTTAAAAATAGAGTATTCCCTCACAAAATAGGAATTTTGAAAACCTGGGCGTGCTTGACATGAGGATTCTGCATGAAGAGCTGGGTTGGATAATTTTTTCTGCAAAATAATCTGCAGACAATTCCTATTTAACTTTCCTCAAAGGTGTTTTGCGCTTTTTTTTATTATTTCTGTTCTTCTGATTAGCATTGAGACGGATGGTTTACAGAAACTAGTTTTGCTGCACTTGTGAATTGAGTGCATCTGCAGAGACACTTTAGGGCTTGTGTTGTCCCTTTCTGCTCTTGCTGCTCAGCCAACATCCTGGATCAGCTGCAGGCAAATCAGATTTTTAAGCCACTGCTGAGTAATGCACAAGTTTAGAGGAATTTAAAACAATGAGCCCTCCAACAGAGTGCTTTTCTGAATAAAATCTTGCTGTTATGGCTTTAGCAAAGCATCTGGCATTATGGAAAACATCTTCTTCTGCTTCTCGGTTAACACCATTTTACTGTTACTCTGTTGTTTTATTTTTTTTTTAAACCAAAACATATAGTTCTCTGTTTAAATCTGAAGACCAAGTTAGTAACACAAAAACATCTGCAAATGAATTTATGTATGGCATTGCACTATGTCGTATGTGAGTATTTAAAAGGTGCTTAAAATCAAAGTAAAGTCAACAGTTTAGATGATTGTTTGTGTCATGAAGGCATTGCTTTAATGTATTTGTCTTCACGGTTTAGAGCTTTATGGGAAGGATATGCCTCAGATGTGTGTGTTCATAAAAACAGAACCACAGAGGGAAAATTCTTACGATTAACGAGTTAATTACGAGTGGTTGTCTGTGTATATGTGTACATTTCTATGCTTAAACCTGCATTTACAAGATAGACTTACATAGGTCAGGAATATTTCAGAGTAGGGATGCAACTATTGATCATTTTGATAATCAAATTAATCTGTTGATTAATTTCTTGGTAAATTGATCAATAATCGGACAGCAAAAGTTTTCTTAAAGAAGATCTTTTACAGAGTTAAACCAGATCAAACAAACTTTTCAACTTGAGGAGTTCCGGATAGAGCATATGGACAGATACAGTAAAAAGGGTTTCATGCTAAATATTTTTATATACATATATATATATATATATATGTATATATATATATATATATATATATATATATATATATATATATATATATATATATATATATATATATATATATATATTTTTTTTTTTTTTCTGTGATGGACTGGCGACCTGTCCAGGGTGGACCCTGCCTCTCGCCCATTGACTGCTGGAGATAGGCACCAGCACCCCTCGCGACCCCACTTGGGACAAGCGTGTAAAAGAAAATGGATGGATGGATGGATTTTTTTTTTTTTTTTTTTTTTTTTGTATAATGACTGATTTAAGTGAGTTTCTCTGTCAGCTAAAGGCATGTTTGAGATTCTTTATAGTCCAGTTAACGATTAATCGATCACTAAATGAGTTAAAGATCATTTCAATATAAATTAATCTCGATTAATCTGATTAATTGTTTCAGCCCTGTTCCAGAATGGCTGTGTAGTTATTCTTTATATCCAAATGTTGCTGTAGTGAAATTGGAGCCTATCCTCTTTAAACTGTAGGGTTTTATGGATCAGAACATATTGAAAATGATCCGACCAAGCTAAAAAAGACCGGATCCTTTTTGAGTTGGTGCTGAAACACTAGAGCTAAATTAGCGTGCACTGTCTATCTAGGAAGGCCGTATTTCGAAGTATTTGTGTTGTCATATTGTATGCGTTTGCTAGTCTATTTTTGGCGAGGACTGCCATTGACATGAAAATGTTTGAGTGCATTTATTTAAGAGAAGGCATGGAAAATCCCTTGGACCCTTTTGTATTTGTTGGATTACATAGAAAACTCATGTCTTTCACATCCCTCCAGCACATTTCTCTGCAGCGCCTCAGTTTTCTTACATGGCCTTTGGAACCCAGTTGAAGAACATTTAAGGAGCCAGAACTACTGCATAGGAGATAAATAATGTTGATCATCATCTCTGTTTAACAACAGGATAAATTTTATTCTTAATGGGCTGCCATTGATCTACAGCAGACAAACATATTTAAATGACCAGATATCTAATTCTTTCAAGGCTAAAATCAGGTTTGAAGATGCCCATTTTAATCATAATATATATCCTTCACTTTCCAAAGAGCCAAACAGGAATAAAGAGAACAAAGGACAAACATTGATAAAGTTGGAGTAAGATTGTTAGTGCTTACAGTAATAAATCATTAATAGAGTCCGTTTTCTGGAGGTTTCAGGCAGTCTGCAGCCTAGTGGCAACACAAAAGGTAGCCAAATAAAATATCTGGTTCCTGAAATTAACTTTAACAGAGCAGTTAGGTTTGGGATTAGCTCTTAAAAAGCTCTGCAGTAACAATGTGGTCTCAGAGGGTTTTTTCCTATTGCCTGTTTTCTCTTTTCCACTCCCTGTTACAGCATTTAACAACAACTGGAATGTTTCAGTAAATAGCTTTGCATGGGCTGGTGGTGTTGGTGGTGGGGTATTAAAAAGGTGGTGTAGGTTGGAGGGTTAGTGCCTTAACTCGGCAAGGTCTGCACAGAAATGATGTTTAATCACTCTCAGGGCTTCTCGTCGGGAAAATAACTTTCCCTCTTTTTGAGCGCATGTGAGGTTAAACATGTATGATTCCTGCTCTTAAACACGGTTCCAGAATCTCATTCCAGCGTTATGCGGTCCATGTATGAACATTATAGAGTCATATTAAGAGCGACCTATGCTGCCAGCCTAACTTTTCCACGTCTCTCACTGGTTACGACCTGCTAGTTCTGGTCCACAGGGAACAATCCTGCATTTTTTTATTTTTTTTATTTTTGAATTTTCAACAACACAGCAAATAAAAGCACCAAAGCAATAAAAGTCAATAGTTCCCAGCAGGCCCTAAATATAAAAATAAAATGTTTTTCTGCATGTGTGCAAACCACGGAAACCCTTTTTAGGTACATATGTGGAAGAAATTACACAAAAGCATTCAGACACAACACTCTATAAATATGTACAGTACTAGGCCATACAGTAAAGGCTTAGTTTAACTTTACAGTATGATTTGATGTAATGAATGCTTCTAAAACTGTCATTCAGCGCCTGACAAAAGTATTCATACCCTTTTAGACTCAAGTTTCAAAGTTTTGTGTTGAGATTTTATATGATACTTTTCCAGAAAGCAGTAGATACTAATGTTTAAAAAAAAGGTGGTTTGCTTTTACAAAATTAAAACTTAAAGGTGCATCTTCCAGCTATATGACTTTTTTTATGTATAAACCGGCAACTCACTTTAGTTGCATACAATGTTTTTCTGAAAGGCTATGTTGTGCGGTTGGAATATTGTTTGTTATTTTTGTGTTTTACACTTTGTGTTAGCTCGGTTTGTTAAAAAATGAAGCTCTGAGTTTATATTAACGATAACAAAGCAGGTGCGATACGGCGCATTTGGGTAAAGCAGAAAGTACAGAGCTCAAGGCGTGAACAATAGAATAGAAAAATCCCCTTATTGTCCCACAATGGGTAATCGTGGAGGTAGCCAACTGCGGCTAAGCCGTTAGCACCTTCCTGGAACGTGTGGAAAAAATAAAAATGATGACAAATGGCTTTCAGATTTTACCATCATTAAAAAAGAAAGACCGTCAAATACAAAAAAGTGGTACGACCCTGAGTCTGAATTATATAAAGGATATTTTCCAAGAAAGAGCAACAATGTTCCTCTGTATATGTGTCAATCAGGTGGAAATATGCTGAACATACATCATAAGAGTGTATTTGCTGTAAAAGTTGGTTCTACGTAAACCCAGAGGTCTGCATACAAATGAAAGCTACACGTTTAGTATTCGTATTTTATCGTTTTCCTATATTTTTCCCCTATATTTTGCTCTCCTTTGGGTTGTAATTTATCATGTAACTTATCACCCAATTTACAAACATTGAGCTTTGTGAATCTAACATGACACGCTGTGAAAAGTTCAGGGTGCTGCATTAATATAAATATTCTACTCAGTTGCGCTGGTGTGAAGCTTTTGGGGGCTCTACTGACATATCTCTTTCAGTGTTTTGCTTGTTAACTGTGAGAAAACCTTTGTTTACTCTGTTATGTTTGGCAAACTGTGCAGAGGGACAGCTCGCACCCTGCACTCAGCTCCACGAGGCTTTTCATGGCTGTTCATGAGGGCTGCATTAAAAAGAGCTTTGTCGCAAAGCAACAGGTTCTCAGGGGCAGAAAAATGTCAATTTCGCCTCGTTGGCACCCGATTCTCCCCCTTTCTTAAAGTAATGATGTGTTTTATTTACGTCGTCCCTTCAGAGCACAATCTAGCTGAAGTCCATAAAGCGTAATTAACAGTTTAGCCTTGAGCTTCAGTCTACAGATGGACTGTCTCATAAATTCCCACATTCATCCGTCTTCTCCCAGTCAACCTGTCCCGGACTTCCAGCTTTAATGAATTCGGCTTGTTTGGACATCACAGCCTTGCCCTTCCTGTGTGAAGATTAGCACATTTCTATTTTCGATTTAGCATCAGTCAGTCATATATTAAAAGAGATGATCTGTTTTGCCACCACAGACACTCAAACCTGCTTCTTAGCACAGCTTAGAGAGAGACTGTGGGTAGTTAGAGGTCTTTCCCAGGAGGTGGGTGCTGCTGCTGTTTGCTTCAGATCAACCCCCTGCAAAGATCTCACAGCGGCGTCCTCACTCATGGCTCAGAAAACACTGTGCTTAATTGTTATTAACACATGTCTTTGTGCCCCCTCTGGCTCTAGAAGTATGGCCCCATCACCTTGTTTGAGGTTAATGTGATTTGTTGGGTGGTAATGTACACTGATAAGATGCTTAGACCCTGCCATATGTTTATGCTAGACAACAGGTTCTGGACATAGAGGCTTACAGAGAAAACTGTCTGTGAAACATGTCAGGGGCAGAGGGGGTAACAGATGGTCAGCTGATCTGCTTTGGTGTCGGCTTTTTATTTTTTGAGGCTGTATTTTTGCATTTTTTACTTTTTTTGCTGGAGCAAAGATCTTAGACCTGTGGTGTGGCAGAGAAGTTTTAATACACATGCCCAAGTGACTGCCACCTATGTATTTAGGGATGAGATCTTCAGGTTTCTGTGTCTTAAAACAGGTGCAGATGTGTTTGTGCGAACAGAGCACATCTTCAAAGAAGGTGCAAAGGCATTTTCCGTTTGCAATTCAGCAGACAGAGTGTGCCAACCTTTCCTTGCTTGCTTGTTTTCATCAATATGCAGATCATATTCTATTGGCCAAACTGCACAAATACATGGATGGAGGAGATGAACCATCTTTTTAATCTTTTTTGATAATTCTGAAAGTACTAAGGTGCAAACTGACATGCAAAATGATCTGCAGGTTGCAATGATTCATTAAGGCATGGTCATGTTTAAAATTTGCACCTATTTTAATACACACAAACCTTAGTAGAGTAGGGAGAAGCAAATAAACTGTATTATGTTTTATATTTGATTTTCATACATTTAACTTTTGTTATTTTCATCGTTTTAGTTATTTATTTTTTTTAGCAATTATATATAAGCTACCTATATTAAGTGCTTTAAATATATCTTTTGACTGAGAACTTCACCGTTCTCTTACGTCAACTTTGAACTGCCAGCAAACTGCAAAACAATTTAATCTAAATAAGTCATTTCTACCTAAAAATAATTGATTTTCTTCTTGGATTCAGTAGGTAAGTGAGACACTTTGCTAATGGACTATGACAATTTACATTTAGAAAAAGAACAGAATAACTGCGGTCGCTTGTTTCAAGTAAATAATATTTATTCTAATAATTAAAATGCTAATAATCCATCGGCAAGTCTATTTACCTACTGAAATTCATTAATGTTAAGTAATTGTAAATCACTGTTAGATGGGGTTTCGCAGTGTAGAACATACAATCTGTTGTTTTAATTGGGTGAATCCAAATAGGTTTACATCTCTTTACATTTGTGCAACATCTTTGCTGATCAGCAACAAGCCCACTTACCAAACGTACAAAAAAAAAAAAAAATGCTAGAGCAATTTAGCACCTCTTCTTTGGAATCTTTGAAAATTAGGCCCTAAATAATTTTCGTGTGCTCTGGTGTTAGAGATACAAATGTTCTGCTTTTTCTTTAGACTGAATTAAAGCATGGATGATTTCCCGTTTCATTTGGGAGCTTTTTGCCTCCTAACAGATTGTTGAAGTGAAGTGATGCCAACGTCTATCTACTCAATCCCATTTGGTTTGTTGCTGATGGGATCAGAGACAAGAGGCTGTCTTTAGGCCACTACTGTAAAACAAGAAAAGCATACTTTAACATTATGACTGAAAAGTGAAACTTGTTGAGGAGTTTTGGGATTTTTCTTGAGCAGTATAAGTAGGTAGAAGTGCTTCAATCAATTATTGTTTTTTGTTTTTTTTTTAATGCAGATTTTGAAGACCTATAATGAAAACAGCTAAATTTGAACCAACTTAACATTTTGCAAAAAAGTTTTCAGCCTAGAGGTTGTATTTGTTTCTTTTGAGAAAAAGTAAACGAGCTAAAGATTATATCAAAACACATTTTGAATAAGTTCGGATGGTTTTAATGCTTATGTCCTGAATTTACTGCATTAAAAATACACTTCTCTATTGGTGTGTTTCAACGGGATCTCTAACACTCACTGACAGGATAAAGTACAGTAAGTACAACTCACTCAATTGCAACACATTAGTCTAAACTTCATTCCATTACTGATCTGTGGTCCCTGCCTACTTGTTTATTACACCCAAGAGTGAACTAAATGAATGGCAATTTTATACCTTGCATTGCCTGGTTAATTTGCTTCAATTTATTGGAAACATCTAATATGCATTTTCTTTTTTCCAATTTTTAAAAATTCACATATTGAGATTAAAACGCTGCTGCTAACTCAAGTAAAATTTTATTCAAATACCGGCTGTCACATATAAAAGGTGTTTCCCAAAACACTTTCAGAAGCTATGCAAATTGAAATTTTATTAAAAACTTGTCTGTACAAATATTATTTTAGCCGGGTTTAAAATAATAATGGTCGACACGTCATAAAAACAGTGGGAGAGAATTTCACAATGGGGTGCCACAGCCTGAAATAGCCAGTCTCCACTGGTCATAAACTTTGTATGTGTGACTGCCAAAAGACCCTGATCAGCTGACCTCAAAGTTCTAGCAAAGGCCTGAGGCTTAAGCATATCAAAAATATATTGAGGGACCTTCCATGAAGTTTAAATTAAAACCTAAAATTAACTGTGAGCTGATAGAATGAAGACAGGAGTAAAGTGAGCTCTCCTGCTAATCCACAGTATTTAGTTGCCAAGCCATAGAAACACACTTTTCTAAAGATCGTCACTGTAGAAAACAATCAGTTATTTAGCTGCATTCAAACTCATCACCTTTATATTCAAGTGTACCTTAAAGTTGCAGTTTGTCTGATGTATGTATAGGTTTTGTTTTATTTGAAGAAAGCAAACCCTAGATGCATTACATCAGATGGATGTGGAGCATTTATTCCAGTCCTATTTTTTTAGCCACAACAAAATCTGTCATATTGAAATAACACGTAAACCTTTAAATCTTCATTAATGTTTTTTTTTTTTTTTGGCTCAATGTAAACCCATTAACGATGGGATGTAATCACCAGGAGAATAGTGTGATTTTGGTAACATGCTGACCTGGGATTAACCCCTGAAATAAGATTACCATCTCAGTACAAACTTCAGAGGATGACTGCTGGATCTCTAACCACCATTTCAGATTATGACTACTTTGACTGACATTTTACCAAATGGTTTTGATTCATGAAGGGTATTTATATGAAAAATAAGCTTTTTAAATCCTCAGATATAACAATTAAAAGAGGAAAAGAGGACGGATCAAAGAGTCTGGGGAATCGTTTTGCCAATGGAAACATACTTTTCTAACCACAGTAAATGGTTGTCACCGGTGCGCAGCTGATTTCCCTCTGCAAATTTCCAATAGCTCTTTTTTCCAGGCTGAAATGATGTCATTTGTCTGCCAGCCGTGGGCAAGGCTGAGCATTACAAAGCAAACTCATATTTTGCTGTCATATACCAACCGTGCAGGAGGGTGTGACACCTGCATGGGCTCCAGTTATCTTTCATTTATCCTGACAGTCTTCCTCAGGCTTTGCCCATTTCCAGTAAATCTGGAATAGATGCTGATGTTTCTTTGCACTCTTGGAGAACATTCCTCTACTGTTGAGTCACTACCTCCATAAAAAGAAGAAGGGGATGGGGGGGTTTGTGTGATCATGGTAAAAATGCTCCTGGATTGCTTTTTTTATTTGAAGCACCTTCAGGTTAAAAAAAAAAAAAAAAAATGAATCAAGAGACGGAAACTCTTAGCATTCTCAGCTGCACCATTGTCCTCATTATTTAGCAGCCGCTCTCCCATAAATCTAAAAAAAATGTCTCACCTTAATATTAACTACTTGAAACAACTGACATTTACATGTCTTTTGCGTACCTGCCAAGATATAGTATTCCTCAACTAAATCTGTCATCCCACGCAGTGTAAGCAGATATATGTGAACTATTTGCACTTGGACAAGGTTTAGAGTGGCCGAAGGAACAGCTGCCAGGCGATATGTGATATCCGCGAACTTCAGGAGCCTTAAAGGACGCGTCTTGAGGTTCCATGGAGACGCATGTCGCCTTCAGGGTCAATATGCCAAGAATAATGCAAAAAGAAGTATTGTCCTTTGGCTGGTTCCTGAGCAGGACACTGGGGTCACATAGGTTTAGGCTTTCTAAGGAGTAATTGGAGTCCCTGTGATGTGAGCCAGAGGCCAAAAGGTCTACGCTAAGGAGGCTGTTGATTCTCTCCAGGCGGTAAACAGGTTGTGACATCACATCCTGCAGAAAAGTAAAACACTGGGAAGGGGGGCACACACACACACACACATAACAGCAGAGGCCTGCCCTTGTAGCCCAGCCTGCTTCCGTCCACAGATTAGAAACAATAGTATTGAAATGCAGCCACAGCGCTCTCTGTGTGGCAGAAGGCTGCTGCAGTTTAGAAAAATACAACTGTTGGCTTGATATCAAAAACAAATATTTTCTCCATGTGCTCAGTTCCTTGGTCAGAGCTGATGGCTTCTGTAGACAAGGCAACCCTGAGCCACTTATCAGCCTGGCAGCTCCAGCAGCCTGCACACAGCATCTCTGATCAACAGCCCTATTAGCTGGTCGTTGGCTGTCACACACACTTTGCCTGGATTCATTTCATTTAGAGTGATACAGACACTTTGCTGTCTTGGATTGCACCTCAGTAAAGAGGATCACCTAAAGGGGAAGGGCTTCTCTAATCTGTTGTCATGGTAACAAAAAAACAAACTATTTTGATTAAGCTATTTCTACATTTCTCCTGTTTTATCTTGTTTTAATGCTAGATGAATATAGAGATAAAACATTTAAGTGGATTCCACTAAAAAAAGCAACGGCATGCCTAATTAAAATCCATATTACCAAAGTTTACCAACTCAATGCCAAAACCATGATTCACTTGAAAGAGGGAAAACCTGTCCCATAAAAACACATTTTATATTCAGACAAGAGGACAAAGACAAAGACATCAGTGAAAATTAGCATAGATTTTAATTTGACCACAAAAAAAAACAACCTTATTTTATTTTTAAAATTACCAATAATGTTCAAAGGCTTGCACCATGTAAGGGTGGTTAATCAGAGCATCTTCTGAGCCTATATATAGGGTTTAGTCAAAGTACAACATTGACTGCAGTGCTCAGTGACAAATGCACATGCAGTCAATAGATGCATTATGGCATCAGTGCTGCCATAATGCATTTCATCTTTCCAGGCCATCTTTCCACAAATGACAAAGACCAGAGAACAAATGAGGAAAAAGCTAACAATTTCTGCATCTGAACTTCCCAAAGAATATAGCCCTTTTCACATTTACAACCTTATCTAATAATTAACTGATAATTTACTGGATCAAGGTTATGTGTGAAAAAAGCCAGAACTGATTTACCAGATACTGAATAGACCAAGACCTATTATCATACCCGCCAATTTACTGTGACGACGCTAGTGTGAAAAAAGCTCTTACGTTACTGGTCAAGGCATCCATTTGCTTGTTAACCTGCGTAAAAACAGCACTACTGACAAAATATTTTATAAAGCATTTTATAAAACAAGAGGGTACGTTTTTAGTGACCACTAGAAACTGAGTGAAAGGCTATGGCAGCTGTGAGGAATGTCCTGTTCTTTGGTACCATGAGGTACACAAGGCGCAAATTCTATTTATTAATAAACTTAATTGTCTACATAGGAATAACTATAAATTACAGTAAAGGACAGCATAATGTTTCAATAAAACTTCGTATTAAGAGTGAGGTCTATTGAGGTAGTCATGTTTTACATGATGTTTGGGACAGAAACAGTGAGCTCTACAGTACAAGCACTACAGTCAGCTGCAGCACACCCACTGCCATTCACCACACTAAGGTCTGGAAAGCCCTTTAGCAAGAGACATTGATGTATTTTTATCTAGTGCTAATTTTATGTTTTACTAATAGGGAATTAAGAAGTCTTAATTCAAACTAATGCTCGATCTGGATTTCACAACATGGTTCAAAACTGGTTATTGATCAATGCATTCCACCCTAGCTTATGACAAAACCAGGCCTTTGCTGAGGCATCAGTGCTGCCATAATGCATTTCAGGTAATACTGAAATGCATTAAGGCAGCAATGATCCTAAAACACGTTTGTCCAGTGAAAACAGAAAGCTGAAATTACCATGAATAATAATTTTCTCATTTTGGTCAAACTACTCTTCCTGACCACATATATTTGAATCCTTCTGCATCACTCAACTGTTCTGTTATAATTAATTTACAACTGGACAGTTTTACATTTATGCAGATACTTATTTGCGCTTAACACATATTTATAGGTTAATTTTTACTGTGTAAACTGGTGATGATTTTATAATATTGTGTTTACCATATGGATTCTAGGTTCTATGAACACTTTTAAAAGGAAAACACATAATCATGTCGATTTCAACATTGAGTAAGGACACTTATAAACATGGGGACGTTCAAAAGTCAGCAAAGTCTTAGAAAGTTGACTCACTGTGGTGATGAGTCACTTAGATTTAGTGTGGTATGGTTTCAGGTTCTCTTTTTAGGAGGAAAACTGTTTACCGATTGCTCTGTTTGTGCCATTTGTTTTGCTTCTGGAATTCAGCTGTGTTTATTCTCAATGTGCATGTTAGCCACTTCTGTTCTGACCAGAAAAATCTGGGTACATTACAAGCTTCAGGTCAAATTTCTGTTTATAAAGCCAGGCTGTTATGTGAGGTTCCAGTAAACTAACTCAAATCCCATTTTCAGAGGAATCCCCTTTCTCTTCCTGAAAGAGAGTGCGGGGGTCTCCAAACCCAACAGTAATCTTACGTTTTGTTGATGTTCGTTGGGAAAGTTTCCTTTTGCTTTCTGCCCACAGGGAAGCCAGAGCTAGTGTATACAACTTAACATCAGCCAAAGCACTTGCAGTAGATCTTATTTGTTTTTGTTTTAGGGCTTTTTTAACAGTGCTTTAAAAGCTCTGTTTTTTTGTACATTATGCAGAAATCCCTTTAGCTCTATGCTCAATATTGGGTTTTTGCTATATGTTTTAACATGGTGTGCACATATTGTTTTGGTTTATCGCGATTTTTATTTCAGCAGAAGACTCCTACATGGTCTTGATAGGTCAAATTCTTGCTCAGAATTTAAAAAAAGCCTTTTTTATCTCATGTTTTTGTGTGGGGAAAAATATGGATAATCTCCGAATATTAAAAATTAATGCAACATATAACTGCATGAACTGGTTGAACCTAAAATGGGTGAAAACAAAAGAGGAGTTTATTTGGTTATTTCATCTTTGGTTAGATTTCATTTGAAACCCCTGCCAGGCTTTTCTTTTATTCCTATAAAACCTAAAATGTTGCCATATTCACATACTGTATTCTTATTCATTTAATTTTTATGTGTCATGTATAAAATGTTGATTATTTTTTTGTACTTTGGAGACGGACTACTGCAATGGCAAACAGGTGAATTTAAATTACCTAACAGATTTACTAGTCAGTCACAGAAATAATTCAATGCCAAATTCTAATGCAAGGACCTTCATCTTAACTTATATTTTACAAAGATGAATTATTTAAAAAAAAAAGAAATATTTAGGATTATTTCACAAAATAAAGGACAAAATGGACAATACTGAGGATCCTCTGTAAGCGACTGTTGAACAGCAGCAGAGTGTCATCAGTCAAAGGCTCCCCCTGATCTGCTGTAAGACAGACCACTAAAGAGATCCTTCCTGACTGCAGCTATTAACATCTGCAACCACTTCATTTCCATACAGGAAAGCTTTTTTTATTTCAAACTAAATTGAACATGAATACTGATGTTATGAAAATGTGTGTAATTTCTAGCTATGAACATGTCTACAAAATACTGTTATTTTTCATATCAGCTTTATTGTGTCAAAGAGAAATTTATGCAGTTTCCACTCATCTCTCTGTTTTTAAAGAAGGTCTAATTGTATGATAATTTGGGATGCAGACAAATAATTGAATAATGAAAAATTGTTGATTGTTGCTGTGCAATTTTCAATGTTTGCAAGAGGAACAAAATATGCCAAAGGACACTGATGCAAACTTGATAACTTTTACAGCATATTTAGAAACTATTCTTCTAGTGACATTTCTTGATTTATTTATTTATTTTTATGCAACTACTGACAAATCTGGCCAAATTTTTTGGTGTTATTGGAGACTTTAGTGAGGTGAAGTCACCAATTGCTTTAAATTTACTACACTTCAGCAAACAGTGAAGGCTTATATGAGATAGAGAAGGGACTCCTCTATGTTTTCCATTGAAAATGAGTCACATATACTCAAAGCTTTCATTGATCCTCCCGAAGCAGGATATAAATATAATATTGATATTTATATGTATTTTACAAGTAGCTATTAGAATTAGCCTAAACTCATGTTTTTGTGTTTTTCACGTCTCTTCTTATACATGATAATTGAACATTGTTAATGAGATTTTCCTATCTCATGTATGTACCTCTGCTAGATCTTAGAAGGCCTTAAGGAAATTGGACCTAATGTGAAATATCAGTGTGTGAATCTGTGTTTGGCTACTTTGTGGTTAAGAAAACAGTTGTCTGAGATGAAGGGGTCACCTGAATAAAGCTTATTGGTAAGGATGCTGAAATTGAAGTGCTTCGGCGAGTGATAAGTGGCCTCCGATTAGTGCTGGCAATAAGGCAGTTTGTGCTTCTAATTGTATTTTTGAAAGGCATGGCAGCTGTCATTTGTGGCAGCAAAAAAATTTCTTAAATAGATTTAACTAAGCTGGAGTACGAACAATGTTTGCTTTTTTCCCACTTTGTTGTAGAAAAATGTTTTTTTAAATGTTGGTTTTCAGTAAGGTGCAAACAATTTTCATGCACCAATCGGGCTTTTGTCAGCTTATGTTAAATTTCCTTTTCCTTTTGAGATCTGACAGGATGGTTACGATTTTCTTTTTAAGGAATTCCACACAGGCAAGTTTGTGTCTACTAAGCTTTTATTTGATGATAAGTTTCAACACTCACCAAAAATTAAATAAGTTACTGAAAATTTATTTTGGATCCAACAAAAATTAAAAAGATTGCAACATTGTCCCAATTTGAAACCAAGCATTATTTTTCAACTCAAAGCAAACTATAAACCTGCTAATGAGCACCTTTACTTTTTGTATTACTGTGAGAGTGATGGTGTAAAATGTACAGGAGAAAAAAAAAACAAACAAGAAAAAAGCTCTGACAATATTTTCCCCCCTACATTCTGATATTTATTTATATGTAGAGGCTCAATTATAAATTCGAAGTCTCTCCACTTCCCTCTGACCCCCCACTCTTCTGCCCTCTCTCTTCTCTGTTTCTTCATGTTTGCATTGCAAAAATACTTTCTTTGGCCACCGTCCCAATGCTTGTTTTTTTAATCTCTTATTAATACAAGCCCCCCCAATGGTATACTTTTCCAAGCAACTGATTTTTTCCACAGCTGTGTCCACATGGGTTGTTTATAATTTGATCTTGGCACTTTATAATTGATGCAGTCACACATATTCTGCAGAAGAGTTGCAGGTAGAATGCACTTTATCTTTAAAGGAGAAGAAAGTATCTCTCAAAGCTTTCAGATCTCAGCTTGTTCTCCCTCTTCAGGTACTCTATAGGCCATATGTGCATCATTAAGAAGTGAAATACCTCCAGGCTTTTAGCGATGTCCCCAAATCCCACAGAGCGACTCTCAGTAACGAGGCTGAACTTTTGTTTATGTTTGGAATATAGATTAGGCAGTTTAGCAAGACCATTAGAGGAAGGATTATAAAAGGGCAACTCAAGCAAGGCACATGTATGAAATTCTTTTCTTTTTCTGCATTGCAGTTCATTTTCATCTGCTATTGATTAAAATCCAACCCCCCAAGGCCCAGCCTGGCCCGTTTCATCACCCGTTCTGGGAAGAAAAAAAGTTTGGATTTTTGCTGAAAATAGCACTTCTCCTCGCTCAAATTCCACTGCCTGACTGCTGTGCTCCTTAAAATAGATCCCTCAGTGTGGAGATTAAATCTATAGGTGTCCAAATCCCCAGGAAGGACAACTGAAGGATTGGGTTTCATAGATGTTGAGCTGTTTAATGTGTTCTCTTCTGAAGTGGGTCGATGTGACAGTACCAGAGGAAATGTAAAGCGTTACTCAAACATACTGGCTTGAATTAAACAAAGCAGTAAAAGTGTGGCTGAACTCTCACGATACCCTTCAGCTCAGTCTTTATGTTGCAGTATATGATGAGCCTGTTACAATAAATCCCTGTGTTGCAAGACAAAATATGCGCCATGATGGCATTCAGATGTGTTTCCTTTGTCAGCTTGCAGTGGCATATTCAATACTTAAAGTAGTAGTAACAAAAAAAAACCATCACCTTTTTCTTTCTCCCTCCTCTTCCAGGTTCTCCATCCCTCAGTGGTACGGGCACGGTAACTGTTCTGGTGGACGATGTTAACGACAACATTCCTCTTTTTACCGCTTCCACTTTTCACACAACTATCAAGGAGGATGCCCCGACAGGAACGGACGTGCTTCTGGTCAACAGCTCAGACGCAGATGTGGGCAAAAACGGCGTTATAAGGTATTTAAATATAGAGTGTTCTCATTTCCTTATTATGTAACCCACAGTCTTGGGGGAAAATTAACTCATAATTATTGTTAGACCAGTTATTATAAAAAAATAAGCAAAAAAAAGTAAACTAGAACACTTCTCTAATGGACCATCAGCAACCATAACCAACTGTGTCAAGGCAAAGGATATGACACTTCTTTTCTGTCTACACCAAAGTTATGTGTTGACACATTGCAAGAGATGAAAGGCATGAGCAACAACCTTAAAGCTCCATGGTCACGTTTAATATATGTTTTTAATTTATGGTAGTTGCATATAACTTTTTTATGATTATCATGTCCTGTTGTTGTATTATTTATGATTGTTGTAAAATTCTCTGTGTACATTTATAACAGAAATGGATATATAATAAAGCGCAAGTGTGCAGAGGGTAAACAAAGAAGTAACCCACTGTGGCTAAGCCACGTAGCACCTCCCAGCGAAGTGTGTAAACAATAAAAAAAAAGAAAACATATTTGAGTCCAAGTGGTCTAAGACTAAAACAGCGGTGGTAGTACAGTATGAAGGTTGGTGTTTACTGAAGTGGAAGCTAAAGCTGCTGAGACATTCATATATGGCCGTTAAATTGATAGATTTATCAGTAATGGTCATATTGATACTGATACTAGTGATAGCGATGCTATCTTTGTCTCAGTCTAAGTTGAAACAACATTATAATACTCAATTGGTTGATTGATTGGTCTTTTAAGGTATAGGGGAGGATTTTCGCGAACTTTTTGAGAAGGCCTGCCCTCTCCACTCTCCAAAAATACATATGCACAACCCTGTAACCACTCCCGAGAGGGAACGCCTATTAAACGCATGCACGCTCTGTTTAAAAGTTCCTATTTGCATCGCTCATAAAAGCTTACTTGTACACTTTATATCTTACGACCCACGGCCATTTTGAAAGAACAGTGGCGAGAAAGGCGAGCTTCAATGAAAGGCGAGCATGCACAAAAAAAGAAAGCTAACTAATGACGAGCACGTAGGGCAGCCTTACGTAAACATTTTTCCAGAATGACTGACAATTAGGTGGACCACTTATTTAGACGATCCACCCGAAAAAAGAACACCATCCACTATACCTTTAATGTGATGCTGTGTCCCTGTTTCCATTTGTTAGCAACAGGAATTTTCTTTTCCCCGATGTTTGATACGAGGCTCTGCGATGGACTAACTAGAAATTAGAATTGCTGTAGATAATTTAGTTTAAATACTATTGGTTGTTCTTTTACCAAACTGAGCTGTCATTTTACCATGAGGTACTGCTAAATTGTTGGGCTCTATTAGGTAGCTGCCTCAACTGTCAACATTTTGCATTCTATTTATTCGATGCTACATGGTTCCATGGAACCATAAGCAACAATAGTCTTTATTATACCATAGTATTTAAGAGTCAAAAAGTAATCTGACCAAGAGCGGAAACTTATTTCAAGCTTAATCATCAGCAGGATGAGGATCTCTTACACAGCAGCAAATCAACAACAGAATGAGCCGGAAATGAAGGAGCTGCAATTATCCAGATATTGACTTCTTCTTCTGCTTTTTCTGTAGATCTTTTACCTAATTTTTATGAGTCAATAATTATTCCAATATAGTGTGTTAAATTTGACAATGAGGCGGTTACTAAAATTTGAATTATTTTTTTTCCATAATGCCATACATTATAATAAATTGTTTTTAGTTCATTAAACATTTCACCTAAGGAAATAATTGTGTGTTTCCAAAACTGTTTCTGAAGAAACGCATTAGTTTGCAGAGTTGTAGCAAAAAACACATTTTTGGAATGGGCTGCTTTTTCCAAGCTCGGATAAAAGCTGTTTTTCCAATCACAGTTCCTGCCATTTCGGGGGGGGGGGGGGGGGGGGTGTAAGACCCTCTGGCTTGATCTCTCTAAAGACGGACGCTGACTCAGGTTCAGCCCCACGTCTTTCCTCAGCAACCCCACTGAGTACACATTGGGGATACCACAGCGTGTTCCAGTTTCCCAAAACACAGTAATGAGGATGTTAATTGTTGATGACAGTAGGAGATGGTGCCCATCAGGGGTTCGAGGCCCTTTATGGAGTGCAGAACCGGTTACCTTTACTTAATAGATTTCATTCTCACAACTCATTTAACATAAAACATGAGCTGAACTACAAGCATCTGTGGACGGTTTATGTTGGGGAGGATGTCCAAATAAGCTGTGCATGACGTTGTTCCACGATTTGTCGTGCTATCTCTGCAGGGGAACACTTTTCAAAATATGCACTGGTGTGTACATGTATGTGTCAGTTTACATTCAATTCTGAGATCCTGATGGAGACTAGCTAAAGGATGAAATGCAATATTTATTTTGTGAGCAGAAGTGGACCCTGCTCCCTCTGTTCCCAGTCCTGATGAGTTTATAGCATGAGCATGTTCCTGTTACATTATCAGCCGTGCAATTCTCAAGAAGTTTTTTTTTTTTTTACCCAGATTTCAACCATGACCATTTTGTTGATTTTGGTAAACATACAATGCTATGAAATATTTCTACTCTTTCAGAAGTGAGTTGAAATATCAGACTAACATAACCAGAATTAATGCAAATATGCATTTTTTTATACTGCATGTTTGCTTTTTGTTTGTTACGGGTGAGCTTTATGTTAGAAGTGGCTGAATGATATAAATGAAATCACCCCTTCTTTAACATTTTGTCTGATGTAGCTTAATGTTGTGAGTCTTGGTGAACAATAAAACTTTAGATGTAATTAGTTGAATTAAATGCCTGAGATGCTTAGCTCACTAATTTTACAGCATGTCTTTAGAAAAAAAAAAGAATTCAGCTGTTTTAGTCAATCTTGAAATTGTTCTAGAAGATGACAATTCTTAGCGATATGTTTAATCTTGGACCTTTGAGAGCGGTTTTGTATGGACCATTTAACCCAAAATAACATGTGTATATCTGAGTCCATACCAAGTGCATCTTGATGCGCCTCAATTGCTGAGGTAGTTGTTTTTGAAGGTTTTTTTGCCAACTAAACAGATGACATTAACTCCCGTCTTTGTGTTTCCAACAGCTACAGTGTTAGCGGGGGACACGGCCAGTTCTCTATCAACCCTGCAACAGGACAGATTATTACTAGCTCCCTCCTGGACCGAGAGGAGAGGGCCAATTACCAGCTGCTGGTAGTTGCAACAGATGGAGGGCAGCCGGAGGGCTTGTCCAGCTCTGCAACTGTATCTGTGACGGTGGCCGACATCAATGACAACCCTCCACGTTTCCATCATCACCCCTATGTGACCCACATCCCTACCTCCACTACAACAGGTGAGTCAGGGGCCATAAAATGTCTCACTTTGCACCTGGTAACGCACTTACCCCACTGTCCTTTTGAAACGTTTACATTAGAAAATCACTCATTCTAGTTATGATATATTTCCTGACTTAAAGTCAAAAATAAAACCCATTACTAGATTTATTGCACAAAAAGGGATATATTTAAAGCAATTATTTCTATGGGCCTTTAATAATTGTAATTGTAATTGTAAAAAGCTAATAAGGCAAAATTTGGTTTTACTCAGAACATTAAAACATTGTATATGGCCAACAGAAAAAATGCATATTTGAAATAGCGTTGAATAGTTTTGAAATAACCTAAACGATTTAAGGGAGATTGCTGACTTACCAGTTGTCCATCAGTAATTGATTGTCTTTTATCCATAAGGAATATAAAATACAGAAGGTTTTTCTAAGCAATCAATAAATGTGGATTAAAGCCTTGGTTTTTTGGAAGACATTAACAAGGTGGGGATTGCTGCTGGACTTCAAAAGCCACCAAATACAGACATATCCAGTTCACAACAGTTTAATTGCTTGTGTTAAACCACTCCAGGGCAAAGGAAAGAAAATCTTAAACTGTTGCTCAGTGGTTTGAAGTTTTTTTTGGATGAAAAATGTTCAGTATTTTATTTGGAAATAAAAGTCCTAGAGTCTAGAGGAAGGCACAGAATCCAAGCTGCCTGAGATCCAAAGTAAAGTTTTGAAACAGTGATGATCAGGGGAGTCTTTTCAGCTGTGAGTAAAAAGGCAAAAGCAAAATTTGGAACCTTGTTACACTACTTTCTGTGACAACCTATATGGGAAAAAAAAGTTATCTCATTTTTTTTTACGAGGACTTGACACTTACCCACATTGCCAAAAGCACTGATACTTGCTTTAGTGAGGTCACTGATCTTGCAAACTACCTAACCAAAAACCCATAGTGAATCTGCAGAGCAGTGTCAAAAGCAATGTGAGAGGCAACAGATTCAACAAAACAGACAGCTGCACAGGTTGCTGGTAAAGAAATCTTCCTGCAGTCCTCTGCAGATTTGCAGACTGATCACCTTCCTACCACGCTGTATTGATGTAGTTATCTACTGATGCATCAATATGGTTATAAACTGATGCACTGATGTAGTAATCTCTGTACTCTATGAACTTTGAATACCAATCAGGTGGAAGCCATTATCATCAGCAGACATAAACACTTGAGACGGATGATCAATGATAGCTTTACTTTCCAAAACTGAACTATTTAAATAAATTAAGATATTGAACACATAATGAACACATTCTAATCTGCATGTTTGCATACAGAAAATGCATTTACTAAGATGCCAGAGCAGAAAATAATTCCAATCTACTTGATGGTTTATTAATGAATCGGTCAAGAACCTGCTGAGTGATCTACTAACTAGGACCAATGGTTTCTGTGGTATTTCCCACCTTTTTTGGGTAGCACGAGGCAGGCAGGAACATGTATCAATAGTTCTGTACGGTTAGATATACATGCAAATATCAAACAGTCATTATTCAAAGACAGTGACTTATATGAGAACCAGTGTTGAACCCATTAGTGGCAAGAGCTGCTTGTGGCGCCGCATGTTCATTTGTAAGCATTTGTATTGTTTGATCAAAATGCTATGAAGTTAGAGATACCCTTTAATTCCAGGTTTAAAGGAAAATTAACAGCTGAAACATAATGGTAGTGAATTTTAGTTTAAGTAGTCTAGAAAACTTTTTGGAGCCCGCACCCAAATAAAAGCATATTTGAAACATTATGTTACTTAACTACTCATGCACTGTTATGCTTGTTTTTTTGTTTGTTTTCTTAAGAAGTAGAGCTTATATTACTGTCTTACACAGTTTAATTTTTAGGAGCAGACATATCATTCTTTTCTTGTCCATTTCTGTCTTTAGGCTCCCTGGTTTTTGCTGTCACTGTCACAGATGAGGACGCAGGCTCTAATGCCCAGCTACACTACTCCCTGATGGGTCGAAACTCTGAGAAATTTAAGATTGACCCACTAAGAGGTGCCATCACTGCCAATGAGAGGCTGTCTGGCAGTTCAGAGGTTACCCTGACAGTTCGCGTAAAGGACGGTGGAGCTAACCCGAGAATGGATTCGACCACCGTGACAGTGAGATTTGTCACTGGAGGAAGCTTCCCCGTAATAAAGCTAAAGGAACGGGCATTTACCTTTCTGGAGAATCAGCCCATAAACCACATTGTTACAACAGTAACAGGCTCCTCTATGAGAGGTGGACCACTGTCATATTACATAGCAAGTGGCAATATTGATAATGTTTTTCACATAGATCAGCTTTCAGGGGAGTTATCGATTAGACATCCACTTGATTATGAGCAGATTTCCAAGTACGTTCTGTGGATTGAGGCCCGAGATCAAGGTTTCCCCCCTTACTCCTCCTATGAGAAATTAGAGATAACAGTTCTGGATGTAAATGACAACCATCCGGTGTTTGGCAACGACCCATTTCACGCTGAAATATTAGAAAACCTTTCACCCCAGCATGTCCTTATGGTCACAGCTGTTGATCTGGACAGTGGTGCCAGTGGACAGCTAGAGTATGCCATTTCTGAGGGCAACAAGGAGAGCAGTTTCAGCATCAACCGTGCCACTGGTGAGATAAGATCCACGAGGCCACTGGACCGAGAGAAAGTGCCACTTTACACACTAAAAGTGAAAGCCACAGATCGAGGTTCACCACCAAAAAGCACGGCAGTTAAGGTTCTAATTACTGTGCTTGATGTGAACGATAATGCTCCCAGGTTTTCAAAAATATTTAGTGCAACAGTGGCTGAAAATGCACCTGTTGGCTACACCGTTACCAGAGTTACCACAACGGATGAGGACGCTGGTTCAAACGCAGTGAGCCGCTACTCTGTGACAGATAATAGCCTTCCATTTAATATTAATCCAAACACAGGGGATATAACTATCAGCAGGCCACTTAATAGAGAAGACACTGATCACTACAACGTTAAAGTGTCTGCTCATGACTCTGGCTGGACAGTAAGCACAGACGTAACCATTTTCATTACAGATATAAATGACAATGCGCCAAGATTTAGCCGACCGTCTTATTACCTGGACTACCCTGAACTCACAGAGGTGGGTTCATTAGTCACGCAGGTCTCAGCCACAGATACAGATGAGAGTGTTAATGGCAAAATTTTTTACTTCATCCGATCCCAGTCAGAGTATTTCAGAATCAATGCCAGCTCTGGAGAGGTGTTCATTAAGCAACAGTTGAAATATCAGAACTCAACTGGTCCTGGTAGTCTGAATATAAACAGGCATAGCTTTATTGTGACAGCCTCAGACAGAGCGGTGAAGCCTTTAATGAGTGAAACAACAGTGATTGTAAACATTGTAGACAGTAATGACAATCCTCCTGAGTTTGATTCCACCAGTTACTTCACCCCTGTAACTAAAAGTGTCAAAGTGGGCACCAGGCTGATGAAAATCACAGCCTATGACAGGAAAGATTTTGGCCTTAATTCTGAGGTTGAGTACCTTATAACAGGTGGAAATAGTTCAAGTAAATTCAAACTAGACAAAATCAGTGGGTGGGTAACAGTCGCTTCTTCCCTCACGTCAGATATAAATAAGATTTTCCTTATTGACATCACTGCAAGGGACAAAGGAAACCCTCCACTGTCTGCACAAACGACAGCAAGGATTATAGTGACAGAAGAAAATCATCACACACCAGAGTTCTCACAAAGTCAAATCTCAGCCACAGTACCCGAAAGCCTTGCTGTGGGAACAGCAATAAGAACTCTGTCTGCAAGAGACAAAGATAAAGAAATGAATGGCCTAATCACTTACAGTATAACCTCTGGCAACGATGAGGAGTATTTTGCACTAAACAGTAAAACAGGTGTGTTATCCTTAGCTCGTCCTTTGGACTATGAAGAACAACAACAGTATGAACTAAGAGTTTCTGCTTCTGATGGTGGCTGGATTTCCAAAACAAGTTATGTCTCAGTCACTGTTCAAGTGACTGATGTGAACGACAACCCTCCTGTTTTTGATCCTGATGAGTACTTCCCCTATGTGCAAGAGAATGTTCCCAGTGGCACCACGGTGCTCAAAATGAATGCTACAGACAGAGATTCAGGATTGAATGCTGTCATTGCATATGTAATTCAGTCATCAGACAGTGACTTGTTTGTTATTGATCCTAATACCGGCACCATCACAACCCAGGGCTTCTTGGACTATGAGGCAAAGCAGATCTACCATTTAACAGTGAAGGCTTTCAACATCCCAGATGAGGAGCGTTGCAGCTTCGCCAACATAAATATTCAGCTAAAGGGAGCCAACGAATATGTTCCTCGCTTTGTCTCGAAACAGTACTACTTTGAAATCTCAGAAGCTGCTCCAAGAGGTACAGTTGTGGGAGAAGTGTTCGCCAGTGATCGGGATCAGGGAGCGGATGGAGTGGTTTACTATCTCATTTTTGGAAAAAACAGAAAGAAAGGCTTTGGTATCAACAGGATGACTGGTCAGATTTATGTCACAGGTACTTTAGACCGTGAGAAAGAAGAGAAAGTTTCTTTAAAGGTTTTGGCGAAAAATGCTGGAAGTATCCATGGTGCAGATATTGATGAGGTTTTTGTGAACATCACTATTCTTGATGCCAATGATCCACCTGTTTTTACTCAAGATTTGTATGATGTGCAAGTCAGTGAAGGTCTATCCCCTGGGGGGCTTGTCACTTTTGTAAGTGCTGAGGATTCAGACTCAGTCCCCAGTTGGAGCAGGTTTTCTTACTCCATCGTTCCTGAAGTTAATACAAATGTCTTCACAATAAATCCAAAAACAGGCCAGGTGTCTGTGGCTGCACAGCTAGACAGAGAGACAACTCCTATTTATAATCTGACAGTTCTGGCAATCGATAAAGGCACTCCCCCTGCCACCGGTAGCACCACCATCATTGTCAATCTGGAAGACATCAATGACAACGGTCCAACATTGACAACCACCTATGCTGAGGTGATGGAAAACCAGAGAGCAGGCTCCTCAGTTACAACATTGACAGCATCAGACCCAGATCTTCCCCCCAACCAGGGCCCTTTTCAGTTCAGTCTTTTGAATTCTGGCTCTGCCAACAGCTACTTCAGGCTTAGCTCCACTGGTGTCCTAACGACCAGCCGTGAGATTGACAGAGAGCAGATTAGTGACTTCTACCTCTACGTGGTTATCAAGGATTCTGGTGTGCCTCAGATGTCCTCTACTGGAACAGTTCACGTCAAGATAAATGATCAGAATGACAACCCTTCAGAGACCCGGTCCATGGACATCTATGTCTACTACTTTGGAAACACCTTTGCTGGAGGTTCTTTGGGAGATGTCAGACCACAAGATCCTGACATCCATGATCGGTTCCACTGCTCCCTTATCCCTCCATCTTCAGGTCTGTTCACTATCCCTACAGGGACATGCAACCTTAAATCTAAAGCTCGCTCAACGGATGGATCATTTGAACTAACCATACGTAGCAGTGATGGTGTCCATGGATCAGTCAGTAACACAGCCAAAGTTTTCTTCATGGGGTTCAACAATGCCACTGTGGACAACAGCATCCTCATCAGACTGCACTCTGATGGAGTCAAAAGCTTTCTCACAAATCACTTCCTCAGCTTCTTACGCATTGCCAACTCTCAGCTAGCAGGACTAGGTACAGGGGTGCTGCTTTATGGAGCATTTGAGCTCAACAACCAGACTTTTCTGATGGCAGCTGTGAAACGGGGCCATGGACAATATGTCAACCCCAGCGGCGTGGCCACATTCTTCCAGAGTATCAAAGACATTTTATACAGACAGAGTGGGGTGCAAATAGATGCAGTCGACCATGATCCATGCACACATAACCCATGCCAGAACGGGGGCAGCTGCAAACGGCGTCTTAGTGTCGGGCCTGATATGAAGACAGAGGAAAGTGTCCCTGTGATCCTGGTTTCCAACCACCCTCTGCAGCCTTACGCCTGCAGCTGCAGGCCGGGATATGCAGGAGCCTTGTGTGAGATGGACATCGACGAGTGCCAGCCTTTGCCTTGCCACAATGGTGGCACCTGCCACAATCTTGTGGGGGGGTTTTCCTGTACCTGTCCTGAGGGCTTCACTGGAATGGCCTGTGAGAGAGACGTCAACGAATGCCTTTCCAATCCCTGCAAGAATGGGGCTCTCTGCCAAAACTTCCCTGGGGGCTTCAATTGTCTCTGCAAATCCGGGTTTGCAGGTACTACACTTAAACACAGTTTAGTATATATATACAATTTGTCACCCTTTATATCTGATAGCCAGGGGGAAAAATCCACTCTATTAAGCATTCAGATAAAAACATTTTTTAGCTGTTTTTTAATGCAACAGAGTTTGTAGTAATAATACAGTGTGAAAAGGGAGTAGGGGTGTCAATACTTAAAAAAAGACATTTTAAGTCCTAGACACTATGGTTACACATAAAAGTGTAAATATGTCCTCCTACTGCTTCTAGTAGACCTCTTTTTTTGACCAAACAAACAAGTTGGGTTTTCTTTTTTGGTTTCTAGTTGGGGGGTGTCAGCTGTGATGCATATCAGCCTGCAGTGTTTGCTTTAATAAAACTGGATGATACAAAGCTGACCTTCGTCAAAGATCCTGTCTTCACTACATATACAGTTGACTAGTGTTCTATTTCCCTTTGTGCCTTCATCCACAAGCAGTTCTGACCACACACAGACACAAGGATCTCTGCTCCGGCTGCATTACACACATATATTTCCTCATCATGGATTTGTTATTTGGCTGCATTTTGAATTATTTCACAAATGAGCAGTTTCATAAGAGATCTAATCAGGCCTCTTAATTTGGAAATTTAATGAATACAGTGCATTATTGGTCTGAATTAAAGAGGAGTGGATTTTAAGTGGAAATAGTTTGAACAGCCATTTGGATCCTGTCTGATGTTTAACCTCTGTCTGAGGCATCTGAAAGAGATTTTGAAAGCATGCTCCACAGGGCAATTTGCCTGAAGTGAAGTCATTACTGTCCCTTTTTATTATCACAATAAAAATGGCCACAAATCTTAAAAGTTTTATCAAGATGAACTACCCGCATGCACAAATGAACCTTGTGACCTACAGTAGTTTTTGTGCCCTCCCTTTAAACTTTCAACTTCCTGTTCTCCACAGCAGGATTTTGGCAGCTAAATCTATCTCCATTAAGCAGTATGTCTCAGAATTTACAGCATTAAATTTACTCCCAGAGTTCACTGTCGGTTTGTTTCTTTTGTACCATGTGCCATGCATCATTTCTGTCTGTTGTTTTTATTATCACTGTCACATTCCTTATCAAGATGTCAAACCTATGCCTGGATATGTGGCAGCCATCCATGTACATTTCAGCAGTTTGTCTGTCTGCACTGCAAAAAAAAAAAAAGCCTGCAGTAGGTTAGGAAGTCTGATTGTTCTGGTCAACTTTCTGAAATAATTTGGCTTTTTCTAATCAAGTTAGTTGTTCATGAAATAATTACAGTCCAAAAAACAGTTGATATTTAGCCATGGTAAAAATTAATTACACTCTCTGTTTGGAAAAGTGTTTTATTTAAAAAGTATTTTTGAAAAGTATTGTTGTCATAGATCAACTAGCTTTGTGTGGAAAATTAAGTACATCCCTGTTGCTTTTATTAAATTTCAAAGGAAAAAGTAACAGTGGTGTTACTGTTACTTTTGCTTCCAATCAATTGGAAATGGGTTAAGTCATCAGTATATTTATGGTGTTGAGCTGAAAGTCTTCATTGAAGTAGATGTTAAGAAAGTCAAAAGCAAAAATTTGCAAAAATAACCATAATGAAATCCATCTCAAACTCTGAGATTTTTTTAGAGAAAGAATAAATGTCTTACTACCACATTTTGTCCATAAAGAAGATGAATGGATCATGGAGGTCTGTGAAACAACAGGACTCTAAGATTGAAATTGAGATCCAGAGTGGAGTAGAGTATGCTTAAACACCTCATACATCATACAGTATGTCCTTGTCATCATACAGTATATGATGATTGTTTGCTCTTAATTTTATACCAAACTATTCTAGTTTGGTGTGAGTAATCTGTTCAAGAGATAAAACTTGACTTACAGCAGGTCCTCAGCAGGACAATGATCCCAAACACAAGCAGCTAATCTACAACAGAAGGAAATGAAATGTAGTAGTGTCAATGATAGGCTAACCAGACTGGTTGAAATATTTTCTCTCCACAATTTTTTTATGTGCAATTAATTTAGTAAAAAAGGGGGAACAGTCCCACAATGTTCCTGCACAACGATCTGAGAGTTACTGTTAGTAAAAATGGGTTTACAAGCTGTTAATTAATGGGATGTACTTTCTTATTCACATAGAGCTGAATATTTCACTTTATTGTTGTTTTATTAATAATATTGCAATGGGTTCTATTATGTCGTCATAAATAAATCCCACAACATAAGGTTTATCTACTTTATTTTACTTTTCCATGATTGAAACCCCCACCCCAAAAAATAACATTTTATTTTTTGGGGGGATTTGCAGAGCAGTTCTCAGCTGTGATGTCATGAATAGTTAGCATGACTCAGTATTGAACATTGTTTTCTGTGTTGTTGTTTTCGTTTTTTTTCCACCACCCCATTCCATTTTAATTTGCATTGTTTTGTGAACTCAGGCAAAACGTGCGATTCCATCATCAATCACTGTGAGTGTAACCCTTGTTTTAATGGCGGCTCCTGTCAGAATCGGTTGGATGGATATTACTGTCACTGTCCATTTGGTAAGTATTGAAAAGAAACTTGCAGGGTGACATGGTTGGAAAAAAAAGAAATTACTAGGATAAATGATTAATTAGGAAAAACACTGCAAAAACTGACCTAAAAACAAGTCAACATTTCTTACAAGATGTGTATTTGCCCTATTTAAGCAGGTGAATATGATGATCTGAAGAAAAAAATATTAAAATGTTAGAACTGTAAATTTAAAGTCATATGTTTATATTACTTTTTATATGTTTTTTTTGCTATTTTTTTATGGCTACACTTTAAAAAAGGATGAAATTGTCCACAGAGCTGTTCCAAACGAAATTTATTTTTGTTTTACACTTCTGTGTGCAAAATGACAAATAAATCTGTCTAAGATCTGCCAATGGAATATGATATTTATATTATGCACTGACATCAAATAATTGTGGTTGTTTTCATTACCATTTTACTCTAGGGCTCCCCTTATATACTAATTTATAGGTATTTATTGTTCATTAATTAAGCAATAAAAAGAGACAAAACTGACCTGTTACTTACAGTAGGGCGCTATAAGCTGCTCAACTGTATATTTCTAGAATCATTTCTATTAAACATTTCAGACTTAGTTACCACCTTCTTAGCAAACTAAGTAATCATTGTAGTAATTTATGCATAATATGTTGACTGCGTAATAACATCTATCAATTTTAAAGATAGATGAACTTATAACACATCTGTAAAGTATTTGTTAGCCATTTATTATGGGAGCCTTGTTGTAAAGTGATGCTTCTTTTATTTTAAACATAAATCATCTTTTTCTTTCAAAAAATTGTGTTAACCACCTGCCCAAATACAGGTGAAATACATTTATTTTTAAGAAAATTTGGCTGACTTATATTTTAATATTTGCGCTTCAATCATTCTCAAACCTGTTTGTTGTGGAAATGCTCCACCGTCTTCATCTTCATTCCCTCTATGTTTTATTACAATTTAGGTCGTTTTTGCAAGACCATTTCATAAGATGAGGATTTGCTTGATTCAGTGTAAACATATTATGTAAGATTTCAATTTGATTTGTAGATATTTTGTTTTTGGACCAATCTTTTTCTGGTATGCTTGTTCCTCAGGAGTTTTTGGTAAACACTGCGAACTGAACAGCTATGGTTTTGAGGAGCTCTCCTACATGGAGTTTCCATCTCTGGATCCCAACAATAACTACATCTACATCAAGTTTGCCACCCTGATGAGCAACGCTCTGCTGATGTACAACCACGACAATCAAACAGGCGACAAGGCGGAGTTCTTGGCTTTGGAGATCTTTGAGGGCAAGATGCGTTTTTCCTTTAACCTGGGCAGTGGGACCTACAAACTGATGACCATGATCAAAGTTTCAGATGGCCAGTTCCACACAGTTATTGCCAGGAGAGCTGGGATGGTAAGAAGTATGTCTTAAAGCTTGTAAATCCCTTTATTGTCCCACAATGGGGAAATTCACTCTCTGCATTTGAACCATCCCCATGGGGAGCAGTGGGCTGCCAGTGTGCGCCGCTCGGGGAGCAGTGTGGGGTTAAGGGTTTTTCTCAGGAACCCAGAGTAGAGGCTGTGGGGATCGTACCAGATATATACAACCTTCTTAAAGCACAAGCACATTTCTCTAACCACTAGGGCAACACTCTCCATTAACAAGCTTATGGTCATTATTCGTTTAACAAATCTAGTCACCATAAGTGAGATCAACAGAAAGAACTGTATTCAACACATATATGTCCTGAGCTTTTACTGCTTAAACCTACAGTCTTTTTTGGCTTTAGCCTCTTCAGATGATAATTAAAACCCCAAACCACTGATAGCTCAGCTTATGGTTTTTATAGCCTGTAATTACATATTATGGTTGCTAGGATTTATGAAACCAGAATCCAGAAGGACTCTGAAATATGAAAATGTGTCTCCCGTGCTCTGAATGTGAGTCTCCTCCATGCCGACAGCACTGTGGCAAACAGAGGGGAAAAAAGCCTGACCAGGTTCTGTCAGTTCCCTCCTAATGCTTCAGTCCTGCTGGACGTCAAATCTGCTGTTCCCTGTAGGGCAGAGAGTTTTCATAGGAAGCTGGTAAAATCGTTAAAAGTTGCAGAGCGATGGGGCTGAAAGGGATACAGCACATATCAAGGACTGTGAATCAGTGAAAATGGTGCTCTTGAAGAATGAGTGAGAAATGTTAGGACTGTAACGCCAGCTCCCTATGGAGCTGTAAAGCGCAGCTAATGGTCATGTTTGCAGAAGTGGATGTGGGTCATTTCTATGGTTGGGCATCAGGTCAGTCCCCAGTTCCTGTTCTTGACTTATGATCTCAAAAACAGGCCGAAACCACAGCCAGATTTCTCCTTGAAGTTTCAGAGTGATCAGACAGAGAGGAGAGGTGATGTTTGAAACCATTTCCAGCAACATTGTGTCTGGATGTAGATTAGCAATCAAATCCTTTTTAAATGCATAAAATAATCATAGTTCTATTAGTGGGTTGGTCTGGTCTGATAAAATTTGTTTTAAAAGGAGAATCAGTGCTTTTCCTTCTGCCATTAAAGCAGATTAGAAAAAGTGAGACTGAAGCTGTTCATTTCAATTCAGTTAATATATGCAGTGCCAATTTACAACATATGTCATCTCAAGAATTCACAGGATTCTCTGCCCCTGGATGAGTATGTGGCAAAAATGTTCTCTTGCATTTTGAAGTTGACCCTACGGCAATCCTTCACACCTAGCATGCATGCAGCAACAGTGGAGAGGAAAACTCCCTTTTAAGGAAGTAATCTGCTTACAGAACCAGTCTCAGTGTGAGCGGCCTTCTACTGAGGCCGACACAGAAGCAGACATGCAAATAGAACATAGAAGTACTGATCTATAAATGGTCTAGCTTCATCAGAGGCTCTGGCTAGGAAAGAAACAACTAAACAAGAGAATTGGTGAATAATTTTTCAAATTAAGTTAATTTAGACGCCTTTCCATAGCTCTATTTTTCTCACAAGGGTACAAAAATGTAACCAGTGTGTATACACGTTCATGTGTATACAACCTCAGCAACATTTGCAGATTGCAAAACATTGTTTAGCATAGTTTACTGGTCTCCTACACAAAAGGTAAAAAGTTGCACAAGCAGGAATTGCACCTTTAGACTGGCTAAAGTTAGCAACATTCAACAACTAAATAAATTCAGAAAATTGCACCTTGTGGAGAGCACACTCATGGTCCTCTTTAAACAACAAGCCCACACACGCGTAAAAACAAGTAACTCTCACACTCCCTGTAACTCAGGTGTCAGAGTGATGACTACTTTAAAATCTGGTTTTACAATATTATTAGTACTTTAGGTTTTAACCCTATAATGCCCAATGTATCGTATTTGATACATACGTTTTCTGAAATGTATTGTGTCTGACACCTTTTGCATAATTTAGTGGTAAAAACTTTGCTCAAAATCCTATTGTACACAATCAGATATACCTGATAACAGAGGGCAGAAGAATACACAACAAAATAATCTTGACTTATCGCATAGTAATAAATTATTAATATCAAAGATGTATTTCTGTTTTTTCTTTTTACATATTTTGTTAAAAGGGCAAGTAAGGATTTCAAACCAAAAAAAGTAATTTTCTGTTTTGTTTTATTCTTGGATCAGGCTTTAAAGGGTTAATTTTGCATTCATCTTAGATGCTTCACTACAGATGTAAAGAAAGCACGAAAATTGATTCATTTCTACTGAAATAAATTCTGTATAATGTAACAAAGGTATTTTTGTTTGAAAGATAAAAAAATGCCTTAGTAATGATACTGTAATTAAGCTAACTATAAAAGAGGGAAAGTATAGATGGAATTACACACAAATAACAGAGCCTGGGTGCTTGATGGTAGAGGACAAATTCAATTCCATTGATTTCAAAAATGTTATTAATCCCAAAATGGAAATGACCTAAGATTAAATTAAAAAACACGCTTGTATAAACCAGGGTAGTTTGTTTTGAATTAATAAGAAAACCTAAAATCCTGGAGGCATTTATAAAATGCAATCTGACAGCCTTTTTTTGTGTGCTGTCAAACAGCATCACCAGAAAGCTTTTGGTTTGTTTAAAAAAGGCGTAGAACAGCAAAAGTAAAGTCCCTCCACAAACTTTATCAAGGGGAAAACGAATCAGTATAAACAGCACACAAAAAGGCATTCTTCATTCTTCTATGTTGCATTTACTCCTAATTTCTAATTCTTTCTTGTTTTTTTAAATGTTGCTTCTTTGTACAGCTCTACTGAATCTATGTGTGAGACTGAACAGGGGATCATATGTGTCTGTGGGTATGTTGGCCCTGTAGGGTCATGCTCCACTGGATGATTTGTGTCAGAGATCCGGGGCAGTGTGGTCCGTGTTGACTTAAACTCCAGGAGAGGTGGAGCATAATTGCTCCAGTTTTTCAACACTTTCACACACTTTTCCGGACAGTTTCCTCGCCGGCACATTTCTTTTCTTCCTCCTGGGCTTGTTCGCCACATCAGAACACAGAAAATACAACACACATCTGGGCAAATGCTTTACTGGCACTGACGGAAAAACAGGAAACTGAAAATGTTTGGCATTTCTGTGCCACTTCCTTATCAAATATTTAAATCAAATAACAAAAAGGGTTTGTCTTAATGTGTTATAGAGAGCCAAGTTCCCATTCAGTCCTAAATGACCATATAATCTGGTTAACTGTAAAGTGCCTTAAGATGACATGTTGTGAAGTGGCGCTATAGAAATAAAATGAATTAAATTGAATTAAATGTGCGGAATAAAAGACATTCATAATAGTTCATAAAACCTTAAGTTCATCAAGTAAAAAGGGTGTTTGAAAGACAAATATTTAAACTTTATCAAATATTTTAATCCTTTGATATTAATGTGTCTATTAATAAAGTAATTCAGTAAATGTCTAAATCATTGAATCGAGATATTCTAATCACTATAACATGCACAAGTAATTAAAATCCAGCAACAATTTAAGCAAATAAAAAAATAAAAATTTTGAAATAGCGGGTGTCTCTCAGGAGCTCAATGATAGTGTCCCACCTAGGAGACAAATATAGTCTGGCAAATTTAATGCAAATAAATATCCAACAGTCTGCTGTAGCCAGTATTACATCAGAGTATCCATAACTTAGGCTGCATAATGGAAGTACTCCAGAACACTGGGGGGGGGATCATCCTTTCACATGGAACCAAACCCTTAGTAAAAGCATGAACTGGATGCTGAGAGAGATTAAGGGCATGATCTTTATATGACTGTTTGATTACTGCTAGTTTGAGAAATGTTACTAAAAGAAAGATGAGGTTCACAGTCATGGAGATGAAGATGATACTGATAATTGAAAAAAAATGATGACGATACAAAATAATAGTTATAGTGTAACTCGTAGCTTATTTCAAAGTGCTACGAACAAAAGTAAAAAAAAAAAAATGGCATACTTCATGTATGGTAAGTTCATTAAATGTGAGGAGAAAAAAATCTACCAGAAATTTAGGCACAAAAATCTATTTTCAAATTCAGAGTTTGATATTTTTTATACTACAGTCTTTTTAGATAAAGCATTAATGTAGATTTGCCTACTTAGATGCACACTTTTGTTGGGAAGTACTTTTTCCTCCACCTCGTTAGTGCGTAATGTGTCAGTAGAAAATGCTAAGCACACTAAGATGCTCTGTTCAAACCAGCAGTGTCAGATTATAAAAGAAATCTATGAGAAGTTATGTTAGCTCCACAAAAATATGACCTGTGATGTTTGCGGGAAAACTGTGAGAAACCTTTACCTGTTGGTGAATAAACCCCTTACCTTCTTGCTTTGAATCAAAGTGTTGATTGTCCTATTATATTTTTCTCTCAGCAGCAGTCTGGCTTCTCATCTACCTACCTAACTAAAATAAACCGCATCTGTCTGCAATCACATGGTGTATTTTAATAGCATAGAGTTAAGTAGTAATTTGGATCAACTCTTTTAACTCTTTACAAGACATAAAATAATCACTTGGTCTCAAAAAAGCTTACCGTCTGTTTAAGTTAAACAGAATTTGTTTATTTAGTGAAACATTTGCAAAGTTAGTTGCAATAAAGCTGATAATAAATCTGCTGATTTTAGTGCTGAATATTTTGATTAGCTTGTAAAAATAAGGGAGGTAATTGGGCACAGAGGACCTGTAACGTCTAATCAGTTAACATTGCGGCATGTTTAGCATCCATCCTGTTAGCTTCACATTATAAATCCTGTAAAGGTTAGGAAGGGGGACTTGGAACCCGTCCCAAATGCCTCTGGATGAGAGGGGAGCTACTCCCTGAATGACTAATCTGTCTATCAGTGGGCTACAAGAGAGAGCCAGACGACTAGGCATGCTTAGGCTAACTCCTACGGCCAATTTGAAAACTCATATTAATCTTAACATGCATCTTGGACTGGAGGGGAAAAAAATATATTCCTACATAAAAACATAACATAGATAAATGGATGCATTTTTAAAAACGGTTTATAGGGTGGAATTGTGTTTTTTATCAAAAAGGTTCTATACAAACCACCTCTAAATAGCTTTAAAAAGAGCTAAACTCTTCACTAGAATATAAAAAAAACAACAGATTTAATTTAATTTATTTAATTTAATTGATTTTATTTATAATGAAACCTAGCCAGATTACAGCAGCTTTGGATTCTAATGTCCTTATAATAGATCTTCTCCTTTTTTTGTCAGCTTGGTTGAAAGCCTGAGACAATTATCACAGAATACCAGTGGGAAAAAAAGCATCAGAGTCCAAGGACCAAAGCAGGCAGGACAGGGATGAAGTTGTGGAGAAGATTACCAAAGGTTTAGGTTATTAAACAGTATCCCAAACTCACATGACTTGACAGAACTCTAGTTGATAATCTATAAATGAAATTCAGAAATTCAATTGTGACATTGGCTTTTTAAACAATTGGAGGTGCACAATGGAGGTAAAGGTGTATGAAGTATATACAATGTATCCAGATATATACAGTGAACGGTAAAATCTAAGTAAGGTGGTTTATATATACAGTATCTTATGTACAGTGAAGTGGTGGCAGGTAAAGTGGAGTTTCTGATTTGTTAAATAGATAAATAGTATAAGTTATTGCAGCGTTATTACACCAGGTTATAGTGCAGTGGGAGTGTAAAGTCTGATGGCAGCAGGGATGAATGAAATTTCAGGAAAGGAAAGCGTTATTAGAAGAACCAACCCCGAAGAACTTGAGCTGTAATTAAAGCAAATATGGCTCTACAAAGTATTGATGTATGGAGATTATCATGAATGTACAGAGAGAGATTTTTGTGAAATTATTTACATTTAAGTTTGTGTTAAAATGTTAGAAAAGGAGCCACAGATACGTTTTAAAATAACTGTATATGGATGGATTTGCCGTCATAGATGAGAGTAAATGACGAGTCTCCATCAGACATAGTCTGCCAGGAATGATTCAGGTTGTTTCCCATGATGTCAGGAATTCTTTCAGACAAAGTGGCTTTCAGCTTCCTTCCTGAAACAGCGTCTGTTGTGTTTTTGTCATTTCACAGGCAGCCTCCCTTACCGTGGATCTGTGTGGTGAGGACCAGGAACCAGGGTACTGCGCTGTTAGCAATGTGGCTGTACACACCGACTGGTAGGAGAATCTGACACACACACACAAACACAGCAGCTAATGCTTTAGGGTAACTCTGGATTAGTGGGAAGATTGGTCGCCTTGCAATCTACAAGTGGTGGGTTTGATTGCAACTTCCTTCTGTCAAACGCTGATGCGCTCCTAGACAAGGTGTTTAACTCCAGGTTGTCTACTGATCTGTGAATCATTATATGTGTTGTTTTAGAGTGCAACGGGATGGAGGTCGCCTAAGTATAAAGCTCTTTGAGAGGTGTGACTAGCAAATGTCCCCACTTGCTTTAAATGGGGCTAAACTTGGAAGTTACAGGTCTACTGCCCCTACTGTCTAAAGCGTACACAGTGTTGCTTTAAACTCTCTGACCCAAACTTTTTTTTGTGGGCTTTAAAGAAACTGGAAAACAGTTGAATGCATTTTGGGAGCTTTTGGATGTCTGAGAATGTGCTTGTTTGCGTGCCTGTTTTCACAGGATCCTGGATGTGCACCCTAACCGGCTCTTGGTCGGCGGCGTCAGGTCGATAGAACCCGTCCTTCACCGCCGTGGTCAGATCGCCACCCACGACTTTGTGGGCTGCATCATGGAGCTCGCCGTCAACGGACGTCCACTGGAGCCCAGTCAGGCATTGGCATCGCGTGGCATCCTTGACAGGTCTGCAGCCCCCCCGCTCCCATTCCTTTAGTGTCTGCATTTTTCCCCTTTTTCTCATCCTTCCATCGTCTCCAACCTTCATGGCTCCTGCTGTGGGACATCTGTTCACACTTTTTTATCCCCTGAGACTTTTTAAAAGATGTTTTTTTAACCACGAATGGCAGACCTTTGATGGGGAAAGGCAGTTGCTGAGCATTTTCTTCTCTATCTCAGCAGTGAATAGTAGGCAGAGGCAGATCTTTTAATATGCTAATCCTCTTGGGTTCTTGTATTGGTTTTTGTACTGGCGCTCCGGGAGACAAATCAAAGCTCATCTGCTCCTGTTTTTAGAGTTTCTTTAACAGCAGACCTCCAGGCTTCTTACTGTGAGGCTTAGCTGTCAAATTGCCCATCTGATTGTCGGGATTTTGTATGGTTGTGTGTCTATAGATGCCCAAGACTGGAAGGAGCCTGCACTGCCAGCCCCTGCAGACACGGTGGAACCTGTTTGGACCACTGGTCTTGGCAGCAGTGTCAGTGTGTGGACGGCTTTACCGGGAAATTCTGTGAGAAATGTAAGTATCTGCCTTTGAATTGTTAATTTAGTCAATTTTGCATGATCTATATGTACAAAGTTATAGAAAAGACTTTTGGTGCTCCATTGTGACATTCCATATCCTGTGCAGTACCAGCACACATCAATTTTGAGGATTACATATTCTTACTGGAAACAAATAGTGGTATTGCTGAGAAAACTGGAAACTATTGTGTGTTTGCCGTCAGGTTCAATTTAGGGAGAAATTTGCAGGTTGACTTTGCAGCGTGAAAAAATAGAACCATATTTTTCTAATCCAAATGCAGTCATGTGAAAAATAAATGCTGTAGAGGAGATCGAGGCTCTCCTATGACAGATTAGGAGAAAAATTATTCCAGGAATCAGAACCAGAAAAGTTCCTCTTAGGGTGGTTGTAGAAAAAAAGCAACTGTCAAAGGCCTTTTGTAGCCCATAAAGTATTAAGTTCAACATTGTTTTTTTTTTTACCTGTTCTAAAATTAAGGGGTATCAACTTTTCTTTGTGCTTTCTTCACCTGCAATAGTCTCATTCTTTTGCAACAGGTTTTCCTCGAGGGTTGTCAAATATTTAGCTTTGTACTCCCTCCAGTCAAGTTGTGTCAAACCCCTCCCCATATCATCATGCAGCCCTTGTCATGTGGCACTGAAGGGGCAGTGTTTTGAAAAGATAGAAAATGTAACTTCCATCTCCTCTGACTTGACCACCTTCCTTGTATTAGAACCGCTTTCTTCTTGCCACTCTTCTATAAAGATCATATTAATGAAGATTATAACTAGCAGTTGTTTAGTCAAAAGATTTTTCAACCTGAGCTGTGGTTCTCTGCAGGTCTGCAATATACTGGTGAAGATCCTCAGTGTTTTCCTGTTCACTTTGTTTCTCTTTAGGTCCTCTAAAGTTACTGTGGAGCTGGTGCTGCCTCTCTTAATAAGGCCTTATTTGCCCTTTCAGTTTAATTGGACGGCCATGTTGTACTAGTTAGATACCGACCTATATATCAAATAATTTAGACCGTTCTTTTTAGTTATCTAACCAGAACCTCCTGAAGGACCCTTGGAACCTGTTCAAAACTCAGGGCGACCTGTCATTTCAGGTAGCCTCCAGACTTTGAATTTCCGCCATATGTCCATGTGGCCAACCCTCACGACTCCTCCTTGTACTGTTTTATATTGATCCTATATCTTTTACTTAAGCTGAATTTCAAAAGTATTTTGCTTTAACAAAAAATAAGAAACCACAATGTCCTTCTCCTACTCCAACAGTTCGAGACCTAACAAAAATGGGTTAGCCAATCACCTTGCGATATCATGTTTTAAGGAGGCATATAGCTATAATACAAACAAGAGCTGCTCAGCCCACAGCAGAAACAAAATGAACAAGAAAACACAAGCTGATGTAGGCATTGCTGCTGCTATCACATTTGTTTTGTTAGAATCCACGATTTCATCTTGGAAGGAGGAATAGCAAGAGCATAAAAGCCTATGTTTTTGTGGTTCCTCGTGTCATCTGCTGCAATTTCATTTGTTACTGTGATTGGCTGAAACCAAACTTTCATAGGTGGAAAATAGTTAGCTTAGCCTAATCAACGGCAACAATCTTTTTCATTCAGAGCAGTCCTAAGGCAAAGAAAAGCAAGGGAAGACAAGATTAGTTCTATTGCACAATACAGTACAAGGACACTTCAAAGGGCTTTACATGAATTAGATAATAAAATAGAAGAAAAATAATAGCAGAACAAAAGCAAATATATTTGTAAAAGGCATAAAACAATTGGAAAACCCATTTGTTTCAACAGTCATAGGCTGTTGAAACAAATGGGCTTTTAATTTTGACTAAAAAGAGCTCAGGCTCTCAACACTTTAGCAGTCGTCTGGGAGTTTGTTTCAGATAGGTGGAGCATAGGAACTAAATGCTGCTTCTCCTTGTTTGGTTCTAATTCTGGGTTTACAGAGCAGGCTGGAACTAGAAGAGCATTTATAACTAATCATCAATCTGACACTCCATGTTAACACAATGGACAGGTGTTCCCTAAAATATAAAAATGCAGCAGTGTCCAGCTCTAATTTTACAGTTTTTATTTCATTTTTGTTTTATTGAACTGTTGTCAAATTATAAATGAACAAACTTCTTGTGTTTGGCTAATATGTATATGCTGACCCCCCTAAACTCTGACTAAACTACTTTTTTCCCCACTTCTCTTAAATCAGTTGCAGCAATGATACAAAAATATTTATATATTAAGTTGACATCTTAGGATTTTATCATTTTATCTAGTTCAAACATCGGTCCTCCACTGCTTGTGTGCTGAAACAAACAGCCATGGAAGTACATCAAATGGAAATTAAGTTTCCAATCAAACTAATATGTTTATTCACCGCAGGAGGAAAATTGAGAACCTAGAATTACCCAGAAATAATCCTCATGCATACAGAATATGTAAAGAAAGACCCAAGGTCTTTCATACAAATTGTGCCAGCGTGCAGCCGCTCCTCCAAACCGATTAACAAAAAACTAAAACAGTATTAGAGCTTTTCAAAATGACAAAAAGGAAACTTAGTGGGTCAAAATACTTTTTTTTTTTTTGTTATGAAAACTTATTATGCTATATATATCTTGACGTTTTTCATGGTTATGGTTTTGATTTCACAGATTTTTTTAGCTGTACATTCTGATTGTATGACGGCATCAGGGCTTATGTTTACTTTCATTACATTCATATTTGGCTAAAGCACAAGCTATTAGACGTCTCTGGAACATAAAATCATGTTATGCACTTATAGGCTTAGGTTTATATAGTTAGTAAACAAATACTTGGGTATTACATTAGATTTTGTGGATTATATTAAAATATCAAGCATTTTGGTACGGTTCTTAATATAAGCCTCGGTCCATGAGACCGTAAATATAAGGATTTAATGTGTACTCAAGTCACATGGGCTGTTCTGGGGATTCCCTCTCATACTGGAATGTATTTGTAACCACTGGTGAGAGCATGGGGACAAATATTTGGCTGAGGAAGTGGAATTGGGAAAATAATAATAAAAAAAGTAAATAAAACCACAGCCCATTGCGAGCAAAGAGGAAATTTCACCAGACATTAAGAAGCGTCTTCAACATCAACAGGGTCTTTAAGCACGTTCTGTCTTTTCTACAGATATGACAGCAGACACTGCCCTGTCACTGGATGGCACCGGCCGCCTTGACTACGCTCTGAAACAGGGCCCTAAACGTGATGTCCTGCTAAGGCACGCGCTGCAGGGTGGGGCATCTGATGCAACCGGTCCAAGCAGCCTGGAGGTCAAGTTCAGGACGCGGAGCAAAAGCGGCACACTGTTGCACATTCAGGAAAGCAGCAACTACACAACTGTTAAGGTGAGGCATGAAGTGACAAGCTGGTCTTGGAAAAAATAAAATCTCTCCCAATCAGCGTAGTTCCATTATTACCCTTTAGGTTTAAGTTTTCCCCCAGTTAAGGCATTTGAAATGAAAGAGCATAACGCCAGATAAAAGTTTGCGTGATTGAAAAATCTGTCCGTCCCTACACCTCATCAACAAAGTGCACTTACACTCTATAACCTTTAAATAAAAGGCACTGATAAAAGCACAATTTTACCCATAAAGTTGCTGTTCTGGCTCCTTCAAATGGACTTTTCTGTGTGTGTTCCAACGATGAGCTACAAGTTCTAAATCCTGGACAACCAGTCAGTTTTGTTACGAGCCAGGCTTTTGGGAAGCAGCATTAAACAGAGAGCTAGGACAGACTGTAGAAAAATACTGGTTTTTATTGAGCTGGGAAAGTACTGAAAGGTAAAGGCTTTGGAGAGTCCATGCCAAACCAAGCACTGCAGGCCCTAAAGCTTGCATTAATTCCCATCAATTCAGCCAGTCAAGACAAAACACCAGCCAAAGACCATGACCAGGAGAATAACACCTTTAAAAAATGTGTCTGACATCCTTTGGCTTTTATCTGTGTGGAGAAAACTCTCCTAATCCAAATCCTTCTGGAAATAGTTTTTGCTAATAGATTTGGCCACAAAACACTGAAAACTGAATATGGTTTTGGACTGAGGCATTTTTTTTTTTTTGTTGTGACCGCAAACATTCTGACTTCGTTCACTAAAACAGTGGAAAATAATATGAGAATAAAATACAGGGAATCCAAGGCACTGTAGTTAAATTTTATAATTTTTTATATATATTTTTTGCCCAAATCACAAACAAACCAGCTGTGTTTGGAAAATTAAAGACACCCTATTGCTTACATATTATTTGCCAAAAAAGGGGCAGCTATTGTATTGTAACTCACAATTGATCATCATCAGTGTTATAATGGGTTGCTCCGTTTGACTCGTATGCCTCATTTAGAATGTTTGAGATTAGTGTTAAAAACAAAAACTGAACGAGTATAACTCATTTGAAAGGGTTGCCAAAAAATGTCTTTCTCTCTAAAAAATAAGGTAGAACAGCTTAGATGTGTAAAGTTAAATGTAATTTTAGAAACATTAAAACAAAGTAGAGGTGTTGCCATGATTAAAGCAACACTGTGTTTTTGTTGTTGTTTTTATCTCAGTCTTAGTTAACTTGCGATACATTTTATGAGTTTTCAGTTCAACATACAGTACTTGGCCTAGATCGATGTTCCATGCGGGCTGCTGCTCTCCAAGACTCACCTTTGTAACTTCAGATGGATGATCCATCATGTGATCCAAACCGCAGCTTTACTGTAGATTGAGCTTTCTGCAAACAAGAGAGCTAATTGAGCAAAAATGTGTTGTAAGGCAACAAGCCATATATAGTCTTTAGCTGATGATAAATTTTTTTTTTCTCTGATGCAGAATTCAATCTAAAGAGGTGAAGTTCTCTGAGAGTGGAGCTCCTAGTCTTTACAAGGATCTCCATAACTTCTCGATCTGCTGATCCAAAGTGGTCTATCAGTTTCCAAACAGAGTCAGACTGTTCCATATAGCAACAGTGCAATGTTTCTCATTTATTTTAGGGGTGCTGAACCAGGAAGTTAAACATCTAGCAACCCCAGTGGTTATAAAAGTTACTTAGTGTTTATTCAAAGAAAACATAAAACCTTTTTGATAAAGCTTTGACCTAAATGGATCTACAAGAAGATCATGGGCTTAACCACAGCAACAAATCCACTGCAAGTTCTGAAGCAGTATTACAAAGATCATAAAGTTTCCTAAAAAAACATCATACATCTATGTGATAGGAATATTTCTTAACGTAGCTTTTGGGTCAACATTTTTCTGCAAACAGCTTCTAAAGGTTGCCCCTGTGTTTATATAAAACAACAATTTATTTATACCATCCAGGATTTGGGGATTTTATGTCTTTACTATTAACTCAGCACTATTAGGGTCCCTGGGCTGATATTGGTTATATCTATATTTTATAGTATTATGCTTTCCAGAAAAAAGGCTACAGAAATGTTAAAGAACAAATTGAACTTTTTTCAAAGAATTTTCAAAATTAAAGTCCTACATTAAGGTTGTCATAGCACAAAGAAAAGCGTTGTTACTTTTTTAAAGCTTTTTATTGTTAAAGTGCCACTTTTACTAAATGCAAATTACTGTTTGATTGGAATACCTTTAAAAGAAGAGTCTGGACTTACCACAACCATTTTTGCTACCATGTTGTTTCTAACAAGAATATTAATTCATATACCACCAGTCATCACTACAAACTGGCTAAAGCAAAGGTTCATTGGTCTTTTAGAAAACTCCCTTTTAGCCCCTCTCCTCTTTTTCTCACTCCCTTTCTTACTGATCCTGGGCCACTGCCCAAAGAGGCCCAAACCTTCATTCATCGTCTTCAATTTTCCTTTCAGACCTCTCGGCCCCATTGACCACTTCCCACTGTAACATGAGGTTTTCTCTGCTAGGATTTGGTCTTCCAGCTCAGAGAGGCTTTTGGTGCTCATCAAATCACCATCTAAGCTTTGTGCCTTATTAAAGAATCTAGAAAAAAAATGGGTATGGGAATGCATACTGTGTAGGTATATATAAAAAAGACAACTATCTAAACAATGATATGAAAAAACAAGATGTTTAATAGATAAGTCTCATGATCGTTTTTCCAGCTGTAGAATGCTCTGGTTTCTTTGGCTTAGAGGGCTTTTTTGTCCCGCATTTCCCATTTTAAATCAATTCTTCAGGAAGCTACTTATCATGGCTGACTTTTGGGTTCTTTGTAAAGGGAGGAGAAAAAGATTACTTTTCCATCGAAGTTAGGGGAACACGAGATTACCGTTCGCAGAAAAAAACCACAAACTCAAAGCTGATGCCAAAGAGACGCGTATTAATTTTTTTTAAAGACACATTCTCTGCTCTTTTTTTTTTTTTTCCTGAAGTCAGAGGATGAAGCATCACACTCCCTGTGAATCCATTTGTTTGCAGGGTTTTGATTTCCTCTTGGATGATGGCATGAACCAAACCCACGCAAGAAGTGAGAACATGATAGAGTGCAGGGTGTCCCGGCAAGGGAAAGATTTATGAGCATCAAGCTGAATTTCTGTTTTTGATCTCTGACATCAGCATCCCAAGCAGAGAGCAGTTTGGTCTCTGTTCGGTGCAGACTCAGAACACTTTTCCTCCCATGAGCCTTGATTAATGTCGGCATGACAACGCATTGTATTTATCTGGAAAGATGCTGTTTTTTTTTGCCGTTGTTTATGAAACTGCTTCTCAAAGACCGAACTTTATCTGACATTGAAAAGATCCAGGGAGTCAGCTTCCCATGTTTCATCTTTGATAAGCTGAATGTTTATATTCACACAGTGATATTACAATCAAGTAGCTCATTTCATTTGCAGTACTAAGACCACATAAAGCCTTTAGATGAATGCAGCTTTTTGAAACTGTAACACACTGTTAACAAGGTTGTCCAAAATTTAAATCTTGTTTTGGAAGGTGTTTCCAGGGTTACACTAGATCCTCTATAAATCATACCAGCTTGGACAATAAAGACAGGGGCAGAGCTAGATGGGGGGCCAGGGGGGATCATGATCACCCTTAGCCACCCTTGTGTCCACCCTACTTACAGTTCGGTTTTTCCCATCCAAACAAAGATCGCCAACTCCTGAACATTTGAGCTTCAGGGTACCCAGGGCCTTTCGAGGGAAACAGGTCCTTGCTATCACATTTCCTCCCTTTTCCAAGGGGCTGTGTCTCCCAGACACAAAAGGATTAATGCTTAAGATACCATGGAGTTCTTTTCTTCCACTCAGCCATGAGGGTCATGGGATGGTTGGTACTTTTCTTCAGTAGTCCATTGGTGAAAGTCATGGTACATCCTGGAAGGATCACAAGGCAGCACAGGGGCATCCAACCATCTATAGACACACCTAAGTTAACCTAGCAGTCGTGATTTTGGTCGTTGTTTGGAAGCTGTAGCACCCGAAGAGAACACCTACATACACAAAGAGAACATGCACACTCCATACAGAAAGACTGTCGGACAGGAATTCAACTCAGAATTTTCCTAAAGAAAAGCAAAAGCGCTATAAATGTCACTATGCAACCCACTTACAGGAGAGAGCTAGAAATTTACTATAACTCATTTCGGCCAGTAGGCACAGTCATGCTCCCCCGTGCTTGTTTCAACTTTTTATTGTTCTGTTTATAAGCTAGTTGTCAATTTAGACAGAGCTAATGCTAACCAAACATTTAACTTACATGTCCAGAAAGAAAGTGGTAACCTTTGCATATCTTCTGAGTCCCTTTGCTTCCTCTTAAGAAAGTATACAGATTCATGAAACTCATAGGTGACATTTTTTTGGTTCTCTTTCAGTTGAGGAATGGCAACATCAATTACATCTCGGATGCAGGTGTTGGTGGAAAGGTGGAGCGATCTCTAGGAGACTCTGTACTGTCAGACGGCCAGTGGCACATCCTCCGGATGTTTAAGAATGGCTCATCAACTGTCCTCCAGGTGGACAGTGGACTCCCCCGACTCATCCAACATGCCACCCAAGACTTCGGAGGTCTAGGTGTTCTGACATTCTCACTGGGTGGAATCCCAACTGGGTCAGCCCAACAGAAAACCGGAGCAGGTGAGAACTTATTTTTGTTTGATTTTTTTCCCCCCAATCATTCATATAGTCTTGCGTGGGTTAGGAAACTATTAGCTGTGATACTGTATGTAACACATAGCATAGCAAACATCATAAATAAAAATGTTGTTGTGGGTTGTGCTTCATCTTAGCATTCCTGCTGCCACTTAATGATATAATTATCTGACAGAAATGTGGATGTCCACCAGCCTGTGTCATTAGTATCAGCACTACAAAATTCAGAACAAGATGATCTGGAGTAAATCTATGCCTAAACAGAAAAGATTAATATATTTAGTTCAAAGAAACCAACAATGATGCATTTTGGCTTCCTCTGCAGCAATAAGGGTGTCGTGGTGGCTTATTGTTATTGAGAAGCTGAACTTAAAAGGAAGTTTCATACTAAATGGTTCCTGGCATCCAACATCAAACTCTTTCTCCATAATATGGATATAGAACTTGCAAGTAATCAGCTAAGGTGGGGGTGGTTGGACTTCTTAACATCAAAATAAGCAAGTGAAGGTGTCCTGTAGAGTTTTTATAGCTTTAGGGGCAAGGGTGTCAGAGTTAGAGTGGATGGCCCAACTGGATGTCCAAGGTTGTTGAACATCCAGGAAATAGACCAGGCCCAGTAACTGACAGTTCAGAGTAGGTTCCTGGTCGCCTAGTGTTCCTTCAGCAATTCACAAGCAGCCAGGGCCCCAGGACAACTGGGTGATGGGATGTAGAATGTCCTAGATCCCTGCTCCCTGGTCAACAGCAATGCATTTCTAACTAGTTATCCCTGCTCACCAACTAATTTAAATTACAGCCCATAGGTTCTGATCTTTAGTGTCAGGTTTTCACTAGTTGTAAATTGAAATGATTATAATAAATGTAAACGGTTGCTTATAAAACACCAGTTGGATGTAAATAACCTATAGTTTACAATGTGATTCATTTATAGGTCCTTCCCAATGTTCTTTGTGCATTTTCAGTTGTCAAAAAATACAGGGGTTCAAGCTGGTGTACACTTTTTTAATAATTGCATATCAACACATATTACTGCACATTTTACTCTAATACGATCCATCTTCTCCCAGTTATCCGTTAGAATCACAGTGGGGTTGGTGCCTATCTCCAGTAGTCTATGGGCAAAAAGCAGGTTACACCCTGAACAGGTTGCCAGTCTGATGTTCAGGCAGTTGTTTTATTCTATTATGTATTTATTTTCACCATGTTTTAATAGAGTGAGTTTGTGTTCAGCGAAAGAGATGCACCAATCCATTTTTTATAATCTGATAATGTTACCTGGCCCAAGCATATTGGACAATATCGGATACGGATCCGATTCAGCTATTGAATGAAATAACCACATATCCTGCTATACGAATGGCGGCTTTAGCCCTGACATAACATAATTTTTCAAAAAAGCACATAAAGATGGACTTAAATGTACTTTATATTTTTTATTTTTTGAAAAAGATACATTTCTAATAGTGATACACAACAAAACAATATAATTTTAGAAAATGTTGACTTTTGGTGCCAAACATCTTCCCAGCTGTGCTGCTTTTAAATTCAAGATCAAATTTCCTTGAGCATAAGTTTTCAAAAGGTGAACCAGAGGGTTTCCAGGAGGAGGTAATGCAACACAGCAAATTTCAAAGGATTTCAAGAGGAGGGAAAAGGGCTTACGCCATGTACTAATATGGTAAAAATTAGCCATTTGAATGATTTGTTGAGGTCTTTTACGAAGGGACCATTTCAAAACAAACACACTCTCAGCACGCAGACCTGTGGCAGTCTGCCTGTTAACCAGTCTTTACCCCAGTGTGTGTCTGAATATTTGGGTTCTGTTCTATGCTCACTGCTCCTGAGCTAATGAAAAGACACAAATGAATTTAATCTGCAGTGGGATAAATTTAATAAAAAACCTGTTTACATATGTGAGACAGTGCTGTTAGGCAACAGGCTGAATTAGACACAAACACATTCATCCAACCCAGATGCATGTCTTGAAGCCATAATGGCCTCAGTGATGGATTCACTGTTATACCACAGTATATATATATATATAGATATGGTGTGTGTATCCTTTTCTTTTTTCCTTTTTTCACAGGAAGAGCTTTCTATGAAATTTTACCAGTTGTATTGTTTTGTTCTGAGCTTGAACTTATAAGCCGTCTAAACAAAATCCCTGTACCTGATTACAGCTCCCAGGTCTAGCTGTTTATGAGGACATTATCCAGGCCAAGGGATTTTCCTTTGGGTCCTCTGTTATATCCTCCTGACTGTTCTTGCAAACTCACCCTTTTCTCTCCTCTATTTTTCTGCAGGTTTTGATGGCTGCTTGGCATACGTCAAGTACAATGGGGAAAATTTGCCATTTACTGGCGAACACAGCCTTGTGACTTTAACCAAGACAAGTTCATCTGTAAAGATTGGTTGCAGAGGGCCTAACCTGTGTGAGAGCAGCCCGTGTTCAGATGGCCTGATGTGTATCAACCAGTGGTACACCTATCAGTGTGTCCCACCTGGTGACTGCGCCTCTAATCCCTGCCAGAACCATGGCAGCTGCATGCCAGACTCAAATTCAGGGTTCACCTGTATCTGCTCTGAATTCTACACTGGCAAGACTTGTGAAACTCTGGTGGCCTGTCTAGGTGTGCAGTGCCCTCAGAGTACTGTTTGCACCACAGCCGACAATGGTGGCTTTGTCTGCAGCCCAAGTCCCACAGTAGAGGCCATGGTTCTGCCAATTTGGGCTGTGCCTGCTATTGTCGGCAGCTGTGCCACCATCCTTGCCTTGGTGGTGCTCAGCTTGATCCTGTGTAACCACTGCAAAGACCGCAACAAGACCAAAGTGCCAAAGGAACCCAAGGAGAAGAAACCTAACGAGAAGAAAAAGAAGAAGAAAAAGAAGAAGGGAAGTGAAAATGTTGCATTTGATGATCCAGACAACATCCCACCATATGGAGATGACATGACGGTACGAAAACAACCCGAAGGAAACCCTAAACCCGACATTATTGAGAGGGAGAATCCATACTTGATATACGATGAAACAGACATTCCCCACAACAATGAGACTGTTCCTAGTGCTCCTTGTGCTCCTTGTAACGGATCAGAAGCAGATATTGAGCATTATGACATAGACAATGCCAGCAGCATTGCACCGTCAGATGCAGATATCATCCAACACTACAAGCAGTTCCGCAGCCACACTCCCAAGTTTTCTATCCAGAGACATAGCCCGCTCGGCTTTGCTAGACAGTCTCCGTTACCACTTGGAGCAACAAGCTACACTTACCAGCCTCAATACACACAGGCCCTCAGGTCAACTCCACTAAGCCACTCCCATTCAGCCTGTCCTACCCCCAACCCTCTCTCCAGACATTCCCCAGCTCCATTTACAAAACCGTCTTCCTTCTACCGCAACACTCCCACCAGAGACCTCAACCTGGCTCGCCGTGAAGGCAGCCCACTAGATATGCACAATGACATGTGCCAACCTCCACCTATGTTTAACTATGCCACCCGGCTGGGGAGGCGTAGCAAGAGTCCACAGACAATGGCTGGCCATGGCCACACCTCCAGGCCAGGCAGCCGGCTGAAGCAGCCTATTGAACAGATCCCACTAGAGACAGGGCCTCCAGTGGGGCTGTCAATTGAAGAGGTGGAGAGGCTTAACACACCACGTCCACGCAACCCCAGCATCTGCAGCGCCGACCATGGCCGCTCCAGCTCAGAGGAGGACTGCCGCAGACCCCTATCAAGGGTCCGCAACCCAGCTGATGGTATTCCAGCTCCAGAGTCCTCATCTGAGAGTGATTCACACGACTCCTTCACCTGCTCAGAAATGGAGTATGACAGGGAAAAACCTGTCTCCTACAGCTCTAGATTTCCAAAGCTGTCACAAGTAAACGAGTCAGATGCTGATGATGAGGACTATGGCGGGAGGCTCAAGCAGAGGCGGTACTCTAGCCGGCGGGCAGAAGGAGGGCCTGGCATTCCCCAGACACCTTCCAGTGAGCAGCACTACACCTTATCCCACAAATTGGGTCAGCAAGCTGGAGGCTTCAACTGGGACAATCTTTTGAACTGGGGGCCTGGCTTTGGACATTATGTTGACGTGTTTAAGGACTTAGCCTCGCTACCTGAGGATGCTGCAGCAAAAGACATTGAAATGAACAGTGGGGATGGCTCTGTAACCATTCTTAATGAAGGAGAAGCTGAGCAATATGTATGAAACTATTTATTACAGTGTTGTAGATTATTGTCATTCTCCATTTGAAAAAAGGAAGACTGTATATTTTGTGAGTACATTAAACTTTTTATTATTACTCAACAGCAAAAGACGACTTTTAATGCAGTAAGGCAGAAAACCGGTGAATGATTTAACTGTTGCCACCTTGGAAGAGTTTACCAGTCTTTTCTATGTTTAAACTATACAAACTGTGCATTCATCTCTTTGAGGCCTCATTACAGTATATCTATCAATACTGGGTGAGTTTAGGAGTAAAAGCCTCCCCTGAATTAAATTTGGGAGTTTACATTATCCATCCATCCATCCATTTTCTAACACGCTTATCCCGAGTGGGGTTGCGAGGGGTGCTGGTGCCTATCTCCAGCAGTCATTGGGTGAGAGGCGGGGTACACCCTGGACAGGTCGCCAGTCCATCGCAGGGAGTTTACATTATCTTAATGAAAATTTTTTGTTCCATATTACCAATAATATTTCCCCTCCCAGAAGAAATCGAGTCAAGAGATAAGAGACTGGCTTAATATTGATACAGAGAAAGCCAATACTGAACGGAATAAAGGAATCTTTCTTAAGGGGTGCATTGTTAGTTTTGTAAAATGAAGTAGGTGTGTTAGATCTAGGATTACCTGATGCAGAGCTTCTGAAAAATAAGCACTTATGATGTGTTGTTGCCCAATGATATGATCTCTTTCCGTCCATCTTTGCCTTACTTTGGATCCTCCCTAGACTGGCTAAACACTTCAAGAGTGAAAGGTATTAACGTCTGCTGCCTTACAGACATTTAAGGATTCTGTTTCATTGGCCTGAGGAGATATTATCTTTTCGGGAAAATAGATTTTGCTAAAATATTGCATTAACACTCTCTGACCAGCCAATTGTCTCTCTGGCACTTATGAAAATGAAAATGCTGATCCTGTAAAACATGACCCGAACTAAAACTCATTGAACTTATGTACATTTCTTATTATTTTATGAAAATTCACAGTCATTTGTCACATCAGTGGTGTCCTTGTCTATTATGTTGACATGTATGGTTTCAACATTTTTGTACTGTTTATTAACTTAAATTACTTTAGATGTGTTTTTATGCAAATTTTCATACGCTGAAGTGTTACATTCTTACTTTCGGGGAAAGTAAGGTTGATTACTTATTTTTTACATTTGTTACATTACGTAACATCAGTATTTTCCACTTTTGATAAACTATAACATGTTGTATGCTTTGTACCTGTAAAAAGCCAATAACAGAATAAAAATGGTATTTATTTAAAAGGAGCTTCTCATTCCTTATTTCTGAGTATCTCATTGAGATGTATGTTGGCGTCTGCAGTTTCTATAAATAGATAAAAATCATTTGGGAGCTAAGTTATTCTCCAGCTGTGCAGGATTTTAAATGATACACAGTCTTAACAAAACATTTAAGAAAGCTTTTTAAGACCTGAATGAAATTGAGCCACATCACTCACAGCCCAAACCAAACACGGAATGGACTTCATGACACAGGGCTCCCCATTGCTTTTTACAATTATTTACACATGGTTTATTTAACAGAACCCCTATATTTTATTGTAGCTCAGCGATTTTGAATGTTCATCTGCTCAATAATTTGAGTGTGGCATCCTGAGAGCATAGAGAAGATTGATTGTAAAATTAGAGTAATAAAACACTGAAGCTGAGAAAATAACACTTTCTTGGAGTTAATTGAGAGCCTGGGTCAATGGAAGGGGTGAAAAGATTGAATCTCATTCAGATTGCTCATCTTAATTCTTGGGTGTCCTCTACATTTTTTATATCATACAACCAGAACATGCAGAATAAAATATTTTTTAAAGATTGTTCTATTAATTTAATAAAAAATCTATTAAATCATTCCCTATATGTGGGGGGAAAAGTAATCCCCAAAGACCCCATGAGGTGATTGTGATAGTATATTGTTACTAACCCAGCATCCCATTCATGCAGCGTCTTGGTTATAACTAAAACAATAAGTTGTTTAAAAAACAATCTTAAAGTAGCAAATCATGAAAATCTCAGAGGAACTTTAACAACTCCAACTAAATTGAGACCTGGTTGCATTAACAGGATTATGGGTCAATTCCGTCTGGTATTTAATTTTTCATTTTCTTTGAAAAACTGGGCAAGGAAAATATTTATTGATGATTAAGACCTAATTCTTTTTAACAAGGAATCATTATTGCTCCCTCATCCTATGAAATTGCAAAGAAAAACATTTTAGATCAACTCTTAGACCTTTTTTAAAAAAAAGCTTCTTTATAGATCTTTATAGTATCGGTTTTATTTTAATTTCCTTCTTACGATAGAAATAAACAGAGGGCATCAGTTTAATTGACCCTATATCACAAACTAATATTAGTTTGTGTTATTATCGAAGACTAACTCACTGGTTTAATACAGAGCTGTGAACTTAAAAGAACAACATGAGGAAATTGGAGAAAAAATGTCATTCATACTCCAAGTGGAGACGTTTTTAACATTTTTAAGATTTTAGCCAGAGTGGAACTGTTAACTTTTCATGATGTTAGAGAAAAATAAAATCTTTTTGGTACCTACACAGAACCATATCCCTCTGAGCCATCCACTCCTTTAACTTTCTGCTGTAGTGACTTTATGAGAGTCTTTGCTAATAGAATTGCTACTGTACATGTTATTGTAGAACCTGGTCCTTGTTTAGACAGTTTTGTTTCAAAAATATAGCTTAATCTAATTCTCTATTTGCATGTAGGAGCAAATAAAAAAATACTTTAGGGAGGTGTTAACTTTGATTACTCTCTATTTTAGGTATGACTGATAAATAGATATGTAATACAGGCTTATAGGTAGCTATAATTAAGCCTTTACTCAAAAAACTATTGAAAATTAAGATTACTTTTGAGTTATAGAGCTGTATTTTGTCTTTATTCCACATCTCCCAGATTTAAGATAAGTGCTAAAATACACAAGTTAGTCTATCTGCGCATAAAGGTTTGAATTTGAAGAGGAAACTTAGGTCCTAGACAGCACCTACCTCATTGTAAGAATCTCTGAAGAAATAAAGGACACATACCATAACACTATCTCAAGTGTACTGTAGCATCCCTCTCTCTTATAAAGCATCAAACTCTCTCACATAAATATAATTCACTCTGTGTCCCTAGGCAAGAACCTTAGCTTCCTCATAGCTCCCAAGGTGCTGTAAGATGCTCACTGTTTTCTCGTGATGATGGGTTAACTGTTGAAGATAAATTTCACTGGAAATGTAAAATCACAATGACAAAATTGAGATTACCTTAAAATGCCACTGATATTTTTCCAGATGTGTCATTTGAATTGAGAAAGCTTCCTGGAGAGGTGGCGAAACGTCTTCAAATCTTGGAAACCAAGTCCAGTGGATATTTTTTGAATTTTTACGGAATGACTATGACCTGGATGACTGAGAACCTTCATCAGCATGTGTCATGTAACGTTTATCTTGAGCTAAACTCTTTACAAAGCAAATAATTAAAGAGGTGTAAGGATTTCAGTTTTTTTTTTTTTTTCGAATATAAGTAGGAAACATAAGAAAATTAAAATGTTTTTAAGTAAATTTACTTATAGCCCATCCTAAATTTTCAATATTTCCTTTTACATTTTAATCACAGGTTTTAATTGTAGTGTTTTTAAGGTCCATTGCACAAGTTTAAAAGGTCAAGATCAACAATTGCATGACATTTGAGTTTTCCTCTTGTTATCACAGTTGAATTCTCTGCATATCTTTACTCATCTGGCTACTTTTTTATTTTATTTTTAATAATTAAAGAAAACTAAAAATGCACCTCAAACCCTGTGACAGACTCCACACAAGAGTAAGAAAATCTAACTTTTGTCCAGTGCTAGGAAAAAGGTCAAATTGGAGTCTGATTGGCAATAGAATAGTACAGAAGTAATTAATGTGGAAGCTGTCCAGAGTTTTTGCTAGAAAGGTAAGTCGTTCCATTCAAAAAAACTTCAATATTTATATTTATAACTCTCTTATACAAGAAGAGATTTTGCCTCTGAACAAAATATCTGCAGCTTATAGCAGCAAACTGCTATAATATTTATTTTCTCTTATTTGTGCACAACATTGGTGTCATTTCAGCTTGGCACTAATGTCTGCAAAACCTGTGTTATGCCCCTTTGGAGCTGCTAATCAAAAACTATCCTTTGAGAAAAGTGGTGTATGTTTGGTATGATAGATGTAACAGAGTTCCATCGTTTGTATGAGAAAGTTTGAGTATACTAATGTTTGTGAGAGGGTTTGGTTGTCTTTATCTAAATGAATAATAGTGTTTGTGCAACATTATCAACACATAAAAGCAATTTGAAATTCTGCATCATAGGCAGTTCAAACGTTTTCCTTTCATGAATATGATTTATCTGACAGTTAAATGTTTTGATGTGAAACATTCAAATGTTTCAAATCATGCTGAAACTACTATAGACCTTATTTTATTAAGATCTGTAAGTAGCTGGGTTTTGGTTTGTTGTATGAAATGTCTTGCCATATTTAGTCACCTACTCTGTACTTGTCTGTTATAAAAGGCATGTCTGGTTATTCCCGCAGTCTTCCACGTATGCCTTGTTGTTGCTGATTATCTAAAACTCTGCCATTTGCAGCGGACACCTTGCTACCATTGTTTTCATTAATAATAATATATAAAGTACCTAAAAGTTATCATATTTATTATGTATAGTTTATATATCTATCTTCCTAAGGAACCACACTGCAAAAACAATCTAGAAATAAGTAAAGATTACTTAAATTAAGTGTAATTAGCCTTAATTTGAGTAGGTGAGTCAGAGGATTTGCCAATGGAATAAGTATTTTTAATCTTAAAATAAGATAATTAGGTAAAATGCACTTGAAATAAGACATTGCAATTGTTTTTTCTTAATTTAAATCAAAATTGTCTTGTTCCATTGGCAAAGTGTCTCACTTACCTCCTCAATCCAAGAAAAAATACACTTATTTTAAGAAAAAATGACTTATTAAGGTTTACATTTTTTGCAGTGCATGTTTGATAAATATGCTGATGTCGGTTTACATAGCACATATTTACATATAAAGTCATATATGATTACTGGAAAACTTGTGATGTACCAAATCGACTGCCCTAGAAAATGTATAATTTCGCAAATCTATATAATAACCACTCCCTGAAACACGTGCAAAAGGAAATGGGTCAGGATTACACTAGTAATGGGAATTAGCACAAAGAATAGGTGAATTTAAATGATCCACTGACCCTCATCCCTCACAGTGCTTCATGTTTTAAATGCTTCTCCTTACAGACACCTTGTAACTACATGACCTCCTCAGCAAGCCACCAAGTGCTTCAAAAGACTAAATCACCACTTCATTTAAGTCAAGTGTCAAGCATCAAAACATGCAGGACCATGGCTCCTTGAGGTCCAGTGTTGAGAAACTAAAATAAACTTCACAGTTTTCCTCTCAAGAACTGCCACCTCTTCATTTCTATAGGCTTGCAACAGGGGCGTCCATCAACAAAAGGAACATTGTTTGCCTAGTGTGGTAGTGTATAAACCATCCATGAGAACTGAAGGCAATCTATCTTGTTGATTGTCTTTGGGAGCAACATGCTGTCTATCGTTTGATGGGGTGTTACTATTTTCTTTCCCACAAATGCCGCTTTTAGTTGTTTTCCAGACTGCTGCCTGACTTCACCAGCTTGTACGGGAGGTTATGATGTGTTTAAGGATTAATTACAACATATATCTTTAATAGAAAACATTTCATGGCACATTATGGGACATGGCCTTAAAGAACTTGGGGCATATGTTATTCCTGTCAGCCAAAATGTGGTTATTTTACTGGGTTGTGAGCTATTTGTGTTAATAATGATATTTAAGTTCTCATTTTAAAATGTCAGCTGTGATGTGTTTCCCACTGCTGAGAAGCAGCTTATTCATCTTGAATGAAAGTGTGAAACAATGAATTAGAGTTTCCCATGATAAATGAGTGCTGTGTCATTTTTTTTCCTCTGCTGAGGTTGTCAGAGTCATCACAGCTTAACTTCTATAGGGATGATTTCCAAACTGACTCAATGGTTTTCTCTGAATTCCTGCAGGCAGGGATCAGGGAGTGTTGCATGGTGGATGCATGCTGTTGTAGTTTGCCGCACTTTTGCCTTGCAGAAATGTAATCCTTAGTTCAAAAACCTGACTGAAGGGCTTTTTGCATTTCGTTCGGAGGTTCTCTCTGGCTTTCCAGAATCGTCCAAAACATGACCATCTGATTGGTGATTAAACTGCCCCTTGTATTGCCATGTGATACACTGGCAACCGGTCCATGGCATATCCTGCCTTTTGCGGAAAGTCTGGTGGGGATATGCAAGGTTTAAAAAAGTTTGATAGATGGAAGGTTTAGAATGAAGTTCTCCTTTACCAACACAAAATAAGATACAGTTAATGTAGGTTGAAATCCTTCTCTACCCTCCTGTGAGTTGAGTGTTACTGTTAACCAAACCATGAGATGCAACACTGACCCCCGGCTCACACCGACTCCGGTCTTACCGTTGCGGTGCGGTGGGTGCGGCGCCGCAGTGATTCCAAGTCATTAAAAAGACGTAAACCTCTCTCCCCGGCTGCTGAGCTGTCCGGCTGCGGTTACCGAGACACTCCGGCGCTGCAGAAAATTCAGCAAGAAAGCTATCCTTGCGGCGTGCCGGAGCCCTCCGCAACAAGCTCTCGCAAATATCCTTATTTTGGCCGTGTTATCGCGTGAAGTTATGTGAACTCAAGTGAACTTCTGTTAAATCTCCGTACCTGTTGCCGGAGCCGCAGAGCCGCACCGCACCGTAGTCAAAAGGGCGGTGTGAGAGGGGGTGTGCGGGAGTTGCGGTCTCCGTCGGCTCGGTAACCGCACCGGAGCCAGTGTGAGCAAGGGGTGACTCTGACTCCGAAACCTGCCCCTAAACACTAACCCTGAGCGCTAACACACCCTTTACGCGTTCCCATGGAGGGTCCGCCACATTAAGTGCCATCCCAAAGCCAGAGATGGGAAGTAACGAAGTACAAATACTTCGTTACTGTACTCAAGTACATTTTTCTGATAATTTTACTTTACTACTTATTTTTATGGCGACTTTTTACTTCTACTCCTTACATTTTTACACAAATATCTGTACTTTCTACTCCTTACATTTAAAAAAAATTGGCTCGTTACTTTAGTTTTGAATAATTTCAATGGAGTTACTGTTATTATTTTTCACGTCATCAATACCAAATTCAATCTAATTGGATGGGAATCTACGTTGCATTTGACGCACCACTACAAGATGAATCGACAGATTCGGCGGTATTCATTCGCGGCAAATCATTGGAGCTTGGTGGCGGTGGCGTTAGCATAGTAGTATGGACGACGAGATGATTGAAAATGAACACAACGGAGATCTAGTCCTATTGGCAGACATCCATTTAAAATGTAGGCAATGGCATGAAAAAAGTGGTTTCTACTTTTACTTTTATACTTTCAGTAAATTTACAAGCCTGTACTTTGTTACTTTTACTTGAGTAAAGAAGTTTAATCAGTACTTTCACTTTTACCAGAGTATTTTTTAACACAAGTATCTGTACTTTTACTTAAGTACGGAAAGTGAGTACTTTTGCCATCTCTGCACGCCAGGGGAACCTACTGTACAGCCCTTAAATAGCGAGTGTGCTTCAGTTGCAGGCTCGCTGGAATTCAGCGGCAGGTGTAACATTGGCCTGGTGGCAGAGGAAACATGTTCCGCAATATGTATAATATCACAGGTTGGGTATATGATAAAATTTATTTAATTCCAAAATGGAAGGTCCTCTTTGAAATAATTTAATTTGACCGTATACAATTCTTTTAAAGGGGCAATTGTTTAATATTATATTAACCTGTGCCACTGAGCTACAACCACACACGGGGCGTCACTGTTTTGCCATAGCAATTACTGCTTTCCTTTTGTGCTGGAGGGAAGAAGCCATCCCATTCTCATTTATACCCCCACCTTCCACAGCTGCAAGTGAGACTTCATCGGGAGTGACACCTGATAGTGAAGGGTTAGTGCGTATGGGGTGGTTTGGGATTCAGCCATTGTGTATTTCTAAGTAGTATATTTTTCTCAAATTGAAGTCAGTTTACAGATTAATGTTTACAATATTTTGACCATGTTTAAGTGGACACCGAGTATTGTCTATGAATCTGACTTACTCAACAGTGTCACAAAAAACAATAATACCGGTACTAGAAATATATTCTTGAACACAAACATTTTAGATCCCAGTTAGAGTATACATTTTTACTGTATAAGCAAACATTAGAAGATTTGCCAAATGCACATAGGATGACATTTTTTTTTAGCAGAGAAAAAGCAGCAGTGGAGCTTGACTATTTTTTAGAGGCCTTGCAATTTGAGTTTCTTAACATGGGTGATATCTAAGTCCATGTTAATCACCAAAGGGGTTGTCTTTATAATTTACTTTTTATTATCAAAGTAATAAAATTAAAAATGCAAACAACAACTTGGAATATGTGAGTGTGTAAATATTTTTTGGGAATTGGTTAATATTTTGACAATAATTTTAGTTTTGCACTTTCAAAGGTATAGATTAAGCCCTTTATGTATAAATCTTGTCATTACACCTTTGACCTTGTTTCTCTTTCTTCCAGTTATCTCTGCCACTGTCTTTTTTTCATCTCCTATTTTCTCCCATTCTTTCTTTTGCTGTTGATTAATCTCAAAGTTATTCCTCTATTTGGGTCAGTTTTTGGATTTATTTTCTTTCATACAAGCTCTTTCTTAACTTTTATTGAAAAGTTTAAGGCCAATATCTTTTTTTCTTCTTCACAAAATAGACCAGAAGGATTTTTTTTTTCTTCGGGCTTCTCGGTAACCTTCTCAGTAACCTTAAATTTGACTTTTGCTTTTTTGTCCTTTCTTTGAGCAACATTTTGCATTGATAACTTTACTTGTAAAATAAGTTCACTTTATTTGCATATTTTTTTTGCATAACACTAAGTACTACTGTATACAGGAGTGAGCACCAGTCTGGAGAATCCTATAAATGGACTAATTATTTAAAGAAAATGCTTTGAAGCAAAGGGCTTTTTTTTTTTAGTTCTGCTTTACACAGCCCCTTAAAAACTGGAGTATTCAACCATCTGTTTACCGGTTTTGCTTAAGCAATTATTTAAAATTAGGGAACAGTTTTCAGGGGTCTGCAACCTGCAGCTCCAGAGCCACATCTTTGGCTCACTAGATATATTAAACAGTGCCCTATCTTTTTTCTTTCATTTTCATTTTCTTTATCCAAAAAATAGTGGTACTTGGTTATCAATTTAAAGCATGTGGGAGACTTCTCATTGATGACTGGAGTTTAACAGCCTTTGCTTTAGTCCTTGAGTTTAAAAAAAAGTGGTAAAGACAAAATGCAATGCTATCATTTGTGAGATGTTGGTTCAGAATGTCTGGATTCTGTTCCCTCATTAGTAGAATCTACATATAGATTTTCTGCTAGATAAATAACCTTCAGAATGCTAAATGTGCATAAGGTACAGCACTAACCTTGTGGAAAATTAGCCAACAGTCTCCTTTTCAGTTTACAAGTGCATTAAGTTGTAAATGTGTTCCTTGATAAGGGTTTTATTTCTGAGTGTTCTCTTGCCAGATTTCCTTTTCAACAACATTAAATCTTCCATGGAATCTGGAGCTGTTTGGAAATGAAAGAGAGCAATAGATGGATGTGAGTCTCTGGTCATGTGAGAGAGGCGTTGGGTGTCCTTTCATTTGAAAACTTGCTGTGTAACGTGATGTCACTGTGCCATTTGACCACAGCTTGGAAGGATTTGAACAGATTCAACTTGTGGTTGCATAAAGCTTGAGAATATTTACAGAAGTGTATGATGAATGTTCGACTATATTGTCATCTTCAGATATTCGTTTCAAGTGTCACCATGAGGAACTGCTTTGGGATGTTCTGCAAAGGCAGCAGATTTGTTTCAAATCCACATTGAGTTGCTCTGCTTGCTCAGTGACTTTCATTTATTAATTTGTTTTCTCACACAGGGGATGCTGACTTAAGTGCTCTTTTAGTCACAGTGTCATTGCCAGTCACTGTGAACTTTAGGTAGGAGGATTCGCCAACAGTTTTTCTGCTGATTTTAAAACTTTCAGCCCAACTTGAGTGACTTTAAATGTTTGCTCTTGTGACATTATGGTTCTTTCATTTGCTTGCATTCAAGCACAGAACTGCTGTAAATAAGCGGTGCTCTTTCTACATGACAGAGCAGAAGACAACATATATACACTATTAAAAAATATAAGGAACACATAAACAACACAATATGACTTTGATTAAATCAAACTTTTGTGAAATCAAACAATCCACTGAGGCAGCAACACCAACTGACAATGTCATGAACGCAGGACAGAAGGACCCAGTATTCATAAGCGGAGCTGGATCTGCAGTGGCTGCACACCGTCCATTACTGGTTACTGTGGTTTTACAGGTCAGTCCATCTAGGATCTAACTGGAGGGCTGTCAATTAGATGTGGCAGGCGCAGCCCAGATTGAACCAGATACTGCACTTCCGAAGGGCAACATGGAGTCCGAGCCAGGTCAGGGAAACAGATCAGAACATGAAGGTTAAGAGGTCCAGGGTCCAAAGCCCAGTCAGGGATAACGAAGAGAACATAAACAGGCTGGTCCTGGGTTCCAGGAGTCCACTGAGAGTTCAGGCAGAAGGTTCAGATGGAAACAGGCAAGCTCAGTAGTTGAGAGGCAGAACAGGTCACGATAGCAGGAACTCGATAGTATGCTAAATACTCGCTCTCTCCACTGAGCCAAGACAGGAACAGGGCACGCTCAGTGTATAGGAGACAGAACATGATCAGTATATCAGGAACACAATGAAAAAATAAAAACCTCTCTCACCACTGACCCCCAGAAAACAGAGAACAGGAACTAGAGCTTCAACAACAATCTCAAACTCAACATCAATAATCTGGACCCGATAGCTGGGACTTAGCCGTATATATCAAGAAGCAGGAGGGTGGATTAGATAAGTGGTAATCGTAAATTGGGCAGAGTTAGGCAGGTGAATGAAATGAGCAATTAAGCCAGCTCTTGGAGCCATGATCATGACAATCAATTTTACATGCTGTTTTTCCAAATGGAATGGACAACAGGTAGAAATTATTGACAATTAGCAAGAAACACCCAATAACGGTGTCATTATCTTGGTAGTGATGAATGAGGCAGGATGATTCACCTGCCTCATTCTGCCTGGTTACTTTTTACTGCTCATCTGATCCACCTGTTTCCAGATCCTATTTATTCTGCCAGTTTTCCAGGCATCACTTCCAGATTATTCGAGTCGATTGTGAGACATATCTTGCGTACTCTGTAGTGTTGTTTGACTGCCTGATCCTGACTCTCCTCCAGATTGCTGAGTTTTAGTTTTCCCCTGTTCCAGTGTGTTTCTCCATCTTCCTGTGTTCAGACTGTTGTTTGGACTCTGCCTGTTAGCGAACTTGGTTATATTCTCTCAGGCCATCTTAGATTATCTCTTACCTCTGCATCTCTCTGATCTTCTGGCCTGGACCCCTGCTTCATTACCTTCTCTGCATTCTGCCTCTGGACCCTTCTGCTCTTCAGCGTCTGCTGACTTCCAATCTACAGGCTCCACCCTGCTCCTGTATCTCTCTGGGTGGCTTGAGCTGCATGATGTGCAGAAGTCATCCGACTGGTTCCCACTACTTCCTCTGGACACAGAATGAACTTACAACCAGGTTAACGATTGACATGCTTGTTCCCCATCTGAGCCTAGTGATCACTACCCTGAGTGTCTTTTTCTACAGAGAATCCACCAAGCCGGTCCCTGCAGATGAGTCACATGATCTAGAGCTTTCAATAAAGCATTTTATCTTTAAACAAACCTGTTCTGTCTACAAGAATTCTGGGTACATTTTCGAAGCCTTGACAAAAGGAGTGGTTCTGCAGGTGCGGACCACAGAGCACCTCTCATGTCCTATGTTTTCTAGCTGCTGTTTTGGTAACTTTTTAATGTTGGTGGTGCTTTCACACTTGTGGTAGCATGAGATCGATTGTACAACCCACATAATTGGCTCAGGTAGTGCAGCTCATCCAAGATGGCACATCAGCTGTGGCATGAAGGTTTGCTGTGTCTGTCAGCGTAGTGTCCAAATGCTGGAGGTCGTACCAGAAGACAGGTCAGTACACCAGGAAACATGGGGGAGGCTGTAGGGAAGCAACCAGCCCAGCAGCAGAACTGGTACCTCCCCCTTTGAGCAAGGAGGAACAGGAGGAGCACTGCCTTAGCCCCCAAAATGACGTCCAGCAGGCCACAAATGTACATCTGTCTGCACAGGTGGTTAGAAACCGACTGTATGAGGATGGTATGAGTCAGTGGCGGCTGGTGAAAAATATTTTTGGTGGGGCTGATATAGCCTAGTGTATGTCTCTAACTAATCCGGAATAAGAATTCAAATAAACAATTACACAATACATACAATTTAACAGTAATGATTTAATTTACTATATAATAACAGTAACAGTGATGATTTGGGTCACTGTGACGGGGTTCTTTGGCCTCCAAGAATCCAGGCTCAGTCGGGTTACCAGTGTTGGTGATTTCTTGTGCTCAAAAACTCAAAACAGGGTGCAAAAGAAACTAAACATATACAAGATCCTCTGGGCCTCAGCCTCTCTCCAGTTACCGGCAATGTAACAAAGAAACAGAAAACAGAAATGGCAGCTCTTCTTCCCACAGCCCTCATTAAATAGTTTAAGCCCCTACCCTCAGGCTCTCTTATTTCTGATTTCTTCTCATAAATCAGTTTTGTCCATATATTACCTCCACAAACAAGTGATGTACAAAAACAAACAAATAATTTTTACAACTTAATTCTTTTACACAGATTCATTGACTTATTCAATTACACCAAACTGGGTTGGAACCCAGCAAAGACGCAGCCAGACTGAAGATGACAAGTCCCCGTAGCACACACACACACACACACACCCACACACCCACACAAACACACACACACACGGCTAACCCCACTGAAATATTAAGTGTGCACCCTCAATACGCCAGCAGGTAACCAGGAACAGCTTGTGTGTTTTAAGTTAATGGAGCTACTGGGCTCAGCCCGAGCGGATTGGTCCTCACAAGCACAGTATAACAGGAATGTGTATGTGGCACGCAAAGTTTTAAGCGACGAGGTGGATTCGTCGCTGTCACAATAACCATGACAGGAAATTTTCATATCCTACAACAGGGATGTTCTTCTGGCAAACGGGTAGATAAATAAGGATCTCACCGAATTTGGTGGAAGCTGCATCTCGCTCGTTACGTTCGCCATCTTCCCTCTAATTGTCTGCACCTGCGCTTGGGTGCAGAAGCCTGTTAAAGCGCAGTATTTTCAGCGCCCCAAGACCATAAAGTTCTGAGACGCTGATTGGCCATTAAATTCAGCTAGCAAAAGTACATGATTGACAGATTCTCTGCAAATGTGGGTCTGTCTGATCACAGCCCCAAGACAGAGACGGTAGGAGTCTGTTTGTGGAAATCCACAAATGAATGACAGTAGGTGGGGAAATGTAGTTTATATAATTTGTTTTGCTTATAGGTACACACTCTAGAGAGTAAAACTGACATTTATGAGTTAATTTCTAAAAATATATATATATACACTGTTTTTGTAAGTCTTAGAACTACTCTAAACCACAAATTTGATAAAATTATACATTGATTTTAAAACTTCGGCTTTATAATGCTGTCTCTAGTGTGGCAGAAGAAGACAATTAAAAAGTGATGAGAAGTTGTTTGTCCAAGGCAAAAATCCAAAATCCTATGACTAAAGCCCCATTGGAATCATACTTGAGATATATAATGATTTAAAAGTGGGTGACTAAGTTGGATTTTTAGTGGGACCATACGTTTACACCACAACAGGAAATCAGTTCTTTTTTTTTCAGTGCAATCTTTCAGTGTCATGATTTATATGATTATGTTGCTTTTGGGTCCAGAGTTTTTTTCTGAGAAAAAATATATGTATTCTTTTGGTTGGATTCTCTGTTCAGCTTCCTAGGAATAAATATTCCTTATCCTTAATTATGCTTTTGAGATATAAATATTATATAAATAAAGGGATGGGTAAATACTGATTATGACAGAAATATTTAGACCATGTCATTCAAAATTATGGACAATCCCTGAGTGAGACTTAAGAGCAACCCAAGTCAGTCTCCATATCAAGCGACATCGCTGGAAAAACTTGATTGCATATTGAGATGTTAATATAGTTTAATTAAGGAATATAGGGCAATCCTAAAGTTTCATGGCACCAGGGGGTTAACAGGTAAATTTTATACCACTTTGGGCGTAATGGAATTATTAGTGATCTGGAAAATAAAAGTTATTAATAAATAGGCAGATTTTTCTAAAGTTGCACCTCCAGACCTTTAACTTTTCTTTTGTTATTAAAAACTACACCGATGAAGCTTGTAGCAGGGGCTGAGTCAGAGGCAGATCAAAAAGCAAAGAGCATAGCAAAAGAGTGAAACGTTTAACAGGAAGACTTAAATAAATATACTTTAAACTGTCGGATGACAAACAACTGAAAACACTCAACTCTAAGCTCAAAGCCTAAATGTTCGCCTGCTAGAATAAGTGTCAAAAGAGTGCCAAATGATTTCCTAGACCTTTGGAACCAAACCTTTTCCCTTGTGTGTGTGACCAGGTTAGGTAAGGACAGTTTCTCTAATGGTGCTTAGATGAGAAGATCTGAACAGAAAACAATGCCCACTCCGCTGCCAAGGTCTGAGCGGAACAAAACAAACAACTGTAATGGGCCAAGGGAGGTTGTTGTTACAGAGTCCAAACCACAAACTCAAAAACCATCACATAATAGGCGAAAAAAAGACAGCAAAATGGAACCCCACCTCAGATTTAGGCTCCATGACAATTACTCAACTTTCATGACATCACATTTTATAAGACAGAAATGTGTTTTCTTTATTTGATGTCCATAAGTTCAACATCCCTGGTGCTCTCTGGGCTCTAAATGCTGCTTTGTAGGCGATGCATTAGTTCATTTATGACTCCATATTACATGATGCCACATTATTTATGTTTATATTGATCTACTGATATGTTTGATTTTGTCCTCAGTCATTGTTTCTATACAATATTTTTATGCTTTCTTCAAGACCTGAAAGGTGCTTAAATTGAACCAACAGATGCTATATTTTATTTAGGTAAGAGGAGTCAAATTAATTTCAGATGAGAAAAGCAGGGATCAGGTTTTCAAATTCTTGTGAAACAGGCATTTAAAAATCTGTCCAATTTTATTTACCTTTTGCACCAAACAAGCAGTCTTAATTTGTAGAAAAAAAATCTGCATGGGAAGTTTTTTTTTTTATTTACACCCTTTTAAGGATGTGAAAAAAACTGAATAAAAAGAAAAAAAAGTGTGCAGATTTGGTTGCTCTAAACTGAATGTGGTTACCATGGTTTTCTTGTTTGCTGTTTCAGTGTCCATGAAATCCAAGTGCTTCTCTATAAACAGCGTTGTAGGAGAATCGGATCTTTATCACATACGCAGGTGTAGAACTACAAACAAATGAAACTCTGTATACAAAAGCAGCTGTAATCCCTCCTTTTGACCTCTGTGTTTATCTTGTCCTGCTGAAAAAAAGGAAAGTTATGAGTGATGATGTCTTTAGGAAACGGCAAAGGGCTAAATGTCACCATCCAGAGAACCAGCATGGAGAATCTGTTTCCTGCATTAAAAAATGGCCTGCCTTGGACTTGGCAGCATTTCAGTGGAGAGGTGCCTGAAATTTTACTGTAGAACTATACAGACTGGAATTCCAGAAACAAAATGCAGCAACATGTGAAAGGCAGGCATGCTCATTAAAACCATTAGGCCATTATGGGCTTCTCAATGGCACATGACAGGCATTTAACCACAGCCCAGCATCGGATCCTCAGTTCTACTAACACCTGGTAGAATTTTGGAGCTGAATAGTTTGGAAAAAGCCTCCATTTCTTTCACCCTACTGTCACGCGTTCTTTAAATGCAGACAGGAAACAACAGTCACGTTCTAACAAGTGGCACCTTTTAAATATGGAGGAATGCACGCACTTGGCAGCTGATGGAAGCCCAACATTTTTTAGCTACTGGGGGAAAAATGCTCATAGCCTCTTTGTCCAAACGCTGCTCATTGGCTACTTCAGTGGCCAGATTCCCTTTGGATTTTCCCATGCCCCTGCTATCTTTTCTCAAGTCTTAATCTTTTCACTCTGTCAGGCCTGTTCTCGGCAGCCTCCGCGCCTTTTCCAAAGGTCTGGGCTTCATGCTAATTGTCTCACAATGGGACTGTCACCTCCCACCTACATAATGCACCTTGTTTCCTCTGCTGAGTCTGGGCTGCACTGTTTTTAACACATTTAGATTCAGAAGTGAGGCAGACTATGAAATGCAGTGCCTCAGGCTACGATGAGGCAAAGGAGAGGAAAAACACGCTCCAAAAGAAATATTTACTTCCTTTTCTTTTATATTAAAAGTTTGGGTGGTATTGCTGGCGGGACATTTTGAAAGATCAGTTGAATGTATGTCTTTTAATTTCCTTTCAAAGTTCAGTGTTATCCAACACTGCTGTAAAATCTCGAAGCTTTATAGTTTCACTAATATCTGTTCAATAAAGCAATTAGTACAGAGAACTTTTTCACTTAAACATTTAGGTCATGAAATGCTTCTACCTCCTCATTTAAAATGGGGAAAAAGGATAGCTTTAATGTCAGGTAATGTATTATTGATGGATGTGGAATGAATAAAATTCTATGAAAGTCAATACATGAAAGACAGATATTGCTTTGTAACCATGAGACAATGGACTAATCTAAACAAAAATAAACTCATGAAACAGGCCTGGAAAAAAATGATAGTACCCTTTAAAAGGTCTAAATTTATTAGACCAAAGGGACATCACAAGTGTCAATATCTGAAGATTGTCAGTGGGGGTATGCATACTATCGGGCTATAGTTAGTCACTATGCTGTTTAGTGACATGGAGTGTACCACACTCAAAATGGACCACATATAAGACCATCTTCAAGTAGCCTGATGTACCTGTGACTACAGTTGCAAAGATTATTCACAACTTAAGATCTATGGGACTTAGCTAACCTCTATGGACATTGCCACAGGAGGAAAATTGATGACAAATCAATCAGATGCATACAGGTTTTTCTTTCTTGAAACGAGAGGTAACAACATTTCTGTCCATGTGTTTATTTGTCTATTGATTTCTCCTTATAGTTAAGACAGGTGGCAAAGATTAGTTGAACTTTTCAGGATTTCTCCTTCCCTTATTCCTGCTGACTGAATCCTGTCATCTGTTGAAATACTCAGTTGATTCTGCAGGCATCAAGTGAATCAGAGATAGAGAAAAAGCTGAGTACAGGATGCTGGTGAACCACTTACTGGCCTGTTGTGGAAAAAAATTATCTGATTCAGAAAGTGAACAAAACAAGGGAGATGATTGTAGTTTTCAGTAGAAACAGAAACAAGTGGAAACTTATTAACATCATGGGAGAAGGTGTGGAGGTGGACACACCATGCAAATGGTGACACAAGGCAGTGGAAGTATTATCATTAAGCATCAAAAATCTGCACAGGTGGTCTTGTGCTCGCCTGATGTACCACTGACTTTATGTCCAAATGATCTGCTCTGCTTCGGGATGATGTGCATTTGGTCTGATGAGTGGCCAGCATAGAAAGGCATCTTATTTCATCAAAGCGGCAAGCTCCAGTGCATCTGTGACACTTCAGAAGCATACCACAGTGCATTTGGTGCAGCTCTGAAGGACTACAGTTGCAGTAACTAGCTGCATAGGTGCATTACAGCCAAACTACATGCTTCCACAGTTTATGAATCAGAGGGCCTAGAAGCCATTAAAGCCTTAAGACTTGGACAGAAGTTTACCAGAAGTTATTAACTATGTCAGGTTGGGTGGAGGTTTTTAGAGGACCCAAATGCAGAGACGAATGCTGAGTTGATTTCTTAGAGATTTGACAACCAAAAAGTGGCAACTGAAGCAAAAATCCCAAAATAATTGAACAAGGAACACAGGGAACAGAACCAAGGGGAACACATGAGTCAAGGAGGGAATGAATGAAGGAAGTAACGAAGAGAATCAAGACAATAGTAACTAAAGAGGAAAATTATACACAATATGCCAAACAGAAAAAAGAATAATAAGAGTAATCAACTGATTGGGAGCAGGTGTGGACAGATGGATGTAGAAGGGAGCTAGGGGAAGGAGACTGACACAAGGGAGTAACAGAGGGTAAACTCAAATACAACCAGAAAACAGCTAGAATGACCAAAAGGTAAATTAAACCAATTGAAACTCAAAAGAAAATTGAAACAGAACCAAAAAGTGCAGAACCATGACAAACTGTAAACTAGCAGAGAGATCTACCACAGAAAGGATTGGATCAAAGTACAGTACTGTATATACATATGTTCACCTAAAACCTGTCCTAAATACGCTGAAACAATAAAGCAAGAGTATGTAACATTTTCTTGAAATAGGTGTATTTGCACTCTAAGTAGTTAACTTTAAATAGTTAAAATTATGTGCCAATATAATATGATGCACTGAAAATAAGTATTGTGGCAACACATTTGAAAACTTACCTCTTCCGGGAGAAACAAGCAAAGAATGCCAGTCTCTACATGAACAAAGCAAGTAGAGGTGTATCACAAATTTTCTGCAGATGTAGTTGGAACAACAGCTGGCTCTATAAGTATTAAGTTAGGGTAGCAAAATATAAAAGAAAATTCCATGTTCTTGCTTTTTATTTGTAAAAAAAAAACATTTTTGGTTTAACTTATGGCTTCATGCGTGATCTGCAATTACATACAAATGAAATCGATTCAGGTTGCAGTTTTAAGTGACAAATTGTGAGAACTTCGCCAGCTGACGTTTGCATAGGATTATTTTATAAAATTAACTTTTGCATTTGCTGACAGTTTTTATGTTTCTAAGAAGCAGTGAAAAGGCAAAGAAAGGTGAAGGTTAAGAAAATCAGTAATGACATCAATGCAAAACTTCTCCTGGGTTAAACGAGAGTGCTGTCATGAAATGAAGGCAGATTTACTGCTAATTGTGTCCACGAAGACCTAAATAGGCCCTTTTTTTCTTTGTTTTTTTCCCACTGGAGGGATCTCAACTGCTCAGGACTAAGACGACAGCCATGCACCATTAACATCTATTCAAGTGCACATGCTTTGATCTTCTCTCAGAAGGAGAGCGCAAGGGGGAGAAAAATAAGGAGAAAAAACATCATCAACAATTCAAATGCACCCAATTATTGGACCATAAATAAAGGCCTAATTAGCATAAATTGCTTCCACATTGTTGCTATTTTTACATCATTTCTTCTCATTTTCTGGCCTTTTTACTTTCCTGGTTTTTGTGTGCACAAGCTTCTGCATTTCAGAGTTTGAGTGATGATGGAGATGCTTAATTTCATTGTTAAATTGCTGTTCTAATTAAAACTGGAGCATAAATATTTGCTCTTGCTGCAGCATCCACATGTGGTTTTCATTTGGAAACACAAAAAAAAGCATGGTGTCATTTTGATTCTTATCGCAAACTTTTCAATAGAGAATCTGTCACTTTTCAAATGAACAGTCCTCTTTCACTTCTGATATTTTACCATTTTATTTGTAATTAAAGAGTATGCTTGCAAAAACGGGGAGCAGAGCAGAAGAAAGAAGCTTAACACAGCAGCCAGATTCACACGTTGCCTTGGGAAACTTTTGTTTCCCAGCTGACTGCTCAAAAAAGAACAGCTTGTCTGCACTGTCTGGTTTGGGTTATGAAGTCACTCTTCAATGCAGAAACAAGGTGCACATGATCATTTTGGCCACAGCCTCTTCTAAAACAGTTTTGACTCAGCTTTCAGCTTTCTTTAAAACTCAAGGGGTAGCCTACTGTCTCTTGAAATTTAAACCTGTGCAAACGGCAGTAAATGATCATAAACTTTTAAAGATGCGTTCCCAAGCCGAAGATAACGATAGCAGCATCACGGTTTAAAGCTATACACTCCACCTATACACGCAACACTTCCGTCTTACGCTTTCAGCACATTTACTCAGCGTGTCTGTTTGCTGTTTGGCTTTAAGAAATCATTTGTTCTGCTGTGGCTTCTCGATAGCTTTTATTAAATTCTAATTCATGTAAATCCTATTTATGATTTCCAGTGAAGAGAGGTGGAAAATGACCAAAGCAGGTCTCTCCAGTTTAAATCTTTTACTTGGTCAGTGCTGATGATGTGATTGAGCATTTTACACCTTATTAATGATTCCAATTTTCATCCTAGTGTCAGAGGGAAAACACAGATTTGAGATAAGAAGAGAGGAGAGCGTTATGAGGATTTCTATGATCTTTTCTCCTCATCAGTGACTGATGACTATTTTTTTTTTTTTGCATGGCAATTTGCAAATTTTATGGTAATATAAACTTAGTGATGAAACATTGTATGAATTGAGTTCAGTCCATACATAGAGCAACTAGGCGCAGCAGAGGACATTTAGACCATGATGCATTTATTTAACTCCTACAGTCCCACTGCAGCATGTTTGCATGAGCATCAACTCCATCCCTTGGCTTCTCTCTTCTGTGTTAAAGCAGAGAGTAAAAGTCACAGTATCTGAGAAGGGCATGGAAAAGATTGACATGATGAAATGTTGTTGTTTGCTTGAAGATAGGCCGAGGTTTCATGGCTCCTTTAGTTTTATGGTTTCTGATTGCATTTTGATTGCACTGCATTCTGTTTGTATTGACCTCCATGTGAAGCACTTTGGTCAACATTGTACTGCTGCTAAATGTGCTGTATAAATAAAACTGACATTGACATTGTTTATCTCAAAATCAAGCATTACTTATTTTTTTTAGAAGACATAAAAAATAATAAAAAATTGCTTCTTGTACTTAATGCAGACAGCCAAGGCAAGTTTACTGTTTATTGCACATTTCAGCAACATTACAATTAGAAAGAGCGTATTAAACAGGAAAGAAAACACAATGTAAGTTGCAGTGACATGATAAAGAAAAGTAAACAACAGTAGCACTAAAGACTGAAATTAATAATATTTCAGTTAGTAGATATTTAGAACAATTAGGTGAATTTTTAACTTAAGGAACTTTGGTTTTCTGCATTTTTGTAGTGTTTAGGGATTTTGTCAAAGTATTCCCCATTAAAAATATGGAGAACAATCAAATCCTAGGCCCCTCTGCTATCTATGTTGGATAAATTCATAATTTAACATGTTTACTAATATTATTTAGAGGCTTTATGTTTTGCTGGTACAATGCAAAAACTGATTTAGAAGAGAAAAAAAAACAAAAGCATTAAAGAGTAAAACCGAATAACCTTTATTTAGTAAAGAACAGCAGATGTTACTGTTTTGTGTGGCTTCAATCATGCATTTCAACCCTAAAGATATTTGAATAGCTAATAATTTAAATCTCAAAATGTAATACCAACTATGAATCTTGTGTCCAAAGCCCTGTTGTACAATTTCATTGTACAATATCTAAGCTATTCAAGATTTAAGGAGAAAAAAAATATATATTCTATTAAGTTCAATCTCAGTCTAGGTTTAAATCAAATAGTTTTGCAAAGGAGGTAGGAAGACTATCCTGTCGATCAACAGAGATAGAAAATGAGTCTATATGCTGTATAGTGACAATTTTCATTACATCAGTTTGCCTTCACCATAGAGACGAAGTGCAACAAAAAATTTGTTTCATTGTATCATATGAGCGATCTGTGCCTGAAAATTTTAAAAGATAAATTACTGACTCTGGTAAAAAAAACAAAAAAACAGTGATGCTCAAAAAATTCATGAACCCACAATTAACAATGCATAATCCTGTGGAGCATAATGAGTATTTGTTCTCATATACAAGTTCCTATTGGTTCCTCCAGTACAGAACATGCCATTTCCAAAACTTTCTTCCAGTCAGGTCGCAGCTGAAATGTGTGACAGACTGAGCATAACTAGAAGGAATCAAGGACCAACAATTGTTGGTCTAAAGCAAGGGTCACCGACCTTTTTAAGACGGAGGGCTACTTCATGGATACTGAGTAATAGGACGGACTACCAATACTAACCTATCATCTTGAGGAGTCTGCATTCACCTAAACTTCATAGATACATATAATAAACATATTTCTATTGTTTCCTTTAATTTCTAATTTGCTTTTAGATATTCCTATACATGATTAAATGCTCTAAATGATTGATATGATAAGATTAAATGCCCTATAAATGATAGATAAGAGCAGCGGCATAAAATAATATTTCAAACTTAGTACTCTGGTGACTGGTTCTTGGGGGCCCCTTGACGCCCACGGGCACCACTTTGGCGACCACTGGTTTACAGAGAAATTTGTGGGATTCATTTCTCTCGGGATGATACCTACAATACATCACCATAAGCAATTGCTTACCCGCCTTGACTCGCATATGAAGCCTAAGCGAAAATTCAATCTGGAAGACTTGTCAGCCTCACAAGGAGCCCACATGATGTCTCATATTCTAAAAAAGACCACGAAAAATGTAACATTTCAATCATAAATTTAGAAATCCAGTGTCAAAAGTATTTTCTTATTTCACATTTTATATTGAACTATGAAAAAGGTTTTGCAAACTGTATTTATTATCCATTAATAAACAAAGAAAGATTAAAATGTAGTTTCAAATCATATTTCTAAATTGATTTTTAAAAGCCATACTTAAACCATATTATAAATAACTTTCCCAATCACATGCCTTTTATAAAGATTTTCTTCATTTAGCCATAGCCTTCCCAACTTTGAGCTTTTGCATTATTCTTACCAGGAGTATAATGGTCTGGGGGTCTGTGCCAGGGCGTCACCATGTGTTTCCAACAGTTAAAATCACGGAGGCACAATTTAAAGAGAACACATTTTTTACTGCTTAAAACAAAATATAATCTTTAGATCCTCTTTACAAGATAATCATTTCAACATACTAATACCATTGTTTTTTAAATTATGCTCTTATAAATAAAAAGTGAGAAAACAGTTTTTTGTATTCTTCTTCCTTTTTTAGAATGTGAGATGTTCAAAGGTTTAACCACAGACCACAACTCTGTGTTGATCAGTCTGAGAAAGGAAAACACTCCCTCTGCTTCCCATCAGACACCATGAAATCAAGAATAAACGGAAGACGACCTCAGTCCACAGATGCAGAAGTTCACTCCTACCGTGGCTGACCTGCTTCTGAACTGCCAGACTCTGTCTCATAGTCCTAGCCAATGTAAGCAGATACCTCTTTAGGTTTGCTTTCAACCTCTTATTTATGTGTGCAGCGATAGCACTATCCTGCATGCAATACTTCGAGAGAAGGAAGAGTCTGATTCTGGTGAAAGCAGTGCTCCTTTTACTTTCAGCGCACCACCCAGGTTTTCCCCTGATACGCTCAGTCCTGCAGACCCTCACCTTCCAGGCCACACAGTTTGTTACAGCAGCGCTAGTTAATTTATTTTGGCCTTTTTTCATAAAATCTCTTTGGAGTTGAGATTAGTGTGCTTAATAGCTGCAGATAGAAAGATGGTGAAAGCTTTTGGAGGGATTGATGAAATGCTGTTGAAGATAAAAGTGTCTTCTACACAACAGATCCTTTTACAGTTTAGAACATCCAGCAAATGGACAGTTTTCACTAGTTAAAATGACTAAGGCGTTCCTCTCACTAATCCTGGAATCAAATTATATATGTTTTTAATATATACCTGAATTCAATCTGAAAAACTCACACTAAGAGAAAAGACCATTAGGAGAAATCTATTGATACAATTACTTCGTCTTTGGCAACCTCGGCAGGAAACCTAGCGCTTAATTTTGATAGATATGTATGAACAGGAGTAAAGAATAGGGCTGTTTCCCCCCCAGGCCTGAAACCGGTGGTGGAGTCGAGATAGTGGTGGAGGAGGGACTGGAGGTGGGTTGAATCGGTGTCATCTGAATGAAGTCACAGCGCAGGGGATGATGACCCAATCTCCAGCAGCCAAGAGAGTAAATTTTAAAAACATAAATATTACAAACGTTATCACCAAAGCACCTTTAAATTCATTAAACGTCCCAGAATATACCGGACCCTAGTGGGGGAAAAAAACATAGGCTTCTTTTGATTCAGGATACAAAGTTCATTAAACCATGTCCGTCAGGGGTGGGTGGGGGTGGGGGTGCTCTGGGAGGGGGGGTTAGGTTATCAGGCCCTTTGAGAAGGGATGTTAGGTCCCTGTACGTTTGACAGATGTCAGAGCTTGGTCTGCATTACAGGTAGTATGCTATACTTGTTTCCAGTGAGAATTTGACTCTGCCAAGGTTATCCTTTGTTGCAAATTAGCTTCATATAATTTATGGACAGAATGTGTAGAAGCATCCATGGTGTTGAGGGGAGGAAAAAGTCTCTTCATTGTCTGAAATAGCATAGGTATCCATTGTTTACTGCTGTAAATTTTAGCGGACTCCCTCTCATTTCATTACTTCCAGTGCCATGTTTTAGATAGGGATGAAACATTTACTCAAAAAACAATCCAAAAAGCTTAAATAGTCGATATATACTTACATTTTGATTTAAAAAAACTATTTCTTAAATATTTTTCTAAACACTGATAGAAGTGTCAATTTAACCAATATGCTCTTTAAGTTTTTAGGGTGGATAATATTTGATTCATATTTTTTTCCCAATAAAAAAAAATTATAGATCAAATGTTGAGGTCCTTGCATATTTTGGGAGCTACTGAAATAATATGGCAAAATCTTCTAGGAGGATAGAGAATGAATGGTCTTGGTAAAACAATGCTTTTATAGGTCTTTGCAAATTTTACTTGGAGCATTACCGTGTAAATTAAGAATTATTTTGAAATGGATGCAGAATAATTAAAAATATACTATACTATACTATAGGCCTATACTATATATAGTTATACTATACTATAATACTTCCCTAAAAAAAGTTTTTCAAAAGTAAACATATATATATATATATATATATATTTATATATATTTATATATCTACATATATAGTTGATTGAACATGTGACTGTGAAAATTCCAGTTAGACATGATACATTAAATTAATTTAACATAGAAATGGATTTGTTTTTGTTTGTTTTTGGAAACTGAAAAAATATATATATTAGAGAGTACTGTAATGTTAAATGGCATTTGTTGAAACATTTAGGTCAGATTCTTGAAAAATGTATGAAAAAATAGTGATGAATTGGTCACAGCGCTGGCCAATAGGCACAGACATGGTTTGAAAGACAACGGGTTGTTCTCATCAACAATCTTCTGATGTCTCATTAATGAGGGCCAGACTAAATTACAGATTTAATCTCACATTTAGTCTGGTTTATCAGGCTAACTTAAAATGCTAGTCTGTAGGCCTTACTCACATCATAGGTAGGACAATGTCAACATCCTGCACAGGTTTAAAAGTCTCCTGAGGTGATGAGGAACAGAAATATGCATAATTCTGCCTTTTTATATAGCCTACATGCCAATAAGTTACAAGAAGGCTATATCATCCATGTAACTGATACAAAGCAACTGTTAGAGCTGCGGGCACCTAATGGTGGGACTTCTGTGAAGAATAACAGCAATACCTTGCAACTTTGCTCAACCAGTGTAGGCTAGCAAAAACAAACAAGCCATGTCTGATTGAAGGACAGAGTAGTTGCTAGACTACACCCCACTGTTTCTAAGAGAGGGCCAAAATAAATGTCCTTGTTATACTGAATTAACTCACCTGTCCAGAAGATAGCCTGCAACCTCCATGTCCATTTTTAAAGTCTAGCTCTCTCATTAATTTTCTCCACCAGGTTAAAGCTTTACCGATGTAGACTCTCGTTTTCTCCCAGTTATTCTTTTCCTTTATTTAGTTACTTTCTCATCCCTCTTGCTCTGATAGAGTATGAATGGCCATCCATTTGAACAGAAAATGGCAAGTAGAATGACTTATAGTACAGTAGACTTTGTATACTCCTCCTCCACCACCAGCGAATATCGATAAAACACAAATGGCTGACAAATTTGTCTTCTTTCAGGTACCATAATGATTTCAATTTACTTCAGTTTACTTAAATTGTGCATGTTCACAACTCATGTCATCTAAAGGCAAGACTATATGTAATCAACATGTACAGTCAGACTGATTTAATGTTTTCTATATAAGAAATCGCTGACACGAAGCATGCATTTTGCGAGAATGCAGAGGAAAACTCCTTTTAACAGGAAGAAACGTGCCGAGGCCAGAGGTTCAAGAGGTCAGAAGAAGACATGAAAGAGGGACATATAAGTTCTGGTCCATAAATACTCCATGAAAGGTAAACTAGTCTACGAAAGGTAAACTAGTTTCATAGGTAGCTCTTTCTAGGGGGGAAAAAGCGGTTAAGCAGAAGAGCTCTAAGCATTTTGGACCAACTGAAGGCTTTTAATTACATTTTATGGACTTTCTGATTGCTAAGTATTACAAAGTCGGACCAGACAGGAAAAGGCAGGCTCAGAGGTCCAGCAGTCCAAAACCAGGTCAGTCAAACAGATCAGAACAGGAACAGGCAGGCTCAGAGGTCCAGCAGTCCGAAGCCCAGTCAGGCAAACAGATCAGAAAAGGAACAGGCAGGCTTATTGGTCGAGAGGCAGACCAGGAAATCAGAAACCCTAAGGTACACTTACAGCACTCTCACCACAGGCTAGAGAGAAATATTCTTGCCCTGATGACTGGATGTAAGCACCTTAAATAGAGGCAGGAGCAGGCAGATCAGATCAGCAGTAATGAGAGACAGGGCAGAGACAGACAGGTGAATAAAATTAATAAATAAGCAAGTCCTCAGGGCCAAGATCATGACAGACATTGTTTTGATCATACTAACATTGAATCCACCATTGATTACCCCAGAGAGGTAGAGAGCTGTCTCCTATTATTCTCAACAAGCACTGCTGACTATTCTTCTCTTTGCCAGGCCTTATGAGAGGGATATTCAGTGTACACAGATCCAGCCTCAGCCGTACTGGGTGCCCTTATCATCAAGCAGCAAAAAAAAATACTACCATCGGCTTCGAGTCGTATACATTTTCAAGGGCGCAATGCTCCAGGCTTGAAAGAAAACCACATCTTCAAAACTCTTTTACCCCATGACCTCCAAGAAGGCATTGCATATGAAGTCACCATGTACTGCCCTTTCCATTCAGGAAATCAGGAAGTATACTCAGATGCTTACCGCATCCGTCCCAGCAAGGGAAGCAAGGAATAGTGAAGGAATAGTGACAACAGTTCTACAGATTAGCCAGAACCAGTCAGAAGTTTAGCTTTTGAGTGAAAGGTGGTCCCTCCCCCCAAGGTTAAGTTTAAAAACAGGTCTCAGAGACATGATTTCTGTCCTCAGATAGGAGGAGTTCACGGGACATAGGAGTGAGTGAATTCCAAACAAGGTATAGATTAGAGATGAACCGGCGTAATAGAGAGTCTGACCAGATGAAACAATCAATGATGAAGGAGATGGAAGCTACCTTTTGCAGGTTGTCGACAGAAACGGTACGACAGATCACCCCCCACTTTCAATCACCACCCGAACTTCAATTCCCCAAACAAACAAGGCCCTGAGCTCTCAGCAGCATGACTAGGCCTCATTCCACTTAGTGGGAAAGGGGGTTAACCTGGTACACAGTTGGAATTTTCCCAGGCTCTACCAGGAGTAAATTTAACTTCAGGTCACATCTTCTGTGGTGATACAAGGTTGCTAAGCACATTGGGGATGATGTTCTGCATCACTAAATATAACTCACAGATTGGAATTCAAGATGCCTTTAAAGAATATAATTTCAGCATAAAAACCTCACACGTTGAGCATTGACATTGGTTCCCCTTCCTCGTTTCCCTAGAACTACTTATTGGACAGAAGACCACCTTATGTCCACTACCATAGTTCTCATGGTATTTGGATGGTACATCAATCCAGTAATATCATATACTGCCCCGAGGTACTTATCAACCGCCATTCAAATGCCAAAGTTGAGTAAGCTACGAACAGTCTTTCTTATCATTTTTATTTCCCTCTTACATGCCTTTCTTTCTTTCTCTCTTTTCCTTGGTGTCAAATATCAATACAACAACCAAAGAATTTATGACAATGGTGATTATTGTTAATCAATAATTGAAGAGCAAAAGTGTAGCTAGTTAATTGCTTTACCCAGGCTTTGTGTAACTGCCCAGGCAAGTACCCTCTCCTGGATGAGGTCATTTCAGATCAAAGAACTTGATTGTAGCTTTAATGACTTTGACCAGCAAAGCAATCTTCAAAGTTTAAGAGGGTTATGGATCAGAACCAACTTCACTGAGGGTATCAGATTATGGACTTGTTTGTAGCAGCCCATCCCCCTGACGTCACATCCTGAATGTTGCCCCCGGCGATATCTTTAAATTGACCAAGAAAATGTTTTCTCTCTCTTTCCCTGGATCTCGGTCTGGATGCAACAGAGAGATCTGAACTCCTAGCTGGACATCACGTTACACTTGGTGCAATCTCTGGAACAGTAGTCAATTTTTGCTGGTTAAAATGCCTGCATGTCACTTTAAAATAGCTCTGAGCAAAAATCTAGCAAAGACTTGCTGGTGTGCCAGTTCTGATACAACGGATGAGGAGTTTTTGTAAAATTTTCATCCGTCCATTGACCAAGATAACACCCGGTTCCTGTCCTGTCTCTGCTGCGAGCGGTTCTTACCCAAGTACCGCAGAGTCATTGCCCGCCTTCCTGTCTATCATTTCTTTTGATCAGAGCATAATGTGTTTGCCCTTTAAGATCTTTTAGTCTACTCTTTGGTGTCAGACAGGTTCTATTAAGCTGGTTTGTTATATCTATGAGTCGGACAGTAATAAAGCCTAATAAATGGCTTCTTTTATATTTTAAAGTACAGGGCCAGCTTCCATTGGATAATTTGATTACTGTCAAGACAGTTTGATTACTGTCAACAAATAAAATATCTGTATCAGGTTATCTCAATCTCCTGATGGTCCGACCAACTACAACAAAAAAAGATTTGTTAAAAGGTATAACAGAAGAAACTGTACTTGTAGGAACTAATGGTTTAAATTTTTTTTAAATTCTCTGAGAATGAGTGACTCCATTTCAGTGGTCATCAGACAACAAAAAGAGGCTTTGCCTCAAAATGTCTGCAATTAGATTTGAGTAAGCGACTTGTGAAGAGCCTTCAAATTCTGCACCGGGTCTGAATTCAATCCCTCCAATTTGCTTTCCTTGGACACAACATCTTCCTCCTATTTGACTTCAGCCCTTTTTAGATATGAAACAGTGCACCCTGATACTTCAAAACTGTCTACAGGGAACAAGAGGTTGAAGTGCAGAGACAGGCCTTCTGAAGAAAAGGGATTTATTGAGCTTTGGCAGTCAGTCAAAGAGACAAAAAGTTAAACAGTTGATACTGTAACAATTATGACCATACTAATACTTTTTTTTACCAGTTATTTGAAGAAGTCAGCCTAAAGTCTATCAGGTATTTTTATGAGTGAGTTCAAAGGATTTATAGCAACAACTTTTGTTCATATGGTTTTTCTTCTGAACAGTGTCGGCAAACATGATTCCTGATCAGACAGTTTAGATAGCAGTCTGGATTTCCATCTGGTCAACAGTCAGGATGGCCTACATTTAGCTTTTTACTGCTTAGCAAATGGAGGTGCTTCCAAGGTTAACAGATAGCAGTAAATTCTTCTGCTTGGTGCTATTATCTTTAGTACTGGCAAATATAAATTTGTGATAGTTTTACTGGGTCTCTAAAGTCTTCTCTGGCTATAAGTCTGGAAATTTACATCTGCTGGAAAAAAAACAATAGCATTCATCAGAGACATGAAGGCATTTAGGCAATCTAAGCTAGAAACAAAAAATCCAGCTTTACTGCTGTAGGTTTTCTTTTTATCTTATGGCTTGTCTTATTATCTAAAATAAGCCATAATCTGAACTGATCCGAAACAGGATTTTGGTCAGTGGATAATGGACAGCTTTGATTCATAGAGACTGCCAGACACAATCCACATTTGAACTAAACCTAAACTAAACTAAATATTGTATTATGGACAGCATCATATAAACTTGTCACACAGATCAGCAGAACAAAACAAAGCAAAAGAAAAAAAGCAACAACCCTAACTACAGTTAAGAAATCAAGATGTTCACCTTCTTGTATTTCACAAACTGCTTGCTTTTCACTTTTGAACACCAGGAACAGGAGGTACCTAAACCTTTGTAATCTGTATTCCTTGTGGCTTACTGAAATTAATTTTTTTCTTTTTTCTTTGGATGATATAAACACAGGGGAAGTACGGAGAGTGTGAAGGTTAGCCTATACTGAGAAAGGGAGAAATCGGGATGGATGGATGGATGGATGGATGGATGGATGGATGGATGGATGGATGGATGGATGGATGGATGGATGGATAGTTTCCCCCATGTTAAGCAGGGGGAACGCTATCTGATGGGGTTCCCCCCGATGTCATTTAGGTTGAGTTGCAATCAATGCAAAACTCTCTGCAGGTTCTTGTCTTTGTCGTACACTCTATCCAGCTGGCTTTTGAAACACACGGCGAGAAGGTGGGGGCCGGGTGGTGAGGGTTACAGGGGCGAGAAATGCAAAAGTAACGCAATAGTTACTTTTACTAGTAACTAATTACTTTTGTTGTAGAGTAACTCAGTTAGTAACTCAGTTACTTTTTGGGAGAAGTAACAAGTAATTATAACTAATTACTTTTTCAAAGTAACGTGCCCAACACCGGTAAGGAATGAGGGAGATCAGGAGAGAGGCAGGCATTTCTGCTCACTCTAATTAACAGAGTAGAATATACCAGGGACTGGTATACAGCAAACCAGCCCAGGAAAAACTGAAGAAATGTTGGAATACATGAGAGAGGGAAGAGGGGCATATGTCAATTGAATGGGGGAACTAGAGCAGAAAGACCTTTCTCTCTAGAAAGAATACATTACTATCTGTTCCAAGTTGCATTTGTATAGCTCAGAAGGCATCTGAAAATTCATTTGAACAGTTGGAACCTAGGCGGACCATAAAATACAACACCTCGATCCAAAACTGAGTAGCAAAGGGGCACAGTCACATTATACAACATTTTAAAATCTGCATGCCAGCTGTTCACTCTGGTTCCGTTCAAAGTTTTTCTGAAAAATAATAACGTCATCCTGCTAGTGCAGTATAATTTTGTGTGTGTGTGTGTGTTTTACCCTTTGTTTTGCTCAAATTGTTAGTAATTAAAGCACTTATATGTATTTCTAAAAATAACAACACTGCCTGACATGAGGTACGACTGGGCATAGGTGCACAGTCGGTTGACAAGAAAGTTGTGGGGTTAAGCCAATGACATTTATCAGTGAAATGTGTAAAAAAAATCAAAAGTCCAAGATCAAGTCAAAAAGCACTTCAATAAACATCGATTAAGGCATTGAAGAATGGTTGGGCTATATTAAGTAACTATGTTGATTTTCACCATCTGGCTTTCTGATAATTGTGGCAATACTGGCCCTTCATCTGTTTGTATCCCCGGAGCTGGAATTATATTTAGCCTTAAAAATGGCTAATTAAACACAATCAGGTTTTTGGTTCTTTGTTTTGTATGCCCTTTTAAACACAATATCTGTATTTCAAACTATCTGAAGTAAGATATAGTTTCAGATAATTTATGTTAAGCCAAAATTTACATGAGTTGTTAATTTTCAAGGCTATCTACAGGTTCATTTTTTGAAATCTGTGTCACTTTTACTCAGCATAGAAGTTGCGGTCAGCGCTCTGTGAAAACAATTAGATCAGCATCAAGATGAGGCTCAGACTTTCACTTACAGATGACAGAGATGTTAAAAGACATGTAAAGTTAGAGGTCGACCAGAGCTGTGATCTGCAGAAATGTGGCCCAGTAATTGAAGATCCTTTGGCTGATATTCAGACCAAAAGATGATTTACAGTGTCTTGATGGGTTTTCGAACTTCCAGACAACCAGACGCTTGAATGGAGGAGAGGTGATCCTGAAAAGGAGCAAAGTCTGGAATCTGAATCTCTGATCTGTGAAGCCTGTTGTTCATTGATGAAGTGCACCAATGAAATGTTTCCTTTGTAGTTTCTCAAACAGCTCAGCCTTTTTGTGATATCCAGGATATTTATTTCACATTTAAAAGGAGGTTCCGTGCTAATTATAGTCCTTATTGCCTGTTAGGAGTCCAGAGCCTTCCTGGTGGGGGACCAGGGACAGATGGTTTTATTTCAAGTGATTCAACATCAGCTTTTATCAACTTAAAAAAGCATTTTCCAAGTGGTGCTCAAGCAAAAGCTGTGTTCACTAATCTAGTTAGTGGGTTGGGGCTCTGTCCCAGGAGCGGTTCTGTGTGGGCGTATCAATGTGTGGGTTTTTTCAAGCTGGATAAGAAGCAGGACATCAGAGAGCAGCTGAGAGGGCCTTGGTTTTCCTGGCACACAATTCCAGGAAGTGTTGCCACACTATAAATGGAAGCTGAAAGAGTTGCTTTTCTGTTGCTAACCTGCAAGATTTATGTCCTTATTATCTTTTTCTAATCCCCAAACATTGACAATCAATGTAAATAAAGAAAAAAAGAATCACCTGGAAACAGAGTAGGGTGCTGAAATTCTATAGTTCAATTGTATTTTTAGCCAACATTTTGGAAATTTGTGTGATCGCAGGAAAGTCAAGGCAAATTAATAGCTGACATAAAGAAAATTCTTGACAAATTAGTGTTTTAACTTTATTTATTATGTATGACAGTAGCATTTTAGTATTCGGTTGCTGATCATGAAAAAATATGGATACAGTATAGAAAATAACTTTGCCTCCTCATATTAACAATCATAATTTAACATTTCTGACTCAATAAATTACAAAACAAGATTTTTTTTCTTTTTTAGTGTGTAGGGCACTGATGGCAAATATTTCTGACAGTAGGCTGACAGGAAAGGGGGTATGAGAGAGGGGTAGAGACAGGACAACAAGTCGGATTCGAACCCGGGTCGTCTGCGTGGAGGACTAAGGCCTCCTTACATGGGTCGTGAGCACTAATGAATCATTAATCTTTATATCAAACTTATTGAACTGTGCCAGAGGAGGCGTGTTCGTACAGCCTGAATTCAAAATGAATAAGAAGGACTTTACACACACAAGTAAATCAGAACTTGATTAACAGAGGTAGTATAATAAACAAGACTAAAAACAAACTGAGAAAAGTAAGAGAAACAGACAATATATTAAGGATGCTGTTTAATAGGAAATAAAAATAAATCATATTTTTTCTCCATTATACAAGTCAATAAAAAAATTACTAAGCGAATAAAAAGTTAAAAAAGGGTGCACCATCTTTCTAGTCTAGTATAATGATTTGATATAAGTTTTGTGTCAGTCAGTCACATGACCAAAAAGCTTTTGGAAAAAAAAGATGTTTTTTTTAGACAAATTGTTATTAATAAAAAAATTATTCAAATTAGACAAAAGCTTTGCTTTGTGTTTTTAAGTCTAACATAATAATTTTACATTTTGTGGCATTGGTTCAAAAGAAATTAAGATTTTCATGTTTGTTTATCAAGTCATTGTCATGAAGCGGAACAGAAGGACCCAGTATTCAAGGTGAGACAGACAGTAGGATAATTCAAAGGGTTCCTTTAATAGTAGCGGTGGGATCCAGTCGGAGGGTTGCCAACTAAATGTGGCAGGCGCCGCCCAGAGTGTTTCCGATGCTACATTCCCAGAAGGCAAGCAGGAGTCTGGAGCCCGGTCAGGGATACGGGTAAGAACAGGAGTCAGGGTTCCAGAAGTCCACAGAGAGCTCAGGCAGAATGTTCAGATGCGAACAGGCAAGCTCAGTGGTTGAGTGGCAGAACAGATCAGGATATCAGGAACACTATGGAACGCTAAAAACTTGCTCTCTCCACTGACCCAAGACAGGAACAGGCACACTCAGTGGATAAGAGGCACATAAGGAGCAGGAAACTCTAAAAACCTCTCTCAACACTGGACCCTGAGAATAAGGACATGAACTAGAGCATCATCAATGAACTCAGTAATCTGGCCCCGATAGCTGGGTCTGAGCCGTATATAAAGAAGCAGGGACAGATTGATTAGATGAGCAGTAATTGCTAACCGGGCAGAGTTAGGCACCTGAATGAAATGAGTAATTAGGCCAGCCCTAAGAGTCATGATCTTGACAGTGATTGGTTTGGATATTTATTGATGAACATATTTTTGGGGGAGGGGGACAGTTACACCCCCCCTTTCCTCTGTCTCTGGTGCAGACGCTGGGGAGAGAACGTTTTATTGCATAACTATCATCAGTGGGACTGCTCTGTTTGCTATGTTTTTGCTGCTCCTAATAAAATTTGAGATGGTGCCCAGCTCTCAATCATTCAGCACCTTTTACTGTCTTATGTGCATATCTTTTAGTGACTGAATTTTCAAATATTACATGAAGAATTTGAAGTATGGCTCTTGAACAATGAGAGTAGTACGCCAGCAGTGCTTGTTGATACCGGTGGAGAACTGTGTGCCATCCCAAACCACTACTTTAACTAAGACTTTAATCAGCAGAACCTCACACTGACATAATTCACACAGATACTCTCCTCAATGCATCCTCAAATTTGTCACATAGTAGTCAATGTAATTTCAGCCAGCTCTTTTCATTTCTGGCATCATAGATACCCAACTCCCTCCTGTTGTTGCAGATGTGAAGCTAATCTCTTTTAGATTACCTGAAAAAAACAGTCACCATAAGTGTAAGATTTTATTCCCAAAGCTATTGGCTACTTCCTCATCCAGATATTTCCATATAAATCTCCAAATTTGGCCTGAACAGAAGTTTCCCCTCCAGAACAATGAGTGCTTACATCTTGTTGTCCCTCCATTGTGTGGTACCATGGTGGCTGTCATCTGTCTTGCAAACGGCCATCACTTCCTTCCAGCATAATATTGTGACAAATAGAAAATGACCAAACCCTGCTTGGTCTTTCTGACTGTATTTGCATTTAAGAGGGTTAAATATGCAGAAGACATGGAATAGGAAAAGAAAACAGATATCAACGAAATCTTATCTGGTCACTTGAACCAATCTCCCCCCCCCCCCCCCCCCCAAAAAAAAAAATAAAAACAAAACAAAGACAAATTCAGACAATCATTTGGCTTGGAATCTGAACAAAATCTTAAAGTTGTGGGATAGGTTTACAGCGTGCAATAATCACCCCAAAGGGACATCATTAGTGCCAAGTGTTGATTGCTGTACCTTCATTCCACAGCCTGCAAATAAAGAATGTAAGTTTTAGCTGTAATCATTAATCACATGCTTTGAGTTTTAAACACATTCCGGCTGCAAGTTCTGTTCAGTCAATATTCATAAATCTTAGCAAAAAAAAAAACTCCTGAAATAAATCAGAAGCAACGTGCCATTTTGGCAGATTGATCTAAAAACAAGCAGCCTCATTTTGATTTTCAAAAACATTATGTGTTTCTGCTCAAGGCTTGTCAAATTTCTTTAGTTTTATGTGTAAAAGAAATCAGCTCTGGAAAACACATTACATCCCTCACTAGCTTCTCTTTTCCCAAAAGATTAATGCAACCCCACAGGAGCCTTCAAACATCAAGGCCAGCTTTACTAAGAAGAGCAGAAGCTGCTGAAACATCTACCAGCCGTGCAGAAATGTGTAGATGTCAGCTTGAGAAACTTACCTTCACCAGAGTGCAGCGAAGTGGAAGAAGACAAATATTGTTACCAATTTGAAGTTAGCCTCAGCTCATTGCCTGAATATACAACATGCTATGTCATGATTATTTTTAGAGGTAGACTGAGATAAATTAAAATGTTCATAAATACGCTGAGTTTTATTTTGGGTTAGAATGTTTGGAGCCAAATTCAGTGGATTAACCTCCGGCCCTCGGAACAAGACAGATATGACATATTCTCTCTGGCTACAAATGCGAACAGTGTTTTAATCTTTCCTCGCTTCAGTCTATGACTATATAATAAATCATTATTACCTCCTCAATTACATACATTTTGCCGTTTATTCTTCCTTCTGTGGAGATAAAGGGCATATTTGCAAGATCAAATTAGTAAATCTTCCACAGACCTCTTTCTACATTCCTCTCTTTCAGAGGCATGTTCTTTTTAAACCGCTCTTTGACAGCCGAGTAATCGTGCAATAAAACTGCATCCTCAAGTCGGCTTTTCACAGGAGAAACTGATACTACACCAAGTCTCTGGGGAATTTTTGCATCATGCATTAGAAAGGGCTTTCCTAGATGTTCTGAAGTACTGCAATATACCGACACAATGGGGAAGGTTTTTATTTACATTGTGACTTGAATCTTTTTTTTTTACAGTTCAGATCATGATAGTTTTCTTAGAGCCCATTTTTTCTGTGAATCTGAAAAAAAACAACAAAAAAACAGTCAATGGGTTTTTAGGTCTTCTCTGTACAACAGGACACCAAAACTTCCAAAAAGACTAGTCTTTGGGGAGTTATCCACTCATGTATTTTCTCATCCATAAATTGTTGCCTTGCTCTGTAGGCTGAAATCTCTGTCCAGTTTCTGGGTGAAGTAAATCTCACCAGCTGTGAGATGTGAGCCAAGGTTCTGTGTTCACGGGTCAGTCTGCCAAGAGTTTAATTGCAATTTTCAAGCTGCTCTGAGAAGATCTGCACACTCAGAAATGTAATGGGTGACTAAATAGAAAATAGAGATTGTACTGATCAATGACGTTAGTTAGATTACAGAGACTGGGGGTGTAACAATCAGCATGTGCTTAAAATAAATTTTTGTATGAATGCAAACGCACTAGTAATAGTCAAAGCAGTACTTTGCTTTGTCCTGTTCAGATCTGAAAGAAATATTACAAACTTTTATAGCTTCTTCACAGCTGAGGGTGTCAATAGCATCCATCCATCCATCCATCCATCCATCCATCCATCCATCCATCCATCCATCCATCCATCCATCCATCCATCCATCCATCCATCCATCTTCTCCCGCTTGTTCCTTGTCAGGGTCGCAGTGGGGACGGCCTATCTCCAGCAGTCTATGGGTGGGAGACGGGGTACACCCTGGACAGGTCATCAGTCTATCACAGGCAACACAGAGACAAAGACACACAACCATGCAGACACACATTCACACCTAAGGACAATTTAGAGAAGCCAGTCAACCTAACAGTCATGTTTTTAGACTATGAGAGGAAGCCGGAGTACCCTGAGAGAGCGAAAGCATGCACAGGGAGAACATACAAACTCCATGCAGAAAGACCCCACACCAAGAATGGCAAGGCAAGGCAAGGCAACAGTGCTACCCACTGCCCCACCCTGCAGCCTGTCAGTAGCAACCATTTGGATAAAAAATAGATTAAGCACTCCTTGAGTAGTCAGATGTGCAGTGAACAGCCCAACCTTAGAGACTTGGGGTGCATCTCCTATGAAAGAGCTCAATGATTCAGGGTCATAGATAAGACAAAGTGGTTAATCGGCAGCAGGATTTGTTTTTTAGTTAATGTCTAAGTTGCTTCTCAAGTGGCGTGATATGGTGGTGTCATAAAACAGGTGGGATTGGAAGACAATTGTGTTTAATAAAAATGAATATCAATACAGTGCTAAAGACATGCCATCATTTATATGCCTGTAGGTGGCTTTAAAGGTTCCAAAAAACCTGATATAGGACCTTTAAACGTATTAACAAAATATTTACTATGGTTGCAGATGTCATGATTGGTTTAAAGCTAAACCCACATGCAGAACACAAAAGGAGGCTGAGTAAAAGTTTAACAGAGTTTATTGAAAAGGTTTTCACACAAAGACATGAACTGGTTCAGGTACTGGTCTGGGTTGGGTACACTGATGTCTGCAGAGACGGACAGTTTGATTAGCCAGGCAGTCAGATGATTAATTGAGTCTTTAGATAATTCAGAGTCTACCTTGAAGGAGTCCAGGCTTTACTTGTGAGAGAGGGAACCGCTGGGTCCAGAGACTGTTGGTTCAGCAGAGTACACAAGCAGCAGCAGCGTCTAGCTTCTGACTTATGAATGGCAGACCTTGATCAGAGTTTCCAGCTCTTCTCGGAGAGCAGCAGGAGGAATCCAGATTGGAATCTTCAGGTTTGGCTCACCAGGGCTGGTAGGCAGGTTAAGCTCATCCAGAGCTTCAGACTTGAGACAGGTTTCCTGTGAGCAAAGACAGAGGCAGATTAGAATCAGGTTTCTCTCATGAGATAACAAAGATTCTTTCTGGTAACAGAGGCTCAGGTTCGCTAACCAAACTAGGTCAACACTGCGGCGTCGAAGGAAGGTCTGGTTGCTACTTATGAAGGCAGGTCTCCTGATGGGTTGATGAACGTCAGGTGTGCTGGAGGGCTCCAGCCCAGGAGACCCACAGCGCACTCTGCTGGAGAAAGGTGGTACATCTCCAGATCCCAACAGCAGATCTTTTCTGATAAATCTTAACTTTCCCCGCAACATGCTAATGAAACTGAACATTTCCAGAAATAAACTTTTATGTATTGCTTTAAATTAATAGTTTTAAGAAGGTTTGTGTCGATAATTGCTGATATTATGCATCAGAGACAGGGGGTGTTGTAGATTGGGATGAGGTTACGTGCACAGACTTTGTCTCAGTCCTCAGCATCTGGACTCAACATGTCCTGCTGCTATTCAAACAAACTGATTGGATATCAACACAAATCCTGAGATTGTAATTGTTAATGTTGCTAATACAGAACGAGGAATGTTGGACAGGTTGTGGAATGATAATCATTATGCTTGCCATACCTCTCTCAGCGTAAACATTAGCTTAGCTGGTGGATAGTTCAGGCTGCCTGCACCTGTTCGCATGTCACAAGCCAATTCATAACTATTTGAGCACAGTGTAGGGAACACATGTCCACCCTAAATGAGTCCATATGGACAAATATGGTTGTTGAGAAGATTTGGGTGGATTTTGTGCTCACTGTTGTAAATTAGCTCTACATCACTCAGGATGTAATAAACCGTAGATCTAATTTGTGCCATAAATTTGACTCACAACAGCTTGTACCAAGGATGGATGTTTAACTATGTTTTTAATTACTGCACTGCCACATGCTGCTTAGTTTGTAAAGTCCCAAGTGTTTCACACTCCTCATAAACCTCTTGTTTAATCAGCATAACACTCCCAGGAAATCAAAAACTACCACAATTGCTACACATGTGAATACTTTTGCCTCATTCTGAAGTATCTTTTAACTTGATCTTGTGCTTATGTAAATTTAATAAATGACACACTGTTAAATTGCTAGGGTGAGAACCTATTTTGTTTTTTTATTTAATCTGAAATCATTTCATACCAAAAATGAAATTGACATTCTATTAGTTTAGAGTTTCATTTATCAGGACTAGAAAAAAACATTGTCAAAATAGCAATAGAAGAATACAATAAATTTATTTAAAAAAGCCTATACCGGTTGGCAGACGAGTGCCAATTGAATATCAAAAAGGGCCTGCAGAGAGACATGGGTTTGGAAGGTCAAAGTACTCTACACGTCTTTTTTTTTTTTTTCATTTTTCTCAACAAAACTTAAAGCATGGTCATGTTTTTGATAAGTTTGCACCTGTTTTAAGACCTCTTTATCATATTGTATTACCATTAATTTCTCATTAGTTCTCATATAGGCAATCACTGTGAAGTGCTTTATAAATATTAGCATATTAAGTATTATGATTGTTTTACAATACATTATTTTCATCATTATCATCTCAAACTACATGACTTTAAATGCCATCTGACTTTGACAAGTAACCCTAACTCTACAGTAACCCTGTACAACACACACTCTGCTTATTTTAATGGGGTTGAGACAGATTTGCATGACGTCACATTTGCACAGAAATATTTGAAGTTCCCCTGCAAATTTCAATTTAACTACAAAAGGCTGCATGTGCAATTTATCTCCTCCTATTCCCTGGTAATTCATGATTTACAATAATCTTAACAAAGCCTAAGTCAAAAAAAAAATTATATAGGAATTAATCTCTCAAGTCATTTTGCAGGAAATTTCTGTCTTTTTTTCCAAAAGTTGCAATAGCTGTCTCCCTAATTTTTTATATAAATACTTTGGTGAGCAGAGGAAATAATGGCTATCTCAATGATTCTAGGGTACACAGATCAGATTCAACCTTGCAAGCCAAAGGTGTACTGAACAGAGGTGTCAAAAATACTTGTTTATCACTGAAGTAGAAGTATAAGTCCTTGTTAAAAAAAATACTTTCACAGAAGCTAGAGTAAAACTAACAAGTCTATTTTTAAAATGTAAGGAGAAGAAAGTAGACATAACTGCATAAAAATGTAAGGAATAGAAGTGAAAAGTTATCTTAAAAATAATTTGTCCTGTAAAGTACAGGTAGCCATAATTTCTACTTAAGTAAGGTAATAACATATTTGTACTTTGTTACCTGACACCTCTGGTGCTGAAATATTCTTTTTAGGGAGAAGTGATCATATTTACCAAGCCTTACCTGTTACTTCTTTCAGCCAAAACTACAGGTTTATATAGAGGTGGTAACACTTGATCATGATGATCATGTTCTCAATGTGCAGTCATATGTTTTTAATATTAAACATGATTTAATAATTAAATACATAAAAACAGGCAGAGATTTATTATATATAGATTTGACACTTGATAAAAAATAAATATTTAAAAAATGTATAAAATTGTCTTGTTTTTATTCAATAAACATTCATACACAGATTAAAATCTAATTCTGCTCTATATCACTATCTTACTACCACATAACATAAGCCTTCTTGTTAGCGATCGGCCTTTATTTTCACAGATGACTGAACTCGTCATGGTGAAGCAGCTTTTAATCACTCTTTTCAGAGTGATTAAAAGCAAAACAAAGCACCATCCTCCTCTCAATGACTTTGAACTTTCCTCTAAACAGCTCCGAGATGCTGGTTCTCACGAACGAAAAACCCCCAGAGGTGAAATTTGTGAATTGAGCTGCAGATCTAGAATGCAAACCTCCTCGCCATCACCCCCTTCCTGGGATAAAAGCGTTAATTAGCTCAGATGCCCAAGTAAATATTCATACTGATTTTCTCCTGAATGTGAAGAAATTAGCTGTTTAGATTAACAAAAAGATTTATTCCAGATCATTTCAACTGTCATGAGAAAAATTAGGATTCGTTATCGAGTTATTATGTGGTTATTCATCTTTTAATGTTGTTTCTTCTGTGCAGTAATCAAGAGGTCACTACATCCACACTGGAAGTGAAGCCATGCGGAAACTTCCCTTCCTGGATGGGACTCAGCACAGCAGGGACTAGTTCAGAGTTGATTCTGATTGCATTGATCAAAAGCAGCACAATGTCGCAATATTTCCCCACAGGCATGAACATGCAACTTCAAAGGCCTCCCATGATAATCCCATTTGGATTAATAAGAAAATTTAGCAGGAATATTGGGCACAACACTGCTAAACCAAGAGTAATTTGGATAACATGATGAAGGATGCAGGTGGACTTTGTTCATCTGGATTACCACAAACCAGCAAACATACTAATCTTTTACTGAGCATAAAATTATAGATTTTGGCAACAGCTTGCTTTTCCCATTTACTTTGGTTCATTGCACAGGTTTCCCTTTGTTCAGTTTAATTGTCATTCTAGGGCACATTCCCCCGCTCTGTTTAGATTGGTTCATGATGGCCAAAACAGTGGAAAACAAGCACGATATAATCATAATTAAGCCACATTTTGTTAGATATGATGCTAAAATATTTGTTTAGAATAAACCTTGGAAGTGACACATGTAAAGATAAAAAATCAGTGTGACAAAATATGTCATCTTGCAAAAGTTTTAACATTTCCACATTGGACCTTTGATGAAATGGAGGAAAAATAAAATGACAATGCTTTAAAGAATCATCTAGTTACAGCTTCAAGACTTTTGAGACATAGCATCACCAGTTTTCTGCATCTATTTGACTATTGGATATCATGTGACTAACCCGCTGACTGAGCAGCTAATTACGCAGCCCACTGCCTAGAGACCAAGATTGGTATAGCTTAACTTGTATTACTTTTGGTAAGTATATAAGTTAACATTTTGCGAGGATCAGCATATAGAACCCAGAAATTCAGCCACAACGTAGCAGAGAAAAACAACAAGATAAAAAAATTCTGAAATACGTTTACTCTCAAAATAAGACTCTGCATTACACTGACAACATCATATTTACACTACACAATGAATCTAAAATAAAAATTCAACTCAGTGTTGCTACTGCATTTTGCACCATAGATATACACTATATTGCCAAAAGTATTTGCTCACCTGCCTTGACTCACATATGAGCTTAAGTGACATCCCGTTCCTAATCCATAGGGTTCAATATGACGTCGGTCCACCCTTTGCAGCTAGAACAGCTTCAACTCTTCTGGGAAGGCTGTCCACAAGGTTTAGGAGTGTGTTTATGGGAATTTTTGACCATTCTTCCAGAAGCGCATTTGTGAGGTCGCACACTGATGTTGGACGAGAAGGCCTGGCTCTCAGTCTCCGCTCTAATTCATCCCAAAGGTGTTCTATCGGGTTGAGGTCAGGACTCTGTGCAGGCCAGTCAAGTTCATCCACACCAGACTCTGTCATCCATGTCTTTATGGACCTTGCTTTGTGCACTGGTGCACAGTCATGTTGGAAGAGGAAGGGGCCAGCTCCAAACTGTTCCCACAAAGTTGGGAGCATGGAATTGTCCAAAATGTCTTGGTATGCTGAAGCATTCAGAGTTCCTTTCACTGGAACTAAGGGGCCAAGCCCAGCTCCTGAAAAACAACCCCACACCATAATCCCCCCTCCACCAAACTTTACACTTGGCACAATGCAGTCAGACAAGTACCGTTCTCCTGGCAACCGCCAAACCCAGACCCGTCCATCAGATTGCCAGATGGAGAAGCGCGATTCGTCACTCCAGAGAACGCGTCTCCACTGCTCTAGAGTCCAGTGGCGGCGTGCTTTACACCACCGCATCCGACGCTTTGCATTGCACTTGGTTATGTATGGCTTGGATGCAGCTGCTCGACCATGGAAACCCATTCCATGAAGCTCTCTGCGCACTGTTCTTGAGCTAATCTGAAGGCCACATGAAGTTTGGAGGTCTGTAGTGATTGACTCTGCAGAAAGTTGGCGACCTCTTCGCACTATGCGCTTCAGCATCCGCTGACCCCGCTCCGTCAGTTTACGTGGCCTACCACTTCGTGGCTGAGTTGCTGTCGTTCCCAAACACTTCCATTTTCTTATAATACAGCTGACAGTTGACTGTGGAATATTTAGGAGCGAGGAAATTTCACGACTGGATTTGTTGCACAGGTGGCATCCTATCACAGTTCCACGCTGGAATTCACTGAGCTCCTGAGAGCGACCCATTCTTTCACAAATGTTTGTAAAAACAGTCTGCATGCCTAGGTGCTTGAATTTATACACCTGTGGCCATGGAAGTGATTGGAACACCTGATTCCAATAATTTGGATGGGTGAGCAAATACTTTTGGCAATATAGTGTATATATATATTTTTTTTTTGCGCTGCTCTAAACGTTCCACATCAATGCCTTTTACACCATGTCTCTCCTACACTGTTTACAGTTTGATCACTACTGCACATTATAAATAGGAATGTTCATCTTCACTGCTAAGCTGCTGCTCATTCACTGTCGAAAAGCTGTATATAACGGAATTTCGTTTTGTATACACTCTGTGTATACAAAATTACTATAAAGTTGTCTAAGTCTAAGTTAGGCAATTTGACTGGGGTTGCTTGATTATTAAAAAAAACCAGATGATTTTAATTCACAGAGGAAGAGTGTGTTAAAGCACAGAACATCTTGTGTTTATTGAAGCATCTGTGGTATTTCAGTTCTAGACTGTGTCCTATGAAAATAAATCTTACAGAAGTAGGCCAAAAATAGGATTATTGTTCTGCATTGTTTGTTATCATGAGACTGATTAAATTTATCGTAAAAAACAAAAAAATTACTAGACGACCTGCACAATAGCCAGAGGCATGTTTCTGTTTATTATTGATCTCAATATGTCTCTAAAATCAGCCTTCACAAACTGAGCAAAGGTAAGCTTCTTCCATTAACAAATTCTGAAGGATAATGGATGCTTTGGGGATACTATATGTGTGGTATGGTAATATAAAAAAGTAAAAACATCCATACAGTACATCCCACTGTTCTTGCAATGTAGTTTTAGTCCTCCTCAAAATGCATTTTTCACCTGTGGTAGGGTTGAATGTTTCTTAACATATGACTTATGTCTTATGACTTATATGAGGTGCTTTGGGTTTGGCAGTTCAATGACAGTGCTACCATTGACAGGTCAGCCTCAAAAAGTCTGAAGTGGCCCCTAAAGTCACCATTCAGTTTCTTCTGGAAAACAAAAACCAGAGAGTTAGAATATTTAAGAATTTTCTTTTTTTAGTGTTTTTTAGTGTTCTACCTCCTCTGTGTATTTGGACTCATCATTGTTTGTGATGCTCCCACTACTGCTCTGTTGTTGGAAAACCACCATCTGACAGCTGGGGATCTGCGTAGTCATACGTCAGCAGAGTAAACAGGAGAGGACTCTGGATGCAACCCTGGAGTTAGTCAGAGCTGAGGATGATTCAGAAGGAGACAATGTTCTGGACCATGAAAGCCCTTATTCTGTTGGTCAGGAAGTCCATGACCCAGAACTCCAGTGTCGGACTTAGTTCAACTGAGGAGACTTTAAATGTACTTATTAGTAGTCATTTTCTGTTTGCTTTGTTTTTTGGTGTTAATAATTATTGATACAGTGGGGCAAAAAAGTATTTAGTCAGCCACCAATAGTGCAAGTTCTCCCACTTAAAAAGATGAGAGAGGCCGGTAATTTTCATCATAGATATACCTCAACTATGAGAGACAAAATGAGAAAAAAAAATCCAGAAAATCACATTGTCTGATTTTTAAAGAATTTATTTGCAAAATATGGTGGAAAATAAGTATTTGGTCAATAACAAAAGTTCATCTCAATACTTTGTTATATACCCTTTGTTGGCAATGACAGAGATCAAACGTTTTCTGTAAGTCTTCACAAGGTTTTCACACACTGTTGCTGGTATTTTGGCCCATTCCTCCAGATCTCCTCTAGAGCAGTGATGTTCTGGGGCTGTCGCTGGGCAACACGGACTTTCAACTCCCTCCAAAGATTTTCTATGAGGTTGAGATCTGGAGACTGGCTAGGCCACTCCAGGACCTTGAAATGCTTCTTACGAAGCCACTCCTTCGTTACCCGGGCGGTGTGTTTGGGATCATTGTCATGCTGAAAGACCCAGCCACGTTTCATCTTCAATGCCCTTGCTGATGGAAGGAGGTTTTCACTCAAAATTTGACGATACATGGCCCCATTCATTCTTTCCTTCACACAGATCAGTCGTCCTGGTTCATTAGCATAAAAACAGCCCCGAAGCATGATGTTTCCACCCCCATGCTTCACTGTAGGTATGGTGTTCTTTGGATGCAACTCAGCATTCTCTCTCCTCCAAACACGACGAGTAGAGTTTTTACCAAAAAGTTCTATTTTGGTTTCATCTGACCATATGATATTCTCCCAGTCATCGTCTGGATCATCCAAATGCTCTCTAGCAAACTTGAGACGGGCCTTGACATGTACTGGCTTAAGCAGGGGGACACGTCTGGCACTGCAGGATTTGAGTCCCTGGCGGCGTAGTGTGTTACTGATGGTAGCCTTTGTTACTTTGGTCCCAGCTCTCTGCAGGTCATTCACTAGGTCCCCCCGTGTGGTTCTGGGATTTTTACTCACCGTTCTTGTGATCATTTTGACCCCACGGGGTGAGATCTTGCGTGGAGCCCCAGATCGAGGAAGATTATCAGTGGTCTTGTATGTTTTCCATTTTCTAATAATTGATCCCACAGTTGATTTCTTCACACCAAGCTGTTTACCTATTGCAGATTCAGACTTCCCAGCCTGGTGCAGGTCTATAATTTTGTTTCGGGTGTCCTTTGACAGCTCTCTAGTTTTGGCCATGGTGGAGTTTAGAGTGTGACTGTTTGAGGTTGTGGACAGGTGTCTTTTATACTGATAACGGGTTCAAACAGGTGCCATTAATGAAGGTAACGAGTGGAGGACAGAGGAGCCTCTTACAGAAGAAGTTACAGGTCTGTGAAAGCAAGAAACCTTGCTTGTTTGTAACTGACCAAATACTTATTATTCACCATATTTTGCAAATAAATTATTTAAAAATCAGACAATGTGATTTTCTGGATTTTTTTTTCTCATTTTGTCTCTCATAGTTGAGGTATATCTATGATGAAAATTACCGGCCTCTCTCATCTTTTTAAGTGGGAGAACTTGCACTATTGGTGGCTGACTAAATACTTTTTTGCCCCACTGTATGTTAAATAGTCAATTTTTTTTAAAATAAGAACTTATTGCTTCTTTTACCTGACCTGAATGTTAATGGACGTTTTGATAGATCGCTTGTTTGTTATTTTGCATGGTTATGGAGGAGGATGTAGGCACAGACACTGCTGATGGATGAACAAGGAATGATCAAATTAAAGCTGCAAACATTCAACAGGGCTCGAATAAAGCATATAAGGGAAAATTTGCACAGAAGCTGGATTAAATGGAAGAGAGCCAGGGGAAATACGGATATCTCAACAGGAGAACCTGATGGAGAGCAATGAGGAGAAGAAGGCTTACGTCCTTTGGGAGATGTTGAGATAACTTGGGATGATGAGGAGGTAATCAGAATCAAACGCAGAGTGGCTGTGACTGACAGAAAAATGAGCGGACAGAAAACGGAGGCAGTTAATCAAGCTGACAGATACAGATTATCTAAATGTTCCAAGAAAACAAGAATATTCTAAAATGAAAACAATACCAAATAAAACAACGAGAAATAATGAACAAAGAAAAGCACTGGAGGAATGCCACATGGATGGAAAAAAATAGATTGCTTTGTTTTTAATATAAACTCTACCATCAGTCTTTGCTGCTCTTTGATGTTTATGCATTTCAGCTTCTTAATGTTGGCGATAAGAGTCACCTCAAGAATGTTTAGATTTCCTACATATAAGGGCATCAAGACAAGAGCTAAGGGCTACATTTTATGGATAATTTATGGACCTCTATTATTCATATGTCTTAAGGGGGTCAGATCTGAGTGCAGATCCTGTGACGATTCTAAATAGTGACCTGTTACAGGAGGCTTTCACATCTGTAACTTTTTACACCATCAAATATTTAATATGTCTGTCATTTTGATAAGGCACAGACCTTTCTTTGACTTTTTATTTTGAATCTAAAATATAGTTCAGTGTGAGAATTGCTGCTAGCGGGCATAATGATAATATATGAGAAACACTCCAATATAGGAATCTGTTGTTAGTTATTGTGCTTTTATTGGAGAAGCAATTTCCTGAGACTACACATGAATATTATCATCTCTGCTCAGACCAGCTTTTAGAAATCCAAAGCCAATAGGAGTGCACTAAAGGTTTGTATCAATTAGCATTTTATTTTTACAGCATTATGGCAAAAATGTAATAAAGTATGTTTAAAATATTAAGTTTCTTGTGTAAATAATAGCAACCCTCATAAGACTGAGTTGGAGGTTTTGCTGAAATGCTTTGAATATTAAATTAACAGTTCATATTTTTTTATTATTTTTGTGGCTCCAGTGGTTACATTGTAAAGGTTTCTCCTTTTGTTTGTAACCTAACTAAAATACTTTGATTTGCACTTGATTGTGAACTTTCATTGACTTTGCGAGGAGTTGAAAGTACCCTGTCAAGACCTTGGCACTGATTACTGGATTATTTGTTTATTTATTTCACCTGCCTAGCTCTACCCGTTTTCATTATTACTCACCTGTACCACCTGTTCCACTTTATATTTAAACTGCTTGGTCTCAGCTATCAGTGCCACATTATTCAAGCTGTGTGTGAGAGTTCTCTAGTGTACCCTAGCATGTTAATTCTGATTGCCTGATCCTGACGAGTTTCTGCTCCTCGACTTCTGGGTTTGCCTGCCCCTTCTATGATCTGTTTGCCTTCGGACTTCTATTGGATTCTGCCTGCTATGGACCTTAGATCTGTCTACCGACCCAAGCTTGGATTTCCCTTCGGTACCTCCTCTGATCTCTGATATCCTGGCCTGGACTTCTTCACCAGCTGAAGATTCTCCTACCGGACACTACTGCTCGTCTGCTGGCTTCTGCTCATTGGTCTGCTCTGCAGCACCTTTGGCTTCTACTTCTGGAATTCTCTGGGCAGCTTGTGCTTTGGAAAATCATCTGCCTGGATTACACTCTTTCCTTTGGGCTTGGACTGAACTCAGTAACCGGTTAGTGACTCACATGCTCACTATCGTTCCCGTCAGAGTTACGTGGTCACTAACCTGATCCTTGCTTGATCACCTTGTGTCATGTCTGGCTGGACCTTTTGGACCCACATGCAGAATCAGGCATGGACACTGACTGAAGGGAGAAGTTTTATTGTAAACTCAGCCAAGCTGGATGGGGAAGGACAGTGAGTCCCTGCTCCCCAGGTTGTAGAAGGAGGCGATCGTCAGAGGGCTGTCTTTGAGTTGGTGGAGTGCGGCTAGGCAGAGTGAACCTAAGTTGCAGATAGTGGACTCGGATGCTGAAAGATCAGTCTGGGAGTGCTTTATTTTAACCTGGGAATTCAGAGAGACAAGAGGTGAGCAATTCTGGACTTTTCACTGGGAATCAGACAGAACTTTCTCATAGGAAACAAAACATTGGCTAGATTGGGTAACAGAGTATTGGATCATCAGGTGATGAAGAGACGGATGCAGCTCTTTAAATCCCTGACAGGTAGATGGGCTGATGGATCTCAGGTCCTCAGACAGCCGGCCATGCCCACCGCTTCAGAAGAAATGGAAAAACTCTCCCCACAAGGGTTCTGACACCTGGCTTGAAAGCTTAATTCTTGCGGTATGCATCGGAAAAAAAAGAGAAAATCCAACTTGTACCACACCTGCTTCAATTGTTTGTTACGGTTATATATAGCTGTAATGAAAGCACATCACAGCTAAGCCCAAAGCTGAACCAAAAAAAAGGGCAATACAGGAAGATATGCACGTGGCTGGTGCAAACACATCTGTGTATGTATATATATATATATATATATATATATATATACATATATATATATATATATATATATATACATATATATATATATATATATATATATATATATATGATAGCTAACCAGCCAGACATCGTGTTGATCGACAAACAGCAGAAGAAGGCAGTAGTGATAGATGTGGCAATCCCAAGCGACAGCAACATCAAGAAGGAACACGAGAAGCTTGAGAAATACCAAGGGCTGAAAGAGGAGCTAGAAAAGATGTGGAAAGTAAGAGCAGCAGCGGTGCCAGTGGTAATTGGAGCACTGGGGGCTGTGACCCCCAAACTGGGAGAGTGGCTACAGCAGATTCCAGGTAAAACATCAGAGGTCTCTGTCCAGAAGAGCGCAGTCCTAGGAACAGCTAAGATACTGCGCAGAACCCTCAAACTCCCAGGCCCTCTGGTAGAGGACCCGAGCTTGAGGATGACACATACCACCCCACGAGGGGTGAGAAAACAGTTTTTTATATATATATATATATATATATATATATATATAATAAAGAATATCTATATTCTAATAGTGATAAAGTTCAATATTTCAACAATTCTTGTTTTCTTCTTTACATCCTGGTTTCCACTCACAGTATATCTTATACTTGACACATGACACGTGATGATTTATGTGTTTGCCCTCACGTGCATTTTAAGTTAGGAACCATTAGCTATATGGAAAATCTTATGGAAAAGTGCATGTGTAACCCTAATATTTATATGCTTGCGCAAATTTTACACTCCTTTCCACCTGAAGCGAATATACATTCATAGCATAAACATGCTTGGATGAAATACGTTTGTGATGGCTTGCTGTTCAGTTGCCAATTTTCCTTTTTGCCAGACATTCATTGAAAGTGCTTTTAGCACTGCTTCAGGATATAAACCAAGCTTAACAATAAGATGAAGAACTTTGAAGTCTTTAGGAGAAAAGTTTTTGTTCTTAATCATTAATCATACCCTTGAAGCTGGAAAGTTTCTCAGCTGAAATGCAGAAAGGTTATTTATAGCATGAATGGTAATGTGGATTAATCTGGGCCAGCCCCCCTGTGGGATTTCCATAAAACAAAGATAGACTGCTCGTAGTCCAGCATCAGCAGAAGGGCTGCTTTGTAAAAACTCAGTGAGGTAATTGGACCCAAATCACTATAAACAAACTGGCGTGATATTAAAGGTTACATAAACACTGATGGTGTGACAAGCAGCTTTATTTCAGATGGCAAAATCATTGCCATCTTACTTACAGAGCCCTCAATACCTAGTTGGGGAAAATAATCCCCTCTCTATAAAATTAAAGGTTACTTTTTTTTTGTAACATCTGTTGTACAATTATGCCTCTGTGATGAAATCTTGAATTATTTCAAGTTTTTTCTCCAATCTGCACTAGCGGGTTGCACTAAGTGCAAAGGGTGCTGTATTGTGTGCTTCCATATACAAACTGACATCCAGTCTGTTTTGTTGCACAGCAGCTTTCATTTGGTTTTACAGTTATCTAAACAATTGGAATGGGCGCCAGATGTTGGACTATGTAATCCAAATATTAACAATTTAAATTCGGTCAGTGGTTAAAGATCACCATCTATTTGCATTGTTTGGGTTAACATTCTATGCAAGTCATTTTATTTCCTAGTTTGTGAAAGGATAATGAAACTCAACGAAATTAAGGAGCATCTAATCCAAAACAACACTTTTTTGCGGCCTGATATTTTATATGTTCTTTTTGCTTACTCCTATAAGATCATATTTCTGCTGGTATAAATGTATTGTTTCTTAATTTAGACAATAATTTGGGGTGATCCAGAACTTTCATCTGTTTGATTTTTTTGTTCCCTTTGAAGTATTGAAAATGATAAGTTGATTATAGGAAATGCAGCAATTCATTTCTTTGTCTCTAGAGAAGCTAAGAAATTGGCCTCATTTTAACTGTGTCAGTACTTTGTGATTAATTAGCCACAGTTCAGACACACACATACCAGGACATCTCTAAAAAAACCTTCCAGCTTGTTAACTCAACCTGCCAACTGCTCTTACTGTTTCCACCTGTTTCTCAAAAGACAGAAACACTTTCTTTCTCTTTCATCTGTGTGATGTTCTTCTTGCCAAGCTGGCTGTTACTAGACAGCCTGTTCGCCTTCCAGGCCTGTCAAATGACTGCACTTTTAGCCCATTTAACAACATCGCTCTAATAATACTAGAGCAGGAACACCTGAGCTGTAAAGTTAAGCAGCTGTTCGTCTTCTATCCAAAATTTTCTGTCTGTTCTCTGCATAACATTTTCATAAGAGTTTGTTTAACCTCATCAATAGCTTTTCATATAACTCTCTGCTGTCTTATACCTTTAGTCAGTCAAAAATAAAATACAATTTGGAATATTGGATAGACATTCCATATAAAACTAGTAGTCCTCATTTTGTTGTATTAGTCGTTACATAAAAATATTAATCTTGCCATAACGAGTTGTAAAAATGAGACGTGTCTAAAGAAGTGTTTCTCAAACTTTTTTGTCTTGGGTACCCCTTTGAGCGTTTTGTCTTACCGTGAGTTCCACTCTCAGTCAAAGGTTTTGATGATTGTCCAAAAGTGGGACATACAATATATAGTTATGAAATAAAAACAATTTTACTTAATCTTTTGATTCGGTAAATCGTAATTGAATAGTTAATTTTACCATTAATAGTTTAATTTGAGCATTGTATTTGAGCAAATTATTTTAAAATTTTATGCTTGCTAACTCAAATAAAAAAAATAAATAAACATAAATATGTTGCCTGGAAGTTGGTAAGGAATCGAAATAAATAAAAAATAAAATCATATTATGAACCTTTTTTTTTTATAAAACTGAAGCTCCTCTGAGTAACTCCCATATAATCACAATTTAACTTGATGAATCTGGAATAAAGTACTTTAAAAAAATTATAGCCTGTTCTTATTGCCACATCGCCAAAAAGGACACAAAAAAAAAAATTATAGTCCAACCAACTTAATTAGTATTACTTTTAATTTCCTCAAGACACCTGAGCTTCTTCGATGAGCTCTAATAGCTTAGTGTGAAAAAACAGCTGATACCAGGCTGTTCTCTACATCCAGTCTGTTCCTCGGCTTGGTTTTGATGTATGTCACAGCTCAAGGTGAACTCAAGCATATATGGAAAACATGAAAAACATGTTATCAACCAGAAACAAACATTTCTGGTTGATATAAGCTTGTTTAATTTTTCAATTGGGTCCTGTAGTGCAAAAATAACGTCCTGCAGATAATGATTAGGTGGTGAACTAGAACAGGAGTTATAGTTAATTATTTATCCTATTCAAAATCGAAGGCAAAATCAATTTACTGTTCTTAGGTGGATAATTGTAGCCTTGAATTATCTACTTACCGGGTTGCGGATTCACCTCTGGAGGGTTCCTTGACCGGCTGTTAAAATCCAGGTATCCACCAGTCTAGTGGCCCAGGTTAAGTTATCAGCAAAGCTATTAAATTATCAATAAAGGACCTTCTATCTCTGTTTATTCGCACTATTACCAAAAAGGGGTGGATTCAACCTGAGTGATAAACCCTCCGTTATATGAACGACCAAAACCACTACAGATTAACCAATGATGTCTTTATTCTAATAATTCAGGATTACAGAAAATCTAACATCTATGCAAACACTCTATGGCTTGGTTTCGGCCGCGCAGAGGGTTTCCCGGCACCGGTCCGCCCCTCGGGAAAGTTCAGTCAGTTCGGTGCTACAGTCGAGGGCTTGATATGCTCACGAGTTGAAGAGGATGGATTTTGGGGAAGTAATCGGCGAGGAGCGTCCTCCCAGCCGATCCGTCGAAAGAAAGGGGAAAACGAAACTCACTCCGTGGTCAGATTCAAAGGCTTCTGTCTCCCCAGTTGGCGCAGCCGCTATGTACGATGGAACACTGCGATCCGTGACTTTTGACGCAGGAAAACGAAAGCTACTTCCAGTCAGCTTTCTTCTGGTATTTCACGTGAAACGAGTCTCTCCTGGCGGGCTCCAGACCCATGGAAAAAGAGGCCGAGAAATGTCTGCTGCTGGATTTTAAACCATGGGTGACACGGGAGCAATTCCTGTGGAAGTATCGGCTGATTGGTCTGTGCCATGAGTGACATGGGGGGACTTCCTGTTGGAGTATTCGGTTGATTGGTCCGTTTGAGGTGGCCGCCTCCCACAGTGGGCCGGGTCTTCTTTGTTCTTGTTTTGGCGGGAACTCTTTGTTCTCCTTTGTTTGTTGAGAAGAAGAGGGGGATGTTTCACTGGTTTACTGGTTTAGCTCCATTTTGAGCAATATATCCCAACAGTCCTCACAAAGCAATATCGCAGCCCTGTTTTATTTTACAACTTAATGAATGAAATATTTTTCCGTATCCCTTGCAATGCAGTCGCAGACCACTAAGGGTACACGTACCCCCCGGTTGGGAATCACTGGTCTAACATGAAACCATCTGAACAAGTATGTGTTGTTTGGGATCCAGTAGAAGAGTTTTTGTCTCCTTGTGGACAACATAACAGTAGTGACCTTCAGTGGGTGAATTTTCATCCTCACTGCTTTATAACAGATGATATTGGCTGTGATGTAGATAAAGAAATGTGGCCAGACAGAGAGGAATATCTGGATGACTATAAATGAGACATTACTATGTAGATTTCATGTTAATTTCCAATATGTACCTTTTTAAATTTTGTCTATGCAAAAGGAGCTAATTTATGTTGTAATTAAGTTGTATATATATTTTTTTGTTTCACACAATGCTATGCATAAACAAATTAGACCTTCAAAGAATTTTATATGCAAAAAATATATATATAAAAACAGACATGTTTCTTATCTTGGATTAATGCTTGGTAAAGTACCATGCAACTTTGCTTTTAAATGACTGCATAGTTGTGATTTTCAGGTAGTGCCACCAAGATCTGAGTTGTTTTTTCACTGTTTGTTTATTTATATATTTTTTTAACACTGGAAAATTTTGCAGAATAAACTATCATAATGAAAACATGACTGTCTGGTTCATAAATAATGTTGGGACTTTTTATTTTGAACACACTGATGCATTGAGGGAAATGAAAACCATTTTGAGTAACATGCTTTTGCTGATCATCAACCATCATTTGCAGTTTTTACGAATTGTTCTGAAAACTGCAAAACTGTCAAGCAAATGTAAATAGAAAAATGTACAAAAGGGACTAAGAAAAACTGTAGCAGAATTTATTGCTGATTTTGGAGAATAAAAGCCATTTGCGGTCAAAAACACTGTTTATGTTTTTCTTGCAAGTGTTCAGTTTGGGAGGGTATGACCCTAGAATGGAGTTTATTTCCATGAGCACTTGTATTTTGTGTTTATGTAACACAATATAAAACTGGAAAAGCATCAGTAACGACCTTAAAGAAAAAAAATGTCTTCTCAAAAAGTAAATGTTAACCTATTTTTCTCAGGAATGAAAGTTAGATAACAAGTAAAAAAGACATAAGATAGCTGATTATTGTCTATGACCTATCAAAGTAAATTCATCCAGTAGTCAATTTATACAAAACAATTTTCAGGAAAAATGCAACAAGGAAATAAAAAATAAAAAAAAGCTCAAATTTTACTGTATATTAAAGTCATATTTACTGTATGCTAAAGGTCCTAATATAATAATGGTATGACCAAAGCTGAGTTTTAAAGAGTTTTATAGCCAGGCATCATGACCATCTCTTATTTTTAAAAGAATTTGGCAGCTTTACACCCTTCTCTTTTTTTTTATCTTTCTCTGTGTCTTCACTGTTCTAAAGAACTTTGCCCTCCATTACCTAAAAAAGCTCATCCACATTATGTTTTCCTGCTTGGCAACTCAGGTCCGCTGACCAGCTTCTCCTGGTTGTCCCCACCTCCAAGCTTACACTAGAGGGGACAGGAATTTCTTTATTAAGGCCCCCTCAGTTATGGAACAATCGGCCATTACCCAATAGACATTTCTCTACACTGTCCATTTTTTATTTAAAGATAAAAACTTATACTTACAAATTAATTACCCAACTTAGAATTGATTTTATTTCATTTTTCTTTTAATTTCTCCTTTTCCCTCTTTTATTGTTCACCTGTTTATTGTTACCTATTTTATTGTTATATATTTAGCTTTATTAATCCATTGTAACATTTTTTTCAGTTTTTCTTCATTGTTTTGTTATCTTTGAAGTACATCACTTTGTTTTCAGTTTTGGCTGTTGTTAAAGTGCTTTTTAAATAAAGTGAATGGTTATGATTATGATAATTTATGTTAAAAAATAGGCTTAAGAGACAAATTTAAAGGTATACTTTTAAGAGAAAGAGCCTGGCAATGAAATTAAATGATGATATTTTCAAATGACACTGTGCCCAAAACAAGGAGAATCACATGAAAAGTGTAGCTTAAAGCAAAGAAACATCCCAATATACAGCAGTGATTTATGGACCAGGGAACAGGCACAGCATATGAACTAAAGATGTGCAAAAAAATATATATATATATACATATAAGTACATTTTAATTTCAGTGAATCATAGTGGTATGAATCATTGAGGACATCTGGTTTTACTGATTTTACAATTTTGTATATACTATGATGAGAAAAAAAACCCAAAAACAAATCTAGGAAATAAATTAAAATGCCACATCAAACTGAGTTGTTGTGAAGACCATTTTGGTTCTGTGTTTGGTTGCGCTGCTGTTTCCTGTTTTTACACATTTTATGGTGAAACATAAAATTGGTCCTACAGTAAGAAGAGGAGTAAAGGCTCAGAGACTTTGACCTGTAACTGACTGGGGTTCAACAACTCAATTAACTGCCATCATGTCTGGACACACATGAAAACATCTTCACATCCACTCATACAAACACTCAACAGTTGTTACTCTAATTAAACAGCTTTAATCTTTAAAATAGACAATGGGATTTGAGTGTTAAAGAGCACTGTCATCGAGCATTCGGTTTCACCCCTACATCTATGTTATCTGAACAGTTTCAAATCCTTTCAAAGCCATGGTGCTTGTGTAACAATAGTCCTCCTGCTGGGACTATCCTTTGAGCTGTATTTCAACATGTAACTCAAGCAGACAAGTTAACATGGGCAAAAGTTTAATTCTGCACCAATGGAACATAAATGACACATTTTGGGAATCTTTCCTTCTCTAATTTGTGCTGAGAAGCAGATGACTCATATTTGAATTGTTTCCATTCAGAGGGCGGGTTACTATGAAACACTGAGGGAAATGAACCGTAGAAAAGGTCATGACATCTAATTCTAACGTTCGATGTTTGATTCTAAAGAGGAATATTCTAATGGTAAAGTACAGTCAAATTAAGGGAAGACGTCTATAAAACATGGGTAAAGTCAGGATCTTAATTGAGCCAAATTTCAAAAACTTCTTGGTGTTTGTATACTCTTTTAAGTTCAAAACTGTTATCATATATTTTATTGTTTTAATCGTTGATGAACAATGCAGTAAGATGCTTGAACTCCTTCATTTGAGTCCATCTTTATTCTTGAGAACCTCATACTATCCCCTTAATTTGAATGCCTCAAATTGTAGTTCCTACCTCCTATGTCTAGCTCCTCTTCCTTCGGCTGTTACAGGATCACGAACAAGAATGCTATGCAGGATAGGAAAGACAGGAAAGGTATAAAATTAGAGCAACTGCTGAAGCTCTGAATTTCAATACCCCAAATACATTAACAGGTGTTGCACAGAGTGCCTATGAAGAAAAAATGTGTTTTTGATCAGTTCCATTAAAACAAGCGGAAGTGTTTGCATACAAACAAAAAGAAGGTTAGTGAATCAGAATTCAACACTAGAAACATTTCTTTCTGTTTCTGTCTGGTCGCTCAATTGTCCAAGCTCCTTCCATAAGTTCTGGTTGCTGGCTCTTGTTGTTCTGGTTAAATTCTGGGTCTTCAGTTTTCTGATCGTTACAAACTCAACTCTGAATAATATACACTTTTTCTGGAAGCACCCAATTTGAACCTTTTTCCTCATAACATGGTAGAACTAAATGTTATTTTTCTGCATAAACACATTGTCTCCTTTGCCGTAAAACAGAATCAACACAGTTTGAAATAAATGCAGTCTTGCTGTTCCATTTCATTATTAGACAAGTTGTTATAGTTAAAAGTTGAATAGCTTGGACTAAAGTTGTGTGAAGTTGTACTGAAAATAATTCCTGAATGTTTATTGATCTAATCAAGTACAAAACAAACAAGTATATCAGGATAGTTCATGGTTACTATTGTGTTGTAGGTAATCTAATGTTTCCTCCATGTATTTTCTAAGTAATTTTCATGCTTTTTAAAAATGGCCAGCTTTATATTGAATTGAGAAAATAATTGCTAAAGTCCTGGCTCTACATCTGAAACAGATTTTTACTAGCGTGGTCTTGGAACGGTCAGCTCTGCAGAACCAGAGGCTTAGAGGTTGGTTTTCTGCATCTTTTCATGTTAGAAACATGAAATTAACATGTCACCCAGAGAACGTACTCACAAGGCAATTTGCATGATGTGTAATTTTTTACTTATGTTCTTACAGGAATCTGACATCATCATAAACTTGATTTATTCCATTTGTTCTGACTGCAAAGACACAGGGTCTCACGTTTCTTAGGTTACAGTACATTGTCTTAAACTGGAAACCAATGGTTCATATGACACCTCAATATTTTCCCTGCCTATTTATTAAACATCTGTCATTTTAATTTATATAGGCAGATAATTTTTGGCATTTTTATTTCAGAGAGGACCCTACAGCTGGAATGTTTAAGGTTTTCAGCAACAGTAGGAAATCTACTGAATTTAATATACTAATTTTGAAAAGTCCAAAGTACCTCTGGTTCCCAAGTCTCCAAGTGCAGTCCTTGAGCCAGCATCCTGCAATTTAGAATTCCTCCCCACCCCAACACACCTGTATAATATTAAGTTATTTTGATCATTAGCATGTGAATATGAGCTTCAGTTGCTATTCATGAGTCATTCCTATTTTGTTAGGTGGTTTGGACCAGGAATACATCTTAAAGCGTGACTAAGTAACATTTTCTACTATAATATACCCTTATTTACAGCCCTGTGACGGTGAAATAAAACCTATTTCCAAATGAAATTAGCTGGTTAACGCAGGTTGTTCCAACATGAATCAACCCACTAACAATCGGCATTTGGCTCGCTTTCTATTGGCAAAAAAACAGTGTCTGACCCTCCGCTGGTTAAACTGGTGACCTCTGCTGCGTGTCTGGTGATAGCATCACACTGGGTTAGCATAGATGCAATAGAATGCATCTCAATGCAACAGAAATCAGGAGAGTAAACAATGGAGAGCAACATGTAGGGGAGATAGGGAGTAGTAATTCTTCTTTATTGTTCTTGTCCTGTGTCCCTCTCTCCCCAGTGCTGCTCCATGTTTATTAGATTCTAAGCAGAGATGTTTTGGTTTGCTAGATCAGACATGACTGGGTCTCAATGGTATCACAGAGATTAGCAGGTTGATCCGGGTCTGCTGTTCCCACTGTATGCTGATGAGAACCGAACCTTTTCAAGGCAATTTGAACCCTGGTCGCGTGCTGAGTCATTTGACATAGGTTGACATGGGTCAGTTTGCCTTTGACACTGCCATTAAAAACAATTTGCTCTCTAGTTTAAATAGAGATTTCGGCCAGTGGGAAAGGGGTATAAGTGTTCTTTCATCTTCCCTTCTATGTTTGGTTGGTAAACCAAATTTGCAACTTTTTATCCTACAACAGGGTAGCAGTCTTTGGGCTCTGTTATCCTCACATTAAGTGAAATTATATAAATTTAATTTTATTTATGTAATAGATTGGGACAGTACATGATAATGGACACACAAGAAAATCACATAAATGTAAACATACTAGATTGTGGCTAAAGGCTAATTTCTGTCCGTTGTCACAGAGGCTAAATAGTTGTAAAAAAATAAAAAATATATAATTGACAAACATTTGTATATCACTCATACATCACATTCGCACTATAACACACTTTACAGTTCTAAGAACAGTCATAATAAAACATAAATAAACATAAATAAAAATCTCAACATATATTTTTCAATATGCAATACTTGTGAAGTTATGTGTACAGATTTGATTCTGCAATAGCCATTCTTTCAGTTGAGCTTTAAAAAAAACTATGTGGAACATCCTCTGAGTGTTATTGGCAGACTGCTCCATAGGTTAACTCCTTGGACAGACAGAACTGTTTGGCTAAAGGTGGTGTACATGCAAGGAATTGAAAGATCACATATCCTTTGTATATTGTTGATTGGTTTATTGAATTATTTCAGAAGAGGAGAAGCCAATGAGTGTAACATGTTTTAGAATAATCATGTCTGAAAAGTCCAATAACCTTAAGTATTTTTGTCTAGTGTTTTTAGGGCCTTTTTATAATTTTTTCTGGAATTGCAGTACATTTTGGCAAACCCCAAAGATACATTTTTTTTAATGTGTTTGACATTTTTCATATTAAATTTTAGAATGTGTTACTCTTTCTTTACACACAGTAGAAATAGATTTATGGCAGTCCAGTAGAAGGCCGCTGGCATCAATAGCCCCATGTCTCTTGGTGTGTTACTTGATGATCATTGAACACTCTTGGATTTTGGAGGTTTAATGACATGGCGGAGACACCAAAAGAACCAAAGGAAATCTCTGTTCAAATAGGGAGTAATGTGGGCTTAAACAAGAGTGAATTTCGGTGAGAAGTTAACTCCGCAGCAAGACCTAAAACAAAAACAGCTACTGTTAGTGTTACTATATATGACTTTACAGCCTTTTAGTGTGGCGCTATAAAACACGTAGAGGCTTAATATCCTTATGGAGCTATTACACCTTGAAGATTTAGCCAGCATATGCCGACTTACGAAAAATTTGGATAACACACGGGCGTAATTTGGAAAAGATATGGGTAAGTTTTGTATAAGTTATGAGCATGCTGAAGCATGCTGCCACACTTCGACATAAGGCAAGTACGTCCAGAAATTAGAGCATTGAAATTCAGCATGCTCAAAATTTCCGGATGTATGCCAGTGTACGCTCATACCTTGGCCAGAAGTTATGAGATTTTTGACACACCCTAATTCTAAGTTACTCATAAGTCGTGGTGTCTAGCTTATCCAAAACCTATGAGTAACTTGTGCATAATTCATGCGTAGCTTATCACGGACTTATCTCCAATCGACATATGAAGGTATATTTGACGTGTTCCAGAAGACCAATGAACGCGTTTCTAACTTACAGCTACTGCTTAATGGCATATTGGCAGCGTTTTGGTATAAAAGGAGGTTAAGGAGGAAAACCTCTGTACACCTACAGACTTCATCCTTATAAAAGGGTGAGTGTGATAGATCTTCCCTGCATTCATGCCAACGGCCAAGACAAACAAACTTCCTGGCAGACTTGACGCTGAATCTACTGGGACTGAGAACCTTCGTTCTTTCTTTTTCTTTTTTCAGGCAGTAAAACGCAACTAATTAATACAGAGACTGCAAAGTTTAGAGAAATCTTCTTGAGCTTTTTATGCAGGCCGGGGGCCTCCAGGTGCATTGCTGGATTGCTGGCCTATGACATATCATGGGTATTATGCTGCGGTGAGTTATGCATAGGTTAGGCTGTCGTTGGACATACGTTCTGGACTCGTTATGAATACTCTATGTATACCCATTGAGTATTCCAAAATTTAAAAAAATAAATAGTGTTCAGCATATGCCAGCCTTTTAGAAGATTGTAGGATGTCGGCATACGCTGGCTAAATTGTTAAGGTCTCACAGTGCCATTACGAGAGCAAATAAAAAAAAAAACTATTTACCAAAGGGGCAGACTTATACTTGCATGCAGCCAAAAGGCTATGGCACTCTTGTTTACATTATATATATATATATATATATATATATATATATATATATATATATATATATATATATATATATATATATATATATATATATAGGGCCACCTTATAATAATGTTCCTCTGATTTATTTTTAACCTGAATTTAACCAATTTACACAGCCCATTGAGACCGATGTGTCCTTTTTAAGGCCAACTCTATCTTAGAAACAAAAGCACCTAAAAAAATATTAGTTTGCACAAAAAATAGAGTTAATTATATATGCATGCTGACATGTAGTGACATATAGTTTAAATTTAGTGAAGTACTGTTGAAACAAGTAGATTTGAGTGCAGCTTACCACCTCAAAAGTTTGTTAGAAATTGGCAACTTTTCGTAGATGCCTTTCAGTCTGGAAAGTATTCTAGGCAGCAGAAGCAGAATGACAACTATAGCATGCTATACCATGCTATACCATGCTATAAAATCACATGAGCGCAAAGCATAATCACTGCTTGCACTTTTTAAAAAATTAATAGAAGGGGCTACACTGACTTTTGTCTTATATAGTAATTTTATTCAATTACTATACCGTCATGTGCACTTGAGGTTGAATATATGTCAACAAGGGCAATGGTATACCATCTCATTATGTTGGGATCTTCTGAGGTACATTTGATCTTCATGAAAGTAATGGAGTAGTGTTAAGCAAAAAGAACTATGAAAACCCCTTCTACGTGTTATGAGAACTCTGTGAAATATCCACCAATGTCAAATGGTTAACATCATATCTTGGCAGAGTGTTTGGAAAGACACTCTCTCTGTTATAACCTTGGTTAATGCCCGATTCTCCTAAAGCTGTACTGTAGTGCTCCATTGCTTCCTAGACTACTATGTTGCAGGAGGAAAATTAAGGTTTACGACCCTGCTTTACACTAACTCAAATACAGCAGCAAAAAACCCTGAACTCTTCAGTAGGCTTGGCAGGAACATTTATCAAGCTCTGGAATCTGGTGACACAACAATCCCTCCAGACTTTGTTAGCATTGCTACACCTGCCAGGTTTTATTAATCCTACATGGCATACACACAGGGATGATAGATGTGGCAGATTTACTGTACCACTTGTTGGTCTTTAATTCAAACCCACTCCTCAGAGACAGTGCTGCAAACCTAAAAAGGAGTTGGAACCATTATAATGTAAACAGTAACACTACGATTCATTCAGATATAAATGACATTTACATTTACATAGTTAAATCCTTTGTTTTAGCTACAAAGGATAAATGTTTAAACACAAGAACAAGACAAAAGGCTTAGTCAGGAACTAGATTTCATCTGTTCTACTTTGCTATTTCCATTTATAAACATGGCTTCAGTGAAAAAATAAGAAAATCATAAATGAAAAAAGTTTATCTCCATCCATTATCTGACACGCTTGTTCCAAGTGGGGTCACAAGGGGTGCTGGTGCCCATCTCCAGCAGTCAATGGGCGAGAGGCGGGGTACACCCTGGACAGGTTGCCAGTCCATCACAAGGACACATAGGACAACCATTCACACACACACTCACACCTAAGAAGCCATTTAACCTGACAGTCATGTTTTTGGACTGTGGGAGGAAGCTGGAGTACCCGGAGAGAACCCACGCATGCTCAGGGAGAACATGCAAACTCCATGCAGAAAGACCCTGGGCCAAGAATCAAACCCAGAACCTTCTTGCTGCAAGGCAGCAGTGCGACCCATTGCTCCACTGAGCAGCCCAAAAGTTTATCTCGACCTGAAAAAAACCACCACAGGTGTTCACCTGGCTGCTTTGGTGGGTTGGTTTGGGTCTGCCTAAAGGCTGCAAAAGGTGACGCATACAATCAACATTCAAATTTTTTCTATCCCCAAAAGGGCAATTCAGCTAGCAGCTCTCTCTGCAATCAATCAAGAAAAATAACAGTGTTTAGGTTTTCTTTTGTTTTTTTTTGTCATGGTTGATCATTAGTATCTGAAGTCTGTCGGTTGAAGCTCACTAAGCTCTGGTAAAGTTAATTTCAATGACTATACAATTTGGGTAATTTGAGAAAAATAAACCTGCTGGATGAGTTTGACTCTGACTTTGTTCAAAACTGACAGGAAGAAGTAGCACCCTTAGGTGGGATGATTCAACATATATTCCTTTAGAAGTAAAGGACATCAGTAAAATTTAAAGAACCTGCAAAGTTGAAATTAAACAAAACCCTCAGAAGCTAACTGTTCTCTCTGTGTGCCACAGCTGTGGAGCACAGAAGCCAAATTAAACTGCTCAACCCTCTTTGTGTACAAAAAGTCATGTACCATTTAAGGTTTCAACAGGTTTGTTTTGAATCGCTTTGAGTGGAAAATCCCAGATGTGTGTGCGGTACACTGTTTGAACTCTTCTATTTTCCTTTAAATCACACATTGTGTTTGCTTGTGGTTAGAATGTTTATTTCTATGAGACAGCTTTACGATGATTATGACACGGCTGAGTAGGTGAACTCCATGGTGCATGATACTCCCCATCACAACGCTCCCGAGTTCCGTGAGTTTCAGGACATATGTACAATAAAATACATTTTTATGCCTCTTCTGTCATACAACTCCTGCAATATCCCATTTATATTGTGGACAGTATTTAGATGATTGTGTAGGCCAAGAAAAGATGTAAGACATTTTCAGAGCTAATATAAATGTGAAAACTTAGCTGAAATAAGAGGGTACTTAAAGATCACATTATTCTTTTAAAGAAAACATTCATTTAAAATGTACCACATTCCTTAAAGGTTTATGGTGTAAAAAAATATTTATACTTATTTGTTTTCATTTCTCTTTTTTCAAAAATATAAGTAATAAAATATTAAAAACGGAAAAAAATACAATCAATTTCTTTACCATCGAACTGATTGTCTGCCGTGATTAAAAAAAATCTTATGGGACTCAGAACCATCCCCCAACTCATAATACACAATTTGAAAGTGCTGAATGAGCTGTTTTATTTATAAAGAAATAAGTGTTTTTAAGAAATGAATTAATACTCCAAATGTATTTTAAAGCTGAGATAAGGTCTATCAACAAACACATCCAGGAAAATGAATAAAAGCCTTTAAGTTAGAGATTCTTTTTTTAAACCAAGTGGTTATATTCATAACTTAAAAGCTCTATGAGGTCCTGGTTATTTTCTTCTTCAAAGTAAGCAACATTTTAGGCCCTGCTTTCTTTTCATAAATATAATGGCATAATTTAGACTAAAGACTTTAATTGGGGCCAATCAACTGCTTCATCAGAGACATTAGTCTTGTTTATTTTAAATCATTTGTTTAAGTTACTTTTAAAATTAAATTACAACCACGCGTAAATTACAACTTTTGGAAGATAAAACAAAGATATTGACGGTTGGAATGATCCTGATGCCAGGTGACTTTTTTGCTACCTTTGTGGCTCGATGTCAACTTGTGGGCTACACCAAAAAATTTGAATATGAATAAGTAAATTTTACTTGAAATTCCTTTATTTTCCCTTAATTTGAACAGATAAGTAAGACAAGATGCCAATGTAATCAAAAGGTTTATATTTAAATTAAGAACAAAAACAACTGTACTATTTAATGTCAAATTATCATATCTTATTTTCCAATTTTAAGAACTAAAATACTTATTCTTTTGATACATCATTTTATTTATCTGCTTAAATTAGTGCCCAAGGTTCCAAAATTAATGTAATCAGGATTATTTTGGTTTATGTCCCACAAATAGAGAAGGTCTTCTCTCCTCTCCTCTGCCCACATCTCCTCCACATAGTGGAGTGATCAAACTCGCCATCACAGTGCTGGTGCAAATAGCGGCTTCCCTTAGGATGAAACAAAATATATACACTGCTAGTAGCACATGCAAAATCCACATTTAAATAGCAATCTGAATCATTTTTGCAACTTTTATCAATTGCACATGAAATATCCATAGACCTGCGATAACATCCCAATAAATTACACTTTCACCTTTTTTCTGCCAAGTAATTTATCACTTTAATTGGGACATAAGTAGATCGCGCCCTGAGAGTTCTTAAACAATCTTCGGTCCACATCACAAATAAAAAAACCTTCTGAGCAGATTTGAGCAACATTTAGGTGCCTTTGTAAGCAACCTTTACAATTGCCACAAACAAATAGATATCTTTTCTCCCAAATTAGCCTGGATCTTGTTGTGGTCGTGTTGCTTTTGCATCATTTAAATATTCTGTGCAATATATCAATGACTCTATATACCCTGGCCCATGGCCTGAATGTGCTTTGGAAAATGTCGTATGTGAGCTATTAAGCATCAACATCAGCTCATGAAGCCAAAACTTATGCTGCTTTTGACAACACCAGCCCCTTAAGGTAAAGGTATATACTTCACTTGCAGGTCCTTGTAACAATTTTTGCAGTAAGACTAAAGACTTCTACCACTTGTCGGCAAAAAAAAATCAACCTCAATTTGACAGAATGAAGAATGAGGAAGTTATGTTTTTACACACATCATCTGTGAGTGTTACCACGGAAATTTCTTTTCCACAAATAATTTTAATTTTAATTTCATTTCAATTTGAATTTGTAGGATTTGTACTGTATTTTTTTCCTTAATGGAATCAAAACCTGATATTTAATAAAAAAATTCTTCTTGAATTGTTCTTAAACTAATTTTTATCATTTTTTTGCAGAAAAAATTATAAGACCTAATTCTGACCCGCTCTCATATCCCACAAGAATTTGAGTTTGTTGATGTTAGCGTTTGCCATATTTGCTTACCATAATTTTCTGGTCTCTAACACAAAAGGCAAAAAGTTATACAAATGTTGGAATTGCCCCTTTTAGTCGAAAAGCGATGGGGGTGTTGCTTGCAAGGTTGCTTAATGTTAGAACCTTTCTATAAATTATGTTAATCATGAAGGAGGACCAAAAAGCACGTTTTGTAGAGACTGTGCACCTATGAGCTATTCTTGTTTGAATGAAGAGCCCAAAATAAAAGACTTATATTGTCATTGTACAGCTTTGAGAACATTTCCATTCCATAAAGTGCAGCAGTGATCAAATGTAAACAGTGTAGCAGAAAATGGTGCAAACATGCATTTATATGGAAGTTTACAGCATTAAATATATACAGTATGGTGCAAATATGGAGTGTTTTTGGTTTGGTGTTATCAGTGTGATGCAGAGTTGTGACATGATTTTTGTCAACAGTTCAACAGTCTGATGGCAGTGGAGAAGAAGCATTTGTAGAATCTGCTGAACCTGCATCGAATTCAATTAAGCCTCTTCTCAGATGGCTGCAGGGAGAACAGCTTAAAACTAACAACAGTTCACAAACTTTATTTTCTGTCTGATGTAATAGAAACTCATCAATACACGTGTTTTAAAAGAAAGGTCACTTTTCCCAAAGTCACTTTTCAGTCAAGCGGAATTGCCAATGCTAATTGTTTCCATTTGTTTTCAATTACGTATTTTAATTTCTTAACTGTTCAAATTACAAATAAAAAATGTCTCCCTTTTGCAAAGGGTTAGGGATTATTAAGATCTTTTTCACCTTGGGCAGTTTTGAAATGAAATACACCCATTTCACTGTTTGGGGTTCACCTTCTGTTTGGATTAACAGAGTGTGCAGCTGTTGCAGCTGTCCAGAGGAACTCCATCTGAAGTTAAGTTATTTTCTCTTTTATATCTCTGTATCTAAGTAACTCTAACTGACTACTTTAAAACATAGCACCTTTTGCTGCACTTTTCTACTTAGCACTTGTCAGTTTCACACGGTTTTATTTCTGATAGCAAGGAGTAGCTAGCCTAGGCTAGCGCTAGCTTGGCATTGCTATGGCTTCTCTCTCTCCCTCTCTTGACTCTTTTCCAACTCTTCCTTCTTCCTCTCCTCTCTCCTGCTCTCTGTGTCAGATGTTCAGTTATTCCTCTGCCTCCTTTAGTGATAATGGGATGTCTAATAAGTGTAGTATTTTTGTAGCTTTGGAGGCGAGGGTGTCAGAGTTAGAATCCAGGCTTCAGGCTGTTGAACATCCAGGAGTCAAAGTAGGCCCCCCACGTAGCTGTCCTCCAAAAGTGCCTGAGCAGCCAGGCGATTGGGTAACTGTACGCAGAAAGCGTAGTCGTGGATCTCTGCCCACTAGTCACCACCAACCCGTTCACGTTTCTAACCGGTTTTCCCCACTCAGTGACACACCCACTGAGAAGCCCACTCTGGTGATTGGCAGCTCCATAGTCAGAAACGTGGCATTAGAGACACCAGGGACCATAGTCAAATGTTTGCCGGGGGCCAGAACGGGCGACATCAAATCCTACCTGAAACTACTGGCTAAGGATAAGGTTAAATACAGTAAGATTGTTATTCACGCTGGTGGTAATGACACCCGGTTACGCCGATCGGAGGTCACTAAAATTAGTGTTGCTTCGGTGTGTTAGTTTGCCAAAAAAATGTCGGACTCCGTAATTTTCCCTGGTCCCCTCCCTGATCTGACCAGTGATGACATGTTTAGCCGCATGTCGTCATTCAACCGCTTGTTGTCTAGGTGGTGTCCTGAAAACAACGTGGGCTACATTAATAATTGGCAATCCTTTTGGGGAAAGCCTGGTCTGATTCGGAGAGACGGCATCCATCCCACTTTGGATGGTGCAGCTCTTCTTTCTAGGAATCTGGCCACATTTATTAGTCCTCCAAAACCCTGACCACCCAGGGTGCAGACCAGGAAGCAGAGTTGTAGTTTAACACACATCTCTGCAGCTTCTCTACTGTTACCCACTCTTTACTCCATCCAGACAGTGTCTTGCCCACGACCAAAATCTAATAAATTAGCAAATATTCCCAAAGGAGTAAATCATTATAATCTAAAATCAAAATAACTCCAATTGGGGAAAAAGTTAAAACAATTAAATGCGGTCTGTTTAACATAAGATCTCTTTCCTCTAAAAGTCTGCTAGTTAATGACTTGATTTGTGATAATCACATTGACTTGTGTTGCCTTACAGAAACCTGGCTGCAGGAAGAGGATTATGTGAGCATAAATGAGGCAACTCCTTCAAGCTATTTAAATTTTCACATACCCAGAAGTTCTGGGCGAAGAGGAGGAGTAGCAACAATCTTCCAGTCTGACTTACTGATTACTCCCAAAACAGTTAATACCTACAACTCTTTTGAACATTTAACCCTTAATTTCCCTGATCCAAATTTGAAGGCAAGAAAACATCTTCTTTTTGTAACTTTGTATCGTCCACCAGGTCCTTACTCTGAATTTTTAGATGAGTTTTCAGAGTTCCTTTCTGATTTGGTATTAAATACTGACAGGGTCATCATAGTGGGAGATTTTAACATCCATGCTGACATTGAAGGCGATAGCTTAAGAGCAGCCTTTAATGCTATCTTAGACACTATTGGCTTTGTTCAAAATGTGAATAGTCCCACACATTCTCATCTTCATACTTTGGATCTTGTGCTGACATACGGCATAGAATGTGAAGAAATAACAGTATTTCCTCACAACCCTGTCCTCTCTGACCACTTTCTAATAACCTTCAGGATTACTTTAACAGAGTTCTCCTCCCCCAAAAGAAGGTTACATTTTAGTAGATCTTTATCAGATAGTGCAGTTATAAATTTTAAAGAATCTGCTTCACTTTCTCTCTCCTCTGTGTCGCTGAGCAGTGCTGCAGAGTGAAAAAGCATAGCTTATTCCCCTTCACAGGTTGATGATTTTGTTGATGGGGTTGCTAGTTCTCTGCGTACTGCCTTAGACAACGCAGCTCCTTTGAAAATTAAAACCTTTAAAAATAGAAAGCTTGCTCCTTGGTTTAATGCAGAGCTGCGTACTTTGAAGCAAAATGCTAGGAAACTGGAGAGAAAATATCACTCCACAGGCCTGCGGGAGTCCTTCCTAGTCTGGAAAAATGGTTTACTAGTGTATAAGAGGACCCTTTGTAAAGCAAGAGCAGCATACTTCTCCTCATTAATAGAGGAGAATAAGAATAATCCTAGATTTCTTTTTAATACAGTTGCCAAACTCACCCAGAGCCATAGCTCTGTTGAACAGTTCATCCCACCTGCTCTTAGCAGCAATGATTTTATGGGATTCTTTATAAATAAGATTGATCTTATTAAAAATAAGATCATAAGCACTCCTCTATCCGCGATTGTACCTGAGGTAGTCATGGAATCTGAACCGGGTTTAGACTGCTTTGATCCAGTTGAACTTTCTGAATTAGCAAAATTATTGTCCTCATCTAAGCCTTCAACTTGTATGTTAGATCCAGTTCCAACCAGGTTATTTAAGGAGGTATTCCCTTTGATCTCCTCCGCCATTTTAGATGTGATTAATCTATCTCTGTTACAGGGATATGTACCTAAAGCTTTTAAGGTTGCTGTAATTAAACCTCTGCTTAAGAAACGTCTCTTGACCAAGATGACTTGGTCAATTATAGACCTATATCCAATCTTCCTTTCTTATCCAAAATGCTTGAGAAAGTAGTTGGCAAACAAGTTTGCGATCACTTACACCATAAGGAACTTTTTGAAGAGTTTCAGTCTGGCTTTAGAGCTCATCATAGCACTGAAACAGCTCTGGTGAAAGTCACTAATGATATTCTCCTGGCCTCAGATAATGGACTTGTATCTGTGCTCGTCCTGTTGGATCTTAGTGCTGCATTTGATACAGTTGACCATAATATTCTTTTAGAAAGACTTGACTATTTTGTTGGAATTAAAGGAACAGCACTAGACTGGTTTAAATCTTATCTATCTGATCGAATTCAGTTTGTTTATGTTAATGATAGATCTTCAACACGCTCAAAGGTTACCTGTGGAGTACCACAGGGATCAGTGCTAGGACCAATTCTCTTTACTTTATACATGCTCCCAATTGGTAGAGTTATTAGACAGCATGGGATTAATTTTCACTGTTATGCTGATGATACCCAGCTATATCTGTCTATAAATCCAGAACAAGCTAACCCATTACATAAATTACAGGCATGTCTTGAAGACATAAAAACCTGGATGACTCTTAACTTTCTGCTTCTGAATGCAGACAAAACAGAGGTTATAGTCTTTGGACCAGAGTCTCTGAAAAAGAAGCTGATTAGCCAGTCACTTAATTTGGATGGGATTAAACTGATTTCAGATAATAAAGTAAAAAATCTTGGTGTTATTTTTGATCAGGACCTGTCATTTAAATCCCATATCAAAGAGGTTTCTAGAATTTCCTTCTTTCATCTGAGGAACATTGCAAAAATTAGAAATCTCCTGTCCAGGGGTGATGCTGAGAAACTAGTCCATGCATTTGTTACTTCAAGGCTGGACTATTGTAATTCTTTACTATCAGGAAGTCCACAAACTGTAGTTAAAAGCCTTCAGCTGATCCAAAATGCTGCAGCCAGAGTTCTGATGAAAATTAAAAAGAGAGATCATATCTCTCCTATCCTAGCTTCTCTTCATTGGCTTCCTGTTAAATCAAGAATAGAATTTAAAATCCTTCTTCTCACATATAAAGCCTTAAATGGCCAAGCTCCATCTTATATCAGAGATCTGATTGTTCCTTATGTTCCTAACAGAGTACTTCGCTCTCAATCTGCAGGTTTACTAGTGGTTCCTAGAATTTCTAAAAATAGAATGGGAGGCAGATCTTTTAGTTATCAGGCTCCTCTCCTGTGGAACCAACTACCAATTTTAGTCCGTGAGGCAGACACCCTGTCTACTTTTAAGGCTAGGCTTAAAACTTTCCTTTTTGATAAAGCTTATAGTTAGGGTGGCTCAGGTTATCCTGAGCTATCTCTATAGTTATGCTGCTATAGGCTTAGACTGCTGGAGGACATAGGGACCCCCATTTCATCATTCTGCTTCATTCTCTCTCTGTTCTCCTATTCTGCAGAACCTATTAGTTCAATCTCTAAAGTTCTGCTCTTTCTGCTTTTCCTCAGAGTAGCTTTGCCTCGTCTGTTCCTGTTTGGCTCTGATGTCATCCTGGAAAGAAACATCAGCTGTGCTGCTTCCATCAACACCCTTGTTTATAGATGTTGGAGATCGGCCTGTTTTCCAGTGTGGTCCTGTGACTGGGTGGATGTGCTCTCTTCGTCCTCTGGCATGGGAGCTGGCTCGGAGCTCGTCTGCCTGGCTGTGTGTTTCCTGGACGGGGCCGCCTTTTACAGCTGCTTTTTGTATCTCTGCTTCCGTCTCCTTGAACCCCAGTCGGCCTCGGCAGATGGCCGCTCACACTGAGCCTGGTTCTGCTGGAGGTTTCTTCCTGTTAAAAGGGAGTTTTTCCTCTCCACTGTCGCTACAAGCATGCTTAGTGTGAGGGATTGCATTTGAGTCAATGAGTCAATGCAATCAACTGGTTTTCCTTAGATATAAAACTTTGTATCAATTTGACTGTATGATCTGGTTGAACTGTAAAGTGCCTTGAGATGACATGTGTTGTGGATTTGGCGCTATATAAATAAACTGAATTGAATTGAATTGAATTGAATTGAATTGATGATACAAGGAGCCTTAAGTCACTGTACTTTGAAGGAATAAGAACAAGAGAATGACTTCTTTAACATGAAAGCCACTAAGAGAAAAAGGTGCTAGACTTTCAGCCATCTTTCACTGTTTCTGGTGTGCATTCACCTCCACCTATTGACCCAGACAGTGATCTCCACCGTACTGAGACTCAAGGGAGTCTCTATTCGCCAGGTGTTTTCCATCTGCTATTATGCATCTCAACTGAATGGCTATTGTGAGGCTCGGGTTTGACTCCCATTTTTACAGGGGCAAAAACAAAACCTTTTTGACACAGTCCTCTTCGAATAACCCAGCGTGCCAAAGATCGCACAGTTTTTATCCCAAAAACGTCCTGATCAAGGTTTACACTGGTTTGCAATAACGTCAGAGCCTGCAACAGGAAATCCCCAGTGAGGGTGGGCACACAACTTCTATTCAACACAGCAACTTGAGACTTTATTTTTGTTGAAGGGGGTGCCACACACACAGCTAAGGACAGGGCTTGTGTCCTTACGGCATTGCACACGGGGGTGGGTTTATAATCAGTTCATAGTATCCTGACTGGTTTGGTTTCAGATTAATCCATTTACTCTTGTTAGAAAGTCTATTTGGCTTTTAATTTAACTGAGCTAACATAACTACCGGATGAAGCCCTGGATTCACAGGGGCTTTGGGGACCTACAGCACGGGGCTCACACGTGGCGGCAGATTTAAGCCCACAAATATTATTGTAAGATTTCTGAGAGGGCAACAGTGTGCTGAGCAGCTGATGGTCTGTGGCCATGAGAGTGAAATTAGCCACATAAGAGATTGTTCCCAAAAAAGATAGTAGACTAAAGACCATGTGTAACAATATCCTGGCTCCAGTCCTGAGATTTCTGCCTGAAAAACTGAGTTAAATCACATTTTTGTTTTCCACTTGGTTCTCTAGAGCTGCATTTCCTGTGTCTGAATGACCTTCCTTCCCCTTTAGCTAGTCTGTATTACCAGCAGCACAGCAGGCAATTCACCACTGGTAGAGGAAACAATGACGACAGGAAGCCAATGTCCTCATCACAATGCCAGCTACTCCTAACTGGATTTATAAGATCTTTCCTTTTTAGCAAATGTAAATATGAGAGAGAAACAAGAAAACAATCTAATAAATAATTCAGATCTTTCTGTGAACAGGAACTAGACCAAAAATAGTTTTTGCAGAAATTAGGGATCGTTGTGCATTTGCAAGTTAGGGATAAATACAGTACAGGTCTTTATTGGCAACTTGGTTATTTTAACACTTAGCCACCTTAGAAACTTCCTGGTTCCTCAGCCAGTTATATTAGAGATCCTGCAAAAACAGAATCCCGCATTTGGTATTTTATGCCAGTAAACATGCATGCATGAGAGCCAGCAGGAGAAGGGGACCAGAAAAAATTAAAAATACTTAAGAAGCATTTCAATACTTTTGTATTTGTACAACACTTACTGTGGCTGAATCATCTTCACTTGTCATCTTGAATTTAACTACATTCTCATCTCTAATTATCCTCATTTGTAGTGCTGTTCTACAGTGTTTCTGCATACATTAGAGTTTGCATGTTCTCCCCATGCACGCATTAGTTCTCTCCTGGTACTCCAGTTTCCTCCCACAGTGCAAAAGCATGACTGTTGGGATGACTGATAGTCAAAATGTCTGTTTCTGTGTTGTCCTGTAATGGACTGTCTCTTATGACCCTGAAAGACAGGTGTTAGAGAATGGATGGATCGTCTGACAAATCAACACAAATTTATCACAATAAATTACAAGATCATTAAATAGTCCAACCAACCCTTTTAGATCATGTTTCATGGAAATAAATATAAAATCAGTTAACATCTGATCATATAAATACGAACAGGTGTTTAGTCTGTGTGATTATTATAATTTTATTGCACCCGTACCTCTGAAAGAAAGAACAGTTTTTATTAATTTAAGACATTATGTAAATACATTCAAAATGTCATTACCTTCACTGCAGCATGCAAACATCCCAGATTTGGACCTAGCTTTTATAAACTAACATTTTCTCATGACATACTGTTGGGAAACAGGGAGGAATAACACCTGTCCAAGAAAAAGTTATTTTCTCAACCTTTCCTGTCTCTGTTTAATTCCTGCTTGTTTTAATCAATTGTTCAAGCAAAAGCTTGAAATCAGCTATTTGTCACAGAAGCATAAAATTCACACAAGTACAACATCATAACCAAGTCATCGTGTGAGCTTCATTCAGACAAGGCAGTAAATCATCAGGATTTCTTAGAAGTGATTCCAAGAAACTCAGGAAGTGTGAGTGATAAAAAAAAAAGTAGTTCAGTGCTATTAGGATGCAGGATGAAAATAAGATGACAAACATATGATGTTAATGACCAACATCTGCAACGTCAAGAAGATGTTGCTTTTCATGCCTTATGTATGAATGAAAGACATGTGTGTTGCCAAACGCTGCCTGGCACTTTACACCAGGCACGCAAAACAACCACGGTCTGTTGGATTGGAGCTGCTCAGCGCTGGGCCAGCTGCTTGCTGATTCAATTCTAAACAGAAAGGAGGATTTGGTAAACTACTGTTTAAGCAGAATCAGGTCTCCCAGTCCCCACCGCCTTCCAGCAATCTCTGTTTGAAATCAAGCTCATTGTGTTTGTCTCTGATCGCTGCATGAAGTCAGAAAAGATAACGGTCACATTAGACAGAGTCAGAAACAGAAATAATGAATGTGCACCAGATGAACATCTTGGTAATAATGTGTTTCAGGTAAAAAATTGAGAAAGTTTCAGCTGTCTTACAGTCATGTACAGCAGAGGTCTTCAACAGGGGGTCCGTGACCCCTAGGGGGTCCGCAGAGGTACTGCATGGGGGTCGCAAAACTTTTGGTTGATTTATTAAATTTTTTTTTTATATTCCCTCCTGAATTGAAATGTCTTTAAATCCACATTAACATGAATTCAACAGACTGTAGTAAACAGATAAATGGAGGCAGAAGATGTCTTTCAGTCATCAAATGCACACATTCAGGGACAGGAGCTCTTTCAATCTGGGCACCGTTTCATTCACAATATCTGCCGCATCAACCAGGAATCAGAATCAAAAATACTTTAATAATCCCAGGGCAAAATTACTTTCCTTACATTACTCCATCTGTAATAGAGTGACTATAGGACCAGGTTGAAATAACACAATTTCAAACAATATATATAATTAGGGGGTCCCCGCTCCATCTTGTCATCAGTTTGGGGGTCCTTGGCCTGGAAAACGTTGAAGACCCCTGATGTACGGTGTATTCATTTTATTCATACCAATAGCAGCAGAATTAAGAAAAATTAAGAAAAGTGCAGGAACCAAGACTTTTGTTTATTTTCCATAGCTTCATACTTAAGAAAAAATAACTGCAATTTACCATGATGCTAGGCATGCTGTAAGACAGTAGCAAAGCCTATAAAGCCTTTAATTTAAGATCTTCATTGTGTCATTGAAAGGTATTAGGGTTGGGGGGGCTGGTGCATAAATAGCCTCATCCTGAACGTGGAGAAGACGAAGAAGATCATTGTCGACTTCAGAGAAGTACCAGCCTAACCTCATTCCACTTCCCATCAACGGCTCAGCTGTAGAGGTGGTCAGCCTGAGATTGGAAGAACGTGAGGAGACTGGTGAGGACAGCAGAGAGGTCTTTTTCCCTACATTATGAACATTTCATCCCAGCGCGAGCCTGTAACATCATAAATGATCCCTCACACTCCACATTAGAATGTTCTCCCTGCTGCCCTCTGGGAAGAGGCTTTGCAACATCCACTGCAGGACCAGCAGGTTCTGTAACAGCTCTTTCCCCCGCTGCCATGAGACTGTTGAACTGTTAAATTCTAAACTGGTCTCTGCATTACATTATCTTGCCCTACCATTGTTGCTGAACTTTTATAATCCTTTTAAATAGGACACTGCTCAATATTTCTACTCAATTTAGCACCATATTTATTTTGCACTGCACCCAAACTTTTTCATATTAATGCCCTTTTGCACCATTATTTAGACTGGGTTATTTTTTTCTCCCACATTGTTACATTCTGATCACTGCTGCACTTTATATTGGTAATGTTTATCTATTCCAACTGCAATATAATTACACTGTTGTAAACTGTATGCATCAAAATTTACTTTTGTCTACAAGTCTACTAATATTCCTTTAACACATTTTTATCATCTTAAAGGCATGAGCTTAAAAATAGTTAAGATTGGGACAGAGGTCCACTTCCCAGAAGCAGAAGGTGCCTAAACATACAGAAAGAGTAACAATAGAGTGTTTAGATCAAAGCATATCATTGATTTAGAACAGTAAAGTAATCACCAAGATCTAATTCCAGCAGATGATCCATGGAAAAAATTTAAACTGGTGTTTACAGAGACTATTTGTCTAATCTCCCTGACACACAGCTCAAAAACACTTCAGGCTTCCTCTGCAAAGTGACCATGTTTTCATTTTCTTTAGTATGTGAATCATTCTTCACTCAAAAAACAACAGTAAACCAATGTAAAAAGCACATAATGCTTAAGGAAACCAGCGCTGTTCAGATTCAAGCACACTCTTTTTTTTAACTGTTGGAAAATATTTTCTGAAAATCTGTTGATGCTTTGCACCTGTGAAACTAAACATGTTATAAGGAATCATCTTAAGTCTGAAATGTGCTTATATGGAATCGGACAGATTTAAATCAATGCCTGCAAACACTCAAGTACTTTCCTTTCCCTTTTTATGTCTGAATGACAAGGGTGCTTTTCTGTGGACAGTAACATGCACATTTTAGACAGAAAAGATAAATGCTACAAGTCAGAAGTAAAAAAAAAATCCACATTAAACAGGTTTCATCTATCATTGTGGAGTCAAGGCTCGAATTGGGACATGCAACTAATAAAAAATGTTGGATAAAAAAGACTGGTTCGAAAATCCTCCCCAACAATCGGACAGATAGATAAAGTCATACATAAAAGAACAAATTCCTAGCACAGGTTGTGTGACCTAGAATTAAATCATTTTATAATATTAACATAACAAAAAAATGAAAATTTTTGAAATTAAAGAATGTACTTTCTCATCATAACACACTAATAAAAGGTTTATCTGCTGGGTAATCAACAAATTAAACATTACAAAAGGAAAACAGATATAGACCTGGATGGATGGCACTAGACCCTGCTGAAAAAGTACAAAGCAAAAACTGACTTTCATCTGATCTTTGCTGGACAGGTAACTCTACGTGCATCTTGAGTTGTCATGGTGGCTGTAAAAAATCACTTTTTGAAGGTCTTCCTGCATCATAAAAGAAGCAAAAGTTGCCCCATATGTACAGTTGGATAAACATTTGGTTGGTTGCCCTTATAAAATATTTCAGGGTTGTACACAATATAGTCCCTAAAGGTCTGTGAACCATAAGAAATCCTTCTTTTAAAATCCCCCTGATGAAACACAGCTGACATTATCTGAATTTACTGTTAACATCTGGTTCTGTTATCTCTTCCCTAATACTTTTATGTCAGAGATATAAGCATTTAACGTTAGCAATGAATCTTTTCCAGTTAACTTACAAGAAACTCATAAGATTCTCCTTTTAAACTTACATACAAATAATACTAGAAAAATGCTGCTGCACCTGTTTCTCTTAATGGCAGGATAGCCTTGTGTTCTCATGGTGTTATATTTATCCAGGATATTTTAGTTTTTATCTGTGGCTAAAGATGGCACACAGCTTAGAAAGACTTAAAACTTGTAACAAATAGATGGAGAAAGACAAGCTGTGGATTCAGAAGTAATCAGATGCTGGATTTGCACTCAGACAAATGTTTCGGAAATCAGTGTGCCACATATTTGAACCAAAAAATGTCACCAAGACCTTGATGGCGCATTCCTTCAATTGAGATCCAATCTGTTTCCTATTAATGTTTGATTGAAGTTGATGTTTTTTCCTGGAATGACAGTGAAAACAGAATCCCAGAGAAGCAGCAGCAAAATAGCTCTCGCCCCCCCCCACCTAGTGAAATATATTAGCTCTTTGTCTACAGCTGAAACAGTTGCAGGTTTGCACTCACATTGCAAAGGATGTTAATGCATTTGAGGACGAGTAGCGTGACAATAAGCTGTAGCTTTTTGTTTGTATTCCACTGTTCTTTGAAATTTAGCCACAACAAACACTCACTTATTTTTGTTCGATTACGAATTCTGTGCAGTTTCCAAATGACTTATTCCACACATAAACAAAACCATCCACAAGACATTTTAACTGTTTTGTGGTCTCAAAAGACAAAAAGGCAGAAAATTACTTTTTTCTTTTACTAAATGGAAAGGAAAAAGCTGATTTGCAAAAACGATAAACACCGAACAGTAGTATAAGACTTTAATGTATGAGCTGCCAACAAAAGCAGCTGCATTGAATTCAAAGAAAAAGCCCAGTTCTGAAGACATTAGTTGAGGATTATTCTAATTGTACAGGCAAAGCTGTTTTGTGGCCAGTTGAATCATGACTCTGAATATCTTTACGTGTAAAAAGATGGAAGCAAAAAGTTGCATGCTCGCTTGGAAGAATCAATTATTCAACAGCTGAAATGTGGCCAAAGGTAGAGCGTCATAATTCAAAACCTTCTTACAGGTTTGTTGTGTTTCTTTAATTCAGTTTGACATGTGCTGGAGTCTGAGCAGAACAACCAGACTGAAAATATCAACATTTAAACCCAGAAGGATGTTCCACTCAAAATTTGCACCCAACCAATTTTGGTCAAGATATTTTTCAGAACTCAAAGAAATATTTTTAACAAGAATCACAGGGTAAGTCATTGTACAGCTCACCAAAAGGACCAAGGAATAATTTATTTTCTAACATTCTTTCAAGTCTAAGAGAGGTGCTATCTGTGAAACTCTTACTAAGCTCCCTACAGGGCTAAAGCAGCTGCTGCAGGAAGGAGCCGATTATGCACATTGACAGGTAGCAGAATTATTATTGGTAATGCTGCTCCATGTCTTTAATGTTGACACAATATTGCAGAAATCTGCAATTTGAGCCACACAAAACATATCCAAGCCAGTAAAATATATATATTTTTGGTGCTAGAATCCAATGATACTCCAGTGTCAGAAATACCACTATGGAAGGTCTATTCTGTCTCTAGCTATTAACATCTAAAATAACTTGTTTGAAAAAAAAGCAGACAAAAAAACTAAAAATTATAACATTTAATTCCTCTTTAGAAACAATAAAATATTTTTAAATGAATTTAATGGAACTAAAAATGATATCCAGACTAACTAGAGATTGAACAATCCCAAAAATGCAGACATTTGAAAAGATATTGTCCACATCTCAGTATGTTTTTTTTTTTTTTTTGCCATTAGCCATTAGTTAAGTGTCACTGATTGTCATGTCAGTTTGTATTTTTTGAGGCCACATTCAGAATCACACAGAGAACCAGTGAATTTCACTGTTTTGTTTACAAAAGCAGCTAGAATCTGGAAGTGGAGAACTGCAGGAAGTCAGATGAACTTTCTGGTTGGTCCGAGGGGAGAAAGCAGACTGATCAGGAAGGAGTTGGTTGATGACAGCTGATGACTGATTGACTTGCTACTTGGGGGATGATGTGGAGGTAGCATGGATTTGTATGGGTGTTGTTTAGCGAGCTTTGCCGACTGTACCCCAGAGGTCCAGGAGAATGTGAGTGTGATCCGAAAGCATTGATACCTGCAAGACACATGGTTCTGGAGAGCGGGCAGGCAGGTGATGAAGACTGAGAACAAAAACAACAAAACTGCAGCTTTCAGAGTGGTCTTTTATTGTGGGTAGTCTAAGGCAGTCATCCCCAACCTCAGTCCTCGAGGCCCGCTGTCCTGCAGGTTTAAGCGGTTTCCCTGCTTTAGCACAGCTGATTATAATGATTGCAGTAGACCAAAAGTCTGTTAATCAGCTTTCAATTAAAATCAGCTGTGTTGGAGCAAGGAAACCTCTAAAACCTTCAGGACAGCGGGCCTCGAGGACCAAGGTTGGGGATGCCCATTAAGGCACACCTGTGCACTAATCATGGTATCTAATCAGCATCTTGATATGGAACACCTGTGAGCTGGGATGGATTGTCTCAGCAAAGGAATATTGCTCACTATTACAGATTTAGACTGGTTTGAGGGAACAATATTTGAGGGAAATGGTGATATTGTTTGTGGAAAAAGTTTTAGATCTTTCAGTTTATCTCATAAAAAATGGGAGCAAAATCAAAAGTGGACGTTTATATTTTTGTTGAGTATAAAAACAAGGGCCAAAATTTTCAGTCTCAAGATTCACAAATAAAAAAAGGGGAAATAAATACACACCACACTCACTGGATATGTATTAGTTAAAAAATCAGTATTAGTTAAAAAGCCACTTATTTACTCTAATTAATAGCTTTATGATTCAATGGAGTTAAATGTAAATTTCTCCAGATGCATTCCTGCATTTAATATATAATTTTTTTTATTCCGTTAGACAATGTATTAAATTACAATAGAATTTTCTCACAAAATCCCCCCCAAAAAATATGTATAAGTTGTGGCCGTTGCCTCACAACAAAAGGTGGCAACATCTAATGGTTTTTATGCTTAGGCTTGACGACCCCAAGATGCCTAGTTTTATAACAATATCCTCCCATCTGAGTGTGTTGAAAAGATAAACTTGGGTCATTAGTGGTGAGTGGCTAAAATAAACAGGCGCCTGTGAGTGTAAAAACATGGATTTATTGACAACAGGCTATATAAATTACGGTACAATATTATGCTACATGATTAAAAAAAATAATGATCAACAGGTTAATCCTCAGAGTCAGTACATGTGATTTTAAATCCCAAGAAACAAAAGAAGGGACAACAATGAAGTTTTAAGTGACGGCTGCTGATAAAATGAACAAATAAAAGGAAGCTGCCTAATATTTGGCTCAGACCTGTGAAATGCTTTATCTGGCATCCATTCCCTCTCTGTTTATACACACTGTTCAAGAAACAGTTTGGTGCTGTCACCTCACCCCGTTTGTGTAAAGAAACAGAAGTTTGGCCACCAGACAATTTCCTAACCATCCACCATCAACCTGTCCCATGTACTGCGTTCGGCTGCTTCCTCTCAGTGGCTCTACTTCCCTTGTTCTTGTTATCCCTGTCAGATCGGAGACAAACTGCTCTAACAGACACCTAGGTGTCTCTCTGTTTGAGCAGATCCCAGGGAGTGGGGTCAGGGAGCAGACACCAGAAAAACTGTCCCCCCCTCAATATTTAGCAGTTGGCTATCACAAAGTGTGATCCAACAAAATAAAAATAAAAAAATCTCGTCGCTACCAAATGCAATGGCATTAATCCAAGGAAAACATTTCCACCAGTGCGTACACCAAGACAGATGACTATTAGACTCAGAGCCTGGCTAGCACTACTAGCCCTCCTAATATTTATTTTCAAAGTTCAAAGCACTGGCAGCAGCACACTTGGTGTCTGCAGTCCAGCAAAGTGCACCCCTGATTACCACAGGGATGCTTTGCAGCCCACAAACTCATACGCTACAGATTGTGCCAGCTACAAAATCCACATCTGCAGCACCCTGAAGAATGGGGGTGCAGCAGTGAACCAAGAAGGGAAGGGGGGGGGGGGTATGTTATAAGGCTTCAGAGCAGGGGGTGAAAGGATTCCTCTGAAACCAGACTTTGCTGTGGCTTAAACGGCTGCTATGTGCAGCTTGGCGTGATCGCACAAACCACATTAAAAGACAAGGTTTGTTATTCACCAAAGGATTGATAACTAATGATTCCCAGACCTTAAATCTGAGCTGTGAACTTTGTGCACTGAGCTGTAAAGTTCATCATCATGCTAACTGGGTAAAGACAGACTCTATAAAACTGGCAAAAGATAAGAACTAATGTGTAAACTGGGAGGAAGTTGGATAACTTGTTGATGCAAATTTATGAAGAAAGACTCTCGGTTTTCCTTGGATATGTTCATTGTCTCCTGTTGGTAATTCTGTTTACCAGGAAGACAAATACAGTTTTTAAAGGACGATACAGACAAGCAACTTAAAAAGTCATTTTTGAACAAAAGACAATGATGTTACTTTGTTTTTTTATTTCATGTATTATTGAATGGCAGTCATTTTATGCATCTTTTGTTTAAAAAATGTCTTTAGAATTCTTAAAGAGTACCTGATTGTTCAAAACAAGAATTTGGTGCACATTTTTAATCTACTTTTTAATTCTCTCCAATCTATAAAATTTGAAAATATATCAAAATATGTCCACTCTAGACACCAACCCTGGCTACTTTGGTGGGGTTGTTTAATTGCCTGTTAACATGAACAGCCAACCAGTAGCTCAATGAATTCATACATTATGAGTATGTGGACCCACTGCATACTGCTGTGACTGAGGGGATACTGTACCTTTTAAAGTGGGAGGGGAATTAACATTTCTTTACCCGAATCTGATAAGTGCGAGCTTGCAACAATGACTTAGCTTTCAGACCAGATTCAATCTTGCAGCAGATTTTTTTTTTCTTTCTTGCTGCAATCATTGCATGGGCCATTACCAAGAACAAAGCACAGAACTCTACTCTGGATTTTATTTCAAGACCAGTAAAGACAAAAGCTTAAACATATCAGCAAATCTATTGACTATCAGTGATTTTTTTTAGAAATGTAAAATGCAATGCTTTGAATCGAAGCAAGAATGTAATCATTTTTTACTGTTGTCACTTATCCATCTGGTTTCCCAATCCTTGTGCAATTTATTTGATAAAGAAATTGGACAGATCGACCCAGTATTAAGGCGCGACAGACAGTGAAAAGTTTCAAAACGTTTCTTTACAAAAAATGAAATAACAGAACAGTAACTGAACCGAGGCTGCAGTGGATCAGCGGACCTGCACCCACTGTGGGGCAGGGCGGAACATCACCCATCACTGGCACTGGCAGCAGCTCAGTCCATCCTCTCGGGTGAGGCAGGATCATTTGATGCACTGTCAATTAGATGTGGCGCTGAATCAATTAAGAGTGTCCCCAATGCAGCAGCCCCAGTTAACAGACAGAATACCAATCCAGGTCAGGGAAACAGTTCAGAATAGGAATGTTCTGAGATCTAGGAGTCCATAGCTCGAACGGGGTTTCCAATCTAAACAGGAACTGACAGATCCAGGGTTGCAGGAATCCACAGAGTGTTCAGGCAGATTCAGAATTGCAATTAGTTCAGCGGCGAGCTCAGACAGACACAGGTGAGCCCAGTGGTTGAGAGGAACAGATACAAGACACGGTACCAGGATAACTGCAATCTTTAAACTGGACTACTCTTAGGAGACATTATCACAGGAATTAAAACTGGCACCCCCCTCACACCGAGCCAAAACACTGGTGCTCTGCAGAGAAGAGCACATGGGGACATGATCTGAAGACAGACAGACAAACACAAAGAACCTCTTGACACACAGGCCCCCAAGAGCCAGGACAAGAACCAGGTACTTAACTAAAACTCACAAACAAACAAACATTAATAACTAACACGAAAAACCACGGATAATGATCTAGCCACGATAGCATCTTTAAAAGATTCCTTTTTCAACCACAATGCATCAATTGTCAGCGCGAGGTTTAACACACCAGATCCGCCTGCTGCTAAAACTAGCCTAATCTGTGGCACCACTACACTAGTTCTCTGTTGCAAACAACCTGGCAGTTGACATTAGCTAATCAGTGATGGAGAAAGGTCATGTGGCTTTGCTATGAATCAGTATTAATGAAGGATTGGTGAACATGTCTTTAAATAGGTTAACTCAAAAACTGCTGATCCCAAATTATCTCCATCCACCCAAAGCATTTTTTACCCTCAAAATCAAAACGAAAATTGCCCAACTGGGCAGTAAACCGCACAATCTGGCAACACTGACAGCTAATCACAGCGCTACCAGGTAAAACTTGTTATCAGGTAAAACTTCATTGGTCATTAGACACGCTAACAGATGCTCCAGACACAACACATGGATGCTGCATTGTTATTAGCATTGTCTGGGTAACCACCTGTGTTTTACGTTATGTGGCAATGTTCAGCCAATCATATAGCATAAGGTCACTGGCACAATGCTTCAAATAGAATTAGCATTCTTATTCAAAACAAGTTCTTCGGGGTTTAGCCTGCTCTCAAATATTTGTTGGAGAACTGTTATTGTTTAGTTTGTGTTGGATTTGTCTACTGTCACTACAGCACTGATTCTCTAAATGCCTTTACTATAAAGAAAACATAGTCTGTCAAAACATCCTTAAAAAAAAAACCTTGGCGTTTTAGTACCCTCATAGCATATTGTTGCCCTGAGACAACAAACCAAAATCTGGTGGGGGGGGGGCAGGGTGGAGCACATTTTCTGATTGATATTTTATAAAGACCCCCTCAAGCTCCCAAAACTAGGGTGAAATATTTTTTTCCTCATAAAATAAAAATTCATGCCATAGAGGGTTAATTTAAAAAAAGTCTATTAGCATCAAGCAAAGTAATGGAATTAGGTGAAACACTATGTAACACATGATATTTACTTTGTTTCACAAGCCCTTTTATAAAAAAACTGGACAGGTAATGCTGAACCATGATCTTTGCAGAAGAAATGTGATTGGAAAATAACTATTTGATCATGGTGATTTTAATCATTTATACTCTGAGATATTAAATCATAAAAAAAATAAACAATAGCAGAACTTATGTATAAGTCTAAGGGTAAAAGTAAGACCGTTACCACAAGCTGAATACAAAAAGGAACCATTCAGTATGGATTAACAACTGTTAACACCTAAGGAACTAGACAGATCAGTGAAGCTGAAGAAAGATGCCTGCACCATGTACCATTCATGCCTTGGTTCATTCCAGGTAAGCCCTGATCCGAGTTGTAATATGTGTTTGCTGAAGTTGGTTATGTTCAAGTACAATTATGTAAAGGCAGAGGCCATGCTCTAGATATAGTGTACTCTGGCATGAAAAAGTTACATTTTCGAAACCACTGCATTTTTTCACCCAACTCTATCTGCTTTATAAAAAATATAATTTTCTGAGAAAACTTCAAACAGCATGCTCAGGTTGTGAGCAGCTGCAGCGTCACGATCGCTCATAATGTGGACATTTGTGTAGCCGCTAGCTACACAGGCTTTCAATGGGTGAATATCACCCAGCCATCTTATTAATGGTGCTGGTCGCTTTAGCCATTAATTTTATGTACACTCATTAAAATTTCTGTAGCTTCTTTGTGCTAGAAACTATTAATATACAGCTACTATAAAACCATAGATACCTGTATGGGTGCTTACCTAAAGGGGAGGAGAAGCCTGCTACAGAGAGAAATTTTGGCATGACATCTCTGATCCAAAACAGCTTTGACCATACCATAAAAGTTAAACATGGTAATAGAAACTATGCTTAGGATCGCCTCGAACTTCAGCAAGCATTTCATTTATTTTCTTTTTTGTTTTGGACATTACAGAAATAATAGACCTGGCACTCACACGAGATAACGATAATAATCATCCCATTTGGATGTTTTTCTTGCCTGATTTTTTTCTGTACCTGCATTTGTTTGTTCCAGTGTTGTTGTTAACTGCCTGCCTTCCTATGCTGACCCTGCCCTTACTGGTTTCTGATTGGCTTCTGACTCTAGTCACAACCTGGACTGCCTCCGTCTGTTCAGCTTGTCACAAGTTATTCAATCTTCATCTACTTTCTCAAGACTCTGACCAGTCTGTTCAACTATCATCCTCCTTGTCAAACCTCCCACTAAATTTTGCATTCCTGTCACCAGCCTGTTCAACCACCAACTGCTCTCGGAAGCCTGCTCCCAGCCTACTCCACCAGTTACCGACTTGTTAAGCCCTGTTCTACCTTCTCAAGCCTGATACAGTCCCAGCCTTTCCAGCTTGCAACCTGGCTGCTCTGTCTACCACCACTGTCTGTTTGCCTATAACTCCAGTTAGCTCTATTAGCCTCACACACTTTCAATAAACCTAGAAATGAAATACTGTCTGGGTGAAAATAACATAAGCAGGGTGATAAAAGTATTAGTTATAATATGCAGACTTAGAACATCTCATAGAAAACTGGACATTCATTCTAAACTGAAAGGCAAATTGGTTAGGAAGCTAAGTGGGCTATAGTAACTGAGAAGATAAGGGGATCCAAAATTCAGATGGAGGTGAAGAGTGACAAATTGAAGCCCCTGTTAAAAGAAAGAAATGGGACATAAAGTATGCTTGAAGAGGACATGGGCTATGAAGGGAAAATGTGAAAGTAAAAGCTGTGGTTATCTGAGAGTGAAACTCATCAGTACACCATATGTGAAATGCTGTATGAAGGGGAAACTAACTCTCGATATCATAATGAATACCAATTCGCAATGGCAACAGATGATGTTGAAAACATCATGTTGTGGGAATGCTTTTTATTTGTTTTGGAAGGTGATCTTGCAAAAATATATGGGAAGATGAATAATGGTTTATTTTAGACCATTTCTGGAAGGAATCTGGGAGGAAATAAGAGACTGTCTAAGACTTGGCATACAATGTTCGAGTTTTTGCCCCTTTTGGGCCAATTCTCCAAACGTGTAAGTATTTTTTCAAGCGGGACAAGTTTCAGCATCATCATGTGTCCTTCGTTGTGTAGTATACCGGTGGTGACGAGGGGCCATAAGCCTCTCATGACCACTTCACGATCAGGAATCATACGTTTGGGATAAAATCAAATGTTTGAAATTCAGCCTGCCGTCGTAAGGTGTCCGTGGGCAAATCATGCTGTTGAAGCAGAGCTTCAGGGAGCAGGGAAATTACATCAGAGCATTGGGCTGTACAGTGTAAGAACATACATCCTGAGCTGTGGACTTTTAAGCCCTACCGTTTCATCATATAGTGTGTATACAGTGGATGTGTTATAAAGCACAAAAAAAAAAATAACCTAAGAACAGTTTTTCCCATGATTTTGTCAAAATGTATCAATCAACTCTTAGCAGTTGATCGGTTTGCTTGAAAATATATTTTAAACTAACATTGATGCTGTCTGTTTCTTGTAGATAATGTTGGTCATACTTAAGGGGGTACAGTAGGTGATGGTTTTGGGAGACCTTCGAATACTGACATTTCAGTAAATGTAAAAAGATCAACAACCACCACTTTTTCTTAGAAGTTTATTTAGGTGATTTTATTGGATCCCAACTTACCTGTCTTTTGTTGCATCAAAAAAGAGAAACAAACCTTTCAATCAATACACAGAGGACTAATTTTATTCCTTAAAATAAAAGCCTTAACTCCTGCTGTTATTCTTTAATTTTCTACAAAAACCAACAGTCTTGGATAGATGAGAATGCTGTGCACATTCCTCTCTAATTCCATAATTACAGACTCTTCATCCAGCACCTTTTTTTGAGAATGAAAAAAGCTAGCCAGTAATGATAAAACATAGAACAAATCCTGTTTTCCCAAGATAAATCAGTAGGAAAGAGGATGATTAAGGGCTTGAACCTAATGTCAGCTCTTTTCTGCATGTGTGTCTTAACTAAGCATCATGCCAAGACAGGAAATAGATGGGAATAAATGTCTGATAAAAAATTCTGATTTTGGCAATCTTCTTTGAGGAGATGGGTTTCACAGCCCTGTGTGTAAAACAAAAACACTATGGTTTATGGATGTGCTGAGTGATTAACACTGAGTGAGTACATGACAACATGCAGCCATGCTGGAGACAGTAATTATGGAATATAAAAGAAGTATGAAAAAATATTCGACCAAAAGATGTTATCCATCCATCAATCAATCCATCCATCCATCCATCCATCCATCCATCCATCCATCCATCCATCCATCCATCCATCCATCCATCCATCCATCCATCCATCCATCCATCCATCCATCCATTTTCATTCTGTGTCTACATTCTCTACAAAAATGCATATGTAATGTGGAACTGGCTGTTGAATGTAATTAGACTGTTCTTTAATCAATCAATTCCAATAGTGTCTGGAAAACGTGAGCTCCAACCTACTTCTGACCAGCCTCCTTGAAAATACATTGCACCGAAAATAAAACTCTTATGGTTGCGTTCACACTGACAGTGGTGTCTGCAGATATTTCTACCATCTGTGCAGGGAGCTGACTGCCGTGCATTTCGGATGCATAGTAGGTTCACCGTGCAACAGACCGCATCATCAAATGCTTGAGCTTCTATCTGCTGGCAAATGTGGTGATACAAAGCTTTTTTCAATGAAAATTGAATGTAGAGAAAGTAATGTTGACTAAGGATGAAATAAGGAATGCTCTTAAGAAGATTTTTTTTGGGGGGTGGCTTTTAAAAGAGCAGTTTTAAGGACTGTTGAGTCATTAATCATAGCTCTGGTGCAGGTCCTGAGCAGCTGCTTCTTCTCCTTAATTCTAGTACCCTCTGACTGACTAGACACATGAAAGTACCAGAGGTTTTAGGCAAATGCAGCTCTCTGAGAAAGTCGTACTCTCTAAACTGGTTCTGTCTCTGGAGAATCTGGTAGACCCATAGTCATTGACGCCGACAGGGTTGTTCAACTTTCCATATCAAAACAAGCTATGTCACCCGCTTTGTCAATCCTACATCACCACCACAACCAGTCCCCGATTGGTTGCTCAAAAGGTCACTGAAAAGTAAAGATTTTTAAACTTCAGCACTCTCACCATGTAGAATTCACAGCCGGCCACTTCACAGCTCTTTTCCTTGCCATGTCAGAGGAATACTATGTAAATCCACTGTTTTTGCTGCAGCGTGAACACACTATTTGATTGGTTTAGACCCTTTCACTGACCTCACCCACTTATAAACCATTCCACAGTTTTTGTTGATATACAGTTATTTGTAAAAATCTTACCTGTTCTTTTTTCATTTTAAGAGCATGGAGCAAGGATTGGTGTATTTATTATTTTGAGTGACAACCCCAAAGTATGGAAAAATAGCTGCAGCATCACTTTCTTTACTTTTGAAAAAAAAAACTGCTATCGAATAATTCTCTTATTGAACATCTGGGCACCTAATGAGAAAGGTGTAATTGAATACTAAAAAGGCGAATTAAGCTTATTTCAGTACAGGGGATTTGTAAAAAAAAAATAATTTTTACACTACTCTCTGGCACTATGCTGTGACAAAGAGAGAGAGTGCAAAACTTTAAGCAGATAACAGGAAGACTAAAATCATTACAAAAACTGGATCAGAAAGTCTAAGAAAAAAAAGAAACATATTCATTTTTACCCTCTCTGGAGGAAAAACTAGCACCAATATTTTACACAGAGTGACAACAAGGACACAAATATTTGACCACATCTGCAGCTTCTGCCTGCATCAAAGAGGAAGTGATTTAGTCAAGAAGGAAGGCTCAGCAAACCCACCAACCAACAAAACAGGGTTTTTAAGGATCACAGTGAATGGCAGATGTTTAAAATGCACATAATTTTGCATGAAGCCAGCAGCCCACCCACAGCAGCCAACAAAATATATGAAATCCAGATCAAAAACCTGTGTTTTTTGCTTTAATGAAGCAGATTAATGTCCTATTGTTCTTGTTGAAATCTTTAAAGAGGATCTGACATATTGTATTACTGTACTCCATGTGGTGTGATCAGCGTGTTCATAAAAGTCAATTGTTGATTTATTTTTATTTATTTATTATTATTATTATTTATTAAATGGTAACTGAAATTAAGTTTGTTGCATTTGAATATGAATAAATCACATTTTATGTAGTTTTTTTTTTTATATAAAGTTAGTAATTTTCTAGAATTAATTGATTTCACCTAGTTTTGTATCACTCTCTTCTTGTATCAATTTTATATGTCTTGTTTTTTTTTAAGATGACTTTTATTGGAAAGAATTGTACTAAAATACTGTTTGCTTTGAAATAAAAATGATTTTAAAATATCTTTCTTTTATTATTCAAATTAGAAAAAATACTGATTTTAAAAATATAGCCAAGTGTAAGTCAATAAACCACAGAAATACTAAGACTTATCAGTATGGGCTGCATTGTGACACAGTTTGTAGCACTGCTCCCTTACAGTAAGAGGTTCTTGGGCTCTTTTCCTGGGCTGGGGTCTTTCTGCATGCAGTTTGCATGCTCTCAAAAAGGAAGGTTGGGATTAACTTTGGGAACTCCTGCTTCCCTCAGTCCAAAAACATTACTGTTAAGTTGGTTTGTGTATCTAAAGTGTTTGTGAGTGTATGCATGGTTGCATGCAGTGTTGTCCAAAGTAATCTCCATTGTTACTCAAGAAGTAAACATACCAGGATTTAAATAAGACTTTCTAATAAGTTCAAGTATTAGCTCAAGCATTTTGGTGTATAAAATAAAAAAGCAAATAAATGTATTAAAGTAAAACTAACCTGAAGGACAAAAAATACCATCAAGTACAAAAGCTTGTGTGTTATATAAAAATGTTACCCCTGAATAATTTGTAATACACTAGGCTACCAATTTCAGCTGGATATATCCACCGAAAATGACTGCATTAATAGAAATCGTAACGATCAGCTCATTAGTCCTACCTTTGTTCAGTCAGCCACAAATACACTCTTTGCTGGTTCCTCGTCTTACTTTTTCTCACCCTGGCTCCTTGATGGTTTCCCCCCCCGATGTCTCGATGGTTCTGATTTTTGGATACCTGTTTTTGCTTAATATTTTTAAGTTGGATTTTTGGATTCCTGTTTTTGCTGCCTGATCTTTCATTAAGCCTTTTAAGAACTCACCCCTGCCTGTCAGCCTCTGCATTTGGGTTCTCATAAAAACCTCCAAACAAATCGTGACAGAAATATAGTAAAGAACCCATGAGTGCACTGGAGAGCAATGATTTGTTTCAAGATAGGATGACTAAATGCTTTTGACGCAAAAAAGTAGGACATAAGAGGCATTGTGAATAGCATTTATTGGAGAGTAAAAGTACATTTAAGCTTAGCCACACTAACATTAAACCAAAGGTTGCAAAACAGGACAGAAAATCCAATGCAGACCTTGTATCATTTGTGTATGGTTGATCAGGTAAAGTACACAGTACTGAAAAAACAGCTATTTCTCAAAAATAACTGATCAAATCATAGAAAGTGGCAATGCGCAATACTCCATTTTCCATGGTTGTACCAAAATTTCCTGGTGTTTTTAGCAAATAACCACCTCGGTAGTGCTCGGATGGGATTTTTTTGGCACCTTTTCCTCTGCTACTAAAGTCCTGGTCAGTCAGACAGCATATTGAGCAAAACCAATAATCATACTCTGAAGAGAGTCAATCCAAGGAAGGCCCCCAGGGCCTGATAACTTACCTGGGCGGGTGTATAAGGAGTGTACAGAGCAGGCTGGCTGATGTCCTTACAGACATTTTTAACACCTCGCTGGACCAATCCGTAGTGCCAGCATGCCTCAAGTCTGCCACAACTATTCCGGTCCCAAAGAAGCCTCAGGTCACCTCACTAAATGATTACCGGCCTGTCGCACTGACTCCCATCATGATGAAGTGCTTTGAAAGGCTGGTTAAAGAACACATCGTGTCCAGTCTGCCACCATCATTCCACCCGTTTCAGTTCGCCTACTGACGGAACCGCTCCACTGAAGACGCCATCTCTGCTGCTCTCCACCTGAGCCTAGCACTCCTAGAGGAGAAGAACACCCACGTGCGGATGCTGTTCCTGGACTAAAGTTCAGTTTTCAATACCATCATCCCATAGCATCTGATGGGCAAACTGGAACAGCTTGGCTTCAATACACCCCTTCGAAATTGGCTGCTAGACTCTCTCACAAACAGACCTCAGTCTGTCCGGGTCAGAGAGAACACCTCTGATGTCATCACTCTAAGCACAGGCTCCCCTCAGGGCTGCGTCCTGAGCCCCCTGCTGTTCACTCTGATGACACATGACTGCGTCCCCAGGTTCACCATCAATCACATCGTGAAGTTTGCAGATGACACCACAGTGGTGGGCCTCATTAAAGACGACAACGACCAGAACTACAGAGAGGAGGTGGAGCAGCTGCTGGACTGGTGCAAAGACAACAGCCTGATCCTGAACGTGGAGAAGACGAAGGACACCATCTTGGACTTCATGAAGAACCGTCCTAATCACGCTCCACTGGTCATCAACAGCTCAGCTGTAGAGGTGGTCAGCATCACCAAATTCCTGGGGGTGCACATCACAGACACCCTCACCTGGAATGTAAACACCACCTCACTGGTCAAAAGGGCACAGAAGCGCATGTACTTCTTGCTGAGGATGAGGAGAGCCCACCTGCCCCCACGATCCTCACCAGCTTCTACAGAAGCACCATAGAAAGCATTCTGACCAGCTGTCTCACTATGTGGTGTGGAGGCTGCAGCGCCTCAGACTGGAAGAAAGTGAGGAGAGTGGTGAGAACAGCAGAGAAGATCATCGGGGCTCCTCTTCCCTCCATAAAATACATTTCATCCCAGCGCTGCGTGTCCCGAGATTGTAATATCATAAATGACCCCTCACACCCCCACCATGGACTGTTCCCCCTGCTGCCCTCTGGGAAGAGAATTGAAGCATTGGAAGAATTTATCTATTTAAAAAAAATGTTAGAACTGTAAATTTACAGTCATTTTTACTATTTTTCAAGGCTGCACTTTTAAAAAGATAAAATTATCCAGTGAGCTGTTTCCAAACGAAATTTCTTTTTGTTTTACACTTGTGTAAACAAAATGACAAATAAAATCTGTCTAAAATCTAAAGTCTAAAAGTATGTCTGCTGCCCTGTGATGAGATGCAATAGATGGATGGACATTTTGTTCTGTTTTGTGCCAACCCTCTACTTAAGAAAAGCTTTTCCTATTGCCCCCTTTTAACTGCTGCATACCAGCTGATCTCTTGACATCTAAAATTATATTAAACAGAATTAGTATATCAAATCAGCACTGCACAAATTCTCTGTTTCAGTTCTTCCTTTGTAGCAGTAAAGTCGAGTGCTGCTATGACACTGTATAATATTCTTTTAAGCTTGAAACCACTACTTGTTTGATCATTTTGAGTTAATATACTGAATAATGTTTCACTTTCTGTAATTCCAAATAGCCATATTGAAGTTGTTTACTGTATCTGAAAGAATGAACAACACAAACTTCTAAAAAAACAAAACGATATGCCCTCATCATCCCCCTGTTTTTTAATCACATTTCTAATATAGATGTTTGATGTCATGACAGCAATTTTATCTATTTTCCCATTATCCTAGTTTTAGCTGGTGAACAAACTTTACATTTCACTCAATTCTGCAATCTAAAAACGTAAAGAAAGCTTACTGCTCCCTGTTGGCCCTTGTAGAACTTTACAAACTATCTTCACCACTCAGCACTCTAAAACCGAAGTATGAAAAATGAGAAACAGGAAATTTAACCGCTTATTGACAGACATTTCTAAACATATGTAGCCTAAAAAAATCTGCCAACGATGTGGCCTCTCAGGGTTTTTGACTTAAAAACAGATCTCAGAAACTGAAAAATACTCTAGCTGCAAAAAGGGGACTTGGTTTTGTTATTTTTTTGTTGTTGTTGTTAAATTGAGAAATCCCAACTAAAATCTAACCACCTTACATTGTTTCCTTTTCCTACATCTAATGAGTATTAATTTGAGTCTGTGCTCACTGGGGAGGAAATGAAGCTGGGCTCTTAACTGTGAACAAAGCTTTGATATTATAAAGTGTTTCTGTAAATGAGCTAAGCACTGCGGCGCTGTCACACCCACACATGCTTCCTCATCATTATGGAGAGGCTGCTGCGCTTCCTGTCATGGCCCCTCCGTGGTTGTCTGTACAGTCAGTACACTGTGGATGCAACAGACGTGCTGACAAGCTCGGTTCCTGGAAAATTGAGATGAAATATTATGAGACAAAGTAATAATCTGTCAACCATTCACATTAGTAAATAAAATCTTTGTGGGAAAAGGGGATTACATTCACCCATTCATGTTTTTCTCCATTTAATGTTAATGTCAAATACATCTAGTTGAATCAGTTTAACTTTTTTATACAACTTCGTTCATTTCCCACACAAAACTGCAGACTTATTTGAACTGAACTCTCAATTTCCTTAGAAAGAATATTTCTGTTTAGTCTTTCTTATAATGGCCTTGCTTAGGAATTAAAACCCTTCCCACTACTAAAGATATCTTTTGGTCTGAAACAAGTGTGTAATTTGTAATGAGAGACTCAGGTTTCATGCATTAAAATTGTGGAGTAACTTGAAATTTTACATTCAGCTTGTGGTTAAATGGCTGTTAAGATGATCTTCTTTGCAGTTTTTTCATATAGCTTTTAGGTGCAACAACAGTAAAATGGCCAGACTCTTACTGTATAATGTTTTAATAAGAGAGGTTAATTAAATAAGTTTAATTTCATCATACCCCTTTTCGGACATAAGCTCTAAATTATACATATAGCATTTATATATGTAATTGGGGGGCCACATGCCGAAGGCATGGCCCACCTACTACTATTGCACATATTTATTCCGCGTATTATTGGGGGGCCACATGCCGAAGGCATGGCCCACCTACTACTATTGCACATATTTATTCCGCGTATTATTATTGGGGGGCCACATGCCGAAGGCATGGCCCACCTACTACTATTGCACATATTTATTCCGCGTATTATTGGGGGGCCACATGCCGAAGGCATGGCCCACCTACTACTATTGCACATATTTATTCCGCGTATTATTGGGGGGCCACATGCCGAAGGCATGGCCCACCTACTACTATTGCACATATTTATTCCGCGTATTATTATTGGGGGGCCACATGCCGAAGGCATGGCCCACCTACTACTATTGCACATATTTATTCCGCGTATTATTATTATTGGGGGGCCACATGCCGAAGGCATGGCCCACCTACTACTATTGCACATATTTATTCCGCGTATTATTATTATTATTATAATTCTCCCGTATACCCAAAACTTCGGCACCTAACTAGTCCCGCACGGTTTGGCGGATCGGGCCCAAAGTTGGCACACGCGTCGGGACCAATGGGGTGATGTGTGCTTGTATAAAACTTTCTCATTAGTCCGAAGGTTTGCGAATTATTAGCGAAAACGTCGCAAAAAAATCCCATAGGAAATGAATGGGGAGAGGAAAAAAAAAGCATAAAAAACAGCACTTCACTGTGTCGGCATACATTCACCTAGAAAAACAGTTTGAAGCTCAGTTTGTAGATAAATCCTTCGTCTATTTAAAACTGAAGACGGTATGTTGATAACTGCTACGGTTTTTGTATAATCAGACCTCAAGCGCCACAAAGTTTTAGCAAAATCCAGCCTGCTAGAGTGGAGCAACTGAAAAGCTAGAGTGTGAGGCAGGCGTTTTTTAAACACAAAAAAACATTTTAAACTCGCCCTCACGGCCACATATTTATAGCTAGAGTCACCATTTTTGGTCAGTTTGTAGACTGAAATCTCTGGACCCACACAATATCTTCGGAATTACGGTAGGATTAATACTTTTCCTTAAAAACCCTCCAGACCGACCTAAAGTCGATGAAAATCAGAGCCGTTTTTCATTGGTTTTGGAGCAGAAGAGGGGAGAAAAACGAATCAGACTATGTGTTTTAAACTCGTCATAAATATTTTTCTGAATGACACACATACACCAAAGTTGGCATAGTTGGAGTCGAAGGATGACTGACGCTCACGGTGAAAAAATTTTTTGAATAACTCATACGGTTTTTGCTCAGCAGTCGTTTGTTCGGAGGACATTTTAAGCACCTGAAAGCTGAGTGACAGTGACCTGCTGCAGCTAGCTCAATTAGAAGCTTAGGTGTGATGAAACGTTTTTTCTTTTTCTTTCTCTTCCCATTCAGTTTGTAGATGACCTACAGCCATGAAAGTTACTCCAATCGAAGACAAGATATAGCTGTCGCTTAGATAAAAAGAATTTTTCAGATACCTTTTACGGTTTTTACTCAGCAGTCGTTTGTTCGGAGGGGTGCTTTAGCAGCTAAAAGGTGAGTGAGAGTGAGGTCCTGCAGTTAAAAGAAAGGGAGGAGCAGGTGGGCCAACCATTTTGTTTGTGCTTCGTTTTGGGTTGTGAAAGACCTACAGACATGAAGGTTACCCCAGTCTGAGACAAAGGATAGATGTTGCTTTCACTGAAAGAATTTTTCAGATATCTTTTACGGTTTTTGCTCAGCAGTCGTTTGTTCGGAGGGTAAGCACCTGGAAGCTAGCTGACAGTTAGCTTCTGCAGCAGCCTGCTAGAGTGCAGCTGCTGAAATCTTAGTGTGAGGCGGCCATTTTTTTCAGATCAAACATCTTATTCTCGCCCTCACGGCCACATATTTGGAGCTACAGTCACCATTTTTGGTCAGTTTGTAGACTGAAACCTCTGGACTCACACAATGTCTTCGGAATTACGGTAGGATTAATACTTTTCCTTAAAAACCCTCCAGACCAACCTAAAGTCGATGAGAGTTTCAGCCTTTCTCTATTCTTTTTGAGCTGAAGATGGGAGAGAAACGAATCAGACTATGTGTTTTCAACTCGTCATAAATATTTTTCTGAATGACACACATACACCAAAGTTGGTATAGTGTGAGTCGAAGGATTGCTGATGCTCATGGTGAAAATGTTTTTTGAATAACTCATACGGTTTTTGATCAGTAGTCGTTTGTTCGGTGCCGTTCTTCCCATACAAAAAAGCCTGGGAAGAAGAAACCAATAGTGAGTGCAGCTGTTGTCTGTGTCAGTGAGAGGCTCGTTAAGCGTTGTCAAGGTTACCAAGCTTCAAACAGATTTTACCTCTGCTGTTTTAAACAGCACATATTAATCTAATGGAGGGTGAAAGGACTGATTTAACATTGGGAAATGGATACTATATGACTGCTGTACATGACACTTCCCTTGCCACTCAGCACTGATAGACTTTCAAAATAAGACTCCAGGGACCCTACAAAATAAAAGCCTCTATATTTTTTACATATATTTATTGCTCTATATGGCTCAACATTATGACCCAAACTCAACCCCGTTTTAGAGAATAGACTCTAGGAGACTGTTTAAAACACACCCTATAGCAAATTTCAAAATAAAAGCCTCCCATTTCCGCTTCATCTACTGCCCTAATAACATGGAAAAAGAGTGATTTAACGATTGGAAAGTAATCAACTATCATTGACGGGTCTGAACATTTTCTATAAACACAACTCTGTTGGACTTTCAAAATAAGACTCCAGGGACCCTACAAAATAAAAGCCTCTAGATTATAGTAATGCATTAATTGATGCAAATGGCTCAACATTATGACCCAAACTCTTCCAGGTTGTTTTTATTAGACTCTAGTGACCTTTTCAAAACACACCCCAGAGCAAATTTCACAATAAAAGTCTCCCATTTACTCTGTAATACAGCAACTATTCACCTAATAACATGGAAAACCAGTGATTTAACATTTGGAAATGGATTCTATATCACTGCTGGGCGTGACCCATCTTTTGATGCACATTCATGATAGACTTTCAAAATAAGACTACAAGGACTCTACAGAATAAAAGCCTCTTCCTTATACACACTCATACATTCTGGCATATTGCTCATTGCCATTGGTGATTTCATCACTGCAATGGCTCTTAGAAGGCGGGCGGAGCCCGCCAATGGTAACAGGCGGGCGGAGCCCGCCAAAGGTGATTACATCACTGCAATGGCTCTTAGCAGGCGGGCGGAGCCCGCCATTGGTGATTTCATCACTGCAATGGCTCTTAGAAGGCGGGCAGAGCCCGCCATTGGTGATTTTTTTCTTCACTGAGATGGCTCCTAGCAGGCGGGCGAAGCCCGCCAACTGGGCTTTACCCACTGTGTTTCAATATGGACAACCCATATTACCCTTGTGCATCATACTCTGTGCACGTCTATTTCCCAGATTTCAGCACAAGTGGCACACAGCTCTCTTTGCCCATGAACTTGCCCTCTTTCCTTCCCTCAGCAGCCCTCAAAGGCGTAAGCAGTTGGTCTGGGGAGCCCCGACGTCACTTGCCAGGGCCGTATTGGCCCGGTTCCCCAGACGGGCAGTAGGTGGCCCCCCTCAAAATTTCTTTAGAAATTTTCTAGTTGGGGGGCCACATGCCGAAGGCATGGCCCACCTACTACTATTGCACATATTTATTCCGCGTATTATTATTATTGGGGGGCCACATGCCGAAGGCATGGCCCACCTACTACTATTGCACATATTTATTCCGCGTATTATTGGGGGGCCACATGCCGAAGGCATGGCCCACCTACTACTATTGCACATATTTATTCCGCGTATTATTATTGGGGGGCCACATGCCGAAGGCATGGCCCACCTACTACTATTGCACATATTTATTCCGCGTATTATTGGGGGGCCACATGCCGAAGGCATGGCCCACCTACTACTATTGCACATATTTATTCCGCGTATTATTGGGGGGCCACATGCCGAAGGCATGGCCCACCTACTACTATTGCACATATTTATTCCGCGTATTATTATTATTATAATTCTCCCGTATACCCAAAACTTCGGCACGTAACTAGTCCCGCACGGTTTGGCGGATCGGGCCCAAAGTTGGCACACGCGTCGGGACCAATGGGGTGATGTGTGCTTGTATAAAACTTTCTCATTAGTCCGAAGGTTTGCGAATTATTAGCGAAAACGTCGCAAAAAAATCCCATAGGAAATGAATGGGGAGAGGAAAAAAAAAGCATAAAAAACAGCACTTCACTGTGTCGCCATACATTCACCTAGAAAAACAGTTTGAAGCTCAGTTTGTAGATAAATCCTTCGTCTATTTAAAACTGAAGACGGTATGTTGATAACTGCTACGGTTTTTGTATAATCAGACCTCAAGCGCCACAAAGTTTTAGCAAAATCCAGCCTGCTAGAGTGGAGCAACTGAAAAGCTAGAGTGTGAGGCAGGCGTTTTTTAAACACAAAAAAACATTTTAAACTCGCCCTCACGGCCACATATTTATAGCTAGAGTCACCATTTTTGGTCAGTTTGTAGACTGAAATCTCTGGACCCACACAATATCTTCGGAATTACGGTAGGATTAATACTTTTCCTTAAAAACCCTCCAGACCGACCTAAAGTCGATGAAAATCAGAGCCGTTTTTCATTGGTTTTGGAGCAGAAGAGGGGAGAAAAACGAATCAGACTATGTGTTTTAAACTCGTCATAAATATTTTTCTGAATGACACACATACACCAAAGTTGGCATAGTTGGAGTCGAAGGATGACTGACGCTCACGGTGAAAAAATTTTTTGAATAACTCATACGGTTTTTGCTCAGCAGTCGTTTGTTCGGAGGACATTTTAAGCACCTGAAAGCTGAGTGACAGTGACCTGCTGCAGCTAGCTCAATTAGAAGCTTAGGTGTGATGAAACGTTTTTTCTTTTTCTTTCTCTTCCCATTCAGTTTGTAGATGACCTACAGCCATGAAAGTTACTCCAATTGAAGACAAGATATAGCTGTCGCTTAGATAAAAAGAATTTTTCAGATACCTTTTACGGTTTTTACTCAGCAGTCGTTTGTTCGGAGGGGTGCTTTAGCAGCTAAAAGGTGAGTGAGAGTGAGGTCCTGCAGTTCAAACAAAGGGAGGAGCAGGTGGGCCAACCATTTTGTTTGTGCTTCGTTTTGGGTTGTGAAAGACCTACAGACATGAAGGTTACCCCAGTCTGAGACAAAGGATAGATGTTGCTTTCACTGAAAGAATTTTTCAGATATCTTTTACGGTTTTTGCTCAGCAGTCGTTTGTTCGGAGGGTAAGCACCTGGAAGCTAGCTGACAGTTAGCTTCTGCAGCAGCCTGCTAGAGTGCAGCTGCTGAAATTTAGTGTGAGGCGGCCATTTTTTTAAGATCAAACATCTTATTCTCGCCCTCACGGCCACATATTTGGAGCTACAGTCACCATTTTTGGTCAGTTTGTAGACTGAAACCTCTGGACTCACACAATGTCTTCGGAATTACGGTAGGATTAATACTTTGCCTTAAAAACCCTCCAGACCAACCTAAAGTGGATGAGAGTTTCAGCCTTTCTCCATTCTTTTTGAGCTGAAGATGGGAGAAAAACGAATCAGACTATGTGTTTTCAACTCGTCATAAATATTTTTCTGAATGACACACATACACCAAAGTTGGTATAGTTGGAGTCGAAGGATTGCTGATGCTCATGGTGAAAATGTTTTTTGAATAACTCATACGGTTTTTGATCAGTAGTCGTTTGTTCGGTGCCGTTCTTCCCATACAAAAAAGCCTGGGAAGAAGAAACCAATAGTGAGTGCAGCTGTTGTCTGTGTCAGTGAGAGGCTCGTTAAGCGTTGTCAAGGTTACCAAGCTTCAAACAGATTTTACCTCTGCTGTTTTAAACAGCACATATTAATCTAATGGAGGGTGAAAGGACTGATTTAACATTGGGAAATGGATACTATATGACTGCTGTACATGACACTTCCCTTGCCACTCAGCACTGATAGACTTTCAAAATAAGACTCCAGGGACCCTACAAAATAAAAGCCTCTATATTTTTTACATATATTTATTGCTCTATATGGCTCAACATTATGACCCAAACTCAACCCCGTTTTAGAGAATAGACTCTAGGAGACTGTTTAAAACACACCCTATAGCAAATTTCAAAATAAAAGCCTCCCATTTCCGCTTCATCTACTGCCCTAATAACATGGAAAAAGAGTGATTTAACGATTGGAAAGTAATCAACTATCATTGACGGGTCTGAACATTTTCTATAAACACAACTCTGTTGGACTTTCAAAATAAGACTCCAGGGACCCTACAAAATAAAAGCCTCTAGATTATAGTAATGCATTAATTGATGCAAATGGCTCAACATTATGACCCAAACTCTTCCAGGTTGTTTTTATTAGACTCTAGTGACCTTTTCAAAACACACCCCAGAGCAAATTTCACAATAAAAGTCTCCCATTTACTCTGTAATACAGCAACTATTCACCTAATAACATGGAAAACCAGTGATTTAACATTTGGAAATGGATTCTATATCACTGCTGGGCGTGACCCATCTTTTGATGCACATTCATGATAGACTTTCAAAATAAGACTACAAGGACTCTACAGAATAAAAGCCTCTTCCTTATACACACTCATACATTCTGGCATATTGCTCATTGCCATTGGTGATTTCATCACTGCAATGGCTCTTAGAAGGCGGGCGGAGCCCGCCAATGGTAACAGGCGGGCGGAGCCCGCCAAAGGTGATTACATCACTGCAATGGCTCTTAGCAGGCGGGCGGAGCCCGCCATTGGTGATTTCATCACTGCAATGGCTCTTAGAAGGCGGGCAGAGCCCGCCATTGGTGATTTTTTTCTTCACTGAGATGGCTCCTAGCAGGCGGGCGAAGCCCGCCAACTGGGCTTTACCCACTGTGTTTCAATATGGACAACCCATATTACCCTTGTGCATCATACTCTGTGCACGTCTATTTCCCAGATTTCAGCACAAGTGGCACACAGCTCTCTTTGCCCATGAACTTGCCCTCTTTCCTTCCCTCAGCAGCCCTCAAAGGCGTAAGCAGTTGGTCTGGGGAGCCCCGACGTCACTTGCCAGGGCCGTATTGGCCCGGTTCCCCAGACGGGCAGTAGGTGGCCCCCCTCAAAATTTCTTTAGAAATTTTCTAGTTATTATTATTATAATTCTCCCGTATACCCAAAACTTCGGCGCGTAACTAGTCCCGCACGGTTTGGCGGATCGGGCCCAAAGTTGGCACACGCGTCGGGACCAATGGGGTGATGTGTGCTTGTATAAAACTTTCTCATTAGTCCGAAGGTTTGCGAATTATTAGCGAAAACGTCGCAAAAAAATCCCATAGGAAATGAATGGGGAGAGGAAAAAAAAAGCATAAAAAACAGCACTTCACTGTGTCGGCATACATTCACCTAGAAAAACAGTTTGAAGCTCAGTTTGTAGATAAATCCTTCGTCTATTTAAAACTGAAGACGGTATGTTGATAACTGCTACGGTTTTTGTATAATCAGACCTCAAGCGCCACAAAGTTTTAGCAAAATCCAGCCTGCTAGAGTGGAGCAACTGAAAAGCTAGAGTGTGAGGCAGGCGTTTTTTAAACACAAAAAAACATTTTAAACTCGCCCTCACGGCCACATATTTATAGCTAGAGTCACCATTTTTGGTCAGTTTGTAGACTGAAATCTCTGGACCCACACAATATCTTCGGAATTACGGTAGGATTAATACTTTTCCTTAAAAACCCTCCAGACCGACCTAAAGTCGATGAAAATCAGAGCCGTTTTTCATTGGTTTTGGAGCAGAAGAGGGGAGAAAAACGAATCAGACTATGTGTTTTAAACTCGTCATAAATATTTTTCTGAATGACACACATACACCAAAGTTGGCATAGTTGGAGTCGAAGGATGACTGACGCTCACGGTGAAAAAATTTTTTGAATAACTCATACGGTTTTTGCTCAGCAGTCGTTTGTTTGGAGGACATTTTAAGCACCTGAAAGCTGAGTGACAGTGACCTGCTGCAGCTAGCTCAATTAGAAGCTTATGTGTGATGAAACGTTTTTTCTTTTTCTTTCTCTTCCCATTCAGTTTGTAGATGACCTACAGCCATGAAAGTTACTCCAATCGAAGACAAGATATAGCTGTCGCTTAGATAAAAAGAATTTTTCAGATACCTTTTACGGTTTTTACTCAGCAGTCGTTTGTTCGGAGGGGTGCTTTAGCAGCTAAAAGGTGAGTGAGAGTGAGGTCCTGCAGTTAAAAGAAAGGGAGGAGCAGGTGGGCCAACCATTTTGTTTGTGCTTCGTTTTGGGTTGTGAAAGACCTACAGACATGAAGGTTACCCCAGTCTGAGACAAAGGATAGATGTTGCTTTCACTGAAAGAATTTTTCAGATATCTTTTACGGTTTTTGCTCAGCAGTCGTTTGTTCGGAGGGTAAGCACCTGGAAGCTAGCTGACAGTTAGCTTCTGCAGCAGCCTGCTAGAGTGCAGCTGCTGAAATCTTAGTGTGAGGCGGCCATTTTTTTCAGATCAAACATCTTATTCTCGCCCTCACGGCCACATATTTGGAGCTACAGTCACCATTTTTGGTCAGTTTGTAGACTGAAACCTCTGGACTCACACAATGTCTTCGGAATTACGGTAGGATTAATACTTTTCCTTAAAAACCCTCCAGACCAACCTAAAGTCGATGAGAGTTTCAGCCTTTCTCTATTCTTTTTGAGCTGAAGATGGGAGAGAAACGAATCAGACTATGTGTTTTCAACTCGTCATAAATATTTTTCTGAATGACACACATACACCAAAGTTGGTATAGTTGGAGTCGAAGGATTGCTGATGCTCATGGTGAAAATGTTTTTTGAATAACTCATACGGTTTTTGATCAGTAGTCGTTTGTTCGGTGCCGTTCTTCCCATACAAAAAAGCCTGGGAAGAAGAAACCAATAGTGAGTGCAGCTGTTGTCTGTGTCAGTGAGAGGCTCGTTAAGCGTTGTCAAGGTTACCAAGCTTCAAAGAGATTTTACCTCTGCTGTTTTAAACAGCACATATTAATCTAATGGAGGGTGAAAGGACTGATTTAACATTGGGAAATGGATACTATATGACTGCTGTCCATGACACTTCCCTTGCCACTCAGCACTGATAGACTTTCAAAATAAGACTCCAGGGACCCTACAAAATAAAAGCCTCTATATTTTTTACATATATTTATTGCCCTATATGGCTCAACATTATGACCCAAACTCAACCCCGTTTTAGAGAAAAGACTCTAGGAGACTGTTTAAAACACACCCTATAGCAAATTTCAAAATAAAAGCCTCCCATTTCCGCTTCATCTACTGCCCTAATAACATGGAAAAAGAGTGATTTAACGATTGGAAACTAATCAACTATCATTGACGGGTCTGAACATTTTCTATAAACACAACTCTGTTGGACTTTCAAAATAAGACTCCAGCGACCCTACAAAATAAAAGCCTCTAGATTATACTAATGCATTAATTGATGCAAATGGCTCAACATTATGACCCAAACTCTTCCAGGTTGTTTTTATTAGACTCTAGTGACCTTTTCAAAACACACCCCAGAGCAAATTTCACAATAAAAGTCTCCCATTTACTCTGTAATACAGCAACTATTCACCTAATAACATGGAAAACCAGTGATTTAACATTTGGAAATGGATTCTATATCACTGCTGGGCGTGACCCATCTTTTGATGCACATTCATGATAGACTTTCAAAATAAGACTACAAGGACTCTACAGAATAAAAGCCTCTTCCTTATACACACTCATACATTCTGGCATATTGCTCATTGCCATTGGTGATTTCATCACTGCAATGGCTCTTAGAAGGCGGGCGGAGCCCGCCAATGGTAACAGGCGGGCGGAGCCCGCCAAAGGTGATTACATCACTGCAATGGCTCTTAGCAGGCGGGCGGAGCCCGCCATTGGTGATTTCATCACTGCAATGGCTCTTAGAAGGCGGGCAGAGCCCGCCATTGGTGATTTTTTTCTTCACTGAGATGGCTCCTAGCAGGCGGGCGAAGCCCGCCAACTGGGCTTTACCCACTGTGTTTCAATATGGACAACCCATATTACCCTTGTGCATCATACGCTGTGCACGTCTATTTCCCAGATGTCAGCACAAGTGGCACACAGCTCTCTTTGCCCATGAACTTGCCCTCTTTCCTTCCCTCAGCAGCCCTCAAAGGCGTAAGCAGTTGGTCTGGGGAGCCCCGACGTCACTTGCCAGGGCCGTATTGGCCCGGTTCCCAAGACGGGCAGTAGGTGGCCCCCCTCAAAATTTCTTTAGAAATTTTCTAGTTATTATTATAATTCTCCCGTATACCCAAAACTTCGGCGCGTAACTAGTCCCGCACGGTTTGGCGGATCGGGCCCAAAGTTGGCACACGCGTCGGGACCAATGGGGTGATGTGTGCTTGTATAAAACTTTCTCATTAGTCCGAAGGTTTGCGAATTATTAGCGAAAACGTCGCAAAAAAATCCCATAGGAAATGAATGGGGAGAGGAAAAAAAAAGCATAAAAAACAGCACTTCACTGTGTCGGCATACATTCACCTAGAAAAACAGTTTGAAGCTCAGTTTGTAGATAAATCCTTCGTCTATTTAAAACTGAAGACGGTATGTTGATAACTGCTACGGTTTTTGTATAATCAGACCTCAAGCGCCACAAAGTTTTAGCAAAATCCAGCCTGCTAGAGTGGAGCAACTGAAAAGCTAGAGTGTGAGGCAGGCGTTTTTTAAACACAAAAAAACATTTTAAACTCGCCCTCACGGCCACATATTTATAGCTAGAGTCACCATTTTTGGTCAGTTTGTAGACTGAAATCTCTGGACCCACACAATATCTTCGGAATTACGGTAGGATTAATACTTTTCCTTAAAAACCCTCCAGACCGACCTAAAGTCGATGAAAATCAGAGCCGTTTTTCATTGGTTTTGGAGCAGAAGAGGGGAGAAAAACGAATCCGACTATGTGTTTTAAACTCGTCATAAATATTTTTCTGAATGACACACATACACCAAAGTTGGCATAGTTGGAGTCGAAGGATGACTGACGCTCACGGTGAAAAAATTTTTTGAATAACTCATACGGTTTTTGCTCAGCAGTCGTTTGTTCGGAGGACATTTTAAGCACCTGAAAGCTGAGTGACAGTGACCTGCTGCAGCTAGCTCAATTAGAAGCTTAGGTGTGATGAAACGTTTTTTCTTTTTCTTTCTCTTCCCATTCAGTTTGTAGATGACCTACAGCCATGAAAGTTACTCCAATTGAAGACAAGATATAGCTGTCGCTTAGATAAAAAGAATTTTTCAGATACCTTTTACGGTTTTTACTCAGCAGTCGTTTGTTCGGAGGGGTGCTTTAGCAGCTAAAAGGTGAGTGAGAGTGAGGTCCTGCAGTTCAAACAAAGGGAGGAGCAGGTGGGCCAACCATTTTGTTTGTGCTTCGTTTTGGGTTGTGAAAGACCTACAGACATGAAGGTTACCCCAGTCTGAGACAAAGGATAGATGTTGCTTTCACTGAAAGAATTTTTCAGATATCTTTTACGGTTTTTGCTCAGCAGTCGTTTGTTCGGAGGGTAAGCACCTGGAAGCTAGCTGACAGTTAGCTTCTGCAGCAGCCTGCTAGAGTGCAGCTGCTGAAATCTTAGTGTGAGGCGGCCATTTTTTAAGATCAAACATCTTATTCTCGCCCTCACGGCCACATATTTGGAGCTACAGTCACCATTTTTGGTCAGTTTGTAGACTGAAACCTCTGGACTCACACAATGTCTTCGGAATTACGGTAGGATTAATACTTTGCCTTAAAAACCCTCCAGACCAACCTAAAGTGGATGAGAGTTTCAGCCTTTCTCCATTCTTTTTGAGCTGAAGATGGGAGAAAAACGAATCAGACTATGTGTTTTCAACTCGTCATAAATATTTTTCTGAATGACACACATACACCAAAGTTGGTATAGTTGGAGTCGAAGGATTGCTGATGCTCATGGTGAAAATGTTTTTTGAATAACTCATACGGTTTTTGATCAGTAGTCGTTTGTTCGGTGCCGTTCTTCCCATACAAAAAAGCCTGGGAAGAAGAAACCAATAGTGAGTGCAGCTGTTGTCTGTGTCAGTGAGAGGCTCGTTAAGCGTTGTCAAGGTTACCAAGCTTCAAACAGATTTTACCTCTGCTGTTTTAAACAGCACATATTAATCTAATGGAGGGTGAAAGCACTGATTTAACATTGGGAAATGGATACTATATGACTGCCGTCCATGACACTTCCCTTGCCACTCAGCACTGATAGACTTTCAAAATAAGACTCCAGGGACCCTTCAAAATAAAAGCCTCTATATTTTTTACATATATTTATTGCCCTATATGGCTCAACATTATGACCCAAACTCAACCCCATTTTAGAGAATAGACTCTAGGAGACTGTTTAAAACACACCCTATGGCAAATTTCAAAATAAAAGCCTCCCATTTCCGCTTCATCTACTGCCCTAATAAAATGGAAAAAGAGTGATTTAACGATTGGAAAGTCATCAACTATCATTGATGGGTCTGAACATTTTCTCTAAACACAACTCTGTTGGACTTTCAAAATAAGACTCCAGGGACCCTACAAAATAAAAGCCTCTAGATTATACTAATGCATTAATTGATGCAAATGGCTCAACATTATGACCCAAACTCTTCCAGGTTGTTTTTATTAGACTCTAGTGACCTTTTCAAAACACACCCCAGAGCAAATTTCACAATAAAAGTCCCCCATTTACTCTGTAATACAGGAACTATTCACCTAATAACATGGAAAACCAGTGATTTAACATTTGGAAATGGATTCTATATCACTGCTGGGCATGACCCATCTATAGATGCACTTCCATGATAGACTTTCAAAATAAGACTACAGGGACTCTACAAAATAAAAGCCTCTTCCTTATACACACTCATACATTCTGGCATATTGCTTATAGCCATTTGTAATTTCATCACTGCAATGGCTCTTAGAAGGCGGGCGGAGCCCGCCATTGGTGATTTCATCACTGCAATGGCTGTTAGGAGGCGGGCGGAGCCCGCCAATGGTGATTTTTTTCATCACTGCAATGGCTCCTAGCAGGCGGGCGGAGCCCGCCATTGGTGATTTCATCACTGCAATGGCTCTTAGCAGGCGGGCAATGCCCGCCATTGGGGATTTTTTTCATCGCTGCAAGGGCTCCTAGCAGGCGGGCGGAGCCCACCAACTGAGCTTTACCCACTGCGGTTCAATATGGACAACCCATATTACCCTTGTGCATCATACGCTGTGCACGTCTATTACCCAGATTTCAGCACAGGTGGCACACAGCTCTCTTTGCCCATGACCTAGCCCTCTTTCCTTCCCTCAGCAGCCCTCAAAGGCATAAGCAGTTGGTCTGGGGAGCCCCGACATCACTTGCCAGGGCCGTATTGGCCCGGTTCCCCAGACGGGCAGTAGGTGGCCCCCCTCAAAATTTCTTTAGAAATTTTCTAGTTATTATAATTCTCCCGTATACCCAAAACTTCGGCGCGTAACTAGTCCCGCACGGTTTGGCGGATCGGGCCCAAAGTTGGCACACGCGTCGGGACCAATGGGGTGATGTGTGCTTGTATAAAACTTTCTCATTAGTCCGAAGGTTTGCGAATTATTAGCGAAAACGTCGCAAAAAAATCCCATAGGAAATGAATGGGGAGAGGAAAAAAAAAGCATAAAAAACAGCACTTCACTGTGTCGGCATACATTCACCTAGAAAAACAGTTTGAAGCTCAGTTTGTAGATAAATCCTTCGTCTATTTAAAACTGAAGACGGTATGTTGATAACTGCTACGGTTTTTGTATAATCAGACCTCAAGCGCCACAAAGTTTTAGCAAAATCCAGCCTGCTAGAGTGGAGCAACTGAAAAGCTAGAGTGTGAGGCAGGCGTTTTTTAAACACAAAAAAACATTTTAAACTCGCCCTCACGGCCACATATTTATAGCTAGAGTCACCATTTTTGGTCAGTTTGTAGACTGAAATCTCTGGACCCACACAATATCTTCGGAATTACGGTAGGATTAATACTTTTCCTTAAAAACCCTCCAGACCGACCTAAAGTCGATGAAAATCAGAGCCGTTTTTCATTGGTTTTGGAGCAGAAGAGGGGAGAAAAACGAATCCGACTATGTGTTTTAAACTCGTCATAAATATTTTTCTGAATGACACACATACACCAAAGTTGGCATAGTTGGAGTCGAAGGATGACTGACGCTCACGGTGAAAAAATTTTTTGAATAACTCATACGGTTTTTGCTCAGCAGTCGTTTGTTCGGAGGACATTTTAAGCACCTGAAAGCTGAGTGACAGTGACCTGCTGCAGCTAGCTCAATTAGAAGCTTAGGTGTGATGAAACGTTTTTTCTTTTTCTTTCTCTTCCCATTCAGTTTGTAGATGACCTACAGCCATGAAAGTTACTCCAATCGAAGACAAGATATAGCTGTCGCTTAGATAAAAAGAATTTTTCAGATACCTTTTACGGTTTTTACTCAGCAGTCGTTTGTTCGGAGGGGTGCTTTAGCAGCTAAAAGGTGAGTGAGAGTGAGGTCCTGCAGTTAAAAGAAAGGGAGGAGCAGGTGGGCCAACCATTTTGTTTTTGCTTCGTTTTGGGTTGTGAAAGACCTACAGACATGAAGGTTACCCCAGTCTGAGACAAAGGATAGATGTTGCTTTCACTGAAAGAATTTTTCAGATACCTTTTACGGTTTTTGCTCAGCAGTCGTTTGTTCGGAGGGTAAGCACCTGGAAGCTAGCTGACAGTTAGCTTCTGCAGCAGCCTGCTAGAGTGCAGCTGCTGAAATCTTAGTGTGAGGCGGCCATTTTTTTAAGATCAAACATCTTATTCTCGCCCTCACGGCCACATATTTGGAGCTACAGTCACCATTTTTGGTCAGTTTGTAGACTGAAACCTCTGGACTCACACAATGTCTTCGGAATTACGGTAGGATTAATACTTTTCCTTAAAAACCCTCCAGACCAACCTAAAGTCGATGAGTTTCAGCCTTTCTCCATTCTTTTTAAGCTGAAGATGGGAGAAAAACGAATCAGACTATGTGTTTTCAACTCGTCATAAATATTTTTCTGAATGACACACATACACCAAAGTTGGTATAGTTGGAGTCGAAGGATTGCTGATGCTCATGGTGAAAATGTTTTTTGAATAACTCATACGGTTTTTGATCAGTAGTCGTTTGTTCGGTGCCGTTCTTCCCATACAAAAAAGCCTGGGAAGAAGAAACCAATAGTGAGTGCAGCTGTTGTCTGTGTCAGTGAGAGGCTCGTTAAGCGTTGTCAAGGTTACCAAGCTTCAAACAGATTTTACCTCTGCTGTTTTAAACAGCACATATTAATCTAATGGAGGGTGAAAGGACTGATTTAACATTGGGAAATGGATACTATATGACTGCTGTACATGACACTTCCCTTGCCACTCAGCACTGATAGACTTTCAAAATAAGACTCCAGGGACCCTACAAAATAAAAGCCTCTATATTTTTTACATATATTTATTGCTCTATATGGCTCAACATTATGACCCAAACTCAACCCCGTTTTAGAGAATAGACTCTAGGAGACTGTTTAAAACACACCCTATAGCAAATTTCAAAATAAAAGCCTCCCATTTCCGCTTCATCTACTGCCCTAATAACATGGAAAAAGAGTGATTTAACGATTGGAAAGTAATCAACTATCATTGACGGGTCTGAACATTTTCTATAAACACAACTCTGTTGGACTTTCAAAATAAGACTCCAGGGACCCTACAAAATAAAAGCCTCTAGATTATAGTAATGCATTAATTGATGCAAATGGCTCAACATTATGACCCAAACTCTTCCAGGTTGTTTTTATTAGACTCTAGTGACCTTTTCAAAACACACCCCAGAGCAAATTTCACAATAAAAGTCTCCCATTTACTCTGTAATACAGCAACTATTCACCTAATAACATGGAAAACCAGTGATTTAACATTTGGAAATGGATTCTATATCACTGCTGGGCGTGACCCATCTTTTGATGCACATTCATGATAGACTTTCAAAATAAGACTACAAGGACTCTACAGAATAAAAGCCTCTTCCTTATACACACTCATACATTCTGGCATATTGCTCATTGCCATTGGTGATTTCATCACTGCAATGGCTCTTAGAAGGCGGGCGGAGCCCGCCAATGGTAACAGGCGGGCGGAGCCCGCCAAAGGTGATTACATCACTGCAATGGCTCTTAGCAGGCGGGCGGAGCCCGCCATTGGTGATTTCATCACTGCAATGGCTCTTAGAAGGCGGGCAGAGCCCGCCATTGGTGATTTTTTTCTTCACTGAGATGGCTCCTAGCAGGCGGGCGAAGCCCGCCAACTGGGCTTTACCCACTGTGTTTCAATATGGACAACCCATATTACCCTTGTGCATCATACTCTGTGCACGTCTATTTCCCAGATTTCAGCACAAGTGGCACACAGCTCTCTTTGCCCATGAACTTGCCCTCTTTCCTTCCCTCAGCAGCCCTCAAAGGCGTAAGCAGTTGGTCTGGGGAGCCCCGACGTCACTTGCCAGGGCCGTATTGGCCCGGTTCCCCAGACGGGCAGTAGGTGGCCCCCCTCAAAATTTCTTTAGAAATTTTCTAGTTATTATTATAATTCTCCCGTATACCCAAAACTTCGGCACGTAACTAGTCCCGCACGGTTTGGCGGATCGGGCCCAAAGTTGGCACACGCGTCGGGACCAATGGGGTGATGTGTGCTTGTATAAAACTTTCTCATTAGTCCGAAGGTTTGCGAATTATTAGCGAAAACGTCGCAAAAAAATCCCATAGGAAATGAATGGGGAGAGGAAAAAAAAAGCATAAAAAACAGCACTTCACTGTGTCGGCATACATTCACCTAGAAAAACAGTTTGAAGCTCAGTTTGTAGATAAATCCTTCGTCTATTTAAAACTGAAGACGGTATGTTGATAACTGCTACGGTTTTTGTATAATCAGACCTCAAGCGCCACAAAGTTTTAGCAAAATCCAGCCTGCTAGAGTGGAGCAACTGAAAAGCTAGAGTGTGAGGCAGGCGTTTTTTAAACACAAAAAAACATTTTAAACTCGCCCTCACGGCCACATATTTATAGCTAGAGTCACCATTTTTGGTCAGTTTGTAGACTGAAATCTCTGGACCCACACAATATCTTCGGAATTACGGTAGGATTAATACTTTTCCTTAAAAACCCTCCAGACCGACCTAAAGTCGATGAAAATCAGAGCCGTTTTTCATTGGTTTTGGAGCAGAAGAGGGGAGAAAAACGAATCAGACTATGTGTTTTAAAGTCGTCATAAATATTTTTCTGAATGACACACATACACCAAAGTTGGCATAGTTGGAGTCGAAGGATGACTGACGCTCACGGTGAAAAATTTTTTTGAATAACTCATACGGTTTTTGCTCAGCAGTCGTTTGTTCGGAGGACATTTTAAGCACCTGAAAGCTGAGTGACAGTGACCTGCTGCAGCTAGCTCAATTAGAAGCTTAGGTGTGATGAAACGTTTTTTCTTTTTCTTTCTCTTCCCATTCAGGTTGTAGATGACCTACAGCCATGAAAGTTACTCCAATTGAAGACAAGATATAGCTGTCGCTTAGATAAAAAGAATTTTTCAGATACCTTTTACGGTTTTTACTCAGCAGTCGTTTGTTCGGAGGGGTGCTTTAGCAGCTAAAAGGTCAGTGAGAGTGAGGTCCTGCAGTTCAAACAAAGGGAGGAGCAGGTGGGCCAACCATTTTGTTTGTGCTTCGTTTTGGGTTGTGAAAGACCTACAGACATGAAGGTTACCCCAGTCTGAGACAAAGGATAGATGTTGCTTTCACTTAAAGAATTTTTCAGATACCTTTTACGGTTTTTGCTCAGCAGTCGTTTGTTCGGAGGGTAAGCACCTGGAAGCTAGCTGACAGTTAGCTTCTGCAGCAGCCTGCTAGAGTGCAGCTGCTGAAATCTTAGTGTGAGGCGGCCATTTTTTTAAGATCAAACATCTTATTCTCGCCCTCACGGCCACATATTTGGAGCTACAGTCACCATTTTTGGTCAGTTTGTAGACTGAAACCTCTGGACTCACACAATGTCTTCGGAATTACGGTAGGATTAATACTTTTCCTTAAAAACCCTCCAGACCAACCTAAAGTCGATGAGAGTTTCAGCCTTTCTCTATTCTTTTTGAGCTGAAGATGGGAGAGAAACGAATCAGACTATGTGTTTTCAACTGGTCATAAATATTTTTCTGAATGACACACATACACCAAAGTTGGTATAGTTGGAGTCGAAGGATTGCTGATGCTCATGGTGAAAATGTTTTTTGAATAACTCATACGGTTTTTGATCAGTAGTCGTTTGTTCGGTGCCGTTCTTCCCATACAAAAAAGCCTGGGAAGAAGAAACCAATAGTGAGTGCAGCTGTTGTCTGTGTCAGTGAGAGGCTCGTTAAGCGTTGTCAAGGTTACCAAGCTTCAAACAGATTTTACCTCTGCTGTTTTAAACAGCACATATTAATCTAATGGAGGGTGAAAGGACTGATTTAACATTGGGAAATGGATACTATATGACTGCTGTCCATGACACTTCCCTTGCCACTCAGCACTGATAGACTTTCAAAATAAGACTCCAGGGACCCTACAAAATAAAAGCCTCTATATTTTTTACATATATTTATTGCCCTATATGGCTCAACATTATGACCCAAACTCAACCCCGTTTTAGAGAATAGACTCTAGGAGACTGTTTAAAACACACCCTATAGCAAATTTCAAAATAAAAGCCTCCCATTTCCGCTTCATCTACTGCCCTAATAACATGGAAAAAGAGTGATTTAACGATTGGAAAGTAATCAACTATCATTGACGGGTCTGAACATTTTCTATAAACACAACTCTGTTGGACTTTCAAAATAAGACTCCAGGGACCCTACAAAATAAAAGCCTCTAGATTATACTAATGCATTAATTGATGCAAATGGCTCAACATTATGACCCAAACTCTTCCAGGTTGTTTTTATTACACTCTAGTGACCTTTTCAAAACACACCCCAGAGCAAATTTCACAATAAAAGTCTCCCATTTACTCTGTAATACAGCAACTATTCACCTAATAACATGGAAAACCAGTGATTTAACATTTGGAAATGGATTCTATATCACTGCTGGGCGTGACCCATCTTTTGATGCACATTCATGATAGACTTTCAAAATAAGACTACAAGGACTCTACAGAATAAAAGCCTCTTCCTTATACACACTCATACATTCTGGCATATTGCTCATTGCCATTGGTGATTTCATCACTGCAATGGCTCTTAGAAGGAGGGCGGAGCCCGCCAATGGTAACAGGCGGGCGGAGCCCGCCAAAGGTGATTACATCACTGCAATGGCTCTTAGCAGGCGGGCGGAGCCCGCCATTGGTGATTTCATCACTGCAATGGCTCTTAGAAGGCGGGCAGAGCCCGCCATTGGTGATTTTTTTCTTCACTGAGATGGCTCCTAGCAGGCGGGCGAAGCCCGCCAACTGGGCTTTACCCACTGTGTTTCAATATGGACAACCCATATTACCCTTGTGCATCATACGCTGTGCACGTCTATTTCCCAGATTTCAGCACAAGTGGCACACAGCTCTCTTTGCCCATGAACTTGCCCTCTTTCCTTCCCTCAGCAGCCCTCAAAGGCGTAAGCAGTTGGTCTGGGGAGCCCCGACGTCACTTGCCAGGGCCGTATTGGCCCGGTTCCCCAGACGGGCAGTAGGTGGCCCCCCTCAAAATTTCTTTAGAAATTTTCTAGTTATTATTATAATTCTCCCGTATACCCAAAACTTCGGCGCGTAACTAGTCCCGCACGGTTTGGCGGATCGGGCCCAAAGTTGGCACACGCGTCGGGACCAATGGGGTGATGTGTGCTTGTATAAAACTTTCTCATTAGTCCGAAGGTTTGCGAATTATTAGCGAAAACGTCGCAAAAAAATCCCATAGGAAATGAATGGGGAGAGGAAAAAAAAAGCATAAAAAACAGCACTTCACTGTGTCGCCATACATTCACCTAGAAAAACAGTTTGAAGCTCAGTTTGTAGATAAATCCTTCGTCTATTTAAAACTGAAGACGGTATGTTGATAACTGCTACGGTTTTTGTATAATCAGACCTCAAGCGCCACAAAGTTTTAGCAAAATCCAGCCTGCTAGAGTGGAGCAACTGAAAAGCTAGAGTGTGAGGCAGGCGTTTTTTAAACACAAAAAAACATTTTAAACTCGCCCTCACGGCCACATATTTATAGCTAGAGTCACCATTTTTGGTCAGTTTGTAGACTGAAATCTCTGGACCCACACAATATCTTCGGAATTACGGTAGGATTAATACTTTTCCTTAAAAACCCTCCAGACCGACCTAAAGTCGATGAAAATCAGAGCCGTTTTTCATTGGTTTTGGAGCAGAAGAGGGGAGAAAAACGAATCCGACTATGTGTTTTAAACTCGTCATAAATATTTTTCTGAATGACACACATACACCAAAGTTGGCATAGTTGGAGTCGAAGGATGACTGACGCTCACGGTGAAAAAATTTTTTGAATAACTCATACGGTTTTTGCTCAGCAGTCGTTTGTTCGGAGGACATTTTAAGCACCTGAAAGCTGAGTGACAGTGACCTGCTGCAGCTAGCTCAATTAGAAGCTTAGGTGTGATGAAACGTTTTTTTCTTTTTCTTTCTCTTCCCATTCAGTTTGTAGATGACCTACAGCCATGAAAGTTACTCCAATTGAAGACAAGATATAGCTGTCGCTTAGATAAAAAGAATTTTTCAGATACCTTTTACGGTTTTTACTCAGCAGTCGTTTGTTCGGAGGGGTGCTTTAGCAGCTAAAAGGTGAGTGAGAGTGAGGTCCTGCAGTTCAAACAAAGGGAGGAGCAGGTGGGCCAACCATTTTGTTTGTGCTTCGTTTTGGGTTGTGAAAGACCTACAGACATGAAGGTTACCCCAGTCTGAGACAAAGGATAGATGTTGCTTTCACTGAAAGAATTTTTCAGATATCTTTTACGGTTTTTGCTCAGCAGTCGTTTGTTCGGAGGGTAAGCACCTGGAAGCTAGCTGACAGTTAGCTTCTGCAGCAGCCTGCTAGAGTGCAGCTGCTGAAATCTTAGTGTGAGGCGGCCATTTTTTTAAGATCAAACATCTTATTCTCGCCCTCACGGCCACATATTTGGAGCTACAGTCACCATTTTTGGTCAGTTTGTAGACTGAAACCTCTGGACTCACACAATGTCTTCGGAATTACGGTAGGATTAATACTTTTCCTTAAAAACCCTCCAGACCAACCTAAAGTCGATGAGAGTTTCAGCCTTTCTCTATTCTTTTTGAGCTGAAGATGGGAGAGAAACGAATCAGACTATGTGTTTTCAACTCGTCATAAATATTTTTCTGAATGACACACATACACCAAAGTTGGTATAGTTGGAGTCGAAGGATTGCTGATGCTCATGGTGAAAATGTTTTTTGAATAACTCATACGGTTTTTGATCAGTAGTCGTTTGTTCGGTGCCGTTCTTCCCATACAAAAAAGCCTGGGAAGAAGAAACCAATAGTGAGTGCAGCTGTTGTCTGTGTCAGTGAGAGGCTCGTTAAGCGTTGTCAAGGTTACCAAGCTTCAAACAGATTTTACCTCTGCTGTTTTAAACAGCACATATTAATCTAATGGAGGGTGAAAGGACTGATTTAACATTGGGAAATGGATACTATATGACTGCTGTCCATGACACTTCCCTTGCCACTCAGCACTGATAGACTTTCAAAATAAGACTCCAGGGACCCTACAAAATAAAAGCCTCTATATTTTTTACATATATTTATTGCCCTATATGGCTCAACATTATGACCCAAACTCAACCCCGTTTTAGAGAATAGACTCTAGGAGACTGTTTAAAACACACCCTATAGCAAATTTCAAAATAAAAGCCTCCCATTTCCGCTTCATCTACTGCCCTAATAACATGGAAAAAGAGTGTTTTAACGATTGGAAAGTAATCAACTATCATTGACGGGTCTGAACATTTTCTATAAACACAACTCTGTTGGACTTTCAAAATAAGACTCCAGGGACCCTACAAAATAAAAGCCTCTAGATTATACTAATGCATTAATTGATGCAAATGGCTCAACATTATGACCCAAACTCTTCCAGGTTGTTTTTATTAGACTCTAGTGACCTTTTCAAAACACACCCAGAGCAAATTTCACAATAAAAGTCTCCCATTTACTCTGTAATACAGCAACTATTCACCTAATAACATGGAAAACCAGTGATTTAACATTTGGAAATGGATTCTATATCACTGCTGGGCGTGACCCATCTTTTGATGCACATTCATGATAGACTTTCAAAATAAGACTACAAGGACTCTACAGAATAAAAGCCTCTTCCTTATACACACTCATACATTCTGGCATATTGCTCATTGCCATTGGTGATTTCATCACTGCAATGGCTCTTAGAAGGCGGGCGGAGCCCGCCAATGGTAACAGGCGGGCGGAGCCCGCCAAAGGTGATTACATCACTGCAATGGCTCTTAGCAGGCGGGCGGAGCCCGCCATTGGTGATTTCATCACTGCAATGGCTCTTAGAAGGCGGGCAGAGCCCGCCATTGGTGATTTTTTTCTTCACTGAGATGGATCCCAGAAGGCGGGCGAAGCCCGCAAACTTGGCTTTACCCACTGTGTTTCAATATTGACAACCCATATTACCCTTGTGCATCATACGCTGTGCACGTCTATTTCCCAGATTTCAGCACAAGTGGCACACAGCTCTCTTTGCCCATGAACTTGCCCTCTTTCCTTCCCTCAGCAGCCCTCAAAGGCGTAAGCAGTTGGTCTGGGGAGCCCCGACGTCACTTGCCAGGGCCGTATTGGCCCGGTTCCCCAGACGGGCAGTAGGTGGCCCCCCTCAAAATTTCTTTAGAAATTTTCTAGTTATTATAATTCTCCCGTATACCCAAAACTTCGGCACGTAACTAGTCCCGCACGGTTTGGCGGATCGGGCCCAAAGTTGGCACACGCGTCGGGACCAATGGGGTGATGTGTGCTTGTATAAAACTTTCTCATTAGTCCGAAGGTTTGCGAATTATTAGCGAAAACGTCGCAAAAAAATCCCATAGGAAATGAATGGGGAGAGGAAAAAAAAAGCATAAAAAACAGCACTTCACTGTGTCAGCATACATTCACCTAGAAAAACAGTTTGAAGCTCAGTTTGTAGATAAATCCTTCGTCTATTTAAAACTGAAGACGGTATGTTGATAACTGCTACGGTTTTTGTATAATCAGACCTCAAGCGCCACAAAGTTTTAGCAAAATCCAGCCTGCTAGAGTGGAGCAACTGAAAAGCTAGAGTGTGAGGCAGGCGTTTTTTAAACACAAAAAAACATTTTAAACTCGCCCTCAAGGCCACATATTTATAGCTAGAGTCACCATTTTTGGTCAGTTTGTAGACTGAAATCTCTGGACCCACACAATATCTTCGGAATTACGGTAGGATTAATACTTTTCCTTAAAAACCCTCCAGACCGACCTAAAGTCGATGAAAATCAGAGCCGTTTTTCATTGGTTTTGGAGCAGAAGAGGGGAGAAAAACGAATCAGACTATGTGTTTTCAACTCGTCATAAATATTTTTCTGAATGACACACATACACCAAAGTTGGCATAGTTGGAGTCGAAGGATGACTGACGCTCACGGTGAAAACTTTTTTTGAATAACTCATACGGTTTTTGCTCAGCAGTCGTTTGTTCGGAGGACATTTTAAGCACCTGAAAGCTGAGTGACAGTGACCTGCTGCAGCTAGCTCAATTAGAAGCTTAGGTGTGATGAAACGTTTTTTCTTTTTCTTTCTCTTCCCATTCAGTTTGTAGATGACCTACAGCCATGAAAGTTACTCCAATTGAAGACAAGATATAGCTGTCGCTTAGATAAAAAGAATTTTTCAGATACCTTTTACGGTTTTTACTCAGCAGTCGTTTGTTCGGAGGGGTGCTTTAGCAGCTAAAAGGTGAGTGAGAGTGAGGTCCTGCAGTTCAAACAAAGGGAGGAGCAGGTGGGCCAACCATTTTGTTTGTGCTTCGTTTTGGGTTGTGAAAGACCTACAGACATGAAGGTTACCCCAGTCTGAGACAAAGGATAGATGTTGCTTTCACTGAAAGAATTTTTCAGATATCTTTTACGGTTTTTGCTCAGCAGTCGTTTGTTCGGAGGGTAAGCACCTGGAAGCTAGCTGACAGTTAGCTTCTGCAGCAGCCTGCTAGAGTGCAGCTGCTGAAATCTTAGTGTGAGGCGGCCATTTTTTTAAGATCAAACATCTTATTCTCGCCCTCACGGCCACATATTTGGAGCTACAGTCACCATTTTTGGTCAGTTTGTAGACTGAAACCTCTGGACTCACACAATGTCTTCGGAATTACGGTAGGATTAATACTTTTCCTTAAAAACCCTCCAGACCAACCTAAAGTCGATGAGAGTTTCAGCCTTTCTCTATTCTTTTTGAGCTGAAGATGGGAGAGAAACGAATCAGACTATGTGTTTTCAACTCGTCATAAATATTTTTCTGAATGACACACATACACCAAAGTTGGTATAGTTGGAGTCGAAGGATTGCTGATGCTCATGGTGAAAATGTTTTTTGAATAACTCATACGGTTTTTGATCAGTAGTCGTTTGTTCGGTGCCGTTCTTCCCATACAAAAAAGCCTGGGAAGAAGAAACCAATAGTGAGTGCAGCTGTTGTCTGTGTCAGTGAGAGGCTCGTTAAGCGTTGTCAAGGTTACCAAGCTTCAAACAGATTTTACCTCTGCTGTTTTAAACAGCACATATTAATCTAATGGAGGGTGAAAGGACTGATTTAACATTGGGAAATGGATACTATATGACTGCTGTCCATGACACTTCCCTTGCCACTCAGCACTGATAGACTTTCAAAATAAGACTCCAGGGACCCTACAAAATAAAAGCCTCTATATTTTTTACATATATTTATTGCCCTATATGGCTCAACATTATGACCCAAACTCAACCCCGTTTTAGAGAATAGACTCTAGGAGACTGTTTAAAACACACCCTATAGCAAATTTCAAAATAAAAGCCTCCCATTTCCGCTTCATCTACTGCCCTAATAACATGGAAAAAGAGTGATTTAACGATTGGAAAGTAATCAACTATCATTGACGGGTCTGAACATTTTCTATAAACACAACTCTGTTGGACTTTCAAAATAAAACTCCAGCGACCCTACAAAATCAAAGCCTCTAGATTATACTAATGCATTAATTGATGCAAATGGCTCAACATTATGACCCAAACTCTTCCAGGTTGTTTTTATTAGACTCTAGTGACCTTTTCAAAACACACCCCAGAGCAAATTTCACAATAAAAGTCTCCCATTTACTCTGTAATACAGCAACTATTCACCTAATAACATGGAAAACCAGTGATTTAACATTTGGAAATGGTTTCCATATCACTGCTGGGCGTGACCCATCTTTTGATGCACATTCATGATAGACTTTCAAAATAAGACTACAAGGACTCTACAGAATAAAAGCCTCTTCCTTATACACACTCATACATTCTGGCATATTGCTCATTGCCATTGGTGATTTCATCACTGCAATGGCTCTTAGAAGGCGGGCGGAGCCCGCCAATGGTAACAGGCGGGCGGAGCCCGCCAAAGGTGATTACATCACTGCAATGGCTCTTAGCAGGCGGGCAGAGCCCGCCCTTGGTGATTTCATCACTGCAATGGCTCTTAGAAGGCGGGCAGAGCCCGCCATTGGTGATTTTTTTCTTCACTGAGATGGCTCCTAGCAGGCGGGCAAAGCCCGCCAACTGGGCTTTACCCACTGTGTTTCAATATGGACAACCCATATTACCCTTGTGCATCATACGCTGTGCACGTCTATTTCCCAGATTTCAGCACAAGTGGCACACAGCTCTCTTTGCCCATGAACTTGCCCTCTTTCCTTCCCTCAGCAGCCCTCAAAGGCGTAAGCAGTTGGTCTGGGGAGCCCCGACGTCACTTGCCAGGGCCGTATTGGCCCGGTTCCCCAGACGGGCAGTAGGTGGCCCCCCTCAAAATTTCTTTAGAAATTTTCTAGTTATTATAATTCTCCCGTATACCCAAAACTTCGGCGCGTAACTAGTCCCGCACGGTTTGGCGGATCGGGCCCAAAGTTGGCACACGCGTCGGGACCAATGGGGTGATGTGTGCTTGTATAAAACTTTCTCATTAGTCCGAAGGTTTGCGAATTATTAGCGAAAACGTCGCAAAAAAATCCCATAGGAAATGAATGGGGAGAGGGAAAAAAAAGCATAAAAAACAGCACTTCACTGTGTCGGCATACATTCACCTAGAAAAACAGTTTGAAGCTCAGTTTGTAGATAAATCCTTCGTCTATTTAAAACTGAAGACGGTATGTTGATAACTGCTACGGTTTTTGTATAATCAGACCTCAAGCGCCACAAAGTTTTAGCAAAATCCAGCCTGCTAGAGTGGAGCAACTGAAAAGCTAGAGTGTGAGGCAGGCGTTTTTTAAACACAAAAAAACATTTTAAACTCGCCCTCACGGCCACATATTTATAGCTAGAGTCACCATTTTTGGTCAGTTTGTAGACTGAAATCTCTGGACCCACACAATATCTTCGGAATTACGGTAGGATTAATACTTTTCCTTAAAAACCCTCCAGACCGACCTAAAGTCGATGAAAATCAGAGCCGTTTTTCATTGGTTTTGGAGCAGAAGAGGGGAGAAAAACGAATCAGACTATGTGTTTTAAACTCGTCGTAAATATTTTTCTGAATGACACACATACACCAAAGTTGGCATAGTTGGAGTCGAAGGATGACTGACGCTCACGGTGAAAAATTTTTTTGAATAACTCATACGGTTTTTGCTCAGCAGTCGTTTGTTCGGAGGACATTTTAAGCACCTGAAAGCTGAGTGACAGTGACCTGCTGCAGCTAGCTCAATTAGAAGCTTAGGTGTGATGAAACGTTTTTTCTTTTTCTTTCTCTTCCCATTCAGTTTGTAGATGACCTACAGCCATGAAAGTTACTCCAATCGAAGACAAGATATAGCTGTCGCTTAGATAAAAAGAATTTTTCAGATACCTTTTACGGTTTTTACTCAGCAGTCGTTTGTTCGGAGGGGTGCTTTAGCAGCTAAAAGGTGAGTGAGAGTGAGGTCCTGCAGTTAAAAGAAAGGGAGGAGCAGGTGGGCCAACCATTTTGTTTGTGCTTCGTTTTGGGTTGTGAAAGACCTACAGACATGAAGGTTACCCCAGTCTGAGACAAAGGATAGATGTTGCTTTCACTGAAAGAATTTTTCAGATATCTTTTACGGTTTTTGCTCAGCAGTCGTTTGTTCGGAGGGTAAGCACCTGGAAGCTAGCTGACAGTTAGCTTCTGCAGCAGCCTGCTAGAGTGCAGCTGCTGAAATCTTAGTGTGAGGCGGCCATTTTTTTCAGATCAAACATCTTATTCTCGCCCTCACGGCCACATATTTGGAGCTACAGTCACCATTTTTGGTCAGTTTGTAGACTGAAACCTCTGGACTCACACAATGTCTTCGGAATCACGGTAGGATTAATACTTTTCCTTAAAAACCCTCCAGACCAACCTAAAGTCGATGAGAGTTTCAGCCTTTCTCTATTCTTTTTGAGCTGAAGATGGGAGAGAAACGAATCAGACTATGTGTTTTCAACTCGTCATAAATATTTTTCTGAATGACACACATACACCAAAGTTGGTATAGTTGGAGTCGAAGGATTGCTGATGCTCATGGTGAAAATGTTTTTTGAATAACTCATACGGTTTTTGATCAGTAGTCGTTTGTTCGGTGCCGTTCTTCCCATACAAAAAAGCCTGGGAAGAAGAAACCAATAGTGAGTGCAGCTGTTGTCTGTGTCAGTGAGAGGCTCGTTAAGCGTTGTCAAGGTTACCAAGCTTCAGATTTTACCTCTGCTGTTTTAAACAGCACATATTAATCTAATGGAGGGTGAAAGGACTGATTTAACATTGGGAAATGGATACTATATGACTGCTGTCCATGACACTTCCCTTGCCACTCAGCACTGATAGACTTTCAAAATAAGACTCCAGGGACCCTACAAAATAAAAGCCTCTATATTTTTTACGTATATTTATTGCCCTATATGGCTCAACATTATGACCCAAACTCAATCCCGTTTTAGAGAATAGACTCTAGGAGACTGTTTAAAACACACCCTATAGCAAATTTCAAAATAAAAGCCTCCCATTTCCGCTTCATCTACTGCCCTAATAACATGGAAAAAGAGTGATTTAACGATTGGAAAGTAATCAACTATCATTGACGGGTCTGAACATTTTCTATAAACACAACTCTGTTGGACTTTCAAAATAAGACTCCAGCGACCCTACAAAATAAAAGCCTCTAGATTATACTAATGCATTAATTGATGCAAATGGCTCAACATTATGACCCAAACTCTTCCAGGTTGTTTTTATTGGACTCTAGTGACCTTTTCAAAACACACCCCAGAGCAAATTTCACAATAAAAGTCTCCCATTTACTCTGTAATACAGCAACTATTCACCTAATAACATGGAAAACCAGTGATTTAACATTTGGAAATGGATTCTATATCACTGCTGGGCGTGACCCATCTTTTGATGCACATTCATGATAGACTTTCAAAATAAGACTACAAGGACTCTACAGAATAAAAGCCTCTTCCTTATACACACTCATACATTCTGGCATATTGCTCATTGCCTTTGGTGATTTCATCACTGCAATGGCTCTTAGAAGGCGGGCGGAGCCCGCCAATGGTAACAGGCGGGCGGAGCCCGCCAAAGGTGATTACATCACTGCAATGGCTCTTAGCAGGCGGGCGGAGCCCGCCATTGGTGATTTCATCACTGCAATGGCTCTTAGAAGGCGGGCAGAGCCCGCCATTGGTGATTTTTTTCTTCACTGAGATGGCTCCTAGCAGGCGGGCGAATCCCGCCAACTGGGCTTTACCCACTGTGTTTCAATATGGACAACCCATATTACCCTTGTGCATCATACGCTGTGCACGTCTATTTCCCAGATGTCAGCACAAGTGGCACACAGCTCTCTTTGCCCATGAACTTGCCCTCTTTCCTTCCCTCAGCAGCCCTCAAAGGCGTAAGCAGTTGGTCTGGGGAGCCCCGACGTCACTTGCCAGGGCCGTATTGGCCCGGTTCCCAAGACGGGCAGTAGGTGGCCCCCCTCAAAATTTCTTTAGAAATTTTCTAGTTATTATTATAATTCTCCCGTATACCCAAAACTTCGGCACGTAACTAGTCCCGCACGGTTTGGCGGATCGGGCCCAAAGTTGGCACACGCGTCGGGACCAATGGGGTGATGTGTGCTTGTATAAAACTTTCTCATTAGTCCGAAGGTTTGCGAATTATTAGCGAAAACGTCGCAAAAAAATCCCATAGGAAATGAATGGGGAGAGGAAAAAAAAAGCATAAAAAACAGCACTTCACTGTGTCGCCATACATTCACCTAGAAAAACAGTTTGAAGCTCAGTTTGTAGATAAATCCTTCGTCTATTTAAAACTGAAGACGGTATGTTGATAACTGCTACGGTTTTTGTATAATCAGACCTCAAGCGCCACAAAGTTTTAGCAAAATCCAGCCTGCTAGAGTGGAGCAACTGAAAAGCTAGAGTGTGAGGCAGGCGTTTTTTAAACACAAAAAAACATTTTAAACTCGCCCTCACGGCCACATATTTATAGCTAGAGTCACCATTTTTGGTCAGTTTGTAGACTGAAATCTCTGGACCCACACAATATCTTCGGAATTACGGTAGGATTAATACTTTTCCTTAAAAACCCTCCAGACCGACCTAAAGTCGATGAAAATCAGAGCCGTTTTTCATTGGTTTTGGAGCAGAAGAGGGGAGAAAAACGAATCCGACTATGTGTTTTAAACTCGTCATAAATATTTTTCTGAATGACACACATACACCAAAGTTGGCATAGTTGGAGTCGAAGGATGACTGACGCTCACGGTGAAAAAAATTTTTGAATAACTCATACGGTTTTTGCTCAGCAGTCGTTTGTTCGGAGGACATTTTAAGCACCTGAAAGCTGAGTGACAGTGACCTGCTGCAGCTAGCTCAATTAGAAGCTTAGGTGTGATGAAACGTTTTTTCTTTTTCTTTCTCTTCCCATTCAGTTTGTAGATGACCTACAGCCATGAAAGTTACTCCAATTGAAGACAAGATATAGCTGTCGCTTAGATAAAAAGAATTTTTCAGACACCTTTTACGGTTTTTACTCAGCAGTCGTTTGTTCGGAGGGGTGCTTTAGCAGCTAAAAGGTGAGTGAGAGTGAGGTCCTGCAGTTCAAACAAAGGGAGGAGCAGGTGGGCCAACCATTTTGTTTGTGCTTCGTTTTGGGTTGTGAAAGACCTACAGACATGAAGGTTACCCCAGTCTGAGACAAAGGATAGATGTTGCTTTCACTGAAAGAATTTTTCAGATATCTTTTACGGTTTTTGCTCAGCAGTCGTTTGTTCGGAGGGTAAGCACCTGGAAGCTAGCTGACAGTTAGCTTCTGCAGCAGCCTGCTAGAGTGCAGCTGCTGAAATCTTAGTGTGAGGCGGCCATTTTTTTAAGATCAAACATCTTATTCTCGCCCTCACGGCCACATATTTGGAGCTACAGTCACCATTTTTGGTCAGTTTGTAGACTGAAACCTCTGGACTCACACAATGTCTTCGGAATTACGGTAGGATTAATACTTTTCCTTAAAAACCCTCCAGACCAACCTAAAGTCGATGAGTTTCAGCCTTTCTCCATTCTTTTTGAGCTGAAGATGGAAGAGAAACGAATCAGACTATGTGTTTTCAAGTCGTCATAAATATTGTTCTGAATGACACACATACACCAAAGTTGGTATACTTGGAGTCGAAGGATTGCTGATGCTCATGGTGAAAATGTTTTTTGAATAACTCATACGGTTTTTGATCAGTAGTCGTTTGTTTTCGTTGCCGTTCTTCCCATACAAAAAAGCCTGGGAAGAAGAAACCAATAGTGAGTGCAGCTGTTGTCTGTGTCAGTGAGAGGCTCGTTAAGCGTTGTCAAGGTTACCAAGCTTCAAACAGATTTTACCTCTGCTGTTTTAAACAGCACATATTAATCTAATGGAGGGTGAAAGGACTGATTTAACATTGGGAAATGGATACTATATGACTGCTGTCCAGGACACTTCCCTTGCCACTCAGCACTGATAGACTTTCAAAATAAGACTCCAGGGACCCTACAAAATAAAAGCCTCTATATTTTTTACATATATTTATTGCCCTATATGGCTCAATATTATGACCCAAACTCAACCCCGTTTTAGAGAATAGACTCTAGGAGACTGTTTAAAACACACCCTATAGCAAATTTCAAAATAAAAGCCTCCCATTTCCGCTTCATCTACTGCCCTAATAACATGGAAAAACAGTGATTTAACGATTGGAAAGTAATCAACTATCATTGACGGGTCTGAACATTTTCTATAAACACAACTCTGTTGGACTTTCAAAATAAGACTCCAGCGACCCTACAAAATAAAAGCCTCTAGATTATACTAATGCATTAATTGATGCAAATGGCTCAACATTATGACCCAAACTCTTCCAGGTTGTTTTTATTAGACTCTAGTGACCTTTTCAAAACACACCCAGAGCAAATTTCACAATAAAAGTCTCCCATTTACTCTGTAATACAGCAACTATTCACCTAATAACATGGAAAACCAGTGATTTAACATTTGGAAATTGATTCTATATAACTGCTGGGCATGACCCATCTTTAGATGCACTTCCATGATAGACTTTCAAAATAAGACTCCAGGGACTCTACAGAATAAAAGCCTCTTCCTTATACACACTCATACATTCTGGCATATTGCTCATTGCCATTGGTGATTTCATCACTGCAATGGCTCTTAGCAGGCGGGCAGAGCCCGCCATTGGTGATTTTTTTCATCGCTGCAAGGGCTCCTAGCAGGCGGGCGGAGCCCACCAACTGAGCTTTACCCACTGCGGTTCAATATGGACAACCCATATTACCCTTTTGCATCATACGCTGTGCACGTCTATTTCCCAGATTTCAGCACAAGTGGCACACAGCTCTCTTTGCCCATGACCTAGCCCTCTTTCCTTCCCTCAGCAGCCCTCAAAGGCGTAAGCAGTTGGTCTGGGGAGCCCCGACATCACTTGCCAGGGCCGTATTGGCCCTGTTCCCCAGACGGGCAGTAGGTGGCCCCCCTCAAAATTTCTTTAGAAATTTTCTAGTTATTATTATAATTCTCCCGTATACCCAAAACTTCGGCACGTAACTAGTCCCGCACGGTTTGGCGGATCGGGCCCAAAGTTGGCACACGCGTCGGGACCAATGGGGTGATGTGTGCTTGTATAAAACTTTCTCATTAGTCCGAAGGTTTGCGAATTATTAGCGAAAACGTCGCAAAAAAATCCCATAGGAAATGAATGGGGAGAGGAAAAAAAAAGCATAAAAAACAGCACTTCACTGTGTCGCCATACATTCACCTAGAAAAACAGTTTGAAGCTCAGTTTGTAGATAAATCCTTCGTCTATTTAAAACTGAAGACGGTATGTTGATAACTGCTACGGTTTTTGTATAATCAGACCTCAAGCGCCACAAAGTTTTAGCAAAATCCAGCCTGCTAGAGTGGAGCAACTGAAAAGCTAGAGTGTGAGGCAGGCGTTTTTTAAACACAAAAAAACATTTTAAACTCGCCCTCACGGCCACATATTTATAGCTAGAGTCACCATTTTTGGTCAGTTTGTAGACTGAAATCTCTGGACCCACACAATATCTTCGGAATTACGGTAGGATTAATACTTTTCCTTAAAAACCCTCCAGACCGACCTAAAGTCGATGAAAATCAGAGCCGTTTTTCATTGGTTTTGGAGCAGAAGAGGGGAGAAAAACGAATCCGACTATGTGTTTTAAACTCGTCATAAATATTTTTCTGAATGACACACATACACCAAAGTTGGCATAGTTGGAGTCGAAGGATGACTGACGCTCACGGTGAAAAAAATTTTTGAATAACTCATACGGTTTTTGCTCAGCAGTCGTTTGTTCGGAGGACATTTTAAGCACCTGAAAGCTGAGTGACAGTGACCTGCTGCAGCTAGCTCAATTAGAAGCTTAGGTGTGATGAAACGTTTTTTCTTTTTCTTTCTCTTCCCATTCAGTTTGTAGATGACCTACAGCCATGAAAGTTACTCCAATTGAAGACAAGATATAGCTGTCGCTTAGATAAAAAGAATTTTTCAGACACCTTTTACGGTTTTTACTCAGCAGTCGTTTGTTCGGAGGGGTGCTTTAGCAGCTAAAAGGTGAGTGAGAGTGAGGTCCTGCAGTTCAAACAAAGGGAGGAGCAGGTGGGCCAACCATTTTGTTTGTGCTTCGTTTTGGGTTGTGAAAGACCTACAGACATGAAGGTTACCCCAGTCTGAGACAAAGGATAGATGTTGCTTTCACTGAAAGAATTTTTCAGATATCTTTTACGGTTTTTGCTCAGCAGTCGTTTGTTCGGAGGGTAAGCACCTGGAAGCTAGCTGACAGTTAGCTTCTGCAGCAGCCTGCTAGAGTGCAGCTGCTGAAATCTTAGTGTGAGGCGGCCATTTTTTTAAGATCAAACATCTTATTCTCGCCCTCACGGCCACATATTTGGAGCTACAGTCACCATTTTTGGTCAGTTTGTAGACTGAAACCTCTGGACTCACACAATGTCTTCGGAATTACGGTAGGATTAATACTTTTCCTTAAAAACCCTCCAGACCAACCTAAAGTCGATGAGTTTCAGCCTTTCTCCATTCTTTTTGAGCTGAAGATGGAAGAGAAACGAATCAGACTATGTGTTTTCAAGTCGTCATAAATATTGTTCTGAATGACACACATACACCAAAGTTGGTATACTTGGAGTCGAAGGATTGCTGATGCTCATGGTGAAAATGTTTTTTGAATAACTCATACGGTTTTTGATCAGTAGTCGTTTGTTTTCGTTGCCGTTCTTCCCATACAAAAAAGCCTGGGAAGAAGAAACCAATAGTGAGTGCAGCTGTTGTCTGTGTCAGTGAGAGGCTCGTTAAGCGTTGTCAAGGTTACCAAGCTTCAAACAGATTTTACCTCTGCTGTTTTAAACAGCACATATTAATCTAATGGAGGGTGAAAGGACTGATTTAACATTGGGAAATGGATACTATATGACTGCTGTCCATGACACTTCCCTTGCCACTCAGCACTGATAGACTTTCAAAATAAGACTCCAGGGACCCTACAAAATAAAAGCCTCTATATTTTTTACATATATTTATTGCCCTATATGGCTCAACATTATGACCCAAACTCAACCCCGTTTTAGAGAATAGACTCTAGGAGACTGTTTAAAACACACCCTATAGCAAATTTCAAAATAAAAGCCTCCCATTTCCGCTTCATCTACTGCCCTAATAACATGGAAAAAGAGTGATTTAACGATTGGAAAGTAATCAACTATCATTGACGGGTCTGAACATTTTCTATAAACACAACTCTGTTGGACTTTCAAAATAAGACTCCAGGGACCCTACAAAATAAAAGCCTCTAGATTATACTAATGCATTAATTGATGCAAATGGCTCAACATTATGACCCAAACTCTTCCAGGTTGTTTTTATTAGACTCTAGTGACCTTTTCAAAACACACCCCAGAGCAAATTTCACAATAAAAGTCTCCCATTTACTCTGTAATACAGCAACTATTCACCTAATAACATGGAAAACCAGTGATTTAACATTTGGAAATGGATTCTATATCACTGCTGGGCGTGACCCATCTTTTGATGCACATTCATGATAGACTTTCAAAATAAGACTACAAGGACTCTACAGAATAAAAGCCTCTTCCTTATACACACTCATACATTCTGGCATATTGCTCATTGCCATTGGTGATTTCATCACTGCAATGGCTCTTAGAAGGCGGGCGGAGCCCGCCAAAGGTGATTACATCACTGCAATGGCTCTTAGCAGGCGGGCGGAGCCCGCCATTGGTGATTTCATCACTGCAATGGCTCTTAGAAGGCGGGCAGAGCCCGCCATTGGTGATTTTTTTCTTCACTGAGATGGCTCCTAGCAGCCGGGCGAAGCCCGCCAACTGGGCTTTACCCACTGTGTTTCAATATGGACAACCCATATTACCCTTGTGCATCATACGCTGTGCACGTCTATTTCCCAGATTTCAGCACAAGTGGCACACAGCTCTCTTTGCCCATGAACTTGCCCTCTTTCCTTCCCTCAGCAGCCCTCAAAGGCGTAAGCAGTTGGTCTGGGGAGCCCCGACGTCACTTGCCAGGGCCGTATTGGCCCGGTTCCCCAGACGGGCAGTAGGTGGCCCCCCTCAAAATTTCTTTAGAAATTTTCTAGTTGGGGGGCCACATGCCGAAGGCATGGCCCACCTACTACTATTGCACATATTTATTCCGCGTATTATTGGGGGGCCACATGCCGAAGGCATGGCCCACCTACTACTATTGCACATATTTATTCCGCGTATTATTATTATTATAATTCTCCCGTATACCCAAAACTTCGGCACGTAACTAGTCCCGCACGGTTTGGCGGATCGGGCCCAAAGTTGGCACACGCGTCGGGACCAATGGGGTGATGTGTGCTTGTATAAAACTTTCTCATTAGTCCGAAGGTTTGCGAATTATTAGCGAAAACGTCGCAAAAAAATCCCATAGGAAATGAATGGGGAGAGGAAAAAAAAAGCATAAAAAACAGCACTTCACTGTGTCGCCATACATTCACCTAGAAAAACAGTTTGAAGCTCAGTTTGTAGATAAATCCTTCGTCTATTTAAAACTGAAGACGGTATGTTGATAACTGCTACGGTTTTTGTATAATCAGACCTCAAGCGCCACAAAGTTTTAGCAAAATCCAGCCTGCTAGAGTGGAGCAACTGAAAAGCTAGAGTGTGAGGCAGGCGTTTTTTAAACACAAAAAAACATTTTAAACTCGCCCTCACGGCCACATATTTATAGCTAGAGTCACCATTTTTGGTCAGTTTGTAGACTGAAATCTCTGGACCCACACAATATCTTCGGAATTACGGTAGGATTAATACTTTTCCTTAAAAACCCTCCAGACCGACCTAAAGTCGATGAAAATCAGAGCCGTTTTTCATTGGTTTTGGAGCAGAAGAGGGGAGAAAAACGAATCCGACTATGTGTTTTAAACTCGTCATAAATATTTTTCTGAATGACACACATACACCAAAGTTGGCATAGTTGGAGTCGAAGGATGACTGACGCTCACGGTGAAAAAAATTTTTGAATAACTCATACGGTTTTTGCTCAGCAGTCGTTTGTTCGGAGGACATTTTAAGCACCTGAAAGCTGAGTGACAGTGACCTGCTGCAGCTAGCTCAATTAGAAGCTTAGGTGTGATGAAACGTTTTTTCTTTTTCTTTCTCTTCCCATTCAGTTTGTAGATGACCTACAGCCATGAAAGTTACTCCAATTGAAGACAAGATATAGCTGTCGCTTAGATAAAAAGAATTTTTCAGACACCTTTTACGGTTTTTACTCAGCAGTCGTTTGTTCGGAGGGGTGCTTTAGCAGCTAAAAGGTGAGTGAGAGTGAGGTCCTGCAGTTCAAACAAAGGGAGGAGCAGGTGGGCCAACCATTTTGTTTGTGCTTCGTTTTGGGTTGTGAAAGACCTACAGACATGAAGGTTACCCCAGTCTGAGACAAAGGATAGATGTTGCTTTCACTGAAAGAATTTTTCAGATATCTTTTACGGTTTTTGCTCAGCAGTCGTTTGTTCGGAGGGTAAGCACCTGGAAGCTAGCTGACAGTTAGCTTCTGCAGCAGCCTGCTAGAGTGCAGCTGCTGAAATCTTAGTGTGAGGCGGCCATTTTTTTAAGATCAAACATCTTATTCTCGCCCTCACGGCCACATATTTGGAGCTACAGTCACCATTTTTGGTCAGTTTGTAGACTGAAACCTCTGGACTCACACAATGTCTTCGGAATTACGGTAGGATTAATACTTTTCCTTAAAAACCCTCCAGACCAACCTAAAGTCGATGAGTTTCAGCCTTTCTCCATTCTTTTTGAGCTGAAGATGGAAGAGAAACGAATCAGACTATGTGTTTTCAAGTCGTCATAAATATTGTTCTGAATGACACACATACACCAAAGTTGGTATACTTGGAGTCGAAGGATTGCTGATGCTCATGGTGAAAATGTTTTTTGAATAACTCATACGGTTTTTGATCAGTAGTCGTTTGTTTTCGTTGCCGTTCTTCCCATACAAAAAAGCCTGGGAAGAAGAAACCAATAGTGAGTGCAGCTGTTGTCTGTGTCAGTGAGAGGCTCGTTAAGCGTTGTCAAGGTTACCAAGCTTCAAACAGATTTTACCTCTGCTGTTTTAAACAGCACATATTAATCTAATGGAGGGTGAAAGGACTGATTTAACATTGGGAAATGGATACTATATGACTGCTGTCCAGGACACTTCCCTTGCCACTCAGCACTGATAGACTTTCAAAATAAGACTCCAGGGACCCTACAAAATAAAAGCCTCTATATTTTTTACATATATTTATTGCCCTATATGGCTCAATATTATGACCCAAACTCAACCCCGTTTTAGAGAATAGACTCTAGGAGACTGTTTAAAACACACCCTATAGCAAATTTCAAAATAAAAGCCTCCCATTTCCGCTTCATCTACTGCCCTAATAACATGGAAAAACAGTGATTTAACGATTGGAAAGTAATCAACTATCATTGACGGGTCTGAACATTTTCTATAAACACAACTCTGTTGGACTTTCAAAATAAGACTCCAGCGACCCTACAAAATAAAAGCCTCTAGATTATACTAATGCATTAATTGATGCAAATGGCTCAACATTATGACCCAAACTCTTCCAGGTTGTTTTTATTAGACTCTAGTGACCTTTTCAAAACACACCCAGAGCAAATTTCACAATAAAAGTCTCCCATTTACTCTGTAATACAGCAACTATTCACCTAATAACATGGAAAACCAGTGATTTAACATTTGGAAATTGATTCTATATAACTGCTGGGCATGACCCATCTTTAGATGCACTTCCATGATAGACTTTCAAAATAAGACTCCAGGGACTCTACAGAATAAAAGCCTCTTCCTTATACACACTCATACATTCTGGCATATTGCTCATTGCCATTGGTGATTTCATCACTGCAATGGCTCTTAGCAGGCGGGCAGAGCCCGCCATTGGTGATTTTTTTCATCGCTGCAAGGGCTCCTAGCAGGCGGGCGGAGCCCACCAACTGAGCTTTACCCACTGCGGTTCAATATGGACAACCCATATTACCCTTTTGCATCATACGCTGTGCACGTCTATTTCCCAGATTTCAGCACAAGTGGCACACAGCTCTCTTTGCCCATGACCTAGCCCTCTTTCCTTCCCTCAGCAGCCCTCAAAGGCGTAAGCAGTTGGTCTGGGGAGCCCCGACATCACTTGCCAGGGCCGTATTGGCCCTGTTCCCCAGACGGGCGGCAGTAGGTGGCCCCCCTCAAAATTTCTTTAGAAATTTTCTAGTTGGGGGGCCACATGCCGAAGGCATGGCCCACCTACTACTATTGCACATATTTATTCCGCGTATTATTATTATTATTATAATTCTCCCGTATACCCAAAACTTCGGCGCGTAACTAGTCCCGCACGGTTTGGCGGATCGGGCCCAAAGTTGGCACACGCGTCGGGACCAATGGGGTGATGTGTGCTTGTATAAAACTTTCTCATTAGTCCGAAGGTTTGCGAATTATTAGTGAAAACGTCGCAAAAAAATCCCATAGGAAATGAATGGGGAGAGGAAAAAAAAAGCATAAAAAACAGCACTTCACTGTGTCGGCATACATTCACCTAGAAAAACAGTTTGAAGCTCAGTTTGTAGATAAATCCTTTGTCTATTTAAAACTGAAGACGGTATGTTGATAACTGCTACGGTTTTTGTATAATCAGACCTCAAGCACCACAAAGTTTTAGCAAAATCCAGCCTGCTAGAGTGGAGCAACTGAAAAGCTAGAGTGTGAGGCAGGCGTTTTTTAAACACAAAAAAACATTTTAAACTCGCCCTCACGGCCACATATTTATAGCTAGAGTCACCATTTTTGGTCAGTTTGTAGACTGAAATCTCTGGACCCACACAATATCTTCGGAATTACGGTAGGATTAATACTTTTCCTTAAAAACCCTCCAGACCGACCTAAAGTCGATGAAAATCAGAGCCGTTTTTCATTGGTTTTGGAGCAGAAGAGGGGAGAAAAACGAATCAGACTATGTGTTTTAAACTCGTCATAAATATTTTTCTGAATGACACACATACACCAAAGTTGGCATAGTTGGAGTCGAAGGATGACTGACGCTCACGGTGAAAAATTTTTTTGAATAACTCATACGGTTTTTGCTCAGCAGTCGTTTGTTCGGAGGACATTTTAAGCACCTGAAAGCTGAGTGACAGTGACCTGCTGCAGCTAGCTCAATTAGAAGCTTAGGTGTGATGAAACGTTTTTTCTTTTTCTTTCTCTTCCCATTCAGTTTGTAGATGACCTACAGCCATGAAAGTTACTCCAATTGAAGACAAGATATTGCTGTCGCTTAGATAAAAAGAATTTTTGAGATACCTTTTACGGTTTTTACTCAGCAGTCGTTTGTTCGGAGGGGTGCTTTAGCAGCTAAAAGGTGAGTGAGAGTGAGGTCCTGCAGTTAAAAGAAAGGGAGGAGCAGGTGGGCCAACCATTTTGTTTGTGCTTCGTTTTGGGTTGTGAAAGACCTACAGACATGAAGGTTACCCCAGTCTGAGACAAAGGATAGATGTTGCTTTCACTGAAAGAATTTTTCAGATATCTTTTACGGTTTTTGCTCAGCAGTCGTTTGTTCGGAGGGTAAGCACCTGGAAGCTAGCTGACAGTTAGCTTCTGCAGCAGCCTGCTAGAGTGCAGCTGCTGAAATCTTAGTGTGAGGCGGCCATTTTTTTCAGATCAAACATCTTATTCTCGCCCTCACGGCCACATATTTGGAGCTACAGTCACCATTTTTGGTCAGTTTGTAGACTGAAACCTCTGGACTCACACAATGTCTTCAGAATTACGGTAGGATTAATACTTTTCCTTAAAAACCCTCCAGACCAACCTAAAGTCGATGAGAGTTTCAGCCTTTCTCTATTCTTTTTGAGCTGAAGATGGGAGAGAAACGAATCAGACTATGTGTTTTCAACTCGTCATAAATATTTTTCTGAATGACACACATACACCAAAGTTGGTATAGTTGGAGTCGAAGGATTGCTGATGCTCATGGTGAAAATGTTTTTTGAATAACTCATACGGTTTTTGATCAGTAGTCGTTTGTTCGGTGCCGTTCTTCCCATACAAAAAAGCCTGGGAAGAAGAAACCAATAGTGAGTGCAGCTGTTGTCTGTGTCAGTGAGAGGCTCGTTAAGCGTTGTCAAGGTTACCAAGCTTCAAACAGATTTTACCTCTGCTGTTTTAAACAGCACATATTAATCTAATGGAGGGTGAAAGGACTGATTTAACATTGGGAAATGGATACTATATGACTGCTGTCCATGACACTTCCCTTGCCACTCAGCACTGATAGACTTTCAAAATAAGACTCCAGGGACCCTACAAAATAAAAGCCTCTATATTTTTTACATATATTTATTGCCCTATATGGCTCAACATTATGACCCAAACTCAACCCCGTTTTAGAGAATAGACTCTAGGAGACTGTTTAAAACACACCCTATAGCAAATTTCAAAATAAAAGCCTCCCATTTCCGCTTCATCTACTGCCCTAATAACATGGAAAAAGAGTGATTTAACAATTGGAAAGTAATCAACTATCATTGACGGGTCTGAACATTTTCCATAAACACAACTCTGTTGGACTTTCAAAATAAGACTCCAGCGACCCTACAAAATAAAAGCCTCTAGATTATACTAATGCATTAATTGATGCAAATGGCTCAACATTATGACCCAAACTCTTCCAGGTTGTTTTTATTAGACTCTAGTGACCTTTTCAAAACACACCCCAGAGCAAATTTCACAATAAAAGTCTCCCATTTACTCTGTAATACAGCAACTATTCACCTAATAACATGGAAAACCAGTGATTTAACATTTGGAAATGGATTCTATATCACTGCTGGGCGTGACCCATCTTTTGATGCACATTCATGATAGACTTTCAAAATAAGACTACAAGGACTCTACAGAATAAAAGCCTCTTCCTTATACACACTCATACATTCTGGCATATTGCTCATTGCCATTGGTGATTTCATCACTGCAATGGCTCTTAGAAGGCGGGCGGAGCCCGCCAATGGTAACAGGCGGGCGGAGCCCGCCAAAGGTGATTACATCACTGCAATGGCTCTTAGCAGGCGGGCGGAGCCCGCCATTGGTGATTTCATCACTGCAATGGCTCTTAGAAGGCGGGCAGAGCCCGCCATTGGTGATTTTTTTCTTCACTGAGATGGCTCCTAGCAGGCGGGCGAAGCCCGCCAACTGGGCTTTACCCACTGTGTTTCAATATGGACAACCCATATTACCCTTGTGCATCATACGCTGTGCACGTCTATTTCCCAGATTTCAGCACAAGTGGCACACAGCTCTCTTTGCCCATGAACTTGCCCTCTTTCCTTCCCTCAGCAGCCCTCAAAGGCGTAAGCAGTTGGTCTGGGGAGCCCCGACGTCACTTGCCAGGGCCGTATTGGCCCGGTTCCCCAGACGGGCAGTAGGTGGCCCCCCTCAAAATTTCTTTAGAAATTTTCTAGTTATTATTATAATTCTCCCGTATACCCAAAACTTCGGCGCGTAACTAGTCCCGCACGGTTTGGCGGATCGGGCCCAAAGTTGGCACACGCGTCGGGACCAATGGGGTGATGTGTGCTTGTATAAAACTTTCTCATTAGTCCGAAGGTTTGCGAATTATTAGCGAAAACGTCGCAAAAAAATCCCATAGGAAATGAATGGGGAGAGGAAAAAAAAAGCATAAAAAACAGCACTTCACTGTGTCGGCATACATTCACCTAGAAAAACAGTTTGAAGCTCAGTTTGTAGATAAATCCTTCGTCTATTTAAAACTGAAGACGGTATGTTGATAACTGCTACGGTTTTTGTATAATCAGACCTCAAGCGCCACAAAGTTTTAGCAAAATCCAGCCTGCTAGAGTGGAGCAACTGAAAAGCTAGAGTGTGAGGCAGGCGTTTTTTAAACACAAAAAAACATTTTAAACTCGCCCTCACGGCCACATATTTATAGCTAGAGTCACCATTTTTGGTCAGTTTGTAGACTGAAATCTCTGGACCCACACAATATCTTCGGAATTACGGTAGGATTAATACTTTTCCTTAAAAACCCTCCAGACCGACCTAAAGTCGATGAAAATCAGAGCCGTTTTTCATTGGTTTTGGAGCAGAAGAGGGGAGAAAAACGAATCCGACTATGTGTTTTAAACTCGTCATAAATATTTTTCTGAATGACACACATACACCAAAGTTGGCATAGTTGGAGTCGAAGGATGTCTGACGCTCACGCTGAAAAAATTTTTTGAATAACTCATACGGTTTTTGCTCAGCAGTCGTTTGTTCGGAGGACATTTTAAGCACCTGAAAGCTGAGTGACAGTGACCTGCTGCAGCTAGCTCAATTAGAAGCTTAGGTGTGATGAAACGTTTTTTCTTTTTCTTTCTCTTCCCATTCAGTTTGTAGATGACCTACAGCCATGAAAGTTACTCCAATTGAAGACAAGATATAGCTGTCGCTTAGATAAAAAGAATTTTTCAGACACCTTTTACGGTTTTTACTCAGCAGTCGTTTGTTCGGAGGGGTGCTTTAGCAGCTAAAAGGTGAGTGAGAGTGAGGTCCTGCAGTTCAAACAAAGGGAGGAGCAGGTGGGCCAACCATTTTGTTTGTGCTTCGTTTTGGGTTGTGAAAGACCTACAGACATGAAGGTTACCCCAGTCTGAGACAAAGGATAGATGTTGCTTTCACTGAAAGAATTTTTCAGATATCTTTTACGGTTTTTGCTCAGCAGTCGTTTGTTCGGAGGGTAAGCACCTGGAAGCTAGCTGACAGTTAGCTTCTGCAGCAGCCTGCTAGAGTGCAGCTGCTGAAATCTTAGTGTGAGGCGGCCATTTTTTTAAGATCAAACATCTTATTCTCGCCCTCACGGCCACATATTTGGAGCTACAGTCACCATTTTTGGTCAGTTTGTAGACTGAAACCTCTGGACTCACACAATGTCTTCGGAATTACGGTAGGATTAATACTTTTCCTTAAAAACCCTCCAGACCAACCTAAAGTCGATGAGTTTCAGCCTTTCTCCATTCTTTTTGAGCTGAAGATGGGAGAGAAACGAATCAGACTATGTGTTTTCAAGTCGTCATAAATATTGTTCTGAATGACACACATACACCAAAGTTGGTATACTTGGAGTCGAAGGATTGCTGATGCTCATGGTGAAAATGTTTTTTGAATAACTCATACGGTTTTTGATCAGTAGTCGTTTGTTTTCGTTGCCGTTCTTCCCATACAAAAAAGCCTGGGAAGAAGAAACCAATAGTGAGTGCAGCTGTTGTCTGTGTCAGTGAGAGGCTCGTTAAGCGTTGTCAAGGTTACCAAGCTTCAAACAGATTTTACCTCTGCTGTTTTAAACAGCACATATTAATCTAATGGAGGGTGAAAGGACTGATTTAACATTGGGAAATGGATACTATATGACTGCTGTCCATGACACTTCCCTTGCCACTCAGCACTGATAGACTTTCAAAATAAGACTCCAGGGACCCTACAAAATAAAAGCCTCTATATTTTTTACATATATTTATTGCCCTATATGGCTCAATATTATGACCCAAACTCAACCCCGTTTTAGAGAATAGACTCTAGGAGACTGTTTAAAACACACCCTATAGCAAATTTCAAAATAAAAGCCTCCCATTTCCGCTTCATCTACTGCCCTAATAACATGGAAAAAGAGTGATTTAACGATTGGAAAGTAATCAACTATCATTGACGGGTCTGAACATTTTCTATAAACACAACTCTGTTGGACTTTCAAAATAAGACTCCAGCGACCCTACAAAATAAAAGCCTCTAGATTATACTAATGCATTAATTGATGCAAATGGCTCAACATTATGACCCAAACTCTTCCAGGTTGTTTTTATTAGACTCTAGTGACCTTTTCAAAACACACCCAGAGCAAATTTCACAATAAAAGTCTCCCATTTACTCTGTAATACAGCAACTATTCACCTAATAACATGGAAAACCAGTGATTTAACATTTGGAAATTGATTCTATATAACTGCTGGGCATGACCCATCTTTAGATGCACTTCCATGATAGACTTTCAAAATAAGACTCCAGGGACTCTACAGAATAAAAGCCTCTTCCTTATACACACTCATACATTCTGGCATATTGCTCATTGCCATTTGTAATTTCATCACTGCAATGGCTCTTAGAAGGCGGGCGGAGCCCGCCATTGGTGATTTCATCACTGCAATGGCTCTTAGAAGGCGGGCGGAGCCCGCCATTGGTGATTTCATCACTGCAATGGCTCTTAGCAGGCGGGCAGAGCCCGCCATTGGTGATTTTTTTCATCGCTGCAAGGGCTCCTAGCAGGCGGGCGGAGCCCACCAACTGAGCTTTACCCACTGCGGTTCAATATGGACAACCCATATTACCCTTTTGCATCATACGCTGTGCACGTCTATTTCCCAGATTTCAGCACAAGTGGCACACAGCTCTCTTTGCCCATGACCTAGCCCTCTTTCCTTCCCTCAGCAGCCCTCAAAGGCGTAAGCAGTTGGTCTGGGGAGCCCCGACATCACTTGCCAGGGCCGTATTGGCCCTGTTCCCCAGACGGGCAGTAGGTGGCCCCCCTCAAAATTTCTTTAGAAATTTTCTAGTTATTATTATAATTCTCCCGTATACCCAAAACTTCGGCACGTAACTAGTCCCGTACGGTTTGGCGGATCGGGCCCAAAGTTGGCACACGCGTCGGGACCAATGGGGTGATGTGTGCTTGTATAAAACTTTCTCATTAGTCCGAAGGTTTGCGAATTATTAGCGAAAACGTCGCAAAAAAATCCCATAGGAAATGAATGGGGAGAGAAAAAAAAAGCATAAAAAACAGCACTTCACTGTGTCGGCATACATTCACCTAGAAAAACAGTTTGAAGCTCAGTTTGTAGATAAATCCTTCGTCTATTTAAAACTGAAGACGGTATGTTGATAACTGCTACGGTTTTTGTATAATCAGACCTCAAGCGCCACAAAGTTTTAGCAAAATCCAGCCTGCTAGAGTGGAGCAACTGAAAAGCTAGAGTGTGAGGCAGGCGTTTTTTAAACACAAAAAAACATTTTAAACTCGCCCTCACGGCCACATATTTATAGCTAGAGTCACCATTTTTGGTCAGTTTGTAGACTGAAATCTCTGGACCCACACAATATCTTCGGAATTACGGTAGGATTAATACTTTTCCTTAAAAACCCTCCAGACCGACCTTAAGTCGATGAAAATCAGAGCCGTTTTTCATTGGTTTTGGAGCAGAAGAGGGGAGAAAAACGAATCAGACTATGTGTTTTAAACTCGTCATAAATATTTTTCTGAATGACACACATACACCAAAGTTGGCATAGTTGGAGTCGAAGGATGACTGACGCTCACGGTGAAAAAATTTTTTGAATAACTCATACGGTTTTTGCTCAGCAGTCGTTTGTTCGGAGGACATTTTAAGCACCTGAAAGCTGAGTGAGAGTGACCTGCTGCAGCTAGCTCAATTAGAAGCTTAGGTGTGATGAAACGTTTTTTCTTTTTCTTTCTCTTCCCATTCAGGTTGTAGATGACCTACAGCCATGAAAGTTACTCCAATTGAAGACAAGATATAGCTGTCGCTTAGATAAAAAGAATTTTTCAGATACCTTTTACGGTTTTTACTCAGCAGTCGTTTGTTCGGAGGGGTGCTTTAGCAGCTAAAAGGTGAGTGAGACTGAGGTCCTGCAGTTCAAACAAAGGGAGGAGCAGGTGGGCCAACCATTTTGTTTGTGCTTCGTTTTGGGTTGTGAAAGACCTACAGACATGAAGGTTACCCCAGTCTGAGACTAAGGATAGATGTTGCTTTCACTGAAAGAATTTTTCAGATATCTTTTACGGTTTTTGCTCAGCAGTCGTTTGTTCGGAGGGTAAGCACCTGGAAGCTAGCTGACAGTTAGCTTCTGCAGCAGCCTGCTAGAGTGCAGCTGCTGAAATCTTAGTGTGAGGCGGCCATTTTTTTAAGATCAAACATCTTATTCTCGCCCTCACGGCCACATATTTGGAGCTACAGTCACCATTTTTGGTCAGTTTGTAGACTGAAACCTCTGGACTCACACAATGTCTTCGGAATTACGGTAGGATTAATACTTTTCCTTAAAAACCCTCCAGACCAACCTAAAGTCGATGAGAGTTTCAGCCTTTCTCTATTCTTTTTGAGCTGAAGATGGGAGAGAAACGAATCAGACTATGTGTTTTCAACTCGTCATAAATATGTTTCTGAATGACACACATACACCAAAGTTGGTATAGTTGGAGTCGAAGGATTGCTGATGCTCATGGTGAAAATGTTTTTTGAATAACTCATACGGTTTTTGATCAGTAGTCGTTTGTTCGGTGCCGTTCTTCCCATACAAAAAAGCCTGGGAAGAAGAAACCAATAGTGAGTGCAGCTGTTGTCTGTGTCAGTGAGAGGCTCGTTAAGCGTTGTCAAGGTTACCAAGCTTCAAACAGATTTTACCTCTGCTGTTTTAAACAGCACATATTAATCTAATGGAGGGTGAAAGGACTGATTTAACATTGGGAAATGGATACTATATGACTGCTGTCCATGACACTTCCCTTGCCACTCAGCACTGATAGACTTTCAAAATAAGACTCCAGGGACCCTACAAAATAAAAGCCTCTATATTTTTTACATATATTTATTGCCCTATATGGCTCAACATTATGACCCAAACTCAACCCCGTTTTAGAGAATAGACTCTAGGAGACTGTTTAAAACACACCCTATAGCAAATTTCAAAATAAAAGCTTCCCATTTCCGCTTCATCTACTGCCCTAATAACATGGAAAAAGAGTGATTTAACGATTGGAAAGTAATCAACTATCATTGACGGGTCTGAACATTTTCTATAAACACAACTCTGTTGGACTTTCAAAATAAGACTCCAGGGACCCTACAAAATAAAAGCCTCTAGATTATACTAATGCATTAATTGATGCAAATGGCTCAACATTATGACCCAAACTCTTCCAGGTTGTTTTTATTAGACTCTAGTGACCTTTTCAAAACACACCCCAGAGGAAATTTCACAATAAAAGTCTCCCATTTACGCTGTAATACAGCAACTATTCACCTAATAACATGGAAAACCAGTGATTTAACATTTGGAAATGGATTCTATATCACTGCTGGGCGTGACCCATCTTTTGATGCACATTCATGATAGACTTTCAAAATAAGACTACAAGGACTCTACAGAATAAAAGCCTCTTCCTTATACACACTCATACATTCTGGCATATTGCTCATTGCCATTGGTGATTTCATCACTGCAATGGCTCTTAGAAGGCGGGCGGAGCCTGCCAATGGTAACGGGCGGGCGGAGCCCGCCAAAGGTGATTACATCACTGCAATGGCTCTAAGCAGGCGGGCGGAGCCCGCCATTGGTGATTTCATCACTGCAATGGCTCTTAGAAGGCGGGCAGAGCCCGCCATTGGTGATTTTTTTCTTCACTGAGATGGCTCCTAGCAGGCGGGCGAAGCCCGCCAACTGGGCTTTACCCACTGTGTTTCAATATGGACAACCCATATTACCCTTGTGCATCATACGCTGTGCACGTCTATTTCCCAGATTTCAGCACAAGTGGCACACAGCTCTCTTTGCCCATGAACTTGCCCTCTTTCCTTCCCTCAGCAGCCCTCAAAGGCGTAAGCAGTTGGTCTGGGGAGCCCCGACGTCACTTGCCAGGGCCGTATTGGCCCGGTTCCCCAGACGGGCAGTAGGTGGCCCCCCTCAAAATTTCTTTAGAAATTTTCTAGTTATTATAATTCTCCCGTATACCCAAAACTTCGGCGCGTAACTAGTCCCGCACGGTTTGGCGGATCGGGCCCAAAGTTGGCACACGCGTCGGGACCAATGGGGTGATGTGTGCTTGTATAAAACTTTCTCATTAGTCCGAAGGTTTGCGAATTATTAGCGAAAACGTCGCAAAAAAATCCCATAGGAAATGAATGGGGAGAGGAAAAAAAAAGCATAAAAAACAGCACTTCACTGTGTCGGCATACATTCACCTAGAAAAACAGTTTGAAGCTCAGTTTGTAGATAAATCCTTCGTCTATTTAAAACTGAAGACGGTATGTTGATAACTGCTACGGTTTTTGTATAATCAGACCTCAAGCGCCACAAAGTTTTAGCAAAATCCAGCCTGCTAGAGTGGAGCAACTGAAAAGCTAGAGTGTGAGGCAGGCATTTTTTAAACACAAAAAAACATTTTAAACTCGCCCTCACGGCCACATATTTATAGCTAGAGTCACCATTTTTGGTCAGTTTGTAGACTGAAATCTCTGGACCCACACAATATCTTCGGAATTACGGTAGGATTAATACTTTTCCTTAAAAACCCTCCAGACCGACCTAAAGTCGATGAAAATCAGAGCCGTTTTTCATTGGTTTTGGAGCAGAAGAGGGGAGAAAAACGAATCAGACTATGTGTTTTAAACTCGTCATAAATATTTTTCTGAATGACACACATACACCAAAGTTGGCATAGTTGGAGTCGAAGGATGACTGACGCTCACGGTGAAAAAATTTTTTGAATAACTCATACGGTTTTTGCTCAGCAGTCGTTTGTTCGGAGGACATTTTAAGCACCTGAAAGCTGAGTGACAGTGACCTGCTGCAGCTAGCTCAATTAGAAGCTTAGGTGTGATGAAACGTTTTTTCTTTTTCTTTCTCTTCCCATTCAGTTTGTAGATGATCTACAGCCATGAAAGTTACTCCAATTGAAGACAAGATATAGCTGTCGCTTAGATAAAAAGAATTTTTCAGATACCTTTTACGGTTTTTACTCAGCAGTCGTTTGTTCGGAGGGGTGCTTTAGCAGCTAAAAGGTGAGTGAGAGTGAGGTCCTGCAGTTAAAAGAAAGGGAGGAGCAGGTGGGCCAACCATTTTGTTTGTGCTTCGTTTTGGGTTGTGAAAGACCTACAGACATGAAGGTTACCCCAGTCTGAGACAAAGGATAGATGTTGCTTTCACTGAAAGAATTTTTCAGATATCTTTTACGGTTTTTGCTCAGCAGTCGTTTGTTCGGAGGGTAAGCACCTGGAAGCTAGCTGACAGTTAGCTTCTGCAGCAGCCTGCTAGAGTGCAGCTGCTGAAATCTTAGTGTGAGGCGGCCATTTTTTTCAGATCAAACATCTTATTCTCGCCCTCACGGCCACATATTTGGAGCTACAGTCACCATTTTTGGTCAGTTTGTAGACTGAAACCTCTGGACTCACACAATGTCTTCGGAATTACGGTAGGATTAATACTTTTCCTTAAAAACCCTCCAGACCAACCTAAAGTCGATGAGAGTTTCAGCCTTTCTCTATTCTTTTTGAGCTGAAGATGGGAGAGAAACGAATCAGACTATGTGTTTTCAACTCGTCATAAATATTTTTCTGAATGACACACATACACCAAAGTTGGTATAGTTGGAGTCGAAGGATTGCTGATGCTCATGGTGAAAATGTTTTTTGAATAACTCATACGGTTTTTGATCAGTAGTCGTTTGTTCGGTGCCGTTCTTCCCATACAAAAAAGCCTGGGAAGAAGAAACCAATAGTGAGTGCAGCTGTTGTCTGTGTCAGTGAGAGGCTCGTTAAGCGTTGTCAAGGTTACCAAGCTTCAAACAGATTTTACCTCTGCTGTTTTAAACAGCACATATTAATCTAATGGAGGGTGAAAGGACTGATTTAACATTGGGAAATGGATACTATATGACTGCTGTCCATGACACTTCCCTTGCCACTCAGCACTGATAGACTTTCAAAATAAGACTCCAGGGACCCTACAAAATAAAAGCCTCTATATTTTTTTACATATATTTATTGCCCTATATGGCTCAACATTATGACCCAAACTCAACCCCGTTTTAGAGAATAGACTCTAGGAGACTGTTTAAAACACACCCTATAGCAAATTTCAAAATAAAAGCCTCCCATTTCCGCTTCATCTACTGCCCTAATAACATGGAAAAAGAGTGATTTAACGATTGGAAAGTAATCAACTATCATTGACGGGTCTGAACATTTTCTATAAACACAACTCTGTTGGACTTTCAAAATAAGACTCCAGGGACCCTACAAAATAAAAGCCTCTAGATTATACTAATGCATTAATTGATGCAAATGGCTCAACATTATGACCCAAACTCTTCCAGGTTGTTTTTATTAGACTCTAGTGACCTTTTCAAAACACACCCAGAGCAAATTTCACAATAAAAGTCTCCCATTTACTCTGTAATACAGCAACTATTCACCTAATAACATGGAAAACCAGTGATTTAACATTTGGAAATGGATTCTATATCACTGCTGGGCGTGACCCATCTTTTGATGCACATTCATGATAGACTTTCAAAATAAGACTACAAGGACTCTACAGAATAAAAGCCTCTTCCTTATACACACTCATACATTCTGGCATATTGCTCATTGCCATTGGTGATTTCATCACTGCAATGGCTCTTAGAAGGCGGGCGGAGCCCGCCAATGGTAACAGGCGGGCGGAGCCCGCCAAAGGTGATTACATCACTGCAATGGCTCTTAGCAGGCGGGCGGAGCCCGCCATTGGTGATTTCATCACTGCAATGGCTCTTAGAAGGCGGGCAGAGCCCGCCATTGGTGATTTTTTTCTTCACTGAGATGGCTCCTAGCAGGCGGGCGAAGCCCGCCAACTGGGCTTTACCCACTGTGTTTCAATATGGACAACCCATATTACCCTTGTGCATCATACGCTGTGCACGTCTATTTCCCAGATTTCAGCACAAGTGGCACACAGCTCTCTTTGCCCATGAACTTGCCCTCTTTCCTTCCCTCAGCAGCCCTCAAAGGCGTAAGCAGTTGGTCTGGGGAGCCCCGACGTCACTTGCCAGGGCCGTATTGGCCCGGTTCCCCAGACGGGCAGTAGGTGGCCCCCCTCAAAATTTCTTTAGAAATTTTCTAGTTGGGGGGCCACATGCCGAAGGCATGGCCCACCTACTACTATTGCACATATTTATTCCGCGTATTATTATTATAATTCTCCCGTATACCCAAAACTTCGGCGCGTAACTAGTCCCGCACGGTTTGGCGGATCGGGCCCAAAGTTGGCACACGCGTCGGGACCAATGGGGTGATGTGTGCTTGTATAAAACTTTCTCATTAGTCCGAAGGTTTGCGAATTATTAGCGAAAACGTCGCAAAAAAATCCCATAGGAAATGAATGGGGAGAGGAAAAAAAAAGCATAAAAAACAGCACTTCACTGTGTCGGCATACATTCACCTAGAAAAACAGTTTGAAGCTCAGTTTGTAGATAAATCCTTCGTCTATTTAAAACTGAAGACGGTATGTTGATAACTGCTACGGTTTTTGTATAATCAGACCTCAAGCGCCACAAAGTTTTAGCAAAATCCAGCCTGCTAGAGTGGAGCAACTGAAAAGCTAGAGTGTGAGGCAGGCGTTTTTTAAACACAAAAAAACATTTTAAACTCGCCCTCACGGCCACATATTTATAGCTAGAGTCACCATTTTTGGTCAGTTTGTAGACTGAAATCTCTGGACCCACACAATATCTTCGGAATTACGGTAGGATTAATACTTTTCCTTAAAAACCCTCCAGACCGACCTAAAGTCGATGAAAATCAGAGCCGTTTTTCATTGGTTTTGGAGCAGAAGAGGGGAGAAAAACGAATCAGACTATGTGTTTTAAACTCGTCATAAATATTTTTCTGAATGACACACATACACCAAAGTTGGCATAGTTGGAGTCGAAGGATGACTGACGCTCATAGTGAAAATTTTTTTTGAATAACTCATACGGTTTTTGCTCAGCAGTCGTTTGTTCGGAGGACATTTTAAGCACCTGAAAGCTGAGTGACAGTGACCTGCTGCAGCTAGCTCAATTAGAAGCTTAGGTGTGATGAAACGTTTTTTCTTTTTCTTTCTCTTCCCATTCAGTTTGTAGATGACCTACAGCCATGAAAGTTACTCCAATTGAAGACAAGATATAGCTGTCGCTTAGATAAAAAGAATTTTTCAGATACCTTTTACGGTTTTTACTCAGCAGTCGTTTGTTCGGAGGGGTGCTTTAGCAGCTAAAAGGTCAGTGAGAGTGAGGTCCTGCAGTTCAAACAAAGGGAGGAGCAGGTGGGCCAACCATTTTGTTTGTGCTTCGTTTTGGGTTGTGAAAGACCTACAGACATGAAGGTTACCCCAGTCTGAGACAAAGGATAGATGTTGCTTTCACTGAAAGAATTTTTCAGATATCTTTTACGGTTTTTGCTCAGCAGTCGTTTGTTCGGAGGGTAAGCACCTGGAAGCTAGCTGACAGTTAGCTTCTGCAGCAGCCTGCTAGAGTGCAGCTGCTGAAATCTTAGTGTGAGGCGGCCATTTTTTTAAGATCAAACATCTTATTCTCGCCCTCACGGCCACATATTTGGAGCTACAGTCACCATTTTTGGTCAGTTTGTAGACTGAAACCTCTGGACTCACACAATGTCTTCGGAATTACGGTAGGATTAATACTTTTCCTTAAAAACCCTCCAGACCAACCTAAAGTCGATGAGAGTTTCAGCCTTTCTCTATTCTTTTTGAGCTGAAGATGGGAGAGAAACGAATCAGACTATGTGTTTTCAACTCGTCATAAATATTTTTCTGAATGACACACATACACCAAAGTTGGTATAGTTGGAGTCGAAGGATTGCTGATGCTCATGGTGAAAATGTTTTTTGAATAACTCATACGGTTTTTGATCAGTAGTCGTTTGTTCGGTGCCGTTCTTCCCATACAAAAAAGCCTGGGAAGAAGAAACCAATAGTGAGTGCAGCTGTTGTCTGTGTCAGTGAGAGGCTCGTTAAGCGTTGTCAAGGTTACCAAGCTTCAAACAGATTTTACCTCTGCTGTTTTAAACAGCACATATTAATCTAATGGAGGGTGAAAGGACTGATTTAACATTGGGAAATGGATACTATATGACTGCTGTCCATGACACTTCCCTTGCCACTCAGCACTGATAGACTTTCAAAATAAGACTCCAGGGACCCTACAAAATAAAAGCCTCTATATTTTTTACATATATTTATTGCCCTATATGGCTCAACATTATGACCCAAACTCAACCCCGTTTTAGAGAATAGACTCTAGGAGACTGTTTAAAACACACCCTATAGCAAATTTCAAAATAAAAGCCTCCCATTTCCGCTTCATCTACTGCCCTAATAACATGGAAAAAGAGTGATTTAACGATTGGAAAGTAATCAACTATCATTGACGGGTCTGAACATTTTCTATAAACACAACTCTGTTGGACTTTCAAAATAAGACTCCAGGGACCCTACAAAATAAAAGCCTCTAGATTATACTAATGCATTAATTGATGCAAATGGCTCAACATTATGACCCAAACTCTTCCAGGTTGTTTTTATTAGACTCTAGTGACCTTTTCAAAACACACCCAGAGCAAATTTCACAATAAAAGTCTCCCATTTACTCTGTAATACAGCAACTATTCACCTAATAACATGGAAAACCAGTGATTTAACATTTGGAAATGGATTCTATATCACTGCTGGGCGTGACCCATCTTTTGATGCACATTCATGATAGACTTTCAAAATAAGACTACAAGGACTCTACAGAATAAAAGCCTCTTCCTTATACACACTCATACATTCTGGCATATTGCTCATTGCCATTGGTGATTTCATCACTGCAATGGCTCTTAGAAGGCGGGCGGAGCCCGCCAATGGTAACAGGAGGGCGGAGCCCGCCAAAGGTGATTACATCACTGCAATGGCTCTTAGCAGGCGGGCGGAGCCCGCCATTGGTGATTTCATCACTGCAATGGCTCTTAGAAGGCGGGCAGAGCCCGCCATTGGTGATTTTTTTCTTCACTGAGATGGCTCCTAGCAGGCGGGCGAAGCCCGCCAACTGGGCTTTACCCACTGTGTTTCAATATGGACAACCCATATTACCCTTGTGCATCATACGCTGTGCACGTCTATTTCCCAGATTTCAGCACAAGTGGCACACAGCTCTCTTTGCCCATGAACTTGCCCTCTTTCCTTCCCTCAGCAGCCCTCAAAGGCGTAAGCAGTTGGTCTGGGGAGCCCCGACGTCACTTGCCAGGGCCGTATTGGCCCGGTTCCCCAGACGGGCAGTAGGTGGCCCCCCTCAAAATTTCTTTAGAAATTTTCTAGTTGGGGGGCCACATGCCGAAGGCATGGCCCACCTACTACTATTGCACATATTTATTCCGCGTATTATTATTGGGGGGCCACATGCCGAAGGCATGGCCCACCTACTACTATTGCACATATTTATTCCGCGTATTATTATTATTATTATAATTCTCCCGTATACCCAAAACTTCGGCGCGTAACTAGTCCCGCACGGTTTGGCGGATCGGGCCCAAAGTTGGCACACGCGTCGGGACCAATGGGGTGATGTGTGCTTGTATAAAACTTTCTCATTAGTCCGAAGGTTTGCGAATTATTAGCGAAAACGTCGCAAAAAAATCCCATAGGAAATGAATGGGGAGAGGAAAAAAAAAGCATAAAAAACAGCACTTCACTGTGTCGGCATACATTCACCTAGAAAAACAGTTTGAAGCTCAGTTTGTAGATAAATCCTTCGTCTATTTAAAACTGAAGACGGTATGTTGATAACTGCTACGGTTTTTGTATAATCAGACCTCAAGCGCCACAAAGTTTTAGCAAAATCCAGCCTGCTAGAGTGGAGCAACTGAAAAGCTAGAGTGTGAGGCAGGCGTTTTTTAAACACAAAAAAACATTTTAAACTCGCCCTCACGGCCACATATTTATAGCTAGAGTCACCATTTTTGGTCAGTTTGTAGACTGAAATCTCTGGACCCACACAATATCTTCGGAATTACGGTAGGATTAATACTTTTCCTTAAAAACCCTCCAGACCGACCTAAAGTCGATGAAAATCAGAGCCGTTTTTCATTGGTTTTGGAGCAGAAGAGGGGAGAAAAACGAATCCGACTATGTGTTTTAAACTCGTCATAAATATTTTTCTGAATGACACACATACACCAAAGTTGGCATAGTTGGAGTCGAAGGATGACTGACGCTCACGGTGAAAAAATTTTTTGAATAACTCATACGGTTTTTGCTCAGCAGTCGTTTGTTCGGAGGACATTTTAAGCACCTGAAAGCTGAGTGACAGTGACCTGCTGCAGCTAGCTCAATTAGAAGCTTAGGTGTGATGAAACGTTTTTTCTTTTTCTTTCTCTTCCCATTCAGTTTGTAGATGACCTACAGCCATGAAAGTTACTCCAATTGAAGACAAGATATAGCTGTCGCTTAGATAAAAAGAATTTTTCAGATACCTTTTACGGTTTTTACTCAGCAGTCGTTTGTTCGGAGGGGTGCTTTAGCAGCTGAAAGGTGAGTGAGAGTGAGGTCCTGCAGTTAAAAGAAAGGGAGGAGCAGGTGGGCCAACCATTTTGTTTTTGCTTCGTTTTGGGTTGTGAAAGACCTACAGACATGAAGGTTACCCCAGTCTGAGACAAAGGATAGATGTTGCTTTCACTGAAAGAATTTTTCAGATACCTTTTACGGTTTTTGCTCAGCAGTCGTTTGTTCGGAGGGTAAGCACCTGGAAGCTAGCTGACAGTTAGCTTCTGCAGCAGCCTGCTAGAGTGCAGCTGCTGAAATCTTAGTGTGAGGCGGCCATTTTTTTAAGATCAAACATCTTATTCTCGCCCTCACGGCCACATATTTGGACCTACAGTCACCATTTTTGGTCAGTTTGTAGACTGAAACCTCTGGACTCACACAATGTCTTCAGAATTACGGTAGGATTAATACTTTTCCTTAAAAACCCTCCAGACCAACCTAAAGTCGATGAGTTTCAGCCTTTCTCCATTCTTTTTAAGCTGAAGATGGGAGAAAAACGAATCAGACTATGTGTTTTCAAGTCGTCATAAATATTGTTCTGAATGACACACATACACCAAAGTTGGTATAGTTGGAGTCGAAGGATTGCTGATGCTCATGGTGAAATTTTCTTTTTAATAACTCATATGGTTTTTGCTCAGCAGTCGTTTGTTCGGTGCCGTTCTTCCCATACAAAAAAGCCTGGGAAGAAGAAACCAATAGTGAGTGCAGCTGTTGTCTGTGTCAGTGAGAGGCTCATTAAGCGTTGTCAAGGTTACCAAGCTTCAAACAGATTTTACCTCTGCTGTTTTAAACAGCACATATTAATCTAATGGAGGGTGAAAGCACTGATTTAACATTGGGAAATGGATACTATATGACTGCCGTCCATGACACTTCCCTTGCCACTCAGCACTGATAGACTTTCAAAATAAGACTCCAGGGACCCTTCAAAATAAAAGCCTCTATATTTTTTACATATATTTATTGCCCTATATGGCTCAACATTATGACCCAAACTCAACCCCATTTTAGAGAATAGACTCTAGGAGACTGTTTAAAACACACCCTATGGCAAATTTCAAAATAAAAGCCTCCCATTTCCGCTTCATCTACTGCCCTAATAAAATGGAAAAAGAGTGATTTAACGATTGGAAAGTCATCAACTATCATTGATGGGTCTGAACATTTTCTCTAAACACAACTCTGTTGGACTTTCAAAATAAGACTCCAGGGACCCTACAAAATAAAAGCCTCTAGATTATACTAATGCATTAATTGATGCAAATGGCTCAACATTATGACCCAAACTCTTCCAGGTTGTTTTTATTAGACTCTAGTGACCTTTTCAAAACACACCCCAGAGCAAATTTCACAATAAAAGTCCCCCATTTACTCTGTAATACAGGAACTATTCACCTAATAACATGGAAAACCAGTGATTTAACATTTGGAAATGGATTCTATATCACTGCTGGGCATGACCCATCTATAGATGCACTTCCATGATAGACTTTCAAAATAAGACTACAGGGACTCTACAAAATAAAAGCCTCTTCCTTATACACACTCATACATTCTGGCATATTGCTTATAGCCATTTGTAATTTCATCACTGCAATGGCTTTTAGAAGGCGGGCGGAGCCCGCCATTGGTGATTTCATCACTGCAATGGCTGTTAGGAGGCGGGCGGAGCCCGCCAATGGTGATTTTTTTCATCACTGCAATGGCTCCTAGCAGGCGGGCGGAGCCCGCCATTGGTGATTTCATCACTGCAATGGCTCTTAGCAGGCGGGCAATGCCCGCCATTGGGGATTTTTTTCATCGCTGCAAGGGCTCCTAGCAGGCGGGCGGAGCCCACCAACTGAGCTTTACCCACTGCGGTTCAATATGGACAACCCATATTACCCTTTTGCATCATACGCTGTGCACGTCTATTTCCCAGATTTCAGCACAAGTGGCACACAGCTCTCTTTGCCCATGACCTAGCCCTCTTTCCTTCCCTCAGCAGCCCTCAAAGGCGTAAGCAGTTGGTCTGGGGAGCCCCGACATCACTTGCCAGGGCCGTATTGGCCCTGTTCCCAAGATGGGCAGTAGGTGGCCCCCCTCAAAATTTCTTTAGAAATTTTCTAGTTATTATTATAATTCTCCCGTATACCCAAAACTTCGGCGCGTAACTAGTCCCGCACGGTTTGGCGGATCGGGCCCAAAGTTGGCACACGCGTCGGGACCAATGGGGTGATGTGTGCTTGTATAAAACTTTCTCATTAGTCCGAAGGTTTGCGAATTATTAGCGAAAACGTCGCAAAAAAATCCCATAGGAAATGAATGGGGAGAGGAAAAAAAAAGCATAAAAAACAGCACTTCACTGTGTCGGCATACATTCACCTAGAAAAACAGTTTGAAGCTCAGTTTGTAGATAAATCCTTCGTCTATTTAAAACTGAAGACGGTATGTTGATAACTGCTACGGTTTTTGTATAATCAGACCTCAAGCGCCACAAAGTTTTAGCAAAATCCAGCCTGCTAGAGTGGAGCAACTGAAAAGCTAGAGTGTGAGGCAGGCGTTTTTTAAACACAAAAAAACATTTTAAACTCGCCCTCACGGCCACATATTTATAGCTAGAGTCACCATTTTTGGTCAGTTTGTAGACTGAAATCTCTGGACCCACACAATATCTTCGGAATTACGGTAGGATTAATACTTTTCCTTAAAAACCCTCCAGACCGACCTAAAGTCGATGAAAATCAGAGCTGTTTTTCATTGGTTTTGGAGCAGAAGAGGGGAGAAAAACGAATCAGACTATGTGTTTTAAACTCGTCATAAATATTTTTCTGAATGACACACATACACCAAAGTTGGCATAGTTGGAGTCGAAGGATGACTGACGCTCACGGTGAAAAAATTTTTTGAATAACTCATACGGTTTTTGCTCAGCAGTCGTTTGTTCGGAGGACATTTTAAGCACCTGAAAGCTGAGTGACAGTGACCTGCTGCAGCTAGCTCAATTAGAAGCTTAGGTGTGATGAAACGTTTTTTCTTTTTCTTTCTCTTCCCATTCAGGTTGTAGATGACCTACAGCCATGAAAGTTACTCCAATCGAAGACAAGATATAGCTGTCGCTTAGATAAAAAGAATTTTTCAGATACCTTTTACGGTTTTTACTCAGCAGTCGTTTGTTCGGAGGGGTGCTTTAGCAGCTAAAAGGTGAGTGAGAGTGAGGTCCTGCAGTTAAAAGAAAGGGAGGAGCAGGTGGGCCAACCATTTTGTTTGTGCTTCGTTTTGGGTTGTGAAAGACCTACAGACATGAAGGTTACCCCAGTCTGAGACAAAGGATAGATGTTGCTTTCACTGAAAGAATTTTTCAGATATCTTTTACGGTTTTTGCTCAGCAGTCGTTTGTTCGGAGGGTAAGCACCTGGAAGCTAGCTGACAGTTAGCTTCTGCAGCAGCCTGCTAGAGTGCAGCTGCTGAAATCTTAGTGTGAGGCGGCCATTTTTTTCAGATCAAACATCTTATTCTCGCCCTCACGGCCACATATTTGGAGCTACAGTCACCATTTTTGGTCAGTTTGTAGACTGAAACCTCTGGACTCACACAATGTCTTCGGAATTACGGTAGGATTAATACTTTTCCTTAAAAACCCTCCAGACCAACCTAAAGTCGATGAGAGTTTCAGCCTTTCTCTATTCTTTTTGAGCTGAAGATGGGAGAGAAACGAATCAGACTATGTGTTTTCAACTCGTCATAAATATTTTTCTGAATGACATACATACACCAAAGTTGGTATAGTTGGAGTCGAAGGATTGCTGATGCTCATGGTGAAAATGTTTTTTGAATAACTCATACGGTTTTTGATCAGTAGTCGTTTGTTCGGTGCCGTTCTTCCCATACAAAAAAGCCTGGGAAGAAGAAACCAATAGTGAGTGCAGCTGTTGTCTGTGTCAGTGAGAGGCTCGTTAAGCGTTGTCAAGGTTACCAAGCTTCAAACAGATTTTACCTCTGCTGTTTTAAACAGCACATATTAATCTAATGGAGGGTGAAAGGACTGATTTAACATTGGGAAATGGATACTATATGACTGCTGTCCATGACACTTCCCTTGCCACTCAGCACTGATAGACTTTCAAAATAAGACTCCAGGGACCCTACAAAATAAAAGCCTCTATATTTTTTACATATATTTATTGCCCTATATGGCTCAACATTATGACCCAAACTCAACCCCGTTTTAGAGAATAGACTCTAGGAGACTGTTTAAAACACACCCTATAGCAAATTTCAAAATAAAAGCCTCCCATTTCCGCTTCATCTACTGCCCTAATAACATGGAAAAAGAGTGATTTAACGATTGGAAAGTAATCAACTATCATTGACGGGTCTGAACATTTTCTATAAACACAACTCTGTTGGACTTTCAAAATAAGACTCCAGGGACCCTACAAAATAAAAGCCTCTAGATTATACTAATGCATTAATTGATGCAAATGGCTCAACATTATGACCCAAACTCTTCCAGGTTGTTTTTATTAGACTCTAGTGACCTTTTCAAAACACACCCAGAGCAAATTTCACAATAAAAGTCTCCCATTTACTCTGTAATACAGCAACTATTCACCTAATAACATGGAAAACCAGTGATTTAACATTTGGAAATGGATTCTATATCACTGCTGGGCGTGACCCATCTTTTGATGCACATTCATGATAGACTTTCAAAATAAGACTACAAGGACTCTACAGAATAAAAGCCTCTTCCTTATACACACTCATACATTCTGGCATATTGCTCATTGCCATTGGTGATTTCATCACTGCAATGGCTCTTAGAAGGCGGGCGGAGCCCGCCAATGGTAACAGGCGGGCGGAGCCCGCCAAAGGTGATTACATCACTGCAATGGCTCTTAGCAGGCGGGCGGAGCCCGCCATTGGTGATTTCATCACTGCAATGGCTCTTAGAAGGCGGGCAGAGCCCGCCATTGGTGATTTTTTTCTTCACTGAGATGGCTCCTAGCAGGCGGGCGAAGCCCGCCAACTGGGCTTTACCCACTGTGTTTCAATATGGACAACCCATATTACCCTTGTGCATCATACGCTGTGCACGTCTATTTCCCAGATTTCAGCACAAGTGGCACACAGCTCTCTTTGCCCATGAACTTGCCCTCTTTCCTTCCCTCAGCAGCCCTCAAAGGCGTAAGCAGTTGGTCTGGGGAGCCCCGACGTCACTTGCCAGGGCCGTATTGGCCCGGTTCCCCAGACGGGCAGTAGGTGGCCCCCCTCAAAATTTCTTTAGAAATTTTCTAGTTATTATAATTCTCCCGTATACCCAAAACTTCGGCGCGTAACTAGTCCCGCACGGTTTGGCGGATCGGGCCCAAAGTTGGCACACGCGTCGGGACCAATGGGGTGATGTGTGCTTGTATAAAACTTTCTCATTAGTCCGAAGGTTTGCGAATTATTAGCGAAAACGTCGCAAAAAAATCCCATAGGAAATGAATGGGGAGAGGAAAAAAAAAGCATAAAAAACAGCACTTCACTGTGTCGCCATACATTCACCTAGAAAAACAGTTTGAAGCTCAGTTTGTAGATAAATCCTTCGTCTATTTAAAACTGAAGACGGTATGTTGATAACTGCTACGGTTTTTGTATAATCAGACCTCAAGCGCCACAAAGTTTTAGCAAAATCCAGCCTGCTAGAGTGGAGCAACTGAAAAGCTAGAGTGTGAGGCAGGCGTTTTTTAAACACAAAAAAACATTTTAAACTCGCCCTCACGGCCACATATTTATAGCTAGAGTCACCATTTTTGGTCAGTTTGTAGACTGAAATCTCTGGACCCACACAATATCTTCGGAATTACGGTAGGATTAATACTTTTCCTTAAAAACCCTCCAGACCGACCTAAAGTCGATGAAAATCAGAGCCGTTTTTCATTGGTTTTGGAGCAGAAGAGGGGAGAAAAACGAATCAGACTATGTGTTTTAAACTCGTCATAAATATTTTTCTGAATGACACACATACACCAAAGTTGGCATAGTTGGAGTCGAAGGATGACTGACGCTCACGGTGAAAAAATTTTTTGAATAACTCATACGGTTTTTGCTCAGCAGTCGTTTGTTCGGAGGACATTTTAAGCACCTGAAAGCTGAGTGACAGTGACCTGCTGCAGCTAGCTCAATTAGAAGCTTAGGTGTGATGAAACGTTTTTTCTTTTTCTTTCTCTTCCCATTCAGTTTGTAGATGACCTACAGCCATGAAAGTTACTCCAATTGAAGACAAGATATAGCTGTCGCTTAGATAAAAAGAATTTTTCAGATACCTTTTACGGTTTTTACTCAGCAGTCGTTTGTTCGGAGGGGTGCTTTAGCAGCTAAAAGGTGAGTGAGAGTGAGGTCCTGCAGTTCAAACAAAGGGAGGAGCAGGTGGGCCAACCATTTTGTTTGTGCTTCGTTTTGGGTTGTGAAAGACCTACAGACATGAAGGTTACCCCAGTCTGAGACAAAGGATAGATGTTGCTTTCACTGAAAGAATTTTTCAGATATCTTTTACGGTTTTTGCTCAGCAGTCGTTTGTTCGGAGGGTAAGCACCTGGAAGCTAGCTGACAGTTAGCTTCTGCAGCAGCCTGCTAGAGTGCAGCTGCTGAAATCTTAGTGTGAGGCGGCCATTTTTTTAAGATCAAACATCTTATTCTCGCCCTCACGGCCACATATTTGGAGCTACAGTCACCATTTTTGGTCAGTTTGTAGACTGAAACCTCTGGACTCACACAATGTCTTCGGAATTACGGTAGGATTAATACTTTTCCTTAAAAACCCTCCAGACCAACCTAAAGTCGATGAGAGTTTCAGCCTTTCTCTATTCTTTTTGAGCTGAAGATGGGAGAGAAACGAATCAGACTATGTGTTTTCAACTCGTCATAAATATTTTTCTGAATGACACACATACACCAAAGTTGGTATAGTTGGAGTCGAAGGATTGCTGATGCTCATGGTGAAAATGTTTTTTGAATAACTCATACGGTTTTTGATCAGTAGTCGTTTGTTCGGTGCCGTTCTTCCCATACAAAAAAGCCTGGGAAGAAGAAACCAATAGTGAGTGCAGCTGTTGTCTGTGTCAGTGAGAGGCTCGTTAAGCGTTGTCAAGGTTACCAAGCTTCAAACAGATTTTACCTCTGCTGTTTTAAACAGCACATATTAATCTAATGGAGGGTGAAAGGACTGATTTAACATTGGGAAATGGATACTATATGACTGCTGTCCATGACACTTCCCTTGCCACTCAGCACTGATAGACTTTCAAAATAAGACTCCAGGGACCCTACAAAATAAAAGCCTCTATATTTTTTACATATATTTATTGCCCTATATGGCTCAACATTATGACCCAAACTCAACCCCGTTTTAGAGAATAGACTCTAGGAGACTGTTTAAAACACACCCTATAGCAAATTTCAAAATAAAAGCCTCCCATTTCCGCTTCATCTACTGCCCTAATAACATGGAAAAAGAGTGATTTAACGATTGGAAAGTAATCAACTATCATTGACGGGTCTGAACATTTTCTATAAACACAACTCTGTTGGACTTTCAAAATAAGACTCCAGGGACCCTACAAAATAAAAGCCTCTAGATTATAGTAATGCATTAATTGATGCAAATGGCTCAACATTATGACCCAAACTCTTCCAGGTTGTTTTTATTAGACTCTAGTGACCTTTTCAAAACACACCCCAGAGCAAATTTCACAATAAAAGTCTCCCATTTACTCTGTAATACAGCAACTATTCACCTAATAACATGGAAAACCAGTGATTTAACATTTGGAAATGGATTCTATATCACTGCTGGGCGTGACCCATCTTTTGATGCACATTCATGATAGACTTTCAAAATAAGACTACAAGGACTCTACAGAATAAAAGCCTCTTCCTTATACACACTCATACATTCTGGCATATTGCTCATTGCCATTGGTGATTTCATCACTGCAATGGCTCTTAGAAGGCGGGCGGAGCCCGCCAAAGGTGATTACATCACTGCAATGGCTCTTAGCAGGCGGGCGGAGCCCGCCATTGGTGATTTCATCACTGCAATGGCTCTTAGAAGGCGGGCAGAGCCCGCCATTGGTGATTTTTTTCTTCACTGAGATGGCTCCTCGCAGGCGGGCGAAGCCCGCCAACTGGGCTTTACCCACTGTGTTTCAATATGGACAACCCATATTACCCTTGTGCATCATACGCTGTGCACGTCTATTTCCCAGATTTCAGCACAAGTGGCACACAGCTCTCTTTACCCATGAACTTGCCCTCTTTCCTTCCCTCAGCAGCCCTCAAAGGCGTAAGCAGTTGGTCTGGGGAGCCCCGACGTCACTTGCCAGGGCCGTATTGGCCCGGTTCCCCAGACGGGCAGTAGGTGGCCCCCCTCAAAATTTCTTTAGAAATTTTCTAGTTATTGGGGGGCCACATGCCGAAGGCATGGCCCACCTACTACTATTGCACATATTTATTCCGCGTATTATTGGGGGGCCACATGCCGAAGGCATGGCCCACCTACTACTATTGCACATATTTATTCCGCGTATTATTGGGGGGCCACATGCCGAAGGCATGGCCCACCTACTACTATTGTTATTATAATTCTCCCGTATACCCAAAACTTCGGCGCGTAACTAGTCCCGCACGGTTTGGCGGATCGGGCCCAAAGTTGGCACACGTGTCGGGACCAATGGGGTGATGTGTGCTTGTATAAAACTTTCTCATTAGTCCGAAGGTTTGCGAATTATTAGCGAAAACGTCGCAAAAAAATCCCATAGGAAATGAATGGGGAGAGGAAAAAAAAAGCATAAAAAACAGCACTTCACTGTGTCGGCATACATTCACCTAGAAAAACAGTTTGAAGCTCAGTTTGTAGATAAATCCTTCGTCTATTTAAAACTGAAGACGGTATGTTGATAACTGCTACGGTTTTTGTATAATCAGACCTCAAGCGCCACAAAGTTTTAGCAAAATCCAGCCTGCTAGAGTGGAGCAACTGAAAAGCTAGAGTGTGAGGCAGGCGTTTTTTAAACACAAAAAAACATTTTAAACTCGCCCTCACGGCCACATATTTATAGCTAGAGTCACCATTTTTGGTCAGTTTGTAGACTGAAATCTCTGGACCCACACAATATCTTCGGAATTACGGTAGGATTAATACTTTTCCTTAAAAACCCTCCAGACCGACCTAAAGTCGATGAAAATCAGAGCTGTTTTTCATTGGTTTTGGAGCAGAAGAGGGGAGAAAAACGAATCAGACTATGTGTTTTAAACTCGTCATAAATATTTTTCTGAATGACACACATACACCAAAGTTGGCATAGTTGGAGTCGAAGGATGACTGACGCTCACGGTGAAAAAATTTTTTGAATAACTCATACGGTTTTTGCTCAGCAGTCGTTTGTTCGGAGGACATTTTAAGCACCTGAAAGCTGAGTGACAGTGACCTGCTGCAGCTAGCTCAATTAGAAGCTTAGGTGTGATGAAACGTTTTTTCTTTTTCTTTCTCTTCCCATTCAGTTTGTAGATGACCTACAGCCATGAAAGTTACTCCAATCGAAGACAAGATATAGCTGTCGCTTAGATAAAAAGAATTTTTCAGATACCTCTTACGGTTTTTACTCTGCAGTCGTTTGTTCGGAGGGGTGCTTTAGCAGCTAAAAGGTGAGTGAGAGTGAGGTCCTGCAGTTAAAAGAAAGGGAGGAGCAGGTGGGCCAACCATTTTGTTTGTGCTTCGTTTTGGGTTGTGAAAGACCTACAGACATGAAGGTTACCCCAGTCTGAGACAAAGGATAGATGTTGCTTTCACTGAAAGAATTTTTCAGATATCTTTTACGGTTTTTGCTCAGCAGTCGTTTGTTCGGAGGGTAAGCACCTGGAAGCTAGCTGACAGTTAGCTTCTGCAGCAGCCTGCTAGAGTGCAGCTGCTGAAATCTTAGTGTGAGGCGGCCATTTTTTTCAGATCAAACATCTTATTCTCGCCCTCACGGCCACATATTTGGAGCTACAGTCACCATTTTTGGTCAGTTTGTAGACTGAAACCTCTGGACTCACACAATGTCTTCGGAATTACGGTAGGATTAATACTTTTCCTTAAAAACCCTCCAGACCAACCTAAAGTCGATGAGAGTTTCAGCCTTTCTCTATTCTTTTTGAGCTGAAGATGGGAGAGAAACGAATCAGACTATGTGTTTTCAACTCGTCATAAATATTTTTCTGAATGACACACATACACCAAAGTTGGTATAGTTGGAGTCGAAGGATTGCTGATGCTCATGGTGAAAATGTTTTTTGAATAACTCATACGGTTTTTGATCAGTAGTCGTTTGTTCGGTGCCGTTCTTCCCATACAAAAAAGCCTGGGAAGAAGAAACCAATAGTGAGTGCAGCTGTTGTCTGTGTCAGTGAGAGGCTCGTTAAGCGTTGTCAAGGTTACCAAGCTTCAAACAGATTTTACCTCTGCTGTTTTAAACAGCACATATTAATCTAATGGAGGGTGAAAGGACTGATTTAACATTGGGAAATGGATACTATATGACTGCTGTCCATGACACTTCCCTTGCCACTCAGCACTGATAGACTTTCAAAATAAGACTCCAGGGACCCTACAAAATAAAAGCCTCTATATTTTTTACATATATTTATTGCCCTATATGGCTCAACATTATGACCCAAACTCAACCCCGTTTTAGAGAATAGACTCTAGGAGACTGTTTAAAACACACCCTATAGCAAATTTCAAAATAAAAGCCTCCCATTTCCGCTTCATCTACTGCCGTAATAACATGGAAAAAGAGTGATTTAACGATTGGAAAGTAATCAACTATCATTGACGGGTCTGAACATTTTCTATAAACACAACTCTGTTGGACTTTCAAAATAAGACTCCAGCGACCCTACAAAATAAAAGCCTCTAGATTATAGTAATGCATTAATTGATGCAAATGGCTCAACATTATGACCCAAACTCTTCCAGGTTGTTTTTATTAGACTCTAGTGACCTTTTCAAAACACACCCCAGAGCAAATTTCACAATAAAAGTCTCCCATTTACTCTGTAATACAGCAACTATTCACCTAATAACATGGAAAACCAGTGATTTAACATTTGGAAATGGATTCTATATCACTGCTGGGCGTGACCCATCTTTTGATGCACATTCATGATAGACTTTCAAAATAAGACTACAAGGACTCTACAGAATAAAAGCCTCTTCCTTATACACACTCATACATTCTGGCATATTGCTCATTGCCATTGGTGATTTCATCACTGCAATGGCTCTTAGAAGGCGGGCGGAGCCCGCCAATGGTAACAGGCGGGCGGAGCCCGCCAAAGGTGATTACATCACTGCAATGGCTCTTAGCAGGCGGGCGGAGCCCGCCATTGGTGATTTCATCACTGCAATGGCTCTTAGAAGGCGGGCATAGCCCGCCATTGGTGATTTTTTTCTTCACTGAGATGGCTCCTAGCAGGCGGGCGAAGCCCGCCAACTGGGCTTTACCCACTGTGTTTCAATATGGACAACCCATATTACCCTTGTGCATCATACGCTGTGCACGTCTATTTCCCAGATTTCAGCACAAGTGGCACACAGCTCTCTTTGCCCATGAACTTGCCCGCTTTCCTTCCCTCAGCAGCCCTCAAAGGCGTAAGCAGTTGGTCTGGGGAGCCCCGACGTCACTTGCCAGGGCCGTATTGGCCCGGTTCCCCAGACGGGCAGTAGGTGGCCCCCCTCAAAATTTCTTTAGAAATTTTCTAGTTGGGGGGCCACATGCCGAAGGCATGGCCCACCTACTACTATTGCACATATTTATTCCGCGTATTATTATTGGGGGGCCACATGCCGAAGGCATGGCCCACCTACTACTATTGCACATATTTATTCCGCGTATTATTGGGGGGCCACATGCCGAAGGCATGGCCCACCTACTACTATTGCACATATTTATTCCGCGTATTATTGGGGGGCCACATGCCGAAGGCATGGCCCACCTACTACTATTGCACATATTTATTCCGCGTATTATTATTATTGGGGGGCCACATGCCGAAGGCATGGCCCACCTACTACTATTGCACATATTTATTCCGCGTATTATTATTATTATTATAATTCTCCCGTATACCCAAAACTTCGGCGCGTAACTAGTCCCGCACGGTTTGGCGGATCGGGCCCAAAGTTGGCACACGCGTCGGGACCAATGGGGTGATGTGTGCTTGTATAAAACTTTCTCATTAGTCCGAAGGTTTGCGAATTATTAGCGAAAACGTCGCAAAAAAATCCCATAGGAAATGAATGGGGAGAGGAAAAAAAAAGCATAAAAAACAGCACTTCACTGTGTCGGCATACATTCACCTAGAAAAACAGTTTGAAGCTCAGTTTGTAGATAAATCCTTCGTCTATTTAAAACTGAAGACGGTATGTTGATAACTGCTACGGTTTTTGTATAATCAGACCTCAAGCGCCACAAAGTTTTAGCAAAATCCAGCCTGCTAGAGTGGAGCAACTGAAAAGCTAGAGTGTGAGGCAGGCGTTTTTTAAACACAAAAAAACATTTTAAACTCGCCCTCACGGCCACATATTTATAGCTAGAGTCACCATTTTTGGTCAGTTTGTAGACTGAAATCTCTGGACCCACACAATATCTTCGGAATTACGGTAGGATTAATACTTTTCCTTAAAAACCCTCCAGACCGACCTAAAGTCGATGAAAATCAGAGCCGTTTTTCATTGGTTTTGGAGCAGAAGAGGGGAGAAAAACGAATCAGACTATGTGTTTTAAACTCGTCATAAATATTTTTCTGAATGACACACATACACCAAAGTTGGCATAGTTGGAGTCGAAGGATGGCTGACGCTCACGGTGAAAAAATATTTTGAATAACTCATACGGTTTTTGCTCAGCAGTCGTTTGTTCGGAGGACATTTTAAGCAGCTGAAAGCTGAGTGACAGTGACCTGCTGCAGCTAGCTCAATTAGAAGCTTAGGTGTGATGAAACGTTTTTTCTTTTTCTTTCTCTTCCCATTCAGTTTGTAGATGACCTACAGCCATGAAAGTTACTCCAATCGAAGACAAGATATAGCTGTCGCTTAGATAAAAAGAATTTTTCAGATACCTTTTACGGTTTTTACTCAGCAGTCGTTTGTTCGGAGGGGTGCTTTAGCAGCTAAAAGGTGAGTGAGAGTGAGGTCCTGCAGTTAAAAGAAAGGGAGGAGCAGGTGGGCCAACCATTTTGTTTGTGCTTCGTTTTGGGTTGTGAAAGACCTACAGACATGAAGGTTACCCCAGTCTGAGACAAAGGATAGATGTTGCTTTCACTGAAAGAATTTTTCAGATATCTTTTACGGTTTTTGCTCAGCAGTCGTTTGTTCGGAGGGTAAGCACCTGGAAGCTAGCTGACAGTTAGCTTCTGCAGCAGCCTGCTAGAGTGCAGCTGCTGAAATCTTAGTGTGAGGCGGCCATTTTTTTAAGATCAAACATCTTATTCTCGCCCTCACGGCCACATATTTGGAGCTACAGTCACCATTTTTGGTCAGTTTGTAGACTGAAACCTCTGGACTCACACAATGTCTTCGGAATTACGGTAGGATTAATACTTTTCCTTAAAAACCCTCCAGACCAACCTAAAGTCGATGAGAGTTTCAGCCTTTCTCTATTCTTTTTGAGCTGAAGATGGGAGAGAAACGAATCAGACTATGTGTTTTCAACTCGTCATAAATATTTTTCTGAATGACACACATACACCAAAGTTGGTATAGTTGGAGTCGAAGGATTGCTGATGCTCATGGTGAAAATGTTTTTTGAATAACTCATACGGTTTTTGATCAGTAGTCGTTTGTTCGGTGCCGTTCTTCCCATACAAAAAAGCCTGGGAAGAAGAAACCAATAGTGAGTGCAGCTGTTGTCTGTGTCAGTGAGAGGCTCGTTAAGCGTTGTCAAGGTTACCAAGCTTCAAACAGATTTTACCTCTGCTGTTTTAAACAGCACATATTAATCTAATGGAGGGTGAAAGGACTGATTTAACATTGGGAAATGGATACTATATGACTGCTGTCCATGACACTTCCCTTGCCACTCAGCACTGATAGACTTTCAAAATAAGACTCCAGGGACCCTACAAAATAAAAGCCTCTATATTTTTTACATATATTTATTGCCCTATATGGCTCAACATTATGACCCAAACTCAACCCCGTTTTAGAGAATAGACTCTAGGAGACTGTTTAAAACACACCCTATAGCAAATTTCAAAATAAAAGCCTCCCATTTCCGCTTCATCTACTGCCCTAATAACATGGAAAAAGAGTGATTTAACGATTGGAAAGTAATCAACTATCATTGACGGGTCTGAACATTTTCTATAAACACAACTCTGTTGGACTTTCAAAATAAGACTCCAGGGACCCTACAAAATAAAAGCCTCTAGATTATACTAATGCATTAATTGATGCAAATGGCTCAACATTATGACCCAAACTCTTCCAGGTTGTTTTTATTAGACTCTAGTGACCTTTTCAAAACACACCCAGAGCAAATTTCACAATAAAAGTCTCCCATTTACTCTGTAATACAGCAACTATTCACCTAATAACATGGAAAACCAGTGATTTAACATTTGGAAATGGATTCTATATCACTGCTGGGCGTGACCCATCTTTTGATGCACATTCATGATAGACTTTCAAAATAAGACTACAAGGACTCTACAGAATAAAAGCCTCTTCCTTATACACACTCATACATTCTGGCATATTGCTCATTGCCATTGGTGATTTCATCACTGCAATGGCTCTTAGAAGGCGGGCGGAGCCCGCCAATGGTAACAGGCGGGCGGAGCCCGCCAAAGGTGATTACATCACTGCAATGGCTCTTAGCAGGCGGGCGTGATTTCATCACTGCAATGGCTCTTAGAAGGCGGGCAGAGCCCGCCATTGGTGATTTTTTTCTTCACTGAGATGGCTCCTAGCAGGCGGGCGAAGCCCGCCAACTGGGCTTTACCCACTGTGTTTCAATATGGACAACCCATATTACCCTTGTGCATCATACGCTGTGCACGTCTATTTCCCAGATTTCAGCACAAGTGGCACACAGCTCTCTTTGCCCATGAACTTGCCCTCTTTCCTTCCCTCAGCAGCCCTCAAAGGCGTAAGCAGTTGGTCTGGGGAGCCCCGACGTCACTTGCCAGGGCCGTATTGGCCCGGTTCCCCAGACGGGCAGTAGGTGGCCCCCCTCAAAATTTCTTTAGAAATTTTCTAGTTATTATTATTATAATTCTCCCGTATACCCAAAACTTCGGCGCGTAACTAGTCCCGCACGGTTTGGCGGATCGGGCCCAAAGTTGGCACACGCGTCGGGACCAATGGGGTGATGTGTGCTTGTATAAAACTTTCTCATTAGTCCGAAGGTTTGCGAATTATTAGCGAAAACGTCGCAAAAAAATCCCATAGGAAATGAATGGGGAGAGGAAAAAAAAAGCATAAAAAACAGCACTTCACTGTGTCGCCATACATTCACCTAGAAAAACAGTTTGAAGCTCAGTTTGTAGATAAATCCTTCGTCTATTTAAAACTGAAGACGGTATGTTGATAACTGCTACGGTTTTTGTATAATCAGACCTCAAGCGCCACAAAGTTTTAGCAAAATCCAGCCTGCTAGAGTGGAGCAACTGAAAAGCTAGAGTGTGAGGCAGGCGTTTTTTAAACACAAAAAAAACATTTTAAACTCGCCCTCACGGCCACATATTTATAGCTAGAGTCACCATTTTTGGTCAGTTTGTAGACTGAAATCTCTGGACCCACACAATATCTTCGGAATTACGGTAGGATTAATACTTTTCCTTAAAAACCCTCCAGACCGACCTAAAGTCGATGAAAATCAGAGCCGTTTTTCATTGGTTTTGGAGCAGAGGAGGGGAGAAAAACGAATCCGACTATGTGTTTTAAACTCGTCATAAATATTTTTCTGAATGACACACATACACCAAAGTTGGCATAGTTGGAGTCGAAGGATGACTGACGCTCACGGTGAAAAAATTTTTTGAATAACTCATACGGTTTTTGCTCAGCAGTCGTTTGTTCGGAGGACATTTTAAGCACCTGAAAGCTGAGTGACAGTGACCTGCTGCAGCTAGCTCAATTAGAAGCTTAGGTGTGATGAAACGTTTTTTCTTTTTCTTTCTCTTCCCATTCAGTTTGTAGATGACCTACAGCCATGAAAGTTACTCCAATTGAAGACAAGATATAGCTGTCGCTTAGATAAAAAGAATTTTTCAGATACCTTTTACGGTTTTTACTCAGCAGTCGTTTGTTCGGATGGGTGCTTTAGCAGCTAAAAGGTGAGTGAGAGTGAGGTCCTGCAGTTCAAACAAAGGGAGGAGCAGGTGGGCCAACCATTTTGTTTGTGCTTCGTTTTGGGTTGTGAAAGACCTACAGACATGAAGGTTACCCCAGTCTGAGACAAAGGATAGATGTTGCTTTCACTGAAAGAATTTTTCAGATATCTTTTACGGTTTTTGCTCAGCAGTCGTTTGTTCGGAGGGTAAGCACCTGGAAGCTAGCTGACAGTTAGCTTCTGCAGCAGCCTGCTAGAGTGCAGCTGCTGAAATCTTAGTGTGAGGCGGCCATTTTTTAAGATCAAACATCTTATTCTCGCCCTCACGGCCACATATTTGGAGCTACAGTCACCATTTTTGGTCAGTTTGTAGACTGAAACCTCTGGACTCACACAATGTCTTCGGAATTACGGTAGGATTAATACTTTGCCTTAAAAACCCTCCAGACCAACCTAAAGTGGATGAGAGTTTCAGCCTTTCTCCATTCTTTTTGAGCTGAAGATGGGAGAAAAACGAATCAGACTATGTGTTTTCAACTCGTCATAAATATTGTTCTGAATGACACACATACACCAAAGTTGGTATAGTTGGAGTCGAAGGATTGCTGATGCTCATGGTGAAAATGTTTTTTAAATAACTCCTACGGTTTTTGCTCAGCAGTCGTTTGTTCGGAGGGGTGCTTTAGCAGCTACAGTAAAATGTGAGTGAGAGTGAAGTGCTGCAGTTAAAACAAAGGGAGGAGCAGGTGGGACCAACCATGTTGTTTGTGCTTCGTTTTGGGTTGTGAAAGACCTACAGACATGAAGGTTCCCCCAGTCTGAGAAAAAGGATTGCTGTTGCTTAGACTGAAATAATTTTTTAGATTCCATTTACGGTTTTCCTTCAGCGCTCCTTTGTTCGGAGCAGACTTCCCATAAAAAAAGCCTGAGAAGAAGAAACCAATAGTGAGTGCAGCTGTGGTCTGTGTCAGTGAGAGGCTCGTTAAGCGTTGTCAAGGTAACGAAGCTTCAAACAGATTTTACCTCTGCTGTTTTAAACAGCACATATTAATCTAATGGAGGGTGAAAGCACTGATTTAACATTGGGAAATGGATACTATATGACTGCTGTCCATGACACTTCCCTTGCCACTCAACACTGATAGACTTTCAAAATAAGACTCCAGGGACCCTACAAAATAAAAGCCTCTATATTTTTTTACATATATTTATTGCCCTATATGGCTCAACATTATGATCCAAACTCAACCCCATTTTAGAGAATAGACTCAAGGAGACTGTTTAAAACACACCCTATGGCAAATTTCAAAATAAAAGCCTCCAATTTCCGCTTCATCTACTGCCCTAATAACATGGAAAAAGAGTGATTTAACGATTGGAAAGTCATCAACTATCATTGATGGGTCTGAACATTTTCTATAAACACAACTCTGTTGGACTTTCAAAATAAGACTCCAGGGACCCTACAAAATAAAAGCCTCTAGATTATACTAATGCATTAATTGATGCAAATGGCTCAACATTATGACCCAAACTCTTCCAGGTTGTTTTTATTAGACTCTAGTGACCTTTTCAAAACACACCCCAGAGCATTTTTCACAATAAAAGTCTCCCATTTACTCTGTAATACAGCAACTATTCAACTAATAACATGGAAAACCAGTGATTTAACATTTGGAAATGGATTCTACATCACTGCTGGGCATGACCCATCTTTTGATGCACATCCATAATAGACTTTCAAAATAAGACTACAGGGACTCTACAGAATAAAAACCTCTTCCTTATACACACTTATACATTCTGGCATATTGTTCATTGCCATTTGTAATTTAATCACTGCAATGGCTCTTAGAAGGCGGGCGGAGCCCGCCAATGGTAACAGGCGGGCGGAGCCCGCCAAAGGTGATTACATCACTGCAATGGCTCTTAGCAGGCGGGCGGAGCCCGCCATTGGTGATTTCATCACTGCAATGGCTCTTAGAAGGCGGGCAGAGCCCGCCATTGGTGATTTTTTTCTTCACTGAGATGGCTCCTAGCAGGCGGGCGAAGCCCGCCAACTGGGCTTTACCCACTGTGTTTCAATATGGGCAACCCATATTACCCTTGTGCATCATACACTGTGCACGTCTATTTCCCAGATTTCAGCACAAGTGGCACACAGCTCTCTTTGCCCATGAACTTGCCCTCTTTCCTTCCCTCAGCAGCCCTCAAAGGCGTAAGCAGTTGGTCTGGGGAGCCCCGACGTCACTTGCCAGGGCCGTATTGGCCCGGTTCCCCAGACGGGCAGTAGGTGGCCCCCCTCAAAATTTCTTTAGAAATTTTCTAGTTATTATAATTCTCCCGTATACCCAAAACTTCGGCGCGTAACTAGTCCCGCACGGTTTGGCGGATCGGGCCCAAAGTTGGCACACGCGTCGGGACCAATGGGGTGATGTGTGCTTGTATAAAACTTTCTCATTAGTCCGAAGGTTTGCGAATTATTAGCGAAAACGTCGCAAAAAAATCCCATAGGAAATGAATGGGGAGAGGAAAAAAAAAGCATAAAAAACAGCACTTCACTGTGTCGGCATACATTCACCTAGAAAAACAGTTTGAAGCTCAGTTTGTAGATAAATCCTTCGTCTATTTAAAACTGAAGACGGTATGTTGATAACTGCTACGGTTTTTGTATAATCAGACCTCAAGCGCCACAAAGTTTTAGCAAAATCCAGCCTGCTAGAGTGGAGCAACTGAAAAGCTAGAGTGTGAGGCAGGCGTTTTTTAAACACAAAAAAACATTTTAAACTCGCCCTCACGGCCACATATTTATAGCTAGAGTCACCTTTTTTGGTCAGTTTGTAGACTGAAATCTCTGGACCCACACAATATCTTCGGAATTACGGTAGGATTAATACTTTTCCTTAAAAACCCTCCAGACCGACCTAAAGTCGATGAAAATCAGAGCCGTTTTTCATTGGTTTTGGAGCAGAAGAGGGGAGAAAAACGAATCAGACTATGTGTTTTAAACTCGTCATAAATATTTTTCTGAATGACACACATACACCAAAGTTGGCATAGTTGGAGTCGAAGGATGACTGACGCTCACGGTGAAAAAATTTTTTGAATAACTCATACGGTTTTTGCTCAGCAGTCGTTTGTTCGGAGGACATTTTAAGCACCTGAAAGCTGAGTGAGAGTGACCTGCTGCAGCTAGCTCAATTAGAAGCTTAGGTGTGATGAAACGTTTTTTCTTTTTCTTTCTCTTCCCATTCAGTTTGTAGATGACCTACAGCCATGAAAGTTACTCCAATTGAAGACAAGATATAGCTGTCGCTTAGATAAAAAGAATTTTTCAGATACCTTTTACGGTTTTTACTCAGCAGTCGTTTGTTCGGAGGGGTGCTTTAGCAGCTAAAAGGTGAGTGAGAGTGAGGTCCTGCAGTTCAAACAAAGGGAGGAGCAGGTGGGCCAACCATTTTGTTTGTGCTTCGTTTTGGGTTGTGAAAGACCTACAGACATGAAGGTTACCCCAGTCTGAGACAAAGGATAGATGTTGCTTTCACTGAAAGAATTTTTCAGATACCTTTTACGGTTTTTGCTCAGCAGTCGTTTGTTCGGAGGGTAAGCACCTGGAAGCTAGCTGACAGTTAGCTTCTGCAGCAGCCTGCTAGAGTGCAGCTGCTGAAATCTTAGTGTGAGGCGGCCATTTTTTTAAGATCAAACATCTTATTCTCGCCCTCACGGCCACATATTTGGAGCTACAGTCACCATTTTTGGTCAGTTTGTAGACTGAAACCTCTGGACTCACACAATGTCTTTGGAATTACGGTAGGATTAATACTTTTCCTTAAAAACCCTCCAGACCAACCTAAAGTCGATGAGAGTTTCAGCCTTTCTCTATTCTTTTTGAGCTGAAGATGGGAGAGAAACGAATCAGACTATGTGTTTTCAACTCGTCATAAATATTTTTCTGAATGACACACATACACCAAAGTTGGTATAGTTGGAGTCGAAGGATTGCTGATGCTCATGGGGAAAATGTTTTTTGAATAACTCATACGGTTTTTGATCAGTAGTCGTTTGTTCGGTGCCGTTCTTCCCATACAAAAAAGCCTGGGAAGAAGAAACCAATAGTGAGTGCAGCTGTTGTCTGTGTCAGTGAGAGGCTCCTTAAGCGTTGTCAAGGTTACCAAGCTTCAAACAGATTTTACCTCTGCTGTTTTAAACAGCACATATTAATCTAATGGAGGGTGAAAGGACTGATTTAACATTGGGAAATGGATACTATATGACTGCTGTCCATGACACTTCCCTTGCCACTCAGCACTGATAGACTTTCAAAATAAGACTCCAGGGACCCTACAAAATAAAAGCCTCTATATTTTTTACATATATTTATTGCCCTATATGGCTCAACATTATGACCCAAACTCAACCCCGTTTTAGAGAATAGACTCTAGGAGACTGTTTAAAACACACCCTATAGCAAATTTCAAAATAAAAGCCTCCCATTTCCGCTTCATCTACTGCCCTAATAAAATGGAAAAAGAGTGATTTAACGATTGGAAAGTAATCAACTATCATTGACGGATCTGAACATTTTCTATAAACACAACTCTGTTGGACTTTCAAAATAAGACTCCAGGGACCCTACAAAATAAAAGCCTCTAGATTATACTAATGCATTAATTGATGCAAATGGCTCAACATTATGACCCAAACTCTTCCAGGTTGTTTTTATTAGACTCTAGTGACCTTTTCAAAACACACCCCAGAGCAAATTTCACAATAAAAGTCTCCAATTTACTCTGTAATACAGCAACTATTCACCTAATAACATGGAAAACCAGTGATTTAACATTTGGAAATGGATTCTATATCACTGCTGGGCGTGACCCATCTTTTGATGCACATTCATGATAGACTTTCAAAATAAGACTACAAGGACTCTACAGAATAAAAGCCTCTTCCTTATACACACTCATACATTCTGGCATATTGCTCATTGCCATTGGTGATTTCATCACTGCAATGGCTCTTAGAAGGCGGGCGGAGCCCGCCAATGGTAACAGGCGGGCGGAGCCCGCCAAAGGTGATTACATCACCGCAATGGCTCTTAGCAGGCGGGCGTAGCCCGCCATTGGTGATTTCATCACTGCAATGGCTCTTAGAAGGCGGGCAGAGCCCGCCATTGGTGATTTTTTTCTTCACTGAGATGGCTCCTAGCAGGCGGGCGAAGCCCGCCAACTGGGCTTTACCCACTGTGTTTCAATATGGACAACCCATATTACCCTTGTGCATCATACGCTGTGCACGTCTATTTCCCAGATTTCAGCACAAGTGGCACACAGCTCTCTTTGCCCATGAACTTGCCCTCTTTCCTTCCCTCAGCAGCCCTCAAAGGCGTAAGCAGTTGGTCTGGGGAGCCCCGACGTCACTTGCCAGGGCCGTATTGGCCCGGTTCCCCAGACGGGCAGTAGGTGGCCCCCCTCAAAATTTCTTTAGAAATTTTCTAGTTATTATAATTCTCCCGTATACCCAAAACTTCGGCGCGTAACTAGTCCCGCACGGTTTGGCGGATCGGGCCCAAAGTTGGCACACGCGTTGGGACCAATGGGGTGATGTGTGCTTGTATAAAACTTTCTCATTAGTCCGAAGGTTTGCGAATTATTAGCGAAAACGTCGCAAAAAAATCCCATAGGAAATGAATGGGAAGAGGTAAAAAAAAGCATAAAAAACAGCACTTCACTGTGTCGGCATACATTCACCTAGAAAAACAGTTTGAAGCTCAGTTTGTAGATAAATCCTTCGTCTATTTAAAACTGAAGACGGTATGTTGATAACTGCTACGGTTTTTGTATAATCAGACCTCAAGCGCCACAAAGTTTTAGCAAAATCCAGCCTGCTAGAGTGGAGCAACTGAAAAGCTAGAGTGTGAGGCAGGCGTTTTTTAAACACAAAAAAACATTTTAAACTCGCCCTCACGGCCACATATTTATAGCTAGAGTCACCATTTTTGGTCAGTTTGTAGACTGAAATCTCTGGACCCACACAATATCTTCGGAATTACGGTAGGATTAATACTTTTCCTTAAAAACCCTCCAGACCGACCTAAAGTCGATGAAAATCAGAGCCGTTTTTCATTGGTTTTGGAGCAGAAGAGGGGAGAAAAACGAATCAGACTATGTGTTTTAAACTCGTCATAAATATTTTTCTGAATGACACACATACACCAAAGTTGGCATAGTTGGAGTCGAAGGATGACTGACGCTCACGGTGAAAAAATTTTTTGAATAACTCATACGGTTTTTGCTCAGCAGTCGTTTGTTCGGAGGACATTTTAAGCACCTGAAAGCTGAGTGACAGTGACCTGCTGCAGCTAGCTCAATTAGAAGCTTAGGTGTGATGAAACGTTTTTTCTTTTTCTTTCTCTTCCCATTCAGTTTGTAGATGACCTACAGCCATGAAAGTTACTCCAATCGAAGACAAGATATAGCTGTCGCTTAGATAAAAAGAATTTTTCAGATACCTTTTACGGTTTTTACTCAGCAGTCGTTTGTTCGGAGGGGTGCTTTAGCAGCTAAAAGGTGAGTGAGAGTGAGGTCCTGCAGTTAAAAGAAAGGGAGGAGCAGGTGGGCCAACCATTTTGTTTGTGCTTCGTTTTGGGTTGTGAAAGACCTACAGACATGAAGGTTACCCCAGTCTGAGACAAAGGATAGATGTTGCTTTCACTGAAAGAATTTTTCAGATATCTTTTACGGTTTTTGCTCAGCAGTCGTTTGTTCGGAGGGTAAGCACCTGGAAGCTAGCTGACAGTTAGCTTCTGCAGCAGCCTGCTAGAGTGCAGCTGCTGAAATCTTAGTGTGAGGCGGCCATTTTTTTCAGATCAAACATCTTATTCTCGCCCTCACGGCCACATATTTGGAGCTACAGTCACCATTTTTGGTCAGTTTGTAGACTAAAACCTCTGGACTCACACAATGTCTTCGGAATTACGGTAGGATTAATACTTTTCCTTAAAAACCCTCCAGACCAACCTAAAGTCGATGAGAGTTTCAGCCTTTCTCTATTCTTTTTGAGCTGAAGATGGGAGAGAAACGAATCAGACTATGTGTTTTCAACTCGTCATAAATATTTTTCTGAATGACACACATACACCAAAGTTGGTATAGTTGGAGTCGAAGGATTGCTGATGCTCATGGTGAAAATGTTTTTTGAATAACTCATACGGTTTTTGATCAGTAGTCGTTTGTTCGGTGCCGTTCTTCCCATACAAAAAAGCCTGGGAAGAAGAAACCAATAGTGAGTGCAGCTGTTGTCTGTGTCAGTGAGAGGCTCGTTAAGCGTTGTCAAGGTTACCAAGCTTCAAACAGATTTTACCTCTGCTGTTTTAAACAGCACATATTAATCTAATGGAGGGTGAAAGGACTGATTTAACATTGGGAAATGGATACTATATGACTGCTGTCCATGACACTTCCCTTGCCACTCAGCACTGATAGACTTTCAAAATAAGACTCCAGGGACCCTACAAAATAAAAGCCTCTATATTTTTTACATATATTTATTGCCCTATATGGCTCAACATTATGACCCAAACTCAACCCCGTTTTAGAGAATAGACTCTAGGAGACTGTTTAAAACACACCCTATAGCAAATTTCAAAATAAAAGCTTCCCATTTCCGCTTCATCTACTGCCCTAATAACATGGAAAAAGAGTGATTTAACGATTGGAAAGTAATCAACTATCATTGACGGGTCTGAACATTTTCTATAAACACAACTCTGTTGGACTTTCAAAATAAGACTCCAGCGACCCTACAAAATAAAAGCCTCTAGATTATACTAATGCATTAATTGATGCAAATGGCTCAACATTATGACCCAAACTCTTCCAGGTTGTTTTTATTAGACTCTAGTGACCTTTTCAAAACACACCCCAGAGCAAATTTCACAATAAAAGTCTCCCATTTACTCTGTAATAAAGCAACTATTCACCTAATAACATGGAAAACCAGTGATTTAACATTTGGAAATGGATTCTATATCACTGCTGGGCGTGACCCATCTTTTGATGCACATTCATGATAGACTTTCAAAATAAGACTACAAGGACTCTACAGAATAAAAGCCTCTTCCTTATACACACTCATACATTCTGGCATATTGCTCATTGCCATTGGTGATTTCATCACTGCAATGGCTCTTAGAAGGAGGGCGGAGCCCGCCAATGGTAACAGGCGGGCGGAGCCCGCCAAAGGTGATTACATCACTGCAATGGCTCTTAGCAGGCGGGCGGAGCCCGCCATTGGTGATTTCATCACTGCAATGGCTCTTAGAAGGCGGGCAGAGCCCGCCATTGGTGATTTTTTTCTTCACTGAGATGGCTCCTAGCAGGCGGGCGAAGCCCGCCAACTGGGCTTTACCCACTGTGTTTCAATATGGACAACCCATATTACCCTTGTGCATCATACGCTGTGCACGTCTATTTCCCAGATGTCAGCACAAGTGGCACACAGCTCTCTTTGCCCATGAACTTGCCCTCTTTCCTTCCCTCAGCAGCCCTCAAAGGCGTAAGCAGTTGGTCTGGGGAGCCCCGACGTCACTTGCCAGGGCCGTATTGGCCCGGTTCCCCAGACGGGCAGTAGGTGGCCCCCCTCAAAATTTCTTTAGAAATTTTCTAGTTATTATTATAATTCTCCCGTATACCCAAAACTTTGGCGCGTAACTAGTCCCGCACGGTTTGGCGGATCGGGCCCAAAGTTGGCACACGCGTCGGGACCAATGGGGTGATGTGTGCTTGTATAAAACTTTCTCATTAGTCCGAAGGTTTGCGAATTATTAGCGAAAACGTCGCAAAAAAATCCCATAGGAAATGAATGGGGAGAGGAAAAAAAAAGCATAAAAAACAGCACTTCACTGTGTCGGCATACATTCACCTAGAAAAACAGTTTGAAGCTCAGTTTGTAGATAAATCCTTCGTCTATTTAAAACTGAAGACGGTATGTTGATAACTGCTACGGTTTTTGTATAATCAGACCTCAAGCGCCACAAAGTTTTAGCAAAATCCAGCCTGCTAGAGTGGAGCAACTGAAAAGCTAGAGTGTGAGGCAGGCGTTTTTTAAACACAAAAAAACATTTTAAACTCGCCCTCACGGCCACATATTTATAGCTAGAGTCACCATTTTTGGTCAGTTTGTAGACTGAAATCTCTGGACCCACACAATATCTTCGGAATTACGGTAGGATTAATACTTTTCCTTAAAAACCCTCCAGACCGACCTAAAGTCGATGAAAATCAGAGCCGTTTTTCATTGGTTTTGGAGCAGAAGAGGGGAGAAAAACGAATCAGACTATGTGTTTTAAACTCGTCATAAATATTTTTCTGAATGACACACATACACCAAAGTTGGCATAGTTGGAGTCGAAGCAGGACTGACGCTCACGGTGAAAAAATTTTTTGAATAACTCATACGGTTTTTGCTCAGCAGTCGTTTGTTCGGAGGACATTTTAAGCACCTGAAAGCTGAGTGACAGTGACCTGCTGCAGCTAGCTCAATTAGAAGCTTAGGTGTGATGAAACGTTTTTTCTTTTTCTTTCTCTTCCTGTTCAGTTTGTAGATGACCTACAGCCATGAAAGTTACTCCAATTGAAGACAAGATATAGCTGTCGCTTAGATAAAAAGAATTTTTCAGATACCTTTTACGGTTTTTACTCAGCAGTCGTTTGTTCGGAGGGGTGCTTTAGCAGCTAAAAGGTGAGTGAGAGTGAGGTCCTGCAGTTCAAACAAAGGGAGGAGCATGTGGGCCAACCATTTTGTTTGTGCTTCGTTTTGGGTTGTGAAAGACCTACAGACATGAAGGTTACCCCAGTCTGAGACAAAGGATAGATGTTGCTTTCACTGAAAGAATTTTTCAGATATCTTTTACGGTTTTTGCTCAGCAGTCGTTTGTTCGGAGGGTAAGCACCTGGAAGCTAGCTGACAGTTAGCTTCTGCAGCAGCCTGCTAGAGTGCAGCTGCTGAAATCTTAGTGTGAGGCGGCCATTTTTTTAAGATCAAACATCTTATTCTCGCCCTCACGGCCACATATTTGGAGCTACAGTCACCATTTTTGGTCAGTTTGTAGACTGAAACCTCTGGACTCACATAATGTCTTCGGAATTACGGTAGGATTAATACTTTTCCTTAAAAACCCTCCAGACCAACCTAAAGTCGATGAGTTTCAGCCTTTCTCCATTCTTTTTGAGCTGAAGATGGGAGAGAAACGAATCAGACTATGTGTTTTCAAGTCGTCATAAATATTGTTCTGAATGACACACATACACCAAAGTTGGTATAGTTGGAGTCGAAGGATTGCTGATGCTCATGGTGAAAATGTTTTTTGAATAACTCATACGGTTTTTGATCAGTAGTCGTTTGTTCGGTGCCGTTCTTCCTATACAAAAAAGCCTGGGAAGAAGAAACGAATAGTGAGTGCAGCTGTTGTCTGTGTCAGTGAGAGGCTCGTTAAGCGTTGTCAAGGTTACCAAGCTTCAAACAGATTTTACCTCTGCTGTTTTAAACAGCACATATTAATCTAATGGAGGGTGAAAGGACTGATTTAACATTGGGAAATGGATACTATATGACTGCTGTCCATGACACTTCCCTTGCCACTCAGCACTGATAGACTTTCAAAATAAGACTCCAGGGACCCTACAAAATAAAAGCCTCTATATTTTTTACATATATTTATTGCCCTATATGGCTCAACATTATGACCCAAACTCAACCCCGTTTTAGAGAATAGACTCTAGGAGACTGTTTAAAACACACCCTATAGCAAATTTCAAAATAAAAGCCTCCCATTTCCGCTTCATCTACTGCCCTAATAACATGGAAAAAGAGTGATTTAACGATTGGAAAGTAATCAACTATCATTGACGGGTCTGAACATTTTCTATAAACACAACTCTGTTGGACTTTCAAAATAAGACTCCAGCGACCCTACAAAATAAAAGCCTCTAGATTATACTAATGCATTAATTGATGCAAATGGCTCAACATTATGACCCAAACTCTTCCAGGTTGTTTTTATTAGACTCTAGTGACCTTTTCAAAACACACCCAGAGCAAATTTCACAATAAAAGTCTCCCATTTACTCTGTAATACAGCAACTATTCACCTAATAACATGGAAAACCAGTGATTTAACATTTGGAAATTGATTCTATATAACTGCTGGGCATGCCCCATCTTTAGATGCACTTCCATGATAGACTTTCAAAATAAGACTCCAAGGACTCTACAGAATAAAAGCCTCTTCCTTATACACACTCATACATTCTGGCATATTGCTCATTGCCATTTGTAATTTCATCACTGCAATGGCTCTTAGAAGGCGGGCGGAGCCCGCCATTGGTGATTTCATCACTGCAATGGCTCTTAGAAGGCGGGCGGAGCCCGCCATTGGTGATTTCATCACTGCAATGGCTCTTAGCAGGCGGGCAGAGCCCGCCATTGGTGATTTTTTTCATCGCTGCAAGGGCTCCTAGCAGGCGGGCGGAGCCCCCCAACTGAGCTTTACCCACTGTGGTTCAATATGGACAACCCATATTACCCTTTTGCATCATACGCTGTGCACGTCTATTTCCCAGATTTCAGCACAAGTGGCACACAGCTCTCTTTGCCCATGACCTAGCCCTCTTTCCTTCCCTCAGCAGCCCTCAAAGGCGTAAGCAGTTGGTCTGGGGAGCCCCGACATCACTTGCCAGGGCCGTATTGGCCCTGTTCCCCAGACGGGCAGTAGGTGGCCCCCCTCAAAATTTCTTTAGAAATTTTCTAGTTATTATTATAATTCTCCCGTATACCCAAAACTTCGGCGCGTAACTAGTCCCGCACGGTTTGGCGGATCGGGCCCAAAGTTGGCACACGCGTCGGGACCAATGGGGTGATGTGTGCTTGTATAAAACTTTCTCATTAGTCCGAAGGTTTGCGAATTATTAGCGAAAACGTCGCAAAAAAATCCCATAGGAAATGAATGGGGAGAGGAAAAAAAAAGCATAAAAAACAGCACTTCACTGTGTCGGCATACATTCACCTAGAAAAACAGTTTGAAGCTCAGTTTGTAGATAAATCCTTCTTCTATTTAAAACTGAAGACGGTATGTTGATAACTGCTATGGTTTTTGTATAATCAGACCTCAAGCGCCACAAAGTTTTAGCAAAATCTAGCCTGCTAGAGTGGAGCAACTGAAAAGCTAGAGTGTGAGGCAGGCGTTTTTTAAACACAAAAAAACATTTTAAACTCGCCCTCACGGCCACATATTTATAGCTAGAGTCACCATTTTTGGTCAGTTTGTAGACTGAAATCTCTGGACCCACACAATATCTTCGGAATTACGGTAGGATTAATACTTTTCCTTAAAAACCCTCCAGACCGACCTAAAGTCGATGAAAATCAGAGCCGTTTTTCATTGGTTTTGGAGCAGAAGAGGGGAGAAAAACGAATCAGACTATGTGTTTTAAACTCGTCATAAATATTTTTGTGAATGACACACATACACCAAAGTTGGCATAGTTGGAGTCGAAGGATGACTGACGCTCACGGTGAAAAATTTTTTTGAATAACTCATACGGTTTTTGCTCAGCAGTCGTTTGTTCGGAGGACATTTTAAGCACCTGAAAGCTGAGTGACAGTGACCTGCTGCAGCTAGCTCAATTAGAAGCTTAGGTGTGATGAAACGTTTTTTCTTTTTCTTTCTCTTCCCATTCAGTTTGTAGATGACCTACAGCCATGAAAGTTACTCCAATTGAAGACAAGATATAGCTGTCGCTTAGATAAAAAGAATTTTTCAGATACCTTTTACGGTTTTTACTCAGCAGTCGTTTGTTCGGAGGGGTGCTTTAGCAGCTAAAAGGTGAGTGAGAGTGAGGTCCTGCAGTTCAAACAAAGGGAGGAGCAGGTGGGCCAACCATTTTGTTTGTGCTTCGTTTTGGGTTGTGAAAGACCTACAGACATGAAGGTTACCCCAGTCTGAGACAAAGGATAGATGTTGCTTTCACTGAAAGAATTTTTCAGATATCTTTTACGGTTTTTGCTCAGCAGTCGTTTGTTCGGAGGGTAAGCACCTGGAAGCTAGCTGACAGTTAGCTTCTGCAGCAGCCTGCTAGAGTGCAGCTGCTGAAATCTTAGTGTGAGGCGGCCATTTTTTTAAGATCAAACATCTTATTCTCGCCCTCACGGCCACATATTTGGAGCTACAGTCACCATTTTTGGTCAGTTTGTAGACTGAAACCTCTGGACTCACACAATGTCTTCGGAATTACGGTAGGATTAATACTTTTCCTTAAAAACCCTCCAGACCAACCTAAAGTCGATGAGAGTTTCAGCCTTTCTCTATTCTTTTTGAGCTGAAGATGGGAGAGAAACGAATCAGACTATGTGTTTTCAACTCGTCATAAATATTTTTCTGAATGACACACATACACCAAAGTTGGTATAGTTGGAGTCGAAGGATTGCTGATGCTCATGGTGAAAATGTTTTTTGAATAACTCATACGGTTTTTGATCAGTAGTCGTTTGTTCGGTGCCGTTCTTCCCATACAAAAAAGCCTGGGAAGAAGAAACCAATAGTGAGTGGAGCTGTTGTCTGTGTCAGTGAGAGGCTCCTTAAGCGTTGTCAAGGTTACCAAGCTTCAAACAGATTTTACCTCTGCTGTTTTAAACAGCACATATTAATCTAATGGAGGGTGAAAGGACTGATTTAACATTGGGAAATGGATACTATATGACTGCTGTCCATGACACTTCCCTTGCCACTCAGCACTGATAGACTTTCAAAATAAGACTCCAGGGACCCTACAAAATAAAAGCCTCTATATTTTTTACATATATTTATTGCCCTATATGGCTCAACATTATGACCCAAACTCAACCCCGTTTTAGAGAATAGACTCTAGGAGACTGTTTAAAACACACCCTATAGCAAATTTCAAAATAAAAGCCTCCCATTTCCGCTTCATCTACTGCCCTAATAACATGGAAAAAGAGTGATTTAACGATTGGAAAGTAATCAACTATCATTGACGGGTCTGAACATTTTCTATAAACACAACTCTGTTGGACTTTCAAAATAAGACTCCAGGGACCCTACAAAATAAAAGCCTCTAGATTATACTAATGCATTAATTGATGCAAATGGCTCAACATTATGACCCAAACTCTTCCAGGTTGTTTTTATTAGACTCTAGTGACCTTTTCAAAACACACCCAGAGCAAATTTCACAATAAAAGTCTCCCATTTACTCTGTAATACAGCAACTATTCACCTAATAACATGGAAAACCAGTGATTTAACATTTGGAAATGGATTCTATATCACTGCTGGGCGTGACCCATCTTTTGATGCACATTCATGATAGACTTTCAAAATAAGACTACAAGGACTCTACAGAATAAAAGCCTCTTCCTTATACACACTCATACATTCTGGCATATTGCTCATTGCCATTGGTGATTTCATCACTGCAATGGCTCTTAGAAGGCGGGCGGAGCCCGCCAATGGTAACAGGCGGGCGGAGCCCGCCAAAGGTGATTACATCACTGCAATGGCTCTTAGCAGGCGGGCGGAGCCCGCCATTGGTGATTTCATCACTGCAATGGCTCTTAGAAGGCGGGCAGAGCCCGCCATTGGTGATTTTTTTCTTCACTGAGATGGCTCCTAGCAGGCGGGCGAAGCCCGCCAACTGGGCTTTACCCACTGTGTTTCAATATGGACAACCCATATTACCCTTGTGCATCATACGCTGTGCACGTCTATTTCCCAGATGTCAGCACAAGTGGCACACAGCTCTCTTTGCCCATGAACTTGCCCTCTTTCCTTCCCTCAGCAGCCCTCAAAGGCGTAAGCAGTTGGTCTGGGGAGCCCCGACGTCACTTGCCAGGGCCGTATTGGCTGGTTCCCAAGACGGGCAGTAGGTGGCCCCCCTCAAAATTTCTTTAGAAATTTTCTAGTTATTATTATAATTCTCCCGTATACCCAAAACTTCGGCGCGTAACTAGTCCCGCACGGTTTGGCGGATCGGGCCCAAAGTTGGCACACGCGTCGGGACCAATGGGGTGATGTGTGCTTGTATAAAACTTTCTCATTAGTCCGAAGGTTTGCGAATTATTAGCGAAAACGTCGCAAAAAAATCCCATAGGAAATGAATGGGGAGAGGAAAAAAAAAGCATAAAAAACAGCACTTCACTGTGTCGGCATACATTCACCTAGAAAAACAGTTTGAAGCTCAGTTTGTAGATAAATCCTTCGTCTATTTAAAACTGAAGACGGTATGTTGATAACTGCTACGGTTTTTGTATAATCAGACCTCAAGCGCCACAAAGTTTTAGCAAAATCCAGCCTGCTAGAGTGGAGCAACTGAAAAGCTAGAGTGTGAGGCAGGCGTTTTTTAAACACAAAAAAACATTTTAAACTCGCCCTCACGGCCACATATTTATAGCTAGAGTCACCATTTTTGGTCAGTTTGTAGACTGAAATCTCTGGACCCACACAATATCTTCGGAATTACGGTAGGATTAATACTTTTCCTTAAAAACCCTCCAGACCGACCTAAAGTCGATGAAAATCAGAGCCGTTTTTCATTGGTTTTGGAGCAGAAGAGGGGAGAAAAACGAATCCGACTATGTGTTTTAAACTCGTCATAAATATTTTTCTGAATGACACACATACACCAAAGTTGGCATAGTTGGAGTCGAAGGATGACTGACGCTCACGGTGAAAAAATTTTTTGAATAACTCATACGGTTTTTGCTCAGCAGTCGTTTGTTCGGAGGACATTTTAAGCACCTGAAAGCTGAGTGACAGTGACCTGCTGCAGCTAGCTCAATTAGAAGCTTAGGTGTGATGAAACGTTTTTTCTTTTTCTTTCTCTTCCCATTCAGTTTGTAGATGACCTACAGCCATGAAAGTTACTCCAATTGAAGACAAGATATAGCTGTCGCTTAGATAAAAAGAATTTTTCAGATACCTTTTACGGTTTTTACTCAGCAGTCGTTTGTTCGGAGGGGTGCTTTAGCAGCTAAAAGGTGAGTGAGAGTGAGGTCCTGCAGTTCAAACAAAGGGAGGAGCAGGTGGGCCAACCATTTTGTTTGTGCTTCGTTTTGGGTTGTGAAAGACCTACAGACATGAAGGTTACCCCAGTCTGAGACAAAGGATAGATGTTGCTTTCACTGAAAGAATTTTTCAGATATCTTTTACGGTTTTTGCTCAGCAGTCGTTTGTTCGGAGGGTAAGCACCTGGAAGCTAGCTGACAGTTAGCTTCTGCAGCAGCCTGCTAGAGTGCAGCTGCTGAAATCTTAGTGTGAGGCGGCCATTTTTTAAGATCAAACATCTTATTCTCGCCCTCACGGCCACATATTTGGAGCTACAGTCACCATTTTTGGTCAGTTTGTAGACTGAAACCTCTGGACTCACACAATGTCTTCGGAATTACGGTAGGATTAATACTTTGCCTTAAAAACCCTCCAGACCAACCTAAAGTGGATGAGAGTTTCAGCCTTTCTCCATTCTTTTTGAGCTGAAGATGGGAGAAAAACGAATCAGACTATGTGTTTTCAACTCGTCATAAATATTTTTCTGAATGACACACATACACCAAAGTTGGTATAGTTGGAGTCGAAGGATTGCTGATGCTCATGGTGAAAATGTTTTTTGAATAACTCATACGGTTTTTGATCAGTAGTCGTTTGTTCGGTGCCGTTCTTCCCATACAAAAAAGCCTGGGAAGAAGAAACCAATAGTGAGTGCAGCTGTTGTCTGTGTCAGTGAGAGGCTCGTTAAGCGTTGTCAAGGTTACCAAGCTTCAAACAGATTTTACCTCTGCTGTTTTAAACAGCACATATTAATCTAATGGAGGGTGAAAGGACTGATTTAACATTGGGAAATGGATACTATATGACTGCTGTACATGACACTTCCCTTGCCACTCAGCACTGATAGACTTTCAAAATAAGACTCCAGGGACCCTACAAAATAAAAGCCTCTATATTTTTTACATATATTTATTGCTCTATATGGCTCAACATTATGACCCAAACTCAACCCCGTTTTAGAGAATAGACTCTAGGAGACTGTTTAAAACACACCCTATAGCAAATTTCAAAATAAAAGCCTCCCATTTCCGCTTCATCTACTGCCCTAATAACATGGAAAAAGAGTGATTTAACGATTGGAAAGTAATCAACTATCATTGACGGGTCTGAACATTTTCTATAAACACAACTCTGTTGGACTTTCAAAATAAGACTCCAGGGACCCTACAAAATAAAAGCCTCTAGATTATAGTAATGCATTAATTGATGCAAATGGCTCAACATTATGACCCAAACTCTTCCAGGTTGTTTTTATTAGACTCTAGTGACCTTTTCAAAACACACCCCAGAGCAAATTTCACAATAAAAGTCTCCCATTTACTCTGTAATACAGCAACTATTCACCTAATAACATGGAAAACCAGTGATTTAACATTTGGAAATGGATTCTATATCACTGCTGGGCGTGACCCATCTTTTGATGCACATTCATGATAGACTTTCAAAATAAGACTACAAGGACTCTACAGAATAAAAGCCTCTTCCTTATACACACTCATACATTCTGGCATATTGCTCATTGCCATTGGTGATTTCATCACTGCAATGGCTCTTAGAAGGCGGGCGGAGCCCGCCAATGGTAACAGGCGGGCGGAGCCCGCCAAAGGTGATTACATCACTGCAATGGCTCTTAGCAGGCGGGCGGAGCCCGCCATTGGTGATTTCATCACTGCAATGGCTCTTAGAAGGCGGGCAGAGCCCGCCATTGGTGATTTTTTTCTTCACTGAGATGGCTCCTAGCAGGCGGGCGAAGCCCGCCAACTGGGCTTTACCCACTGTGTTTCAATATGGACAACCCATATTACCCTTGTGCATCATACTCTGTGCACGTCTATTTCCCAGATTTCAGCACAAGTGGCACACAGCTCTCTTTGCCCATGAACTTGCCCTCTTTCCTTCCCTCAGCAGCCCTCAAAGGCGTAAGCAGTTGGTCTGGGGAGCCCCGACGTCACTTGCCAGGGCCGTATTGGCCCGGTTCCCCAGACGGGCAGTAGGTGGCCCCCCTCAAAATTTCTTTAGAAATTTTCTAGTTATTATTATAATTCTCCCGTATACCCAAAACTTCGGCACGTAACTAGTCCCGCACGGTTTGGCGGATCGGGCCCAAAGTTGGCACACGCGTTGGGACCAATGGGGTGATGTGTGCTTGTATAAAACTTTCTCATTAGTCCGAAGGTTTGCGAATTATTAGCGAAAACGTCGCAAAAAAATCCCATAGGAAATGAATGGGAAGAGGTAAAAAAAAGCATAAAAAACAGCACTTCACTGTGTCGGCATACATTCACCTAGAAAAACAGTTTGAAGCTCAGTTTGTAGATAAATCCTTCCTCTATTTAAAACTGAAGACGGTATGTTGATAACTGCTACGGTTTTTGTATAATCAGACCTCAAGCGCCACAAAGTTTTAGCAAAATCCAGCCTGCTAGAGTGGAGCAACTGAAAAGCTAGAGTGTGAGGCAGGCGTTTTTTAAACACAAAATAACATTTTAAACTCGCCCTCACGGCCACATATTTATAGCTAGAGTCACCATTTTTGGTCAGTTTGTAGACTGAAATCTCTGGACCCACACAATATCTTCGGAATTACGGTAGGATTAATACTTTTCCTTAAAAACCCTCCAGACCGACCTAAAGTCGATGAAAATCAGAGCCGTTTTTCATTGGTTTTGGAGCAGAAGAGGGGAGAAAAACGAATCCGACTATGTGTTTTAAACTCGTCATAAATATTTTTCTGAATGACACACATACACCAAAGTTGGCATAGTTGGAGTCGAAGGATGACTGACGCTCACGGTGAAAAAATTTTTTGAATAACTCATACGGTTTTTGCTCAGCAGTCGTTTGTTCGGAGGACATTTTAAGCACCTGAAAGCTGAGTGACAGTGACCTGCTGCAGCTAGCTCAATTAGAAGCTTAGGTGTGATGAAACGTTTTTTCTTTTTCTTTCTCTTCCCATTCAGTTTGTAGATGACCTACAGCCATGAAAGTTACTCCAATTGAAGACAAGATATAGCTGTCGCTTAGATAAAAAGAATTTTTCAGATACCTTTTACGGTTTTTACTCAGCAGTCGTTTGTTCGGAGGGGTGCTTTAGCAGCTAAAAGGTGAGTGAGAGTGAGGTCCTGCAGTTCAAACAAAGGGAGGAGCAGGTGGGCCAACCATTTTGTTTGTGCTTCGTTTTGGGTTGTGAAAGACCTACAGACATGAAGGTTACCCCAGTCTGAGACAAAGGATAGATGTTGCTTTCACTGAAAGAATTTTTCAGATATCTTTTACGGTTTTTGCTCAGCAGTCGTTTGTTCGGAGGGTAAGCACCTGGAAGCTAGCTGACAGTTAGCTTCTGCAGCAGCCTGCTAGAGTGCAGCTGCTGAAATCTTAGTGTGAGGCGGCCATTTTTTTAAGATCAAACATCTTATTCTCGCCCTCACGGCCACATATTTGGAGCTACAGTCACCATTTTTGGTCAGTTTGTAGACTGAAACCTCTGGACTCACACAATGTCTTCGGAATTACGGTAGGATTAATACTTTTCCTTAAAAACCCTCCAGACCAACCTAAAGTCGATGAGTTTCAGCCTTTCTCCATTCTTTTTGAGCTGAAGATGGGAGAGAAACGAATCAGACTATGTGTTTTCAAGTCGTCATAAATATTGTTCTGAATGACACACATACACCAAAGTTGGTATACTTGGAGTCGAAGGATTGCTGATGCTCATGGTGAAAATGTTTTTTGAATAACTCATACGGTTTTTGATCAGTAGTCGTTTGTTTTCGTTGCCGTTCTTCCCATACAAAAAAGCCTGGGAAGAAGAAACCAATAGTGAGTGCAGCTGTTGTCTGTGTCAGTGAGAGGCTCGTTAAGCGTTGTCAAGGTTACCAAGCTTCAAACAGATTTTACCTCTGCTGTTTTAAACAGCACATATTAATCTAATGGAGGGTGAAAGCACTGATTTAACATTGGGAAATGGATACTATATGACTGCCGTCCATGACACTTCCCTTGCCACTCAGCACTGATAGACTTTCAAAATAAGACTCCAGGGACCCTTCAAAATAAAAGCCTCTATATTTTTTACATATATTTATTGCCCTATATGGCTCAACATTATGACCCAAACTCAACCCCATTTTAGAGAATAGACTCTAGGAGACTGTTTAAAACACACCCTATGGCAAATTTCAAAATAAAAGCCTCCCATTTCCGCTTCATCTACTGCCCTAATAAAATGGAAAAAGAGTGATTTAACGATTGGAAAGTCATCAACTATCATTGATGGGTCTGAACATTTTCTCTAAACACAACTCTGTTGGACTTTCAAAATAAGACTCCAGGGACCCTACAAAATAAAAGCCTCTAGATTATACTAATGCATTAATTGATGCAAATGGCTCAACATTATGACCCAAACTCTTCCAGGTTGTTTTTATTAGACTCTGGTGACCTTTTCAAAACACACCCCAGAGCAAATTTCACAATAAAAGTATCCCATTTACTCTGTAATACAGGAACTATTCACCTAATAACATGGAAAACCAGTGATTTAACATTTGGAAATGGATTCTATATCACTGCTGGGCATGACCCATCTATAGATGCACTTCCATGATAGACTTTCAAAATAAGACTACAGGGACTCTACAAAATAAAAGCCTCTTCCTTATACACACTCATACATTCTGGCATATTGCTTATAGCCATTTGTAATTTCATCACTGCAATGGCTCTTAGAAGGCGGGCGGAGCCCGCCATTGGTGATTTCATCACTGCAATGGCTGTTAGGAGGCGGGCGGAGCCCGCCAATGGTGATTTTTTTCATCACTGCAATGGCTCCTAGCAGGCGGGCGGAGCCCGCCATTGGTGATTTCATCACTGCAATGGCTGTTAGGAGGCGGGCGGAGCCCGCCAATGGTGATTTTTTTCATCACTGCAATGGCTCCTAGCAGGCGGGCGGAGCCCGCCATTGGTGATTTCATCACTGCAATGGCTCTTAGCAGGCGGGCAATGCCCGCCATTGGGGATTTTTTTCATCGCTGCAATGGCTCCTAGCAGGCGGGCGGAGCCCACCAACTGAGCTTTACCCACTGCGGTTCAATATGGACAACCCATATTACCCTTGTGCATCATACGCTGTGCACGTCTATTACCCAGATTTCAGCACAGGTGGCACACAGCTCTCTTTGCCCATGACCTAGCCCTCTTTCCTTCCCTCAGCAGCCCTCAAAGGCATAAGCAGTTGGTCTGGGGAGCCCCGACATCACTTGCCAGGGCCGTATTGGCCCGGTTCCCCAGACGGGCAGTAGGTGGCCCCCCTCAAAATTTCTTTAGAAATTTTCTAGTTGGGGGGCCACATGCCGAAGGCATGGCCCACCTACTACTATTGCACATATTTATTCCGCGTATTATTATTATTATTATAATTCTCCCGTATACCCAAAACTTCGGCACGTAACTAGTCCCGCACGGTTTGGCGGATCGGGCCCAAAGTTGGCACACGCGTCGGGACCAATGGTGCGATGCGTGCTTGTATAAAACTTTCTCATTAGTCCGAAGGTTTGCGAATTATTAGCGAAAACGTCGCAAAAAAATCCCATAGGAAATGAATGGGGAGAGGGAAAAAAAAGCATAAAAAACAGCGCTTCACTGTGTCGGCATACATTCACCTAGAAAAACAGTTTAAAGCTCAGTTTGTAGATAAATCCTTCGTCTATTTAAAACTGAAGACGGTATGTTGATAACTGCTATGGTTTTTGTATAATCAGACCTCAAGCGCCACAAAGTTTTAGCAAAATCCAGCCTGCTAGAGTGGAGCAACTGAAAAGCTAGAGTGTGAGGCAGGCGTTTTTTAAACACAAAAAAACATTTTAAACTCGCCCTCACGGCCACATATTTATAGCTAGAGTCACCATTTTTGGTCAGTTTGTAGACTGAAATCTCTGGACCCACACAATATCTTCGGAATTACGGTAGGATTAATACTTTTCCTTAAAAACCCTCCAGACCGACCTAAAGTCGATGAAAATCAGAGCCGTTTTTCATTGGTTTTGGAGCAGAAGAGGGGAGAAAAACGAATCAGACTATGTGTTTTAAACTCGTCATAAATATTTTTCTGAATGACACACATACACCAAAGTTGGCATAGTTGGAGTCGAAGGATGACTGACGCTCACGGTGAAACATTTTTTTGAATAACTCATACGGTTTTTGCTCAGCAGTCGTTTGTTCGGAGGACATTTTAAGCACCTGAAAGCTGAGTGACAGTGACCTGCTGCAGCTAGCTCAATTAGAAGCTTAGGTGTGATGAAACGTTTTTTCTTTTTCTTTCTCTTCCCATTCAGTTTGTAGATGACCTACAGCCATGAAAGTTACTCCAATTGAAGACAAGATATAGCTGTCGCTTAGATAAAAAGAATTTTTCAGATACCTTTTACGGTTTTTACTCAGCAGTCGTTTGTTCGGAGGGGTGCTTTAGCAGCTAAAAGGTGAGTGAGAGTGAGGTCCTGCAGTTCAAACAAAGGGAGGAGCAGGTGGGCCAACCATTTTGTTTGTGCTTCGTTTTGGGTTGTGAAAGACCTACAGACATGAAGGTTACCCCAGTCTGAGACAAAGGATAGATGTTGCTTTCACTGAAAGAATTTTTCAGATATCTTTTACGGTTTTTGCTCAGCAGTCGTTTGTTCGGAGGGTAAGCACCTGGAAGCTAGCTGACAGTTAGCTTCTGCAGCAGCCTGCTAGAGTGCAGCTGCTGAAATCTTAGTGTGAGGCGGCCATTTTTTTAAGATCAAACATCTTATTCTCGCCCTCACGGCCACATATTTGGAGCTACAGTCACCATTTTTGGTCAGTTTGTAGACTGAAACCTCTGGACTCACACAATGTCTTCGGAATTACGGTAGGATTAATACTTTTCCTTAAAAACCCTCCAGACCAACCTAAAGTCGATGAGTTTCAGCCTTTCTCCATTCTTTTTGAGCTGAAGATGGGAGAAAAACGAATCAGACTATGTGTTTTCAAGTCGTCATAAATATTGTTCTGAATGACACACATACACCAAAGTTGGTATAGTTGGAGTCGAAGGATTGCTGATGCTCATGGTGAAAATGTTTTTTGAATAACTCATATGGTTTTTGATCAATAGTCGTTTGTTCGGTGCCGTTCTTCCCATACAAAAAAGCCTGGGAAGAAGAAACCAATAGTGAGTGCAGCTGTTGTCTGTGTCAGTGAGAGGCTCGTTAAGCGTTGTCAAGGTTACCAAGCTTCAAACAGATTTTACCTCTGCTGTTTTAAACAGCACATATTAATCTAATGGAGGGTGAAAGGACTGATTTAACATTGGGAAATGGATACTATATGACTGCTGTCCATGACACTTCCCTTGCCACTCAGCACTGATAGACTTTCAAAATAAGACTCCAGGGACCCTACAAAATAAAAGCCTTTATATTTTTTACATATATTTATTGCCCTATATGGCTCAACATTATGACCCAAACTCAACCCCGTTTTAGAGAATAGACTCTAGGAGACTGTTTAAAACACACCCTATAGCAAATTTCAAAATAAAAGCCTCCCATTTCCGCTTCATCTACTGCCCTAATAACATGGAAAAAGAGTGATTTAACGATTGGAAAGTAATCAACTATCATTGACGGGTCTGAACATTTTCTATAAACACAACTCTGTTGGACTTTCAAAATAAGACTCCAGCGACCCTACAAAATAAAAGCCTCTAGATTATACTAATGCATTAATTGATGCAAATGGCTCAACATTATGACCCAAACTCTTCCAGGTTGTTTTTATTAGACTCTAGTGACCTTTTCAAAACACACCCAGAGCAAATTTCACAATAAAAGTCTCCCATTTACTCTGTAATACAGCAACTATTCACCTAATAACATGGAAAACCAGTGATTTAACATTTGGAAATTGATTCTATATAACTGCTGGGCATGACCCATCTTTAGATGCACTTCCATGATAGACTTTCAAAATAAGACTCCAGGGACTCTACAGAATAAAAGCCTCTTCCTTATACACACTCATACATTCTGGCATATTGCTCATTGCCATTTGTAATTTCATCACTGCAATGGCTCTTAGAAGGCGGGCGGAGCCCGCCATTGGTGATTTCATCACTGCAATGGCTCTTAGAAGGCGGGCGGAGCCCGCCATTGGTGATTTCATCACTGCAATGGCTCTTAGCAGGCGGGCAGAGCCCGCCATTGGTGATTTTTTTCATCGCTGCAAGGGCTCCTAGCAGGCGGGCGGAGCCCACCAACTGGGCTTTACCCACTGCGGTTCAATATGGACAACCCATATTACCCTTTTGCATCATACGCTGTGCACGTCTATTTCCCAGATTTCAGCACAAGTGGCACACAGCTCTCTTTGCCCATGACCTAGCCCTCTTTCCTTCCCTCAGCAGCCCTCAAAGGCGTAAGCAGTTGGTCTGGGGAGCCCCGACGTCACTTGCCAGGGCCGTATTGGCCCTGTTCCCCAGACGGGCAGTAGGTGGCCCCCCTCAAAATTTCTTTAGAAATTTTCTAGTTGGGGGGCCACATGCCGAAGGCATGGCCCACCTACTACTATTGCACATATTTATTCCGCGTATTATTATTATTATTATAATTCTCCCGTATACCCAAAACTTCGGCGCGTAACTAGTCCCGCACGGTTTGGCGGATCGGGCCCAAAGTTGGCACACGCGTCGGGACCAATGGGGTGATGTGTGCTTGTATAAAACTTTCTCATTAGTCCGAAGGTTTGCGAATTATTAGCGAAAACGTCGCAAAAAAATCCCATAGGAAATGAATGGGGAGAGGAAAAAAAAAGCATAAAAAACAGCACTTCACTGTGTCGGCATACATTCACCTAGAAAAACAGTTTGAAGCTCAGTTTGTAGATAAATCCTTCGTCTATTTAAAACTGAAGACGGTATGTTGATAACTGCTACGGTTTTTGTATAATCAGACCTCAAGCGCCACAAAGTTTTAGCAAAATCCAGCCTGCTAGAGTGGAGCAACTGAAAAACTAGAGTGTGAGGCAGGCGTTTTTTAAACACAAAAAAACATTTTAAACTCGCCCTCACGGCCACATATTTATAGCTAGAGTCACCATTTTTGGTCAGTTTGTAGACTGAAATCTCTGGACCCACACAATATCTTCGGAATTACGGTAGGATTAATACTTTTCCTTAAAAACCCTCCAGACCGACCTAAAGTCGATGAAAATCAGAGCCGTTTTTCATTGGTTTTGGAGCAGAAGAGGGGAGAAAAACGAATCAGACTATGTGTTTTAAACTCGTCATAAATATTTTTCTGAATGACACACATACACCAAAGTTGGCATAGTTGGAGTCGAAGGATGACTGACGCTCACGGTGAAAAAATTTTTTGAATAACTCATACGGTTTTTGCTCAGCAGTCGTTTGTTCGGAGGACATTTTAAGCACCTGAAAGCTGAGTGACAGTGACCTGCTGCAGCTAGCTCAATTAGAAGCTTAGGTGTGATGAAACGTTTTTTCTTTTTCTTTCTCTTCCCATTCAGTTTGTAGATGATCTACAGCCATGAAAGTTACTCCAATTGAAGACAAGATATAGCTGTCGCTTAGATAAAAAGAATTTTTCAGATACCTTTTACGGTTTTTACTCAGCAGTCGTTTGTTCGGAGGGGTGCTTTAGCAGCTAAAAGGTGAGTGAGAGTGAGGTCCTGCAGTTAAAAGAAAGGGAGGAGCAGGTGGGCCAACCATTTTGTTTGTGCTTCGTTTTGGGTTGTGAAAGACCTACAGACATGAAGGTTACCCCAGTCTGAGACAAAGGATAGATGTTGCTTTCACTGAAAGAATTTTTCAGATATCTTTTACGGTTTTTGCTCAGCAGTCGTTTGTTCGGAGGGTAAGCACCTGGAAGCTAGCTGACAGTTAGCTTCTGCAGCAGCCTGCTAGAGTGCAGCTGCTGAAATCTTAGTGTGAGGCGGCCATTTTTTTCAGATCAAACATCTTATTCTCGCCCTCACGGCCACATATTTGGAGCTACAGTCACCATTTTTGGTCAGTTTGTAGACTGAAACCTCTGGACTCACACAATGTCTTCGGAATTACGGTAGGATTAATACTTTTCCTTAAAAACCCTCCAGACCAACCTAAAGTCGATGAGAGTTTCAGCCTTTCTCTATTCTTTTTGAGCTGAAGATGGGAGAGAAACGAATCAGACTATGTGTTTTCAACTCGTCATAAATATTTTTCTGAATGACACACATACACCAAAGTTGGTATAGTTGGAGTCGAAGGATTGCTGATGCTCATGGTGAAAATGTTTTTTGAATAACTCATACGGTTTTTGATCAGTAGTCGTTTGTTCGGTGCCGTTCTTCCCATACAAAAAAGCCTGGGAAGAAGAAACCAATAGTGAGTGCAGCTGTTGTCTGTGTCAGTGAGAGGCTCGTTAAGCGTTGTCAAGGTTACCAAGCTTCAAACAGATTTTACCTCTGCTGTTTTAAACAGCACATATTAATCTAATGGAGGGTGAAAGGACTGATTTAACATTGGGAAATGGATACTATATGACTGCTGTCCATGACACTTCCCTTGCCACTCAGCACTGATAGACTTTCAAAATAAGACTCCAGGGACCCTACAAAATAAAAGCCTCTATATTTTTTTACATATATTTATTGCCCTATATGGCTCAACATTATGACCCAAACTCAACCCCGTTTTAGAGAATAGACTCTAGGAGACTGTTTAAAACACACCCTATAGCAAATTTCAAAATAAAAGCCTCCCATTTCCGCTTCATCTACTGCCCTAATAACATGGAAAAAGAGTGATTTAACGATTGGAAAGTAATCAACTATCATTGACGGGTCTGAACATTTTCTATAAACACAACTCTGTTGGACTTTCAAAATAAGACTCCAGGGACCCTACAAAATAAAAGCCTCTAGATTATACTAATGCATTAATTGATGCAAATGGCTCAACATTATGACCCAAACTCTTCCAGGTTGTTTTTATTAGACTCTAGTGACCTTTTCAAAACACACCCAGAGCAAATTTCACAATAAAAGTCTCCCATTTACTCTGTAATACAGCAACTATTCACCTAATAACATGGAAAACCAGTGATTTAACATTTGGAAATGGATTCTATATCACTGCTGGGCGTGACCCATCTTTTGATGCACATTCATGATAGACTTTCAAAATAAGACTACAAGGACTCTACAGAATAAAAGCCTCTTCCTTATACACACTCATACATTCTGGCATATTGCTCATTGCCATTGGTGATTTCATCACTGCAATGGCTCTTAGAAGGAGGGCGGAGCCCGCCAATGGTAACAGGCGGGCGGAGCCCGCCAAAGGTGATTACATCACTGCAATGGCTCTTAGCAGGCGGGCGGAGCCCGCCATTGGTGATTTCATCACTGCAATGGCTCTTAGAAGGCGGGCAGAGCCCGCCATTGGTGATTTTTTTCTTCACTGAGATGGCTCCTAGCAGGCGGGCGAAGCCCGCCAACTGGGCTTTACCCACTGTGTTTCAATATGGACAACCCATATTACCCTTGTGCATCATACGCTGTGCACGTCTATTTCCCAGATGTCAGCACAAGTGGCACACAGCTCTCTTTGCCCATGAACTTGCCCTCTTTCCTTCCCTCAGCAGCCCTCAAAGGCGTAAGCAGTTGGTCTGGGGAGCCCCGACGTCACTTGCCAGGGCCGTATTGGCCCGGTTCCCCAGACGGGCAGTAGGTGGCCCCCCTCAAAATTTCTTTAGAAATTTTCTAGTTGGGGGGCCACATGCCGAAGGCATGGCCCACCTACTACTATTGCACATATTTATTCCGCGTATTATTGGGGGGCCACATGCCGAAGGCATGGCCCACCTACTACTATTGCACATATTTATTCCGCGTATTATTGGGGGGCCACATGCCGAAGGCATGGCCCACCTACTACTATTGCACATATTTATTCCGCGTATTATTGGGGGGCCACATGCCGAAGGCATGGCCCACCTACTACTATTGCACATATTTATTCCGCGTATTATTATTGGGGGGCCACATGCCGAAGGCATGGCCCACCTACTACTATTGCACATATTTATTCCGCGTATTATTATTATTATTATAATTCTCCCGTATACCCAAAACTTCGGCGCGTAACTAGTCCCGCACGGTTTGGCGGATCGGGCCCAAAGTTGGCACACGCGTCGGGACCAATGGGGTGATGTGTGCTTGTATAAAACTTTCTCATTAGTCCGAAGGTTTGCGAATTATTAGCGAAAACGTCGCAAAAAAATCCCATAGGAAATGAATGGGGAGAGGAAAAAAAAAGCATAAAAAACAGCACTTCACTGTGTCGGCATACATTCACCTAGAAAAACAGTTTGAAGCTCAGTTTGTAGATAAATCCTTCGTCTATTTAAAACTGAAGACGGTATGTTGATAACTGCTACGGTTTTTGTATAATCAGACCTCAAGCGCCACAAAGTTTTAGCAAAATCCAGCCTGCTAGAGTGGAGCAACTGAAAAGCTAGAGTGTGAGGCAGGCGTTTTTTAAACACAAAAAAACATTTTAAACTCGCCCTCACGGCCACATATTTATAGCTAGAGTCACCATTTTTGGTCAGTTTGTAGACTGAAATCTCTGGACCCACACAATATCTTCGGAATTACGGTAGGATTAATACTTTTCCTTAAAAACCCTCCAGACCGACCTAAAGTCGATGAAAATCAGAGCCGTTTTTCATTGGTTTTGGAGCAGAAGAGGGGAGAAAAACGAATCAGACTATGTGTTTTAAACTCGTCATAAATATTTTTCTGAATGACACACATACACCAAAGTTGGCATAGTTGGAGTCGAAGGATGACTGACGCTCACGGTGAAAAAATTTTTTGAATAACTCATACGGTTTTTGCTCAGCAGTCGTTTGTTCGGAGGACATTTTAAGCACCTGAAAGCTGAGTGAGAGTGACCTGCTGCAGCTAGCTCAATTAGAAGCTTAGGTGTGATGAAACGTTTTTTCTTTTTCTTTCTCTTCCCATTCAGTTTGTAGATGACCTACAGCCATGAAAGTTACTCCAATTGAAGACAAGATATAGCTGTCGCTTAGATAAAAAGAATTTTTCAGATACCTTTTACGGTTTTTACTCAGCAGTCGTTTGTTCGGAGGGGTGCTTTAGCAGCTAAAAGGTGAGTGAGAGTGAGGTCCTGCAGTTCAAACAAAGGGAGGAGCAGGTGGGCCAACCATTTTGTTTGTGCTTCGTTTTGGGTTGTGAAAGACCTACAGACATGAAGGTTACCCCAGTCTGAGACAAAGGATAGATGTTGCTTTCACTGAAAGAATTTTTCAGATACCTTTTACGGTTTTGCTCAGCAGTCGTTTGTTCGGAGGTTAAGCACCTGGAAGCTAGCTGACAGTTAGCTTCTGCAGCAGCCTGCTAGAGTGCAGCTGCTGAAATCTTAGTGTGAGGCGGCCATTTTTTTAAGATCAAACATCTTATTCTCGCCCTCACGGCCACATATTTGGAGCTACAGTCACCATTTTTGGTCAGTTTGTAGACTGAAACCTCTGGACTCACACAATGTCTTCGGAATTACGGTAGGGATTAATACTTTTCTTAAAAACCCTCCAGACCAACCTAAAGTCGATGAGAGTTTCAGCCTTTCTCTATTCTTTTTGAGCTGAAGATGGGAGAGAAACGAATCAGACTATGTGTCTTCAAGTCGTCATAAATATTTTTCTGAATGACACACATACACCAAGTTGGTATAGTTGGAGTCGAAGGATTGCTGATGCTCATGGTGAAAATGTTTTTTGAATAACTCATACGGTTTTTGATCAGTAGTCGTTTGTTCGGTGCCGTTCTTCCCATACAAAAAAGCCTGGGAAGAAGAAACCAATAGTGAGTGCAGCTGTTGTCTGTGTCAGTGAGAGGCTCCTTAAGCGTTGTCAAGGTTACCAAGCTTCAAACAGATTTTTACCTCTGCTGTTTTAAACAGCACATATTAATCTAATGGAGGGTGAAAGGACTGATTTAACATTGGGAAATGGATACTATATGACTGCTGTCCATGACACTTCCCTTGCCACTCAGCACTGATAGACTTTCAAATAAGACTCCAGGGACCCTACAAAATAAAAGCCTCTATATTTTTTACATATATTTATTGCCCTATATGGCTCAACATTATGACCCAAACTCAACCCCGTTTTAGAGAATAGACTCTAGGAGACTGTTTAAAACACACCCTATAGCAAATTTCAAAATAAAAGCCTCCCATTTCCGCTTCATCTACTGCCCTAATAACATGGAAAAAGAGTGATTTAACGATTGGAAAGTAATCAACTATCATTGACGGGTCCTGAACATTTTCTATAAACACAACTCTGTTGGACTTTCAAAATAAGACTCCAGGGACCCTACAAAATAAAAGCCTCTAGATTATACTAATGCATTAATTGATGCAAATGGCTCAACATTATGACCCAAACTCTTCCAGGTTGTTTTTATTAGACTCTAGTGACCTTTTCAAAACACACCCCAGAGCAAATTTCACAATAAAAGTCTCCATTTACTCTGTAATACAGCAACTATTCACCTAATAACATGGAAAACCAGTGATTTAACATTTGGAAATGGATTCTATATCACTGCTGGGCGTGACCCATCTTTTGATGCACATTCATGATAGACTTTCAAAATAAGACTACAAGGACTCTACAGAATAAAAGCCTCTTCCTTATACACACTCATACATTCTGGCATATTGCTCATTGCCATTGGTGATTTCATCACTGCAATGGCTCTTAGAAGGCGGGCGGAGCCCACCAATGGTAACAGGCGGGCGGAGCCCGCCAAAGGTGATTACATCACTGCAATGGCTCTTAGCAGGCGGGCAGAGCCCGCCATTGGTGATTTCATCACTGCAATGGCTCTTAGAAGGCGGGCAGAGCCGCCATTGGTGATTTTTTTCTTCACTGAGATGGCTCCTAGCAGGCGGGCGAAGCCCGCCAACTGGGCTTTACCCACTGTGTTTCAATATGGACAACCCATATTACCCTTGTGCATCATTACGCTGTGCACGTCTATTTCCCAGATTTCAGCACAAGTGGCACACAGCTCTCTTTGCCCATGAACTTGCCCTCTTTCTTCCCTCAGCAGCCCTCAAAGGCGTAAGCAGTTGGTCTGGGGAGCCCCGACGTCACTTGCCAGGGCCGTATTGGCCCGGTTCCCCAGACGGGCAGTAGGTGGCCCCCCTCAAAATTTCTTTAGAAATTTTCTAGTTATTATTATAATTCTCCCGTATACCCAAAACTTCGGCACGTAACTAGTCCCGCACGGTTTGGCGGATCGGGCCCAAAGTTGGCACACGCGTTGGGACCAATGGGGTGATGTGTGCTTGTATAAAACTTTCTCATTAGTCCGAAGGTTTGCGAATTATTAGCGAAAAAGTCGCAAAAAAATCCCATAGGAAATGAATGGGAAGAGGTAAAAAAAAGCATAAAAAACAGCACTTCACTGTGTCGGCAGACATTCACCTAGAAAAACAGTTTGAAGCTCAGTTTGTAGATAAATCCTTCGTCTATTTAAAACTGAAGACGTATGTTGATAACTGCTACGGTTTTTGTATAATCAGACCTCAAGCGCCACAAAGTTTTAGCAAAATCCAGCCTGCTAGAGTGGAGCAACTGAAAAGCTAGAGTGTGAGGCAGGCATTTTTTAAACACAAAAAAACATTTTAAACTCGCCCTCACGGCCACATATTTATAGCTAGAGTCACCATTTTTGGTCAGTTTGTAGACTGAAATCTCTGGACCCACACAATATCTTCGGAATTACGGTAGGATTAATACTTTTCCTAAAAACCCTCCAGACCGACCTAAAGTCGATGAAAATCAGAGCCGTTTTTCATTGGTTTTGGAGCAGAAGAGGGGAGAAAAACGAATCAGACTATGTGTTTTAAACTCGTCATAAATATTTTTCTGAATGACACACATACACCAAAGTTGGCTTAGTTGGAGTCGAAGGATGACTGACGCTCACGGTGAAAAAATTTTTTGAATAACTCATACGGTTTTTGCTCAGCAGTCGTTTGTTCGGAGGACATTTTAAGCACCTGAAAGCTGAGTGACAGTGACCTGCTGCAGCTAGCTCAATTAGAAGCTTAGGTGTGATGAAACGTTTTTTTCTTTTCTTTCTCTTCCCATTCAGTTTGTAGATGACCTACAGCCATGAAAGTTACTCCAATTGAAGACAAGATATAGCTGTCGCTTAGATAAAAAGAATTTTTCAGACACCTTTTACGGTTTTTACTCAGCAGTCGTTTGTTCGGAGGGGTGCTTTAGCAGCTAAGAGGTGAGTGAGAGTGAGGTCCTGCAGTTAAAAGAAAGGGAGGAGCAGGTGGGCCAACCATTTTGTTTGTGCTTCGTTTTGGGTTGTGAAAGACCTACAGACATGAAGGTTACCCCAGTCTGAGACAAAGGATAGATGTTGCTTTCACTGAAAGAATTTTTCAGATATCTTTTACGGTTTTTGCTCAGCAGTCGTTTGTTCGGAGGGTAAGCACCTGGAAGCTAGCTGACAGTTAGCTTCTGCAGCAGCCTGCTAGAGTGCAGCTGCTGAAATCTTAGTGTGAGGCGGCCATTTTTTTAAGATCAAACATCTTATTCTCGCCCTCACGGCCACATATTTGGAGCTACAGTCACCATTTTTGGTCAGTTTGTAGACTGAAACCTCTGGACTCACACAATGTCTTCGGAATTACGGTAGGATTAATACTTTTCCTTAAAACCCTCCAGACCAACCTAAGTCGATGAGTTTCAGCCTTTCTCCATTCTTTTTGAGCTGAAGATGGGAGAGAAACGAATCAGACTATGTGTTTTCAGTCGTCATAAATATTGTTCTGAATGACACACATACACCAAAGTTGGTATACTTGGAGTCGAAGGATTGCTGATGCTCATGGTGAAAATGTTTTTTGAATAACTCATACGGTTTTTGATCAGTAGTCGTTTGTTCGTGCCGTTCTTCCCATACAAAAAAGCCTGGGAAGAAGAAACCAATAGTGAGTGCAGCTGTTGTCTGTGTCAGTGAGAGGCTTGTTAAGCGTTGTCAAGGTTACCAAGCTTCAAACAGATTTTACCTCTGCTGTTTTAAACAGCACATATTAATCTAATGGAGGGTGAAAGGACTGATTTAACATTGGGAAATGGATACTATATGACTGCTGTCCATGACACTTCCCTTGCCACTCAGCACTGATAGACTTTCAAATAAGACTCCAGGGACCCTACAAAATAAAAGCCTCTATATTTTTTACATATATTTATTGCCCTATATGGCTCAACATTATGACCCAAACTCAACCCCGTTTTAGAGAATAGACTCTAGGAGACTGTTTAAAACACACCCTATAGCAAATTTCAAAATAAAAGCCTCCCATTTCCGCTTCATCTACTGCCCTAATAACATGGAAAAAGAGGATTTAACGATTGGAAAGTAATCAACTATCATTGACGGGTCTGAACATTTTCTATAAACACAACTCTGTTGGACTTTCAAAATAAGACTCCAGGGACCCTACAAAATAAAAGCCTCTAGATTATACTAATGCATTAATTGATGCAAATGGCTCAACATTATGACCCAAACTCTTCCAGGTTGTTTTTATTAGACTCTAGTGACCTTTTCAAAACACACCCCAGAGCAAATTTCACAATAAAAGTCTCCCATTTACTCTGTAATACAGCAACTATTCACCTAATAACATGGAAAACCAGTGATTTAACATTTGGAAATGGATTCTATATCACTGCTGGGCGTGACCCATCTTTTGATGCACATTCATGATAGACTTTCAAATAAGACTACAAGGACTCTACAGAATAAAAGCCTCTTCCTTATACACACTCATACATTCTGGCATATTGCTCCGCCATTGGTGATTTCATCACTGCAATGGCTCTTAGAAGGCGGGCAGAGCCCGCCATTGGTGATTTTTTTCTTCACTGAGATGGCTCCTAGCAGGCGGGCGAAGCCCGCCAACTGGGCTTTACCCACTGTGTTTCAATATGGACAACCCATATTACCCTTGTGCATCATACTCTGTGCACGTCTATTTCCCAGATTTCAGCACAAGTGGCACACAGCTCTCTTTGCCCATGAACTTGCCCTCTTTCCTTCCCTCAGCAGCCCTCAAAGGCGTAAGCAGTTGGTCTGGGGAGCCCCGACGTCACTTGCCAGGGCCGTATTGGCCCGGTTCCCCAGACGGGCAGTAGGTGGCCCCCCTCAAAATTTCTTTAGAAATTTTCTAGTTGGGGGGCCACATGCCGAAGGCATGGCCCACCTACTACTATTGCACATATTTATTCCGCGTATTATTATTATTGGGGGGCCACATGCCGAAGGCATGGCCCACCTACTACTATTGCACATATTTATTCCGCGTATTATTATTATTATAATTCTCCCGTATACCCAAAACTTCGGCACGTAACTAGTCCCGCACGGTTTGGCGGATCGGGCCCAAAGTTGGCACACGCGTCGGGACCAATGGGGTGATGTGTGCTTGTATAAAACTTTCTCATTAGTCCGAAGGTTTGCGAATTATTAGCGAAAACGTCGCAAAAAAATCCCATAGGAAATGAATGGGGAGAGGAAAAAAAAAGCATAAAAAACAGCACTTCACTGTGTCGGCATACATTCACCTAGAAAAACAGTTTGAAGCTCAGTTTGTAGATAAATCCTTCGTCTATTTAAAACTGAAGACGGTATGTTGATAACTGCTACGGTTTTTGTATAATCAGACCTCAAGCGCCACAAAGTTTTAGCAAAATCCAGCCTGCTAGAGTGGAGCAACTGAAAAGCTAGAGTGTGAGGCAGGCGTTTTTTAAACACAAAAAAACATTTTAAACTCGCCCTCACGGCCACATATTTATAGCTAGAGTCACCATTTTTGGTCAGTTTGTAGACTGAAATCTCTGGACCCACACAATATCTTCGGAATTACGGTAGGATTAATACTTTTCCTTAAAAACCCTCCAGACCGACCTAAAGTCGATGAAAATCAGAGCCGTTTTTCATTGGTTTTGGAGCAGAAGAGGGGAGAAAAACGAATCAGACTATGGGTTTTAAACTCGTCATAAATATTTTTCTGAATGACACACATACACCAAAGTTGGCATAGTTGGAGTCGAAGGATGACTGACGCTCACGGTGAAAAAATTTTTTGAATAACTCATACGGTTTTTGCTCAGCAGTCGTTTGTTCGGAGGACATTTTAAGCACCTGAAAGCTGAGTGACAGTGACCTGCTGCAGCTAGCTCAATTAGAAGCTTAGGTGTGATGAAACGTTTTTTCTTTTCTTTCTCTTCCCATTCAGTTTGTAGATGACCTACAGCCATGAAAGTTACTCCAATCGAAGACAAGATATAGCTGTCGCTTAGATAAAAAGAATTTTTCAGATACCTTTTACGGTTTTTACTCAGCAGTCGTTTGTTCGGAGGGGTGCTTTAGCAGCTAAAAGGTGAGTGAGAGTGAGGTCCTGCAGTTAAAAGAAAGGGAGGAGCAGGTGGGCCAACCATTTTGTTTGTGCTTCGTTTTGGGTTGTGAAAGACCTACAGACATGAAGGTTACCCCAGTCTGAGACAAAGGATAGATGTTGCTTTCACTGAAAGAATTTTTCAGATATCTTTTACGGTTTTTGCTCAGCAGTCGTTTGTTCGGAGGGTAAGCACCTGGAAGCTAGCTGACAGTTAGCTTCTGCAGCAGCCTGCTAGAGTGCAGCTGCTGAAATCTTAGTGTGAGGCGGCCATTTTTTTCAGATCAAACATCTTATTCTCGCCCTCACGGCCACATATTTGGAGCTACAGTCACCATTTTTGGTCAGTTTGTAGACTGAAACCTCTGGACTCACACAATGTCTTCGGAATTACGGTAGGATTAATACTTTTCCTTAAAAACCCTCCAGACCAACCTAAAGTCGATGAGAGTTTCAGCCTTTCTCTATTCTTTTTGAGCTGAAGATGGGAGAGAAACGAATCAGACTATGTGTTTTCAACTCGTCATAAATATTTTTCTGAATGACACACATACACCAAAGTTGGTATAGTTGGAGTCGAAGGATTGCTGATGCTCATGGTGAAAATGTTTTTTGAATAACTCATACGGTTTTTGATCAGTAGTCGTTTGTTCGGTGCCGTTCTTCCCATACAAAAAAGCCTGGGAAGAAGAAACCAATAGTGAGTGCAGCTGTTGTCTGTGTCAGTGAGAGGCTCGTTAAGCGTTGTCAAGGTTACCAAGCTTCAAACAGATTTTACCTCTGCTGTTTTAAACAGCACATTTAATTTAATGGAGGGTGAAAGGACTGATTTAACATTGGGAAATGGATACTATATGACTGCTGTCCATGACACTTCCCTTGCCACTCAGCACTGATAGACTTTCAAAATAAGACTCCAGGGACCCTACAAAATAAAAGCCTCTATATTTTTTACATATATTTATTGCCCTATATGGCTCAACATTATGACCCAAACTCAACCCCGTTTTAGAGAATAGACTCTAGGAGACTGTTTAAAACACACCCTATAGCAAATTTCAAAATAAAAGCCTCCCATTTCCGCTTCATCTACTGCCCTAATAACATGGAAAAAGAGTGATTTAACGATTGGAAAGTAATCAACTATCATTGACGGGTCTGAACATTTTCTATAAACACAACTCTGTTGGACTTTCAAAATAAGACTCCAGCGACCCTACAAAATAAAAGCCTCTAGATTATACTAATGCATTAATTGATGCAAATGGCTCAACATTATGACCCAAACTCTTCCAGGTTGTTTTTATTAGACTCTAGTGACCTTTTCAAAACACACCCCAGAGCAAATTTCACAATAAAAGTCTCCCATTTACTCTGTAATACAGCAACTATTCACCTAATAACATGGAAAACCAGTGATTTAACATTTGGAAATGGATTCTATATCACTGCTGGGCGTGACCCATCTTTTGATGCACATTCATGATGGACTTTCAAAATAAGACTACAAGGACTCTACAGAATAAAAGCCTCTTCCTTATACACACTCATACATTCTGGCATATTGCTCATTGCCATTGGTGATTTCATCACTGCAATGGCTCTTAGAAGGCGGGCGGAGCCCGCCAATGGTAACAGGCGGGCGGAGCCCGCCAAAGGTGATTACATCACTGCAATGGCTCTTAGCAGGCGGGCGGAGCCCGCCATTGGTGATTTCATCACTGCAATGGCTCTTAGAAGGCGGGCAGAGCCCGCCATTGGTGATTTTTTTCTTCACTGAGATGGCTCCTAGCAGGCGGGCGAAGCCCGCCAACTGGGCTTTACCCACTGTGTTTCAATATGGACAACCCATATTACCCTTGTGCATCATACGCTGTGCACGTCTATTTCCCAGATGTCAGCACAAGTGGCACACAGCTCTCTTTGCCCATGAACTTGCCCTCTTTCCTTCCCTCAGCAGCCCTCAAAGGCGTAAGCAGTTGGTCTGGGGAGCCCCGACGTCACTTGCCAGGGCCGTATTGGCCCGGTTCCCAAGACGGGCAGTAGGTGGCCCCCCTCAAAATTTCTTTAGAAATTTTCTAGTTATTATAATTCTCCCGTATACCCAAAACTTCGGCGCGTAACTAGTCCCGCACGGTTTGGCGGATCGGGCCCAAAGTTGGCACACGCGTCGGGACCAATGGGGTGATGTGTGCTTGTATAAAACTTTCTCATTAGTCCGAAGGTTTGCGAATTATTAGTGAAAACGTCGCAAAAAAATCCCATAGGAAATGAATGGGGAGAGGAAAAAAAAAGCATAAAAAACAGCACTTCACTGTGTCGGCATACATTCACCTAGAAAAACAGTTTGAAGCTCAGTTTGTAGATAAATCCTTCGTCTATTTAAAACTGAAGACGGTATGTTGATAACTGCTACGGTTTTTGTATAATCAGACCTCAAGCACCACAAAGTTTTAGCAAAATCCAGCCTGCTAGAGTGGAGCAACTGAAAAGCTAGAGTGTGAGGCAGGCGTTTTTTAAACACAAAAAAACATTTTAAACTCGCCCTCACGGCCACATATTTATAGCTAGAGTCACCATTTTTGGTCAGTTTGTAGACTGAAATCTCTGGACCCACACAATATCTTCGGAATTACGGTAGGATTAATACTTTTCCTTAAAAACCCTCCAGACCGACCTAAAGTCGATGAAAATCAGAGCCGTTTTTCATTGGTTTTGGAGCAGAAGAGGGGAGAAAAACGAATCAGACTATGTGTTTTAAACTCGTCATAAATATTTTTCTGAATGACACACATACACCAAAGTTGGCATAGTTGGAGTCGAAGGATGACTGACGCTCACGGTGAAAAATTTTTTTGAATAACTCATACGGTTTTTGCTCAGCAGTCGTTTGTTCGGAGGACATTTTAAGCACCTGAAAGCTGAGTGACAGTGACCTGCTGCAGCTAGCTCAATTAGAAGCTTAGGTGTGATGAAACGTTTTTTCTTTTTCTTTCTCTTCCCATTCAGTTTGTAGATGACCTACAGCCATGAAAGTTACTCCAATCGAAGACAAGATATAGCTGTCGCTTAGATAAAAAGAATTTTTCAGATACCTTTTACGGTTTTTACTCAGCAGTCGTTTGTTCGGAGGGGTGCTTTAGCAGCTAAAAGGTGAGTGAGAGTGAGGTCCTGCAGTTAAAAGAAAGGGAGGAGCAGGTGGGCCAACCATTTTGTTTGTGCTTCGTTTTGGGTTGTGAAAGACCTACAGACATGAAGGTTACCCCAGTCTGAGACAAAGGATAGATGTTGCTTTCACTGAAAGAATTTTTCAGATATCTTTTACGGTTTTTGCTCAGCAGTCGTTTGTTCGGAGGGTAAGCACCTGGAAGCTAGCTGACAGTTAGCTTCTGCAGCAGCCTGCTAGAGTGCAGCTGCTGAAATCTTAGTGTGAGGCGGCCATTTTTTTCAGATCAAACATCTTATTCTCGCCCTCACGGCCACATATTTGGAGCTACAGTCACCATTTTTGGTCAGTTTGTAGACTGAAACCTCTGGACTCACACAATGTCTTCAGAATTACGGTAGGATTAATACTTTTCCTTAAAAACCCTCCAGACCAACCTAAAGTCGATGAGAGTTTCAGCCTTTCTCTATTCTTTTTGAGCTGAAGATGGGAGAGAAACGAATCAGACTATGTGTTTTCAACTCGTCATAAATATTTTTCTGAATGACACACATACACCAAAGTTGGTATAGTTGGAGTCGAAGGATTGCTGATGCTCATGGTGAAAATGTTTTTTGAATAACTCATACGGTTTTTGATCAGTAGTCGTTTGTTCGGTGCCGTTCTTCCCATACAAAAAAGCCTGGGAAGAAGAAACCAATAGTGAGTGCAGCTGTTGTCTGTGTCAGTGAGAGGCTCGTTAAGCGTTGTCAAGGTTACCAAGCTTCAAACAGATTTTACCTCTGCTGTTTTAAACAGCACATATTAATCTAATGGAGGGTGAAAGGACTGATTTAACATTGGGAAATGGATACTATATGACTGCTGTCCATGACACTTCCCTTGCCACTCAGCACTGATAGACTTTCAAAATAAGACTCCAGGGACCCTACAAAATAAAAGCCTCTATATTTTTTACATATATTTATTGCCCTATATGGCTCAACATTATGACCCAAACTCAACCCCGTTTTAGAGAATAGACTCTAGGAGACTGTTTAAAACACACCCTATAGCAAATTTCAAAATAAAAGCCTCCCATTTCCGCTTCATCTACTGCCCTAATAACATGGAAAAAGAGTGATTTAACAATTGGAAAGTAATCAACTATCATTGACGGGTCTGAACATTTTCCATAAACACAACTCTGTTGGACTTTCAAAATAAGACTCCAGCGACCCTACAAAATAAAAGCCTCTAGATTATACTAATGCATTAATTGATGCAAATGGCTCAACATTATGACCCAAACTCTTCCAGGTTGTTTTTATTAGACTCTAGTGACCTTTTCAAAACACACCCCAGAGCAAATTTCACAATAAAAGTCTCCCATTTACTCTGTAATACAGCAACTATTCACCTAATAACATGGAAAACCAGTGATTTAACATTTGGAAATGGATTCTATATCACTGCTGGGCGTGACCCATCTTTTGATGCACATTCATGATAGACTTTCAAAATAAGACTACAAGGACTCTACAGAATAAAAGCCTCTTCCTTATACACACTCATACATTCTGGCATATTGCTCATTGCCATTGGTGATTTCATCACTGCAATGGCTCTTAGAAGGCGGGCGGAGCCCGCCAATGGTAACAGGCGGGCGGAGCCCGCCAAAGGTGATTACATCACTGCAATGGCTCTTAGCAGGCGGGCGGAGCCCGCCATTGGTGATTTCATCACTGCAATGGCTCTTAGAAGGCGGGCAGAGCCCGCCATTGGTGATTTTTTTCTTCACTGAGATGGCTCCTAGCAGGCGGGCGAAGCCCGCCAACTGGGCTTTACCCACTGTGTTTCAATATGGACAACCCATATTACCCTTGTGCATCATACGCTGTGCACGTCTATTTCCCAGATTTCAGCACAAGTGGCACACAGCTCTCTTTGCCCATGAACTTGCCCTCTTTCCTTCCCTCAGCAGCCCTCAAAGGCGTAAGCAGTTGGTCTGGGGAGCCCCGACGTCACTTGCCAGGGCCGTATTGGCCCGGTTCCCCAGACGGGCAGTAGGTGGCCCCCCTCAAAATTTCTTTAGAAATTTTCTAGTTATTATAATTCTCCCGTATACCCAAAACTTCGGCACGTAACTAGTCCCGCACGGTTTGGCGGATCGGGCCCAAAGTTGGCACACGCGTCGGGACCAATGGGGTGATGTGTGCTTGTATAAAACTTTCTCATTAGTCCGAAGGTTTGCGAATTATTAGCGAAAACGTCGCAAAAAAATCCCATAGGAAATGAATGGGGAGAGGAAAAAAAAAGCATAAAAAACAGCACTTCACTGTGTCGCCATACATTCACCTAGAAAAACAGTTTGAAGCTCAGTTTGTAGATAAATCCTTCGTCTATTTAAAACTGAAGACGGTATGTTGATAACTGCTACGGTTTTTGTATAATCAGACCTCAAGCGCCACAAAGTTTTAGCAAAATCCAGCCTGCTAGAGTGGAGCAACTGAAAAGCTAGAGTGTGAGGCAGGCGTTTTTTAAACACAAAAAAACATTTTAAACTCGCCCTCACGGCCACATATTTATAGCTAGAGTCACCATTTTTGGTCAGTTTGTAGACTGAAATCTCTGGACCCACACAATATCTTCGGAATTACGGTAGGATTAATACTTTTCCTTAAAAACCCTCCAGACCGACCTAAAGTCGATGAAAATCAGAGCCGTTTTTCATTGGTTTTGGAGCAGAAGAGGGGAGAAAAACGAATCCGACTATGTGTTTTAAACTCGTCATAAATATTTTTCTGAATGACACACATACACCAAAGTTGGCATAGTTGGAGTCGAAGGATGACTGACGCTCACGGTGAAAAAAATTTTTGAATAACTCATACGGTTTTTGCTCAGCAGTCGTTTGTTCGGAGGACATTTTAAGCACCTGAAAGCTGAGTGACAGTGACCTGCTGCAGCTAGCTCAATTAGAAGCTTAGGTGTGATGAAACGTTTTTTCTTTTTCTTTCTCTTCCCATTCAGTTTGTAGATGACCTACAGCCATGAAAGTTACTCCAATTGAAGACAAGATATAGCTGTCGCTTAGATAAAAAGAATTTTTCAGACACCTTTTACGGTTTTTACTCAGCAGTCGTTTGTTCGGAGGGGTGCTTTAGCAGCTAAAAGGTGAGTGAGAGTGAGGTCCTGCAGTTCAAACAAAGGGAGGAGCAGGTGGGCCAACCATTTTGTTTGTGCTTCGTTTTGGGTTGTGAAAGACCTACAGACATGAAGGTTACCCCAGTCTGAGACAAAGGATAGATGTTGCTTTCACTGAAAGAATTTTTCAGATATCTTTTACGGTTTTTGCTCAGCAGTCGTTTGTTCGGAGGGTAAGCACCTGGAAGCTAGCTGACAGTTAGCTTCTGCAGCAGCCTGCTAGAGTGCAGCTGCTGAAATCTTAGTGTGAGGCGGCCATTTTTTTAAGATCAAACATCTTATTCTCGCCCTCACGGCCACATATTTGGAGCTACAGTCACCATTTTTGGTCAGTTTGTAGACTGAAACCTCTGGACTCACACAATGTCTTCGGAATTACGGTAGGATTAATACTTTTCCTTAAAAACCCTCCAGACCAACCTAAAGTCGATGAGTTTCAGCCTTTCTCCATTCTTTTTGAGCTGAAGATGGAAGAGAAACGAATCAGACTATGTGTTTTCAAGTCGTCATAAATATTGTTCTGAATGACACACATACACCAAAGTTGGTATACTTGGAGTCGAAGGATTGCTGATGCTCATGGTGAAAATGTTTTTTGAATAACTCATACGGTTTTTGATCAGTAGTCGTTTGTTTTCGTTGCCGTTCTTCCCATACAAAAAAGCCTGGGAAGAAGAAACCAATAGTGAGTGCAGCTGTTGTCTGTGTCAGTGAGAGGCTCGTTAAGCGTTGTCAAGGTTACCAAGCTTCAAACAGATTTTACCTCTGCTGTTTTAAACAGCACATATTAATCTAATGGAGGGTGAAAGGACTGATTTAACATTGGGAAATGGATACTATATGACTGCTGTCCAGGACACTTCCCTTGCCACTCAGCACTGATAGACTTTCAAAATAAGACTCCAGGGACCCTACAAAATAAAAGCCTCTATATTTTTTACATATATTTATTGCCCTATATGGCTCAATATTATGACCCAAACTCAACCCCGTTTTAGAGAATAGACTCTAGGAGACTGTTTAAAACACACCCTATAGCAAATTTCAAAATAAAAGCCTCCCATTTCCGCTTCATCTACTGCCCTAATAACATGGAAAAACAGTGATTTAACGATTGGAAAGTAATCAACTATCATTGACGGGTCTGAACATTTTCTATAAACACAACTCTGTTGGACTTTCAAAATAAGACTCCAGCGACCCTACAAAATAAAAGCCTCTAGATTATACTAATGCATTAATTGATGCAAATGGCTCAACATTATGACCCAAACTCTTCCAGGTTGTTTTTATTAGACTCTAGTGACCTTTTCAAAACACACCCAGAGCAAATTTCACAATAAAAGTCTCCCATTTACTCTGTAATACAGCAACTATTCACCTAATAACATGGAAAACCAGTGATTTAACATTTGGAAATTGATTCTATATAACTGCTGGGCATGACCCATCTTTAGATGCACTTCCATGATAGACTTTCAAAATAAGACTCCAGGGACTCTACAGAATAAAAGCCTCTTCCTTATACACACTCATACATTCTGGCATATTGCTCATTGCCATTGGTGATTTCATCACTGCAATGGCTCGTAGCAGGCGGGCAGAGCCCGCCATTGGTGATTTTTTTCATCGCTGCAAGGGCTCCTAGCAGGCGGGCGGAGCCCACCAACTGAGCTTTACCCACTGCGGTTCAATATGGACAACCCATATTACCCTTTTGCATCATACGCTGTGCACGTCTATTTCCCAGATTTCAGCACAAGTGGCACACAGCTCTCTTTGCCCATGACCTAGCCCTCTTTCCTTCCCTCAGCAGCCCTCAAAGGCGTAAGCAGTTGGTCTGGGGAGCCCCGACATCACTTGCCAGGGCCGTATTGGCCCTGTTCCCCAGACGGGCAGTAGGTGGCCCCCCTCAAAATTTCTTTAGAAATTTTCTAGTTATTATAATTCTCCCGTATACCCAAAACTTCGGCACGTAACTAGTCCCGCACGGTTTGGCGGATCGGGCCCAAAGTTGGCACACGCGTCGGGACCAATGGGGTGATGTGTGCTTGTATAAAACTTTCTCATTAGTCCGAAGGTTTGCGAATTATTAGCGAAAACGTCGCAAAAAAATCCCATAGGAAATGAATGGGGAGAGGAAAAAAAAAGCATAAAAAACAGCACTTCACTGTGTCGCCATACATTCACCTAGAAAAACAGTTTGAAGCTCAGTTTGTAGATAAATCCTTCGTCTATTTAAAACTGAAGACGGTATGTTGATAACTGCTACGGTTTTTGTATAATCAGACCTCAAGCGCCACAAAGTTTTAGCAAAATCCAGCCTGCTAGAGTGGAGCAACTGAAAAGCTAGAGTGTGAGGCAGGCGTTTTTTAAACACAAAAAAACATTTTAAACTCGCCCTCACGGCCACATATTTATAGCTAGAGTCACCATTTTTGGTCAGTTTGTAGACTGAAATCTCTGGACCCACACAATATCTTCGGAATTACGGTAGGATTAATACTTTTCCTTAAAAACCCTCCAGACCGACCTAAAGTCGATGAAAATCAGAGCCGTTTTTCATTGGTTTTGGAGCAGAAGAGGGGAGAAAAACGAATCCGACTATGTGTTTTAAACTCGTCATAAATATTTTTCTGAATGACACACATACACCAAAGTTGGCATAGTTGGAGTCGAAGGATGACTGACGCTCACGGTGAAAAAAATTTTTGAATAACTCATACGGTTTTTGCTCAGCAGTCGTTTGTTCGGAGGACATTTTAAGCACCTGAAAGCTGAGTGACAGTGACCTGCTGCAGCTAGCTCAATTAGAAGCTTAGGTGTGATGAAACGTTTTTTCTTTTTCTTTCTCTTCCCATTCAGTTTGTAGATGACCTACAGCCATGAAAGTTACTCCAATTGAAGACAAGATATAGCTGTCGCTTAGATAAAAAGAATTTTTCAGACACCTTTTACGGTTTTTACTCAGCAGTCGTTTGTTCGGAGGGGTGCTTTAGCAGCTAAAAGGTGAGTGAGAGTGAGGTCCTGCAGTTCAAACAAAGGGAGGAGCAGGTGGGCCAACCATTTTGTTTGTGCTTCGTTTTGGGTTGTGAAAGACCTACAGACATGAAGGTTACCCCAGTCTGAGACAAAGGATAGATGTTGCTTTCACTGAAAGAATTTTTCAGATATCTTTTACGGTTTTTGCTCAGCAGTCGTTTGTTCGGAGGGTAAGCACCTGGAAGCTAGCTGACAGTTAGCTTCTGCAGCAGCCTGCTAGAGTGCAGCTGCTGAAATCTTAGTGTGAGGCGGCCATTTTTTTAAGATCAAACATCTTATTCTCGCCCTCACGGCCACATATTTGGAGCTACAGTCACCATTTTTGGTCAGTTTGTAGACTGAAACCTCTGGACTCACACAATGTCTTCGGAATTACGGTAGGATTAATACTTTTCCTTAAAAACCCTCCAGACCAACCTAAAGTCGATGAGTTTCAGCCTTTCTCCATTCTTTTTGAGCTGAAGATGGAAGAGAAACGAATCAGACTATGTGTTTTCAAGTCGTCATAAATATTGTTCTGAATGACACACATACACCAAAGTTGGTATACTTGGAGTCGAAGGATTGCTGATGCTCATGGTGAAAATGTTTTTTGAATAACTCATACGGTTTTTGATCAGTAGTCGTTTGTTTTCGTTGCCGTTCTTCCCATACAAAAAAGCCTGGGAAGAAGAAACCAATAGTGAGTGCAGCTGTTGTCTGTGTCAGTGAGAGGCTCGTTAAGCGTTGTCAAGGTTACCAAGCTTCAAACAGATTTTACCTCTGCTGTTTTAAACAGCACATATTAATCTAATGGAGGGTGAAAGGACTGATTTAACATTGGGAAATGGATACTATATGACTGCTGTCCAGGACACTTCCCTTGCCACTCAGCACTGATAGACTTTCAAAATAAGACTCCAGGGACCCTACAAAATAAAAGCCTCTATATTTTTTACATATATTTATTGCCCTATATGGCTCAATATTATGACCCAAACTCAACCCCGTTTTAGAGAATAGACTCTAGGAGACTGTTTAAAACACACCCTATAGCAAATTTCAAAATAAAAGCCTCCCATTTCCGCTTCATCTACTGCCCTAATAACATGGAAAAACAGTGATTTAACGATTGGAAAGTAATCAACTATCATTGACGGGTCTGAACATTTTCTATAAACACAACTCTGTTGGACTTTCAAAATAAGACTCCAGCGACCCTACAAAATAAAAGCCTCTAGATTATACTAATGCATTAATTGATGCAAATGGCTCAACATTATGACCCAAACTCTTCCAGGTTGTTTTTATTAGACTCTAGTGACCTTTTCAAAACACACCCAGAGCAAATTTCACAATAAAAGTCTCCCATTTACTCTGTAATACAGCAACTATTCACCTAATAACATGGAAAACCAGTGATTTAACATTTGGAAATTGATTCTATATAACTGCTGGGCATGACCCATCTTTAGATGCACTTCCATGATAGACTTTCAAAATAAGACTCCAGGGACTCTACAGAATAAAAGCCTCTTCCTTATACACACTCATACATTCTGGCATATTGCTCATTGCCATTGGTGATTTCATCACTGCAATGGCTCGTAGCAGGCGGGCAGAGCCCGCCATTGGTGATTTTTTTCATCGCTGCAAGGGCTCCTAGCAGGCGGGCGGAGCCCACCAACTGAGCTTTACCCACTGCGGTTCAATATGGACAACCCATATTACCCTTTTGCATCATACGCTGTGCACGTCTATTTCCCAGATTTCAGCACAAGTGGCACACAGCTCTCTTTGCCCATGACCTAGCCCTCTTTCCTTCCCTCAGCAGCCCTCAAAGGCGTAAGCAGTTGGTCTGGGGAGCCCCGACATCACTTGCCAGGGCCGTATTGGCCCTGTTCCCCAGACGGGCAGTAGGTGGCCCCCCTCAAAATTTCTTTAGAAATTTTCTAGTTAATTATAATATTTACTTGTTAGATATTCATTTTTTTCATGTTTGTCTGAAATAGAGGCTGCAGGCTTTGCTTTTTACCACTTTTGTCTGAGGTGGCCACTTTGTTTTGTATCAATGACCTAAATTGACATTCACGTTCCTCCAAGTTGCTCTGTGCTCAAATATGATTTATATATTCATACTGTACATCAGGACAAATGTAATTTTGAGCTACAGTCAAAAAAATATGTATTATGGAAAAAAAAAGGTTTTTGGTGTATTTCTAAAATGTGATATTCTTATTTCTAAACAACTGGCTCAGAAAGCATACCATACAGGAAAAGATGAATCTCAGAATTTGTGAATCATTCAAACTAACTATAGAATTTAATTCGAAGCTCATCTACAACAATTAGATTTATCATAAAACTTATAAAAGCTCATATTTGTATTCTTATTACCCTTTGATGCAAAACAGAATTATTGAGTCAAAACAGCGATAGCAAACAACTTGCTAAGTTTTTTATTACGTCAAAGCAAATTATAAAAATGTCCAATTAAAGCACAGTTACATTATCAGGCCAATTTACATCAGAAAGTGAGCCAGGGAGAGGGCTAAAAACATATAAGATGTCTGAAATGTATCTCTCATTTTCTTGCTTCTGTCTATCCTGATCTATTTATTCACTTGTGAGGAAGGCTGGTATGAATTCCAGCTGCATACCCCTGATAGTTGTCTCCTAAATTAACCTTTTCATTCTTATCTATTCAGGAGGTAAAGTTTCCTCATGCAGACTAAGCAAGCACTGCCAACTGGAGAGAGACAACACAATTCCTAAAGGGGTTTAAAGTACTTGTCCACTGCATGGAAAATTATCTAAAAGTTTAGGTGCCAAGACAGTCAGATTATTAGACTAATATCTGATCATCTGATCATACAGAGAGACAACTGAGTTACTTGTTCATAAATATTCCAGGTCAGCAGGAATATCTCTGTTAAATGAAAATCTATTTTGAGCTATGGCCTATTTTGGAAATTCTTGCTCCAGGCTGTTTTCAAAGACATGTAGCACCTGGGTTTGACATACAACAGTCCCTCAAAAATGAAACCGCAATGTATTTTACAGACCTGCAGCACCACAACCTGAAATGAAGGAGGCTGTTGGGATCTGGAGATTCTCCACCTTCTCCAGCAGAGTGCGATGTGGATCCTCCTGGGCTGGAGCCCTCCAGCACAGCTGACGTTCATCAGCTTATCAGGAGACCGGCCTTTATAAGCAGCTGCCAGACCTTCCTTCTACGCCGCAGTGTTAGCCAAGTTTGGTTAGCGAACCTGAGCCTTTGAATTTTACTAATCTTTGTCTTTCTAGAGAAACCTTATTCTAATCTGCCTCTGTCTTCTCGCTCCTAGGAAACCAATATCTTGAGAGAAGCTCTGGATGAGCTTAACCAGAAACCTGCCTGCCTGCCCTAGAGAGCCAAACCTGAAGTTCCCACTCTGGAATCCACTTGCTGCTCTTAGGGAAAGAGCTGATCACTCCAACCAAGGTCTTTCACTGGAAGTCAGAAGCTAGACGCTGCTGCTGCTTTAGCACTCTGCTGAACCAACAGTCTCTGGACCCAACCGGTTCCCTCTCTCAGAACTAAGCATGGACCTCTTCAAGGTATCCACTGAAACATCTGAAAACTCATTTTAACTCATCTGCAAACCAAGCTAACCAAACTATCCGTCTCTGCAGACGCCTGAGAATCCTGCCCGGACCAGAACCTGAGTCTAGTTCATGTCATTGTGTGAAACCTTTAATAAACTCTGTTAAATCTTTTACCAAGTCTCCAGTGGTGTTCTGCATGTGGGTTTATCCCTAAACTGATCATGACAGAGGCGTTGATTAAAATCTCAGGGATCTAAGTCAGTGTCAGAAAACATCAGCGCGCACTTCACTTACTAAATTCTCCTTTGTTTACTTCATTTTTTGGCATACATTTCCACCTTTTTCTTGCGGCTTCTGGGCAATTTTAAATGTTGCAGGGTTGGTGTTCATGCACATTCTATACTAATGTACTAGCCCTGTTATTTAAATTTTGTGGAAAAACATGTGCTTAAATGAACTGAATGAGACACTTTAGGCTTGATTTCATCCTCATATTCAGTCAAGTAGGCCTGTCAGACAGATGGCCTCTCATTAGACTCTAGTATGCATAGGAGTGCCTTGCTGACTCAAGTACTGCACTTTTCCCATGTCCTCTATCTGCCAAGCAAGTCAAATCACCAATTCACCACCATTGTGCCTTCAGTTTTATAAAGTGTTGATGTTTACATGGTGTGTTTGGTTTCCTTTAAGTCAGGTAAAATGGGCATGTAGCCCGAATACAAAACTTTCCATTTGTTTTTCTAAAAACATTTACCAGATGTTAAATGTCTTTTTAAAGGAAGAAGGAGGTCCCTCTTCCTAAGAACATTCCTAGTTATACGTAAATCAAAGACTCAACCATAGTCATCCTAGGTTCTTGAAGTATTTTGTTGTGTATGGTTAATGTGTTTTGCCATTTGACTCATGATGAGTGTGCTTGTGCTTTATTTAGAAGGAGTTCCAGGAATAAACTGTGAATGCTTAGAAGCTAAAACCACAATCCTTCCCCTCTTTCCGATGGTGGCTTTTCCCGATTAACAAAAATGGCTTCCTTAACCCCTCTTGCAAACCATCTGTCTTCTCTGAACATTTTGTCACCAGCAGTGATGGGACTAACGGCGTTGAAAGTAACGGCGTTACTAACGCTGTTACCTTGTTTTAGTAACGAGTAATCTAACTAATTACTTTGACTGTAACTATAACGCAGTTACCATTGCAGACACCCCGTTACTGCGCGTTACTCAGGTCGCACAATGAACCTTTTTTCATGATAGGACTCGTGCGCAGCTGCGTGAAGCTGACACCCCACCGACGTCAAAAAACTCTGCAAATAGACTGAATGGTTAGTGCAACGTTAGTGAAGATTTGTGCAGAAAAAAATATTGTTTGTGCTACTTTTGTTTAAGAGATATTAAAGATTATTTTTTACGTCATCCAGAGGTGCGCGCCTTGTCATGAGAGAGGAGAGGATGAGAATGGCTGATGTATAGTGAGATTCCGTCTGTCAGTTGGGTAGGTGGGTGTTTCCGCTGGTGGGTGTTAACGTACAGCACACACAGAGAGATGGAGAGTGAGGAGGATCCAGCAGCAAAACAGCGTTTTCCTGATGGAAATACCGGTGTTACGTCGAGCTGCTTTCCCCATCAAATACGGTTTCCTCTGCATCTCTGCACAGCGCAGACGGCACGAGTCACCGCGCAAGCGACAGGAAACGCGCATGCTCGCTAAAGGCGCGCAACAGTCGCCCTGTGCTCGCGCCACAGGAGAACTATGGAGAGCGTGAACAATCAAATGAAAGGGAGAAATCTGGATGGATGGATGGATGGATGGATGGATGGATGGATGGATGGATGGATGGATGGATGGATGGATGGATGGATGGATGGATGGATACTCTGCCTTTTCAACCTACTGTATTTTTTATTTTAAACATTATTTGATGGCCTTTGTGGCAGGGATTGAGATCCATATTTTATGTCACACGCAGAGTATACATCTTGATAGATAGATGATAGATAGATGTTGCAGTATCTATAACAACCCAAACACACAGGATTTCAGAATTAGACATCCCCAGTTATTAATTTCACCAGATCTGAATGCCCTGTTAAAAAACTTCCCATGGCGTTCCCCCCTGATGTCATTTACGTTGAGTTACAATAAATGCAAAACTCTCTGCAGGTTCTTGTCTTTGTCGTCCGCTCTATTCAGCTGGCTTTGAAACACACCGCGAGAAGGTGGAGGCTGGGTGGTGAGGGTTACGGGGGCGAGAAACGCAAAAGTAACGCAATAGTTACTTTTACTAGTAACTAGTTACTTTTATTGTGGAGTAACTCAGTTAGTAACTCAGTTACTTTTTGGGAGAAGTAACTAGTAACTATAACTAATTACTTTTTCAAAGTAACGTGCCCAACACTGGTCACCAGAGGTGTATACTTTGTTCTTTTAGTAAATACAATTAACAAAGATTAGATGCATGGGCTGCATAGTGACGCAGTTGGTAGAAAGGTTTAGGGTTAGATTCCTGGACCAGGGTTTTTCTGCATAGACTTTGCATGATAGACTTAGACAAATCACTGTGGAGATAGGCACCAGCGGCCCCAGAATCAATGACAGAAAATGGGTGGATAGATGAATACATGCATAAATTGAAGCCTCCAGACAAGAATGATTTATCATTCTTATCATGACTTATCATGGCAAACTTCTTAGTACTATATGTAAATCTCAAATTGGTGGCTATGATATCACCACCACTTAACCCAGATCTGCTTCCCCATAATAAAAGTAGGATATACCTCCCAGTCTGTCTCTTCAAACTGTGTTCCCTCTAAGCAAAGATACCTCTTGCTTGTTTGTTAAACCATGAAGTACACTTGGTTCCCCAACTTCCATTTTCCGTACCCTTGCATGGAGATACGATTTCTCTCATGTCCTTGGCATTCATGACTGGCTTTATTTCTCATTCCATTCAACTCCTTAGATCTGACCAGTTTACCATTACCACTCATTGGTTTCACCTGCTCCATTCCATTTTTAACCTGCCTTCTTCCAGTCATCAGTGCCAGCTTATTCAGACCCTTGGTGTGAGTCTTCTAGTGGATATTATCTTTTCTGATTGCCTGATCCTGACCTATTCTGCCTTTGGACCTCTGAGTCTGCCTGTTCCCCATCTGATCCGTTTGACTGACATGTGTTCGGAATCCTGCTGCTTCTGACTCTGCCTGTTTAGCGAACCTGGAACTGCTTTCCCTTCTGTAGCTCTTTGTATCTCTGATCTTCTGGCCCAGACTCCTGTGAATCTCCTTGACACTGGTTTTGGCTTCGCCCCCTGGAGTCCTGCATTCTTTCATCTGCTTGGATCTGATCTCCTGCCTGATTTTCTGTCTTTGGTGCTTCAGCGTCTGGGACTCTCTAGGCAGGGTTTGCTGTGTCTTGTTGGCAACTGGCCTGCTGAATTCTACTTCGTCTTTTGGGCACGGACTAAACTTTAAGACCAGGTTAGTGACTCACACGTTCATAATCATCCTTCGCCAGATTGACGTGGTCACTAACCTGTGTTTTCTGCCTGCAGAAGTTCCTGCCTTTGACGTCAATGCTTATGACTGCAGATCCGTCATTTTTAATGAAGGCTTTTTGAGTTATCATACTGTCTGTCTGAATATTGGATTCTGTGTTCTTGGCTCTGACAATTTCATGCCACAGGAGCCTCCTTCCAGCTGACAAAGTTGGCACTGCACAGAACTGTTTCTTACACCACCGGTACCTTTTCATATATATTTACTGTGCCATTCTCCCAAGAGTTGCCAAAGATGCGGATGCCAATCATTTGACTGTCAAGGATGGGACCAATTCAACTCCCAACTGGGTGGGCCAATAAAATGTGAAGAGACTTCCCTTATATTGAAAACACTGTGTCTGGGCATACTTTGTTAGGTTTGATGTGATTTGTTACTTGTTGGATTTTGCATAATATGAATGAGGGCATTCATGGTTCCTGCTGAGTCTAATGCGTCCAGTGTGAATGCATTTTCTGCATCAAAGTGTCCAATCTACAGCTAAACTCTATGGCGTATGGCATTAAGATATCCAGAAGCGTGTTCGAGCTTAGGAGCTCTCTGGTGTGGGAGCGTCCGAGCATCCAAGTGTTCGTTGCTGGAGTTCAAAAAATTGTACTTTTGCCAGTGGAAGCCAGAGCATTAGCCAATCAGAAAACCTGATCCAGGTTTTTTTTTAGGGGGAGATAGAAACTACATGCTGTTATTGTTTTTGCAGAGCTGTCTACATATGAAAAATAAATAAATTTCAAGAGGTTTAAAGGTTTAAAAAAGGCAGGATGAATGGTTTGTTATGTAAAAGGACAGAGAACAACATGCATTCTGTTGTTTAATCTAGTTTGTAGTGTATTCAAGTGGGGACATCAACCAAGTGTTAACCAGATAATTGCTGTAACATGGATTATTAGTTTAATACATTTCAACTAGATCAAGTTTGGTTATCTGTGGTAATTTCATAGCATTGATTAATTTGTCTTTAAGTGTTATTGAGTAATCTTTTGAGTTAAAAGTCAAAGTACAGAGACATTTCCCTTTAATGGTTATTCGGTGTTTAATAGCTCCAATTGCTATTATACTTAAGGTTATTATCATCTATGGTGGTCAAAATAACCGGCTGAACTAATTAAAAGCCCGTTTCCCAAGGTAAAAAAGTTGACAATTGTTAACTGATAAACCCAATTGTTTGTTATGGTCACTAAGTGTAATAGCTGCTAATGAAAAACCATTTCAGGAATTTCTTTTATCTGCCCTTGATTAGAACAACATATTACTAATTATACTTTCCTAATTAAAAGCATTACCTTTATTTGCGATTAAAGAGGTAATATTTCATAAAAGAAGGTATCGACAAGTAGTTGAATCTGGGATTACATTGACTTAGCTGAAAAAAAACTCATCTAACCTGCATTCTGTGATGTATCTGCACTCTGCTCCTCTTGTGAACTTCATCTGAATTCAGCATTAGATTATTTGTTCTGAAATACATTGTGTGAAACTTCTGATTTAGAAATACTAAATGAAACATATTCAAATTATTACCATTCTTGGATTCAGCAATTATGTCTCACACTCATGTTTATTGGCATCTGTGTTTCCCTGTACATTTGGCAGATTAAAACAATATGAATTTTCTGTATCATAGAAGTGAAGCCAAAAAACTTTGAATCACAATTGTTCACATATCAAGATGTGAATACAGGACCAACAAACTGTTTCCATAGCGCAGTGCCTCATTCACAGTTCCATGCCTGCACAAAAATACAAATTATTTTCACCCTACAAAATAATAAAAGAGCATTTGCGGTTTCTTCCAAGGGTACAGATGATGATACGATTAAGGCTGCAGGCTGCTATGATGCAGACCTGTCAGCACATCCTGTTATGATCATGCACTTGGTTCTGTTCTAGACGTGTTGTAGCGATACAGACCTCCACCAGAGTTTGGAGGTGGCCCCACAGCACCAGATGTTCCTTGAGGAGTGAAGGGAGGAGTTGGGCTCTGTTTGAGATGTGCTGCGAAGTGGGGAGGTGAGGAAGAGTGCACATGACTGCAGTGGGTCCCACGTCTGTTCTGTTGAGAGCGACTGTAATGACTTTAAGGGATGAAAGCAGAAAACTGAAGCCAAAAAATGAAGATAACTGTCAAAGGGGGATCTTCTAGTTTTTTGTTTTGTTTTTAATTCAAAAAATGTAAATATACATTGTCTGTTTCTGGTTGCAGGAATTTCAGTAATGCAGACATAGCGAAGCAGGGTCAAGCTGATGGCACTCAAGAAATCAGTCCCCTTATTGCGATGATGATATGACACATTTACAGCTGAAACATGTGCAGCTGGTTTGGTTGGCAGGTTCATTTCGATATGTGTGAAGTTAAATGCAAAATAAGAACATATGGGGAAAATCCAACAATCTACACTTGCTTTGAAGTTACTCAATATTAACGTGACATAAAGTGTTTTGAAACAACCCAAAATATAAACTTTGTTCATGCAATCTTATAATGAATGTGAGTGAGCAGCTGAAACAACACAAACAAACATCTTCCCTATTTCTATTGATAAACACAAAAAAGTTTAACAAATCTTATTATTATTTCAAATCAACCAGATTTATTCAATATTTTCTTTGGGAAATAAATCCTTATCTTTTTAGACCCCAAACACGAGAAAATGAAAATACAACTAAGCTTTCCTAAATCCAAACCCAATTCAGACCTCAGCCCTTAGCAAAACAAAATACAACATGAGGACCATCAAATTGTTCTCACTTAGGTAGAAACAGTAATCATACCATGGAGCTAGAAGTCTCAACATTAACAAACTCATATATGTGACCCCGAAGTCCCCTTGATCCTGGCTTCCTTTATTTGTTTTTTTGGATTTTTGGATTTCTGCCTGATTTAACCTGCAAGACTCACCTCTGCCTCCTTGTCCCTGCATTTGGGGCATTGGAGGCTTGGCGGCCTTCAGTGCCACACTGGGTGGCCATCAAGGTTCCTGCTGCAGAGACATCGTCCTCCAGTTCCTCCTGCAGAGACGCCATCCTCCTAGGTTCTTCGTGAAGATGCCGTCCTCCTAGGTTCCTGCTGCAGAGACGCCATCCTCCTAGGTTCTTGCTGCAAAGATGCAGTCCTCCTAGGTTTTTGCTGCAGAGACGCCCTCCCCCAGGTTCCTGCTGCAGAGACAGTCGTCCTCCGGAGGTCCTCCTTCATCGCCGTCCAAACGGCCAACTTCCAGAGGCCCTCCTTCATCGCTGTTCTCACGGCCGATCTCCAGAGGCAAATCTCTAGAGGCCCTCCTTCATCGCCATCCACCAGATGCCCTCCTCTGTCACCTGCGGCCTCATGGCCAGCCTCCAAAGATCCTGCATCATCTCCGGCCTCACGGCCTGCCTCTAGAGACTCTGATTCTTAGTTGCCCACCTTTGGTGGTTGTTTTGGACTCACCCTGGGTGGGTTTCTTTGTGTTTTTTGGACTTCAGGTTTGTTTTTTGAACTCTAAGGGTGTCTGGTATCCGCCCTCGAAGGGGGGGGGGGGGGGGGGGGGTACTGTCAGGGTTCTGCCCTCTGTTTAAGTTTATTTCTAGTTTCTTTGCATTTGTTACACTCACACTGCTTGTTGTTTTTGTTTCTTTTCCCCTTGGCTTCCTTCTAGGTGCTTCCATCCACACCTGTTCCTTGTCAGCTCATTATTCCACTCTTTTTTCTGTCTCCAATATATACTCTCCCTGTGCAGTTTCTCAGTGCAGGTTACTCGTCTTTCCCTGGCTCCGCATCAGTGGCGGCCGGCCCATAGGGGGCGCTGGGGCACCGCCCTCCCTGATAAGAAGAGAGAAACGTAAAATATATTTTTAGAAATTAACTCATAAATGTCAGTTTTACTCTTTAGAGTGTGTACCTATAAGCAAAACAAATTATATAAACTACATTTTCCTACCTACTGTCATTCATTTGTGGATTTCCACAAACAGACTCCTACCGTCTCTGTCTTGGGGCTGTGATCAGACAGACCCACATTTGCAGAGAATCTGTCAATCATGTACTATTGCTAAGTGAATTTAATGGCCAATCAGCGTCTCAGAACTTTATGGTCTTGGGGCGCTGAAAATACTGCGCGTTAACAGGCTTCTGAACCCAAGCGCAGGTGCAGACAATTAGAGGGATGATGGCGAACGTAACGAGCGAGATGCAGCTTCCACCAAATTCGGTGAGATCCTTATTTATCTACCCGTTTGCCAGAAGAACATCCCTGTTGTAGGATATGAAAATTTCCTGTCATCGTTATTGTGACTGCGACGAATCCACCTCGTCGCTTAAAACTTTGCGTGCCACACACACATTCCTGTTATACTGTGCTTGTGAGGACCAATTCGCTCGTGCTGAGTCCAGTAGCTCCATTAACTTAAAACACACAAGCTGTTCCTGGTTACCTGCTGGCGTATTGAGGGTGCACACTTAATATTTCAGTGGGGTTAGCCGTGTGTGTGTGTGTGTGTGCGTGTGTGTGTGTGTGTGTGTGTGTGCTACGGGGACTTGTCATCTTCAGTCTGGCTGCGTCTTTGCTGGGTTCAAACCCAGTTTGGTGTAATTGAATAAGTCAATGAATCTGTGTAAAAGAATTAAGTTGTAAAAATTATTTGTTTGTTTTTGTACATCAATTGTTTGTGTAGGTAATATATAGACAAAACTGATTTATGAGAAGAAATCAGAAATAAGAGAGCCTGTAGGGGCTTAAACTATTTAATGAGGGCTGTGGGAAGAAGAGCGGCAATTTCTGTTTTCTGTTTCTTTGTTACATTGCTGGTAACTGGAGGGAGGCTGAGGCCCAGAGGATCTTGTATATGTTTAGTTTCTTTTGCACCCTGTTTTGAGTTTTTGAGCACAATAAATCACCAACACTGGTAACCTGACTGAGCCTGGATTCTTGGAGGCCAAAGAACCCCGTCACAGTGACCCAAATCATCACTGTTACTGTTATTATATAGTAAATTAAATCATTACTGTTAAATTGTATGTATTGTGCAATTGTTTATTTGAATTCTTATTCCGGATTAGTTGGAGACATACACTAGGCTATATCAGCCCCACCAAAAATATTTTTCACCAGCCGCCACTGCTCCACATGTATTTTTTCCTTGATGTCCCCTAGATCCTGGCTTTCTGTATTTGTTTTTTGAGGGTTTTTTTTTGCCTCCTGGCCTTTAGCTCTTCAAAAACCTCCATCCAACCGTGACACCACTGGTAATTTGTAAATCAGGGTATGCATCATAAATATTTTTGTGAATCTTGTCTTCTGAATGTGGACTTTAAATTTGCTTGTTTTACTCATTATTTTTATGTGTGGATTTTGTCCTGTGTGCATGTGTGGATTTTGTCCTATGCATGTGTGCATTGTCCTGTGCATGTCTGTGTTGCCCTGTGCATGTTGTGGATTTGACCTGTGCATGTGTGGATCCTGAATGTGAGTTTGTTAATAAGAAGGCTTCAGGCTCTATATAAAAGTGAGTATAACAGAGGAACATTTTCAACAAGAAGTAAAAGGGGAAAGGACAGTGGACAAGTTGGGTAAAGTGGATTGAATATCGAATTCATGAGAGGAAAAAAGAATAAGATTAGTAGAAATTATTTAAGAAGCGGTTGGAAGATTAAAATATGATAAAAAAGAAAGAGAAAATGGAGGGGACTTTTATAATTTTTATAATTTATAAAATATTTGTTAAGTCAATTGTTTGTCATTCATAGTCATTACTTCACAATTATACGTTTCTCCAACTTTGTTAGATATGATTCATCTGCAGATAAATAAAGCGCATTTAGGCTGCTATCCTTCTGATATCAAGCTATTACTGCTGAATAATAACAATCAAATTTCTAATTAACCTCTTTGAAAAACCTCATTGTTTCTCATTAGTCCTGACAGTCATTTAATCCTGCCAGGACCCTCAAACCCTGTCATAATGCTGATTTAATCAGATGGTCTTTCCCCTGCCGTAGACATCTTTGAAAGGATTATAATTTATAAAGACACATCTGTGACCAATTGGCTGTCATGAGAATGACCCTGTGAGATGATCCAGGAGATAAAACAGACCGCACAGAGGTCTCCCTCTAATATAATCCTCCAAGATCCCAGTTTGGAAACTCTAAGAAGTATCGTATATCCATTAATCATTTTCTAAATTGTTTACTGAAATACCCCCTGACTGGTGGATGCTGGAGCCTGGAGGAATATTCAGGGGAAAAATTTGGCCTGTTATATGCAGACTCAGAAAACCAGGTGTCCAGAAATCCATTCATGTGTCAAACTGTATCTCCGTTTAACTAATTATTATTTATCATACCCCTGTCTATTTCCCTACTTGTTTGTTCATCCATTTTATATTAATTTTTCCCCTCATTCGTCTCTTTTTTCTAACTTATTAATCCATTCTCAAGCTTTCAGTTTCTGTTTGTTTGTTCAAGGTTTCCCATTTAAACCATGAAGAATATCTGATGTATGCTGTGTGGGTGAACTTGTTTTTGGTATCTTATGGGGACACTGTAAGGCCAACTTTTATTATATCTGCTGTATTGTGGGGACTTAAGGGTACTTGCAGGGACCACTCAACTTATCCCCCAAAGAACAAGATACCCCCTTCTGTTTGGGGTCAGGTGTTTGTATAACACAAGGTAGGTATATTTACCTACCTTGTGAGGACCAACAGGCCTTGTGCTGACCAAAGGCTGGTACTAATGTAGTGGATCCCCATTTTTTATGTTAGGGGGTCAGGGGGACTAATCTCAGTAAAAGGCTTTTCACTGTCTGAACCTGGATTATCCACCTCTGTTATTTAGTATGCAAACTGTGTAGATGGCCACAGAGGTAAGTTACAGTATGGAAAGAAGCCACAGAAACTCCAGATGGGAGACAGGATAATAACATTGATCAAGCAGGAACCAAACCATGAACTTGACTCAATCTAAGCTTAGGCACTTATCAAAAAGTGAAGCTGTAAAATATCTGGAGCAGCCATCTCAGACCACCCTTAGAGCTCAACTGGGCATCCATCCCACCAAGGAACAATGAAAGGTGGGCAGAACTGCTTCTAGGTGATCAGGCACACCAACCCAGCCCCAAATCCTTACTCATCATCACCCAAGACCGCACAAGAATTCCTCAAAAACCCCAATGCATCACCACAATATGCATGCAGTGCTATTTCGTGGAACAAGAGCTAAATCTCTTCCTCTGGACAACTCTTGCTGCTTAGTAGCAGCTGATCTAAGATTATCAAAACCAAAAAAAGGGACTAAAGAGAAACAACAGGAAAACAACAGCAATTTCTGAGTGACCTGACATAGAAACAAATAAGATTATGGTATATCTATAAAAAAAAAAAATAACATCCTAAAGACAGGCTATCATTTGAAAATCTTAAACATTCTTGTTTTTCCAACATATAATATTCAGGTCTCCAAATAATGTAATAATAATAATGATTCTACAAATGTGGAATATGTAATACATTTTCATGAGTAATGCTTGTAATCAAACTTTAAAGGTATTTAATATTTTAGAACGATAAGACTATTTAGCCCTTTATTTGCCTTTCTGGCTGCATATTCATCTTTGTGACAAATATGTTGATGTAGATAGATCCAGGCTTCTTTACTTTAATAGCTTTGCTTTTTAATTTTCAGCATACATATGGTGAACGTTAATTTCTATGAGTAATAGTTATGAAATAAATATATCACTGATTTCAGTAGACCTTGAAGTCATTCCTCCTTCTTAAGATATTGTTCCAAATCAGATTGGAACAATGCAGAGCTGACAAACCAGAGTATAACACAAAGGAATTTGCCTTCACAGGGAAGGTTGATGACCTGTTTTCTCAAGTAAATTTATGAAGCACATTTGTAGTGCTTTGTCTGTATCCATTTCAGCTTTTGTGAGAAGCGCTGTTCGTTTTGGATTTTTTCCTTGGACTGTCAGGGTGGTATTCATGGAGCTAGACGGACCCACATCCCCCAAGCGGTCCTTCACTCCATCAAAGCTAGTCATGCTTGGTTTTCAGCTAACAAACTGTGAGGAAATGTCATTTCAAATGAACACGGAGAGCGGAAATCACCAGAAACACTTTGCAGCTGCTCCCTCTCTAGCCTGGGTTTCAGGTCTAGAGAAAATATTACGCTTATATCTGTTTAAGCTACAATTTTTTTTAGCATTAATCAAAGTTCCTTCCCAGTCCGGAAATGTCTGGATTTGTTTGAAATTCTTTTCCAGGTTTGGATAATGATTGGACAAATACAGTACAGGAAAAATGTTTGTTCAGACACTTTCCCCTAACCCTTTTAATTGATCCATCCATCCTTCTGTCCGTCCATCCATCCATCCATCCATCCATCCATCCATCCATCCATCCATCCATCCATCCATCCATCCACCAGATTTTAAAAATGAAATAGAAAATTGTGTACAAAAATGTGCTTTGAAAATAGTTCTTGATTTTAATTGCTTATCTCACATCTGAATCTTTAATTACACTGTTTTGAAGCAGATGTGTTCCACAAAATCAGATGGTCAAGGTTCGTCATAGCAATGCCTCCCAGATGTTCTTCTCTGGCAGCAAATGTCTTAACAGAGGCTGTGTATTTTAGGCTCAGTCTTTGCTCTAATGACAAATGGCTGATGAATTGATCATTGAGAAAGTGGAATTCAGTCAAAGACAGCAATATCACATAAACATTTGGTTCTTGTTATGTAGCTGGGAACCTCACGGCGGCCTGAATTGGCCTGAAAATCCTTTGGCCTTTTGTCTGTAAGCATGTGGATTCTGCTGGCAGGCAATCCTGGGAACCACCCAAAACAAAACAGCCAGGAGGAGGTCCGCTGTTCGGCAGTGAAATAAGCAACCTGCACGGTCAGATTTGTTTTTGGAGGGGGAAAAAAACCCACACTGGACTTTGATGATGTCACCAGTGTTCCAGATCCCCTGTGTGAGGCTCACAAGGCATTTACTATCAGCAAAGAAGTCCTTTCCTGGTAGTTTGGTGATTGCAAGCATGCCAACTCACACAAAGAACCCCCCTCTGAAGTTAGACGGCTATTTGATATTGTTACCAGACTCTTGTTCTTTTCTCTGGTTTAGCCTTTAAATTTCAACCTCAACATCAAGCAGAGAGGCGTGGCTGTAAAAACCAGAGGACGAAGAAGAAGTGGACTCCTGCTATCGCATGACCTCAACTGGCTTTATAATCAGAATTTGGTTTTCCTTCAAGAAAAAAAAAAGAAAAGTATGGAAAACAGGGATAAAGCTGGAAAAAAAAACACACCCATTTGGAAGCAATTCCATCAAATGCCATCTGAAAGTGCTTGGCAGTGATACCATCATACTTTACTTCAGCAAAGAAGTGATAGCGTTTATAAAAGAAAATAGCTACAAACAATACAAAATGAAGGATCTTTGCTATGTTTACATCTTTATCTTTTTCTTTATGTACTGAATGCATTCTTCAAATGTATCCAACAACATATCTTAGAGTAGATATACTAGTTTTGCATCAGCAGTAGTCCCTACAATGTGCTACTTTTCAAGAAAATGGGCCCAACAATATAAAAAAAACAAGAAACAACACACACACGTCCCTCTATCTTTGTTAGGCCTTTTCATTGAATTTCATTTATTTCTAACACATTCTACAGCCTAAGGCCTGGATCACACCAGTTGTGTCTGACTTTTTAATCTCTCTGATATGATGCTGCTTGAGTTATTGCAGTCAGCAGATAGAGGCTCATTCTGGATATTGAGCAGATCTCGATATGTGCATATTTGTTTGCCTCTGTTTCTGTGGCCCAGAAATCAAAACAATGTCCCACATTTGACTGTATTAATAATTAAATTAATAAATTAAAATTGAATTAATCACTAGCACTAACACAAAGCAAAGCTTAACTTCATGACATTCTATATGCCCTTAAACCAGAGCAGATAGAAGATTTGTGCTTTCCAGTACTGCTCCTCGTGTTTTTGCCAGGCTTGAAGAGGATCCATTTTTAACTTTATCTGTTTTGTGTCCATCTGACCTCCTATCTTGTGTAAAATATTCTGTTTTTTTTGTTTATGCATGAGTCTGCCCCGCCTACTACTGTAAATTCACGCTGTGCAACTCCAAACCTGGCTATCTTCCCTTGAGATTAAGAGATTTATGTTTTATTTTCCCCCAAAGCGGATGTGTTTTACTTTTGCAACCTCATCTCTCTCCCTCTTAGAACCATGAAATCCTAACCCAATTTTTGCATGATACAACTAAAACGGACCTGGGGTCTACACAAGCTCCCTCGCAGAGAATCGGTTTGGGTAGGTTCATCCCCATTGACTCTCAATAAGTGCTAAACACCACAACCTCATAGAACATTATTTTCTGTTTGATTGCACGCAAAATCTGGTTCAGTGTATTCAGGGCTTTACCCTAACCCTCTCCCCTTAATCTATTATGGGTTTATATATACCGTAACCCTAACCTGAACTCAATTAAAACCTTATTCCCAAACGTGATCCCTGACCCTAACAGCGTGAGGTCCAGGTAACAGGCCCCACAGGGAGCATTCTGCCCCCACAATGTGCTATTTTTCCAGAAAGCGGGCCCCGCAATGCATCAAATACAAGAACAAAAACAAGCTCTGAGTTTTCTAATTCTGGTTGGTTATGACATACTTCAAGCATACAGAGTTGAGCAAAGTCTGAAGCCATGTAAAGAAATAGACCACCTCCTCGCCTAACAGTTTTGGTATTTCCTCACATAAAACCGGAGGTAGTAATACCAGCAGCTGCTTTATTTTGGTTGAGCTATTTTTATACACTAACCGGTTCATTTCATGGCTTACTGAAACTGTTAATGAAAGGATTTACATCAAATTAGCTGTACAGTTCACGGATTGTTTTAAAAAAGTAATCAGACTCAGAAATCCATATTTGCAGTTTGTTAGTTAATCAGTGTTCTATACTGAGTTGTATTGTACTTTTTAAGAAAACAAAACCCCAGGACAGTTACACCAGGATCCATTATCCTTATTTCCATAACTTTAAATAGAAAATCTGTTTTAGAAAGATACTTTTATCTATTTTGCAGATAAGCATATTCGTTGTAAAATGTAAAATGTGTAATGATATAAAGGAGACTAGTCATGTATAATAACTTTTCAAATTTTTATGCTTGTAGCTCACTTTGGTTGCATACAAAGGATTTATAATAAAATAATCAAACCCTCCTCGCTCATTAATATATATTTTATTTCTGTTATATTTTGTTGTTTATTTTTCATTCATTCATGATATGAATTGAGCAAGTTATTTCCATGTTATCCCTATGTTGAGGTGCATTCAGGACCAGAAAAAAAAAAAACAGTTGGCTACACTAAGAATGCATTTTCGGTGCATAGTTGACAATCGGAGCCAGTGCTATGGAAAAATCTTGACTCCTTTGTTCATTTCTGTTACAGCTATTAATGTTTTTGGTAAACAAGAAGTTTAGCTGGATGGAATCTTTGCCCCGGTTGTCCAGCTAAGTGTAGCTGTGATGTGGGATTAAGTAGCAACGCAGAAATATTTTTTTCAGTCAAAAACTCACCAGTTTCAGTTTAATGTTCCGCTACCAGAGAAAGAGCAGGTCTTACTGGGTCCTGAGAGTTAGGATTTCTGCTGGAAGGTTTTGTCCAGCCTAAGTCTAGCAGGTGGTGGTACTGGTCAAACTGGGAGTGGATTTGGTACTGCGGGTGATGTTTTTCAGTTTTCCATATCACATTCGGCACCATTTATCAGCCACAGTGTGTTAAACAGGCAACATGAACTGATGTTACTCCATATGCTGCACCCCATTTATATTATACCTCAACAGAATATGATGGAGTACAATAGACTAAACAAATAGACTTATAAATAGACTTACCTGCTCTCTGATGACACAATGAAAGGGGAGATGAACAGAGGGTCGGCTTTTATTTAGATCAATGAAATTTCTTTTCAATTTAGTGACAATTTTTATATTGTGTGGTATTTTTTATTCTTTATTTAGTTATCTTTCATGATCTTCGTTCACTTTACTTCTTATCTGCCTGTCTGATTCCCTAAAGAGAGCTGGATGTAATTTCGCTGTGCTCTAAATGGCAGGAACCTGAAATATCAAGCGGAAAACAAGTGGAAATTCGTATTGGGTGTGAATGCACCATAAAAGGACCACGTGACAGGAGGTATATCGTGCAGGCCAGTGCACAAAATACCTCCAATGGCTTAAAAAGGGAGCAATAAAACAAAGCAACTACAAGATCAAGAGTAAAAAGAGATGTTGCCAAGAGATATAGGACGCAGAAGTTGCGCTCAGAAAACAACATGGATATTAGTTTTCAATGGGGTAGGAGCTAATTATTCTTTTCAGATATTGCCAATATTTGCCTTTTTGTTGTTTTAATAAGCATTGTTCTTGACTGGGCCTCTTAAACCATGAAAGGTATATTTACAAACGTAAGATGTGAAAAAGATATTGTTTGGATGGGTGTAAAATTCTTAAACCCGCCTCAAAGGCCTAAAGTACATGCCATGTCGCAGTGTAGGCCTCACAAATGGGAAACATAATTTAAAAACAGTACTTATATAGCGCCTTTTTAAATCAGGAGACTTCAAAGCGCTTTACACTAAATTCAGTCATTCACGCATTCACGCTCATACTCACACACTAATGTTGATAAGCTACATTGTTGCCACAGCTGGCTTGGGGCTCACTGACAGAAGCGATGCAATGCAAGTGAATGTTTGGATGCCACTGTCACCCCATACATTTTACATGGTACTGAAGATAAGGAACACAAGTCCACAAAGAGCATTGGAGAAAGGGAAAAAGAAGTTATACTTTTAACCAAAAAGATAGATTTTGCCACAAAATGATTCCAAAAAATTATTTTTTTTGTTCCTACTTTTTTATATAATAAAATAAAAATAATAATACTAATAATAATTTTTTTTGACCAAATTCATATTTTCTCCAAGAGAAAATTGAAATCAAATAATTTTATTATGTGAACAAACCAAGAGTCAGTAATGTATTTAATGTAAATTTATTGCATTTATTGCTCTGAAAATAAAGGTTGATTGAAGAGCTGATGAATCAAATATTGTTACAGAGTACTCCAAACACTTAAAATGCTCTAAGAATTTTACAGCGCTAAGAAATAAAAAGCAAGAAAAACTTAATTGAAAAATATATAAATATAAAAGGGAATATAATACAATGTGCATTGTAAAACTAATAGAATAGGAAAAGTTTAAGCAACAAAAAGATAAAAAAAAAAAACTAATTTTAAAAAGTCTCATGCTAAAACTGAAAGCCTAGTTAAAAAAATGAGATGAGTTCTAAATTTGCTTCCAAAAAGAGTATGAGATGATTCAGATTTTTGGAGCCAAACAACAGAAGCACAAGAAGAGTCCAAGGGACATAATAAAGCTACGGGTTACCTAACCTCAGAGTTAATATGTCCTCCAGATGGAAATCTAACAGCAGTTTAATGTACAGGCACTGATGAGTAAAGGGTGCCTGAAGGTTTAAAACTTTTTACAACGAGTTAAAGTTAATTAGCAATCCCAAATTGGACATGCTAGCAGGAGGACAGTAGGAGACTTAACATCTTCTCTTTCAGGTCAACAAGCAGGCAGCAACATTCTATCCCAGCTGCTATAGAAGACGCTAGTGAGGTGCAAACTGTAAAAAACTGGTGGTGTGGAAACTGTAAGAACTAAAAAACATTTTAATTTATGCTAATTCAAATCTTCGGAGGAAGGCTTTATAAAAAAAAAATACATTTTACTAGACTGGACATCTAAACCATTTGGATGTTAAAACCTGAGTCTGAAGTAAAACTTTTGACTTTAATGTATGCAGTGCCTATCTCTTGAGCTCAAATCCTTCAGCAGAGGAGGGAAAGTAATACAGGTATTTGCTTCAGCCTCATTTATCAAAGTAGTCTTCATCCATCTGCAGCTGGAAGATATAACTGACACTCATCATATCAAAAGGCCCTGCAGGACCCCACACTCGAGGGAGCTTGCTTTGAGCCGTAGAAACTTTGCCACCCAGTCCTGCTTCCTGTCAGGAACTGAGCCAATGAGGATTTACACCTGGCAATTCAAAGCTTTGGGAAAAAAAAGACGAATTAGTTTTTAAAGTTCAGAGTCCAGAGATTAAATTTATTTTTTTTATCCCATTTCCTTTTCCTCATATCACATCAAACTGTCAAAAGCTGCTTTATGCAAATCTGTCAGAGGAACCAGGATGTGCATATGGTGGATAAATCAGCAAATTAGAAAAAATAAGTCTGCTGGGACTGTAAGTCGTTTTAAACAGGCCTGAGTTTCACCAAGATGCTGGAGACTACATGTCTGTCCCAAAAGTCTTCTTTTCTGCACCACCAAAAAGAAAAAAACAAGGAAGGGAATCTAACGGAACCTCTTTTTCTGTGGTGGTACTTAAAAACAGCAATTAATCTTAACAATTTTATTCTCTTGACGTTTCATTTATTTAAACAACCAAAGACCTTAGTGGGAAAGCATCTGTTTTTATAGCTTTTTGCTTTTCTTTGGATTAAAAACTTTTGGGAAAATGGTCTCAATGAACACATTTGTAATAAGATATGAGTGTATTGAGACATGTACTCGGCATTAGAGCACAAGAACATGTCATCAAAGGCTTCCAACTAATTAATAGGATAAGACAGTAATGAGAATATACTCAACCTTTTTTTTAAGTTCCCACTATCAGTGTAAAATAGCACATGCTGGATTAATCGTCACACGTTCTGTTTCAGCTTAAAGGTGGAAGAGTTGTCAAAGGGTCCAGAAACACCTTGGAAAAAAATAAGTCGCCCACTCTCCACCGTGCAACACGCCTGTTTTCTAAGTCAAGATTCAATAAAGACACACTTCCTCTGCTTGAACCTCGTAACATGGTGCATTTGGTTTTCCAGTCAGGCCAACATCAACTGTGATAGCAGGGCTGGAAAAATGTATTCCCCTTGTTGGGGGATCGAGTTACCACAAGTCAAAGCAGAGTGTGTCCCTGCCTCTAACAGCCATGCTTCTCAAGGTTGCAGTGAGACGAGGGGGGAAACGGGTGTGTGTGTGGGGGGGCGGGTGATGGGATTGAGAATAAAAATGACCCACCTCCATGAACACCTCAAAACTCACTGCTAGCCTCTATACACAGGAAATTACTCCCATCATTCTGACATCAACTTTTGGGAGGGGTAACACTTTTATTTATTTATTAAGGTTACACCATTGATGAGTGTGGAATTAAAGTTAAAACCAAGAACTTTCAAACTAAGAAGATTACAAAGATTGTCAGATGGGTTTAAGACATTTTTTTTTTACTCATAGGTTGTAAGAAGGATTAATGTTTACATCTATGATTCAGTTCAGTTTATCGTTCTGATGGTTAAGGCCTGGTTTGTTTTACTGATATCAAAAGATATGCCCTACCTTCTGCATCCAGAGGGCATACACTGTATGATATGTTCAATCGTTGTACTCAGCTACGTCTCAAACTGTATGTTGAAACCACAAGGTTTAACAGGTCAGAGTAACTGTATGGCCCGACGCTCTGATGCGATCTAACTGCTCACAATGCAGGTCCAAAAACCGCACATCGGACTCAGTGCTGAGAGATGTCGCTGGTCAGACTCCTTAATCTGGAAGAAGAACAACTCACTTGTTTACACATGCGCAGTACATGGGGTACTGGTAATTAGCTCGTAGATGCTAGTGGCTCTGCTTCAACAGCAGGATTTGCCCACACACACCTTACAAGGGCCGACTGAATTTCAAACATGTTTGATTTTCTTCCGACTTTACAATAATTGATCAGGAGATGGTCGTGAGAGGCTGATCGCCCTGTGTTACCCCCTGCATACTACACGATACAGGATGCACAATGAGGCTGAAAGTTGGCGGCATCTCAAACATTCTTGCCCAAATGGAGAATTGGGCCGGAAAGGGCAAAAAACCCATACAGTGTATGCCCGGTTGGATCCTTCAACAGGTTACTGCTTTTAACATGCCCAGGGTCTGAGCATATGTATTTGACCTAAGATAGTGATGGGATTATTAAAGGAAAAAAATGTAGACGTATCCCTAACTAGGGGAAACCATGAGATGATTCATCTGATTAATAAATGGTCAAGGACTGTGGTCAGTCTGGGACAAAGGCACTGTTTCATGTGAAGTAAAATCCTTGTTTTCTGACTCTTTCTAATGTGATTTTAGTTTAATTAGATGTTTTTGAAGAGATGTTTAAAAAAAAAAAACATGCTTTATCCTTCATGATAAAAATCACATTACCAAAACGAGTTAGATCAGTTAAAAATTATACAACCTACTGCATAACCTTTCTTAATAATATTGTTTTGATGGTTTTATAAGTATTACATCCAATACCTCTATTTTATATGATACATGCCAAAAAATTATCTGCAGAATTCCTCTCTAACAGTAAAGTTCAAGTTCTGTATATTATGCACAATTAAAATTATTTTGATCAATTTGCACCATTTCATTCCATCTTTCTAAAGGGGAAATTGATGTTACCAAAGATACGCTATAAAAAACGGACAAAAAAAGAACTCAGTTGGGATAACATCTCAACAATAATAATTTGAATATAAAAGTAAAACAGTTTAATTATAACATACATATGCTATGAGATTCTTAACTAAAGAGGGGACTACTTTCAAGAACAAGAGGTCCAAGAATGAAACAACTAATGTTCATGAAAATTACAATAGAAATGTATCCATAAAGGTGACTTTTCACATTTTTAAATGTATGTAGTATGTTAAATAGCATACTGCTGGGGAAAAAAAAACATTTATTTATTTTTTAAATTGCTTATTTACTTCGTTGTACTTCTAACTTAGTCACATCCAACTTAAAATACTGCTTAAAGATTGGCAAAGCAGGTGTTAGTGTCTGGAACTTGGCTAAAACTTTCATATCCGATTCAAATCCTACTTAGCAGACCAGGACTAGTTTGTTTACTTATGATATTTATACTTATGACACAAGACTTAACATTTTTATATCACATTAACACAATTCTTGCCAGTTGTTGAGTCAATAATATTTGTAAATGTATGGGTCATATTTTCATCCAGCTGAATGCAGAAGTATTTTGTAGTCTGAAAGATAAACATTAAACTAGTATCTATTTTTTTAACAATTTCTTTTAAACAAAAAAATTACCTTCCCAATCAAAAGCATCAAAATTAAATAAAAGAGGTAAAGATATGAACAAGTATTTAATGTTTTTCAGTCACAAAATGGATCCAGCGTATTCTTTTTTAATAACTTCACAATCTGCTCTTTGATTTTTTTTTTATTTGAATATGAATCAAAATTATTAAACAAAACCAGAACAGTGATTATAAAGACTAAGCTGCTCTAAATGCTAGAGAGATCCACTCATAAGGATCAAATTTGTGTTGACAAGATGAGCGCATCCAGCTTTATAGATGTTTATGGTTAAAGACGGGTTTAAGATTGGCCTCTATAAGATTTTTTTAAAGGTTTCCTGGCCTTGCAGCTTTTACATTGATTCAACATACAGCAAGATGAAAACACATTTAAACCTGGAAGTTTAAATGTAGAAGAACAAGAAAATACACCAAAAATATTTTATAGCAAATCCAACAAACACCTAAATTTACTTTAAAAAGTAATAGGTCAAACAGCTCATCAATCAAAATCTGAAATAAACACATGCAGTTCCAAGTGTAGAAAAAAAAATGATTCACATATTAAACTATGTCCACTGGTCGGCCATAAAGCTGCAGGTGCATTACTCAAAGCTGGGAGCCAGACACACTGACCTCTGCTGAGAGGTTCACTGCTGCAGACTGTTTGTGAATCAGGCCTTCTGTGTTACATGGCGCCTGGTTATGTTTATCCCATTACAACAAATCATTTCACATGGGCACCAAAAACAGCATTTTATTAAAATGATTCCTGTGTTGTTTGGATGTGGAACTTAAAATAGGATCCTTTTTTCTTTCTTTGATTAAACAAATTATTTGTCTTACGGCTTGAATTAAAAGCCTTTAGTGAAGAGCAGCCTGTGACCTATGGAGACCACCTCTCTCGTTCTCAACTGGGACCAGAGGGATTTCAGCTTCACTGCCCACCAGCTTTGTTTCTTTACAAAAAATAGAAATACAACATGGGATGTTGCACTGTAAAATTATCCTTTAGAGTTTACAGCAAATAACAGGCGAAAATGGGGCCAATAAAGTGCTGTCAAATTATCGTCAAAGACTTTAAAGGAGTATTGCATTATCCATCTATTTTCCGTCACATTTGATCCCTTCTGGGGTCGCGACAGGTGCTGGTGCCTATCTTCAGCTGTCTACTGGCGAGAGGTGGGGTACACCCTAGACAAATCGCCTGTCCATCACAGGGCAACACAGAGACAAACAACCATTCACACACAAACTTAGCATTGCATTATATACAGCATATTATTGGATACTGTTTACAGGTTTTGGCCATATATAAATTATAATGTATTGTTAATTAATATCAGGAACAAATATTAATTGTATTTTCAGTGTACATCATTACCTCGTATTCCATTAAAATACATGCATACCCTGACAATTAAATTTACCAGTAAATAGTTGTAAATTTATTACAGTTCAGGTGATCTTAACACATCTACCGTATTTTTCAGACTATAAGTCATGCCACATATTCTAAAGGACTTACACGTATACTACGTCTATTTCAGGGAAGCAACAGCACCACCTTGAGTTAACGGGATTATTTTGACAGAATATATGAATGTGGTTCTCCAAAAGATCTCAATCAGACTAGGTAGGATTCCTGTAGGCCTGTAGAGTACCATTTTCTCTCCAGTGTCCTAGCATTTTGCTTCAAAGCGTGCAGCTCTGCATTAAACCAGGGAGCCAGCTTTCTATTTTTAAAGTTTTTCTTTTTTCAAGGGGGCTGCACTGTCTAAGGCAGTACGTAGAGAACTAGCAACGCCATCAACAAAATCATCAACCTGTGAAGTGGTCAGAGAGTACAGGGTTGTAAGGGAAATACTGTTACGTCTTTACATTCAATGTCATATGTCAGCACAAGGTCCAAAGTATGAAGATGAGAATGTGTGGGACTATTCACATTTTAAACAAAGACAATAGTGTCTAAGATAGCATTAAATGCTGCACTTAAGCTATCACCTTCAATGTCAGGATGGATGTTAAAATCCCCCATGTTGACCCTGTCAGTATTCAACACAAAATCAGATTAGAACTCTGAAAACTCATCAAAAAATTCAGAGTAAGGACCTGGTGGTCAATACAGAGTTACAAAAATAAAAGGTTTTCTGGCTTTGCAATTTGAGGGAAACTAAGAGTTAAATGTTCAAAAGAATTGTAATTATTAACTGCCTTTGGATTAATCAGTAAGTTAGACTGAAAGATTGTTGCTACTCCTCCTCTTCACCCAGAATTTCTTGGCATGCCATCCAACCATCCATCCATCCATCCATCCATCCATCCATCCATCCATCCATCCATCCATCCATCCATCCATCCATCCATCCATCCATCCATCCATCCATCCATCCATCCAGGGTCGGGTTGCGTTTATAGCAGCATTAGTAGGGAGGCCCAGAATTCCAATCTCCCCAGCCATTTCCCCGGATGACTGAGTCTGAGCCCAGACACACTATGGAGAAAACTCATTTCAGCCGCTTGTATTCGGGATCTTGTTCTTTCGGTCATGACCCAGACCTGATGACCATAGATGAAAGCAGGAATGTAGATTGACCAGTAAATCGAGAGCTTTGCTTTTCGGTACAGCTCTCTTCACCACAACAGGCCGGTACAGTGTGGCCTTAACAGCAGACGCTGCACCAATCCACCTATCGATCTCGTGCTCATCTTCCCCTCATTTGTGAACAAGACCCCAAGATACACTATATTGCCAAAAGTATTTGCTCACCTGCCTTGACTCACATATGAGCTTAAGTGACATCCCGTTCCTAATCCATAGGGTTCAATATGACGTCGGTCCACCCTTTGCAGCTAGAACAGCTTCAACTCTTCTGGGAAGGCTGTCCACAAGGTTTAGGAGTGTGTTTATGGGAATTTTTGACCATTCTTCCAGAAGCGCATTTGTGAGGTCGCACACTGATGTTGGACGAGAAGGCCTGGCTCTCAGTCTCCGCTCTAATTCATCCCAAAGGTGTTCTATCGGGTTGAGGTCAGGACTCTGTGCAGGCCAGTCAAGTTCATCCACACCAGACTCTGTCATCCATGTCTTTATGGACCTTGCTTTGTGCACTGGTGCACAGTCATGTTGGAAGAGGAAGGGGCCAGCTCCAAACTGTTCCCACAAAGTTGGGAGCATGGAATTGTCCAAAATGTCTTGGTATGCTGAAGCATTCAGAGTTCCTTTCACTGGAACTAAGGGGCCAAGCCCAGCTCCTGAAAAACAACCCCACACCATAATCCCCCCTCCACCAAACTTTACACTTGGCACAATGCAGTCAGACAAGTACCGTTCTCCTGGCAACCGCCAAACCCAGACCCGTCCATCAGATTGCCAGATGGAGAAGCGCGATTCGTCACTCCAGAGAACGCGTCTCCACTGCTCTAGAGTCCAGTGGCGGCGTGCTTTACACCACCGCATCCGACGCTTTGCATTGCACTTGGTTATGTATGGCTTGGATGCAGCTGCTCGACCATGGAAACCCATTCCATGAAGCTCTCTGCGCACTGTTCTTGAGCTAATCTGAAGGCCACATGAAGTTTGGAGGTCTGTAGTGATTGACTCTGCAGAAAGTTGGCGACCTCTTCGCACTATGCGCTTCAGCATCCGCTGACCCCGCTCCGTCAGTTTACGTGGCCTACCACTTCGTGGCTGAGTTGCTGTCGTTCCCAAACACTTCCATTTTCTTATAATACAGCTGACAGTTGACTGTGGAATATTTAGGAGCGAGGAAATTTCACGACTGGATTTGTTGCACAGGTGGCATCCTATCACAGTTCCACGCTGGAATTCACTGAGCTCCTGAGAGCGACCCATTCTTTCACAAATGTTTGTAAAAACAGTCTGCATGCCTAGGTGCTTGAATTTATACACCTGTGGCCATGGAAGTGATTGGAACACCTGATTCCAATAATTTGGATGGGTGAGCAAATACTTTTGGCAATATAGTGTACTTAAACTCCTCCACTAGCGGCAGTACATCCTCCCCAACCCAGAGAAGGCACTCTACCCTTTTCCGGCTCAAGAAAATGTTCTCAGATTTGGAGGCACTGATCCTCATCTTGGCCGCTTCACACTCGGCTGTGAACCACTTGAGTGAGAGCTGAAGATCACGCCCTTATGAAGCCAATAGAACCACATCATCAGCAAATAACAGAGACGCAATCCTTAGGCCATCAAAACAGATCTCCTCAACACCTTGGCTGCACCTAGAAATTCTGTCCATAAAAGTTATGAACAGAATCTCTGACAAAGGGCAATCTTGGCAGAGTCCAATCCTCACCGGAAACGAGTCTGACTTACTTCCAACAATGCGGACCAGGCTCTGACACCGGTCCTACAGAGACCTAACAGCTCTTATTACAGGGCCCGGAACTAGAGTACCCCCCACAGGATTCCCTGAGGGAGATGGTCGAATCCCTTCTTCAGATCCACAAAACACATGTAGACTCCTAATATTTCTGGAGAAAAAGAAGAAAACTATGTGGGGGTGTCGTTGGTTTTGTTGGCTTAATCGGTGGGCCTTCTTTAACTCCTGGATGTTCAACAGCCTGAAGCCTGGATTCTAATTTTGACACCCTCGCCTACAAAGCAAAAAAAAACTACACTTATGACTAGTGTTGCACCGATACCGATACCAGTATCGGACGGGGCTCCGATACTGCCCTAAAATGATGGTATCGGTATCGGCGAGTACCAACAAATAGGGCACAGATACCATTTTGAGAGCCATAAGTTTATTCAACTATTGTCACCCACTCCTGTTAGGCAATAAAAACTTTTTATTTTTATTATCCAGTAGAACTTTTTATTAAAAAGTTCTACTGGATTCACTTTGTATTAGATTTTTTCCTGCTTCACAAAGGTAGGCAGCAGCTTGACAAAGCCATAAAGGCAATTATTTTACATTATTATGGTATATGTATCGGCCGATACTGCACAGCCAGGTATCGGTATCGGGGCCAAAAAATGGCATTGGCGCAACACTACTTATGACACATACCATTATCACTAAAGGAGGCAGAGGAATAACTGAACATCTGACACAGAGAGCAGGAGAGAGGAGAGGAAGAGTTGCAAAAGAGTCAAGGGAGGGAAAGAGAAGCCATAGCTATGCTAAGCTAGCGCTAGCCTATGCTAGCTACTCCTTACTATCAGAAATGCTCAGTAGAGTGCAGCAGAAGGCCTTATGTTTTAAAGTGTTTCATGACAGTTAGTTATTTCGATACAGTGATATCACAGAAAAAAAAAGAATTCAGAAAGAGATAGACTGACCAGCTAAGCAGTCAAAACAGGAAGTGAACACAATATGTCTCACCAACAACAGCAATGGCACCTTCTAGTGGCAGTAGGAAGGTATCCAAAATACGCCAAACCAAAATTTGCTTTGATTGCAGATGTGCAAGGCAAGGCAATTTATTAGTTAATCCCATTTTTTAAAACACTTTTTTTAAGTGCTTTACAAAGCATCAATACAACATTCTCTTTCATTAGACCCTAATGTTCACTGAGGAAGAGCTCACAAAACCTTTTTATGGGGAAAAAATCCCTCACCCATGACAGCCAGAAGAGCCATAAATAATATATACAGACAAAACATGTGTTAGTATGGGTTGATGCCGACACTGAAACAGAAGGAGCCGTTGGAATTCAATACAACATAAATGCAACATTACGAATAACCCAATGTTATTCGTAATGAAAAATGTAAAAAAATAAATTTAAAATAAAATCATGTTGTAGCACAAACATTTAAAAGAATAAACCTGTGCCCGCTGCCTCTGTTTGGCACACCAGAATAAAAACCATAGAAACGTGTGAAATATGGAGCAATTCCAGCTACAGTACATTATTCTGCTGTGGACCCACAACCACTTTCCCCTCAATGCTCACTGTCCAATTTGTTGCCGTGGGAACATCACCTCAAGAAGAAGAGGAAGATTAATACCTTATTCATTCCAGAATGTTAATTCAGTTCATCCATTTATGCCTTTAGCTTACATCCGATCCTCCACCATAAATGGCACAGTGAACCTAGAGGGACTGTTTGGTGGTCTTACCTCGAGTGTACCGTCACCAAGGCACTGTTTCCTTGGCGGAGTAGAGCAAATTTTTTGTCATATCTGCCCTTATGATTGACTAATCGACTGTTTACCCTCCTAAGATGGCGGGGCTCATCGCTAGGAATGTTTGACATCACACTGATGCTATGTGTACAAACAAAACCATTCTGTAATTGTACAATGTGCTATTGTAAACTTACTTGACATAATCATTTTTGACCCATAATGCATTGCAATATAAATGTATGCCTCATTCAATGATAAAATAAGCACATATTGTATTTTTTACTGTAGAAATTAATGAAATTGGTTACTGTGCTGGAGTCAAAAACAGCCATACTGAAAGTATAATAATCACATTCATAAAGCTCTCACTCAGTTTTGACAGCTGCAGGTGGCTGACAAGAAAGCTTTGTCTACACATTCAAACTGATGACCCCAACCCCCACACTCGGAAGAAAAACATCTGTCCATCAATGAGCTGATAAACTTTATAAGCTCTGGAGTTCACTTTGGAGTGGCACCATGGAGAACATAAGATACCTTTTGCTGCTGTGGGCAGATGTCAAGAAGGGGTATCTTAAAGCGGCCTGCAAAGTTACAAACTTAAACTTTTATTGGATTTTATTAAGAAAGAATGAATCCAACAGCCATAAATTGCAGCCAACCCCCCACCCTCCAGAAGTTTCCTGGTTTGTAAGTAGAGTCCACCTGCTAGAAATTAATTCTCAGCCCAGACACTGCTCTGCAGTGAAGACCTCAGAGGGAACCTTAGTGAACAAGCACTATCATTAAGATCAAGGAACAGCACAGCTCTGAAGAAGCTGCAGAACTCCACAGAAGAAACCTCTTATAGCTCTTATATGTGGCTATAGAAATAGCCATATGACATATGACAAAAGCAACAACGAATCGATAAAATCGATAAGAATCGACTTTTAAAAGCGTTGGCAACGAATTTCATCATCGGTTAGTTGTGTCGCGCGATTAATTCGTCATCCGTCATCACATCCTCTTGACTGAAACGGGGGAAGAAGAAAAAAATACGGCAGCGCCGCAGGTGCAGTGTTGCCAACTCAGCGACTTTGTCGCTATATTTAGCACCTTTTCCCACCCCTCCAGCGACTATTTTTCAAAAAAGCGACTAGCGACAAATCTGGCGACTTTTTACAGTGTCACTGTCGGCTTTTGGAGACTCTTATGTGAAAGCATGTAACGTTCCTCCAGCGGCAGCTGCTGCCGTGGGGAGCCTCCCTCATCCCAACCCCGTTCTCCCGCTCCCGCAGGAGTCCCTCTCAGCGCTGCAGTCAGAGGATGTTTACCTTCAGCGTCCAGACTGCAAATGAAGCGCGCATGCGCCGGGATTGACGGAGCAAATTGATCACAATAATTAAAATAGCCTGCGCTTTGTAAAGTGAAAAAAAGTCGTAACATGCAACTTTTGTAAAAACAAATTAACATGGCACGGAACCACCACTGTTATGATGCAGCACCTGAAAAGGAAACACGTTGGAGCCTTCGATGACAGTGAAGAGAGCTCATCAGCAGTGTGTGCGACCATGTTTGTTTCGTTCTAAAGTGGGGAAACGTAACGTTAGTTTCTCAGGTAGCTCATCTGATGCTTTCCTTACCATGTTAGTAGGTTACAGACAGTGATAAGGTTGGCTACTTATTTTACTTTTAATTTCATTTGAATTAGCTTAAGCAGCGTTTATATTTTCTTTATAAATAAATTAACTTGCAAATTATGAGGGCAAGGCGTTTAAATCTTCTGGCAAAGATAAAGTAAAGAAGATCCTGCAATTTATGGAAGTAAAGCAGAATAAAATCCAGCAAGATCAGTAATATGTCAATTAATTATATGCCACATTCCCATGTAAATATCTGTCTTTGGAGGATGTGTTTTTTTTACCACCCCTAGTTCTCTCATTTTTATTCCAAATACAATTTATCATTTGAATCACAGGGCTATTTTTATCTCTATGGTTAAGTATTTTCTCAAGTAGCAACTTTAACTGCTATACTTTCCTGTCTTAAAAGGCAGAACTCTTCTAGTCTAAAACAAAACTCATTTGTTGAAATGGGGGGACCTATTGTTTGAACCCCTTAGGGGCTTTAAAAAACAAAAATGTCTTTTTTTGCGCTTTATGAAACAAAGTACCATATATTTTGTGGATGTACAGCTACATTTCTCATGTAAGTTTGAGTATTTTTAACACAAACCTTTATTTTTCATATTGCACCAGTACAGTTAATGAGCAACCTGTACTTGTGTGCTTGTTTGTTCTGTCTAAAATGTTTATTTTGGAATAAAGAGGTTAATATAAAAAATATTTTTGTCCGATTCATCGATTAATCGAAAAAATAATCGGCCGATTCATCGATTTTTAAAATAATCGTTAGTTGCAGCCCTAGACAAAAGTTTCTTTGCAGTATGCTAAAAGCTGTATAAGGAGCATAGAAAACATTTGGCAAGTAGTGCTTTGGTTTAGGCAGAAAATCGCAATAACTACAATATGACTCAAACTACTGTTGCACGTATTTGTAAAACAAACATCCTTATGGTTAAATGTAATGTTGAAAGTATTAGGGTATGTTTTTCCTCTACAGAAAAAAAAAAAGTTGGTTAATCTGAAGTTCAAGGGAGCTGAATAATAAAAATGAATGAAGGCCTAATACTGGCTGCAAAAAGAATTGAGCTCAGACAAAGGTTAACCTTCATGCAGATTAACTACACTAAACATACAAATAGACCTAAACTGAAAAAGGGGACTTTTTGTTCCTGTAAATATTACCACAGTTTTTATGTAAAACATACCGGGAATTACCATGGAAGTGCCTTTACTTAAAAAGGACAAAATGAATTTATTGTGTTACTTAGAATTAAGTTCTAAATCTATGTCCTTTAAAAAAGTACATGTAATTAATCGTATCAAGTGGTATTAACAAATTCAATAAGATAATAAAATAATAACAGATTCAAGTAATATCTTCTTGGATAAACTTTGTGTTTTTTTTCCTTGCCTGGCCAGGTTTAGTACACAAATTGTACATTTTGATTCCTTGTTGGCTGCGTGATGGTGCAGTTTGCAGCACTGCTGCCTTGAAGCAACAAGGTTCTGCCTTCGATTCCTAGTCCAGGGACTTTTTGCGTGGAGTTTATATATTCTCAAGTGCATTAATTGGTTCTCTCCCACAGTCCAAAAACATGACTGTTCAATTAATTGACTTCTCTTGATTCTAAATTTACGTCTCTGTACCTCTCTGTGTAAAATTTAATAGCAAAACAAAAGTACACATTTTGTTGATAAAATAAATATGGTGGTAAAACTTACTTGAGTATTTTTAAATCAACTTTTCCTAATTAAAATCAACTTTAATTTTATTGCATGAAACGTGCAAATGTATTTTTTTCAGTGTACAGTGAGCTGGGGGACTGAAATGTGACACCATAGTGTAACTGACCCAGTTAAAGTGCTGATCTAAATCCACAGTTTCAAATATTATCTGGTAAGACTTCAAATTGAAAGATAACAAACAATCTTGATTGAATCTGAAGAGAAGCTGCAGCTTCTCTCCAAAGAACAGGCACAAATTTGAGTTTTCTACTCATGAAAAGCTGATAGAGACACACCCTTGAAGACTTGTAGCTGTAGTTGCAGTAAAAGTCGGTTCTATCAACAACTGAAAAGCAGGCCAGGCTCTTAAGATTTTTGTTTGTAAAACAAAAATGCAATTTATAACGTCATTATAATGCAGCACATGTCAATTGAACAGATAACTAAATTCTGCACGTGGTACATTAGGCTTAATGTAACAACAAGTGGAAAAAAAGGCTGAAGCATTATGAGAGACTTTGCAAAGTACTGTAAATCTCATGTCAGAACTAAATAACAGGTTTTTCTTTGAATATGTACCTAAATCCGCCTACAAAGTTAATCTTATTCTTGGTCCTTAGGCCAAGATGAAGTCATGCTGTCTTTCTTACTATGACTTAAACAGAATTCCTCTGCCTAACTACTCAGAAAGGTTTTATTGGAAAAGTTTGGAAATCTAGCGAGAGTTCTATTTTTGCTATGTAGCCTTTTTATTTAATTTCCAAATGTAATCCATGCAAGCATATTAAGGTCCCCATGAAATCCAATTAAACTGCTTTTGTAGCAGAGAAAGACAAAAAAAGAAAACAAAAATAAAACTGTTTTATGAGGCAAACAATGAAAAAAATTGGTTGTGATTCATGCAGCGCTTTGGAGGGGATTACATGTTATCCAAAATTTAATAGAAAAAACTGTTGCACCGTCTTCCAGAACAACTTCAATACATTACTGATTAGTAATGTGAGCAGATGTAATTAAGGTTCATCAGTGGGAGCAGAGATGAAATCATACCAGGTGGAAATAATAAGTTCGGCTTAAGGCCATTTCTAAACAATGTGTCAATACCTTTATATGCCGGTCGGGGCTAGTGCCCTAGAGCAGGGGTGGGTAATCCCAGTTCCTAAGGGCGTGAATGATGTATGCTTGGTCCAATGCACCTGAAGTAAGTAAGTAGATGATTAAGCCCTAGTCCACACAAAAATGAACCTGATATTTTTTGACAAATGGCTTGCGTAAATAGTACCAGTGAAGACACTGTAGTACACCTTCCAGGCCCTTTGGTGACACTGTGACACTGCCATAGAATGACACTCTAACCACTGACGAAAACACCGGCCATTTTGCTTTGATATAGAAAGACTGAGGACATGATTGGCATGAAAGGTTCCTAAAATAGGTGGTAATGATAACTATCAGATTCCAAACAGAGTCTCCTTGCTCAGATTGGCCGAGAGCGGGATTTCCCTGGGTCACCCCAAGTTCTACTACCTTTTAGATTAGATAGGGTTTTTTGGGGGAGAACGGCCCAGTCTGTGACTGTGCGACCAGTAAAATTGGATGGATGATTTATCCACGATGAACTGTCACACTTAGGGGGCCTTTAGTTGGGGTTGAGAGTAGATGAATTTGACCGTATTAGAATTAAAGGCAAATGTTAAAGGTATAATGGAGGATTTGAAAAAAATAAACATGCGCAATGTGCACAACCCTGTACCCGCTCCCTATCAAGCACATGCGAGAGCATCCACAAGCCCTTTTCTCCTCGTGCACGCTTTGTATAAAAGTTGCTGTTTGCATCGCTCATAGAAGCTTACTTTCCGAAGACGATTTGCAAGTTTTCCACTATGTCAGACTCACCACTGGTAAGTGAGGATGGTGCGCGCACGTAGGACGGCCTTAACATCCTCCACTATACCTTTAATGTAAATTAAAATAATGTGCACATAAAAAACTAAAATTGCTCTCATTTAATTAGATGAAACCCAAATTGTAGTTGAATGCTGAAACTGTGGTCTTGAGTGACAATATTTGGTCTGGGACGTTTTCATTCAGATTGCTTTCGATTAATGTTACATCATCGAGGGAAGGATGATTGGTTACTCCATGATTCTATGATGGTGAGAGAAACAGTGCTTAAGGTTTTTCTTCTATTCCAATATCCAGGTCATAAACAGAAATGGATGGGTTTTCGGACATACAAGTGTTCGTTTATGGATGACTGTAAATATGTCCTGCTTTCAAGGGGAGTTGTTAGGATTATGATGTCTGAGTCTGGTAAACCCTATTAATAGCTACCTATTGTGTGTCAGAACTAATGTTTTCTCAAGTAGTTTATCTAATTAGGACAGTTCCTTCTGTAAGGATAAAAAGTTATCTTTATTATGCATGTGGCAAAGATTTGGGAATGGAATGAGAGTGGTGTTTTTGATCTTATAACGAAGTGTAATAATATGATATAGCTGGAGCCATGAATGTCTCCTCACCTGCAAACTTGTATGATGCAATGATTTAATGATGTCGCACACTGGAGTTGTATAAAATGCTTCTCTAACTGTGATTTAGGGCAACTTCATGAGATGTGAGCCCTGTTGGTAAGCGTTGCCTTCTGTAACTCTAAGTAACTTCTCTAGACTGAGTATGATTACAATTTATTTCAGAATCTGTAGTCATGTCTCATGTTTATTTAATACATTTACATTATAAAGTGTTTTTTTTTAGGAGTTGTTCCCAAGTTATCTCTTATTAGGAAAAAAAAAGAGAGGGAAAGCTTCTGGGTGTAAACACAGAGCTTTCCTTAACACACTCATGTGAGGTAATCACAGAAACATGATGGTAAAGAGGCACACGCTGGTTACAAGATATTGTTTGCATGTACCCACTGAATCATGAAACAAGCACTCTCTGATTTTCCCACTCAGGGACCCATTTAAAAAAAAAATATTCATCAATGCTCTCCCAAGACGCCATTTCCATTTGGATACCCAGCTTGTACCACCAACTATCTTTGTACTTTCACCTAATGCCTTAAAGGACCAAAGAGAAATTGACTCCATTCTGAGGGGGAAATTCAGCTATTTGATTATGGTTTGTTTTACCAATAACAAATCTAAAAGTTGAAGGAAACTGGAATTGCCTACCCCTGTCCTAGAGGTTGAAGTCACAAACCACTCCAGGGTGGACCTGAGGTTCACATGGCTTTCACTGAGAATCCACTGTGGACTTTTTAGTTCTTTAGGAATAAAATGCATTTAGGCATCCAGACTTAGGCTATGCTCATACATGATACATTCCAGTTGTTTCATGGCAGTCAGAAATGATACCACTTGCAAATGTGATAATAAACTGGATATGTATCTAAGGGTATGGAGTCTGAACGATCATGTCATATTTGATCCAACTCTCACATTATCATCCAGGCTCCGACTACTAATTCACACACAATGGTCTCCAGCACAGCAGTGACTGCTCCACAAAAACATATTCTAAATTGTTCTGCTGTCTGTTTTCTTACCTTTGTTCAACAACTTATAATAACACAGAGATGCCAACATCTGTTATTATTTCTGTAGACAGTTGTGTGACGTCTTCCCTGTCCTGCTGCACATCTTGGAGGGGTTGGGGCTGTGAAGCGTTCAGACTAGAGTCTGAAAGTGGCTGCGTTTAAGTAGTAGTCTGAACAACCATGCAGAAACAAAAATGTTCCAGCAAAAACCTACCCACAAATGCTTTAAACGATTCTTTATAGCACTTCAGACAAAGTTTAGAACTTAACTTTTTTAATATGAATATTTCTTAAAGAGTATTAAGAAGAATTAAGTGAGAATGAATAATTGTTTTAACAGATATTAGTTGGTATAAGCATGTTCTTAATAGGCAGGATTGACAGCATCTTATGGCAAAATCTTCTTAATAAATTTCTTGTGACAGCAGAGGGACTCCCACAAAGTAGGACACTGAGCAGAGTGACAATCAATCGTTGTTTCATACTGAAGGAACGCAGTAACCCCCAAGTGTAATTTCTGCTGAAATATTCAAGATGAATTGTGTTCATGGCAAGCAGAGTCAGGTTTCTTTCATTTTTTCCTGTGTATCATGTTTGCTGACTACATAAATGTAGTAATTGAAATATAAAGCAGGCTCCTGTGGTACAATATTTATACAATGCTCCTCACATATGGTATGAATTGGAGGACAGCTGCTATCAATCGCAGAAGCCGCATTAGAAACACTTCGGGAATGAATTTTAAATTGAGAAGGAGGGATGTACTGTGTCAAAGACTCTAAGGATTTCGAGCATAATTCCTGAATGTACAGACAGACTCTGTTTCTCCCGACAGGGATGACATTTTAGAACAGTTGTCCAACGGCAAATTAACTTCAAAGATGAACCAAGGTCTATAGGATTTCAGCTGCTGGCTCATTATTCAAAATATCCAATAAATGTATGAACAAAACTTTGTTAACCTTTTGTTTGACAAGTACAAATAAACCAGTGTGGGGTCTAGGAAATTTGACATGGGGGCACAAAGAAGGCACAAACAAATGTCTAGGCAGGCTGTCAGTAATGGACCTCCTTACTGAAATATATTATACATTTCTTATTTGTAAATATAATCAACAAAACATTAAAAAAGACTGATAAAATTGCGTCATTTTTTCTTTTAAGAAACAAAGACACCTTTTAGGAAAAGGCTAACAGAGAAAAACAAAGTCACAAATTCAAAAAGAGAACTTAAATTACTGATTTAAGTCATATTTTAGGAGTGCTTAAGGCAACAATTGTTTTTCAGAGCACAAATAGATAATATCTCCTTACTGGAAATGCACTGAGTAAAATTAAATACCAGGTGGTCCAGTTGATCAGGCTGGATTACCAGATTTTGTTCCTTTTCTCCTTCATCGGTTTAGTATTTAATGGCTTCTTTTTCTCTATTGACCTCAGTAAGTTTCTCATCCTCACCACTTATACTGACATAATTTTCCTCATCTTCCCTCATTTCTCTTGTTGCCCTTTTAATAGCCTCCTTCTACTGTGACCCGCCTGGTCTCTCTATCATTTTTCATTTCTAACTTTCTATCCCTGACTTTTTTGCCAAAGAAAACTACTCCACTTTTAACTTTCTTATTTTATATACAATGTGTTAGCATCAAGATTTGGAAAAATTTACCCAATTATAATGGCAAGAAATCAACAGCAATGAAGCTGGAAACAAAACATTACCTGTTCATGTAAACCCATTATATATATATATATATATATATATATATATATATATATATATATATATATATATATATATATATATATATATATATATATATATATATATATATATATCCACTTGCCAAAGGTTTTAAAAAAGTGTTTGCATGTTTGGTTTGGTTTTTAAAATGACACAAGTCGTCTTTGTAATAACTGTTGTGAGTGGCTGTTTGGTCATAGCTCCAACTTCTTCACAAAAGCAATTCAAATTTCTCATTTGTGCTGAATCCAAGCTTTAAAATTATTGAAAAAAAATGTATATAGTTGATCAAAAATTTGTAAACTTGATTTTGACAGGCCCAAAATATTTAAATATTCACTTCTAGCTAAGATCTCAATGTCAACACACATGTATTCTGCACCAATGGGAATAGCAGGCTGAAGTCATGTAAGACAGAGCTCACACATTGCCAGATCCTAGTACAGTTGTTTAGTAGGTCTGAGAAATGGCTATTTATCTGTGTTACGTTTCTCAGATTATAGCAGATAAAAAAGGAAGGTATGTGAAGCTTATTCTAACATATATTACTAAACCGGGCTAACTGCCTTAGCTAGGCTACCAGCTACTCACCAAACTCCAACAATTTACCCAAATGCCACAATCGTAGTATTACAGTCAATTTTGACTTTATGCTGTTACTGGTCAGTCCAAAAGCTAGCTCTGCTAGCTAGGAGCCGCTTCTGCTCAGAATGGGCTCTCCTCCTTGGAAATGCGAGGCCAGTAGTAATCCTTGTTTTGCGTCTTTACCTATGTGCACAGGTGTCAAGTAATGAAGTACAAATACTTTGTTACTGTACTTAAGTACACTTTTTAGGTATCTATACTTTACTCCATTACTTATTTTTCTCTCTACTTCTGACTTCTATTCTGTCATGGTCTTGTTTCTGTTTTGCTTTGATCTATGTGTTTTATTGGTTTGTTTGCTACTTTGTGTTTCTAGATTTATGTTAGTTCTCAGGTGTTTCTGCTGTTGTCCTCTGTTGCCCTCTTGTATGTGTTCCTTTCCCCTTGGCTCCTTTGTTGTCTCCTCACACCTGCTCCTAATCAGGTCGTTAGCCCTGCCTTTGTCTCAGTCAGCTATATATGCTCTCCCTCTGCTGTCACTCCCTGTTGGTTCCTTGTCATCGGTGGTCTCTCATTGCTGTTGTCTTCGTACCTCGTCTCTCCCTGTCTTTGTGTTTGATTTCCCCTGATGTCCCCATGGTTCTGTTTTGTTTAAGATTTTAAGTTGGATTTTGGGATTCCTGCCAAAATCCAACTTAAAGCATTCAGCTCAGTAAAGAACTAATGCTCTTCCTCAACACTGAAGTCCTCAGACATTTTTCTTTCGTTGTTTCTTTCTTTGCACAGGTAAACAGCACATTTCTTCTTCTACGCTTGCATTATCGGCAGAGCAGACGCTGAATGCGCACTTTCATCTGGTTTGGTCTGCCGCGGTTTCCGTAGGTTCGTGAACTCGCAGGCGCGCGCTTTTAGGAAATCCTATACACTACTGTTTATGCTCTAAAAACATTCTAAATGACTTCGTTTCGAGTAAATTATGGATGCTACCATCTCAGGACATTTGGAATACATTGGACGAGCAGTATGGAGGAATATTGACACGTTTTTTGCGGACTTTTATGGACCTTTCTGCCTTGGGCGCCATAGACCTCCATTATTTGAATGTCAGCAGACAGCAAGAAGCCTCCCAGATCTCCAGATGCATTTGAGATATCAAAAAAGTACTCCAGAGTGTTGTTCAGCATGGGGGTGAGTAGAAAATGAAGGCTAATCATGTTTTGGGTGTACTATTCCTTTAAAGAGTTTTACATTCTTATTAGATTGTTTGATGAGGTAACATAATAACTTCTTTTTTGTTTTTAATAACAGTTTCCAGTTTTCCCCCTGAAGGCTCAAGCCCACCAATCACAGAAGGGAGGATAGATCTTTGCCTTATGGGTACTTTTTGACTTGTTTCCACATTTGAAATTATTTCATTGTTTGCAGATGTGACAATGACAGATCATATCCTGTATTTGTTTGCCATTCTGGATTCCTGTTCTTAGAGTTGATTAGTAGACCAACACTTTCAAGAAAGTGACATCAGTCCGCTCCTCCCTGAGAATAACCAATTGTATTAAAATTAAATGTTTTCTTTAACTGTACTCATGCAAAAGTTAATGATTTATGTAGTGCAATAAACATGAACAAAACTGTTTGCGCATTTTAGCTTAATCTGTGCAAACCCATCTTCTAACTACTTACATTCACATAATTAGTAGTAATCATCTGGGTACAAACACTCATAGTGACATATAATGTGTCTATTGAAAAGGCGCCTGGCAACAGTACTTTGTGGCTGCAGCATCTCTGAATGATGTCACGAGAGCCAATAAATTTCTGCCCATTATGCCATTCTTCTCTTTTTTTCTCCTACATGTCTTTGTTCAGACAGCTGCATGCAGATCTGAGTCATGGTGAGATTCTTCTTTATAGTACTGCGGAAATATTCAAATGATCAAAAACACATGACTGGGAATTATTCATTGAGACCTGGGGGGGTAAGAACTTCTTTGCCAGCTCGACATAACATTGCTGTGTTTCTCATGCAACGTTTGCTCTGGAAGTAGCTTTTTTCCAGCGATGCAGATTTCCTAATTAATTGTTTACTTGTTTGTTTTGTGGACTAATCATTTGTTAAATATGTTCCGACTCCTTTTTCTTTGCACAGAGCTTTGCTATACTGCTTCACAGTCTTTTTCTGGCATCATGGCCATTGTTGGGACTATAGCCAATGTGCTTGTTTAATGTGGATATTGCACTATGGCCCTTATACTGTATTAACATATTTAAAGGTATCTTTAATGTCCTACCATGACGTTCCCTCAGAGCTTCCAGTATTAAAAAGAGGAAGAAATATCCAGCTCTGTGCAGGACCTTAAATGACCACAGTACTTTTCACTAAATCGTTAGCTTCATGTTACTGTGATAAAGTCCCATTTTGCAACCACCAAGCTTTGCATCAGATTTGAGCAATATATAATATAATATTTTTTGTCTGTGGCATTTCTAAAATATATTAGACTCAAAAAAATAGAATTGCGTCTGGAAGTATAGTCATTCTCATACCCCAAAATAACATAAAAATATATTATTTTGATCGAGATGGCAAAAACAGCAGTTCTTTTTTGATCACGTATACCCTACTTTAGTGTAAGCAAGATTAAGAACTCACGGGACAATCTCATAGGTCACTCACGAAGCAGTTAGTTAGGATGATGATCAAATCCTCTTTGAATGTCTGTTCCTTGAATCCCCGTGAATGTTGGATGATGTGTTGAGGACGAACTAACTCCTGAGCAGAAGTTACAGGAACAACACCACAATAGATTTTTCTGGAACCTCCTGGCCTTTAATCAAATAGAGAAGCAGTTAAAGGAGTGTATAACATTTTCTAAGCTTTTGTCATTTGTTTAAAGGAAGGTAAAAGATTTTGCAGATAATTCAGCTTAAAGTTAGGCTGCTTCATCTTAATATCCAAAATGATACCAAAAAAATATTAAATGATTCACCATATAAATTTGGTAACTCTAGAGAACAAACCTAAAAAATAACCTCATCTCTTCATATTAGGCTGTTTAAAATTTTATTTTTTTAGAGAGATTTTATGTAGACTTTAGACATATTTTATTTTTCATTTTGTTTATACAAGTGTAAAACAAAAGAAATTTTGTTTGGAACAGCTCACTGGACAATTTCATCTTTATAAAAGAGCAGAAAAAAAATAGTAAAAATGACTGTAAATTTACAGTTCTAACATTTTTTTTATAATGATAAAATATAATAAAATACAATACAATAACTGATTTTACAAAACATTAAGGAGTCTTATGGCAGTGGGGGAGAAACTGTTGTGGAATCTGCTGGACCTGCATCCAATGCTTCGAAGCCTCTTCCCAGAGCGCAGCAGAGAGCACAGTCCATGGTGGGGGTGTGAGGGGTCATTTATGATGTTAAGGGCTCTGAACACGCAGCGCTGGGATGAAATGTATTTTATGGAGGGAAGTGGAGCCCCGATGATGTTCTCTGCTGTTCTCACCACTCTCCTTACGTTCTTCCAGTCTGAGGCGCTGCAGCCTCCACACCACATATTGAGACAGCTGGTCAGAATGATCTCTTTGGTGCTTCTGTAGAAGGTGGTGAGGATGGGTGGGGGCAGGTGGGCTCTCCTCATCCTCTTCAAGAAGTACATGTGCTTTTGTTCCCTTTTGACCAATGAGGTGGTGTTACATTCCAGGTGAGCGTGTCTGTGATGTGAAACCCCAGGAATTCTGTGCTGTTGACCACCTCTGCAGCTGAGCTGTTGATGACCAGTCGAGCGGGATGGGCTGGTTCTTTCTAAAGTAGACAATGATCTACTTCGTCTTCTCCACGTTCAGGATCAGGCTGTTATTTCTGCACCAGCGCCCAGCTGCTCCACCTCCTCTGTGTAGTTCTGGTCGTTGTCATCTCTGACGAGGCCCACCACCATGGTGTCGTCTGCAAACTTCACAACAATGTGATTTGTGGTGAAACTGGGGAAGCAGTCATGTGTCATCAGGATGAACAGCAAGGGGCTCAGGACGCAGCCCTGAGGAGAGCCTGTGCTTAGAGTGATGACATCAGAGGTGTTCTCTCTGACCCGGACTGACTGAGATCTGTTGGTGAGAAAGTCTAGCAGCCAATTGCAGAGGGGTGTATTGAAGCCCAGCTGTTCCAGTTTGCCCATCAGATGCTTTGGGATGATGGTGTTGAAAGCCATACTGTAGTTCAGGAACAGCATCCACACGTGGGTTTTCTTTTCCTTCAGGTGTGCCAGGCTCAGGTGGAGAGCAGCAGAGATGGCGTCCTCAGTGGATCCGTCGGTTGGCGAACTGGAACGGGTCGAATGATGGTGGCAGACTGGAGACGATGTGTTCTTTAACCAGCCTTTCAAAGAACTTCATCATGATGGGAGTCAGTGCGATAGGCCGGTAATCATTGAGTGAGGTGACCTGAGACTTCTTTGGGACCTGAATGATAGTGGCAGACTTAAAGCATGCTGGCACTACGGATTGGACTAGCGAGGAGTTAAAAATGTCTTTAAGGACACCAGCCAGCTGATCTGCACACTCCTTAAACACACACCCAGGTATGTTTTTGGGGCCTGGGGCCTTTCTTGGGTTGACTCTCCTCAGAGTCTTACACAATTCAGCCGTGTCAAGTTTGAGTGCCTGCTCTCCCTGATGTGGAACGGCTGTCATTGCTGGGGTGTTTCTTCCTGTTCAAAGGGAGTTTTCCTTTCTACTGTCACCACAAGCATGCTGGGTGTGAGGGATTGCCTTCGTGAGTCGATGCAATCAGCTATTTTACCTTAGATAAAAAACTTTGAACCAATATGACTGTATGATCTTGTTGAATTGTCTCTGGAAAGTGCCTTGAGATTAGAGTCCTGCACGGGTCGAGTTTTACCAACCCGCACCCGCCCGAACCCGTTAGGATGACTACCAAACCCGACCCGTCACCCGCGGATATCTTCAATTCAAATCCGAACCCGACCCGACCCGTTGATATTTAACCAGCAACCCGACCCCTTAAAACATCAAGTAATAGGCTATAGTACGCTGCGCTGCAGAGCAGCGCCATTAACACTGCAGCAGACGTGTATGCACTGACTGTGGCCTTTTTGGAGGGAAGCCCCATAGATATCCATAATAAAGGCTAGATGTCTTACGGCGGAGTCTCAAACGTCATCACCGGCGGCCATCTTGCCTCAGGCAGGCTTTCTGGTGTGCTCTGTGGTACCTAATGTAAGGTGAGTGATCAGCACGAACACAAATACTCTTATCTCATTGAATTCTTGACGGATTTACAAACAGTTTGGTTTCTTACAAACATTATGAATGTGGCTATAATTCTTGATGCTTAAACATGTCGAAATTGCAGATATTCTTGTCGAAAAATGACTTAATCGTGCAGCATAGTTGTACATCACGGCTACTTGGGCAAGTTATCAAGGCTGAGACTATTGGTCAATTATATAGGTTTTACTGACACCAATTACGATTGTATGACAATTAATCTTTGGTGTAAATTACAATCTTTTTGGATTTGGGTTGTAGTTATTAGTTGGCTAATAACAATAATCTGAGTGTTGTTGTATTTTCATTATTAGCCTAACGTTAGCTGGCTAATAACAAGAAGCTGCGAAGTGAGACCTAACGTTAGTAAGTTAGCAGCTAACGTTACAGTTTAGCTAGCTGCTAATGTTAATCAGCAACTTTACATCAGTGGAAGAGGCAGAATTGCACATGATTTCCAATCGATTTGGTTTGTCAACACATCTTACATTATGTTACAGGAATTTGCTGGGTTTATTAAAAGGAAGATGCCAGACTTTTGCTATGACATAATAGTATTATAAGATTGTTGTTGACTCAAAGCTTTTATGAGTTTGTATTAGTTTCATTTGGACAACTTTTTATAAGTAGTTTAGTGTGGTTGTGTCATTCTCAAGTGCATACATACATACATACAATTACCCCAAACAAATTTCATTTAGGTGTGTATTTTTGTGCTTACCCTTAATGTTGAAAGAATGAAAAAAGGGTTGGAAATGTGACAATAATTTATACATCTGGGAACATTTCTTACGTTTTTAAGGTTTCCCAAAAATGGAGAGATGAGGAGGCTGTGGGAACTTGCCCTAAGAAGGGACGGTTTTCACTGCACTTCAGGAGTGAGGATTTTGACCGAACAGGGCAGACTGTCCACCTTAAAGATGTTGTTGTGCCAAACATTTTAAACTTTCCAGCTCATCTTCAAATGGCATGTGTATCATTGAAATTTAATCACATATTGATATACCAATCTTATACACCGTGAATTGTTGTTGGTCACTTTTGTTTTTGTTTCTGCAGGTTATATAATGTGTAAGCAGGAGGAGAAGATCTTCCATCCCCGTTTGCTGACATTCCTGCGCTAGTACATGACCACAGCTATCTTCCTGTCCGCTTTGATGGCCTTGTGGACAACGGTCTCTTGTACATTACACAGAAGCTCAATAAAACCTTCCTTTTCAAAGGGCATTAGCCAAGCTATGTTTTTGGGTCATTTTTTAAATCTCTGTCTTCCATGTGTATACCATCACAGTAGTGTAGGTGGGGATTTCAACATGCTACATCTATATATACTTGTGAAGGGGACTATTGTACCAATTTTAATAGCAAATAAATGTCACTTTTATAATGGTTTAAAAATAGGAACTTTTGAGTAATTACCCCTGATATATAATCCGAATAGTCTACATGAAACTTCAAAGTGTTACCTTTAATTTGAAACCTGGATTATGCTTCTACACCAAAAGGTTGCCACACAATAAGCCTTTTTTGTCAGTATTTCATATTTTATTATAACAATAATATTCATATTATAAAAGTATGTATGTAAATATATATAAATTAATCACACCCAAATAAAAGTGTTTATTTATATATATATAGATATCTATATCTATCTATATATAGATATCTATATCTATATAGATATAGATAGATATCTATATAGATATATATCTATATATAGATATAGATATCTATATATCTATATCTATATAGATATATAGATATCTATATATATATATATATATATATCATGTTGCCATTCAGTACACTGAGTTTTAATAGCATATATTGATTTAACATAAATATCTTGTGCATGTGTATATTTATTGCACCTGTATGTTCTATTCAATGTTCTTTTCATATGAAATTCCATGGTTATAATTATTCATAAGTGTGCAGTATCATAACTACATGTCTGACTTTTGTTTAACAAACCAAACAGTTTGAGAATCTCTAGACAATTGAGAAAGTTATGGTTATTTTAAGTACATGCGCCTTTAAAACACAATGTTACGAATGAGCGAGCTGCCTGTGGCAAGATGGCCGCCACGTGCGGACGTCGACCCCCATTGGCCAGCAGCGCGGAAGAGACATCTAGCCTTTATTATGGATATCTATGGGAAGCCCACACTGCCAGCAGGGCTTTAAGCTACAACAAGGGTGACCCCAGACAGTGCCTGATTAATATAAGATTTCTGAAGTCCATAACAATAGACACGCATAAAAAAATAAAAAAAAATCACCAACTACCCGGCCGCACTAAAAAAAATATCCGCCCGACCCGTTTATTTTTATTTATGTATTTTTCACCCGCAAAAGAGCATTTTTGCGGGTGACCCGTCGGGTACCCGCGGGTAGCCGACCCGTTGCAGGACTCTACTTGAGATGATGCCCTTTGAATTGGCGCTATATGAATAAACCAAATTCAATGAAATTGTCTAAAATTCAATAATTACAAGTGTTATGAGAAACTTTTAACCTTAAAGGATTTTAAAAAACGGAACATGGCCTGTATTTAAATTCCGCCCTAATCTGTTTTCAGCAGCTAAACCACAATCACACTGAAAAGTGCCTGTTTCTGGGTTAGATCTAGTGGTTTGGTTTCATCAAACCATCCCAGACTTTTTTATGCCAACTGCAACTTTCTGAATGTTTTTCACAAATCTGTCTACTTTAGATTTAACTCATTCGAAGTTACAAATAACGAGTGGAAGATGTTTAACTGAGAGGTAACTGCAAGGAAGTATCTGTTATGGGCTAACCTAGCCTTACAGACATTGAACAAAATCTTTCAAGTGTATTACTGTAAGAAAACAAAGCTATGCTCAAAACTTTATTTGTTCATTCTGTTACTTTTAGAACAAACTACAAACGCTACAAAGGAAGAGTTTGTAGTTTGTGATCCTTTCTGACTGCAGAAGTTATACTTTTAAAAACGCATCTGTCCAGTTAAAGAATAGTCCCCTTCTTTTTATTGCGTCCTACTGAGGGTTGGACTGTTCTACATCAAATGGCACAGACAGATTCTTGCATGAAACTCCTAATCAAAAACAGCTACTGTATTTGTAATCAATACCAGTAAAAAGAAAAACAATCTAAGTTTGTTATAATACTTTCTTCTGGGCTTATCGTTGCTGAGCCTTCCTTTCAGACACAACGCAGTTCTGCATCTGTTGCCCTTTTTATTTTCACTTGGAGAATGATAGCGTCATGGTGCCAATATAATACCACCCCCCACTCTATGCCTGCTCCATTAAAACATTTCCAGAGTGAACTTTATATGGTCCAACTGTTAGGATCCGGGGTTTTGCCCACCAGGGGGCGCCGTGGATCCATGCCTGGGGAGTTTGGGCTCAGCATGGACAGCTGTTTTCATTCTGCTGATTAAGGAAGCTCCCTATATAAGCTGAGTGTGACCTCCCCTCTGAGCTGGATCGTTTGTGTTTCCTTTGCCACCATGCCTGTCTGAACCTTGAACCTGCAGAATCCTGTTCGTTCCAATAAATATTGGACTTTTAATCCTCCCTCTGAGTCTGTGAGTTCTGCATCTGGGCTAGTAAAACCATCGCATCATGACAGAATGATCCAGCCAACAGACTAGCCCAGCAGACTCCTTCTACGCGCTCCTGGAGAGCCCGCTCTGTGCCGTCTGGAGACCCCTGAGCCCGCTCTGTGCCGTCTGGAGACCCCTGAGCCTGCTCTGCGTCTTCCAGAGACTTCGGAGGTGGAGCCACAATCGGTGGTTCCCTCTGTTCCTGAGGTGGAGCCACAATCGGTGGCTTTCTCTGTTCCGGATGCGGAGCCGCAGTCAGCGGCTTCCTCTGCTCTGGATGTGGAGCCGTAGTGTGCGTACCTGTTTGAGCCTGTTGCAGAGCAGCGGGAGCGGAGACGGCATCCTTCTCGGGGCTTCTTGCTGAAGCGGAGACAGTGTTTCTCCCGGTGCTTCCTGCTGAAGCGGAGGTGACGTCCTCCTCCAAGGCCCCTGCAGCTTCTGAGACTCTGCTCTGCTGCCGGTTCCATGGCCGGCCACCTGAGACTCTTCCTGGCATTCCTGGTTCGCCCTTCGCCCTCCATGGGCGAGTTGTTTTTTTTTTTTTTCTTTGGGGCGTCTGGAATCTGCCCTTGAGGGGGGGGTACTGTTAGGATCCGGGGTTTTGCCCACCAGGGGGCGCCTTGGATCCATGCCTGGGGAGTTTGGGCTCAGCATGGACAGCTGTTTTCATTCTGCTGATTAAGGAAGCTCCCTATATAAGCTGAGTGTGACCTCCCCTCTGAGCTGGATCGTTTGTGTTTCCTGTGCCACCATGCCTGTCTGAACCTTGAACCTGCAGAATCCTGTTCGTTCCAATAAATATTGGACTTTTAATCCTCCCTCTGAGTCTGTGAGTTCTGCATCTGGGCTAGTAAAACCATCGCATCATGACACCAACAACAGACAGTTATAGGTTGTAGGTCATGCAGAGTGACTTTCATAACTCTCCTGGTTAGTGATGCAATGGACATCAGTAAGGTTTTTGTTAAAATTAGCTCTTTAACTCTTCCTTACTGTGTCCAGAAAAACCTCTATACACTTATTGTACACTCTAAGGTCCAAATGAATCTTTCAGTATGACATAGCTCACCAAGGGCATGTGGGGGTAACATAAAAAGCCCAGATGGTGTGGTTTAATCAAAGTTACACGTATTTAATGAGTGGTTTTCCACTAAAAAGAAAAAAAAACAGATGCAGCTTCCACCTAATTCAAAGAAATAATCGTAACAAAAGGAGTCATTAAACACAAGTTATTAAAACTTTCCTACTATCCTCCAACATAACTATACAAAGTCTGAACAAACAAAAACATTAAAAGACCTTGTAACTCTGAAATGTAAAAGCTCTGGAAGAAAATGGAAAATACCCCAGAGATCTAAGAGAACTGCTGATGAGGATGTCCTACTTAGACGCAAGCAAAAAAAAAAAAAAAAAAAAAAATGGCAAAACAGCTTCAACTTTTTATGTATGTGGTGTCTCACCAGACAATAAAGACAATAATGATTTAAAACTGAATTTAGAAAAGATATACACTCACTGGCCACTTTATTAGGCCACCTATTTATTTCTAGTTGACTAAAATAATGAATTAATTAATAATATGGAAGTAACATTATTTACTTAGGGATCTAGATGTGATAAAGACAAGTTTTTAAAGTTAAAAACATTACTTTAAATACATCATCATTGTTGGTGTAGGATGGATTTATTGAAATTATGGTACCGGTTACTTAATATTCCGTTACACAGACTTTTGAGGAAAGCATTGTCCCCATTTTCATTTTGTTTTTATTGTTACTTTTGTCAGATTGAAGTTATTTCTGTGACCATCATGGATTTTTCTTTCATTAAATAAGGGGTACTGACAATTTTGAAGTAAAATCTCTGTTAATGTACAGGGATTCTTATGCATAGCTCTATCTGAGGTGCTGCAAACAGTACATAAAAAATAAACAAATAAATAAAAAGAAGATATTGAGAAAGTGGCACTTTTACTGACAATAATGCCTTGTTCAGATAAGAGAAGAATCAGCAGCATGTTTAAAAAAAAAAAATCAGGCAATAACACCTTATAACATCTGACCTTGAAACAGAGGACCACCCTACTGTGTCACTCCTGTCAGCTAGGAAGAGGAAGCTGCATTCAAACAGGTTCACTAACATTCAAATATAGCAGACTGGAAAAACATTCACTTGTCTTTATTTCAGCTGCAGTGTTCAGATGGAGAAGTTAATACTCTGTAATACTATGGATCCATCCATCCTTATTATAAGGCCTTAGGCTGCTGGTTTTGGTACAGTACTGAAGGGGATGTTTTCTTAGCACGCTTTGTGTTAGGCCAGTCAGGAAACACTTTTGAAGGGTATCCAAAGGCGCACCGTGCTTTAGGAAATCTAGATCCCTGCAGGTCCTTGGAAACCTACTTATCCCTGTGAAGGGCCAGTTTTCCAAGTTCGTTTTGCTAATAAATTATTACATGGATCTCTTATTGTCCATAGCATTAGTTTGAGAAGTTACTGCACGTTTGTTGCAATCTTGCCTTTATGTTTAAAGGGTCTGTTTTACACCTTACTCATATTTAGTGAATCTCATTTTAAACCATTATTGGTTTTGGCTCAACAATTAATTTGACGTCACCCAAAAAAAAAAAAGTAAAATAATGTAATAGCTCTGATGCTGTTGGGTATAAAAGCAACTCTGTTGAAATGCCTCCATAGCAAGTTAGAGTGAGCCCAGTTTTTACCATTTCTTTGATCTGTATTGTTAATATATCATGTAAAAAGCTAACACCAACTTACCCTTCAGAAGCTGTCCCCATGCTATGATTGGATTCCTCAGGAGGCTCGGCCGCCCAGTGGCCTCTGGCGTTTAGAGCCAACGGCTAAAGTTGGTAAACTTCAGGGCCTCCTCCGCACATCATCCCAATGGTTTGACACCTATGTCAAACATTATCACATCCTTAAAGTCGTAGGGAAACGGCCATTCCAACTGTTGCAGTTAGAAAACATGGAAGAGGAGGAGAGTTTTGTGTCGGAGGTCTTGGATGAGTCCCATACATTTTTTATTTAAAGGAGTAAAATGAGGATGAAGATGTTGTGGAAAAGGACGCCAGGGCGGCAGAAGCTTGGTTTGGTGTAGAAGGCTTACAGCCGTACATGTTTGACTCCTTGCCTCGCAACGCTGCCAGTTCTGTTAGCTCTACGCCTGCTGAAGACACAGACATCCATCCCCGTGAACACTGGGAAAGAACTCAATGGTAATTATTTCAACCATTGCGTATATTGGCTGCGACATATGAACCAAGATGCTATGACCAAAAAATTTGATTGAAAGATGAGCATTGATATATGATTGGCCGAATTTAGGTGTTCAGGGTGACGTATAATTAACTGGCCTGCATAAGAAAACGAAGAGAGACCCCACAGATCTTAAGATAGTTTTTTTTTTTGTAAATAGAAATTTATCATCTGATAAAGAGTACATTTATATATATGTTTAAGCCAGAAGGATTTGACATTTAAATTTCATTTCCCTACGACTTTAAAAGGTCAGATTTAACTATATAAGTAAATCTTTTATTTTCATAATTTCAGTTACAAAGAACAGACAGCTATGGTATTACAAATTGGATTTAGCCATTTCAGTAACTTTTTATACTTTAAATGAGCAAATGCTTCTACAGGAAAAAAGGCTTGCATGACTGTGACCTCTCTCCATGTTTGTTTTGCTGTCCATCCAAATGTCAGTGCCACTGTCATCCATCTATCAGTCACAGCCGAGTTCATACACAGCACATTCCCATGTATGCCTCTGTAAGATGAATTTTTCAAATATCAGATATGGGTGGATAAAAGCTCTGAAACAATGTTGAGCTCTCCTGTAATGGTCATGTTATGACTTCTCTTAGTAGCCTAAACTGGATGTAGAAAAGTGGGTGAGTCATTTCTGCAAACTCCCTTTGGTCAAACCATAAACAAGTTACTAATTTCATTCAGAAGACCTTTAGGGAGCAATGTGTTTTAATGAAAGTCAAACTCAACAAACAATAATTTGCTTAAAGTTTAGGGAGGACAAAGAAAAGAATTTTGGCTTTATATTACGGTTCTTAATCTTACATGCAAAATAGATTTTTAGTTCATTCATTTCTGCTTTGTGTTCAGAAAGATAACCCTTACTTGTGGATGGCAGGATGTTGCAAAGCCTCCTATAACCCACTTCAACAAAATGACATTTCAACAGGCTCCTCTCGCAGGGGGGTTGGATTAATAATGTCTCAAACATAGCAGCAGAGTAAATCATAGAACTAACGCTGTTTGTTAAATCTGATAGCAAATAAGTGTGTCTTTTATTTCTCATATCCTAGTTGATAAAGGGAACTATGGAATTCATATGAGGCCTTAAAAAGAAAATACATTTTGATGCTTAGTTTCACAGCAAGGTGATGAACCAGCTGCTTATCCTGAATATTATCTATAATTTACCTTTAAGCTCAGTGAGATTCAGTATTTAAAAAATCTTAAAAGAAAACCTATATTTTATTTCTTACCCTTTAAATATCTTCTAGGCATTTTCTACGTGTTATATACAAAAAAAGCAATATATATGGTTTTCTGGGATGAACCTGTGATTTCAATTATATTGAAATATATTTATGACCTTTTGTGTCATTGAAATGACCTCAGATTTTCATTTTTATTTTTATAGTTTTGTTTAGAAGTATACTGTGCATGTACTTTCTTAAAGTGAAGTATGCCATCAGCTGTCAAATGCTCAAGTGATCCAGGTTTTACAAAGGAGAAATCCTGAATGGTCTTGAATTACAAAAATAAACCGTTTGTGCACCCGTTAACACCTACAAAGTCTATGACTGATGGTTTTATTGTGTTACCAACAGGTGTGCCTGCCTTCTTTAAGGCTCTGCCAAATGTTCCTCTCCTTATTAAGTGAGAACAGATATAACAGAAATAGGAAGATCAGATTGCTGCAAAGTTTTTTTTAGTTTTTTTTTTTACTCCAGATGCTGTTGTTAGCCTTGAAAAGGGAGAGTAAACATCCCCTTATGTGCAAAACAAAGAATGTTAATACTCTCACCTGCTGATGTGCTCCTCTTTGATGGTGCCAGCATGAATCAGCTCTCACTTTGGCAGGAGTTATAACAAGGTGAGGCCTTATGTCCTGCTGGTTTGGATGTGTGCGCGGGCTACGCAGATCACTTTTCTCGTTAGGGAGTGTTCAAAAGGGCTGTTGAGGCTGTCCAATAAATAAAACTAGAATTTCTGGTTGGATGAAGATTTATATAATGACCTGTTTGCAGAGGTGGTCAAAAATCTTACTCAAATTAAAGTAGCCATCAAAAAAATTACTCAAGAAAGAATAAAAACAACTTTGGTAAAATGGCTATTTAGGAAACAGGCAATATTACAGTGTAATTTAATCTGATAGAAGTTGTAACATGGATGAAACCCTACAGACGTAATATGTCCAGAAACAAAAGACAAAAAGCACATGTTCCAAAATATATTTTCGACAACAAGAGAATATTGAAACAATTACTTTTAAGAGGAATAAAAAGACATTTGTGTGTTCAGTGCTTTTTTTGTTGGTTAAAAATGTGTTTTACTGTATTCTGGTTTAATTTAAAGCTGCACATTTGTATGCATAATGCTAGGAAACCGAAGCGAAAATGACTTCTACACATTTAAAGGAATCTTTTTTGAATCTGTTATGTCATGTTTTATGATTACGTATAAAAGTATTACAAGCCAGTTTTAATAAACAATAAATAGAAAGCACAGATTATTGTTTTAAATGTAGAGGGTAGAAATAAAAAGTCCTAAAAAATTAATACTTGACACTCCTAATCTAAGGGTGACGGTTTATTTCAGAGGATTGAAACTATTAGGCATTTCAACAAGACAAATATATAAAAATTTAAGTTGAATCTGATTGTAGAAGCAGACTAACATGTAGCTTCAGAATAACATCTAGCTATAGAGCTTATTTCAGAGTGACTGAAATTCTGTAGACTATAGTGAAGCGGCGGCTCCATATACAGTGTGGAAATCAACCATATGGAAAAACTCTGTAGTCTTTATATTGTTTTCTATAAGAAGAACCATTGGATTCATGCCAGGCATGTAATGATAGCTACAGAAAGTGTGCTTGATGTTATACTCAGAAAAAAACCTGACCTGCCCTGTTTTTTGGTTTTGCTCTCGATCTCTTCAGGGAGAATATTGGAGCCATTACCTGACACTCAGCACTGATGCTTGGTCTAAATACTTATTTCACACACCTGCTTAGCTCCACCCAGTTCTCATTAGCCGCTCATCTGTTTCACCTGTATTGGTCACTATTTAACCAGGCTTCAGAACAGTCATCAGTGACATATTATATCTAGCCTTTGGTAAGACTTAGTCCAGGGTCCTTGTATTCTGACTACATGATCCTGACCTGTTCTGCCACTCGACCCTCTGACTCCGGCCTGATCTCTGCCTGCTTGTGTACCCCCCAGAACCGTTTCCAGACCACTGAGCTTGTCAGCCGCACTGTGTACTGTACCTGGAACTGAGATCCGATTTAACCTTCTGCACTTGTCAACCGACCATGTCACAGACATTGGCTTTGCATTCTGGCCTTTGGATTATCGTGCCTACATTCGTCTGCTTGGTTCAGGTCTCCTGCCTGTCCTCCGACTACCAATATATCAGAGTGTGGGACTCTCTGTGCAGCGGCCGCCACGTTGCGTTGGTAGCCAACTTGCTGGAACCCTCCTCTATCTCTGCATTCTGACTGAACTATAAGAGCAGGTTAGTGACTCACACATTTGTCATCATCCACTTCTAGAATGACGTGGTCACTAACCTGCGACACCAGTGCTGCTACTCTGATTCTTTGGTCAGTAAACATTCCGAGAAATCTAGCAGTTTGTCCGTCTTGAATACTGGGTCCCTCTGTTCTTAACCATGATACTACCAGGCCACAAAAAATATGTTCTCCCTAATAGTTTTGGGTAAAATTGTCTATTCTCTTTCCAGTGAAAAATGCCTTGAAAACCAAAAGGCATCCAAATGAAATGACCAAAGAACATCAGGAAATTCCATATGGATATAGAGTAGCATATAGGGGAGTATTTTCCTGGTGTTTAGAGCAGTGTGCTTCTCCTCTGAGATGGTAGCAAGCAGTACTAGAGTTGTGGAGGGATGAGGGGGGATTGCATCCCCCTTCTTAAAAAAAAAACTTAAAAATCATCCCCCTTCTTAAATGACCATCCCTCCATACAATCCCCTGTGAGACTTTGTCACTGAATGTGTACACTTCTATTATATATTAACAATAATCCACTTTCACCATGAGGCAGGCTGTGTGTGCACAGCCTCAGTTCTGAACAGCATCACGGCCAAGCTGCAAAGACAATGCGATTTGAGATAATGTGAAAATAAGGAGGGGAAGGAATCTTCCGCAGGTTCCAGGTTCTAAGTTGCCGAGATCTCCCTCCCCTGCTTAGTTTGAGAAATAACGTGCTTACAATTATGCAAGTTTCTCCAAATTATCATACCTGCTCTCTGTGATTGTGGTATGAATTTAATAAGCCTGGGACAATAAATGTGAAAATAAGGAGGGGAGGAAATCTTCAGCAGGTTCTAAGTTTAACAAATAAAGTGTCAGAAATTATCTAAAATTTAGCTGATAGCAAAATGGGGAATTGGCATCCACTGAGCAGAAAATGTATTCATCGCACACTGACTGTAGCACATCGACTGAGGAGGTAATACTCGGCAGGCAGGTAATTCTCGGCACAACATGCAGAATGCCTGTCGTCCGATCATTGGTAAATAGCTTAGTTCCACGGACCTGTTAGAATTATTTTATCTCATTCATTGCCAGCATGTAGCCTTGCTTACTTTAAATTGACCAATAGAAGCAATAGTAATTCTCTGATAAGCAGTCTATTTTATAAAATATATACTCTAAATGAATATTTGAAAGATGAGTAAAATTATATTTTCTAAAGGTTTATTTCACTTTCAGGCTTTTTTTTCAGATTTCAGCCGTTTCAATTTAATTGATTGAATTTAAATATAAAAATTCTTGACTTGAATAGATTCAGACATCCTTTGCAATGTTTTGTGAGGTTTTGTCCCAAATCTTTATCGATTCATTACCATAAAGATTTTCCAAAGTAAAATCAAAGAAGTGGCCTACCATGACTCTGAAGCTGATCCCACTGGGAAATGTATCGGTTCGACTGTCTCGGTTCGGTTCGCATGTTTTTCGTTCGGTTCATGCGCTGCTCCTTTTTCTCATAGGCGAAGCGTTTACACTCCCGAGCAGAAGGTGGCGGTACTGCAACCAAAACCAACCACCAGTATTAAGCAAGAAGAAGAAGAAGCGAAGCATCGTAGCCGGGTGTAGCAGAAAAAAAATCAGTATGGCGAGTGGGAAAGAACAGGAGTTGGAAGACGCGCCAGCAGCACTTTATAGGTCTGCTGTATGGGACCACTTTGCATTTAGAGTGACCTACGATGACGGCGGAAAGAAAGTTGTGGATAAAAACAGTGTGCAAGTATTGTGCAACATGTTTTGTTCATGCTAACGGCAACACGACCAACATGCTGGGTGGCCAGATGTCCGGCTTTAGGGTGGACAGTCGGGATTTTTCATTGCACTTTCTCCGCCTCGAGCTTCTTTTCCAAACAACTGCTTTATGATCAATTGCAGCAGTTCTGCGCAAATTAATCGTCTCAAAAAATTGTCACTTTTTAAACACCACAATGTATTAAATAAACACAAATGCTGGGAACCAGTTCTTTTTTTTACATCTCTTTAATATTTTGTTCTATTCAGCTACACAAGCATTCTCTTTAAACTACTAAGAATTGTACTATAAATGTGACTTTACCCGATTCTTATGTACACCTTAGAATTTATTGATATTCCGCACAATGTCCTCCTTTTTGGTGCTATAAAAATGGCCACCCTACCAACATGTCAGGCTAACAATCAACATATACCGAACCGAAAATCGTGACCACGAAACCGTGAACTGAACCAAACTGTGGATTTTGTGAACCGTTCCACTCCTAATATATATATATATATATATATATATATATATATATATATATATATGTATATATATATATATATATATACCACCCCCCTTCTGGTCTCAAGTACCCGGTTTGATCCCCACAGTCTCCACTCTGGGTTCCTGAGCAAAACCCTTAACCCCTGATTGCTCCCCGGGTGCCAAATAATGGTAGCCAACTGCTCCCCAAGGGGATGGATCGATGCAGAGGGTGAATTTCCCCATTGTGGGACAATAAAAGGGATTTACTTACACTTACATACATCAAGTGATCTTAAAACTTCAATCTGCATCGAAAAGCTTCTCACATTATCACACAAGCTTGGCTGGGCTTTCCAATTGATAAACCGTGGAAAACCTTTGAGAAACTACATCTATTTTTTCAATATTTTTGGTGATGTTTTATTTATTTTGTGTTTTTATGTTTGTGAATCATAACCTGTTTTTTATTTTGAAATTTAATTAATAATTTTAATGGTTTTCAGTTAAAAAAAGAAAAGAACATGTAGATCAAAAGCAGTGTTATCTTTAGATATACAGTGCATTTCCTTATGGCTGTTGTGCGTTAGTAATAAATCCTGTTCACGGCTATCATGTGCTTCTATTTTCAATTTTTGGCCACAAACAATGATCAGAATACAACAACTACTATTTCTAACATATTACAGAAGAGCAAAGCATGTAATATAAGCTAGATGATTAGAGAGGAGCTTTTCTAGAGGTTGGAAAACTGTCATTGAATGAGAATATTTGCATGAAACACTCATCACACATTCATTCCCCTAAAACCACCGTGGTACGTAGAGCCACTGGTCTACCAGCTCCAGGGAACCATATTTTCCCATGCTTCGATCTTCAGCTCAGCTCAAGCAAGCACAGACTTTACTGTGGAAGTTTGGCAGAAATAAGAAGGCAATGCCAATCCAGTTATTACAACCACAACACATTTAAACTCATATGATTTTTTTTGCTGAGTTTTTTTTTTTTTTTTTTTTTTTTATCATGGTGTTTGTTTAGTCTCAACCTCAGTTTGGATAAAGGATTAAAAAAACATCAGCATCCATTTCTGATGATTTTCTGGAAAACTCTGAAAGGGAAAAATGCAAGACAGGAATGAATCAGTCATTAAAGAACATCCACTGGTCTCAGTGCTGCTTTTGATGACATAATAAATAGAAAATTCAAAATTATACCAGATAAACCTGAGGGAAAAGTTAAAGTTGTATTTCTAAAATTATGTTAACTCTTATTGCCACATTCAGTGTTGAGTAGGACTTTAAATATTTTTTGTGATATTTTACACTCATGCATGCTTTGAATAAATGCATTAGTTTGCTGAATTTCAAGCAATTTTTGCTGCCCAAAGGTTGTTTCAGTTGTTGGAAAATAAATAACTTAAAGATTCAAAATATTACCCTCACATAGTCATTTACAATAAGTGTTAATACCCCCTTAACAGTTCAATAACCCGTTGGGTTAAAACCACAAACTTCAATATATTCTTGTGGAATTTTGTGTGATAGACAAACACTATGCAATGCCTAACTGTGAAACTGAAGGGAAAGACATTTCCTGTATTTTACAGCATATGACCTGAAAATTGTGGCCACATTTTATTTTTGCCTCCTTTTCTTTTAAAATCCAAATCCAGTTCCCAATAATCGCTGATCTTATCCATCTGTGTCTCTTGCTTTATATTCGTCTCAGCCCAGCTATCTGGGTCAGATCATTTGAATTATGTTTTATGCCTGTTTGTTAGTTTGTTTCGTTAGTTTTGAGTTATTCCTGGGTCCATGTTCTCTTCTCCCGGATGCTAGTGGGTTGGAGGGTTTTAGTGTTTGTCTTGTCTACTGATCGTTTCCTGGCTCCAGTTTTAAGTCCATAGTCCTGGCTCCTAGATGGAGACCAGGTTAAAATTTTGCAGTTATCTTGGTACCATGTCTTGACTCTGTCCCTCAACCACTGAACCTGCCTGTCTCTATCTGTGCATTTCTGTCTGACCGTGTTGATTGACACATGGAACTCTGGATCTGTCTGTTCCTGTGTGGATCGGAACCCCTGACCGGGTTGCGACCCTTGGATTCCAGAACTTTTCCTGTCTGATCTGTTTTACCTGAGCTGGATTGGATTCCTTCCTGCTTACTGAGGTTGCTGCATCGGGGACACTCTGGGTCGATCTGCGCTCCAGCTTGTATGTCCATTGGCTACATTCTGCCTTCCTCATCAACAATCCAGTGAATAAATAGAGATTAGTGCTCTTTCCTCAAATAGAAAAGGAAGAAGTAATTGCTATGGCAACAGAGTGATGCCCCATCTGTGTGGCTGTAGCTCTGTAGTGCAGGTTAATATAACCTTAAACATTTGCCCCATTTTTAAAAGAAATGTGTATGGTCAAATAAAACTATTTAAAATAGGACCTTCCCTTTTGGAATAAATTGCATTATTGTCATATACTAACTTGTGATTTTCTGTCAGTGTGGTAAAGATGCATTAAAGTAGCAGAATTTACATTTGACAGAACGTCTTTCTGCCGCCATGAGGCCACTTTTACTCCTGCTGCCAAATTCTAGCAACCTGCACAGATGCAGACTCTTTATTTAAGGAACGTTCCACTGGTCCTACCAACTACCTGGTTTGAAATGGCTAACCCTCCACGGGAACATGCTCACGGTTAGTGCTTAGAGTCCGGTTTAGGATTGGGCTTTTGTGTATTGCTCATTATCAGTGATGGGACTAACAGCGTTGAAAGTAGCGTTACTAACGCCGTTACCTTGTTTTAGTAACGAGTAATCTAACTAATTACTTTGACTGTAACTATAACGCAGTTACCATTGCAGACACCCCGTTACTGCGCGTTACTCAGGTCGCACAATGAACCTTTTTTCAAGATAGGACTCGTGCGCAGCTGCGTGAAGCTGACACCCCACCGACGTCAAAAAACTCTGCAAATAGACTGAATGGTTAGTGCAACGTTAGTGAAGATTTGTGCAGAAAAAAATATTGTTTGTGCTACTTTTGTTTAAGAGATATCAAAGATTATTTTTTAGGTCATCCAGAGGTGCGCGCCGTGTCATGAGAGAGGGGAGGATGAGAATGGCTGATGTATAGTGAGATTCCGTCTGTCAGTTGGGTAGGTGGGTGTTTCTGCTGGTGGGTGTTAACGTACAGCACACACAGAGAGATGGAGAGTGAGGAGGATCCAGCAGCAAAACAGCGTTTTCCACATGGAAATACCGGTGTTAGCGCGGGCGGCACGAGTCACCGCGCAAGCGACAGGAAACGTGCATGCTCGCTAAAGGCGCGCAACAGTCGCCCTGTGCTCGCGCCACAGGAGAACTATGGAGAGCGGGAACGATCAAATGATAGCCTATATGGAGAAGGGGAGAAATATGGATGGATGGATGGATGGATGGATGGATGGATGGATGGATGGATGGATGGATACTCTGCCTTCTCAACCTACTGTATTTTTTATTTTAAACATTATTTGATGGCCTTTGTGGCAGGGATGGAGATCCATATTTTATGTCACACACAGAGTATAGATCTAGATAGATAGATGTATAGATGTATAGATGTATAGATGTATAGATAGATAGATAGATAGATAGATAGATAGATAGATAGATAGATAGATAGATAGATAGATAGATAGATAGATAGATAGATGTTGCAGTATCTATAACAACCCAAACAAACAGGATTTCAGAATTAGACATCGCCAGTTATTTTAATTTCATACACTCACCAGATCTGAACGCCCTGTTAAAAAACTTCACATGGCGTTCCCCCCTGATGTCATTTACGTTGAGTTGCAATAAATGCAAAACTCTCTGCAGGTTCTTGTCTTTGTCTTCCACTCTATTTAGCTGGCTTTTGAATCACACCGCGAGAAGGTGGGGGCTGGGTGGTGAGGGTTACGGGGGCGAGAAACGCAAAAGTAACGCAATAGTTACTTTTACTAGTAACTAGTTACTTTTATTGTGGAGTAACTCAGTTAGTAACTCAGTTACTTTTTGGGAGAAGTAACTAGTAACTATAACTAATTACTTTTTCAAAGTAACGTGCCCAACACTGCTCATTATTTTATGAATGAACGTCGCTCTTGTTCACGTTCATTACTGCAAAACATTTTTAGTAAACGTTTCAGTTCAGTTTCAGTTTACTAAAAATATGAACGTTTTCAGTGAACACTGTTCTTTGAACATGTTTATGTACAACAGAGTGTGCCAATATATGTCATAGTAATAAATATAATATAGTGTTACGTTGTATGTACATGGGCTGGAACAAGGTCTGCAGGGGCATTGACTCCTGATTTACTATGTTTGCACAAAATATAGTTTTTATATTAAAGTATTATAGAAGAAGATTTCTATTGCCCTTTTCAAAGCCTGGGTAGTGTTTCCTTTCAGAATTTCCTTTTCCAAGAGCTTTACTTTCCCAGGACTTTGGTTCAACTACAAACCTAGCACTTTTTATCTTTTCTGGGTCGCGTTGAGGGGGGTTATGTACAGTAAATATATACGTCAGTGCTTTGTTCCAACAGTGGTGTGAGTAACTGAGAAAGGCGTATGTTCAAATGTTATTATACCTTTATCAAAAAAAAGTCCTAAGATGTTTTTAAACAAGAAATTCTACCTCAAATCTTAAAATATGTTGTCAGTTTATCAAAAAATAACCAGATTTTAAGTATCTGTGTCACGGTCTTACTTTCTGTTTTACTTTGATCTGTGTATTTTATTGGTTTATTTCCTACTTTGGGTTCCTAGATTTATGTTAGTTCTCAGGTTTTTCTGTTGTTGTCCTCTGTTGCCCTCTTGTGTGTGTGTTCCTTTCCCCTTGGCTCCCTGGTTGTCTCCACTCACACCTGCTCCTTATCAGCTCGTTAGCCCTGCCTTTGTCTCAGTCAGCTATATATACTCTCCCTCTGCTTTCACTCGTTGTTGGTTCTTCTGTTGCTGCTTCTGTTGTCGCTGGTTCTGTCGTTGCTGGTTTTCCCATCGGTGTTGTTGATTGTTTTCCCCTGATGTCTCCATGGTTCTGGTTTGTGTTACATTTTAAGTGGGATTTTGGATTCCTGCCTTTGTTTCCTGTTTTCACCAATTAAACTGCAGAAATAACCTCAGCCTCTCTGCCTCTGCATTTCTGGTCCTCTAAACCACAACCAAACCCTGACAATCTGTGGGAGCTGCAGAGGTCAGTGTCGCCAGATGGGACAGTTAAGCGCCCAATTGGGCAGTTTTCATTTTGATTTTAAAAGCAAAAATTGCTTTAGGCGGGTGGAGATAATTTGGGCTGGTTTGAAGTCATATCGGCATTTTTTTTGAGTTAACCTATTAAAACGTGTCCACCAATCATTCATCATTACTGGTTCATGGAAAAGTCTCCCTGACCTTTCTCCATCACTGATTAGCTAATGTCATCTACCAGGGCGTTTACAACAAAAACCTTGTGTAATGGTGCCACAAATTATGCTATTTTTAGCAGCAGGTGGATGGTGTGATGAACCTAGCGTTGACGATCGATGCATTCTAATTGGAAGAGGAACCTTTTAAAGATGCCGGAGGAAACAACTGTTTACGGGATTTAGCGCTTGGTGTTATTAAATTCCTCACCCTCCCTATATCAAAAGCGCCAGTCAAATGAGCTTTTTCACAAATCACAATGGATTGTATTATAGTTCACCAGAATAAAAGTTCAGCGTTCAGATGTTCATTGTTCCAACCAACAACCTAATGAGCATTAATGGTAAGAACACAAAATCAACCATAATAGATGTAATTATTTCAGTTATGTAAAAATAAGCTTAGCATATTTAGCATATTTGTGTGTGCACATTGATTGTAGTTTGTCTTCTAAATGTAAAAAGAGGAGTAGTTTACGTGATTATGAAACCATCTGCAAACATGTTAGTACCGGTATGTGATGATGTGTCACAGGACACTGGATCTGACATCGCTGTGGCGGATGAGTCAGAGTTGTTAATGGAAAACAACTCTGGGCAGATTTTGTTGGATTGTAGAGTTTTGACATGTAGTGTTGAATTAAGTTGTATCGAAGTGTGTTCATGTTCACACAGCAAATATAACAATATATTAATTTGGCAGGTTGTAGTGTGATGTGACGGTTTTTAACAGCTGTTTGGGCTGGAAAACCTCAACTCTGTCTGGCAACACTTGCAGAGGTCTTTGCTGTAATGTCGCAGTGGCTGTCTGCTCACAGGGTGATGAGTTTGATCTTCCCTCTTACTGCCGCCATAATGTCGACAATCTGTCATTTCCTCCTAATCGAAAGTACACCTCAAAGCTTCTGTGTGGTCTTTTCGTTCAGATTATGATCCCAAATTTAAAAATGTATTTGTGGAGCGACACATCTAATTTAAAAGGCTAGTCTAGCTGCTAGGCTAGCTAAACTAACAGCTCGCTAGTGCTGGCACTGTTTCCAATTCTTTAGTAAAGAAAGTCATTATTGACTGTCGTAAAAGTTGTTAAATGAGGACATTACCTAATCTTCATATTAAATAATGTAACAGAGAGAAAGTCTAAAAACACTCTATATTCAACCAATACCCTACTGCTTTTCAGAGGAAGCTCTTGTCCTGGGTCTTTACATCCCAGGACTTTCAATGGAAAGTTGCAATTGTAATTTCTTTTTCAACTTTATTAAGCAACTTTATTACAATTCTTTCAATCTTTCGAATAAATTATGTTACTGTTTGCTGCTTGCTCAGTTCAAAAGCAAACACATTTCCTAGTTCTTTGGACCCAACAGATTGTTTTTATCTTACTACTTGATATATTACAAAAACAAATAATTTGGGTAATCTGAAAACAACAAATGTCACGTTTCCCATTTTAGGGGTGCTTTGATTTTTCAATAATAATTTTGGCATAAAAAGTTTCCAAAAAGGATCCATCTGCACCAAAAATCTGTGTTCTGAAAAGTCCCCAAGTCAAACTGTGAACACAACTGGTTTTATTCAAAAGTACAACCATTTATTTTTAGGAGATTCCAATGTGTGTATGTATGTTAATTTCTTACTTTCACTTTATGGTTGCTTTGAATGTTACCCTTCTGAATGAATATTTTGTTGGTAAAACATACATTTAATCTGCTTATGTAATTAGTGGAACATATGATTAACATTACAGCCTCAAAGCCTCCTCTCTACATAGGATGTGCCAAGTCCAAGCTTCTCAGCATCAGATGTTTAGACAAACTGTTTCACCGTTTCTGTTTGAAGGAGGAACATTTGAGTGGATTTAACTGTTGTCCAGACTCAGATTGTTTTTGCACGTACTCAGTAACAACGTCTCCAAACCACATTATCAAGACATTGCCTTCTTTCCAAACTCGGGCTTACTTGGGATTTATGCACAAAGCCAACAGCAGGGATGAGAGCTGACTAAAACCTGTTTTAGCTCACTCGTCTGTCTACAGATAAAGCTTGTATGATGGATGGTCTGTTGGCTGCACAAGTTTTTAAAAAACAAAACATTAAATGAGCTGAGCTGAGTTGCAGCAGCAGGGTCTCGATGTGGAACTCGCTCTTGGCATTCATGAAGATAACATGAATAAATTTATTCTGCAGCTTCTGTGAGTGAGCCAGCAAATCAGTCAAGATGCAATAAAACATACACAGCTTTGTGGTAATACAGCTATTATCAGTAAAACATTTTTTTTTATTTTTTTTTTATCAGAACTACTCTAATATAAAAACAAAAGGTTATATTTGATTACAAACTAAACTCTTTTTATGATACATTTCATCCTAAATGACTTTTCTCAGCAAATGTTACGTTAGTAATACTAAGCGCAATTATACAAAAAAAAAACCCATCTTGTTATAATTATAGTCTAAGTTACGGCTTTTTTCACTATGTTTTTTTCATTTACAGAATACTTTCAGAAAGTTTTCCTGTAAATTCTACTTGCACGTCTTAAAGACCTGACTTCATAGCTCAGGCAACAAATATGCTGATTCTAATGAGAAAAATGTGTGCTCAGTTATGTGTGGAAGACCATCATTTGTTAATATGTAGTAGAGAAAATGCAAACAAGACCAAAATATGCTGGTAGATTTGATTAAAATGTCCTAAATATGTCAGGTTACAAACTTTCTGTAAAAGCAGTTTTTAAACATTTTGAGCTAAGTTTTGACTTAAGAAATAAGAACTAACTGTTTGACTGACCCTGTTTGAACTAATTTTAACAAATTAACTTATTTTTTATTCTGAACAGAGTAAACTGTGCTGAAAAGGGTTATCGATATGTTTTCTCATAAAACATATGTTTGGAATATCCTAATAAAGACAACCCTAAAATGTTGCATCATTCTAAGGTAGGAGAATAGGAATACATTTTTTCAAAACATTTTCCCATCTAAAAACCCTGAAAAATGTGCCACACATTAGGAATCCGCTCCTCTGAGTTAACACTTGACGGTTGGAGCCAGTAGACATAGTGGATCACTTACCTCCCTGTTCCACCTGTAAACAATGAAAAGTTCTGGAACAAGGACAGAGGTACAGAGGTAAGAGGTAGGCACTCTATGTCAATTCAGTTCAGTTTATTTATATAGTGCCAATTCACAACACATGTCATCTCAAGGCACTTTACAGTTCACCAGATCATACAGTCAAATTGATTCAAAGTTTTCTATCTGAGGAAAACCAGTTGATTGCATTGAATCAAAGACAATCTCTCCCACTGAGCATGCTTGTACTGACAGTGGAGGGGAAAAACTCCCTTTTAACAGGAAGAAACCTCCAGCAGAACCAGGCTCCATGTGAGTGGCCATCTGTCGAGTCAGACCAACTGGGGTTCAAGGAGACAGAAGCAGAGATACAAAAGGCAACTGTGAAAGGCGGCCCCGTCCAGGAAACACACAGCCGGTCAGACGAGCTCCAAGGCAGCTCCCATTTCACAGGATGAAGAGACTTCCACTTCCAGCCAGTCACAGTCAGAGAAACAGGACTACACTGAAAAACAGGCCCATCTCGAACATCTGTAAACAAAGGTGTTGATGGCAGCAGCACAGCTGATATTTCGCTCCAGGATGGTGTCACAGCCAAAAAGGAACAGACAAGGCAAAGCTACTATGAGAAAATGCAGAGAGAGCAGAACATTACAGATTGAACTAACAGATTCTGCAGAGTGGAAGAATATAGATAGAATGAAGCATAATGATGAAACAGGGGTCCCTATGTCCTCCAGAAGTCTAAGCCTATAGCAGCATAACTATAGAGCTAGCTCAGGATAACCTGAGTCACTCTAACTATAAGCTTTATCAAAAAGGAAAGTTTTAAGTCTAGCCTTAAAAGTAGACAGGGTGTCTGCCTCACGGACTGAAACTGGTAGTTGGTTCCACAGGAGAGGAGCCTGATAACTAAAAGATCTGCCCATCCTTCTACTTTTAGAAATTCTAGGAACCAATAATAAACCTGCAGATTGAGAAATAAGTGCTCTGTTAGGAACATAAGGAACAATAGTCTCTGATAAGGTACTTTGGTGGTGATTAGTTATGGGAACAGGCAAAGGTCGGACTGAAGAATGGCTTTTTTATTGTGAAGTCTTTCACTTTTTGGCTTAGCCTCCCCTTTTTAAGACAAAAGCCCAGCACCTAGTCTACCTCACTGCAATAGCCTGTCTGCTTCATTCTATCCCATTCAATATTAAAACCCCAGAATACCTTAATTCTCCAATTTGTAGTGGTAAATTAAACTCCTTTGGGCAGAGCTTAGAGTAAAGCTACTACTCATCTGCACACAGATAGCCACATACCTACATCCTTTCAGTTTCGCTGTCGTCCAGAATAAGCTGGTACAGTAAGTGTCATTAGGAAAAGAGGGATGTGTGGTTTTTCATTCTGATCACTTCTCTGATCTCAGATAAGTAATGTTTTTAGCACCCTGAAAGAAAGCCAGAATATGTAAATGCTGTTTATTTTCACCTTTGTTCACCATAGGGAGCGTTCTGACCAGCTGTCTCACTGTGGGGAGGCTGCAGCCCTTCAGACTGGAAGAAAGTGAGAAGAGTGGTGAGAACAGCAGAGAGGATCATCAGGGCTCCTCTTCCCTCCATAAAAGAAATTTCATCCCAGCTCTGCATGTGTCAATCCCCAAACATTATCAATGACCCCTCACACCCCCACCATGGACTGTTCCCCTTGCTGCCCTCTGAAAAGAGGCATTCAGCCGTTTCTTCCTCACCGCCATCAGACAGATGAACTGTTGAAAAAAACTGTAAATCATGTCAAAGACTCTGCATCACACTGATAACAGCAATCCAAAAAAGAATGCATATTTGCATGATAAATAATAATGCTCTGTACTTCCAAATCACTGTGTATTTTGCACCATGTTTTTTTTCTGTTTACATTTGATCACTGCTGCACTTTATGGAATGGAAATGTTCATTTACTGTCTGGAAAGCTGTATTAAAAGAACTTTGTTTTGTATACACTTTGTGTATACAAAATGACAATAAAAGTTGTCTAAGTCTATGAGTCTGAGTCATAAGTATTGATAATTTATTCCATTAAGAAAAGGTGTATATCAAATTAAAGTTTGAATTTAAATTCTCATTCATCAAGAGATAGGCTCTCTATAGGTTCCTCATGTCTGTGATAAGATTACCTCTCTGCTGCACCACATAACTCACTTGATATTTGGGCTGGATGTCATCATGGAGATTCTAAACCGTTGGTGGTATAAGGGTGATAGACAAGTGCAAATGTGTATGGTGCACACCTGGACCATGGCTCATGTGTTGTAGAGGTTAACTGACAGGAAAAAGCAGATGCTGTTGATCTTGATTTATGACAGCCTGTTTAACCAGCTGCCCAAGTGTGTTCAATGTGATTAAAAGCAGCTTGGCGTAGAATTTGTAAACCCTAAACATACCCAGCTTCACAGTAATAATGACACCTAGCGTTCGGATGTTGCCAGCCAAGTCACGTAGCGCAGCTAAATTCAAGATGATGGGTGAAGACAACTTCGCCACATAAAGTTGTTGTGCAAATAGCTTTAAAGGACACCAAAGCTTCTTAGGTATTGCTAAGTCTATTTCTGGCTCCTTCTGTTGTTTGCTTCCATGTTTGCAGGCTGCTTCTCGTTTTAGCAATATAAAATAGCAGAGGATGTGCTTTGTTTTGGCATCTGGGAAGTGGCATATGATTGGTTCAGGAATCAGGGGCAATTTTATTTTATATTTCTTGTTTTGATTTATCGGTGGCACTGTATAAACCACAGTGCTTTAGTTCATCAATACAACACTGGGTAAACACTTCCTGCATTAACAGCCCCCTAACAATTCACCAAAGCATCTCCTCAAAATACCCACTTCAGCAGTGCATCCAGCATCAACAACTATATAAAAAACTGTAAACCATTTTTTCTTATACAAAGCATTAACTTCCCAACTCACTACTTTTTAATGGCGCTCTGGGCTAACGGTCACATTGCCTTTATTAATAACACGAGCCTGAATATTGCCAATATCCTAAGTAATTTTGCAAACGGTGTAACTTTTTTACCCATCACTGTTGCCCTAAATGATTTAATAGTTTTGATTACATGTCGATCATACGGAGAAGTGGGTAGTAACTATTTACATTCACTCAGTTATATTTACTTGAGAAACATTTAGAAACAAACATTTATTTTTTGCAATTGTACTGCTGTTTTTACTTTCACTTAAGTAACATTCTTCTGAGAGTACTGCTATTGAAGTAAAATTTCTGGTTACTCTACCCACCATGATTAACTTTAGCTACCTTAAGATTAAAAGAATATACAGTAAGCTGAAAATGTTGTAGCTAGAAGTTCTCCTAACAAATTTTCATTAACTACCCTAAAGATTAGTTTATGAAAGATCTTTATGAAAAAATGACAAAGGCATTGAAAGGATGGTTAGCTGTTGGGTAAATAGCTAAAAATATACATTTGCAGTTAAAACTTCAAGTTCAAATGAGTTAAAACATTCAAATGAGTTCAAATGAGTTAAAACTGCATAGCCACAGAATGTGGTTATGCTGATAATAATATATATAATAACTTGATGCTGTATGAACACCTTCAGTTTACATATGACATGCGACTTACTAATATTAGAGTTGTTCCTTAATCTTCTTGTTTGTTAAATCTAATTCCAGGATATTCTTTTTTCACTAAATAATTCCATCCCTTCCGAATATCAAAATCCAATCACCGTTTTGACATTTTGTTGAGTTGATGGTCCCGTCATCCCTCTTCGAGAACATGGCGCAGTTAAAAAAAAACTAGGATAAGCATGGCTCTGACTTTCAGTTGCATTTCTGTGAGGATTTTGCACACAAATCATTTGATGATAAAAAAAATATGCAACTGTTTGCAGACAAGATGACTCAACACAACTGTTACAGGAACTAAGAATTTATAAAAAAGGACAGCTATTAACCTAAATTTTGTAATATTTCAGAGCTTAATTACTAAGCATCCATATGTCTATTTGAATGCATGCAATACACACACACCCACACACACACACACATATATATATATATATATATATATGTCAGGGATGGGCGTTTGCCGTTAATTTCACCTTTATTCGTTAGACTATTAACACCCATACTTACTTTATCATGTGTTAACGCAAGTTGCTTTTATTTTGTGAAGGCTGACTATTGCGTTGCAGGAGTTTGACTCCAGAACAGTAGGTAGCGATAATGCACCAATGACCTGACCATCAGCCAAAACAGAGGAAGAAGCAGACTTGGGAAAAGGGTAAAGCCACAGAGCTTTTAAATGGCCATTTTAAGTTTAAAGTGCTTCCAGGGAGTGGATATGATAGAAACAAAGTTATTTATAACCGCTGCCAAGTTAACATTTTCTGACGCTTAAGGGAAATTGAGCTTAAATTATCACCTAAATGCCAAACACACTGTAGACATCACCAAAAAGTTCAATGAATCTGGGAGTGGAGCGAAGCTTCAGCAGACCACATTTAATGCAATGTTAGGGAGAACTACTTATATATAATATTAAAAAAACTGACTTCAGTGAGTTAAAAGACTTTTTATAACCTTAATTATTAGAATACTTTGCTTTATGATGAAGCTGAATATCTTTAATTACTGGTTTGGAAATCTGACTCTCTGTGTTTTCTCGGTCAAAGCTGAACTTATGATTCATGGGCAAACCTTCAACAGTTTCTCTTCACAGCCCATGTGGTACTCAGCTCAAAATATTCTGCATGATCTACAGGGTATGACCCGCTCTCAGAGGTCAGAGGTCAACTATTGCTTGAAATATGTCCAGGCTGCCTTAGAAACAAAGCACCCATCTCTCAGTTTACCTCATTAAAATCACAAAACAACAATGCAGGAGGGCCAGTGCAGCCATAAATTAGTGAAGACACGACACAGCACATTACTTCAAGGCTTCTTCAGCTGAAACTCGTGTACTATTTGTACTTTTAATTACAATTAAAAACACTAACAGGGTTATTTTGTAGAATGAATACAGTTGTAGAGGAAGTAGAGGTGGTTATAAAACAGAGGACGTGATCATGTTTGAGAAGCTCCGCTCAACAAATCAAAGCTGAAAACAAAGGAAATCTTTTAAAACGTCTTTAATGGAAAGTCATAAAAAGTGGTCAGGATGAGTTATGTATCTAGGGACCAAGATTGAAGATTCAGCTATAAATCCAAACCCTCCCCTCAGAGTAAATAAACAAGCGGGACTTTGATTCTGCTGAGAATAAAGTTTTACCAAGTCTTTATTTTTAATTCAAGGCACCATCCGAACAGGCGAACATGGAGACTCAGACTTTAAGTGTGCAATACTTTCTGTCATTCTCCGAGGAGTGACCTCAGATCCTTACAGTGTTTGTGTAACTGGGAGTTCGGCTGAACTGGAGTGACTCTCAGTCTCTTTGCAACAACGGGCAGGAGGCAGTGCCATGATGAAAGCCAGACGTGACATCCCCACCTTATCTCTCCTGGGTGTTTCCACTCTAAACATGACTCCAACAGTGTGTAAAAAGACTGAAGCGAAACACTATTGCTGCACCACTTTTCCTCCTCCTCCCTTCTTTCCTTCCTTTAACTGAATTCCTAGAGCTCTCACTCTTTTGTTTTTTTCCCCTGTAGAATATGTCTCAGAAGTTGTCAGCAGAGTAAGCCCATGTAATGACAGACAGGTTTGACTAAGGTTCATTATGATTTCACACTCAATCAGGTAGAGTATTTAATCTTTTAGTTAAATACAAATACACTGTACATTTCCAAACCTAACTTTAAAGCTTTGCTGAGATTTCAGTCAAAAAAGGCAGATAGACATGCAAGTGCTGCTGCCATCTAGTGGCAGCTTTGCAACACCCTGGCAAAGATCCACGCTAAAACAAGTAATCCCCTCTGAGTATGGACTAAATAGAATAAGAGTTTTAAGGCATTTTTATTAGCCAGTTCAGTTGAATTTAACTGATTCTAAATTTGACAGATTTTTGTTGGGTTCTCTTTCACTTTCACTTCTTGATCACATTCAGTGGATCTGGTATGAGTGAAGCTAGTTGATCCTGGTTTCCCACAAACTTCCCAGTTAGAAAACACTGACTTTTTTACTCATTGACTGATTTAAGGTCTATTTGATTTCATTATTGCCATTGGAAAAGCTTTATAGCTAAAATTCACCTTTATGTGGTACATTTTATTCTATGTACCACGTAAAGATAGTACATTCTACTTTTGTGTGTCTTCTTGGCTAAGGTTGAATTATCTATTTTATGCCTGCTGCTTATCCTACAGTTTTCTGCTTAGATTCTGTGTATTACTACTCTATACTGTACATCCTATACCACATTCATATAGAACACATTACCTTGTACTTGTGGTCTCTTTCTCCTCATTAGTCTTATAAAACAGCAATAGTACTGTATTTTTTTATGAACATACATACTTAACATCATAAAACACTTGTTGATTTACTCCCCCTGTGCTGGCTTTATTTCAGCGTGCCCTTAATCCTACCTGAACTGGAACAGTGTTCCCTTCTTCTGCTTTTTTTACATGGAATATATTTAGAAAGCACTGAAGCTTAATGCATTTTTAAAGCTTTTAAATGGAGCTTTCAGCTTGTAAATTGTAGCCTGTTATATATTTTCACAGCATGCTTTTATCAAGGTAAAGGTAAAATAGAATAAACAGATTAAAACATTTAATCAGTGTGGATCTGTCATATATAACGTCTCTAAACACTGAGTAGATAAGCAGTACAGCTGGCAAGCTTGTATCTTTAGACATGTTTGATCTACACAGAAGCAAAAAAGTTCCTCCACAGCAATAAAATTTAGTGAGGCCTTGAGCTTTACATATGGACTAAAAATTGTTATTGCACATTTGGATTTTGTGTAAGCAGATCTGGTTTGACATGAAAACATTTTATCTAGAGTCTTGCTAAACATATTTAAATTCTTCAAAACAAATACAATTTGGACAATCTGAGTTCTTAAAATGCAGTGCATTGATTCTTTTCCTTTAAAATCATTGATAGCATTTTCTGCTGGACCCTGTCACAAGTAGGTAACTGAAGTCTCTTTTACAGTTAAACTCTTAGGATCTGGTCAGGTTTGCGCTTCTTAAAACACATGTAAATGTGTTTGTATGCGTTGAGCAGTTATTTAAAGAAGACACAGAGTGATTTGCGTTTGCAGTCAGGTGATAGTGTGTGTAAACCTTTTTTGCATCTGTGCCTTCATCAATATGCAGTTTATATTCTGATGAGAGAACCGTGGAAATCCATGAATGAATGTGGAGGAACTACATACGTTACAGAGAATGTGTAGTTTCATTTAAAGGGAAACTAAAGTCCATTCATCCATTTTCCATCCCTCTTATCACGGCTGGGGTCCTGAGGGGTACTGGTGCCTATCTCCAGCTGTCAATGGGTGAGAGGCGGGGTACACCCTGGACAGGTCGCCAGTCTATTGCAGGGAAACACAGAGACAAACAGAACAGAAAAACATTCACGCACACACTCACACCTAAAGAGAATTTAGAGAACCCCTTTAACCCAACAGTTATTTTTTAACTGTGGGAGGAGGCTGGAGTACCCTGAGAGGTCCCACGCATGCACAGGGAGAACATGCAAACTCCATGCAGAAAGACCCTGGGCTGGGAAATGAACCCAGAACAATCTTGCAGCAAGAGAGCAGTGCTACCCGCTTTACCACTGTGCAGCCCAAAACTGTAAGACTAAGATTAGCCATCATAGTTCTACAGTAGCTCAAACACCTATGAAGTCTGGAAACCTTATTGGCTTTAGGAGTAAAGCATCATTTTAGCTGCATTTTAAAGGAAAACTGAGCTGAGAAAAAGAGATTTGCAGGAATCTCCTATAATAAACTAAATCCAAATCAGTAAGTGTTTGTCTATGTTTAGCCTACAGGATTTTTCCCAGAGGGCTACAGCTTCTTTAGAGACTTCATCCAAGTCATCTCAGCAAATCTACATGCTGCCTGTACTGGCACTTTTCTTCAGTCTGGAGCCCAGAGAATGTCTATATTCATGCCTGAATACTGCAATTTTTACATCTGCACTTGACCTCGTTCTAAATCCTTCAGTTTGGTAGAACCTTACCCACTGTAAAGACGTATTTCTTAAAACCTAAATAAATTATGCATGTCCTGGTGTAGCTGTGCCTTGACTTCACGCCTTTCTTCAGTGCATGAATTTCTAACCTGACGGAATGGTGGAGCAATAAAACATTTTAAAGAAGGTTTAAATCTGTTGAGCTTGGCGTTAATCATCATGCTGCCCTCTCAGCCAGTTGCCATTATGACAACATGCCTGAGAGAAATGTAGCAACATGGCCTCGTCCAAAAAGGAACCAAATCTCCCACTGAATGTGGAAAGAGAAGACTTCAGACTGCAGCAGGGACAACCAAGGAAACCTGTAAAAAAAACTGTTAGAATTTCAAGACCTCATGATTTACACTTAGAAGCTTTTTTGTGGAATAACTCACAAGAAGGACCAACTATAAAAATCTTATGAATGAAATATAGTGACTAACATCTTTAAATTATCTCCTCATTTATCACATTATTTATCCTTTATCTAAACATTTATATTTCTACTTTTTTGTTGCAATTCTGCTCATTTCGGAAACAAAACAATGCTGTAGGTTTTCTTTCCTTTAGGAGGCCTTGGACAAAGAAATTATATATTTGATGATGCAAATCCAATTAAGCCTGGAAATAATTCTTAAACTTGAAGTCCCTCAAAATAAACAAAATATTTTTTTCTAATTGTTTTCATAAAAATGCTGGTGGAGATTCTCAGTCATCCAGGTCAAAGTCATTTCATAAAAATTAAAGTAAACTAAATGAAGTCTAAAAAGCATACCAAAGGTATCTTTAGACATTTGGTATGCTTAGAAATAATAAAAAAATTTATCGTGTATTATAAATTAGGTTTCTTCAGGGTTTATTTTGTCAACATTTGCTTGTACCTTTATTTTTGTACTTACTTTAAATATGTGCAAATCAGACCAAAGAAGGCTTGATAGAGGACCTGAGAGAAGTATCATTCTTTATTAGATAATCTATTGCCTGAAACAACCATAGATCAGAGCCATTGATCAAGCAAAAAAGTTGATGTTAATGAATGCAGAAATACCAACTGAAAGATTTTAATTTAAACAAGTCCAACTAAAAATGTGTTATGACTGCAACTTTTGATATTTCCTGTTAACTGAACTCATCTTATTTTAATTACTACCTTTTATATTTATGTCTGTGTTTTCTGTTCCTCCTTTGTCTGGTCTTCTGTTTACATTCCACTGCTGTCACCCTGATTCCCTCTGCGTTTACTTAGTTTATACTTTTTAATTTAAAATATATCCACCCAACATGTGTCTGCCGATTTCCTGTTGCTGCATCATTCTTTTGCCACCGAAGACCCTGTCAGAATTCAGCACCAGCTTAAGAAACATAATGGTAAATCCCAACCTTTTCTAAACAAGATGATAAAGTTCAGCTAATAGATTAATCAGTGATTAATCAAATTTGAAAGCTCATTTGTTTTATACTTTTTCTTGTTAGATAAATATGATAAATATCTGGCCTACAGTGACTAGCAAGGCCGGTTACCTCTTTAAACTTTTCCCATTGTAAAAGTATCTTCTCTTTGACACTCTTAAATAATATGAAGTGTACTAATTGCATTCCCTAGTCATAGTCGCTAGCAGCAGTGTCATAAGAGACCCAGACTCGTCTAGGAGGCATCTGAAACCGATGTTTAAGCCACCTCAGCTGACTCCTCTCATTTTCGAGGAGAGGTGGCTCCACACCAAGCCTCTCCTGGACAGCCAAGCAACTCACCCTTTTATTTAAGGGAGTTCCCAGTCACCCTGCAAAGAAAGCTCACCTCAGCCACTTGTATCTAGCATCTCGTTCTTTCTGTCACAACCCAGATTTAATGACCCATAGTTGTATTGACTCAAATACATTTCAAAATCACCTAAATAGTAAAGAGAGTCAACCTGTCTATGATTTAGCTTACATATTATCTCTCATGTGGAAAAGTAACAAGATGAAAACTGTTGTACAAAAAAAGACATGAGAAATTTTGTTGTAACTTGACATAAGCAATACAAAGGACACAAAATACATGCGCTGCTTAGATAAGACTAAAATTAAGTATTTATATGCAAACATCATGTGCCAAAAAGTAAAAACTAGAACATGCCAAGATAGCATTATCCAGTTAAGAGGTTCTCTTTGTAGGCCCCGTCCAGGCAAAGCTGAGTTGTATACCCCCCAAACCTCTTGGTCGGCTAGGGGTCCCATTAGGAGAAAGCGGTGGCAAAAACCAACTAGATTTGATACCACCTCCCAGTTTGAGCTGAAGCCACCAACTGCTGCTTCTAAGCCATAACAAACATAGCCGGCTACTGTACATACTGCCGTGTTTGCGCATAAGAGTTAACGCTGCCATTATCAGCCTTAACATGCAAACATGACACAAACAACAACATTGTGGACTTCAGTGTTACGGTTCTATTTTATAATATATTTAATTTACTTACTACCTGGTGCTTCTCCTTTGCTGGTCTACAGAAATGCCTTTTTTATTCTGTCTTCTTCTGCCTTCTTTACCTGTGTGGCAGGGCTAGCCCGTCATGTCAGTGGTTGATGAGTTGGTGAGTATTACAATACCTGTTTGTCGGCTTGAGGAGGTTTCATCTTGACCCTTGAGACTTTCTGTTTATGACATTGTGTGGATGTAGCCTTACGTTGATGTTTTTTGCACTTGTAGCCTTTCTTTGTAATTGAGCAGACATAGAATGTGGATAGGAGGTCAAAAATACGAAGACATGCAGCAAAGGTCAACTGGCTGGAAATAAAACCTGTGTTGGCCACACTTCCCCCCACACCAGCTGCAACCCCCACATGATCTCTTTTCATCGGAATCAGGAAGGCTGGCTATAGTTGATGGGAAGATGAATGGAGCTTAATGCAGAGTTGTTGAAGAAAATCTGTTAGAAACACTAAACACTTTAGAGGGGACCGGAGGTTCATCTTTTTATAAGGGCAGTGATGCCAAACATACAAGTAGAGCTAAAATGGATGGATGCATATCAGAGTAAATTCATGTTATAGTAGCACATTTAAAATTTAGACCAAAATCAATGGAGAAGCTAATGCAATTGTCAGGATTCCTGTCTGTGTGTGTGTTTTCCCCCCTTCCTCCACCAGGAGGCGTCTGGTTCTGGTCCGCCTCCCTACACACCTGCTGAGAGTTACCTCATTAACGGAGCACTCTTAAGCTGCTGACTGCCACTATCTCGAGGCCAGAGTGTTTGCCAGTTTTGGGTACTCTAGCCAAGCTGAGTTTTTGCTGAGTCAAACTGAGTTCTTGTCAACCTGAGTTTTAATCTTGTTTTTTGTTGTCTTTGCCTCTCAGCAGATAGTCATCCTGTAAACTGCATGTTTCGGTCCTTCTCTCCCTGGAAGGATCATCTGAGCTTCAAACTGAGTTGAGGATTCAAACTGGAGGTTTGGATCCACCTTCCCTCAAGAGATCGTTTGAGCTTACAGTCATTCTTTTTTTAGATATATATATGTATCTTTTAAAAGGTCAATATCTTTTAAAAGTAAGTTAAGCAATAAAAGCAAGGCTAAACCCCGAATAGGTTCAGATCCTGACAGTGTGAATGTTACTGCATCTAAAAAATAAAACACATAAAAAGGAAATAGTTTACTCACAATGTCTCAATTTAACCACTGATGCTTTCAGCTTGTAGTTATTATTTTTACAATATGGCCTGACCTAAGGTCAGCTCTAGAGGATTGGTGATTGAGAGGGAGAACAGGGGAGCGAATGGGGTCTATGATGATGCCTTGGCTCCAGGGCTCCCAAAGTGACTGAACAACATTCAGCTTAAAGGACTTCCAAAATCATGTACTCTGAGGTTTGGAGCTGAGCTACTCAGAATAGGCAACCCAAACAAACTCCTGATTACAACCTGGCGTTCCTGTTTGTGGGTAGAATTGCGCAGTTTTTTTATGGTAAACTGTAGAAAAACGAAATAATTCGACCAAGCCACTGCAGTAATAATGTCATAAAATCTGTGTGAGGCAGTTTCTTATTAATTTTAACAAAAGCAAAAAAAGCAATAAAAAAATATATAGTAAGTCTTCTGCAGCACATTTTCTTCATGAGTGCTCTTTTGTCCAATATACAAAACCTGAACACAGAGATAAATATTTATTGGTCTTGGCCCTCCACTGGGTTCAGATTTATGTGACATACTCATATCAACAACATTACCATCCACATAGACACATAGCATTTTAAAGCTGCTGCTCAGGTCCCGTAGGACTGTGGCGCCATGGTCCATGAGCAAGCATAGGTTTTACTGCACAGAGTCAGAGGTCAGGGTCACACAGAGATGAAATCAAAGGGAATAACAAGGCCTCCCGAGAGAGGTCTATAGGTTTAGGAGGAGAGACGAGGGTTATAACTCTCAAAATAAATGATAGAAATAACAATGTAAATATTTGTAAAGTTTATAATTGAACTAGTAGCAATATATATTATTGTAAAATATGAACAATTACTACCTCATTACCCCCTGGTGTTCCAGTGGTGGTAGCTGAACACTTATCACTAACAAGCAGCAGCTGTTCCCAGCTGAGAAATAGTGCAGATGCCGTCCAGCACAGCATGGGGGAAGCATGATGGATGGATCTGGTCTTTGTGCCTTGAACACTATTCTGTACTGTTTCAATAGTACACAGTTAAGACATCAGATTTGCAATTATATCAATTTTTTATACTCTCTCTGCTAAAATGCTGCCCTAAAAAGGTATTGATCCCTTACACCTTGTCACATTTAGTCACGTTACCCACCTCCATGTCTTCCTTTGTAGCCTCCTTAAGCATCAGATGTCTCTGTGGGATGCTGATGAATAGCACAGCTCTGCTACCACTTTGTTTCACAGTGGGGAGGGTGTGTTCAGTATGCAGTGTTAGCTATGGTAATAACAAGATAAAATGTGTAAAGGTTTATGGTTCAATGCACTGTACATTAGTTAAAGCCTTTACTCTTCAAGCCCTGCTATCTTATTTGAGGGGGGACACACATCAGTAAAATCCATTGTTCTGCTGGTTTGATTCAGACCAAAATACACTTTTTTTTTGTATAACTTGCTGAGAGAATACTATTCCTTATAATAATTGAACAGAACTTAAATGGAGGAAGAGTAATAGAAGTTCTGAGTGCTGATTTTCTGTTTAGCCTATTTTTACTGGTATTATCACTGCAAAATACATAAAAAATTTTAAGAGAAGCTATTTCTAATTGTGCAGTGGTGTTGGCGGCAGGCTAACAACGCTCTCTGCTTGCGCCAACAACATCCTGGCAGCAGGGTTGCTAAGGAAAAAATGGAGGATCAATTTTTATCTTAGAGCAACATTCACTATCGTACTGTAATAAGCCCTGCCCTGTTTCCTGAGATTTAAACAGAGCAAGGCTGGTTCTTATTCATCCAAGAAGTGACCCACACCATAGCTGACTGAGACCACCTCCAAAACTGGATCTCTGCCTGGTGGTCCGGACCAGGGTTTATCTTGGTGTATACACACTTGCATGAAATGACAGGACCATGGGCAAATGATCAAGTCTGATTAATTAAAAGAGGACCAAACGTGGCACTCGTATACTAAGAATCTAAGTGCCATTATATATGTAGGTTAACAATATTTCAAACCTGAAGTTGTGAAAAGTAAATTGAACTATCATCAGGATAAAGATTTTCTTAGCTCAGATTATTCCCAAGTTGCAGAAATACTTTTTTTTAAATCCCAAACGGTTATTAGTTGTTGCAGTAACTCACAAAGTTATTATTTAAATTTGCTGTTCTTGCATCCGAGCTGGAGAAGTTTTTGACTTAAGACACTCTCTATTTTTGATAGTCTTTTTAAAAGAATGTTCACTGTTGTCCATAATGTTCTTCATTTTATGAAGAATTAATCTGTGTAAAATCATCTCCAGAGGTTCTAGAGATGTGGAAATGAGGAGGAACATTTTTACACTTGATTATAGAATGCAAACATTTAGATTTTAGCATCTGTTTGCAATTGCTAGGTCATTTCTTGAGTTCTAAAACTGAACATCTATCTAAATAAGTCAAATCAGACTATTTTGTGGTCTTAGCTTTAAAAATGAACCTAATCACAGAAGTATTCTCATCTAACCAGGGGCTAAACAAAGAGGTGGGTGGGGGTTGGGGGGTCAGTGATACTTGTTAGTATCTTAACTATTTAAACATTTTAGTTTTTAATATATTAGCCCTGAAAGTACAAGAAGAATACAATAAATAGTAATTCACATGAATATAGGCACATTAAAGATGACAATTTAAGGTTTTAATTTAGAACTATTCCTTGTACATTATAGGGTGAGGCAAAAGATCTGTGTCTCTGCAAGTTTTCTAGGAGTCTTCTATGTAACTCAAGATAAATAAATGCCTAATCAATTTAATGTGAAAGTTATACAGATCTAAAATTGATTAATTTAGACAACATAAATGTATTATATTATTTAATCCTGATATGTTTTTGAGTGCCTCATGAAAATCTAATCTAATCTAATGTAATCTCACCTGTTGGTACTGTGTGATTAGTGTAGATTGACCTTGAATTGGTTTTGGCACCTATAAGTTTTTGCCCTCACCTCAGTGTACATTAGTCTCTACTGTAATTGCCCGCCCCTAAAAAATGTTCTGGCTCCGTCACTGTCTGTGACCTCATGATGTGGTAATACAATAACAAAACCATTATGCACAGAGCTGCTTTTATGCATTCAGCACTGCTGCACCTGCTAAAGAGAAACTTGCGTGCAAAAGAATGGGTCCAGTCTTCTAATCACATGTGCAGATATAGTATTTTGGTTTATTATCTGAAATGATACTTGGCAAAGAAGCCATTCATCACATTTGAGGAAAATTAATTTTGCAAGTCAACCTATTTATTAAACCACATTGTGATGGTGTGCAGATTTCACATATGGCTTCCAGAAAACTTAATACAGCTTTTTATATAGGTGTTACCACTTTACATGTCAGCGCTGTGCATTTAGTTGATTGCAGCCAAAACAAACAGAGTCAAGGTCTAATTTATGCTGAGGTGATATATATCTTTAAGGCCAGGATGAACGAGTTGTGCCAGGGTGTTGCTACAACGTACACAAAGCTGAGAAATCCTTAGCAACTACAGTCTGCATGTGTAAACTCTTCCTGTTAAAGCTTAGGCTAAAATCCAGAATTCAGATGGACAGATTGTTGTTTCTTTAGGGTTAGGGTTACTGTTTGTGGCTTCCTGTTACACATGTTCTGTTTTGCAGACATGATGATGGGAACATCTGTTAAACAAATCAATTGTTGGGGAATTATTAAATGTATTTTCTCTTTCTTTTGTTTCAGATATTATGCTTTTTTTTCCTACAGCTCCGTTTGTAGGGAGAGGTTCCATGTTTACTGTAGATAAACACACTGCTGAAAAATAAATGAAGAGCATGACTGTTCCAAAAAACCCTACTGAATAGAAAAAAAGTTAATTCAATGATAAGTATAGATGAGATGAGACAAGAGAAACAGATTTTTTTTCTAGTCCTGCAGTTTAACATATCAGGGGAAAAAATCAAACTAGAAATTATTTTCCATTGTCCAAATAATTTTACATATAAAAGCAACAGTGATGGGAGTTTGATGTGATGGGGCATTTTCCACTATGCCAAATTAGAAAGAAATCAGCAACGACCTTAGAGGGGGAAAAAAAGATATATTGCTGCCTTAAATCTGGAAAGGGTTTTAATGTCATTTCCAGGCTATTTAGAGTCTGTGACCCTTATACAAAATAATGGTACAATTAAATCATTAAATAATTAAAATGAAATCTACTGTGCGTATTTGATCTCTTTCATTAATGCAAGTTTAAATGTATCATAGTTTATTATCATGTAACTATTTGTTGGTCTGGATGACTGACTGACATCGTTTCATGGGTTATAAATTGTCTTATGTTTCCTGCCCAAGCAGCTGGTCTCTCTTTCTAGCCAAGCTCCTCCACCAAAATGTCTAGTCGGCTAAAACAGGTCAGCTGATTAGTCATTAAAATCATACATCTGCTGGTTAAATAACATTTCAGCATCACCAAGGTGATTCCCAAACAGCTATTGGCTAAAACTAAAAGGATGATGCATCCTGTGTGAGGTCTTTGTTGGACAACTTTTCTATGTCTTCAACACATGAAACTGAACATCTGCTGAAAGTAGTTGTATTTGGGGCTGAACCATTTTTTTTTGCTCTCCTTCTCCTACTCACTTCATTTTCTAGCAAACTATCTCAGATATTCTGTCTGGGTCACATAGGACAAGGTAGAAGTTATCTGAAAATAAGGTACGGCTAAAAGACAATCAATTTTAGTAAGAAATTATAGTTAATTATATTATGATATTCACTATGTATTACAAGCGTGTGTTTTGTATTAATCCAAGATTATGCCATAGTCCATATTCTGCTATAAAAGTTGTAGATGTTTCTTTTTTTTATGAAAAAGAGGAAAAATCCTAAAGCAGCCATGTGAGCAGATGGGAGCACCGTACTAGTCCTGGTGCTGCTCTACTGTTTCAGTAGGAACATAGGGTGTGCACATGGACTGGAGGTCTCTGACAGCATTATGGTTATCTCCTATATGTGGGATATTGTTTGTGGAACTGTGAGCAAGAAATTATCCTTTCCCAAAAACTTGTCTTTACCATTAAGAAAAGTAAAAAAAATTCCTTTGTGCAGGCTTTAAAATATACTTCCTAATTTCAATTTAGGTTAGAGAATCTTTAAGGGAGCATATATATTCTCAGTATAGTATAATTATTGCTTTATTGATTTTTAAACTTGCTGGAATGGTGCAGCATTAATCCCTTACCAGAGCCTACTAATAAAGCATGTTAAAATGTATATAGGAGTGTGGATAATGTTATTTCCGAGTCACATTTTTAGGGGTAAGTTCTTCAATGGTGTAAAATACAGAACATATTTGGACGTGGCTCTTATGCCTGGCGGTCTCCCCAGGTTTCCTGCAGCCAAATCTTTAAACAACATCCTTGGTACTAGGCTAGTCACTAAAGACGAATGACCTAAATCATACAACTATTGCAAGGGAAGAAAAGTCTACAGCCAAAGCGACAGGTGAAAGCATGACGTCCCTGGCTGTTAGACTTTCTCACTCACTTGTTGAAAAAGGATTTGGCTTTGGGAAGAAGACAGTTAGCACAGGTCACCAAAGTCTGCCATTGGGTAATATTTGTTAAGTTCATACTCTGAGAACCTTGGTTGGTTTCAGAGTCTGAGTCAAGAGGATGTCAGAAGTGAGAGGAGCTGGATTCTTGCACAATCATTTGCACATCTATGTGAAAAAACCCTGTCAGAAATCCACCAATAATCACTCAAATAATCCAACACGTTGAAGGCCATTCAATCAAATGCTGCTATTACACCAATAGCGTTCTTTTTACTTTGATGCTGAATTAAATCTGGATTTACTAATGTCAGTCACATACAGTAGCTTCGGTAGTCCTATGATATTATTTTTTGTGAAGCAAAGCTTTATTGGCACATGTTGTCAACCAGTCTATATGATATGCTTAAATGCATGCCTTGCAAACACATCTACTGTACATCACTAGCAGTTTGCTGTTAAAGTTAGAAGAGTCATATTTTCCCAGTGACAGATGTAATGGTGAGACAATAACTGCTTTATGCTTTTTATTTTTAAAGCTTTTTCATCCACAAAAAGATAAATAACAGTAAGTAAGGGGGAAAACCCAAAACCCCATTGCATTCCATCACTCTGGTTTGAGCATAAAACATTACAGTCAGTGATTGCTTATTAAAGTTTACCATGATGTTATCTCTAGAAAAAGTCTAGACTTAATGTCAGTCGTTTCCTGATGGTTATGCAGCAGTATTGCTGAATGAATACAATCCTGAATTAAAATGTTGCAAGTATGTGAAATTATTATTTTTTCTGATTTATGTTAAAAGTCAACTTTATTATTTTTTTTTCTTTCTGCATCAACTTTTCATATTCTAGGAGTAAAAACCTCTCTATGCTTACATCTCACCATTTAACACCTCATTTCTGATGCAATAAATAGCAGAGATTTTAAAACAGACCAAAAAGCTAAAATAAGGATAAAAAACTAGTTAAACAAAACTGTTTAGCCGTTTTTGTTTGTTTTTGTTTCTATGTAATGATAAATAGTGTATTTTTATTCTGAGAAAAGTAGAATCCTCCAACTGGATGTGTTATTTTCTCTTTTTAATGTTTTGATAAATAAAAAAATAAATATTTCTCAAAGATTAGAAATAAAGTAGACTATTCCATCATTATGTATTTTTACAAAAAGGAACAAAAACTAACACCCAGTATTCCGTTTTTAGAGCTTTAAAAGTGTACACAGAAATGCAACAACATTCTAAAAAGAAAAAATGATATTTCAGTTACATTCTCCATATGTAAAGTAATTTTGAAAAGATGAAGGTCACAAAAATACCATTCCAGTAGACTACAAAACAAAAGAGAGACATATCATCTCAATCACAGAGAACAACAAAACCAGACTGAAAAGTACAGCAAAATACGGAAAGCGGCTGATCTGCTTTTACTGATGCAGTGCAGAAGAGATTTTGCTGCAGGGAAAAATGAACTTTTATTTGATTCTGAAAACAGCAAAGGCAGGTCTTGACTCTGAACTACCTCCGGTCGCACACCTACACAGGACTCTTGGAGATGGTTAGCTCACATCAAAAACACCAGGCACCCATTAAAGCTAAACTCTAAACAGGGAAATGCTAAAGTTTGATAAAGGCACAAACAGATTAATTAGGATACTTTTTAAATTCCTTTCTCAGCTCTGAGGATGAGGTGAATCATTGAAGGTCAGATTATATCCTCTAATTAATGTTTTAAATACAGCGTCTAGTAAATTATTCAGAATCCTTCAACCTATCACATTTGTCTCATTATAATCATAAATAAGTGAAGGATATTTGACTGGGGACCTTGGGTGATAGATCAACACAAACTGCTGTATAATTGTGATGTAAGGAGACCCCGCAAAACATGGTTTTCTAATTACAGGCGCTAATAGTAATATGAACTATGAGGTTTTTATATGTTGTGAAGCCAAAAAATGAATGCAGGACAATTTTTGCCCATAAAAAGTCCCCTTATAACTAATTTTGGTCAACCTATGTGTAATTTGAATCCAGCCAGTCTGTGAAGGTCTCAGAGGATTGCTAGATAATATTGAAGAACAAACAGCATCATGAACACCAAGAAACCTGGCAGAGAAGAAGCAGTTTAAATTAGTCATTTATGGAAGAACAGAGACAAGAAAGTCATGATAGAAGATCAGAAGAAGTTTCATTTGCATTTTCCCTCATAGCATGTACGTCGAGCAGCAAAACGTTGGAATAATACATTTTCTGGTCAGATCATATCATTCCTAATATATAATATGGTAATATAAACATCAAACTGGATGCCTTTCCTCATCTAGAGCTGTAACTTAGCCAAAAATGACACTTAACTGATCAGACAAAATTTGGTTCTCTGATGTACGATTTAATCTAGAGGAGTGAATGAGGTCTTGTCTGCCCAAGGACCTCCATGATTTCTCAATCTTCAATGGACCTTTTCAAGGTGCATTGCTATCAGATTCCAAATCACACAGAGACCGTTTAAACTTACCACAGTGCATTGTTGTCTAGTCCTTTGAGGAAGAAACCTGGAAGTTACAGGTCTAGCGCCCCTGTGGCTAAAAGTTAGAAAGTCTAGCCTTAAACGGTCCATTTGAAGTTTTATTGCAATTTGGTTCCTCATCTGTAAAGTAATAGCATTACAAACTATGATGAAGCATGAGCTTGAGCTATTTACCAAAGAAGAATGACGCTAGATCTTCAGTACCTTGAGTTGCAAAGCTAGTTGCAAAACAACCAATAAAGGATTTCCGCAGTCAATAGATACTGTTGGTATTTCTCAGTGCCGGCTTAGAGAAAACACTACATGATTTCATTAATGAGCCTCCTGGGATTAAATCCATTTGTCACTCCAAGAAATTTAAAAGCCAATCACGATGAGGGACTTTGCCAAGCTTACTGCAGAAAACATTAACCTGCACGCTGCTAAAGGTTTAACCATGTCTTATTTTCACTAAATCTGGAATCTTGCCTTTTTCCTGCACTCAGTCAACCTCAAAAGAAAAATGTTTAAAGTTAGAGGTCAAAATTCATATTTAGTGAGGTTACAGATTTTCAAGCATCATTAAAAACTCCCTGGATATATCACAAGGCCGATACATTTTCTCCAATTTGCTTTGCAAACGAAGAAAAAATTGATTATTACAACTACCAGAATAATTTTCCACCTTATAGACACTAAAGGTTGCAATATGTTATTTCACTCAATGATTGGAAACTCAAACATTCCATGGATCGTTCGACTGATTAAGTAATGCAGAGGTAGATGAGCGATAAACGGCAGGGAAATCCTGGAAACAATCACTGGCTTGTTGATATGGATCAACAGATGTGTTGATGGATTATTAAGTATCAAATATAGACCCGATAAATCAGTGTGTTTCTGTGAAGAATTTACATCAGATAATAAACGTAGCCCAAACTTTCATGGATCTAAATTCTTTTTCCAGATGGATGTCAAAAAAAGACTTAGAAGATCCTACAATATGCAGCTCTTTCCTTCCAAGTTTAACACAAAAAGGGCCATTCGGTACAATTCTTCAGCTGATTTGGTAAGACACTAAGTGGCACAAGCCTCCCTTAGCCAATCACAGCAGCAGTAGCAGCTTTGTACTATCATAATATTCTATTTCGCAACTAGTTTACTTGTTTACTGATAAAACAAAATCCTACCAACTCCATTCAGAAGGAGTTGCACAGACATCCTTCCAATCCACAAAGGCACAAATCTGCACCTCTGCATTTCCTCATTGCTGGTTTCTTCTTGTTTTGTTGCCCCCTCACCTCCTCGCTCCCCATGAGTGTTCTCCCTGCCATGGAGTTAGTGATGGCAATTTCAAAGCCCCATGAACCAATGAATCAATTTAAAACAAATGCCCCAAAGTCAAAACCAAGCTGGAAACATTTTGAATAATGGCATCTGCTGGATAGCTAAAGAGAACTACATTTGGTATCCAAGTGTCCGCAATAATTTGTTAATGAACTCTTTTGTTACATAATAACAGTATTGATAATAAAAGGAGATAAATATGTATATTTTTGTAGTCCTGACATATAAAATTTGCATGTGATTAACATCCCTTCTGTTGCATAACAGCTTGATTTAATGCTTTTTCTTTCTTTTATTAGCGGAATGTTGTGTAATTATACCTTATAAAATCATACTTTAGGCAGTTTTTGACAGAATGTTAACAAGAATGCGGGAGGAGTGTTTGCTTATGCAACTGGGATGGTGCACGTGTTACTTAAATTTAAAATAGTGAAGGTTGTGCACTTTTTTTCGGTTTCAACAATTTTTATTCATAAATCATTTCCACTGTGTTTGGTTTCAATCTGCTCCTCTTCTGTCTCATTACCTCTCCAGCTTTGGAGAAGAACCGCTCACAAGGTACAGATGTTGCTGGCATTGATGAATACTTTGTTTGCAATTTTCTGCAATTTTGGAAAAACAGCAGCACGTGTAGCCCAATATGTAAGACGTTCTTCTTCTCTGGAGAGGTAGGGCTCAGAAAGATACCTCTGGACTTTTCTAATCCATACCTATTCTATCCTATACCTAAATATAGATACTTTCCCTGTCTCATATACAACTCTGTCACTCACTCACTCACTCACTCACTCACTCACTCACTCACTCACTCACTCACTCACTCACTCACTCACTCACTCACTCACTCACTCCATTCAATCTCTAAACAATATACATTTTCTTTAATATTAAAAAATATATACTTTACCAACCTAATCTAAATCAATTTTGAAACTATACCTAAATATAAATACCTTCGCTGTCTCAGATATACAGTAAACTATTATTATCAATATTAACGTTGCTTGCAAACAATCTCCTCCTCTCAAACCCCACCGTTTCAGCCTTGATTCTGATGCTGTTTAAATACTTGACAAGTAGTGCTAAAAACGCCCAGATTATTTGAGTTTTCCCAAAACCCAGCTCTGCTTCTTCATCTTTGCATTTGGGTCCTCAAATACCTCCACTGAACCATGACAGACACGTAGACATCATACATATCACTGCATTTCATTGGTTTAAAACATTTCTGTATCGACGTTAATGCATCTGCTTACTTCTGATACAATGTATTTTTGGGAGTTTGTAAATCATCTGCTTGCAAGCTAAGGACTTTATCACCCCTGTAACACACTGTGCATTGCAAAAGTTTTCCCGAAAAGGGATAAATGAATAGATGATCCGCAATTCCTGCAAGCACATATCTGCAAAAGAGTCCTGCAAAAAAAGTGTGGGATCTCTCTGGGTGCCATGGCTTCCTTCCACAGTCCAAAAACATGAGTGTGAGGTTAAATGGCTTTTCTAAATTGTCTTTATGTTTAAGTGTGTGTGTGAATGGTTGTATGTCTCTGTGTTGCCCTGTGACAGACTGGCTACTTGTCCAGGGGTTACCCCACCTTTCACCTATAAACTCACTCAATCGTGACGCAGTGGGAGTTCACAGTTTTTTAAAGATAGGAGATGCCATTTAAGGGTCTATCAGGCTTTCTAAGAGAAATGGATAAGGATAGATATGTACTCATGGCTGGTATGGAAGCAAGAGTCATGTCTTTCCAGCATTTTTGGGGATGCGGTCAGGTTTTGCGATTTCCAGCTGTAGCATGGTCCTAAAAGTAGCAATCACTTTTAAAACAGCTGTGCCTCATACACAGATAGCTTTAAAAACTTGGATACAGTTCATGACACACAGAGTAAATTTAGTGCTCTTGTATATAGAGAATGAGTTCTTCAATATCTGTCACCCCTTTTATTTGAGTGGAATACCTATTATGTGGTAAAAAAAAAAAAAAAACATTGCACAATTTGGGCATATTTGGCCAAGCTGTTCCAAATTGGCAGCTCCACCTGTCACCCTTACCCACTAATATCTTTGTTGATTTCATATGCTTGAAAGTTTTCACTCCCTTTCAGTGTTGCTCTTATAGTGAAATTATTGATAAATACAATTTTAGGGATCCGATAGGTTTTGCGTGGAAGTTTAGTCATGTTTTTTATGATCAATTTTGAAATACATGTGTATTTGTTGTCATATTTTGACTGTTTAGAAGAGTTAAATGCATGTCTGTAAACACCACATTCAGGTTTTTTTTAATTTGTTCCATATGGTGTAGTTTCTGAAAGCATGATAACAGGAACAACTAACACACTATATAATTACGAGTTTAAAATGTTTAAAGCTTGCAGATATGAAACTGATTCCCAGTTTAAACTGAGCGTGAGCTGAAACAGCTGTATGTAATTCATTCCTTCCTCTTCCTGGTAAAGTTTTCCTGGTAGATTTTACCATCCCTCCAGCCTGGCAGCTTTCAGACCAGGGAGGGCCCCCTCTGTCCAACCACTTCCTGTTGTCAGACAGATAAATTGTTTCTCGCTGTTTTTTGGCTTTATGGCGCACCAGTAGGGAGGAAACTGTAAATGAGAAACTGATGAGAGGGCGTGAGTGGCGGTCATATTATGAGCGTGATAGTCACCATCCTGTTAATTGTCCTCTCATGACTTGGTGGAGGTGATGATTGCAAACACATAGTGTGAATGTGACTCTCAGCTGGCTTTAGCAGGTCCTGCCTTTCTTCCAGGAGGGCTGCACATTCCCGTTTGAGCTCAGGAGCCATCACCTAGCTTCCCATTATTTGCCTGTCTTAACCGGTTAAAACTTGTAGTGCAGTAAACATGAATGTTCTTTTTTTTTTTTAGATCTTAATACCAGATTGTGCCAAATCCTTTCTAAGAGAAAAAACGTGTCTTGTTCTTTTTTCTAAACTCTTTCTCCATTGATTGATGCACAAATCCTGTTAAAGTGCAGATGGTGCTGCAATAAGTCACTGTAATACTTTTAAAGGAAATAAATGAACCACACTATTTGATTTTTGGATGGATTTCTGATCACCTCCCTGACCGTCAATCAGATTGTTATTTCCACTCGATTACTGCCACATGCCAAAAGTATTTCTACTAGTTCTGCCAATGGAGACAAAAGGATCAGCATCACTTAACCAAAGCTCTACTTTTTCCAGTCAAAGGTTCTATATCATCCCTTTTCTAACCCTTTATAAAATGACCTATTGGGGTAATGGGGTAATATATATGTATATATATATACATATATATATATATATATATATGTTACTTTATGATGCTATAACTCTGTGCATGACCTTTTAGCAATGAATAGCATAACATTGCTCAGAGCTGAAGAAAGATTAGCCCAGTGTAAACCTTTTAAATATGTTTAACAAATGAATGAGATGCTGACTGTTGGTTGCAGTTTAAAAGTCTGTAAGTCTCTTAAAGAACAACATTCAAGTTCACCTGTTTCATTTTTCTTTGAAACTCTGCCATATATATATATAAACTGCAAATACATATAGAAATGTATAGAAAGTCATATTAATTCTATTTTGCCACTATGCCACTGCAATGTCCTCTCCTTTTGTTAAATGTAAATCAATTGAATTGTTTTGACACTGGAATATTCTACATCCAAACATGCAACTAGTCGCATAAACAGTCCAACAGCATGATGCTCCCTTCTCTATGCTTGTACACTGCTTTAAAGCAGTTCTAAAGATCTTTCAGTTTTGGTTAGTTTTGGCTCGGCCTAGTGGACACAAGCTTTATGGTTTTGCCTAAAGTAAGACAACATTACCCATAAGGAGCAGCGTGGTAAAGACCATAGCGTGGTAAAATCCTGATCTCCCAGTGACCTGCAGTTGGATTGAACTACATTTCTATTTCCTGTGGCGGTGTGAAAGATGTAAAAGCGAAGAGGTAATAATTCTGACTGTGCCAAACAATATCATATATGACGATATTAAAAAATGAGAAACATTTGATCAATTGACATATTGTATGGTATTCCAGCACACCTGCTAAAGCCCCACCCTCCGCCTTTATAAAGAGAGAAGTGACGAATACCACAAAGCAGTCTGCACTTTTGTGTTTGTTTTGTGTGGCAAAGTTACTGCCACCATCCTCAAAGTGGCTTAGTGTCATTGAGAGTGATAGAGACCCCGTTGGGCCATGATAGAGGGTGTCATTCCACTAGTGGCATGTTGATGTATAATCACAAAAGTTATGAAAATATTTTATGAGGGCTGAAAAGTTGTTTAATGTTGGTTCGGGGCATAATATACAGTTTTATAGTTGAGGTGGATACCATTCCAGAAGTATATTTTTACCATGCTTAATCCTTCCCAAAACCATTTTTGCAGTTTAGGATTTGATGTAATTCATTTTTTTCAGTCATTGTGCATGGTCTCTGACAGTGATGGGAGGTTTACAGTTGAATCCCTCTGAATTATTTATTAGCGATGTAGAATAAACATTGACTTTAGGTCTTACTTGATTGATGGAAAACTTTTAAATGAGTCACAAAGGAGAAAAGAATGATGCCCAAATGATGAAAGAATTAGTAACAGAGGACAGAGACCAAAGACAACACAGACTGCTTTCCGTAGGCTCAACCCGACCCTCTAATTAACCAAATCCCAAGAAATACATCAATCAAAAAATGTCAAACACATGAGAGAGGACACAGCTGTCCAAGTTAAACAGACTGGAGAGATGTCTCACAGACAGCCACAGTATGTCCAAGTAAAAGGAAGAAATTGTTTCTGATTGTGTCTGATTTAGAAACTGTGGACACAGAGGTGCAAAATGTTGCAAATTTTAAAATTAAACAAGAATACAGACAAATGATTTAGATTTTAGACCTATGATGCACTCTCACAGATTAAAAAAGGACAATTGTTTCGTTTGGTTGTTGGTAAGACATACTAGCATACAGACAAACAAACAAAAAAACATATAATACAACCTAATGGGGATTATAACCAAAAGAACCAGAGACAAGTGACAATGAATTTGTTTCATTTAGGCTCCATCGCCTCTGAGAGCCTGACGTAAAGCTTTCCCAGCTCAATAGGAGCCCATGAAAGTGGGCATTTGAACAGAATGCTTCCTTGGTTCCTCCCATTAAAGGCTTTTCAGGTTGATGTTTCTGGTAGGAGACCAAGGAGAAAACCTCGAACTGGCTGGAGGAGCTTTTTATCCCATCTGATCCCATATCTGTCACCAGAATGAATGATGGCTATAGATGGTTAACGTACAAAGAGGTTTAGTGCTTTAAAAAAGTTTTCTTTAATCAGAATATACTTAACAGATGGGAAAAAGTTTCTCCACTTTTTTTTTTATCACAAAAGTGATTGATAACAGTTTTCAAATGAAGTAGAGTCTGAATACCGTGTAATATATCAAAGAATTCTCTAAATAGGTAATGTCTAAGAACACTAAATAGGACAAAGTTTTTTTGTTTGTTTTTTTCAAATCACACCATCCCCTGGCCTAAAGAAATTCAGAAAGACTAGGAAACAAAGTAAATTCCTGTCAGACTGGAAATGATAACAAATTTAGCTTTATTACATTAGGACTCTAGCATTTTACGGTGAGAACCAATTGGTGAAAATGTAGAAGATTGGTAAACCATCAAGCTAATGGCCAGACGACCAAGAGAGTGAGTCAACAATTCATCTTGAGGTCATAAATGAACACCACTCCATTCCACCTCTGCTTCTGTTAAAATCAGTATTTATGATTCACAATAAAATTAACTGGAATCCTTCCAAAAGCTCCCAGAAAATATTTTGATGCCTTGTTTCTAAATAATTTTTTGTTTTTCTTATTTTCTTTTTTCTTAGTACAAATAGCTATACATAATGTAAAGTCTGACATGAAATATGCCCAGAAACACTCTGCCTATTAAATATGTTGTTTAATTAGTTTTGTGTTTTATCCGCCTAGTCAGGAGTCCTCAGCCATTACAGACGGCTTCTGGAAAAACCTGACAGTTACAAATTGGAAGGTAGATAAGAACTTTTTCCACAGCTGTAAACACATCTCCGTTTTAGATGTGTCAACTCATACTGAAGGCATTAAACCAGCCTGTCCTGCAGAGCTGGTAATTCTAAAAGAGGTTTGGATCCAAACATGTTGAAATATCAACATGAATCCTGTTTGAATTAAGCCATGTCTCTTCTCATAATACAATTTTCTTTTCATTTAAAATAATTCCCGTTGTCATTGGAAATTTAGAATTTGTTGCTTTTTTCCTCATTGTGTTAGACTGCAATTACGTATATGATTATTTAAACTTTAAATCAATTAGTTTACTTGGTTTTATCTTTCATCTTATATATATATCTAAAACCTGTTTTAAAAAAAGTATTTTCAGGTCGAATTAAATGACGCCCCTTATACACAAAAATATGTAGTTAAATCAATTCAATCATGCAGACGGATTAAAATTCTTATTCTATTCTAACTACCATACAACACATTTAAATGCAGTTTTTTGGAGAAACTGGAAAGAAAAGTTTCCTATTTTAGAAAAGTCATCAGCATTGATTCTTTCTCATTGCAGCAATCTCCAAACCTCCAGCAGAACCTGGCTTAGCTTAAGCGAAGGTTTGAAAAAACAGAGTAGGTGCACAAAATCCAGCCGAGCGTTGGCCTTGCTTATGTCACTAACCTTCAAGTAAACCACTGCTTTGAATGACGCATGTAGTCTTGTAAAGTCAGCAGAGACCGCTGGCTTTTCAGTGCTTCACCACTTTTCCTCCAAACCTCCGTTTGTAGACCTCAGATCTGAGAAGAACTTCAGATGAAAACAATTAGCAAACAGGAGTAAGAAACACTTTTTCTTCCAGCTTGTTGCTGTCATGATGTCTGTTTTTTCTCTTTTTGCTGTTACAGCCTGTAAACCTCTGCTGATAGTAATGTTTTGCAACGTGTTAACAGCTTTATACTACACCTTAGTAAAAAAAAAAAAAAAGAAATTCTATTAGGAAAGCTGATTCAGTCTTTGGCTACATTAAGCTACAGCTCCTGTAAATGAAATCATCCAAACTTACCATTCTCCAGAGATTTTGCATTTTTATGGGAATACGAAGAAGAAAATGTACCACGCGCAAAGCTGGCTTGAGATTATTTGCTAATTTTGTATGAAGTCATAAAAAAAAAAAGAATCACAAGCCAAAATTAATAGTCTGCTTTAAATCTTATTAGGTACTGGCATACGGTGATCAGTAGAAATAGAAATAAGTAGGAAAGTAAAATCAGGCAAATGTTCAGTTTTGCAGTTCTAACAGATTCATACATTTTAAGAATGTTCCACAAGTTACAACCCTAAACTACTGTACAATTTATTCTATACATTTTGATGTGATAGATTACCACCGAGTTGTATGTAAATGGTTGAACACACCTAACTTTAAAGGCAGCCAAGTGCTCCAGCAGAACTCAATGACAGGCTGAGGATATAATTCAATGATTTGCATCAGGTGTTGGAGCATGGACACACCCAATACATGGAGAACATTGGCCCTGGCTGAGGGAAGTAGCCCGATAGATAAGATCCATCAGTGGGCCTTTACTGGAAACCATAGCTTCATTAACTGGATTTTGCAATGACTCCCAGTAAGGATTTGTCATTTCTTTTTATTTTGTTCACTCCATCTGCTGGGGTACATATTTTGTCTGTGATGCAATGGTGATGCAAGACAATACATTGAATAGAAACACTAAAAGTAAATAAATAAAAGCTCAACCATGTCAATAGTTTTTCATTTATAACAGGTACATTTTGAAACACCATCTTTTTCAGTAGAAGCCATGTAGTCTAATAAGGTCCCCAAAGTTTGTGGAAAAGAGGCAGTGGCCATGCATGATCATCTTTGTCTCACATCAGACCAACCGGAAGTGTTTGTGTCAAGTTGTGTTGAGGTTTTTAAGGACAGAGACTGAAGCTGAGGTAGTTTCTGGCCGGTTTATTGAGAGTGGTGGCAACAGAAGCATAATTCAAATCAACAACCGGCAAGGAACTCAGGAACAGGGATACACTCAGGAGCCCAATCATCATCCAGAGTTCATCTTAAAAAGTCTCAAAATCCACAACTCAGCCTGCTGAACATACCTGTTCTGTACTCCTGTTCATTCATATCAAAACAAAATTCAACTCTGATGTTTCCTGCCGAGGTCTGAGCACCAAAGACTAAAGTAATAGTATCAATGAAATTGATCTAATTGTCTTTTCTTTCCATGTAAGTTTTTCAGATTTAAATGAAGCCTAGGCAGAAGTTCAACTGAAGAAACTGATTACTTGCCCTCATTCGCCTCCGACACTGTCATGATGGGTTCTCTAGTGAGACCCAGTTATGCAGAACACCACGGAGATGGAAACAGAAGTAAAAGGTTTAACAATGTTTATTGTCACAAGCACAGTTTAATCACTGGTTCTGGTTCTGGCCTGGGGACTGGTTCACTGGAATCTGCGTGGGAGACAGTTCAGTTAGCGTTTGCTCAGAGGAGTTTGATTCAGACAGTTTCAGATTTGTACCTTGAGGGTTCTTGGTTAAAGCCTTGAGAGGGAAACTGTTGGGTCCGGAGATAGTTTGTTCAGCAGAGTCCGTTAACTGCTTCAGCGTCTTACTTCTTGAGAATGAGCTGACCTTGGCTTTGAGTTTCCAGCTCTTGGTCCAGAGCTGCAAGGAAAATCCAGAGAGAGACTTCAGGTTTGGCTCAGAGGGCAGGCTCGGCAGGTTAAGCTCCTCCTGAGACAAGCTTCAACCACACCTCCAAGAAGCCCAATCAGCATTCAGAGTTCATCTCAAAAGGTCCCCAAATCCACAACTCGGCCTGCTACCCAAAGTGCAGGCAGTGGTTGCGCTTTGTCTGACCGCAATTCAGATGACCCTGATTCAACTCACCTCCAGCCCCTCCTCCACCATCGTGGCTAAGGAGTGTCATTCCTCCTGGACTCTTACTACCTTTCCTGTCTTATCTCAACCAGTCCAGCAGAAACAGACATGTTGAGACTGGTTCTGCCAGAGGTTTCTCCCCAATGGGGAGTTTTTCCTCTCCACTGTCGCTTAATGCTTGCTCATCAGGGACAGGTTCATGCAACCTCTGTTATCCAAACTGGACTTCCATATTCCAGGGTCTCAAGGTAAGCACTAGTATCAGCTCACGCAGTCAACTGGATCTCGCAATACAGCTCAGCATACCGTCTCGTCAACCAGCACTCCATGGACTGACTAACTTCATCTATCTCCACTCCACCACCAGTTTCAGGCCTGGGGGGAAATATCCGGGTTTTTACTCTGGTTCATGCATATTAAATCCAAATTCAGCTCCAATGTTTCCTGCCAAGGTCTGAGCACCAAAGACTAAAGTAATTGTATAAATAAAATTATTTTTATTTTCTTTTCTTTCCATGTGAGTTTTTCAAGTTGAAATGATAGAAAACAGGCAAACTCCAGACTGACAGGGATCCGCTTTGCAAAGAGCTGGCCCTCTGTCTTTCTGGTTATTAGTAGCCTCAATTTAATGTTTTGAATAGAAATTCTAAATAACACTGAAACAAAATTAAGTAAATGTACTTTTTCCTCTCGTTTTCTGTCAAAAATCTGTTGCAGTGGCAGAAAACTTTATTCGTAAAAGTCCAATGCCTGCATCATTGTGCTTATAGAAAGAGTTGGTTTGGAGGGTATTTTATAAGTAGTAGATCTGAAACACTATAGTAAATAGAATAAATGACAGTGATGCAAAATGTTAAGAAGCAAAAAGTTATGAAAACAGGATTATGATGCGTTTTTGACAAGGGTTAGGATTTTTTGGTTTCTAAAAACATTTAATATTGTTACAAAGTTAAGTCCCCCTTATAGGGAGAATAAGATGTGGGATGAATAGGTTGGTCTAACAGTCTGTGGTTGCTCTGGTGGATCTGTTATGCCCTACAGTTGTTTGCAACGTAACCACTTGGTGTTTTGGTTGAGAGTCCATTGAAATCCTTGATTTTTTTTTTAAGCTGTAACTCATCAAATTTGCTAAATTGTTCATACTGAAATTTCAAACATTAATGTTTTTTTTTTTTTTGGTCTAACAAAAAAGTATTTTGCCTGTTTTCCTGGAAGACTAGCTTGGGTTCTATCTAACTATATAGAGATAGCCTCCAATAGTTGTTATGGAGGTGATCCCTTAGTGATCCCAAAATGCTGCAGTACTTCAACACTGAGCTATAAAGATGTTATCCTACTCTTTCTCCTGTCCGACTCATTGTGTCTGGTGACAAAAAAACTTTGGCAACTGTCCAGTCATCTTTTATAGATCCAGATCTTTCAGATTTTCATCATCATTACTCTAACTATAGATATAAGCAGGTTTAGGTAGGTATTATAGACTTGTAGCCATTACTTGACTTAAAAAGTTTACAACATGTTCTTTTCCTTTAGAAGATCAGCTAAGGAAATCTTTTTTATGTAATATTTATACATCAGAGTAGAGGTAAAGCAATAAGTACACATTTAACCCTTGTAATTGATTTAAAACAAAGTTTTTTCCACCATAAGAATAGGCAGTTGTAATGATGTATATGTTTTTCAAAAATGAACCCATCATTAACAGGAGTTTCAATCAAAGTGGAGGGTCCTGTAACTAAAGGCACCAAAATTAACTGATGTAAAAACCCAATTATTCCTCTTTTTGACCATTGTTCAACACACAGAATCCCATTGCCTCTCTTATAGCATTAAATAGTCAAGGTAGAGCTTAATTTGTCCCAATGGAGGGTCTATACCGAGATATAAATCAAATAGAAGCTTAACTCTTTAGACCTAAACATCAAGCAGATTACCAATAGCAGAAAATGCTGAAATAAACAGTAGTAAGTGATCCTGGAAGGCTACCAGGTGGCAGTTAATGCTATGGTAATTTCATGTTGTGCTCATTAATGTGAAAAAACAAGGGAAAGAATAGGAAAAAAGGAGAAAATGAAGGGTAACACAACCGCAGTGATTAGTGTAAAACACATCTGTAGCTTTTTAAATGACCAAGCCTGAATAAATTGCCCTGTGCATTGTTTTTACACTGCCCAATGCCTGCCAAAGCTGCAAATGACTTTCCAGTATTTTAATAATCTGCATTTATTCTATGCAGGCTTAATTGGAAAATAACACCATTAAAAAGCGCTGTTGGTGGCCCCCTGATTAACGGCCTCTATCTACATGCAGTAACTTGTCTTGTGCTCCAATCATCAGCAAGATGTTTGTTCTGCTGTTTTCGATCAATCTTCAGCAAGTAGTCATCAGGCAAAGACACATGAGTAACACAATGATGTAAAATCTAGATTTTACTGAGGATAAACAAATGTAATACATGACCACACATAGTAAGTATAAAAAGTTTTTAATTCTGCCAAATTTCAAATTAATGTTGTATATTTATTTTCTGTGTTAAACCTGCGCAATTCATCTTTTTCTTTGCCGTGCGCTCCACAAATAAAGTTAATTATTATTTTCTTTTTTAGTATCAGGGGAGTGGTTAGCATACACTGTGTTTGTTTATCCTTATGTGTTCTCCAGGCCATTTAACCTAAATACTCTCATTAACTTTCTGGTATATTTATGGAAATTTTGGCATCACACTCTTTTTCTCTCAAGGGACTTTTGCTATGGGATTCAGAACAAGTGGTTGGGAGATTTGAAACCTTAGTCTCAAACATTGTTCCTGCTCATTCTGCACACTGCCATGTGTGGTGAGTTTTTCTAAGCCCCCCAAATGAAACTGACTTTGCATTGTTCAGTCACCTATACTGCTCCAAAAATGTTGTTTTTGTCCACTGATGTATCCAAGCATACATTACTTTATAAGAGGATCTTATAGAAATCAGCATGAAATGCCAACAGCAGGTCTAAATAGCTAAATAGCTCAGCTCTGAAAGCAGTTTAAATTTCTATTTTTGACATCCAACATACCCATAGCAATCTAATTTGATGTTTTAAGCTGGATTTCATAAATTATGACTGTTCTTGGCAAATAAAACAACCTTATGAGAGGAGTCAACATATCAGAGTTAAGAGTTATTGTTCATAAGACAGGTGATTGTCCTGGGGATCCTAAAAACAGTTCCTTTGTAAAGTACTCTCCTCTCTATTTTTCACATGCTGGTGTCTTTAAGTTGTCTTCATGACAACTTTCCATTGAATCTCTGTTGAGGCCAAGGATCTAATGATACCATGGTTATTAAAGCAGGTATTTTTACTTTTGACTGTGTGAACAGGTGCAAAATCCTGCAGGAAAATGAAATCAGAATCTTTATCAAACTTCTCAGCAGTGTTTAGTTATTTGCCTGTAGAATGTTTTACTGCTTTAAATTACAGTGGGCCCCCACTGGCATGGCCCCTCAAATTTCTACTGACTAAAAACTTTACACTAAACATAAGGGAACTTGGACCCTACACTGAAAAAAAGCAATAAACTCTATTAGAGTATTCTTCATAATTTCTACTCCGTATTTTTATAGCTTCAGTAAATGTAATCTTTTTTTAATGTAATACATGAATTTTGGGGAAAGAGTAAGTTTTACTTAGATTTCCTTATACTATTTAAATGTTTAATAGCATTATGTACATAAACCTTAAAATACCACATAAACTTTACTTTAAAAATTTAGCGTTTTGAAACACAAGCACTGTAGCTCACAACAGGACTGATTCTGCTCTGAGTCCAGACGTTAGAGGATCATGCACAAAGCAAGAAGTAGTCCCGACTACAGTGATTTTGGCAGGGTGCAACAGTACTGCAAAAGCCTGCTCGCTGCTCATGGGACTGATATAAGCCCTGAAGTTGGCATACCCTCCCCCTTTACGCTACACTTTTGAAGTCTCCCAAAACATTTCCTGGGGTTGGCTGGATTTAAACTGTCCGCAAAAGTAAAAACCTTGAAGTTGAAGTTGCTTTCCTGAATGCATTCATGACTTTCTCATCTTAGGGTAGGAAAATGTGGCATCAAATGCCAAGAATTAGCAATGGGTTTCAGTTAATCGTAGGGGAAGGTCACCTGTCAATAATGTTTTTTATATTTTCCCAAATAAGGTATCTGTTATTTCGGAAAAAATAACAGATACCATTATTTAAGTATCAAGTATAGATTCTATCCTTTATTGAGAATTGTTATACAGTTTAAATCGTTAATTTCTAATTGTGTTGATTTTGTTTCATTAATGTTGTAATTGCATTCTTAAAAATCCATTAGTCTGGACGACTGGTTTAAATGTTAAAATTGCACTGTTTCAGTGTGTAGGTTTGTAAAAAAATGTTATCGCATTTTTGAGTAGTGACTGTATTACCAGATCTGTGTTGGGTGTGGTGTATATGAAATGCTGTGTATTTGTTGTTTACAAGTCATAGCAACCTTATCTTTTGTACATGCTTTTTTCATTTAAATAGAGGCATACATAATCTTTACACCACTGCTCAAAGTTTAGGTGGCTGTTTCTGTACTGTCCCTCACCCAGAAGTTGTTTTGAGCATATTTGTGTAAGTTAAATATTCTTGATCTAACATATAAGTATATTTGTGTAACAAATGTTCAAACTCTCAGTTTCAGAGGGTTGTAAATTTTTCATTGCATATTTGAAAAGTATGATTCCAGTTAGAGGGCTGCTCGTGGAGCAATGGGTAGCACTGCTTACTTTTTAGCAAAAAGGTTCTGGGTTAGATTCCCAGCTCGGGTTCTTTCTGCATAAAGTTTGCATTTTCTCCATGTGCATATTTGGGTTCTCTACGGGTACTCCAGCTTCGTCACACAGTCCAAAAACATGGCTGTTAGGTTAATTGGCTTCTCTGAATTATCCTTAGGTGTGAGTGTGTGTGTGAATGGTTGTTTGTCTGTGTTGCCTTAAATTTGTGAATAAAATGCTGTTTGTGCCAATAATAAAATAAGTACGCTTTATTTAATTTGATTAAATAAATCAAACTTTTGACTTGGATGTAATAAAGTTAATGTTACTTAATATCTTCACAACTGTTATGTCTCATGGAAAGTAAAATTCACTTGATACTTTCAAGTGAGTGTTACTTTATATGGCAGCATTACATTTACTTAAATCATTTCCATGCAAATACAATATATTTTATAAGGAAATCTTATGAGTTCTTTTTTTCAATGTATGCCTCTGAACACTTCTTTCAGACTATGTGACCTCAATCGTTAAACAGAATATAAAACCTGCTTTCATCTGAGAAGATAGCTTTGAAAGACTGATCGACAGTCCCACATATTTTTTTTCTTTCATAGCCAAGGTAAGACACTTTGGATTTTATTGGTTGAGAGATAATTTATCAGAAGAAATGTGTGGCTCATGTCCTGTTCACCTTTACTCTGCATTTGTTATATCTGGTATCTCTTAATGTCATGATCTTGGCACTGATGACTGGCTTAAATACTAACTCCATTCACCTGTCTAACTCTGCCTGGTTTCTAATCATTGCTAATCTGATCCACCTGCTCTTGCCTCTATTTAAGGGGCTTACATCCAGTTATCAGCGCCAGATTATCTTGTTCTCACATGCCAGGGCAGAGAGGATTTTTAGCATACCTTAGTGTTTCTGATTTCCTGATCCTGACCCGTTCTGCCTCTCAACCACTGGCCTGACTGTTCCCGTCTGATTTCAATGGTGAGAGGATTTTAAGCTTACCTGAGTATTTCAGATTACCTAATCCTGACCTGTTCTGCCTCTCAACTACTGAGCCTGGCTGTTCCCGTCTAAACGGTTTGTCTGAACTGTCTTTGGAATCCTGTACCTCTGAACCTGCCTGTTCCTGTTTTGATCTGTTTCCCTGACCTGGCTTCAGTCTCTTGGACCTCTGAGCCTTCCTGTTCTGATCTGTTTGCTTCACCTGGCTTTGTATTCCTACTTGTTCTCCGTTCTCCTTTGCTGCGGCATCCACCGCATCTTGTTGGAAGCCCACTGGCTAGATCCTACCTAGTTCTCCAGACACACCCTGAACTGTTAAACCAGTTTAGTGATTCACACATTCATATCATTCTCTGTTAGATGCACGTGGTCACTAACCTGTGTTTCCTTTTACACAGTTTCCTGTGATAGACGTCCTAGCTGCTGCTACTTCAATTATCTTCATACTTCATTTTGAATGATCCCACTGTTTTGCATCAAATACTGGGTCCTGAATCATGATACTTAATGCTTTCCTGACCCTCTGATCCTTCTTCAAATGGTGGTTGACCTCACAAGGCCTTAGGCTTCCTAGTACTCTCGTACCATTCCCTACCCTTTTTTTTTCTCCTTTCCACTTAATTTGCTGATCACACATAGGTTTATTGTTCTGAACAGCCATGTTCTTGGTGTCTGTGGCTTACTGTACTTCTGGCAGATACCAGTTACTCTTAGGTAATCATGAAATCAGCAGTGTTCCATGTGATTATAGACCAAAACATAACTTTTCTGCGTCAAAAATCATTGTCAATTTGATTGCAGATCTTCCTACTAAAAAAGTTTCTGTGAGAGTGGCTTTCATTGTCTTTAAGTCATGATCTTAAAGAAGAACATATGCCTCAAAGTATTAGTGTATTCACAATAAATCATTAAACTTTTTGTCTATAATGTAATTGCTGAAATCCATTTTTGTTAAAATTAACTAAGTTACACATCTGCTCAGAGTTATTCTATGTTCATGTATGTCTGCCTCATTCCCCTTGAACCCCAGTTGATCGTTGCAGAAGGCCGCTCACACTGAGCCTGGTTCTTCTCGAGGTTTGTTCCTGTTAAAAAGGACATTTTCTTCTCCACTGTTGCTGCATCCATGCTCGGTGTGAGGGATAGAGTCAACAACACAATTAAAGCTAATATCCATTGCCCCTACAAGCTCAATCAGGAGGAGCGAATCCTGCACAGTTGATGAAAATCAGTAGTTGTTTCTTAGAAAGAAAATTTTTTTTTACCAATCTGAGTGTATGATTTGATTTAATTCTCTCTGTAAAGTGGCTTGAAATGACATGTATTGTGAAGTGGCTCTGCAGAAATAAACTGAACTGAAACTGGATTGAATGATATGGTACCTTTACTTATGTAACAGTGTGTGCCATTACTGTCAATCTACATGGAAACTAAGATGTGAAGATATGTCAGTAAATGAAGAGTGGAAAATTAAAGTGCACCTAAAAAACAAGTTATTTTTTTTTTTACTTCAGCCACAGCCATGAGTGGTCAATTACTTCACTTTCTGTTCTTTAAAGGCTTACTCTTGTCATTTTGTTTTGAATTTTCTTTCAGTTATATATATATATATTTTTTTTTTTTTTACATGAAAGTGTAAACAGTATCAAGTTTACTCAATATAGTAGTTTCTGGTATGAAGTGTAAAGAAACAGTTTCTCAGTACTTTTTTTTGTTTGTTTACCAGTGGTGGCAACTGCCTTGCTTGAAAACATTTAAAGCTGGATGGGATTTCTTTGTTTTTGAGCTCCATTTATGTATTCGGTTTAGCTGTTTCATTTATTCAAATAGACCACCTTCACACCACAAGGTCACTTCTACCATCATCAAGTGCTCCTCTGAAAATTGAAATGTAAACAGCGCTTTTGTTAGTTTTTGGACCAGGTCAGACGTTTAACAGGAATTCAAGCTGTGCTAGCACACCATTTGGTTCTGGCGAGGGTAGAGGCATAACTCAGATTATGAAGTCAGTCAGAAGGGGGTGGGAGGTTGTGAGAAACACTGAATATTACAAGAGCTTAAAATAGCTCTGTAATTTAATCAGAGTGCCCTCCCCTGGCTGGAGCCAACATTTTACTGTTTGCATGGCATAAAAAGTAGCTCACTGACATAAATGTTTGCTTTTTTACACTCTGATGGAGGTCCTTAACACAAGGTGTTTTATTTATAGTAAATTAATCTCTAATGCTGTCTGAAAATATGTGCAGAACACTATATACAGTAAGTTCAACTTCAACTGCTCAGATATAGTCAGTGTTGGGACTCAGCAGTCTGACATGGAGATTTACCAGGAATGTTAAACTGCAGCCACTTTTACAGTCCTAAATTATGCTTGGAATAATAAGTTGAGAAATGAAGGGCTAAGAGGGAGATTTTTGCCAGTCGAGTCCTTTCACAGAATTTCAGGGTGGACCATCCCCAGCCACTTGCTGAAGACATAACATATTACTGTTGAAGAAAAGCAGCACAACGAGAGTTCTCTGTCGCCTGGATGCCGACACGCCCGGCAGACCAACTGCTGCCTGCTTCAACTGATGAAATGTTAGGTGGATTGTGTTTCACTTAGTAAAGAAACAGAAATCAGTGTGATTATTTTCATCCCCCTGACGTTCAGGAGAAATATCAAAATATTGATAGTGTACTTATGGCAGCTGTTTAAGCTTTGCACTGCATTTTATTTTTTTTTATAATAACTGAACTTATAAAACAGCTGCTTTCATTCATATATTTCATTGCTTTTATTGATGCATGCTGACAGACAAACAGCATGATAAGTCTTAAATGTGTACTCATTCCCTGTCATTTGAGGCAATGCTTCATATTTCTGTAAACTTCCCTGCCTTATTACTAACAACTGGGGAAGATATTGAGACAGGATATTGTTGAGCTTTAATGGTAAATTAATGAAAGATATTGATGGTTTTAACTGTCCAAAAACATAAACCATTAACTTATGGCACATTTTGAAGGTATTCTAGTTTTTATGTGTTACTGGGCTCATTGTACTGCTTGAACACACAGCTGTGTCCAGGTTTCAACAATCTAGGCAAGCAAAATCCCCTCTGTAGAATAGTTTGAGAATGAGATGAGACAAAGATTGAGCTATTTGGTTTTTATGACAAGCCAAAAGTTTGATGGTAGCATCATGTTCAGGCTCTGTTTTGCTACCAGCAGTACTTGCACATTGCAAAAGATGGATTGAATAATGAAAAAAGGAAAATTTTCTGTTGAACTAAACCTTAAATCAACCTTTAGATTCTTAAAACATGGACTAAACTGTACATACGGTTAGAGTATGTACTGTTTATTTCAATAACAAGATGATCAACAAACAAAAATACCAACATAAAGCTTAAAAAATAATCCTGACCTGAATCAAATGAAAATTAAGACCATGTGTTGACAATCAAAATACCACAGATTTGTGCGGTGAAGTGAAAATTTTATCTGGAACACTTATCACCTGCAATGTCCTTTGCAGCTCCAGCTAATCAACTTAGGGGGCCGCACCTTCTTCAAAACAAATCTTTTCAAAATCTTTTAAGATCCCCTTCATTAGGGCCCTGTCCTAGCTTCTCTCTCCTGCATGCACTTTTACCCACCTCCACCCCATTTCCTCCCTTGTTCTCAGACTGTTCTCAGTCCAACTCACCCTCATGCTTATTCCACCACCAGTGTCCGGGCCCCAGGGGAAGTCTAATCTAATCCTTTTCTAGGTTACTCATCCAGGCGAATGTTGATTCACAGCATCAAAGTCTTCTATTTGGGGCCGAGTGCCAAATAACTTTTTATCTGCTTCTGTCTCCTCAAACCCCAGTCGGCCTGAGCAGATGGCCGCTCACACTGAGCCTGGTTCTGCTGGAGGTTTCTTCCTTTTATTTTTCTAATTGCAGCTTTTCTCTGTGTGAGTCTCTTTAGGGTGAACTGTTTGCATGACAGTGGTGTCGGATGTAGGAGTTTGTTCTGAAATCGAAGGGTTCAAGCCCTGGCTCTGGCTTTCAGCGTTGTTGTGTCCTTGGGTAGACACTTCGCCTCCCTCCATTCCCTATGTCATGCTTTGAATACTGTAAAATGATTGCATGAACCCTGTGAGTATTTTCAGTATCCATGTCCTCAAACTCTCTCTGAACATGACAGAATTGCTGGCCAAGTTTGAGTTGAAGATCTTCTGAACACACACCTGCAGACATTCACAGTCCATCTTAACCACTTTTTGGGGTTAAATGGGTCTGTCCAGCAGCAATCATTGGCTCCCTTATTGTCCAAGGCATCCCACTGCACATCTAAATGAAACTGTTACAACATTGATCATTTACCACTGAATTAAGTCATCTACATAGTTCTTGTGTAGAACACCTTGTACTTGAATATACTATAGTGTGACCCTGGCACTGTAGTCAACAATGCATTATCCAAGTGCAGATTTAAAAGCTAGTTTCTACCAATAATTCCTCTCCTTTTAACTAAATCTTTGCCGATATGGGCACTGAATCCCCCAGAAGCAATAAAGAAACTCCCACTTCTTTCTCTTGATGCACAGGCAAAGGATAGAAGCATCAATTGAAGTTGGAGTAAGGGGCCCCTCTCACTCACTGGGAAGAATTGCAGTACCATGGGGTCAGCCTTGACAATATCCTCACACCTACCGAACGCTTTTCTCTATGGGCAACAATGAAATAGGAGACAGTCCTACCTTCTCTTGGAGTTGGGTTCCAAAGGCACATTATGGCATTCACTTAATTAATTTACAGGAATAATTTAAAAAAATAATACATTTGGGAATCTAAAGAGAATGACCGCTGGCCCACTAATAAGCAATCTCTACATGTTTGAGCTCTGCCATTTTCACAACGTTATCCTTAATGGGTCAAATGTTGAACAGCTAAACTTATTGTTTTTAAATCATTTTGCCTGCAAGTCAACATTTGTTCAGGATTCAGCCACAGCAGATGAGACACAGCAGCCTCATCTGCGATCAGCTCAAACCAGATTTATAGAGCAAGAAACTACAACTTGAAGAGCATGGATGCAGAGCACAATCTGTTTTCTAACACATTTTATCCAAATAAATCCGATCTGACATCAAACAGTTTTACATCAAACAATTGTGACTTCCAGGGAATTACTATAATGCAGATGTGAGCCATTGCAGGAAACTGCCCCAGGAAAAGACACTGACTTAATGGATTGAACATCTGCCTGTTCCACCTGGATCATCATGGCTGTACTTCACCTTTAAATGTATTTCAAAACAAGTTAGATGTGACTGAGCAAGGGTAAAGCAGCAGTGTTGTTGTATCCACCTATTTCTGCTTGTTGAAACAAAAATAAGAATTAGAAAACATGTCGACATGGTGGGAGCAATTAGGTCAAATTAGAAACAAGGTCTTCAATTTGCAACATCTGTTTTGGTGTCAAGTAGCTTTATCTTTAATTAGGCAAACTTTTTTTTTCACAAAACAGTTTCTTAATACAGTTGTGTGCCTTCCAGGCATTGATGTTATTTGCCAAAAAAAATAATCCTGAAAGCTGAGGTCAGTGCCTAATGCCCTCACATTTACCTTATAGACAGTTTTTACTGCCCCTTAATGTACTTTTCTTTCTTTCCCACAGAAGGGGTCTCAGAGGGGATAAGTTATGGCAATGGGACTTTTGTCGTTGCCATTTGTTAGCTCAAATTGGTGAGATTAAGTGCTGTGATAATCTAGACTGCTTTCCCATAGGAAAGCTGCCCTGCAGCTTATGGGATGATAACCTCCTTTTTTTTGCTTCATAAGAAATGAATGCTGGAATATGGTGAAGGCAATAATTAAATAAATCATCCATCCATCCATCCATGAATCACAGTCAAGTTTGGAAATTAGTGTCTGTATAAAGTATAACATACTACATGATTAAGATGTTTGAAATTGCTTAGATGTTAATGTTTAATCATATAACTAAACCTTTGTCATTTTTTTTCCACTGATGGAGGAAAGGTAAAACTATCTCACTTTGGTAGTCACATTACTGACACAATTACCTCTGATGCTCGTATTGTATTTGACAGTGAACTTCCGAGGCACAGATGCATCGGCCTGGGCCCAAGCAGACGCCGTGTTCTGTGCCAAACAAGTGAGCAATCGTTTGGAAAACACTGGCAGCACCCGATGTTTTCATTTTCTGCTCACTTTTTAACCTCTTCACAAACTTTCAGCGAGTCTCTCTGGGTCCCAGATGACTGCAAGCACATTCAGAGTGTGACGGATAACCTCTCTGAACAAGCACAAATCTGGCTGTGTGAGTTGTGTGGACATGTTTAGACTCTGCTGAAAAGATACTGTCCATGGGATTTGGAAATTACAATGTGAACATCCAGTGTGGGGGTGAAAAAGAGGTCATCCACTCTTTGCCTTCCAAAACGACTCCCCAGAGAAATGACCTCTGTGTGTCCTGACCTTTTGGCTTGAAAGCTATAATCTCTGTCAAGTTCCCTCTAACTCCTACTGTCTTCACAATTCCTCTTGGATAGTCCTACATTTTCTTTGTCCCCTTAACTATTTACTCTTTACATCCCGTCCTCTTCTTTTTTTTCTAGTCATCCTCCCTGTTTTCTCCTCTCTCAGTCTATTTAGCTCATAGTTTTTCTCTGCGTCTCCCTCAGCTATGCAGCCACACTGCCAGAGCTGACTCTTTTGATTTGAGAGCACTACATGTGGTTGAAATCTGAGGCCTCCTCTGCTGCCAAGCCACAGGCCCTGTAATGGAGCGCTTGTGCAGGAGAATAAAGCATTGTTCTTGGTGCACTTGGTGGATAAATAGAAAGGAGGGAAAAATGGTCTGCCGATTGCTGAACACAGCCTTCAGGGTCAAAGGGGAGCTTCATAATCTCGTTGTAAATCCGACTCCAGGCAACAGTAGAGGAAAAACCACCTGGGAGTCATTTGCAGACACAGGATGCAGAAATGTTAGCAGGGCAAGCTATCCAGTGCTGGTTTCCTGATCTGTCTGACTGCATTGTAAAATCACATAAACAAGAAAACAAGTTCTTGACTTAATTTTAGTGTTTAACAAGTTTAGTTTGAACATTTCTGTGGAAAGTAACTAAGCATATGAGTCTTGCCAAGCGGTCCTGATGTTTTTAACTCATCAAAAGAAACATTTAACACAAAGAGAAACTGATTATAAAAAAAAAGGAAAAAATTTATATTTTAATCTCTAAAAAACCAACAAGAACAAAGATGTAACACTTTCAGTGATTTAAATTGCAGGGCTTTGTAACATTTTTATTCAGTGGCCAATGTAAAATATTTGTTTTTATCACTGCAAATGTAATAATGAGACCAGAAAACACAAAAGTGAAACTAGCAAAAAAATAAAAAAAGAGCCTTTTACACAAAAACATAAATCAAATACTAATTCCAGTTACGAATACGAAATATGCAATCATAGTCAATAAAGAGCAGCAAAGTGCAAAGGACTGAAAATACAAAATCCACTGGGGAAAAAAAACAGATAGAAACATACAGAGTTGCTCTATAAAAACACTGCTAGTTGCATAAATAACTGCAGGTTAAGAAAAACTGCAAACTAGCAACACATAATGGAAGTGCTTCACACAATTGGAGATCATTGACAGCTGACATGAGACCAAACCCCTGGAAAAGACATAAATGGGATTCTTAGAGAAATAAATCAATCAATCAAATAATATTTATTGTCAACTTTACATTGCAATCGAGACTTCAGTTTCAGTACAAACCGTTCATCAAAATACGATGCATACATTGGGGTGGGGGGGCTGAGAGGATAAACGGATTTACTGAGGCCATGCGTGCCGCAGAACGCTGCCTTTTGTTGTGAATTTATTTTTTGAGGACTTATTATTTCATAACAAATGAATGATAAGTTACTGAGTTAAAAAATATAAGTTAACATTAATTTTGATAACACAGTTCATGTGTTAACTGTGGTTAAATTTGGGACTGCATTTATTTGGAGTTGCATTGAGGTGGACTCTATTACCCAAGATGCTCTAGGACCAGGAAGTACAAAACAAAAAGGGTAATGTAACTTTTACGTAAAAAGGTAGTATTGCTGAGCCGAGCGGACTGGTGTACGCTGTATGTTTTTTTCCTTCACTGTTCTTCACTAAAGTTTAACCAGATGAAAGTAACTGTCTCGCTTCGTCATTTTTAGTTTTAAGTCACAACACCTTTGGCGGGTTCTTGTGGCTTGCCAGGTTTCCACCGGTTAGCTAGCTTCCCAGTTCCCAGGCGGTTAAAGTTAGGAGCCACATTGGGGAACTTTATCCTTGACAGGATACAGTTTGAGATTAAAAAAAAAAAACCTCAGCAAAAGAAACGCACATGTAACATCAGACTGACATTTCAGCAGAGGGTCACATCGGAGGCGGAGTCACATGAAGTCAATCTGACATTGAGACATTAGTTGTGTGTGTATGATGAGTGCGTTCCATTTGTCCATATCAATATGTCAAGTGTTTAGGTGTTAATTTATCTTTTTTTGCTCTAAGAGTGTTCTAAACACATATCCCATTTATTTTTTTGCTTGAGGTAAAATTAAATACTTAAATACTGTAAGAAAATTGTTTAATCTGTTTCAACACAGCAGTAGATCTATGGAAAAGAAGGCCAGAGTGCAAAGAAGAGAATCCACAAATTTTACCATTAAAAGAAAGTTTGTATAAAAGAAATAAAAAAGAGTCACACATAAGCAAGGCAAGGCAAGGCAAATGTATTTGTATAGCACAATTCAGTACAAAGACAATGCAAAGTGCTTTATATGATTAAAATACAGGAAGATAAAACAGAATCAAAGCAAGTAGGAAAAAAATAAAAAAATAAATAAAAGTAAGCAGTAGATTTGCTTACTGAGAAAACTGTTCAGGGCTTTTTTTTGAATGGATGGATGGATGGATGGATGGATGGATGGATGGATGGATGGATGGATGGATGGATGGATGGATGGATGGATGGATGGTTTGAGGAATATCAATGGATTGACAGCAGGGTACTTTTTTGGATGTATAAATTTACCTTTTTAATTTTTTTTAAGCTTATGACAAATATTGTTGTTATTTTAGAGTTCTATCTTAATGTGACTTAGCATGGGTTGTTAGTGTGAAAACATAATGCAATCCTGAATCCGAAAACAGCCATTGCTAGTAGATCTGCTCCCAATATATCCCTTTAGTTTACAAACCAGAATCCAGACACAAACTAATTATAACTTCATTAAAATGTGTTTATGACTGAGGCCAACAGTGAGCCTGCACTTTCCTGTTGACACTAGCTGCAGCTCTGAGGTAATAAATCTCACCTCGAATCCATTTTTTTAAGGCTTAAATTTTTCATTTGTTTACTTCCCTGTATGTGGACAAATCATTAGAATAACTACGACAGATTGGGTGACCTCAACTCATTAAAATTTATGTGCAAAGTGAGATGGGTGTGCTGGAAATTTGAAGCTGTGTCCTCTTGAATTATGAGAGCTGCCAGCCTGCTGGGAGTGTTGGAGCCAAAAGGTCCTGAGGTTTCCGTTTCCCATCAAATTATTTCACAACAGGGTCTGTACATCAAGTCTTTAAAAACCATCAGTTTTCCTGCTTATAATCTAATAGCTGCTGTCAGAGGGAGCAGCTCTGACCATATGATGTGACTTTTACAGCGTGCTGCAAAGCTGTAAGTTTTCTCTGAGACGGCATGCAGGGAGGTGCAGGATGTAAGTGATGACAAACCACCATGAAGCAGGGTCGCAATGCCCATGCAATTCACTGCAGAGTTGTGTTTTGAATGTTCTCTCGAAAAGAGTAAACGTGGAAGAATAGTTGCCCTGTCTAACGGCGGTACCAGAGCTTGTTTGTTTGTTTAGTAGCATTTCTTCATGGGAAGTCAGGTAACAGGGTCTTGTGTTGCTCAAACACTAGATTATTGCTGATTGTTGTATGCTGTTGTGAACAAACTATCTTAATTCGAGCTTAAATTTTTTTTACAATTGAGCCCTTCACAGATATATCTGATTTTCAATATTTGTCATAACTTTTTCATTTTAAAAGACTAAATTAAATTCAAATTAAATGTATGTCACTTAATGATTTAAATGATGGTTTAACAAACAAAGGCTAGAGCCAGAAATAGGTTTGCAATAAGCTAGAAGCACATTATCCAGAGGGAAAGAAAGAAAGAAAGAAAGAAAGAAAGAAAGAAAGAAAGAAAGAAAGAAAGAAAGAAAGAAAGAAAGAAAGAAAGAAAGAAAGAAAGAAAGAAAGAAAGAAAGAAAGAAAGAAAGAAAGAAAGAAAGAAAGAAAGAAAGAAAGAAAGAAAGAAAGAAAGGGAAAGAGGTAACAGAATGAACAATAATGAATAAATGAATGAATGAAAGGACATTTAGCTTTCTCCGATGTCTCCTGTGGAAGGCAGGCTGATGCAGTTCTCTACAGGGGCGTTGCTAGGCACAAAGCTTTACTGGGGCACTGGCCCCCTTCCGCATATGCCCCTCCTTCCATACACAAATACAGACAAGCACACTGCCCCACCCTGATATATTCCTACCAAAATTACCAGTTGAGATAGTATTGAGTGTAAGAGCATATTTGTTTTAACAAACATGAACATTTTCAACATTGCAGCTATAAAAAGTAAGACATCACCAACTTTGACAAATAAAATGTTTCCTTATACACATTTTAAAGTAATCATTAATTCCTAGGTTTCAGAGTTTTAGTTCAGTTTAACTCATCCTGAACTAAGTTTTTCTTTTATTTTATGAGCATTAAAGTGCACCACCTATTTTTCATTTTTGCAAAGCAGTCAATAACTAGACTATGACTCAGCTTAGAAAGTTCTTCCTTTTCAACTGATAAAATAGCAAGATGATGGAGCCTGTCTTGTCCCATTGTGCAGCTCAGCCAAGTGTGGATCCTTCTCAACAAACTGAATGACCTTTCACAACTACAGCTGTTGACCGGGATTGTAAGGGAGATCTGGATGACCTGCGTTAGTGTGGGGAACATGATGTTATCAAGCAAGTTGAAAACACACTGCATATCCTTGATGACTTGCTTTCAAACCATTTTCAATTAAATGAACGTTTTTTTACTCCAAATTTGTGCTGGGGATAGTGGGACAACTTCACTTGTTTCGGACCATCATGTTTCCCCCTAAGTCACTAATGTCCCCTTCTTGTTTGTGGACGCTGGTTGTTGCTCCCTCATAACCTTCATGGTCCTGTCTCTCCTGTCTCTCTCCTGTCTCTTGCCTGTCAGTCTCGCTTCCTCCTCCCTTTCCTACTCCAGCACCTTCATTCTCATTCTCGACAGCAAACATTAAAAAAAGTAAATTTATATTTATGTAAATATCAATCATATTGCTAATAACATTCCTAATGTAACTGGTTAACTTAAATGACTAATTCATCACGGGACTTTACCTCCCTCTCTGTCATCTTGTTTTACTGCTTCCCTGTCTCTGCTTCATGTGAGGAATTTCCTGATATCCATCTACAAACCAATGCAGTAATTTTCAGTTAGTAGCCTATAAATCATGTGGTTTCACTGGGAAAATAATAAAATTGACAGGTAAGAAACGTTACCAGAACTAAAAATGCGTCGCGGCCGCACAGTGTCCCATCCAACTCAGTTGAGAGCAGCGCGTTAATTTACCTGCAGTTCATACAGTGACATGCGCGGACGTGGGGCGCTATTACATCCTCAATTTGGAGTAGAAATATACGTCTCCTCCCCTTGGAATTATCTTAATTGATGCCATAAAAAATGTATTACTGTTGCAAATATTCATGAGATTTATACTGGGTCACAGCTCATTTATACTGGGGCATGTGCTCCAGTAAATGGGGTCTGGCGACGCCGATGGTTCTCTACATTAAATTATTAGACTGTATGTTCTGGTTGAATTGTCTCAGTAAAGTACCTTGAGATGCCAAGTGTTGTGAATTGGTGTTATATAAATTAACTGAATTGAACTGAAATTGACGGTGGCTCATGGCTCAGCTTGCATGCAGCTTTAATTCAAGGGGCAAAGAAAAGACAGTTTAGGACGGTCGTCTGCCAAACAACGTACTTCTATGTTGTTTAGTCGAAATTCAAAAGGGGAGAAGGAATGGAAAATCTCTGAAAATCCTTATGTTCTCTGCTTTCTCTGGAACAGAGATGGCGGCTTTGATTGGAAGCCCTTCACATTGTCACAGTCTTGGTTCTGTTATGTTTTCTTTTGAGTATTCAGTTTTAATTTGCTCCATGTTTTCTAGTTTTATTAGTTTAATTCTTATTTTGTTTTGTTGTCTGGTTATATTTCAGTTCTAAGGTTTTTATTTGTTGCCCTCTGTTGCCCTCTTGTGTTGGTCTCCTTTTTCCTAGCTCCTTTCCAGACTCCTCTCTTCACACCTGCTCCCAATCACCTCGTTAGTCCTCTATTTGTTCAGTCTCCCATAAATACTCTCCTTGTGCAGTTCCTTAGTGCTGGTTCATCGTCATACCTCGCCTTACTTCATCTTACCTCACTGTGATTGGTCTCCCTTGATGTCTCCATGGTTCTGTTTGTTTTACTTTTTTCATGTTGGATTTTTGGATTCGTGCCTCAGGTGTTTGTGAACCTTTCATTAAATCTACAAAAAAAAACTCACCTCTGCCTCCCTGCCTCGGCATTTGGGTCCTCAAACCTCAACCAAACCCTGACACACACAGCATGCAATAAAGAAATCTGTAGATGATCCTTTTATGCAGACTCCAATCTTAAACAAACTTGTTCTTCGAGGGAATGACAAGGAGGTGGTAGATGGGTAGCTCTAATTTGCAAGGATGCGGCACTACTGGGTTTACCACATGTTCCCAAACACAGCACTTAAGCTGGGATAGGGTGTCTCCGGAGCAGTGATTAACTGTAGAAAGAGAGCAAATGGTTGTTTCTGTTGCCTTTTATCAAAGCTGCAATGGGTTTTTCCACTCCACTTGGGCTTTCTGAACACTTCAGCAAGACTGATTATTTTAAGGCAACACTGCACCGATGCAGTGATTTATGCAAAAGATGCCCCAACCAAAAACTGAGTTCAAGTACCTTAAATTAAAAAGACATGCAGTGTAGGAACCACATTTCTTGATGTAAATCCTTCTTTCCTTTGTAATTTTCAATTGAGTTTAGGAATGATACTACAACAATCAGAAAAGAGAAATATTCCCTAATATATGTAGTTATATGTGTAGTTAGTCCATGTAACACATTCAATGTATTTATATACTGCACAACAATTAAAATAAGGATTTGTCCCATTTGGGTTCAAATAAGAAGCTACATCTGACTTCCACTTTTTCACCAAGGAAATTGTAAAGTATTAGATGTAATGGTAAGAAATAGGAACAGTTGTTAAGATAAGGTAAAAAACAAAAAGCTGTCCAGCATTCCAAGCTCCAGTATGTCCTTTATTTCTAAAAACCCATAAAAACTGCCATTTCTTCTTCTTAAAGGAGCTAAGAATGATGATACTGTAAACACCTGTCAGTAAAACTGTTCAAAACATTGTGCTTCAGATATCGATGAGCCTTAGGTTGTGATGTTTTTCTTTATTTAAGCCATAACCCTTATTACTCACAACAGTTTCCCCTCCACTGAAAATGCAGGTTTGCTTTCCATTTAATGTGGTATGTCAACCCTGAAGTAACACCATAAGAGGGTAAATCTTCATGTTGTCATAGTGAGCAGAGGATAAATGGCCTGTTACAGCTTTCAGCAGCTTCTCTCCACTTTGCTTAAACATCAGAGGATAAAGCAGCCACTGTCCAGAAGGGCAGCTGTTTCCTTACTTTCTGCTTTTCTCTTGAATATGATGTATGAGTTGGCTTGCAAAGAAACACAAAGTTCCTAGGAGCTATAGACATTAAGTCACAGTAGCTGCTCCTGAATTTGTGATCCTCTGGCCTTGTACAACATGTGTGACGGATTATAACAAATGCACATAATCAATAAAATTCTCCACACGTTGTTGTGATGGATGCACTGCCCCTGCCCTCTGTGCTCACATAATCATTGTTAGTCTTGTTGGTTGAGAAGTCTCTACTGAAGCTGAAGCAATTCGCAGTGTTTTCTCTTACAATGGACATTAGTGTATTTCCATCTCTGAGAGGATAGGATGTCTCCTTTGCCACAAGACGCATGACAGATGAGGACGAGTGGATTGGTTTTGGTTCACGGCCTGCTCGAGGTGCACTGAGTTGATCTGAGACCAACATATGGTCACAGCAGGATGCTAAGAGTCTGTGTTGAAGGGCCAAGTACAGAAAAGATTCTTGACTAACATGGAGATGATTCATTAACATCATGGGTGTCGTTTTATGAGTTTTTCTGAGAACTTAAACTTATTTTAGTATTATTTCGAAGAAAAATACACATGTAGAGAGATTTTAGTTCTCACATTGAATTATTCCCCCCTGCATTTCCCAATAAGTGTTAAATATAAAGTGTATCTGTATGCCTAGTCACACTAAGCAACTAAGCAGGGGGAATGTTTATTTCTCTTTAGCAGAGGTTTGACTATTATTCTATTTGAAAAACTGCTAATTTCTTTTATAATGTTGTAGAAGTTTTGATGGTTTAGTGATTTTCTTTAGGTCATTGGTGTAAATAATTATGTATTTTTCCGTCTTATTTAGGTTAAGAACTTTAAATCAATGATATGACTGTGATTAATCTAATTTGTAGTAATTAAAGCTAAACATTTTAAAATTTTGCCAATAGGTGGTTCTAAACCTGTAATTTCCAGGTTTGCCTAACCGATCTGCCTGTGTGTGTTGTGAATTGGCATTATATAAATAAACTGAACTTAAATTAAAGGCCACTTGCAGCACATCACTGTCACATTATTAAACAGTGTCTATCGTGTTCCAACTTGTTGTTCACCGAATACAAGATGCTGCAAAGTTAAATTTGACACTGTTACCATTGGTTATAAAAATAACAAAATTAAGTATAAGGAAGTTAAAATCGCCTGTATTAGGTTAGTGCAGTAAAGCTTCCATCCTTAACATTTTTTTACCTGCATTACATTTACATTTATGCTATAAGTAGTCTGGTACTACTTTTACACTTTTACTCGAGAGAAAACCTCTAGTTGATATTATAAGTTCTTCAAAAGTAATTTAAAACACTTAATAATAAGCATTAATACTTTTGACACCTGTAAAACAAGACTCTGAGTCACATGACTCCTTTAGCAAAAAATCGGACCTTCTCAAGTTATATAGGATGGTTTTGGAGAAGGCCAGTCTAGATGGAGCATCAATGCATACAAAGTGCTAAACATGGACCTGAAAAATCATCCCAATTAAAATAACTCTCACGCAAAAATTGAGGGACATTTTGGGAAATTTTGAAAAGTTCAAAAGGCCTCAGCTTGTTCACTTTGACGGATTTCAATAGCAGGCTGACTTTTCATCCATCCATCCGTCCATCCATCCATCCATCCATCCATCCATCCATCCGTCTGTCCGTCCGTCCGTCCGTCTGTCCGTCAGTCCGTCCATCCATATATGCAGTCATCCTGCCATCCAGCCATCCAGATAAAAAATGCTAAACAAGTATATGATAATCTTAGGCATTTTAGACTTAGACAGACTTTGTTATCATTTTGTACACACAGAGTGTATACAAAAATAAATTTCGTTCAGTACAGCTCTCAAGACATTTTTCTTTTTTTAAGGTACAACCGTGATAAAGGTAAGCAGCAGTGATAATGTAAATATATGACTGTATATTAGTAACAGTTCCAACATTCAGGTTCTTTTTGTTTGTTTTTTTATTTTATACAACATTGTGCAGTCTAATGGCAGTGGGGAAGAAACTTTTCTGAAATGTGCAGGACCTGAATCAGATGCTTGAAAGTCTCTTTCTAGAGGGCAGAAGGGAGAACAGTCCATGTTGGGGGTGTGAGGGGTCATTTATAATGTTATTTATTCATTGTATCCAAATTATATCTTGATGCATCTATTTTTTCCACAAAGTCTTTTAAGACTTTAACTAAGAAACACTAAAAGTTTTTCTTCTCCAAAAAGCAATTTTTGGTAAATTTAACCATGTGAATTTACAGAAAACTACATCCCCACAGTGCGTCAGTGTGGGCTCCAGCACTATCATCTACCAGAAAACTTCATTGGCAAAAACTCTGCAGACAAGGAGGCCTCCTGCACGACAGGACACCCAATTGGCTTGATTTACAAGGACATTAATAAGAGTCAGAAACCACCTTACTGTGCATATATCCAAGGATTGTGTTTCACAGTGAATGGGAAAATTCAGGAGCATAGTTCCTCAGTGCTGGCTGAGGTTGATGAGAGTATCCTGGGGGACAAGCTAACAAGGCTCAGCCTGCTGCAACAGATTTCTAAGAGTCAAACTGCTTAAAAAACATCTATTTTCAAGCCTTAATCCAATCAAGTTTGGTGTTTAAACTCAAGACTCACTAGAGATTGACTACTTCTGGGTGTATTTTGAGCAGCAATTGGAGTTTAAATGCTTAATGTGATGTAATTACTCGTGATTTTTTGCTCATAGACATGTTGACTTTTCAGGAACACATTCATTGGTTGTTACTGTAAATGTGGCTGCTGCAGGCTGGGATAATAAAAAACAGCCGACAGGTTCTACACATAGTGCTCTTTCAGCACAGGTTAGAGGTCAGCTTCACTGTTTCCGTTTCAAAATTGCACCACTTGATTTGCATATTTACACTAATTATCTGTATTTATGTTATCTATCATTACCACTGATTTCTGCTACCGCTATTTTCTACTGGTTATGCACCTCTTAAGTTGACAGTTTCCATTTTATTTCCACATCGATTAGAACAGTTTGTGGTATTTATTTTCCCAAAAAATTACATGTGAAATTTGAGGTTGTTTTTATTTAAGGACACCTTCATTGTCAAAGAATACCTTTTAAATGTTTTATACCATTGATAATTGCCTTTTATCATTTCCGACCAACCTGAAGAAATGCCATAGTTAAGGTCAATCCAAAGGCTGTTTTATTCGATATACGTGCCATGATTCATTTACCTACAATAAGATCTGTATGTAATGACAAATCTGCGTTTATAACCATTCCTTTATTTTTGTGGGTAATTTCTGACCTCTTATTTAACCTTTGTGTAAGTTTATTCAATAGATCGAATCACCAAATTTGGGTTTATAAAACTTGACAGCTATGAAAGCCAGGTTGTGAATCATTGAAATTCCCAACCTTCCCCTAAAAAGGTATAAAACCTTGCCTTGAACATAGTTTAACAACATTTAAAAAGACATTTAGGGAGGCCTTTATCTATGTAATTTACAGCCCGAGAAGGGGCTTTACATTCTTTAAGAGCAGAGGCCAGTTTTGCTGAAAACTGGTATTTATTTGGACAAAGTGTTGGGATCCTGAGGCTTGCCCACCAGAGGGCGCCGAGGATCCTCTTCTGTTTTTTGTTTTCTTTTAGGGACTGGGTTACTGTTGGGATCTGGGGATGTACCACCTTTCTCCAGCAGAGTGCGCCGTGGGTCTCCTGGGCTGGAGCCCTCCTGCACACCTGGAGCTCGTCTGCTCATCAGGAACCTGCCCTACATAAGCAGCTGCCAGACCTTCCTTCAACGCCGCAGTGTTGACCTTAGTTTGGTTAGCAAACCTGAGCCTCTGTTACCAGAAAGAATCTAAGTCATCTCAAGTGAGAAACCTGATTCTAATCTGCCTCTGTCTTTGCTCACAGGAAACCTGTCTCAAGTCTGAAGCTCTGGGTGAGCTTAACCTGCCTGCCAGCACTGGTGAGCCAAACCTGAAGATTCCAGTCTGGATTTTCTCCTGTTGCTCTTAGAGAAGAGCTGGAAACTCTGATCAAGGTCTGCCATTCAAAGTCAGAAGCTAGACGCTGCTGCTGCTTGTGCACTCTGCTGAACCAACAGTCTCTGGACTCAACGGTTCCCTCCCTCACAAGTTAAGCCTGGACTCCTTCAAGGTAGACTCAGAACAATCTTAAAACTCAATTAATCTTCTGACTGCCTGGCTAATCAAACTGTGCATCTCTGCAGACATCAGTGAACCCAACCCGGACCAGTACCTGATCCAGTTCATGTTCTTGTGTCAATCTAACTTCAATAAACTCTGTTAAACTTTTACTCAGCCTCCATTTGTGTTCTGCATGTGGGTTTAACCTAAAAACCAATCATGACAGAACACTGCGGCCATTAACAAGACCCAGCAGATCACCTCCGGAGGAAGCTTTAAGAACAAGCCACCTGATCCAAGGACAGACACAAACCCTCCGTGAGTTAAAATCCCAGTTTGATTTAAAGAAAACACATGTTTCAAGATCCCACAGGCTTCGTGCGAATCACAAGATGGCGCCAGTTGAACTTCCGGTTCCGGAGCCCGTTTTGTCACTTCCGGAATTCCGTCTGTCCCTTCCAGTTTCAGATCCGCTTCTAAGGTCAGAATCTGCTCCGTCATTTCCTGATTTCCGTCCTTCACTATTTTCTGGCGAATCTAGTGAATGTAAAAGTTTTCTTTGGCAGTGTAAATTGTTTTTCGAGCTCAATCCGTCCAGTTTTCCCGACAACGAGAGAAAAATAGTTTTTGTTCTCTCACTTTTATCCGGTAGAGCCTGTAAATGGAAAAGGACCAGTTTTCCTTCTGAATCAACTATCACCTGTACATTCGAAGAATTTTTTAACGAATTCACTCTAGTTTTTTCTAGTAAATCTGTCGAGTCTCATGGGTTGTCAAACATTAAACAAGGAAATAGATCCGTCGAAGAATATTCTGAAGACTTCCGGGTCAGAGCCTCTGCTTCCGGCTGGAGTGACGCTATGCTAAGAAACATCTACCTGAACTCATTAAATAAAGAGATTAGAAAAGAACTAGCAACAATAGATCAACCTACAACCCTGGAAGAGCTTATTTGCATAGCAACCTATTTGGATTACAGACTACAAGCAAGAGTCAAGCCCAGGTCTAGAAAACCAGCTCAGCCCGGTCCAGTTCAGATCTGTCCTGTCCAGTCCAGCTCAGTCCAGCCCAGTCCAGCTCAGTCCAGCCCAGTACAACTCTGTACAGCCCTGTTCAGTCCACTTCCGCACAGTTTAGTCCAGTTCAGCCATCACCTACATGACCGCCAGTTAGCACCATCCGTTAAAAAGATAAAAATCAAACCACAACTCACAACCCAAGCAGTCAGAGCCCCCGTAATCCAGGAGTCAGATCTCTGGAACTTATATTACGGGGATAGAGATGATCTGTTCCCCTTCTTGTCACCTTATCATGAACCAATTAGCCCTAATCCTGAGCCCGTTAGCAATTCAGCTAAACCTGCACCCGAACCCACTTACACACCAGTTAGCCTTTTGCCACAGTCAGCCTGTGAACCCGTTAGCCCAGCTTCTAATGAACCCCGACGTAAGAGACGGCGGCACCGTAAGCCAGCTCTGAGCCGTCTAGAGACCCCTGAACCAGCTCTGAGCCGTCTAGAGACCCCTGAGACGGTTCAGAGCCATCTTGAGTCAGTTGTGTAACATTTTGAAACCCCTGAGTCAGCTCCATGCCATTTTGAAACCCCTGAGTCAGCTCCGTGCCATTTTGAAACCCCTGAGTCAGCTCCGTGCCATTTTGAAACCCCTGAGTCAGCTCCGTGCCGTTTTGAAACCCCTGAGTCAGCTCCGTGCCGTTTTGAAACCCCTGAGTCAACTCCGTGCCGTTTAGAGACCCCTGAACCTGCTCCAAGCAGTCTAGAGACTCCCGAGCCGATTCTTAGCCGTCTAAAGACCCCTGAATTAGCTCTGTGCCGTCTAGAGACCCCTGAGTTAGCTCTGTGCCGTCCAGAGACCCCTGAGCAGAACTTTAAAGAGATGTCAGAATTTGAAGGATGTGGTTTTACCCCTCCTAGGACCTCTCTACAGGCGCCACTGACCGCAAGGAGCCCTCTACAAGCATCACAAGCCACTTCAGAGACTGAACCTTTGCTGCCATGGGCGGTTTTCCCCATGCTGGATTGGGAGCCACAGTTGGTGGTCCCCCCTGTTCCTGATGTGGAGACACAGTCGGTGGTCTCCTCAGTTCCTGTTATGGAGCCACAGTCGGTGGTCTCCTCAGTTCCTGATGTGGAGCCACAGTCGGTGGTCTCCTCAGTTCCTGATTGGGAGCCACAGTCGGTGGTCTCCTCAGTTCCTGATTGGGAGCCACAGTCGGTGGTCTCCAAAGTTCCTGATTGGGAGCCGCAATCAGCGGGCTCCCCTGTTCCTAAGGTGGAGCCGCAATCGGCGGGCTCCCCTGTTCCTAAGGTGGAGCCGCAATCGGCGGGCTCCCCTGTTCCTGAGGTGGAGCCGCAATCGGCGGGCTCCCCTGTTCCTGAGGTGGAGCCGCAATCGGCGGGCTCCTCTGTTCCTGAGGTGGAGCCGCAATCGGCGGGCTCCTCTGTTCCGGACCCGGAGCTGCAATCGGCGGGCTCCTCTGTTCCGGACCCGGAGCCGCAATCGGCGGGCTCCTCTGTTCCAGTCCAGGAGCCGCAGTCGGCTGTCTCCACAGAGGCTGTTCCAGAGCCGCAGTCTGCGGTCACCTCTGAGCCTGTTCCAGAGCCGCTGAGGAGAGGACGGGGTACCCCATGTGGCTGCCTACTGAAATTGGGGCGTCGTCCTCCTGGGAAGCTGCTTCGCCCCCGGCCCCACGGCCGGCCCCCAGAGCGTCAGCTTCGCCTCCGGCCCCGCGGTCGACCTCCAGAGCGTCAGCTTCGCCTCCGACCCCGCGGTCGACCTCCAGAGCGTCAGCTTCGCCTCTGACCCCGTGGTCGACCTCCAGAGCGTCAGCTTCACATCCGACCCCGCGGTCGACCTCCAGAGCGTCAGCTTCGCCTCCGACCCCGCAGCCGGCCACCTAAGACTCTGCTCCGCTACCGGACCTTCGGCCAGCCCCCAGAACCTCTGCCACATCTTCGGCCCCTCAGCTGGCCACCTAAGACTCTACTCCGCTGCCGGACCCTCGGCCAGCCCCCAGAACCTCTGCCACGTCTTCGGTCCCTCAGCTGGCCACCTAAGACTCTGCCTCACTGCCGGCCCCACGGTCTGCCACCGGAGCCTCTGCCTCGCCGCCGATCCCACGGCCGGCCGCCTGAGACTCTGCCCCACTGCCGGCCCCACGGCCGGCCACCTGAGACTCTGCCCCGCTGCCGGTCCCACGGCCGGCCACCGGAGACTCTGCCCCGCTGCCGGTCCCACGGCCGGCCACCAGAAACTCTGCCCCGCTGCCGGTCCCACGGCCGGCCACCTGAGACTCTGCCTAAGAAATCGCCTGGGATTTTTTTTGCTTTCATCCACCGTAAGTGGATCGTTTTTTGTTCCGGATTTAGTTTTTGTTTTCTGCCCTCCTTGCCTGGTTCCCCCTTCGCCCACCCTGGGTGGGTTGTTTTTGGTTTTGCACTCTGTTTTTGTCGTTTCTTGCCCTCCTTGCCTGGTGCCCCCTCCGCCCGCCCTGGGTGGGTTGTTTCTTGTTTGCTTTTTTTTTATGGACTGTTCTGAGGGCGTCTGGAATCCGCCCTTGAGGGGGGGGCTCTGCTGGGATCCTGAGGCTTGCCCACCAGAGGGCACCGAGGATCCTCTTCTGTTTTTTGTTTTCTTTTAGGGACTGGGTTACTGTCTGGATCTAGGGATGTACCACCATTCTCCAGCAGAGTGCGCCGTGGGTCTCCTGGGTTGGAGCCCTCCTGCACACTTGGAGCTCGTCTGCTCATCAGGAACCTTCCCTACATAAGCAGCTGCCAGACCTTCTTTCAACGCCGCAGTGTTGACCTTAGTTTGGTTAGCAAACCTGAGCCTCTGTTACCAGAAAGAATCTAAGTCATCTCAAGTGAGAAACCTGATTCTAATCTGCCTCTGTCTTTGCTCACAAGAAACCTGTCTCAAGTCTGAAGCTCTGGGTGAGCTTAACCTGCCTGCCAGCCCTGGTGAGCCAAACCTGAAGATTCCAGTCTGGATTTTCTCCTGTTGCTCTTAGAGAAGAGCTGGAAACTCTGATCAAGGTCTGCCATTCAAAGTCAGAAGCTAGACGCTGCCGCTGCTTGTGCACTCTGCTGAACCAACAGTCTCTGGACTCAACGGTTCCCTCCCTCACAAGTTAAGCCTGGACTCCTTCAAGGTAGACTCAGAACAATCTTAAAACTCAATTAATCTTCTGACTGCCTGGCTAATCAAACTGTCCATCTCTGCAGACATCAGTGAACCCAACCCGGACCAGTACCTGATCCAGTTCATGTTCTTGTGTCAATCTAACTTCAATAAACTCTGTTAAACTTTTACTCAGCCTCCGTTTGTGTTCTGCATGTGGGTTTAACCTAAAAACCAATCATGACAAAAAGAAGAAAAACTCCATGATGAATTTTATCTTCATTGATATGAGATGGATATTTTTGCAAAGTTTTAATTTGTCTAAATTAAAGAAAATATATTTTAAATTCAGAATCCGAAACCTAAACACACAGACCCTGATCTTTGAAAGGTTTGTCCACATGAAACAGGTGCAAAATGTGTTTGTACACGTAGCATGTTCAAGTCTTCAAAGAAGGAGCAAAGTGATTTGTTTTTGCATTTAGCACCGGTGTGTGCAAACCTTTTGTTGCAATTGAGCATTCAGCAATATGTCAAAAGATGGTCTGCATACTGGTCAATTTCATGGGTGGAGGATACAGAATGTAATTTGTCTTGACACAGGCTGTTGAGAAGCTATATAATATTTTAACAAATTTATAAAGAAATTACCAAAGAAATGTAGAACTAAATTCACAGTAATATTATTTGGTGTTATTGCTGGTGTTTAGATTGTCATGATCTGGCCTGTATGCTCTCCCTTAATTAGTAATTCCTCTCACCTGCCCTCTTCCTTCCCTGCCTAAATTATAATTTATTCCTCTCACCTGTTTCCTCTGGTTTATATTCAGTTCAGCCTGAGCATTCAGTGCCAGATCATTACTTGTCTTTCTGTCAGTGTTTCTGTTCAGTTTTATTTGGTTCATGTCCTGGATCCTAGTAGCCAGTGGAAGTAGGGTTTTAGTGTTTGTCTCGTCTCCTTATCGTCCACTGTTCCTCCCCCACTGAGTCCTCAGGGTTTTTGGCTCATTATGGGGGGAGGTTCAATTTTTATCCAGGTAAGCCTGGCTCCAGGGAGGAGACCAGTTTAAAGTCCTGCTTCAAGTTCTGGTTCCTACGTCCTGTCTCGGCTACCCTCTTCCACTGTGCCTGCCTGTCTGCACCTGAGCCTGCCTGCTCCTGTGCGTGACCACCTGGTCATGCTTCTGGTCTCAGTCAGACTCTGAACCCTCCTGGAAGCCTGTGGATGCCTGGAAGTCTGGATCCTGCCACCTGTCTCTGTTCCTGCCTGTTTCTGTTTGTTCCTGTCTGTTCTGGATCCCTCACCAGGATCGGCTTCCAGCATCACCTCTGGGACTGCAGCACTGGGGACACTCGTGGTCTGGACTGTTAAACCAGGTAAGTGACCAACACAGTTAATCTTCTCTCAGTTTATCGTGGTCACTTACCAGTGTTTCTCCCCCAGAGTGTCTGAGATTGGGCAGTGCCCCGCCCCCCGCCTGCAGTGTCCGCGAGCCACAGCTCCGTTTTCTTTTTTTTAATTTAATAAACGTTTTGAACTTTCCTACTGACTGTCTCGCCTTGAATACTGGGTCCATCTGTCCCCGTTTCATGACATAGATAATCATTGTCATTATTACTAGGGCTGCATCTATCATTCGGCTAATCAATTACTCTGCTGTTTCTAAACAAGATTTTTTTACAGAATCTAAACCAGGTGAAACCAAAGCTTTTCCATTTGAGGGGTTCTGGACAGAGCATATTTATAGACAAAAGAAGTTTTAGTTTTTTTTTTATCTTAAATGCAAAATGTTTTTTGTATAATTACTGCTCTAGTGCTTTGCTTTGTCAGCTAAAGGCATTTTTAGAGTCTTTATATTTATTAACATCCTTATTGTACAACATGTAGAAACGACGATCTCAATGAAGTGTTTTCTCAATTTTATTTAGATGATCTGCAAGACTTGACAGTCTGTCTTTCTGCATGTATCCAGGGCAATCTGTTTGTAAATCTAGTGCATGTCAACAAATAGTTTAAATGCAAAATATGTGCAAAATTGATGAAATCACATTGCTGTGTGAATTCCCCCCTAAATCAATGTTCAGGGTTTCTGGAATTTTTTTTTATCTCAACCAAGAATCTGGGCGGATAAAACTTGTCAAACAATACGGATTTATTCTACTGTGTAGCATTGAGGTACGTTGGAAGAGTCTCTGTTAATAACAAATGGGCAACACAACTCAGCACCTCATTTGTTCAGAGCTGTCAGTGGATGGTGGCGTCCAGAAATCGGACCTCTAAACATTTGTTGCACAAATACATGGATGTGAGCGGTGCTTTAAAAAAAACAAAACATTACCATTTAGCATTTCAACAGTTTCTTTGCTTTGAGGATACATTACATTGTGGCTAGTGTGTTGATAAATTTGTGTAGCTGAAATGTGCTCATACTTGCTGTATGGTGATTTAAAATGATCATAATTTTTCCTTTACATGACATCTGAGCGTGGCAAGGTTTGCCTTATGATAAAGTATAAGGAAAGAAATAAAAAGTTTTCCTGCCAGCATCTCAGTTCAGCCGGTTTGAGCCAAATACTGTACAGCCACACAATCATGAGGACAGCGGTCGAAAGCCAGCCAAGAACTTTGAGGCACTGTCACGGCTTCATCATAGTTCCGCTGTCAAGAAACCAAGAACACAGTTTACAATTCAATGCCGATCACGCACATTTCATTTACAGATTGTCCACATTTGCATTCAATTTGAACAAGAAGCATGTTTTTTCCTGCTTGTTTTGAAGAGCGTTGACATAAACAATGCTGTCCTGACACTTGGACTGTCGCTGTGATTCAGAAAACCCAAAACGTTTTATAATGATGCTGGTCTTTGCAGACCTTTTTGGTTGTTTCCCTAGCTTCCAGTGGTTTTCAGCTCAAATTATCAACAACAAAAAAAAATCCTGAAACTGCTGAAAACAGTTGGAAAGAGAACATCACCTTGTCTGGATTATGAAGTTGGCTCAGGCTGCCTGCTGTCTCGGATTCATCCAGCTCTTCTTAACTGCATTGTTAAATATTGGTATCGACAAAAATGTTAAAATCCTGCATTTTAGGAGATTTTAATTCCTGTATTGCGGCCAAAAGTCTCTGTGGAAAGAGCAGACTTTAAGTGGTAACTTAGAGAGATGCCATGGTCAGTCTCACTGTCAGCAAGCAGACTAAAGCATCTTAAATTCTGAATGCAAGTCAAACATACAGGACTTAATGCTTCCCAGATTGTGAGTCTGCCAAAGAGCTTCCCTCACTCTGTAAATCCAGATGAATGTGTTTGTTCATCGGGGCAGTTTTAGATTCATGCTACAGAGGCATGGAAATTAATCAGAGCTGTAGCCCTGTGAGTGAAAATCAGACAGTAAGCACATATACAGTTAGATTTGGATGACAGATTATCCTCTTGCACTGTGTACACTTTTTCTAAACCTTCCACATGAAAAATTACTTCCAATGTTCATTTTGTAACAGCTCAAAAATTTAAACCAACAGCAATTTGTAATGAACTTCATAACCCTCTGGGCATATGGGGATGGTACGCAGCAAACTGGAGCACCTGGTTAAACTGGCAAAGGAGCTTTTGACTTCCTGCTCATTAGATTTGCGAAGATGGAATGTGAGAACATTAGATGGATTGGTATGTTATTTGAAGCAGACAGTGTAGCTTCAGTCTGGGTTTGGGAAGAAAATCAGAAAGATCAAAAGAAAACAACTTGATTTACCTGTTTATCATGATCAAGTCCTCATTTGTGGCCATAAAATATGAGATTTCCTCAGAATACATTGCCAGATTAAAGTGGCTGAAATTAGTTTCCTCTACATCAGGATGGATCTGAATTAAAATGGTTATAACACCAGTTATTAATAAATACAATATTTAAAAGCAAAGCATTCAGTTATCAATAAATGCAATATTTAAAAGTAAAGCATTCAGTTTATGGAGCAGAGCAAATTTTTCTTTAAGTTTCATTTGTGAAACAGGGCTGCATGGACAGACAGATTAATTACAAGTACATGTAAATAAGTAAGTAAGTTCAACTTTATTTATGTAGCTTCTTCAACGGACCAGGGAGGCTCACAAAGCGCATTATAGAAAGTAAACAAAAATACAATAAAAATACAGATGCACCATCTCTGATACAAAGATTAAAAAAGAACTTGAAGAAACCAGTTAAGTTTGCTGTTGACAACATCAAAGTCAAAGGAACCTAAAGGGGGCGGGATATCATGCCAGAGCCTCGGTGCAATGAACTGGAAACTGGACCAGAAACTGGTGCAAGGCACCATGTGAAGATTCTGATTCATGACTTCATTCTTTGATAGGGAATAAAAAACAAACAGCCCATATTACTTGTAATTTCTTCAAAGTTACCCCTCATTTAGCAGAGCTTAGGGTGTTTTTACTGAAGACCAATTAAAGCTGCATACCTAAAATCAGACAATCCTATGAATTAAATAATAAAGCTAAGAGTTACCCAGGCCCTGACCCAGATTACTTATAATTAAAAAGAAAAGCAAAGTGGAGATTCCAAACTGATTAGCAGATAGATTTTAAACAATAGGGAAAGAAAGGATGCACCAGTAGTCACAATTAATGCAAACTTGGAATCATTCATGGAAAGAGACAGCAGTGAATAGCAGTCTTGGTGTCTATTAAGGAAGACAATCAGCTGGCTGAGCAAGGGGTAATTTCTATAGAGGGTAAGACAAAAAAAGTAGCAGTAATAGTTTTGTTAATAACTGTCTATGAACGGACAAGGCTGAACACTGAAACAATTAGCCAAACCTAAGATTAAAGACAGGAAGCAAAGTTATAAGAACCTAGCACAGTGCTAGGATCTTCCTTCTATAGGAAAAAAGGCAAATATTCTCCATGATAATATAAAATTTATGAAAACCTAAAAAGTAATCCAATTTGAATTAATAAACACTTTACTGAGCCCGAAGGGAAATTAAATAAAGTCGATGTGCAGAATTTTGCAAATCATGCAATACTGACTTGCAACAGGAGATAACAGCAAAGGGAGAAAATGTCTCTGACAGTCTCTGCTTCCATCAGCAACAAAGTAATTTATCGGAAAACATAAGTCGCTCCAACACAAGCAAATTCTAAGAAGTTCTTAAATTACACATAAAATGCAAAACAGACATTCTTTATACATTCATTTGAATAGTCATTTTGCTTTATTTTAAGTTCAGTCAAATATAAAATGCAGTAAAGAAGGGTTGATTTGTCCCACTGAGTTTATGGCATCCATGTAGTTGCTACTGTGCATCTACTGGGAGGAGATAACCTGGCCTCTGCAAATTTCTTGTTTCCCCCAAAAGTAATGTAATATAAAACTACAAAGGAACACCATTACTTTAACGATAAACAGGCCCAAAGTAAAAATCAGGTCTTACATTATTACACAGAGTTCAGTAAATATTTGAACTGCTCAGCTCTCTGATGTTTTGTCTCTGTGGTTTTTGTGTTTTGGAAGAGTAACGACAGTTTGATTAATTACCAAATTCTCAGCTGTATTGAATGAAAGGTTAAGAGACGTGAACTCACTGGATTGCGTCCCTCCTGCTTGCTGTGTGTGTGTGTGTGTGTGTGTGTGTGTGTGTGTGTGTGTGTGTGTGTGTGTGTGTGTGTGTGGGTGTGTGTGGGTGTGTGTGGATGTCCGGACTGGGAATCAGATATCCTGCTGTAACCTCTCCCCTAAAATAATTGTAAAGTAGTCCTCGATTCTGAATCCAAAAGCAATTTGAGCCAATTAGTCTGAAGGAGATGTGATGGCCTCACAGATGAATACCAAGTGGTTTGAAGTGTTTCAAGAAAAACCAAAAAAAAAAAATTTGGTTGAACACATGGCTCATTTTACAAATTACACGAGAGCTTCAAGCTGTGAATGTGGAAAACTCGTTACATCTTATGACTTCTCTTTGATTAAGATTTTTAGGATTTGTGTTTTTAGCATTTCACCTTAGAATTCATCATCTATTTGTGTTTTTTTTTTTTTTACAACACACTGTTAGATTTGCATCTAATAGTTCGTGTGGTTTGTAACTCTCAGTCATCATTTGAATTTGTTTCCAACAAAATCCAGCAATTGTCTTCCTCAAGGTGCTCCTATGCTTGGTATATCAGGGTAGGCATTGGACTGTAATCCTTAAGTGAAACAAAAATGTAGATTATTAAATACTGTATGGAGGACTGTAAGCAGTATGCACCACTATAGTTGACAAACACAATAACTAAAAAAATAAAAATAAAAAAAATAAAACAAATATGACACTTACCTGATTATACATATTTATATTTCCCTGATATAGAATGTCCACGAATTCTTAATCTGCTGGTCCTAATTGGTCTGTGGTAAGACTCTAAAACATGTAAAGAGGCTATTTGATTTCACAACAGTGCTGTGCAGTGTTGCCAGTTGTTTTCAGGCGTGATAAACCTGGAAATCCCAGGTCTGGCTTTACTAGTGCTAAAAGTTGCACAGTGTTGCTCTAATGTACATGAAATGCATATATTTTGTTATCAGGGTTGGAGGTCTCAAGACCAGTCTCAACCTGCTTATTCTATTCCTTGTGCTCAGTCTCATAATGTTATGCATTATAATACTACTACTACTACTACTAATAATAATAATAATTTAATTATCTGAAACATAACTGTCATGGTTTTGGTTCTGTTTAAGTTTTATCTCTGAGTTTTCATTGGTCTTATTTCCATTTTTTTGTTTGAGTTATTTTTTTATTGTATTATTATTGAGTTATTAGATATTTCTTGCTTGCCCTCTTGTGTCAGTCTCCTTTTCCCTAGTTCCCTCCTTGCCTCTGTTCACACCTGCTCCCAATCTGCTAATTACCTGGTCTTTGTTTCTCTCTACCATATATTCTCCTCCTGTTCAGTCACTCTTTGCTGGTTTATAGTAATTTATTTGCCCCCTTCTTGTTGTGAGTATTCCAGGTTTTCAGCATTTTTTGATTGTGTGGATTTATGTTTCTGGATTTTTGCTTCTGTTGAACCCTTTTGGACAATAAATCTGCAAGTAACATCCTTCAGCTTCAGTCTGCATTTGGGTCCTCCTTTAAACCTCCACCCCTACTTGACAGTAACTCCATTTGATTTTCATAGCATGTAGTGTCTATGGTTGTGAGGGCAGGTAAAATATATCAGTTTCCTCAAATGCTCTTTTTTTTTATACTTTTGTGTATGTTGACTATAGTGAAAGTCTAATCTGACATAAGTGTTGGGATCTGGAGATCTGCCACCTGTCTCCAGCAGAGAGCGCTGTGGGTCTCCTGGGCTGGAGCCTCCAGCAAACCTGAGGATCATCAGCCCATCAGGAGACCTCCTACATAAGCAGCAGCCAGACCTGTCTTCGGCGCCGGAGTGTTGATCAGTTTTGGTTAGCGGAACCTGAGCCTCTGTTCACTTGAGAATCTCTGTCTACTCTAGAGAGTAACTAGATTCTAACCAACCTCTGTCTTCTCTGCTCACAGGAAAGCCTGACTGGAGTCTGTAGCTCTGGTGGAGCTTTGCTTGGAAACCTGCCTGCCTGCCCTAGGAAGGCAAACCTGAAGACAATCAGTCTGGATTCCTCAGCCAGCTCTCAAGGGAGAGCTAGGACATCTACTCAAGGTCTGAACCTCACTAGCCTGAAGCTAGACGCTGCTGCTGCTGAGCTCTCTGCTGAACCCACTGTCTCTGGACCCAATTGGTTCCCCCTCTCCAGTGATCTGTCTGAACCTTATCAAGGTACAAATCGGAATCAATCATCTAACAAATCATCACCGCTGCCTGGCTAACCAAACTATCCATGTCTGCAGATTCTCAGTGTTTCCAGTCCCGGACCTGTACCTGAACCGGCTCTTTACTATTCTGTGTGCTTATTCAATAAACTGTTAAACTTTTACCCCGTTTCCTGTGGTGTTCTGCATGTGGGTTTAAACACTAGAGACCCATCATGACAATAAGCACCTGTTTGGTGATTGCTCCTAATGACTGCCAGAGCTACAGGCCGCTGTGTCAGAACATGGCTACTAAGACTCCGTGTCTCCAGCCTGCCCCGGAATCTACAGTGGGTGATGGTTGGAAATGGACACTTCACTCACGCTCCGCGTGTTTCACAAATTGTGTGAAAAACATGTGACTACTATAGCCACTAGGTGGCAGTCTGAGTCCATTTCGGCGTCCCATGAGTCAGGATTAGATAGGTGAATGAGCAGACTGGGAGGGGTATGAGGTGTTGCGGGCTGAGCAGATTATTGTTCCCCAGGTTTAGCGTGAGGGTAGGGTGAATGGTCTGCAATTCAAAAGGTTAAGGGTTCGGTCCCAGCTGTAGTCAAGTTATTATTGTTGCCTTAAATGTTTTTCTTTTTTTTTTTAATCACTTGATGGCCTATGATATCAGAAATTGTACAATAACTTATTTAACTTATTTATATATATTACGGATACTAGCCTATTATGCTGTTTGACTTTATGGCATCTTTCTTTTATTTAGATCAGCTGATGTGCGCTCAACCTTTCCAAGGAATTACATTAGACCATAGGGATTATCATTCTACAGCCTCAATATCTTACTCTGATAATAATAGGCGTATTGTTATACTATGTTGTTTTTATTATCATCTAGCTGGTAAAATTTTCAGTTTGATCTGGAAAAGAACGCTATGATGCCTTACAACAAGCATGAAAGGCCCAACCCCCCAGGCTTTTTGGGCACATTATGCAAGAATGCTGCTTGCTGCCGCGATGAATAGTGGCGTTTCTAAACTTTTGTCAGGGATGGCTGTGACCCACCCAAAAGTCAGTGAGCTAATCCGGAGTATTCCCATTTTAAATACAGTGAACCCTCGTTTATCGCGGAGGTTACGTTCCAAAAAGAACCCGCGATAGGTGAAATACGTGAAGTAGAAACCTTTTTTTTTGTTTAGAGTTATCATAAAATGAAATACTCCATACAACATTGAAATCAGGGAATAAAAACTTTATTCCCATCGGTTACCATTTGCATGTTTCCAAGAAATACAAGGCCTTGTCCATATAAGACTCAAACTCACTGCGGATCCAGACATTTGAATTGAGAAAGCTTCCTGGAGAGGTGAAAACCAAGTCCAGTGGATATTTTTTGAATTTTTACGGAAAAACTTTATACAGGCCCAAGCATTTGTTTAACAAATAAAAGTACGGTATAAACGTTAACTACTGTACTGTACTGTAAAATAATATAGTTATAAATACTTTTAATCATCAATACGAAATGAAGGGTTAATATTGCGGGGATCAGCACTGCCCCGCCGTGACGGATTGGATTTTTCTTCCAAAGCCTGCGGTGCAGAGAAGAACATAGTTATGTGATCAACGCGCAAGTCAGTGAGCTAATCCGGTTTATTCCCATTTTAAATCATGTACTATTTAACCACTTATGACCAGAACGTAATCTGGATATAATGGGTTCCTCTTTTGTATGTCATCCTGTTCTAAACATCACCAATTAATTAAGCAAACCACTTAATGCAGGAATGTCGCTACTACTGTAAATAGCGGTGCTTGAACTCTATTGTCAGAGAACAAGAGAGTAAATGTCTACACATCGGTTTTTCCAAGACAACAATGAGGTCATAGCCTTGAATGGAGCAGCGACTGGCATGTAATATTCCCAGAACCAAGAGATACATGTCATTTGCTATCAGTAATATATTGATTTGAAATGCAAATAAAAAACATTTTCTATGAGATATTTTCCTGACTTTATGTTTCACTATTATATTATGGGCTACTATATAAATCTTTTTAAGCAAACCTGTAAAAATGTAATGATGTCAGAATATTGGACCCAGAATTCGAGGCGAGACAGGCAGTGGGAAAGTTCAAAACGTTTATTAAACACCAACAGGTGCGCGGGGCTGCTTGTCTGCTGCAGGGCTGATCTCTGCAGGGATAGGAGAATACAGGTCAGAGACTGGATGTGGAGCTGAATGCGACTTGGAGCAAAGTCACTGACTTGATTCAAAGTTCAGTTCATTCGCGGAGAACTCAGCAGAATCCAGAAGGGAGATTTGACTGCAGTTGCGGCGGCCACGCCCCCAGAGTTCCAAGAGAGCAACAGCAGAAGTCAGTGATGGAGTACATCACTGACCGGTCTCCCTGTCTGAGAGTCAAAAGTCCCCTTGAGGCTTCCCTACTCGGAAGAACTGGGCAAAAAACTCTGATTACTTCCAAAGAAAAATTATTATAAGAGCTGCAGAGTTCAGGATTATTCAACCACTCTGACGTTCCCCATAATTTGGCCTTTCCCGCTAACAGAGAGATTACATAGGCCACCTTGGCTCGATCAGAAGGAAACGCAGAGGGCTGTAATTCAAAATGAATTTCGCACTGAGTCAGGAAGGCTCTGCATTGATCAGGATCCCCTTTAAACACTTCAGGAGGGGACAGAGGCGGTTCAAGAGAAGCTGGACTATCAGTAGCAGACGTGGGCGCGGCAGCTGTCACGGGCGGGGCATAATCAAGGATCTCCTGCAAGCCTGATTCTAGCCGGGAAATACTTTGATCCACATCATTTCACCACTGCCCGTCTGCCGATGGGTCCATGTTTTGGCCAGGTTATTCTGTAATGATCTCAGAATATTGGACCCAGAATTCAAGGCGAGACAGACAGTGGGAAAGTTCAAAGCGTTTATTAATCAAAACAGGTGCGTGGGACTTCTAGAGAGCGAGCAGCAGACGCCGCTGATCCACAGGACAGAAAACTGGTCATAATCAGGGAAGCAGAGAGATTAAAGAAAGTTAGGAAACGTCTCACCAAAACACACAAATAACCTGGCGCTGATGGGAGGCAAACACACAACTTAGAACCGCAGAACCAATTAGACAGGGAGCAAGGAGCAAAGGAAAATACCAAACCATCAGCGCCAAGATCATGACAAAAAACCCCATTTCCATTTCTTTCGTTTTTAAAATTAAATAAAAAAATTAAATGGCCAAAATCCAAACGTGTCTGCTAGTTTAAAGTCCATCTTATTTATTTGAATATTTAACGAAAACATTGCAGATGCCACACACGCACACAAAATGACAGAAAGAAAGATCCGAGCATTTTAGTTTCTATATATGTAGCACCCAACCCAAGTAGTTAGGCATTAACTCTGTAATAATGTTATGGTACTACTATAGGTGGGGCCCTGGGTACGTTACTTACAACTAATATTGTTAAACAGTAGAAATAATAGGAAATAGTCTTTTAACTGTATGTAGTAATTTAGAGTTCTTTTATATTGACGGTGCCTCCACTTAGCAGGATTTATATATGCAACTCTGTATTTAAACCCACTAAGAATAATGAATTTATCTTTTAACGCCTTTTATCTTTCCATCTTTTATCCTTGAATGCAACCAATACTTTTAAATCTTGGTAAATAATTATGACACAAAACAAATAGATTTAAATATATAGGCAAATTTTAGTAAAAACTTAAATTATGATTTGGGAAAAAAATAAAAATAAAAGAGAAAATATTGAAAAGAAAATGTCCAAGTTTTTTTTTTAAGTGTCCCAGTACACTTACACTACTTCAAATGTCTTCACAGACTCAAAATAACAATAATTCAGAAAATTATATTCTATAAATTTCTTCCCCTTAACCAGTCAAGATACGTAACCTATCTGAGCTCAGATTTAATAAACTGTTGCAGGCCTGGTTGTTGCTTGGGTTCGTTGGGACCAGAAAACAGAAAAAGGCCGCTTCACTTGTTGAACAAGCAGAAAATAAAATGCACGTGCTTACTCACGAAATCCTTTTGGAATAGGTACGAGATCTGATGGAGGTCAAGCCATGTCCATGCCAATCTGAAACTCTTCAAATTGGTTGGAGTTAGCTTCACACTCGAGAGTTGGAAGTACACCTCGAAGAAACTGCGACAGGTCTATCCACAGCAGAAGAGTCCAGAGAATTCCTCCCAGTCCATCATCAAAGGGTAAAACAGTCCAAAAACAGGAACGTAGACTCTGCATCCACGGCTATGTTTTTATGATTCTCCCCTTAACTCTGATGAACAGCCTCCTCCAGCAAACCCTGTAACCAAGTGCTATAACCTAGATCCCGCCCTCAATACATCTGATTGGATATTCAGTTTACATCATCCAATGTGATAAGAGAAATTACAAGATTGACAACTTAACAAGTCAGGTTGTAAACAAGATTCAAGGCAAACGAACTTAAGGCAACATTAACATTAGTATTCAACAAATAAATTGACAAAAAAACAAAAAACCTGTTGTTTGGATTTAAACTATTTATGAAAACTTTTTAAGAATTGATTAACTTTTATTTATTGTTATTTTAAACAGATTTTAAATGCATTTTAACTTGATTTTTAATATATTTAACCTAGTAGTCTGAAATAGATTTTTTTTTTTTTTAGACCAGGCTACATATATATATATAATACCTTTCAAAAACTGTGAGTGTTTTCAAAAACTAGTGATTTTTTGAAAGAAAATAAAAGAATAAAAACAGTTAAGCATTTTAAAAACATCTTTACAAAAAAGGAACATAACAGCATTTTTAAAATAAATTATTTATTATGAGAACATATCATTTCACCATTTATTGGGGGGTAATTAACTGAATGCTTATTTATTTAGTGAACATGTATATATTTATGTATTTATTTAGATTGGATTAGATGTGATTAGATGAGCTTTATTGATCTCACAGCGGAGAAATTCACTTGTCACATATTGGCATAGAAGTTACTGAAGGTGCAAACATGGAGGAAAAAGGTGCATTAAGAATAAGCAATATATATACCGTATATCCAGGTATATACAGTATATCAAGATAAATAGGATTAAGGTGCATGTGTACATGTATCACACACACTGAAAAACAAAACAAAAATAGGAAATAAAAAAAATAAGAAATAAAGATATGTACAATCCGGATGGCTTATATACATGTGGAGAAATATTGCACATTCAACATATTGCACAGCATATTGTTCACAGTCAATAAATACAAAACTATAATGTAGCTGCACAGTGGTTTTTACAGGAGTTATTGTTGATATAGTGCATTATTATAGAGTCTGGTGGCAGCAGGAACGAATGACCTGCGGTAGCGCTCCTTCTTACAGACAGGGTGTCTACTGTAAGTCTCTGACTAAAGGAGCTGCTCAGCTCCTCTTTTTATACATGGGAGGCTCATGCGTGAATGTCCAACGAATAACTCCAATTGTTGTTTCAAAAATAGAAAACCCATTACTTAGTTTTGCCCTGGATGTTGTAGCGTTTGTGGACGCTACATCGCTACTTGATAAAAACAATAACGTCACTACTGGAAAGTTACTTGATAAATAATGCAGCGGTGCTACTGCCCATCACTGGAAACTATGTAACGATAATGATAATAATAAATAATAACAACACACAAAAACAGTATAACAATACGCCTGTTATTATCAGAGTAAGATGTTGAGGCTGTAGAATGATAATCCCTATGGTCTAATGTAATAAAAAAGCGATAAAAAATAAAAATAAAAAAAAAACATTTAACACAACTGGGCCGCAGTTGGGATCGAACCTGCAATCTGTTGAACCACAGACCACTGAGCATAACCTCTACGCTATCAGCTCGCAATATGTGACACCCCTCGCAGTCTGCTTCTTGCCCAGACTGGGAGGGGTGTCACGTATTGCACGGCAAGAAAGTAACACACAAAAACAGTATAACAATACGCCTGTTATCATAAGAGTAAGATGTTGAGGCAGTAGAATGATAATCCCTATGATCTAATGTAATAAAAAACGGTGTGGTAGCGACAGGTGGCTGCATTTTTTTTTATTACAGACCAAGCACAGAAACTCTGATGGATTGTTATGAACACAGTTAAAGATTAGCTTGACTTTTGATCCTCAAAGCTGTCAACGGCACTTATATTTTACAAAACTAAAGAAAATATATTTTCTTACATACCCTTTTGAATAACTTTGGCTTATCTTAATGAGGAATCAACTTTGGGTATGATTTTAATTTCAAAATCACCAGCCGCAGCACTGTCTCTGTCGCCTTTCTCTGGTTGCGCCTCAGTCCGTATCCCCGGCTCCAACTTAATTAATTTTATTTTTCATTAAATAATAGAGATGCAGATAAATAGAAATAAACAGATCTCAGATAAGATCGGAGGTGTATCTATAACTACGCAACCATTTCATCATTAACTTTATTTTAATCAAAAACAAAATAAAATAGCACAATATCACACGAAGATCCCCAATAAACCTGCTTTTCAGTTGACTGCAGGCCCACAAACATCACCCTCAGCACGGCAGAGGTCCCAAGCGCCACCTGGTGGTGTTCCGGGTACATTGCAGTTCTTTTTGAAATAAAAAAACTGGCCTCAGGAAATACATCGTGATTCACACAGGAATCACACAGGAATCACGCAGGAAACCGTCCATTTCCAACCAGTGCCCACTGTAGGAGAAGCTGTCCTGGTGGTGGGAGTTAAACACGTCCCTGAATGAGGGGTCCACCAGACATTCCCAGCAGACTCTCACTACTCGCTTGGGTCGGCCGAGTATGTATGGCTTCCTCCTCCTCCAGTGTATTCAGCTCACCACCAGGTGGTTATCGGTGCACAACTCTGCCCTTCTATCCACCGAAGGTCAGAAGATGCAACTACAAATTAAATTGTTAACCGTTTAGGCTGTCCTGGTGCCAAGTGCATTCGTGGACATCCTTATGCTTGTATATGGTGTTGATTATGGACAGTTCCTGACTTGCATAGGAATTCAATAATGAAACACTGTTCGGATTCAGAGATGGGGGGGGCTTTCCTTCTGATCACACATACCCCAGTTATCTGTGAGGTTTCCCACATGGGTGTTGAAGTCCCCCAGCAGACTGATGGAATCCCAAGCAGGCCTGGTACTACGTACTGCCCTTTGGCCCATAGGCCAAAACATCAGTCAGAGAGATCCCCTATACCCGAAGGCGAAGGGTTTGGACCCTTTCATTCACCGAGGTAAACTTTAACCTGAAATGGCTGAGCTGGGGACAGACAAGCAGATCCACCCTCTCTGCAACTGTCACTTGTGGTTCCCCCTGCATGTAGTGAGCCCACTGGGGATGGCCTCACATAGCTCCTTCGGGTTGGACCCAGCCTGGTCCCATTGAGAACAACCTTACCACCAGGGAGCTCGTCGACAAACCCAAACTCCAGGTCTGGCTCCACCATAGTAGGTTACATCACATGCCTATATCCTTTTTGTCATTGTGGGGGTTTCTGAACCCCTCTTTTTCTGAATTGTCACCTAGAGCTTGTTTGCCTTGGGAGACTCCCCAGAGGCATTTAAGCCCCTGATAACATAGCCTCTGGGATCATCCAGGCACTTAAACACCATAACCCTGTTAAGTTGGCAGTTCAAGTGTAAAGTGGATCTGGTAAACTTTAAAATAAGAGATGATGCATAGACTTATCCTACACACTTTAAAGCAACTTCTTGAGACAAGTGATGGTGCAGACCGATTTAATGTGCAAGGTTGGCTTTATTTAAGGCCTGTGGTTTTATTTGTTTGTTTTTTTTATTATCATTATTTCAGGTCTTCACAAGAAATGAAAAAAAAAAGCATCCGCTGCAACTTCATCCTCGGTTCATACTTTTGTTTCCTCAAACCCCACTTTATTTTCTGTTGTCACACCACCTACCCACATTGTCAACATCCTGGGACTGACTTGGAAGGAGGTCTTCATGCAGGCTGTTAAACCCATCAATCAGGGGCTATGGACTAAAAGAAGGTTGAAGATCTCTGTTTTAGAGGTTTTCTGGGTATGCACAGCAGAAAGACAAACTTAAAGGAGAGACTTCTCCCTCTGACCAGAAAGCTTCTGGGAGATCCCCAAAATGGTCAATAGAGTCTTGTCTATTGAGTCTCTTCTTGTCCTGACAGATTCATTGGGATTGTTTTGTGTCTTATTTTACCATACAGGGTTTTTTTGCAATTGTCTTCAAATGTTGACATAAAAAAAAAAATGCCACACTAAGATTGTCCCTAGGAGTTAAATCAACCCTGCCTGCCAGGGTTAGCCGAGCTCCACATTTTTTCAAGTTGCTTTCATAATTATTTGACCACTTTTAATGGGCAAGCTAGCAGGGATAAAAAATACCCCCATTTAAAGAATTGCCAAAGCACACAGCAGATAAGCAAAACAAAATGACCTATAGTGGACACTGTTTATCATTGAGTCTAATACTTGATCAGCTGAGTCAGCACTTTAAGTGGACAAAAATAAGTGCTGGTGCTCCCCTTAATGCCTTACAAATATGTGACAGAAACAAGGGCAGTATTTTTATACAGATGTATCTGTAGATCATGAGTTTTATTGCACTTAAATTAAAGAGAGCGAAATAACTAAGCCATATCTAAATCAAATCTATATTAAATGATTCAAAATGCCATAAAGCAGCTTTGTTAACTTCAAGCCTTATGGGGTTTACATTGAAATGAAAAATATAGAATAAACATATAAAATAAGAGATCTTTAACCCTTTAAAACCAGGAGCATGAAAAACATGACAGAATGTATTTTTATTAAACTAGAGTTTTTATTGAACTTTCTGATATATGTGCATCAATTTTGATACATTAGGTATTGCTGTATAATCCTTTATATTTTATATGTTTTCTACTCACTACATGTGTCTGATGGCGTAAGTCAGGGTTTTCAAGAGCAAAAATATCACACTGATGATGCAGACGTCTCAAAAACTCATGCATCAATTATGATACATGGTTAAAAACATTAAAGGTTAAAAACATTAAGAAGGGATTACTGACCTATGATTTCAAAAAGCTAGAAAATAATATAGCCACTTCAGCTGTATTAATTTACCCAGGGCCGGCACTAAACCTAATAACATAATCAAGTTTAAAATTGGTAAAGCAGGACTCTGGACAGGTCGCCATTCCATCACAGCAGAGTCATTCACTATAACATCCACAGAGGAGGTTATGTTTTCATCGCCATCGGTTTATCTGTCAGTTTGTCTGTTTTCAAAATAACTAAAAAAAGGTCATTTTTGTCACTCTTCGCCATCTGGATCCAGGAATTTTTTAAAACATTCTGTGAATACAGGTATTAACTTAAGGAGGAAGTCAAAATATGTTTGGAGAAATGAGCTACTTGGTGGAGGTCTGTGCCCTTCAAGTGCTTTTCTAGTTCTTTATGAAATATTTGTTGCTTTCTGGTATTTTTCAAACCCAGAAGAAAGGAACTCGCTATTGCCTTTATATTGTAGGGCTTTATTTGTAGGTTTATGATAGCTTTTTGTAAATACGTAGTTTGGATTCATAACTCAGTACACAAGCTGGGGGTAAAAACATAGAAGAGAGTAATTCAGTTCTTTTATCACAATAGATAAGGGCAATCTCCTTATAAATACGGCATAGATCTCATTTATTTGCTAATTGCTTGTTACGTCCTTCTATCATTTGAGAACAACACATACAGTAAATGTAGTTAAAAAATGTTTCTGCTTGTACAGAAGCTCAGCTCAGACCAAGAGGGAGTGTTTGACCATATTCCTGTTGAGAGCAATGGCCCCAGTACAAGTAAAGCCAGTTCTTTTATCATTATAATGATACCTGACACAGCCATACCTCCTCTTTCAGTCACACTCAGAATCCCAGACTTTATGGCCACAGACCTGCCTGACCATGTTCTTTATGTGTTATTTTTATTGTGGTTTAGTTGCTTCTTTGTGAAACCCAAATGTAGGATTCTAAGACACCTTCATAATTTCAAAGGACCAATTAACACATTTAAACCATTTGAGAGTTTTATGCTAACCTTGGAATCTTTCAAAATGTCACTCAGTATTTCCCATCTACATGTGATTTCCAGTAGTGAAGTAATGGTGTATTTGGTTTAGCTCAGATTTCTGCATAGCAAATGTTTTTTCTGTAGCTGAAATTAAACCAAGGTGAATTTTGTAATAATTAGGAGGTGATAGAAGCAGTTTCTTTACACAGACCTAATACCCTATGGTACTAAACTGTTGTTTTGATCTTCTTGGATGCAATATTTCTACATTGATAATGTAGTTTTTGTCATTTGTACCAACTGGGGGGTAAATGTTGCAGTGTTAAAGTAACACTTTAAGAGTACATTTGGTCCTACTCTGACCTAGTGTGGGACCAAATGTACTCTTAAAGTGTTACTTTAACACTGAAACATGCTTTGATTAAAGATTACAATTATATATATTCAATAGAACATTCATGCTCCACCTTAGCAAGGAAAAAACAATTACATGGAAGAGTATCTGTGTGCACAGATAGAGCTGAAGCTATGCAGGGGGCAAGAAAGGGTTTGAATTGGGGCTGAAATAACTAATCGGATTAATTAGGAGTAATCGGTTATTGCAAAAATCGTCAACCAGTTTAATAATCGATTAATCGTTAAACTCAGCTGACAGACAGCTGGAAATAGACACCAGCACCCCTCTTGACCCCAGCTGGGATAAAGGGATGGATGGAGTATAGAGACTGTAAAACATGCCTGTAGCTGACAGAGCAACCCATTTAGAGCAGGAATTATACCAAAATTGTTAAAAAAAAAAAAAAAATTGCATTTCATAAAAAAAGAAAAATCTTTTCGTCTATGGAGCTAGATAGGTCTGTTTTCACAAATACACATATGTGATTCACACATGCACAGGACAAGACCCACACTTGCACAGAACGATTCACAGAAGCACAAAAAAATCCACACACACACCATACAAGATCCACACACGCACAGAAAGATTCACACAAGCACACAAGATCCTCACAATCAGAGAGTAAGATTCACCAAAGTTTTTCTTGTCCATAAACAATTATAAATTAAATTAAAAAGTACCAGTGGTCTTTAAACTTCATTGTATTTGTGTGTGGATTTCTAAGAGTTACCTGACATCCCCCTATACACAAATGCATTTTTTTAGCAGGGATGGTTTGCCACCAATCACAAAGCTCCCTTGTATAAGTCAATCACTAGAAAGTAATATAAGTGGGTTGGATTCCATGTCCTCCAAATTTGCCCCCCTCGGCTCCAGACCACCTGCGCAAAGCAAAAGCTACATCCTCCGCTGCTCCTCCCTTTTGCTCTGCTCTGGTTTCCTCGGAGCTTGAGGAGATTATACGCTATATTATTATTCAATTCATAGGAGAAAAACATGCAGTAATGAACGCTTAATTAAATATGTCATATTAAATATTGAAATCTCACCATCAGCATCAATCACACATAGGTTTTCCCAAACATTTTCTTTTCGTTTTGGTTTTTTGTAATAGGAATAATCATACAAAATTGAGTTGTTCTCTACCTCCAAACTCAGAATCCCTTAATTTATGCCTGCAATAAAAAGTTTCCTTGTAGTTGTGAGAGGCGCTCTTGGAGGGACTGGAATTGATTAAATTTTTGAGCCCATCCATCCATCCATCCATCCATCCATCCATCCATCCATCCATCCATCCATCCAGAGTCGGGTCACGGGGGTAGCAGCTTCAGTAGGGAGGCCCAGACGTCCCTCTTCCCAGCCACTTGAGCTAGCTCCTCCAGGGGAATCCCAAGGTGCTCCAAGGCCAGCCGAGAAACATAGTCCCTCCAGCGTGTCCTGGGTCTCCCCCTGGGCCTCTTCCCTGTGGGACGTGCCTGGAACACCTCATCAGGGAGGCGTCCAGGAGGCATCCTAATCAGATGCCCCAGCCACCTCAACTGGCTCCTCTCGATGTGGAGGAGCAGCGGCTCTACTCTGAGTCCTCCCCGGATGACTGAGCTCCTCACCCTATCTAAGGAAGAGCCCAGACACACTACGGAGAAAATTAATTTCAGCCGCTTGTATCCAGGATCTCGTTCTTTCGGTCATGACCCAAAGCTCAAAGAACGTAGATCGACCGGTAAATAAATCTTATAATAAACTTTGAGCCTCTTGGTATAAAGTAGATATTTTCATGGAGATGAGAAATTTGATTCCTGGTATGTTGAAGTACCAATAATTTGCATCCAATAATTTAAATTAACGGTCTTAGTTTTTGTTAAAATATAAGATTTATGCTCTAATTCTTAGTTACCATATTTTAATTGGACAAACCTTCTTCTCGTCATTCTTTTTCCTGTTTGGTGCGAGTGGAGCTAAAAATAGCTCAGCTCCTTATTTTAATGGGGAGGGACAGAGAATACTTGTGAATGGGGACATTGAAAGGAGTAGGAGCTCTCATTGATTAAAATGAGTTTGCAAGTGCTCCTCACAATGTACAGTAAGTGAGCGGGGCAGAGCGGAGCGAATACGTAGGATGTGGTGTCTGGGGGTCATGGTCAGGTGAAGCTTTAATTTCACTTGGTTTAATCTCGTATAAAATATTTTGGAGCCTTTAGCTATCCGATTATTAATCGATTAATTGAAAAAAATAATCGACAGATTACTCGATTTGGAAACTAATCGTTAGTTGCAGCCCTGGTTTGAGGGCCTGTATTTTGGAGGTAGACCCCCAACTGAAATCTCTGCACTGCATGATCCACAGAGAAGCACTGATTGGCAGGTGTTTCTAACCAGAGCTTTGTGATGGTCTTCAAACATCAGTTCATTTTTATTAAATCCTGGCCAATGCAAAGCAGACCTTTTGCCACATTCTGTCATGAAATTGGAAGAGACCAAGAAGCACTCTTTTTTTAAACAGAGGTCAGGTGGCTTTCTCATTGCAAAGTTTTAACTAGGCTCTTTGAACTGCATGAGGAGGTTTGCATATTATTATCAGACTGTAGTTCTGCCCTTGCCGACTTATCCCAAGTGGGTTGTGGGCCTTGCAGATTTAGCCAGAATTCTGACAAATTACACATCTTAAACCTATCCATATAAGGCTCAAACATAAATGTCCTTATTCCCTCTAATAAGGTCACACAATTTGATTTGATTTCCATTTGCATACACACATGTGTGCCAAAATACCTTTTCTGCACTGACAGAAATGAAAAACAAATGCAGATTGCAACTCCTCAGATTGGAGAGTGATCTCAGTTTGGCCATGTCTAACATAAAGCCAAGCGGCTGCTCTGTTTAAAAAAGCAGGCCCAGCAATCACATTAGAAAATATCTCTGCTTTTGACCAGGAAGCTTTTATTCTTTTATTTTTAAGCTTTCAGAAACATAGATGTTCAAAACTAAAAATTGGTTGTTTTCCATTCTGTTTTATTAAAGTTCAGCACACACTGACATTGTTTTATTATAAAAAAGTAAAAGTTATTTATATATATAACTGCAAAATGATGGGATACCAGTGTCTGTGTGGAAAGTTGGCCTCATGATGCTGCTTCATGTTTTCCAAAAAATCCCCAGAATGTTTCAAGATGAAATAATAAAGAAACTAATAGCTGAAGTGAGTTCATAAGTGATTTAAAAATATATATATATATATATATATATATATTCATTGGGGCATGAGGGTTGGGCGCTTGTAGACAGCAGTGAATGTTAAATTTGGGGTTCGTGACACAAAAGGGTTGATAGCCACTGCTATAGTGCACAGCTCAGAGCCTAGTTGTAATTAACTGATGTAGATTAGCTCAATGAAATGATTAAATGAAGGAGGGCATGTCTCAAAATGTTTAATTGTAGTGTGCATGACCTTAGATTTTAAGGGCATTTATTTGAAATGATTCTTTAAAGTCATAGGGAAACTGCTGTTCCAACCGCTGCATTTCAAAATTCTGGATAAAGTGAATGTGATTGGTTGTTTATCAAGAGCGCGGGATTGTTGTGGCGGGATGTTCGCAAGCAAGTTTGGTTATAGCCGGTGTCTCGAAAGCATCTTGCTAACCAGTTAGCAACTTAGTGCTAGCAGGTTCCCAATGGGAAATGACATTGGGACCAAGTATCACTAAATTGGTGACTTAGAAACGACACTGTCAAGGAAAGCTATGGACAGAGGAAACATGCAAGTGGAGGAGAGTTTTGTGTCAGAGGTCGTGGATGAGTCTCCTCCATCATACATTTTTTATTTAGAGGAGAAAAGTGGGACGAAGTTGTTGTGGAAGAGGATGCCAGGGCGGCAGAAGCTTGGTTTGGTGTAGAAGGCTTTACTAACGCCGTTACCTTGTTTTAGTAACGAGTGATCTAACTAATTACTTTGACTGTAACTATAACGCAGTTACCATTGCAGACACCCCGTTACTGCACGTTACTCAGGTCGCACAATTAACCTTTTTTCATGATACGACTCGTGCATGCCTTGTCATAAGAGAGGGGAGGATGAGATTGGCAGATGTATAGTGAGATTCCGTCTGTCAGTTGGGTAGGTGGGTGTTTCCGCTGGCGAGTGTTAACGTACAGCACACACAGAGAGATGGAGAGTGAGGATGACTCCAGCAGCAAAACAGCGTTTTCCACATGGAAATACCGGTGTTACGTCGAGCTGCGTTTCCCCATCACATACGGTTTCCCTTGCATCTCCGCACAGCGTAGGCGGCACGATTCACCGCGCAAGCGACAAGAAACGCGCGTGTTCACTAAAGGAGAACTATGGAGAGCGTGAACGATCAAATGATAGCCTATACGGAGAAAGGGAGATGGATGGATGGATGGATGGATGGATGGATGGATGGATGGATGGATGGATGGATGGATGGATGGATGGATGGATACTCTGCCTTTTTCAACCTACTGTATTTTTTATTTTAAACATTATTTGATGGCCTTTGTGGCAGGGATGGAGATCCATATTTTATGTCACACACAGAGTATACATCTAGATAGATAGATGGATAGATAGATGTTGCAGTATCTATAACAACCCAAACACACAGGATTTCAGAATTAGACATCCCCAGTTATTAATTTCACCAGATCTGAATGCCCTGTTAAAAAACTTCACATCGCGTTCCCCCCTGATGTCATTTACGTTGAGTTGCAATAAATGCAAAACTCTCTGCAGGTTCTTGTCTTTGTCGTCCGCTCTATTCAGCTGGCTTTAGAAACACACGGCGAGAAGGTGGGGGCTGGGTGGTGAGGTTTACGGGGGCGAGAAACGCAAAAGTAACGCAATAGTTACTTTTACTAGTAACTAGTTACTTTTATTGTGGAGTAACTCAGTTAGTAACTCAGTTACTTTTTGGGAGAAGTAACTAGTAACTATAACTAATTACTTTTTCAAAGTAACGTGCCCAACACTGGACGTAACCCAGTGGTAAAGTAAACGATTCTTATTTTTTTATTTCAACTGTTGCATATATTAGCTGTGACATATGAATCAAGATCCTATGACCGTTGATATATGATTGGCCGAATTTAGGTGTACAGGCTGACATAACTAACTGGCCTGCATAAGATAATAGAAAAATAACACAGATTTTAAGACAGGATTTTTTCTTTTTTATAGAAATTTTCTACATTTTGGGACAATATAGTCTGCTAAAGAATACATTTATATGCATGTATAAGCCAGAATGATTTGACATTTAAATATGACTTCCCTACGACTTTAAGATGTCAAATATCATCCCAGAGTATGGATTTGATGTATATTGGGGAAAAAGTTATATATGGCTTTACCTTTTTAGTCACTGAAAAAAAGATTTTCTATGATTTAATTTGAAAAATGACAAAAATGTGACAAAAATGCCAGTAATATTTTATTAAAAAATTGACAGTAAAGTTCCAGCCTCAGAAACGTTTTCATAAAAAAGACTAAAAGTTATGTACGTCTTAAGTGAAAGCGGCAGCTTAATTCTCATGTTTTGGTAGCATATAAAGTAATAGATAAACGTACATAGCTAATACAGTCAAAGCTTAAATCTGTTTTCTTCCATCTTCAGAGTGTTCTGCTCCACAATGCTTATAGTACACCTGCCAAAAAAATAAATAAATAACTGGGGGCTTTATTCCTTGATGACGATGTTTGTGTGATATTCTTCTAAAACACAGAGAGCCACATGCCTACATTACCAGTAGAAATCTAGTAAAAAAAAAAAGAAATGGTTGTTGTAAGACACCAAAAAATTATTGCATGCAGTTGTTACAGGTAAACAAGTACAGCTGGTACGTCTTTTAAATTTGGTCATTTTGAATGCATGGTCGAAACAAAGAATATGGATGTGCAGCAACATGAGAGTAGGTGCAGGGGATGGTATGTGGCAATGGGTGCAAATGGATCCCCTTAGATTTATTCTGACCCTCATCTAGAGATGTTTAACTCAATTTGGGACCTATGATCTTTTCTACACTCCTGGCTAACTGTTGTGATCTGCCCCTGTCAGGCAATTCCAAACCTGACATCGATGAATGAGCAGAGGACAAACTGAAGGACGTGATATAGACAAAGTTCTGGCATTCATTATTAAAACATATAATTTTAATAAAATGTGCAATCTTCCTGCTATAAAAGAATAGTGTCTATCAGCATTATGTGCAATTAGATAAGAAAAGCAGGCACTTTATATGAGGAGGGGCTTAATTGGCATTTCTCTTTTTAAATAACGTTACCAGTATAGTTTTTACTGGTGAGTGTTTTACATTTTGTAATGTTAAAGTTGCCTAGCTAGTCTGACAATAAATGTCTTTATCATTAAGTAAATTAGGCAAAATGTGGGATAAAATATTTTTTTAGGCTGGATGTGAAAGATTGTATGTCCTTTTTCCATGTTCATGTTTAAAATATATTTTGAAACTACTGTTGAATAAAATAACAGGCATTGAAATGTAACCAGCAGGATTTTCTGAGCACCGAAGCAAAGCTCCTTAGCCATTCAAAACTCTAAACATTGTGTTAACCAATTATGGAAGGTTTTTGATTGTGGTGTAGACTGCAGCAGAGATTAGGCTTTTTTCAGTCAAAAATTTACAAGAGGTAAATCTGCTCTTTCTCCAGAACAGTAACATTATAATATACATCACAGATGTCCGCAAACTTCATTTCAACTGACAAGAGGAACAGTAGAAGATAAAAGCTCTTCCTATTTCATGAAGCAGGGGAGGATTATGGGCAGAATGTTGAGAGAGAGGTGAAACATCAAACAACCAACATCAGATGAACCACACAGCAAACTAACCACATTCGTGTTTGGTGTGAATTAAGGCAGCAGAGACAAGGCACTATTTCACTACAGAAGAAAAAACTGTCTTATTACAAAAGAAGAAACTCAATTTAAGTTTAAATTTCTTCAAAAGTTTATCAATAAAAGGTTTAAAAGTGATAAAGTCATCAATTACTATTCCAAGGTGTTGATATTCATGTACCACTTCAATAACAATCCCATCCAGAGTGGGCAATACTGGCAGAGTTTGAGGCACCTTCTTATGATTAGAAAAACAACATAAATTTTGTTTTGTCACTATTGAGAAATAGTTTATGATTAATCAATGAATAATGCACGGCAACAAATGCTTTCTTTAGAGAATTAACAGAGATTAAGGGATGACCCAAAGCAATAAAAAATTGTACAACTGGCATAAAAATGAATATCAACATCAGAGATATTTTGTTTAACATCATTGATGTACAAGGTAAATAAGAGGGGTCCCAATACATCCTTGTTGCAAACCCTTGTAAACAGTAACAACTTCAGAGCAGAGGCCTTCACAGTTTATACACTGGGACCTATTTTCTAAATAATTTAAAAACCAGTCCAATGAAAAGTAACCTGTGTTTTAAAATAGCATGGTCTACAGTGTCAAAAGCTTTTCAATGATCAATAAAGAGTGGAAAACAGTACTGTTTTTCATCAGGTGCTACAATTTAGTAATTTATCACCTTCATTGATATTTGGAAAGGATTTCATCTGAATAAAGGAACTTATGTAGCCTATAATCAGTGAGAGCTGATGGATCCTCTCCTTTTAATAAATGGACAAAAGCAGATTTCCAAATAGATGGGTTGTCCTTGTTTTTAATTGAAAGATTGACAAACAACAGTCTTTCAGCTTCCAGTTTTAAGAAGTAAGGCTCAAGCAAGTCAGGTCCGGGGGGCGTTCTGTGGTCTAAAGTTCTTAAAGCTTTATGTACTATGCAACAAGAAAAAGGAGCAAAATTAAAAGGATCTATAGAAAACATGGGATATTCTGTAAAAATATTCTTGGTATGTGTTGTTTTTGAATCAAAAAGAGAACCAGATGATAACAAATAATGGTTAAAACAATTCAGGATCCAACATAAACTGGGACTGAGTCTTTAAGTACAAATGTTGCAAGAGTCTGTGAAGTGTTAACAGAGAGAGATTTGATCACTTTCCAGAATTTCTGTGGATCATTGAAGTTTCCTGTTGTCAGAGAAAAAAAAGTATTCTGCTTTGGCCCTAAACAACGTGCATCCATTTTGAAGAGGTCTAAAAAAAAAAAGACCAATCATTTGCATTTACTTTGTCTGGCTTTGTTCCATGCTTCATTATGCTCCTGAATAAATCAGCCATGTCTGGAAAAAAGAACAGGGAATCCCTTTGCCCCTTCACTCTGAATTTCTTCAAAGCTGCATGTTTATTCAAACTTGCAAGAAAATGTCTCTAAAAAACAGTTCAAGCTAGCTCTACATCTGGATTTAGATTTATATATTCCCAATTCACCATAGACAAATCAAGATAAAAGACTGGCTCATCAAAATGTTTGAGATTCCTTCTATAAACAATATGAGGTTTGCATTTTGGAAACATAATGCTTCTAAATGCAGCAACAACAAAATAATCACTTACCTAATTAAAGAGGACACCTGAGTTTAATTCTGTCATGTTTTGTTTAACGTGTCTAACCCACATGCAGAACACTCAGAGGCAGGAGAAAAGTTCAAAGGTTTATTAAATGATGAATGTACAAGTTTTATGATCAGGTCCAGTGGGGAACTCGTCTGGTCACGAGTGGGTTCATATAAGCTACACAGATTTATCAGATCCAGGAAGGGGCTGGATTGCTCACGAGTGGGTTCACTGCAGAGGAGGACAGAGGAGTTAGTGGAGGTCCAGGTATTTTTGCAGGATAGAGAGTGTGCAGGTCTGTACCTGTTCTGGAGTGGAGCAGAGCAGCTGAGGCGGGGAACCTTGAGGGTCCAGAGGCTGTCGGCAGGCTGAGGGCAAAGGCGGAGGCAGAGCTTATTAAGTGCAGGCAGATCACTGATTTGAGTTTCCTTCCAGAATCTTCTGAGAACGGGCAGGCAGATCTTAGACAGGAACTGTTCTCGAGAGTTCTTCTGTGAACGGACAGGCAGATCACCGGCAGAGAAACTCTCCAGGGTTTCAGGTTTCAGGTAGGTTCTATCTAGGAAGCAGAGAGGAGAAAACAGATCAGGTTCGGTTCTCAAGGAGTCAGAGTTACAGACAGGCAGGTTGGCTCAGGCTTGCTAACCATCACTGACAAACACTCTGGCACTGGAGAGAAGCCCTCCGCCTCCTTAAATACGGATCTCCTGGTGAGCAGATGAGAGACAGGTGGTGCAATCAGCTCCGGCTCCAGGAGATCTCGTACGCCCTTTGGTGGAGAAAGTGGACAGACCTCCAGATCCCAAAAATTCTACTTTACAAAATTGCAGTTTTGTTTCCTAAAATAACAACATTGTGAGTAACTTCACGTAGCAAAAGCAAGTTTGTTTGAAACAAAAATGCACCATTGAGAGACACACTTTCTTACTTAAAGCTTATTGGTTTAATAGCATTTTAAATATGGTATACATAAATTGAAATTGAACTTTATTGATCTCACAATAGAGAAATTAACTCTCTCATTTAACCCATCCCCTTGGGGAGCAGTGGGCTGCCATAGTGGGAGCAGTGTGGGGTCAAGGTTCTTGCTCAGGAACCCAGAGTGGATACTGTGGGGACCAAACCATGTACTTGCAACCTTCTCAGAGCACAAGTGCACTGTTCTAACCACCAGGCCATAACTCCCCTAGAATACATATATTATATACATATACATAGTATGTAATACATATTATACACATATATTTTACAGTATACTGTAATTTAAAACTATTCTACATACTGTATTTTTCTCAATTTTATACCTCAAAAAAGTGTAATCTTTTGTTATGATCATGGACAATAAATAGATCTCAGTACCTGAGTAGGCTTTTTAGTAATTTATTCTTTACTGTTACTGTTAGGCCACTTTTTACTTATACTTAGGTAAAAATTAGATGAAGCAGTGCTACTTTTACTTACTAAGTACAATCTACCTCTGATGGGTAATTTAGATACAATGTTTCAGTGACTGATATGAACTCCAGTTATCACCATAAATATTGTAGGAATAAATTACCCCATATCCTAAGATATGCAACTTATTTTTGTTGTTGTTGTTTAATTTTTAAAGCCGTCCAAGAATAGATCATGGACCCTTCCAGTAGCCCTGACCTTCGTTTACTTTGGTATATATGACAAAATTAAAACAAAGTAGCTCCAGTCTATCATGGTTAGGAAAAAATAAATAAATAAATAAATAAAAACTCTGGGAAATATATTTGAGGTAAGTAGATGATTTACTGCTTGACATATACCAACACAAAAACACATCTTACCATTGATTGACATGTTCAAATTACTAAATTTAATGAAATATGTTTTAATTGTAAAAGCCTCCACACAGATCATAAAAAGCTGTTCTTGGAAACAATATAAATTGACTTTGAGGGTGTAAAAGAAATGCTGGGATGATTGTAAAGTACACTTTTCTTGGGATTTTGGTGGAAATTAAGACACTTCCTGTGTGAGATGACAAGCCACAGAAGCACTTCCCCAGTACTGGGGGACTTAGAGGAAAGCAAAAGAGCTCTTCTGATGTGTCATGGATGTTTTGTACTTGATGTTGGGATCCTGAGGCTTGCCCACCAGAGGGCGCCGAGGATCCTCTTCTGTTTTATGTTTTCTGTTAGTGACTGGGGTTACTGTTGGGATCCGGAGATCCACCATCTGTCTCCAGCAGAGAACACTGTGGGTCTCCTGGGCTGGAGCTTCCAGCACACCTGAAGCTCATCAGCCCATCAGGAGACCTTCCTTCATAAGCAGCAGCCAGACCTTCCTTCGACGCCGCAGTGTTGACCAAGTTTGGTTAGCAAACCCTAGCCTCTGTTTATCTAGTAGATTTCAGTAGACTCTTGAGAGAAATTGAATTCTAACCTGTCTCTTTCTTCTCTACTCACAGAAAGCCTGACCAAGGTCTGAAGCTCTGGATGAGCTTTACCTGGAAACCTGCCTGCCTGCCCAAGGAAGCCAAACCAGAAGGTCTTAGTCTGGATTCCTCCTTCAGCTCTCAGGGAAGAGCTGGGAAACTAAACCTGAAGATCTCAGTCTGGATTTCCTCCCTCAGCTCTCAGGGAAGAGCTAGGAACAAAACCCGCGGCTAAGACTCATTAGCCAGAAGCTAGACACTACTGCTGCTGAGCTCTCTGCAACTACCACAATCTCTGGACCCAACTGGTTCCCCATTCCAAGGATCTGTCTGAACCTCTTCAAGGTACTTTCAGAATTCAACTCATTCGTCAAGCCATCTAACTGCCTGGCTAACCAAACACTCATCTCCTCAGATATCAGTGAAACCAGTCCCGGACCTGCACCAGAACCTGTTCTCATTTACTCTGTGTGTTTTCCATAATAAACCCTGTGAAACTTTTACTTTGCTTCCAGTGGTGTTTCTGCATGTGGGTTAAGTCCATAGACCTTCCATGACAGAACACTGCGGCCATTCACAAAACCCAGCAGATCACCTCCGGTGGAAGCTTGAGAAACAAGCTACCCAGATCCAAGAACTGGCACAAACCCTCCGTGAGTAAAATCCCAGTTTTTGAATTAAAGAAAACAAACCTTTCAAGAATCTACAGGCTTCGTGAGAATCACAACATGGCGCCAGCTCAATTTCCGGTTCCGGAGTCAACTCTGCCTCAAGGGGCGGAGCCAGTTTCGTCACTTCCGGAATTCGGTCCGTCACTTCCTGCACTCCGTCTCTCACTTCCTGACAGGTATTCTGGCATTCCTAGCAGACTAAACGGATTCCTGCTTCAATGTAAACTGTTTTTTGACCTATCCCCTTTCAGTTTTCCTAATGACAAGGAAAAAATAGCCCTCATTCAGTCCCGATTATCAGGAAAGGCCCGCAAATGGGCAAAGGCCAGTTTCTCTTCTGAATCCCGTGTTTCTTGTTCATATGAATACTTTCTGAAAGAACTATCTCTAGCTTTTTCTGAATCTGCCAAATCTCAGAGTCTGTCGAACTTTAAACAGGGGAATAGGTCCGCTGAAGATTTTTCTGCCGACTTCCGGGTCAGAGCCGCTGCTTCCGGTTGGACTGATGCCATGTTAAAAAACATCTACTTAGACGCACTAAAGAAAGAGATTAGAGACAAATTAGCTACAATAGATGAACCTGCAACCCTCGAAGAGCTTATTTACACCGCTATGTATCTCGATCACAATATACGAACCAGAGTAAGGCCCAGTCCAGCTCGATTCTATCCGGTGCGGTCCAGTTCAGCCCAGTTCTGTCCAGTCTAGTCTAGACCAGTCCAGTCCAGCTCAGTCCAGTCCAGTACGGCTCTGTACAGCCCTGTTCAGTCCACTTCCGCACAGTTCAGTCCAGTTCAGCCATCACCTACATGACTGCCAGCTAGCACCATCCGTTAAAAGGATAAAAATCAGACCACAAGTCAATACCAAAACAGCCAGAGCTCCTGTTATCCAGGAGTCTGATCTCTGGAATTTCTACTACGGGGATAGAGATGATCTGTTCCCCTTCTTGTCACCTCTTCATAAACCAACTAGACCCACACCGGGACCCGCTAACACTCCTGTTAACCTTTTGCCTCAGTCAGCCTCTGAACCAATTAGTCCAGTTTCTATAGAACCCCAACGTAAGAAACGGCGTCGCCGTAAGCCAGCTCTGAGCCGTCTAGAGACCCCTGAACCAGCTCTGAGTTGTCTAGAGACCCCTGAGCCAGCCGTGAGCCGTTTTGAGTCAATTCTGTGCCACTTCGAGACTCCTGAGTCAGCTCCGTGCCATTTTGAGACCCTTGAGTCACCTCCGTGCCATTTTAAAACCCTTGAGTCACCTCTGTGCCGTTTAGAGACTCCTGAACCAGCTCCGAGCAGTCTAGAGACTTCTGAACCGTCTAGAGACCCCTGAATTAGCTCTGTGCCGTCCAGAGACCCCTGAGTTATCTCTGTGCCGTCCAGAGACCCCTGAGTTAGCTCTGTGCCGTCCAGAGACCCCTGAGCAGAATTTAAAGGAGGTATATGATTTAACGTCTCCCAGGACTTTTCTGCAGGTGCCCCTGACCGCCAAGAGTCCTCTGCGAGCATCACCAGCCTCTTCAGAAACCAAACCTTTGTCGCCACGAGCGGTTTCTCCATTGCTGGAGTTGGAGCCACAGTCGGTGGTCTCCTCAGTTCATGATGTGGAACCTCAGTGGGTGGTCTCCTCTGTTCCCGAGGTGGAACCACAGTCGGTGGTCACCTCTGTTCCTGAGGTGGAGCCACAGTCGGTGGTCACCTCTGTTCCTGAGGTGGAGCCACAGTCGGTGGTCTCCTCTGTTCCCGAGGTGGAGCCACAGTCGGTGGTCTCCTCTGTTCCCGAGGTGGAGCCACAGTCGGTGGTCTCCTCTGTTCCCGAGGTGGAGCCACAGTCGGCGGTCTCCTCTGTTCCCGAGGTGGAGCCACAGTTGGCGGTCTCCTCTGTTCCCGAGGTGGAGCCGCAATCGGCGGTCTCCTCTGTTCCCGAGGTGGAGCCGCAATCGGTCAATTCTTATCAGCAAATGTTCTAAAAGACCATTAAATAAACCAACTCTTCAAGCGCTAAAGCATAAATGTTATATTTTCACATCACTTCAGAGTTAGAGGGGGCTCAAGTAAGAGTAGCATTATTTGGATATTTTGACTCCAGTGGGAGTAAGAAGTATTTGATAGAAAATACTGCAGTAGTACTGAGGAACTTTCTGTCCATATGTTCTTATTTAATATGATCAAATCATGTAGTTAGAGAAAAAATATTATATTATTTGCATATACATGTTAAAACAGTGCAAAGTATTTCCTGTGACAATAAATACAATTCACTGTACAATTGCTTCTTCAGATTTCCCAAAAAGAAACACATTATACAGAATAAATATATTACGTTAATGTTTAATGTTATCTTATGCAGGCCATTTAATTATGGCTTATACACCTAAATTCGGCCAATCATATATCAACGGTCATCTGTCAATCTATTTTTTTTTGCTCATACCATCTTGATTCATATGTCCTAGCTAATATACGCAAAGGTTGAAATAAGAATCTTTGCAGAGTAGTGGTGACCATTACAGGTGTAAAGTTGAAAACCAAAATGTTTGCCTTTTCTCAATTCACAAGATGTGTGGTGTGATAATATGCTACTGAGAATTGCACAATTATATCTTCTTGACCGATTTAGGGATCTGTTGCCGTATTCTGAACCTTTATCATGTGTTGTACTTCATGAGGCCCCCCCAGATAATGTTACTTACGGGCCTATTATTGTGTTGTTATGCCATTGCTGATAACACTAAGTTGCTAACTGGTTGGCAATGATGCTTCCGAGAATCCGGCCAAAATCAAACTTGCTTGAGAACCTTCCGCTACAACAATCCTGCCCTCTTGATAAACGACCACTCAAATTCACTTTATTCACTCATGTAAAGTCGTGCACCACTTGGGAGAATTCGGAACTGCAACGTTTGGAAGAGCCGTTTCCCTACGACTTTAAGGGTTAGAATTTTGTTTTGTTTTGATTGTTTGTTTATCACCAAATACGATTACATTTGGGAATAGCAGCAATAATAGAAGCAGCTTTTCAAAATAATAATAATTCTCAAATAAAACAAAATGCATGATGCTGTAAAACTACTCCTTAAAAATATATATATTTGTTCAAAATTACTAAAGGAACTATAACAGCACAGTATGTTACCCCCATGTACCAACCACCCCTGTTTAAAACTGCTCTCCTCCTATTCTCACCACCAACTGGTTTCCTGCACAGGTTGGTATCTGCCCCTTGTTATTGAACCCAGACAGAATGCTGTGGTGTGGTTGTGGGCAGGAGGGTTCCTGATTCAGGATTCTTTATGCAGATCTTGTGTTTTTGTTGGTGTCTTCATGACCTTCAGTTGGCACTGAAGTGGGTTAAAGGAAAACGAGAAGCAGCTGCTAAAACAAAACTCAGTTCCTCTTAGTCTCGTCTCCTAGCCCAAAAAAAGCTATGTTGGGTCACACTTTTCTTCAAGTGGGGGAGTTAAGGTCATGGTGTCAGAATGGAGGACAGAGAGAGAGTTGGACAGAAAGAACATGACCCTGCCTCCATCCATCTTTTGTCTTACACCTATTTAAGACCTGATCTTGGAGTTAAGAGTTCAATAGGGGAAACCTAGCAATTTCTTTTCTTACTGACCCTCTCAAGCTCATTCTGGGGGAACCTCAACCTTTGACATGGGTTGAAAAGCAGCTAGGAAATTAGAATTTAGCCACTACTGCTTCACATCGAAAGGCATTTTTTTTGGAATTTTAGGCATCCAATTAGGGTGTCATCTGGTTACCTCCCTTTGTTGATTTTGCAGAGATGGCCCCCTTAGTGGTTAAAAATAGGTCAGAATAAGAACCATCTTCAGTGACCATATATCCCCTTTGGTCAGTGAACTTCTTGGGATCCCCCAGAATCTACTTTAGATGGACATTGTGGAGAGAGATTGTTAGGTTTCCCTCACAGACCTCTTAACCCTAAGATCCAGTTTTTCATGGCTATGACATGATCGGATAAGATATCCACTCCCATAGTGTCATGTTAGTGGAGGCTAATCTACTTTTAATACCAGTTATAGTCCTTATAACATGCAGGTTTTCATTGTAGCACACAAAAACCCTTAGAGCCTCAAGGCTTAGATTCCCTCTGGAATGAGACCTTGCTAATCAACAGTAAGGCTTTTGCCAGAGAGGCTTTGGCTTTTAAAACTATCCCCTTGGAGTCCCAAAGAGACAGCTGGAACCTATTGTAAGTGCACGAGAGGTCACAAGGTGATGACATCCAGTGTGTGTTCCCTTTGTGCAGTTGTTTTATTCTGAAACAACCTTGGTGTAGGTGTGTTAAGCTCTGTGGAGATGATTTGGGGGTTGGAAGTAAATAATTATATGGCACTTGTTTTTACTGGCAAGAGCAGGGGACCTTGGAGACAGCACACACAGCATTTTTGTCAATCCTTGAAGGAAAACAATGCTTCTCAGTGGCACCTTCATAATACATTTAACAAAACACACAGATTCCAATGGAAACCCCCATTCTGATTTATTTCACACTACATTAGCAGTCTAATTAGGTGGTGAAATCTTATACCTCTGCTCACCACTTTGTCCCCAGGCATTCGGACAAAGCCTGTGAAAGGACTGGTTGAGCTCATAGTGTGGCCCTTTTTTTTATCTCTGCTACTGTTGGAGGTTTCTTTGAACCCCAGCACTCCACCTCTGCCGCCTTGTCAACCCCAGAGGTAAACCGAGACCCCCCCCATCATAAATGCCAGGAGCCCAGCCGCAGCCATGAGCTGTCAGGCTGAATTAGGACCAAACACTATGGCTTGGGCTTGCAGGTAGGTTCCCTGGGAGGCCACCTAGGCCACCAACACATCACTGATCAGGCCCACACATTTTTAACCTTTTAAGTCTTGCACAGAGCCTGGTAAAATACAGTGCATTAGTTCCATCAATCCATATGCTGACTGAGGGAACACTGTCCCGGCTAAGCTAAGACTGCACTCTCATTGATGGTGTATATTATTGTAACTTCTTTATGATATGAAATTATCAATTAAAACATTTTTACCAGTTATTTTCAGGCAAAAATTGCTTTTCAAAGTATGTCTGTGCAGCTCACAGTACAGGATAGTGAGCTTAAAAAAAGGCACAGCCTCCCTTTTTTTCATAACACACCTAACTGCCAGATTACTCGTGGTATTTTCTCACATACTTCATACAATGGTTATTGTAGTGGTAGAGAAGCTTTGTGTTAGTGAATTCAGTCAAGACATTACCTACCAAGGCGAGTTATTGTCTGAGGGTACGTTTTTGTTGGACGAGCTCCATATCACCTCATGTTGGAGATTATGGCACAAGCCACCCAGAAAGCAGAATCCAAGAGGAATTTTTAATAAATTTCCTTTGTCTGTGCTGCCTTTCAAGAAAGTAAACAGGGCTTGATTTCCACTGCTTCAAGGTCTCTGAACTATTATAAACTCCTTCAAATCTTAGTACTTCAATTTAAAAACAAAACTTTTGCATTGACTTAATTTAAATTTTACTGCTAACTGCTGAAAACTATTCGACATTTTTGTACCAACCTAAATTTGCTATTGATCTTAAAACAATTTTCAGGAAACCTAATAAAATAAATATGTTTTCTAAATTTTCTAAATCATTAATAGACCAAATTTTTGATACAGATAATTGCATTCAATATAATAGGATCTGCATTTTGAAAAGGCTCACATGATGTATTAGACAAGCAATTTGAAATCAATTAACTTTATACAGGTATTAAATATACCTGCATAAAGGTCCAAAGAGAGGGCTGCACAGTAGGAGGCCTGCCCAGTAGTTCGCACTGCTGCCTTGCAGCAAGAAGGTTTCGGGTTAGATTTCAGGCCAAGGGGTCTTTCTGCATAGAGTTTGCATGGTCTCTCTGTGCAAGCCTTGGTTCTCCCTGGGTACCCCGGCTTCCTCCCACAGTCCAGAAACATGACTGTAAGGTTAATTAGATTCTCTAGATTCTCCTTAGGTGTGAGTGTGTGCATTATTGGATTGTTTGTCCTGTTTGTCTCTGTGTTGCCCTGCGATAGGCTGGCGACTTGTCTAGGGTGTACGCCGCCTCTCACCCATTGACAGCTGGAGTTAGGCCTCAGCACCCCACCGCAACCCCAGCAGGGATAAGCATGACAGAAAATAGATGGAAGGAATATTTCCAAATATATTTATTAAAATGTCTTATTTAGTTTTCTGATAAAATGTTGTTATGCTAATATAATCTTCATGATGTTGTAATCAATATCATCACAATCTATGTGTAATGTATATCACAGTATACAGTGTGCATATGGTATATAAAATCTGTTTATTTAGCGCCAACTCACAACATGTTTAATCTTAAGGCACAGAGACAATTCAATCCAATAATATATATAGATTGGATAAAAAGTTTTCTGTCTAACGAAACTGCGCTGGGGCATCAAGTCAATGACTTTGCACGATTCGCTCCTTCTGGATAACCATGTTGCAGTAGGGGACATTTGCTTGTATTGCAGCATTGATTCTGCAACAATCCCTCATATCAAGCATGAGAGCACAGAGAGTGGAGTGGAAAAACTCCCTTTTAATAGGAAGAAAACTAGCAGAATGAGACTCATTGTGAGGTCTACAGAGGGTTCAAGAAGAAAGAAGCAGACACAAATGGAACAGAGAAGTATTGATTATGTTGTAAACAGAACAATAAACTAGCTTTATCCAGGAAAGAAATACTTAAGCAGATAAGCTCTGAGTAGGTTTTCATTTAGAAAGCAGAGGCAATTTTGTATTAAATACTAGGAAGGCTAAACCTCCTCTGTAAATTCCATAAAATTATTGATAAAATATGCATTGTCAAAATTCAAAAATGTAGTCATTCAACTGTGCTAAAATGCACCTGATTCCATGAGTATGTTGAGTATTAGCATGCTGTTTATTCCGCTCTTCTGTCATGATCTTGGCGCTGATGGTTTGTTTTTTTCCTTTGCTCCTTGCTCCCCTGTCTAATCTGTTCTGTGGCTGATTATCGCCGATCATTTCCACCTGGTTCCTCTACTATTTAAGTTGTGTGTTTGCCTCCCATCAGCACTAGGTTATTCGTGTGTTTTGGTGAGACATTCCCTAGCAATCTTTAGTCTGTCTGTTTTCCTGATTATGACCAGTTTCTGCCCTGTGGATCTCGAGTTTTGCCTTGCCCCTATCTGCTCTGTTTGTCGCATCTGGTCCTGGATTCTACCGGCTTCTGAACCTGGAACTGTCTCCTGACTTCGGCCTTGGATTTCCCTCCTGGACTCTGTTGCTGCTAGGCGTCTGCTGCTCGCTCTCTAGGAACTCTGGGGGCGTCGCCCGCCGCAACTGCGGTCAAACCTCCACGAACGGACTGAACTTTGAATCAGGTCAGCTCCAAGTCGTATTCAGCTCCTCATCCAGTCACTGACCTGTATTCTCCCATCCCTACAGAGAACCGCCCCGCAGCAGACGAGCAGCCCCGCGCACCTGTTTGTATTAAATAAATGCTTTGAACTTTCCCACTGCCTGTCTCGCCTTGAATTCTGGGTCCAACTTCCTGAGATCATTATATCTTCGAAGCAATCTCCTCCCCTCTCTGGAGCAGCAGGACAGACTGCTATTTCTTATAGAGGCATAGAGGCTGCCGGTGAGCAACCTTTATGAGAAATCCCTTTTGAGGTTTGGTCTCTGTGTATTAAGGTAAGCAGCAAGAAAGTAGATCCCCTATTGGATCACATGGCACTCCCAGTGATGCTAAAACTCCTAGTTCAGAGGTCTTCAACATTTCCTAGGCTAAGGACCCCCAAACTGATGGAGAGATGGAGCAGGGACCGCCTAATTATATATATTGTATGAAATTGTGTTATATCAAACTGGTCCTATAGTCACTTTATTACATATTGAATAATTTCTGGGATTATTAAAGTATTTCTGATTCTGATTCCTGGTTGATGGTACAGGTGTTGTGAATGAAACGGTGCCCAGCTTGAAAGAACTCCTGTGTGTCACTGAATGTGTGCATTGATGACTGAAAGACATCTTCTGCCTCCATTTATCTGTTTACTACAGTGTGTTGATTTCATGTTAATGTGGATGATTTCTGGAGTTTATTATTTCAGAGAGCTTTACAACTGATATTTTCATCTGTTTTATGTGTTTCAATATTTCTTAACACAATTCATGATGTTTTTATTTAATTAACAGTATTGAGCCTCCCTGTTTCAGATAGCAGCAGCCGCAACTGGTATACAGAAATGAAAGAGAGCGCATACAGTAAAAGCATTTTCCATAGCAATGTCTGGGAGAGAGACAGGGCTTAACACTGAAAAACACTGTATTTAATAGAAGTTGCCAATGGGAGCTCTGACAACAGATTGTCAGACCAGATGAACTTAATATAATGAGAAAAAGATCAGAGAACATAAGGTTAAAGGTTCTACTAACACATGATGCAAAATTCGAGAATAGAAGTAGAATTTAATAAACTGAAAAAAATTGGTGTTTATGTCCTCAAGCAGCCTAAGCCTACATAGTACAACTATAGATATAGCTATGAAAAACACTTAAAGTTGTGTGAACCTCAAAGAACTAAGGGCCTGATCTTAAAGCTACAGTGTGTAATAATTACAGGGATATACAGTCAGAAATGTAATATATTATACATAACTATGTTATTTATCATCATCTACGAGCTCAGCCTCTTAACCTTAATATTTGCGTTGCCTTAGAGTTCGTTATTTATAATTACATAGGAGCGGGTCTCGCAGCCATGGAGGCAGACATCTTTGCGCTACGGCAGCGCAAAGCCAACAAATTAGCAATTGCGAGATCGCCAAAACGTCACAACGATGTAGAAAAAATAACGGGTATATTTATTATCTTAAGTCTACATGAAATCTACACCCTACACAGACTAATGAAATACTATCTGTAAAATTATCTATGTAAACAAACCTCATCACTTGAGAAGGTAGGTGATGCGGACGTCGTGGAAGACATTTTGTCCCGTAACGCTCGCCGTACTGTTGGGGGGGAGAAGCGGTGGGGGGGAGATGTTCATGTTGCTGCAGTCTGCAGTCTGACCGATAGATGTCGCTAAAAGTTACACACTGTAGCTTTAAAAAAAAATCCAAATAGAGTCTCTAAATTGTATGTGCAATAGTTTTATAGTATGTTCCCTCTAATAAGTGGTTATACTGTATCTTATTTGCAAAGTTTGTTGTACAAACATTAGAACATTAAAATTACCAGGTTGTGTTTTCTAGTAAAAGTTTGAGAGTGACAGAGTAAAATAAATAAAGATGGAGTTCAAAGCCATGGATTTGGTGGTTATAATGATGATTATATAAAACACAAATACTGATAATTCTAAATAATATTTATAGTGCACCTTGTAACCTATTTGAAAATGCTACCAACAAAAGTAAAATACATAACCGTTATTAAAATGCATCTCTGCTACAAAGAGATGCATACTTTCAATCCCACCCCTCTCGCTCTCTGCAGTTTCTTTTGATATGTTATTTCTTTTTAAACATGCCACACTATTTAAGTTCTGTACTTTATTTCATTTTTTTTCCCTTTTGATTTATTTGTATAAAGACCGTCTGCCATCCTGCTGCATAAATATGTGCTGGCCTGCATAGATGTTTATTCTGTATTAAAACTATTCTATTCTTTCTAAAAGTCCAAATTGGTTCACATGAGCACAAAATGTCTCACCACATATCCCTCCACCATCAATACCTCCTCTGTGGCAACAAAGCCTGCAAAAAGTCAGTTTACATCTGAATTTTAGAAGTTATAAAAAAGAAGCAAAATCTGTGACTGTCATGATTGGCTTAAGAGACTTAACCCACATGCAGAACACCACTGGAAACAGAGTAAAAGTTTAACAGAGTTTATTGAAGGGTTTGCACAGAGGAAACATGAACTGGTTCAGGCACGGGTCCGGGACTGGAATCACTGATGTCTGCAGAGACGGATAGTTATATTAGCCAGGCAATCTGATGATTAGTCGAATTAATTATTCCAGAAAATACCTTGAGGTGGTCCAAACTGACTTCTGGTGAGGGAGGGAACCGGTTGGGTCCAGAGACTGTTGGTTCAGCAGAGTGCTCAGCAGCAGCAGCGTCTAGCTTCTGACTAGTGAGTGGCAGACCTTGGTTTGAGTTTCCAGCTCTTCCTTTAGAGCTGCAGGAGGAGTCCAGATTGAAATCTTCAGGTTTGGCTTCTTTGGGCAGGCAGGCAGGTTTGCAGGCAAATCTCATCCAGAGCTTTAGACTTTAGACGGGTTCCTGTGAGCAAGAAGACAGAGGCAGATTAGAATCAGGTTTCTCTCTAGAGACAACTAACATTCTATCAGGATAACTGAGGCTCAGGTTCGCTAACCAAACTTGGTCAACACTGCGGCGTTGAAGGAAGGTCTGGCTGCTGCTTATGTAGGAAGGTCTCCTGATGGGCTGATGAGCTTCAGGTGTGCTGGAGGGCTCCAGCCCAGGAGACCCACAGCGCACTCTGCTGGAGAAAGGTGGTAAATCTCCAGATCCCAACAGCGACCACCGTTGAGTTCTCAATTCGGATAATCACTTTGCAGGTAGTAAATGTTTAGATTCACATATCCTTTAACTATTAATTTATGTGGTTTGGACATTTGTATATGAACTGCCTTTTTATGAAGGCACACACACAAACAAAAAGGTTTGCACAGCTGAATCGCAAATGCAAATAATTTTGCGCCTTCTTTGAAGACTTGCTCTTTGTGACGAACATGTTTGCACCTGTTTGAAGACATGCAAAACCTCTAAAGATCAGATCCTAGTGCATAATATAGTGAAGATAACTTAAGTCAGTTCAGAAAAACACATTAGTTGTAATCTTTAACATTATTAGGCAAGTTTCCAGTACTAATACCCTTAAATTGTAGGTTAATAACTTATAAAAGTTATACTGAAATTGATGTTTTTGTTGTGAGATGTGGAAAAAAACAACTTTTAAATCTGGGTTTTGAGCTGATTCAGTGTTCTTTGTTCAATTTTAACAGTAGATGTAATGGTCTTTGCAATGATGCTTGGCTTGATCATTTATTCTTCTCCCCTGTCTAATTGGCCCGGTTGTTCATTACGTTCATCTTGTCCACCTGGTTCCTGCTGCTATTTATGCTGCCTGTTTGCCTACCATCTGTGCCAGATTATTCGAGCTGTTTGGTGAGAGTAACTCTAGCATTCTGAATATTGCTCTGATTTCCTGATCCTGACTTGTTTCTGCCTTTGTGTTCCTGTGTTTTTGCTTTGCCCCTGTCTGCTCTGTTGGTGTTGTCTGTTCTGGACTGATTCCTGGATTCTGCCGGCTAACCAAGCTTGGACATATCTTCTGACCTCGGCTTGGATTCTTCTCCGGTAACTCCTCGGCTCTCTGATCTTCTGGACTGGTAACCTGATTCTGCTTCAACTCCGGCTCTTGATATTCCCTCACGGAAACTGTTGCTCCATGGCGTCGGCTAGCGTCTACTCTGCTCTTCACTCAGAACTCTCGGGGCGGCATCCGCTGTAAGCTGTGGACAAACCTCCCATTTAGACCCATTTAGATAGTCGTGGGCAGTCCTTTATTCTAAGTCAATAACCTGCATTTCTATTTTCTAAAGAGGATCCGGTTTTTCCGCCCCAGCTGCGAGCCGCTGCATGCCTGTTATTAAAATAAAGGTTCCGAGCATCTGACAGTAGAAATTGTTGCTAAAGAGATGCTGCCAAAAAAATAACACTGTACTGCCTATACAATGATGTTTTTATAAATGTATAAAGTCATTTGGATCAAGAGAATGTTTCTTAATAATGGTCAATTTACAACTTCCTTAATAACCTGTGGCACATATCCTATTAGTAAGGATAGATTAATCATATCTAAAATGAAAGTATAAATTAGAGGGAAAACTTTCCCTATTAAATTAGATGGAATTGGATCTAATATACACTGCTGAAAAAATAAAGAGAACACTCAATTAGCACATGGTAGATCTGAATGAATGAAATACACTCATTGCATACTTTGCTCTGAATAAATTTGAATGTGGTGACAACAAAATCACACAAAAATAATCAATGGAAATCCAGTTTAATAACGAATGGAGACCTGGATCTTGATACACACACAAAATTTAAATGGAAAAACAGACTACAGGCTGATCCAACTTTAATGTAATGTCTTTAAAACAGGAAAAAATTAGGCTCAGTATTGTGTGTGGCCTCCACATCCCTGTACAACCTCCGTAGAAAGGCTGGGCATGCTCCTGATGGGTAGGTGGATGGTGTCCTGAGAAATATTCTCCCAGCTCTTGACTAAAGCATCTGCCAACTCCTGGACAGTCTGTGTTGCAGTGCTACGTTGGTGGATGGATTGAGACATGATGTCCCAGATGTGCTCCATCCGATTCAGGTCTGGCGAACAGGAACTGCTGAAACACTCCAGCCAAATGAGTCCTAGCATCCTCCTGCATTAGGAGAAACCCAGGGCCAACCTCACCAGCATTTGGTATCACAGGGGGTCTGAGGATCTTATCTCGGTACCCAGTCATGTTACTTATCATGTGAAAAAAAAAAATGTCCCCCCACACCATTACTGATACTGGTCATGCTGAAGGATGTTGCAAGCAGCAGGTCGCTCTCCACAGTGTGTCCAGACTCTGTCATGTCCTTCAGATGTACTCAGGGTGAACCTGCTTTTATCTGTGAAGAGCACAGGAATTTTCCAAACCTGGTGGAATTTTCCAAACTTTGTGTTCTCTGCCAAGCATCCTGCACGGTATTATGTTGTGAGCACAAACCATGTATGTAGATGTCATGCTCTTGTACCTTTTAACCGTTTGTGCAGACACATATACATCTGTGGCCTGCTGGAGGTCATTTTGCAGGCCTCTACAGTGTTCCTCCAGTTCCTCCTTGCACAAAGGTTGAGGTGGCAGTCCTGCTTCTGTTTTGTTTGTTTTTTGCGCTCCTACGGCCTCCTCCACATCCCCTGGTGTACTGGCCCATCTCCTGGCAGTGCCTCAAGCCTTTGGATACTAGTACTAATTCATTTACAAAATATCCAGAATGGTGACAGGCACAGCAAACCTTGCCACATTTAGTATTGACCTGCCATCCTGGATGAGCTATCTGAGCATATCAGGGAGTGCAGCTAATCATTTTGTAAATTCAGAAAGCACCATTGGACCAAGAATTCAATCATATCCATCTATATGAAGTTCACGCTGCAAATTATCCTCAATCCAAGTGACCACTCAAGATAAGCCGCAAAGTAATTTCTCCTGATTTTTTTCATCTGTGTAAGTCTGGATTTAAGAATAACATGTTCATTGTTGCCATGCTTTTGTCAAATAAAACCAGTATTTGATGTCTTACTTATATTAAACTATAGCTTCTGCCTTTTCTGTGCCTACAGTTTTTTTTTTGCTCACTTCTTTCCACTTCTTACATTGGAAAAAGATGATGAGTCTTTGTGTGTGGTCCGAGTAGATCATCTGCTACATATATTCCAGCTGCACAAGGTACCCTTAAATCTTTTCCCTAACATGGACCTTCTGTTCAAACAACTTTGAATGTGTGCACCATTTGAAGCACATTGACTCTGTAAAGGTTCTATTGGCTTGTGTGCATATTTTTTTCTCCAGCTTTTTATTATCATTACACTGTCACAAGTGCAGAGCAACAAAATTAACTTTCTGCATTTAACCCATCCCCTTTGGGAGCAGTGGGCTTCTATTGTGCGACGCCTGGGGAGCAGTGTGGGGTTAAGAGTCTTTGTTGAGGGACCCAGAGTATCTGTGGCAGTGGGGCTCGAACTCAGAACCTCGGGATTCCAAGCTCTATGCCCTAATAAATATATGTATATACATATATATATATATATATATATATATATATATATACCTTTGAGGCAGCAATTTGCCTCAAAGGTTCATGAGGTGGTCAGACTGTAATGCACAGGAGACAAACAGAGCCTTGAAACAGTTTCTGACTGACAACAAATAGAATTCACCTAGACAAAAATGCCTTGACATGGATTAGATGATGGTTCAACCCACCACTCCAGCAGACATTAAGATAAAGTTTCCACCAGCTGCAACCTACTTGTCTATAGTCACTGTCAAACTGGAGGATGACACTAAAAACCTGTTTGGAAAACACCTAGTCAGAGTGCATTGGGTTGACCAAACATATTTGCCATGGAAAGATAGACTAAAGTTTCCAACCACACATTAAGTTGCAGGAGTAACAGCTCCAGGAGGAATATAGCTGGTCCAATATAATAAAGAAAATTTGATTTTTTACATGGGTCAATCCATTGCCGACTAAAACATGTTTACAGACATGTGATGGTGGGTTTAAATGATTCATCTAAACCAGTTTGTAAACTGCTTTAATTAGACCATTACCTTTACTTTCTGAGCTAACGGTCAATATCAGGTTGCTACTGTATAGTTAAATTGAACATGCCACAACGGATCAACATAATGTGTATTTACAAGCAAGCAAAAACATGACATGTGTAACAATAATATGATAAACTGCCTTGTTCACTTTACCTGTAAGGTTTCCACATGCCCTGAAAATACTGAAATATTCTTTATTTGGTTATTAAATATTGTCTTCCTCTATTGAAATAATAAGTGAGTATTTGCCCCGTATCTTTTTATAAATGCATAATCTGTCTCACACACAAACACCAATGATAAATCTAATGAAAATTACCTAAATAAATCACATGAAATATTAAGGTTGGACCTTCTAAACTTTACTTTGTCAACTCAACATGCGTAATTTCCTGAAAAGTAGCCAATAACAAGTGGGTTGCTTTGTCCAATGGGTAACACATTCAAAGTAACAAAAGTTGACTTTCTGGTTAATTTAAACCTGATCAGCCGAAAATCAAAATGAATCATTCCAAAGACAGATGGAGACGGTACACTATTTCTTTTTCCAGGACGTGGTTTAGCTACAAGGCTTGGCTAACTGCATGCAGCAAAACTAATGCTGTATTCTGCTTTCCCTGCCTCCATTTTCAAATGTTAGGATCTGACCCAGCATGGATGAAGACAGGTAGGACTGATTTAAACCACTTTTTCGAAAAGGCAAAGAAGCATGAACAATCTGGAATTCACATGGAAATTAATATATAATATAGTGTACTTTTTCTAGGTTTGCTCATTTGTATAGTTGCTCTTAAATAAACATATTTTCAGGAACTAAATGGTTTTTATATATTAGAAAAATATAAACTGACTAATAGCTTCTCCATCATTAAACTAGTACCGGTACATTCTTTTTTTGATTTGTGACACCATATTTGACCATTCAAAACACAGATTGGCCATCACAAAGCTTTAAAAGGGCAACATTTATGTACAAAAAGTAAACTTGTACATGAAATTTTGTTTTTTGTTTTTATAAAGTGTTTTTATAATGATCTAAAATGCAAACGCTACACTGGGCTGTTGTTAATGAAGCTTAAATCATGGTTCTGCACAAATATGGAATACATTTTCAACATTTTATATTTATGATATAAAAATATCCTAACAAACATCACTAAACTGGATTTTAAACATATATTAGTTAAAAATTCATAACTAAGCCAAGTGAATCTCAAGTAGCTACTTTGTACAAATAGACGGAAAGTGAAATAAAAAATGTTGAGAAGTATTATTAATAAAATAAGGCAATGATATCAGAGTTCAGCATAGATGTTATCTTTGAGAACCAAAATCCTCTCATAAATGATTTGCTTATTAAAGTTATTCAAGCAAGTGCAAACCATGACTCACAGAAAAGTTTTATAAGTAGAGAACAATGTCTTGAGTCAGCAATAATTGTTATTTAAATTCCTCAAAATTTGACTTTTTGAGGCAACATCTGATATCAACAATATCTCTTCAGGCAGCATTTCTTCGTAGGTGCTATTGTTCCATTAATAACTTCTGTTTCAGCACACTAAATGGCATGTTTTTAAGGCTTCCTGTCCTCAGTGTGGTACTAAAGGAAAAAGAAGCCTTTAATGTGCTTAGATGTCTCAAAAAGTGCTTTAACATGCCAGCAAAAAGGAAGTGTGGGGCCTGCACTCATCTTAGAATGTCATGATTCAAATCAACCGTCAAAGCCAGTGGCCCCTACGAGTTGTTTTCTTTTCTTACTAATCAGTGCAGTGATAAGCCTTATCTTTGAATTCCAAGTTGAACAGGAAGCTCTGATTGGGTTTCAAAGGGAGTTAGAGGAAATCTGGGGCCACAAAAATCAATGAGGAATGGTAAAGATCTGTCCATAAGCTAAACTACTGAACATTTTTCAGTAAACCACATAGTGACATTGAGTTTATGTAGAAAAAAAAGGTGTAAATTTTTATCATAAGAATAAAATGTTTTATTTGTCAAATCAATTTAGGGTTGACAATTTTCAGAAAATAGAATAACGGATGCTCTTTGCTATATAAACATCCCTGCTTAAGTTTTTGCCTTGGAGTCCCTATTTCTTCCACCCGACAGACGAGAGGCTATACAAACAAAGATTTGGTCAAATTTGCACAGTCACAGCTGGAGGTTTACACACAATTATCCTAAGCATAAACATAAAATAATAGAGGCTTTATGTAAATTACATGCAGAACAACCAGATTTGGATTCTTTAAGACCCATGTAGCTTGCGTGAAATAATTAACATCTGAAAGTGGGTAATTTTGATGTTGCAAAGGAAACAGAAACAAAACACTCTTATGGCTTTAAAAAAATTTTTATTTTATCTACAAATAATACATCTAAACTGTGTGTAGTATACTGTACTGTACCTCTCTTGATGTCATTTATTTCTCGAACACAAACCAACTACAGTAACTATACGGGAATTCATTTGATGTGCTTCTCTTGCAGAAAATAATCAATGAGACCCTCAGACAAGAAATATTTGAAAATGTGTTAAATGGAAATAACACAATATCATGAACAAGAATATACGGTTTTTTTTAGCTTGACAATATGTTACAGATTATTAAGGTTCATTTTCTTTCAATTTAAACAGTCTAAAGTGGCATGAGAAAGGTATAGTGCAGGATTTTTGCGAATTTTTGAAAAGACCCGCCCTAGTGCACGTTGCTTAAAAGTTGCTGTTCGCATCGCTCCTACAAGCTGGTTTGTATTTGGTTTGCAATTTTTCTACAATGTCAGACTCACCAACGGTAAGTGGAAATGTCAACAAGCACGTAGGACGGCCTTACGTAAACATATCACTAGAATGATTGACAATTAGGAGGATCACCTATTTTGATGATCCATCCGGAAGAAGGACATCCTCCACTATACCTTAAAACTCCTAAACTAAAGAAAGTCATCCTGAATGTGACATTCTTTCAGATGTAATGCATTAGTAATGCACTCAGAGAAACTGACTGTAGCAAAAAAACAAAGTTATTGTTTTCTACATTCGTCTCGGCTATGTTTTGAACAGCTGTCTTTACGTCATTAGAGCTAAGTACAGAGTGGAAGTTATGGGAGAAGGGACCGTAACATAGTGAATGGTGCAGATGCATCTCAAAATTATAATATCATATTGTCAAATCCAAAACACAGAAGTCAGTTTGTTTGAAAACTAGAATAGGAAATAAGGCCAAAACATTCCCATCAAACCTATGGATTACTAGCCTGGGTGCCATTCCGAACTTAGTCTCGCCCACAAGGTTTGAGGTCGGGAAGTTCGGTCTGGCATTGCTCCATAGTAGCGCGAGTATGATCGCCCATCCTCTGGCGATCCAATCAAATTGTCAGGGCGGGCTTTATACGATGATGGACAGATGGTCAACAGTAACGTGATCAACCACGTGACCAAAGCGTGCATGGGTGACAACAACAATGGCTGCCGCTGGAGAGTTGAGGTGTGTAGATTCTGCTATTAGGTCCGTTCTAGAAGATATCGACAGCAAATTAGTTTTAAAAGAGGAACAGAGAAACTCGATCAAGGCTCATCTTCTTATTCTAGGCATGCAACTGCACGCTTTGATTTTTGTTGACAACAACTATGCGTTGCTTAACATACGTCACGCACTCCATTGCTCTTATTGGTTGTAGGTCTATCCAATTGAGTGCAGAGGCATTTCTTTTCCTGGTTCGTTCAAAACACGCCCCATAATCACAGCTCTATGGAGCAGTATCACACTCATATTCTGACTAGAATTGAGTAGGACTACGTCAGGCTAATGGATTACAGTCATACAGGAGAATACTGACTGGCCATACAAAAGACAGTCAACACCAATTTGAAGATGAAAAGATGAAATGTCTTCAAAGGTTTTTTTCTAAAGAAGCTGCCTGTAAGCGTAGTAATAAAAAGTTTACGGAAATGAAACAACAGTAATAACTGTGACAATTCATACTGTTGTGTTTCTTATGTAATGTGACTGGCATCTACTTGCATGAGTACCATTGTTAAACATGGTAACCAAAGAATGTATAATGTCCAGACAACAAGACAATGCTTTGCTCCAAGCCTACTGAGCCAAAATAACTACTCATCAGTATGGGATAGCCCACTATTGTGGGCTAACTTCTACTCTGAGTTCTGTGTTTAAATGGAAATCTGGAATGGGAAAAAAAGCATTTTCCTGCCCTGGAATAAATAAAGGATGAGACAGAGCTACTTAAAGAAAATGAAGAGGCTGACAAATCAGTGAAAGCTTTGACGACATTCAAGCACAAACACACAACTTGTACTTCCATCCATCTGTCACAAAGTCTTTACCGAGGCTTAATTACAGAGTTCAGTGCTGAAGCAGCATTCAGTAAAGTGGACAAGATGCCAACTCTTAGTTTTCCCATCAAGCTCTAAATTAACATGTCTGCATCAGTGAGAAGCCAGAAACCAGTAAAGTCCAAAGAAAACCCCTGTGAGATGGTGTGATGAGAGGTCTTTATAATAACTTCTCCACACAGCACCCTCCTGACTGTGAGATGCTGGAAAAGCTCTTATAGACCTTTTTCTTTTTTTGTTCAGAAGACCAGATCTCTCCGAAGAGGTAATTTCAAGCTCCTTTTTCAGTTTTGTTGGGGGGAAAAATGCTGAATCACAAATCATTTTTTCAAAGTCCTGATTGTGAGGACAGAAAATGGAGACTTATTTTTCCAACCAGAGCGGTTTGTAAATAACCCAACATGTCAAAGTGCTGACACTGAAGCACAGTAGATCTTTTGATTTCTCCACGTCGTGGTTTTAAGCCAGAACCTACACCCACGGTACGAGTGCTCAGCACAAACATTTATTCCAGATCTCAGTGTTGTTTACAAACTACCACCAACTTATGGGACATGACGACTTTACTACCCCCCTCTAATTATACCATTTTATAGGGAGGTTTTCAAGTGCAGAGCATTTCTGGACTTTCCAATATGACTTCATAGCAGTCATATTTTCATAATGAAGCTTATCAGTGTCCCACCAAAACCGATATCCCACATCTGCCGCTAACCGAGAATGACATTTGTCAAGTTGTATGTTGACAAAAACAAATGATTCTCCACCAAAAGTTTGAAACAGTTGACAAATGAGAAGCAAGAACAAGAAGTAGAAACATTTCATACATAGCAGGACATCCTGATATACAGGTGCATCTCAGTGAACGCAGATGCTACTGAATTTATCTCAGTCATTTGAATTTGTATGTGAAACTCATCGCATAAAGTGTGTAGTTCAGGTTTATTTGGTTCATCTTTATAATTATAACTTCCAGCAAATATAAACCCTAACTAGTTTCTTGGAGAATATATCATAAATAAAAAAGAATTGAAAAAGATAACTTTTGATGCAGAATTACCATTGGAAAGAGAAGTGTGTCTATGTGTTCTAAAATATGCACTCAAAGGTTTCCCCCACTGTATAATAATCCTGGTGAGGCGTCAGTATTTTTACTTTCATTCCCACCAGTCTGTGTTGTTTGATATATTTTAAAACCAGTGAGGTCTGCAAATTGGAGCAGTGGGTAGTGCTGTTGCCTTGCAGCAAGAAGGTGCTGGGTTTGATTTCAGGCGTGGGGTCTTTCTGCATGAAGTTTGCATGTTTTCTCTAGGCATGTGTGGATTCTCTCCGTGTACTCCAGCTTCCTCCCATAGTCCAAAAACATGACTGTTAGATTAATTAGCTTCTCTGAATTGTCTTTAGGTGTGTGCATGGTTTTATGTCTTTATGTGTCTCTTTGTTGCCCTGTGACAGACTGGCCAGGTTCTCTCTGCCCATGCAAGGTTTGATGACTTTACATTTAGCAAATGGCTGTAAGAGACTGAGTAGGGTAAGTATGTTTTGTAATATATGAAAATATTAACTTATAAATGTTTGTTTTAAAGTTGTAGCTTATTGTGCTATGTGTTGTTAGGTTTAGAACAACTACTGCCGGCATACAACCCAAGGATCCGGAGGCTCTACATTAGAGCTCCTTGTACAAAAAGTAGGATCTCTCTAACATTTAAAAGAATTTGTATGTACTCGGGATGAACAAATATTTCAGATTAAAAAGCAAACAATAGATAATGTTAGTAAATTATACTTACAAAAATAAAACATCTATAAGGTATTTATGTTCTAAGTGGAGTATGTTCTTTTTCCGGGTGGATCATCTAACTAAGTGGTCCTAACTGTCCTCTAACTGTTAATCATTCTGCTGATATGTTACGCAAGGCCGTCCTACTCGCTCGTCCCCATTTTCCCTTACAAGTGGTGAGTCTGACATAGTGGAAAAATTGCAAATCTTCTTTTGGAAAGTAAGCATGAGCTTATGTAAGCATGAGCTTATGTAAGCATGAGCAATGCAAACTGCAACTTGTAACTTGTGCATGCACAAGGAGAAATTGGCTTGTGCATGCTCTTGCAACCATTTAATTGGTGTTCCCTCTTGAGATGGAGTACAGGGTTGTGCATGTGCATTTTCTTTTTTTAAGTGGAGAGGGCGGGTCTTCTAAAAAAATTGCAAAAATCTTTAGCCAGTAATTAGCATTTCACATGTATAGCATGAGGCAATAATTGGATGGATTAAGTATTGCACGGTTTTCTTTAGGTTCACTAACTCCCTAATAAGGATTCAGTTTAGCTTGGTTTAGTTTAGATTATTAGTTTATTTGATAGGGATACTGCACAAATTGCAATAATCTTGAAAGAAGAGATGCTAGCCAATCAACTGTAGTAGCATGACTCTTCATACAAAGAGCAATCAAAATGAATTTGAATGGAGATGGCTGCTTAAGTAGACTATCACAGTGATAAGACGTCAAGAAGCAGACGCTCCTGCTTATGTCATTTAAATTCGATCCTCAAAACTATTATATATTGTTTGATCTTGGTTAGGATTCCTTTTCTTAACAACACTCCAATGATTTTATTGCAAATTACTGTACTGACATGATGTTACCATTAAACACTCAGCTTGTGTCATTTTAATGACTGATTGCATAAAACATTCAGCGTTGCTGCTTTCCAGCATGACATTTCTTACGATCTGCTTGGAATAAACGACAGATCTGGCCATGACGGAAAAGGTTTACAATTTTTCAAAGGAGATATTAGAGGTTTGAATACCTGATGGCGCTGACAGATTCTTGAGAGCATTAGTTTTTGCCTTTGGTTTGGTTAAAGTAAATATTTCTGTTCCTCTTGTTGTGTCACATAAATGTGTGTATTCCAACAACAAGGAGTGAATGTAATCCAGAATAAATGAAGTATTTTTTTGTTCAAATAAAGTTGTTTTGTTCCTTTTTTTTTTTTTTTTTTTACAAGAATGTGTAAAAAGCAGTGTTTCATTTTGGTTTCTTACTACCCCCACCATAAACTTGTCTGGTTTTAAACAAATATCCTTTAAGTGTCTGCTGCACGCCGTCTGCAAACGAAGCTGCAGTAGTGCAACAAAACGCCACTGACAGGTCCATCAGTTTAATGTTTATATTTTTGTAGACATCACAAAAAACATACATTTACAAACATTACATTGCTTACAATGACAGTGCTGTGACAAAAGTTCTACCTCCTTTCACAGTCCTTTTATATTAGATATTTTTAAATTCACAACAGTAAATACCAAAACGCAGTTCTAGAAACTTGTCTTAAATTTTCAGCTTTTCCATCTTTAAGTCTACTTTTTTTTTTTTTTTTTTTGCACAATGCTCTAAATTCACACTGGAGGCTTTTTGAGTAGAACCAGACTGTTTAAAGTCATCCCACTGCAACTCAACTGAATTTAAATGATTAGTTACCCCTACAGTAGATGAACTTTCTTGGCTAATACACCATATAGATAGATCGCTTATGTTGCTGTGTACATATAACAGGGGCTATTTAGCAATTGCACGTTTGTTTCAATCTTGCTTTTATGTACACGTAATATTTTTATTGGCTATAACCCTGGAATTCTGACATCAGCTGCTCTACCCTGGGCAGCTGCTTTTTGCTCTCTCGCTTCTCCTATAAACAGTGGCTTGCTTAGGGACCCATAATAAATTAAATGAGTTTCTCATAATGAATAATAAAAATAATGATTGTCTTCATCATAAATGTTTTGAAAGTAATAAAAGTAAATGCATTCAAATTAGATAAAGACATGTCTGCATCATCTTTCCATTCTAGTATAATGATTTAACATGAGTTGTAAACTGTTTAAAAATAACATTCATTTTGAAAAAAAAAAATCATATCGTTCTAAAATAAAAAAAATTCACACACTCCCATTCTACTACCTTCACACAGACATTTATTGACATTTTTGCGTGTAAATGACACATTACAGAACCTTGCAACCTTTTGAGCGAATGCGAGTTCTCTGATTGTGCGCTTAAACAGAAGGCACAAAAACATAAATTGGGCTTATGACCCTCTGAGAGTCGTTGGTCAGTGCTTGAGGTAATTTTTGTTTAGCAATTTTTGTTGAACTTAGAGCACTTATCCATTGCATACATTCTGTGTGTGAGTCTGATATGAGTTTTGGTAATCTCATGTTTTGTTATTACCATGCATTTATTTTTGTGCATTTGCTGTGTGTTTGCACCCCTCAGCCACTGGATTTAATGACATTCTGTGATCACTGTATACTAAACTTTCATTTTAGGTAGTTACAAAGACTTTCTATCAGCTGTTTCTCAGTTTATATTCTCTGATGCGTGTCCAATATAAAACTGGTGGTAGTTTGCTCTAGAAGCAAATTTCTGATTTATTTGTAACTTGTATGGAAATGAGGACATCATACTGGATCTGAAAAACCAGCAGAGGTTTGAGTCTGGTCTTCCAGTTTAAAACTGCTTGTCTAACAGCAAAGCACATGTAAGGCAAAATATGCCAAAGGACTCTTCTGAAAAAAACAAAGGCAGATGATGACCACAAAAATGTCAACACGACAACTGCTGGGTCTCTTCATTAGTCATGAAGACATTTAGGGTGGAGCTGGTTGAATGTATTGACAGAGCAGCATAGAAGAAATCAGTATAAAAACTTTCAAATATATAAAGCAACCCCTATCTTTTAATCTAATTTCCATCAGTTTCACATGGATCAGTTAGCACAAAAAGCTAACAAATAAAAAGCTCCCACTCTGTAAAACGAGGCTGTCATTTTAGACGATCTGAAGCCCGTGAGGCACTCACATGATGTTCTCACTCAGATCCTTTCATCGTCCTGCAGAGAAATGGGTCCACTGGAATCATAAACATTTATATAGACCGGTAGGAACTAAAACCCCAAGTTATTCACATTCCCGCTGGACTATGACCCTGAAGTCTGCTCCAAAAACTATAGGGGCTATTCACTTTAACTCCAGCTCTTTTCTTTCTGCTCCATCCGGGTGATATGGTGTCAGGTCCTGTCGCGGCTGCGTGTCCACAGCTTTTGGGTTGAGCTTGTACCTCATATAATTTACCAACCGCTGAGGTTGCCTTTGGCTTCTGACATTTCAGACTTTCAGGACCACGACCATCAGAATAATCACTCACGTTCTCTGAAGACTGCAATCATTGTCTGGAAGAGTGACTGCAATTTGAATTTTTCAGTAATATGGGCAAACATATCGTCATTTTTATGAATATGTGGCGCCGTGGTGTTTTGACATCATCTTTACCAGATTTAGCTTTTAGAAAGCAGCAAGCTGCCAAACGCAAACAACAAAATCACTTGTAATAAAACCAGAGTCGAAGCCTCCATAATTCATATTTCACATGGTGCTCTCAACAAAAGGGGGGTTATTATGACTAATATGAAGAATTGCTTTTTTCAATGAGAGGGTTCAGATGCCTGCCTCCTCTTCGCCGCCGTCATCTCTCAGCATTTTGGCGACAGTTCAGCCTTCATTTTCTGGAAGGCTCCTTCTGCTCAGCTTGATCTAAACTCTGAGACCTAATCTGTTCCGGAGGTTGTGGCTTCTCTGAAAAACCATCCACCATCACAACCTCCACCACTGTGTCTTTTCCTCTCATTTTCATTCAGATTTTCTTTTAGTTCTGTCTCACCCGTCCAACACTTTTAGGTTTTCGCACTTGCCAGGAAATGGGATCTCACTCATTAGGGTCCATTGACACAGCTGCCAAAACCTGAAACATTTCCTTACAAACATCTTTCTGCCCAATTTTAACACCAAGTCAATTGAGTTCAACAAATTTTCATCTCTTTAGTTTAATATGAGCTATCATAAATTATTGAGCTAATGAAAGAGTAAATTGAAATCAATCACATTTACATGTTTAAGAGGGAAAGCAGAAAAGTTTCACTATATACCGCCTGCAGTTTTTTGCCATTTTCATTTGTTTCTGAAATAATTATTTTTCCGTCGCTAGTAGCTTCATGGACAGCATTTTTTCAGATTTTTCTTTCTTAAGACAATGATTCTACCATTAAAAATATGTCACCTAATATTATAAAAATGCAATTGTTGGGATAATGACCATATGAAAATGTTTTATTTATATGAAGTCCCATGGTTGTCAGTTTAAGAATATTTTGGCTCTAATAATATAATATATACATTTCAATTTATCTTCAGAAAGAACTTGCCAATAGTGATGTAATCCATCAAAACTTTTGTTTTTCTGTCAAAAAGTCAGAAATAAAAGCAAAAAAGCATATTCTGCAGAAAATATACAAATTCACCAGACTGGTTGCTGTGTTGGGTTTGCTTATTCTTAGTTTTGTGTTAGCTTGCTATAACAATAAACACCAGGCTAGGTAAAAGAACAACTTATCTAACAACCCTTTGTGGGTGGTATGAGGTAAAACCCTTAACAGTTGGCCGTGGCTAAAGCAAGAGGTCGGTAATCCCAATCCAGAACGTAAAAACCCTGCCTTGTTTTCCTTCATCCTGTTTATTTAATCAGGTGATTATCTCCCAGTTTATGTTTAACAGCTGGATAAGCAAATGGTTGAAACTAATCTCCTTGCAGGTTTTTTTTTTATTATTTCTGGACCTGGATTACCCACCTCTGGCTAAAGCCTATTGGCTCCTTCAGCGCATCAACAGTTGATGGGTTAGAAAACGTTCTATATTATGGTTTTTTAAGCAATTCAAAATCAACTCTAGGTTTTTGTATGATAAAATGTTGGCTTTGGTACCACAGAGTAATCATTTGTTATGCAATATTAGTTGTTTTGTTATATACTTGAAGAAAGAAAGTCCTCCAAAGCGAAGCTAGCTCTATGTGTGGGTGTTGCCCATTTTCGTGCCATCATCATATAATTCTTCCAGTGATTGGCATCCCTTTTAGAAGGCTGAACAAAGTCCAACACCACTTTTGGCACAAAAACCTTTTCATGACTTAATTACTGACTTAACAGTTGCTTTTGCTGTAAAGATTAAACTTTGAGTGAGAATTATTCTCACTCAATTATTCCGTTCTGCCTTACATCACTCCTTGTTGACCTGAGAAAATAGGCATTTGTTTACTGTGCAGATGCAGCACTGTCATGATAGGTGCTTCCTGGAGGGGGTTTGTAAAGGCAACCCAGCAAGGACATGACATGGCTACAGAGCAATATTCATAAGGATTATTCAAACTTATTGTACATGAACAAAGCAAAATAACAATTTGTACATTATTGTGATGAATGAATAGTATTATAACATAATGATGGTTAAAAATAGTTCAAAATATAATACTTTGTATGACCGATTTTTTTTTCTGCACATTGAAGTCAAAGAAAGTAGATGCCCATTTCCTTCTGAATGGGCAGATGGATGGATGGATGGATGGATGGATGGATGGATGTATGGATGGATGGATGGACGGACGGACGGACGGACGGACGGATGGATGGATGGATGGAATTTAACGGTTCGATTACAGGGGGCAGGCATTGGTCAATAAATGCACCACTGGATTCATAGAAGTCAAAATTAAGGAGTCACCAGAGCATTTTTTAAGCATTTTTCACTAAAACTTCAATAAAATTCTTAACAATAAATACTTTAACTTCAGAGTTGAAGTCTAAAAGTGCAAAATGAAAAAACACAAAGTCGATCCAATTGTGTTTACCATTTTTCTGGTCTATTACATTGTTTATGTTTTATGTGGGATAGAGTGTTTTTCCTATAGCTATAATTAGTTAAACAAATCACTTTCAACAAGTTTCTTTCTAAAAGTGGTGGAGCAGTATAAAAAACACAGTTACACTATTGTTATCCATCTGATATTTATTTACTTTAGCCTTTCAAAACAAAAGAATAAGAATAACTGTTCTTGCTCCTACTCTGCTGGAGGCTTTTTCCTGATCATTTGTAAATCCTGTAGACATGTTTTTGTCTGCAGTAGCGTGACTAAGCAAGTCTGCAAACAACAGGATAAGTCAGTTGAAGTTCAATCACCAGAATACTGGACACATCTCACCACTTCTTTTTTTTCTTTTAGTGAAACATATGAATTTAAACTCAAACTAATTAAAAAAACCTGTGTCAAAAAACATCCTCCTAAAGCTCTGCAGCCAGACACTTATCAAGTGTAAAATGGATTCTTCCTTTGCGAGCCACATATGCCAACACTGCTCAGACAAAAACATTACATCTTTAACCACACTGGCCACATTCCCAGAACAATCTAACCACATGTTTTGTTGCCAGACTAAATTCAAAATAAATGAAAAAAACAAAACGTCATAAACTGAACATCTCCTTCCTGTTAAACCATTACTGCATTTGTATTTCTACATTTAATATTTAATGTTTAATATGAATATATTTAAAAGAAAGCTATAATCACTGGAGCTTGTTTTTTTAAGAGACCATTGAGATGCCCTCTCCTACTGCTCAATCCTCACCAGTCTTAAACCTCACAGCTCAATGGTCTCTTGGTCTGATGTGCTTATAAAGGTTGGTTTTGGTTTAGTTTGTTTTGCATGTACATTCCTGTTAGTGGTCTTTTGACTGAAAAGAAGAAAAAAAAAGATAAAAATCCTTTATGTTTTCTGGAGGAAGTCACTGAGAGGTCACTTGAGTATGTTTCCAGGTAAAAACAGATGGCCTCCCCCATACTGAGGCAGTAAAGAACAGCAGCATTGCATCATGATTATGGATCTTGCAGCCAAGTTTTGATGAAATACATATGAAGACGGAGCTCAGGCTTGTTCATGGTCCCACGAAAGATCCCTGAATTGTGTAAGGGACCATTTAAGGAAATAATATTTTCTCTGCTTTTAACCCCCCTCTATCTTTGTCATATTCTTCATTTGTGTAAATAAGGTAAAGGGAGAAGGTGAGTAGGCATTTCAACTTGACAATTGTGTAACTATTTCATCTTAATGCTATTTCTGACCTACAAAACACTGGCGAAAGTTTAAAGGATTCTCTACTTTTTCTTTGTTAGGTGGGGTCAGGATGCGTATGTGTTTCACTTACTTTCTTTAACGAAAATTGAAAGAAAAAAAAGTAGAGGAGATGGAGGAAAATTAGGTTTTGGAGAAGTGTATATGGTCTGTATTTAATAGTGCTTATCAAATCCAAGGATCACAAAGCGAACATTCCTATGCTGATGGTTTGGAAGCAACGCTGTAGCAACAGCTGTCCATGGGCACACTGACAGAAGCGTGGCTGCTTTACACTGGGGACGCCAGGACATCTTATCAACATCACTAGGCAATGTAGAAGAAGTGTCTTGCCCAAGGACATAAGAACAGTAGGAGCTTAAAGTCGTAGGGAAGCGGCCATTCCAACCGTTGCATTTCCAAATTCTCCCAAGTGGTGCCCGACTTTACACGATTCAAAAAAGTGAATGTGATTGGTCGATAATCAAGGGGGCGGGATTGTTGTGGCTGAAGGTACGCAAGCTTTTTGGTTGTTGCTGGTTTTTGGAAGCATCTTGCTAACCAGTTAGCAACTTGGTGCTATTAGGTTCCCAATGGGAAATTACACTGGGACCAAGTAGCATTTAGAAACGACACTGTCAAGGAACGCTATGGACAGCAGAAACATGCAAGAGGAGGAGAGTTTTGTGTCAGAGGTCATGGATGAGTCTCCTTTCTCATACATTTTTTATTTAGAGGAGGAAAGTGGGACGAAGTTGTTGTGGAAGAGGACATCAGAGCTGCAGAAGCTTTGTTCAGTGTAGAAGGCTTACAGCCGTACATGTTTGAGCCCTTGCCTCGCAACGCTGCCAGTTCTGTTAGCTCTACGCCTGCCAAAAACACAGACGTCAAACCCTGTGAACACTGGACGGAACTCAATGGGAAAGTAAATGATTCTTATTTCAACCGTTGTGTATATTAGCCGCGCATAAATCAAGATGCTGTGATTACAGATGACCATTGATATGATTGGCCGAACTTCGGTGTACAAGCTGACGTATAGTTAACTGGCCTGCATTAGATAATAGGGGGGAAAAAACACAGATTTAAGACAGGATTTTTTTTTAAATAGATAACTTTTGCGACAATATGGTCTGATAAAGAGTACATTTATAAAAATGTTTAAGCCAGAATGATTTGAAATTTAAATATGACTTCCCTATGACTTTAAAATGGCGAACCCTCCTATGCCACTGTCACCCTAAGGTCAAGAATATAGATTGTTGACTGATATCTGTGTCACATGTGTATAACCATCTGTGAGACGCAGAAAATCTGGGCTTGTTTTGACTTGATTAAATTCGGAATCAAATATGTATTATTTGTATCAAGCCACTGCTTTGAAATGCATTTAAATACGACCTAAAATAACCTTCTAGATCATTTGAAATTTCACAATCTACAGAAGAAAGTAAAATATTTCAGCTTCATAAAAAAAAAAGAAACCCACAAGTGGATTATGTGCCTACCAGAGGATATTTTTATTGCAATGGAAAGACAGGTTTAAGCTGTGGGTTTTACCCTTTCATCTACACCTCTGTTCACCAGATCTTTCTCTTTTTATTACAAAAAGGCTGGAATGATAAAATGAACCGCTTCCTGTGAGTCACAAGGTCCAAAACCTTCAAAGTACAAAGTTTAACAGCATTCATAAAGTTGTATTAAATGTTTCACTGTTGTGTTATTCCAATCACCCGAGGTTGGCAAACTTTTCCTTTTATCATAACATCAAAAATCGTTCAAGTTGAAGCATATGCACTCCAGTTTGAGCTCCCTGAACTCTGGCAGCACGGCATAAATCCACAGCGTTAATGGTTTTGTGTCAGAATCAGCACATCGCAGCGTCCTGTTGGCAGCTTGGTGTGTTCAGGGAAATGTCAGAACATTAAAGGCCTTTCAACCAAATCCTCGGCAGGTCTTTTGGTATGCCAGTGGTGTCCAGAAGCAGGTATGTGGCTCGAGAGGATGATAAATCCTAGTAGTATAGAGAATGTGTGACAATATGCTTATAGATAAAACCCAATGGGGTGAGGTGATGCAGACCAGGAACTAAATATATAAAACATCATTACACCAAGGTAAAGTGGGGCTCACACTGGTAAGGCTGCTGTGCAGCTACAGTACGGGCGTACTGCAAAAAATCACTAAAACTGAACGCTGTGACCAGGATGGCCCAGCTGTGGCTCTGGCAGCAGAAACAGAGCTGGAGAAAAAAGAAACTCATGGGGATTTACTTGCCCTCCGAGGAGTTGTCAAGCAAAACGTGTGTGCATGAATATCATTTTTCCTCCTCTCAAAGCCTTTTGGTTTCCTATGCTTCTTTTTTTTCCTTTTTTTCAGTAGTCAAGTTAGCTTAGTTTGGAGGGTTGATTCTATTCTTAAATTTTCCTGAATATTTTTTTTCCTGTCAGGTATTTAGTTTTTCCTGTTTGGTTTGCGAAATTTAGGTGCTTGGTGCAGCGTCTGTCCTAACTTCCTTCTTGCGGATTAACTTTGTTGATTCAGATTGCCTCTGCATTTGAGTAATTATAATGATTATGGTTCTTTGTGGCGTCAACACGGCAGCTGCATCACATTCAATGTGCTCCCAGTGTAAAACAAGAAAAATTCCTCTCACTATAATCTTCTTGTCCAAGGATCTTAGAGCTAATATTTTACGGGATGGAGAATTTCTGTCTGAGGTGATATGATGCAAAATAATTTATAAACTGAATAACTGGAAAGAGTTATATGTATCAAAGATAAATAATATTTCCAATACTCCCTGCAGTATTTTCTATTTATGTGAAATACATGAAAACTATATATTTGCAGCATCAAGTCTGATCACAAAAGTAGACCCTTAAAACATATTTACTGATTTGTTAGTTAGTTAGTTAGTTAGTTAGTTAGTTAGTTAGTTAGTTAGTTAGTTAGTTAGTTAGTTAGTTAGTTAGTTAGTTAGTTAGTTAGCTAGCTAGCACAGGCTCTGGCTTTCAGTGTTGTTGTGTCCTTGGGCAAGATACTTCGCCTGTATCACCTACTGATGGTGGTCAGAGGGCTCCGTGGCGCCAGTGTATGGCAGCCTCGCTTCTGTCAGTGAGCCTTGCCACCATCACCAAAGTACAGGCCATTTAATTAGTTAATTATGTGAAATTCAGAATTTTGACCCTGCAAGGAAATCCATGGATGTATGGATGAGCTGACTTATTTACCATTTTATTTAAAATTAAATTAATTAAAGTTTTTGATAAACTTTTTTGAATTTGCTGCATCTTTTCTTTTTTTATATTAATTGGACAGAAAGAGGTTGCACTGAAATAAAGTATATAAATAAGTAATTTGAACTACTGAGATACACTATTTAAACAATCAGGTACCACATCAATGTCTTTTCCCTTTTTATCATCTCAAACCGTTTTTGTTTTTTTTTCAAACTGATGTCATAGTCAGAGGGGAGTCATAGGATTAATATTGAGAATATTTTTTGCAATTTCTATGCATTAAGATTTATCAACAAAGTTCCACTTAAATTGATTTAATGTTTTTAATTAACAAAACCTAACTATCTGCTAGGAAAAAAGTACAAATAAAGGTTGAAGCACAAACAGACAATTATCCCACCTACTGACAGGGGGGATGTACACTTGAAGCACCTTTGTTAAGGTATTATACACTAAAGGTGGGTCTGTTAAGATTCTGAAAGTTCGAGACTATTAAATGCAGACTGCTCTCTACTTGGTCATTCAAATGAGATGATTTCGAAAAAGAAAATCAGCTATTCTAGAATCTCTTAAAACAAAAAATAACAAAAAAAATATTATTATTGCAATTGCCTATATATACAAAAAACAATATGTATTTCAATTAAATCCTCCTGCAATCTTGGATGAAAATCCAAGGAAGCAGATTTAGGGTTTTAGCCATAACAAGTAGCTGTTGCCTAAAAGTAGAGGTTAGTGTTGTCATTTTAAGAAAATCTTAGAACTTTAGGAATTCTTTGATTTGATTATTATTTACCTTGGAAATATAAAAAACATTTCCAAAGCATGAATTAAGCCTTCTAAGAACTTCTAAACTGAAACACCAGTAAGGGGTAATGAGAAGGACATTGGTGAGGCAGAGTGACTGAAGCTGATTGGATGGTCCGCCACTTAAATAATGAAATAAATAAAGACAAACTTCTTTAGCAATCACAGACTCACTTTATCATCCTTATTGAAGGAGACTAATTTTATTGACAGGTTATACACTAGTTCCACCTCTAGTTACATAGTTGAATTAAGGATAAGTACGTGAGAGGAAAAACACTGAATAATTACAAAAGAACGTCAAAAATATTCAATCAATTTATACAGAACGTTTTTGATAATACTACAGAATATTAAATGCTTATTGGCAAACATTTTCTAAGAATTGGAGAACATTTGTAGAAGAACATTTGAATAATTACATACAAGCTAAAGTTCAATGTTATAAACTCCATATATCCTACATAGAGACAGGAGTAAAAGGGTCGAGCTTTAGATCGCAGCTTCTCACATTCTAGGCTGGTGAGTAAAGACAGAGAAACAAAGGCATCTGCTTATAATTTCATCTCAGAGTTCGCACAATGATCCCAGGACCAATTTACCTTTCAAAGCTCCTCTATTTTACTGCCATGTGTGGACAGAGATGCTGCTATTTTATCCACTTTAGTTTTCTCCACTTTTTTATATTTGTTTTTTGTTGGTCATTTTGCCAAATAGAGCATCCTTAAAAAAGCTGGTAATTATAGTGAAATGACGTCAGGTGAGTCGAAATTAATATCAAGTAGACAGGCATCCCCAATCTCAGTCCTCAAGGCCTGCTGTCCTGCAGGTTTTAGAGGTTTCCCTGCTTTAGCACAGCTGATTATAATGATTACAGTAGACCAAAAGCCTGTTAATCAGCTTTCAATTAAAATCAGCTGTGCTGGAGCAAGGAAACCTCTAAAACCTGCAGGAGAGCGGCCTCGAGGACCGAGGTTGGGGATGCCTGGATTAGTACACTCATAAAAAGGACTCATTGGATTAACTAAATTTTGTTAATGGCAGTTTTTCCATCCAATACATTTTTGCTAGCTGAACCAAAACCACATTTATCTGTAAGGTGTAGATTTATTCTGTTCTGTGTCTGTTCAACATAATTATTTTAAATACTTTTATAAGGAAATTAATGCATACACCAAATTTGAATATGCTTGGTTGGTTCAACTTAATAAAATCTAATTCTGTTGACCTATATTTATTACTGCATTGAATCAAACTATGTTCAAATAACTCATTACATTTAAAGGTTCAGTAGGAGCTCTTTTCTAACACATTTTTTTCCATGTAGCTTAAAGATCTCCCCAAAACCACTTAGCAAGCAGTAAAATAGAAGGTCTGGAAATCAAACTAAAATAAATGGTCCCCGCTACAGTGAGAAATCTATGAATAACCCCAACCAATCACACACAATTGGTACACAATTGGTTCTTGACATTTCAATCATGGTTGTCTGCTTGTCCCTCTCCCTTGTGCGTGTACCCTGACACATGAACAAATGGGCGGCTGCTGGGGCCGCTGACTGGACCGGACCGGGAAGGGACAGGGACGGAGTGACCACCGAACCCGACCCGGTGACGGAATGCTTCCCCCCGCCTGCCTGGTAAGGCAGGCAGTGGGAAGCACGAGGCCGCCGGTGTCCAGACAACCGTCAATGGGTTGGGTTCGGTCACTCTGTCCCCAGCCTTGGGGCTCACGGCTCGTTTCTGCTGCACTGTAGTCAACCAAAATCCCGGACGATTTTGAAATTGCTCCCGCACATTTTTTTAGGTATGAAAAGTAGGACGTATACGGTAAAAAAGAGGACATTTAGTCACCCAATTCACACTTAAAGTAGCAAGAGCAGCAAAACCGTGCGTGCTGCTTCATTTTTGATGCTTGTACAAGTTTAGTTCAGATGTGCGGCTGAAGCATCTTTGCTGCTCTGGCTGCGCGGTAACAAAGTGGGTCTGATGCGCACTGTGCGGTGCTACCCTATCCTTTCTTTGCCTGTAACAATGGTAGCTATATTTGCTGTGATCAGTGGGTAAAAGTAGTTTGAGTCTATTTTGAAGTGAGAAAGTTCACCTGAAAACATCATCAGTGCAGTCAGTTTATCCAGATTACCATCCTGCCTTCAAATATTATTTCTGTCGGAGCCGCTCAGACCCTTGTACACCGACGGTGCGCTGTCACTAGGGATCCCATTCATCAGCAGCCTATGGCCTTGTCGCCTCCTCGCGGTTTGCTGCACCAGCTGGAAGGCCTTTTTTATGTACGTAATCCAAACTGCAGGCACCAGGATAATAAAAGCGAACATGTGTTGGCCGCAGATTTGGGCGTTTTAAGTTAATTTAGGCATTGATAAACTGTTTCAGAGGAGGGATCATAGGGCTCTGTATCATCAGTGCTGTCTTCAGCTGCTCAGACTCGCAGCAAACAGCATGTGTGTTCATGTGTTTTGAAGGCGTGATTTCGAGGGATGGTCTAAAGGGAGAGGCATGGTTGTGTATGTTCAAAAATATAGCTTGCTGAAACCATTTTTTCCAAGATCTCCTACAGCACCTTTAAATAAACAAATGACAAATTAATTGGTTTTATCAACTAAATTGTATTTACTTCAAAAACAAAAAGAGTCTTTGTTAACAAACACAAATGCATGTCACATAGATAGAGCTGCCTGTGATCACGGATCTTGGCTTCAACTTATGGTTTCATCTGTGTGGACTTTAGCAATGACTAACTCCACTATCTCTTTTAGATGTAGAGTTACCTGCCATGCTGGCTCATTCTCTGGCAAAATTGGTCCAACAATTAAAGGAAGTAATCTTAAAAAGGACCAATTTTTATGAGCATCGCCAAATAACCTGAAATACTTGAGTTTGCTTGAAAGTCCATTGTTGTAAATTTCCAAGGCAGCCTTACAGTAAACACAAGAATTTTAGGTTACTTTGCATTGTACATCAATTAAATAATACCTAATAATTCTGGGGCCAATTACTTTAGGTATATTGAATGGTAATGAATTGAGTGACCTCAGAGTGGGGCTTGAATAATATATTTTTTTTTGAGTGTAGTAAAAGGATTATAGAGGTTTGTTTTATTCACATAACCATGATAAAATATTAAGTTTGGATTTTCTAAATACCCCCTTGTTTATTTTTTCCTGTTTCAACCAATCATAGCTCTTAGAAGACAGTGTCACAATTAAACCAGGACCAACCATACCTCCCTACTGATAGGAATTCTGTCAAGTTCTGGCTCAGAGTCGGCCTGAGCAACTACCTGAATCACCCATAAGCTAGGACTTCTAGGTAGGAGATTTTTGGGTAAGTTAGGAGCTTTCTTAGAGGACTCTGAGAATCTTTGTAAATACAGAAATGTTAGTTCTAATCATATCTAAGAGACCTTTATATATATATTTGCTGTTCCCCTCGCTGCTTGGGTCAAACTACAGACTGGTATTATTTTTACCTTCTTTAAACGTTTCAGCAGCATTGCTACACTTCCTCAAAGGTCACATTGGTGATGTCTATGGCTCATTGCTGCCCTGTCAACAGACTGTCCCACCAGATTTTCAGAAGTCACCATGGTTGTTTCTCTGATCAATGCCCTGCTTGGGATTCTGTCAGTTTAAGCAACTTGTTGGGGCTGCAGTTGTGTTATACCCTCATTTTCAGATGATGACTTGAACAGGGCTCTGTGAAGTGATCAAAGTTTGGGATATTGCTTTACAACCTTAGTGGTGTTAGGAAAACAGACACTTTAGGGATATTTTTGTATGCAGCAAAATTTCTTAGGCTCAGGATATTCTGTTTCCTGTTTGGAGTCCCAAGACCATAAATCTAAATGAGGCTGTAGTTTCAGAAGGACAGTTAGCAATCAGATTTTGAACATTAGCCAACGTCATGGCTCCAGGTCCTTTCCGGTATCATGCAAGGTTAAACTCTTTTTGGTAGGAGACAGAGCTAGAAGAAAAATACCTGGTAAAAATGTCAAACCTTATACACGTAATGTTTTTATCCACCTAGTGTCTCTTGAGTGTCAGCAAACCCGCCCTATTTCACAAAGCAGTTTTTAACAAACCAGCTCAGATTCCTTACTGGCTCAACAACTAGTGGTGAGATCTACCAGTCAAGGTCAAGTTTGAAGGTCAAATTCATCAAAAATCAACTTTACTACACTTGGCTTCCAAAGATGAGCACTTTTCTTTCCATTGGATTGTTTTTTTTTTACTTTTTTTGTAACACTTTTCTTTTTTGAATGGATTTTTCTTTTTATCACAAAGATTTAATGAAAAGTTTTGCTCTAACAATCTCAAATCACATATATCTGTAGCTTGGCTAAACCACAGTTTAAGTGTTGAATAGTATTACACAAAATCCTGCGGCAGTGTAGGAGGATTGAATGGATAACAGAACAGAGGAGAACATGTGCTGGCTCACGCAGACGAGGGCAATGCGTGCAGAACCTCCTCCAGTACGAAGCTGACACAGACAGAGCTTTTTGGTCAAGAGCTCACTGAAAGCAATAAATTGAACACAAACGGAACCAACTCAAAGGGGAAACTTTTCATCCCAACTCTATAACTCTTCCTGCCCCCCCTTCCCCCTCCATTATATTTTATGTCTGAGCTTTTTTTACCCTGATTGCAATACCAGGCCATATTCAGTCCTTGGAAGAACAAAGCATCATAGCTGGAAGCAGACCTGGCTATGTAGAGGAGGAGTTCATAGATATGCACAGAGCCGTATAAACGGACCTTAATAATAAGAAAAACACTCAGTGTTATCGTATTCATGACTGTTTACTACACATTCTGAGTAAGTCTGCCCTATTGCGTGGGATAGGGAAACCACTGTTCCTTTAGGTATAACTTAAGGTCTTTCCTGTGCTTATCGTGGGAACAGAAAGCTAGACTGGAAAAGTAATTACTATTGATTTGCAGGACTATTCACCAAGTAAGCATAGGCAGTTTAGGCTGCAGCAGCATTTCGTCAGCATGTGTGCTCTCCCAGAGGGGTGCATGCCGTTAGCATTTGGGCTGAATGCTGTTTTAAGATGCAATTTTGCTGAAAGCATCAGAGGGAAATGTGACATTCTCAAAATCTTTCAACCATTTAGAATCAGTTTTGCAGCAGTCATCGCATAAAGAGACCTGCACACTTTACCCTGACATACCCCTGGTATAGTAATATTGAGTTACAGGAGAAACAGACACAAGTTCTAGTTTTTATTTTTTGATTTGCACACAAGGTCCTGATCTGAAAGTGGTCCCTTTTTAAGATATTTCTTACTTTGTGAGGTTAAGCATGATCATCTATAGGGCTGTCTTTTTTATGTACAGGAAATACACTAAACATAAATAAAACGTAACAGTAGATATAGTCATTGCAAGTAAATAAAAATAATTATCTAATGCTTTATTTGTTTTATTTTTCCCCAAAACATATTCTATTAACTGCCCTTGTCCTTTAAAACTCAAAAACAAAAATTATTTCCTGAGGTAGAAAGTAAAAAAAAATTTTTTTGAAAATGTTTAAGTATTTATATCAAATTTTAAAAAGCAGTTTGCATAACAAAGTCCTCCTCAAATTGCTGAGCCTTTTTTTGCTGCAAATTAATGTGAATCTGTTGTCGCTTGACAGGTTTGAAGACCTGTCAAAGGTGTCAACCTTTTATAAGAAAGCACCAGCAACTATATAAAAAACAAATAGCATAACATATACACATACCAGAAAATAGCAGCAGCCAAGCATTAAAAGTTTAAAGATGTAAAAGCTGGAGACTCTAGAAGAAGGTTTCTTTAATCTGTGGCTTCCCAGAAAGAGTCCGTACGGAGTCTTTTTCTTTGGACAAGACACTTCACTCACCTTGCCTGCTACTGATGATCAAACGGGCCAGTGGCTCTGATATATGCCACCCTCACCTCTTTCAGTCTGCCTCAGAACAACTGTGGTTATGATGTAGCTTCCCACAATCAGTATGTGAATGACTAAATGTAGTGTAATGTGTTTTGGGTACTCTGATTGGTTAACCAGAGTCGAGCTCTGAAAGCACCATTAAAGTGCAGGACAATTACAATAAATGCATACATATATTTGGGAAATGCTTCTTAGCAAGATGCACCTCACCTATTCAATTTGATTATATTCATTAGCAAGTTTTCTTCCTATATGCACCAGCGAGCATTATCACAGATCCTTTTTCTTAGCAGCTGTAAGTCTCTATAACAATCACTGTTCCAAACAACAAAGACAGCCTTTTTGGAATGCCCAACTGCGTGAAAAATGTCAAACTCTTGAGTGGAATTAAAGTCAAATGAATAGGGGCAGTCCCCATTTTCTACTTTATAGAAGACACTGGTAAAACTCCCAGTAAAAAAACAAAACATCATCAGCATTTTTCTGCCGCTACCATGTTTGAAATTCGGTTGAGTATTCTTAGAGCTAAAAGCCTTATGCGTGTATCCTCCAAATAACATTATTGTTATGGTGACTGTATAACTGAACCTTGTAGTCTCGCTTGACCACAAATCTTTTCCACAGAACGAATGGTCCCAGATCCTCCATCCTCCATGTGTTTTGCTAAAGAACAAATATACAAGTCAATTTATTGAGTGCAGTAATTCCTACTGGGTCTGTGGCACAGTGAATTTACAAAGGTAGAGTCTAATTTTGATGTACAAGAGCCAGAGAGGAAGTCAGACATTGAAGAGTTAAAATGATGTGATATACACTGCACAAAAAACTAATTAACACATTCTAGATTGATTGATTGATTTACTTTATTTATCACACAGTGGAGAAATTTCCATCCTCCACATCTCCTGGTTTCCTGAAACAGGTCAAATTTAAACTCTGTTTCAAATCTATGAAATTTCTTTAATGAGTTTGTGGAAGAAGAAAGATTTTTAAGTTGTTTTTTTTGTTTTTGTTATTTTACTCTAATACATAATGTAAAAAGGTCAATACAGAATCACATTAGTAGCTAGTTAATAGGGTCCTTTAATGAGATTAACTTGGTGCTCAAGATTTCTGTTACAGAGGCCTCATCAGGGGAGAGTCACCAGCAGCAGTGTTCCCAGTAATCTTGTTTAATCATTTCCAAAAGCAAGATGTTGATGAAGTGGAGCTATTGAGGTTTTAGCTTGAAACATGCATCCCAGCTTTGTTCAAATGTTTGCAGCACAAAAAATAGACTGTTGTGTTTTCACCAGTGCTGCTGCGGTGACTTGCGATGGGATGGAACTCCGAAGATTAGACCTTCAAAGGGCTGTGGGTCTGAATAAGAAGGTCATGGCCTCTTCTGAGGTCTGCTTTAGGACTGTGGCCTTCCATTTATGGGCTCAGCCATCTTTACTTCCCTTTGGAGTTAATGTGCTGGATGCAATTCATTAAAACTCTGCATTCTTTTGTAGCCCTCTCTGTCGTCATATATGAAACAGAGTTCATGGACAGTATTGGTATGCCAGGCCATGAATGAATCATGGAAATTGGTGTAATTAACTCCTCCTAATGTTTACAACTTTTAAGACCATGTTTTTTCTCACTATATCCAACCAGAGGACAGAGAGGAAGAGAAAGAGAAAGAGAGAGAGAGAGAGACAGAGAGAGAGAGAGAGAGAGAGAGAGAGGGGAAACGACAATATGGCTTCAATCAAGTCACAGAATAAATTATTCCTAATTACTTACAGAAAGCTGTAATGATAAGTAGTTATTATAAGGAGTAGGAGAGAGATGTCTAATCAATGTCTCAATCACAACATAGAGTAAGGATTACGTTGTTTTGTTTAGAATAGTTTAAATATATCTTAACTAAAATGTGTATAAACACTATTTATAGAAAAAAAAAGAATGATTATTAGGAAACCATTGGGGTTTTCAAGATAACCAATGCAGTAGTTCTTGATGTCTGTAAAACTGAAAGGTTTGCATCCCTTGCAAAGGGATTTTTTCTCTCTTTAGTCAATATTTATGTTTAATCTGTTAATTATTTATTATTAATAAATAAAAAAAATGTCATTATATGTATTACTTCCATCTGTGTGGCTTTTTTTGTTTCTTGGATTTCCAAAAGCAAAATGTACTTTTATCTGAAGGGAGGCTGTGGACTTCTGGGCAACAGCCTATGAGCCTTTGGCTCATCAGCCAAAGTTTGATGCTTCTGATTTTGTCTCTGTTCTGAAGTAGCTAAACACCAGGAATGAGATAGCTGTAGTTCATATCCTGGATACATCTGTGTGTGGTCGCTCTTAAAGAGTTGACTTTAGCTGCAGTTCATGCCTAGTAAGTCTAACTAAACTGGGAATTGCTTTTCCTTCACAATCCTCTCAATACTGCAGTTATTGTTTTGCATGTGCACTTTTTCCTACTTCCTTTTTCTTCCACGAAATTAACTTTTTTCATTTATCCTTCCGTGAATGTGTCAGTGATTGTCTGTGGGACAACTGTTTAGTCAGCCCTTTTGGTAACACCCTTTTAAGGCTTTCAATTCTAAGTAAAGATTTATGTGGAATATAATAAAATCAATACAATGAATTCAACTTGAAAAAGACCCCATTCAAAGCTGCAAAGTGGCAAAATCGATCACATGGCATTATAGGACAGTCAGGTTCTATTACGTTGCTACATCAATTGTCACCATCTGGCTTTCTTTAAGTTTCATGTAACTGCCACTAGATGGCACCATATCTGTTTATGTCTGCTTTTTGTTTCCAGTGTTGAAATTCCATTTAGGCTCGAATCGGACTACTAAAACTTTATCAGGACGGACACTTGGTATATAAAACATTATGTTGCTATGAGCAAATGGTTTTGGGTCGTTTTTGTATAGTCATATGTTGTGACTATGCACCCTTACCCTGAAATCCCACATACTCCGTCAGCGCTCCGCTCCGCCCCGCTGTGCTCCAGACCGCCTGCTCAAAGCAAAGCCTACAGCCTGCGCTGTGGCTCCCGTACGCTCCGCTCTGCACTAAAATTATTTAAATATGTTTATCGAAGTATTTATAATTCTTTAATAAAAAATGCTTATAAAAACAATTTCGTCAGATATATTATATCGCTATTAATTTGCGTGGAACTGATCATAAAGCCGTATGTTCGGAAAGGAAGCTCGAGGCGGAGAAAAAGCTAGAGGATATACATATACATATACGTATATGTGTGTGTGTGTGTGTGTTTACATACATACAAGGAACTGTGCTTACAGCTCCTTCATATTTCATGTACACTAATAACTTGTGTACATGGTTCTTGTTGATGGCATTAAAATTATTTCTAATAGCATTAAAATAGCATTAAATTAGAGTCACTCATTCCTGTATGAACCCTGTGAGCGCTTAATTTAATATGACATTAAAAAAATCCCCATCAGCTTTCAGCAAATGTTCAATTTCTGCCCAAATATATATATATATATATATATATATATATATATATATATATATATATATTTGTAGATTTTTGTGACAGGGATAAGGATCATTCAAAACTGCTTTTTTTTAATGAACTTGTTCTCTACTCCCAAACTCAGCACCTCTTTTCATTCCTGTAATAAGAAGTTTCTTTTGAATGGATTTAATTAAACTTTTAGTCCCTCGGTATAAAATAAATATTTTGATAGAGATGAGAAATCTGCTTCCTGGTTGGTGAATAACCAATAGTTTGGATCCAATCATTTAAATAAACGGTGTTAGTTTTTTTTTTTAATATATAAGAATTGTGCTATAATTTCTAGTCACCGATCTGTTGCTGCTATATTTTAATTTGACGAACCGGAATTTGTCGATGTTCTTTTTCCTGTTTGGTGCGATTGCAATTGCGGATCTTGACCTGGCCGGACCAGAGCGGAGCAAAAAATAGCTCGGCTCCGTAATTTTTCGGTGACGGACGGAGAAGACGTACGTGGACGGAGACGTGCGGAGGAGTAGCGGTGGATGTGGAACAGCTCTCATTGATTTCCATGAAAGACAAGCGCTCCGCACGACGTACGTCAGCGGGGCGGAGCGGAGCGCTGACGGAGTATGTGGAATCTGGGGGTTAAGCACTAGCAAGACTACAATGATCAAACCAAATTCTTGCAAAAATAACGTTTCTACATCACAGCAATACCATTACATTTGTATTTTACAAAGGTAATTAAAAAATACTTCAGGAACCAAAAATTACAGTCACATAAAAATACATAAACTATCACAAAAACAACTGTAGCAAACCAATTTTAAAGCCTGAAAACAGAATTTTTGTGGTGAACATACATTTTGGACATCAGATTCTGTAAACTCTGTTTGACTTCTTCTTCTGCTGCAGGCCTCAACAAAGAAAAACTGAGACGTTATAACCGCAGTACATTGTTGATTAGAAAATGAACTCTGAATAACAGTGAAAATGTCCAATAAAAACATGAAGCCGTCCTATTCCTGGACAACAGTTTGTGAAAATTTTATCCTGAACAATTAGAGAGTATTTCTGCCAGAGAGAATTTCATTGTCGGATCCAAGTTAGTGATTATTCCACACTCTGTGTCTGAAACACGGTTGTTTTTATGAAGGGTAATATTCCCAAAGCTTGATGTTTGTATGACATTTTTTTTGAAAGGGGCACAAGTCAGAAATATCACATTTACTAGCTTGACAAAGCAGCAATAGCTTGGTCATTTATTAATTCTACAGTGGTCGAGTCTTTCAGTAACAAACCAAAAACATGATATATGTTTGAATGGAGACCAAATGGAGCCACATTTTCCCGCACCACAAGATGAGATCTATAATTACAGCTATGTGTTGATGTGCTCAGATGATTGGACATGGAATACTGTGCTTTTCATCAAAATGGTAAACTGAGCTGTATTCCTGACAGACAAGGGCCTCCTATTGCAAGCTGGACCGTCTCACTCTGCTGCTGCGTAGCACCGGAGGTGTCGGCCCTTAATTGAATTTTCATTGCCTACTTTCCATGTAATGGCAAGGTATCCTTTCTGGACTCAAAACCTGCCAATGTTGCAGAAAGTGGTGCACTGGCCGTGACGGTTGGTGCTGCTCCAGGTTTTATATTTATGTTCTTGGAGGCCTTTGAGGTCCTGGTAAGATGAATCTACAGTACCTGCAGCAGGGCGGCCATGTCAAGACAAATCACACTATTTGTTTTTCCACTTCTGTGGAAATAAACCCCCACATTTTACCTTCTTTGACCTATACAACATCGAAATCAGACATAATATCATACAAACTGTAGATTTTACACAACTTGCCCTAAGAAATCCTTATTCACTGGAGGAATCAAATGTCATAACTCTAAACAAAATATTTAGCTTTGTTTAATTTTATTATGTTTTATAAATATCTCAAAATATTTTAGTTAACTGATAACTTTTCAGCTTTCTGGCCCTATTTAAAGATAGATATTTAAATTCACTTCAAAAAAATAGACACATTCTCATGTCTTCTCATTGCTAAATATTAAATAAAAGTAACATTTTGCTAAAGGCCAGCAAAATTCCTCTTTTAATCCAGAGGGTAGGAACATCCTAATGCCTTTAAACAATTTTAGAAGAAAAATTGTGACCTCTGAGGTTTTACAAATTCCAGATTAGTTGGAAAGAAGGTCATACTCTAACAGAAACTTAAAGACACATATTAAAGTTTATAAATCCCCTAAGGGATAAATATCTAGATTTTTATTCAAGTGCCTGTGCCAGTCAAACATAAGGGTTTGAACACAATGAAGGAAAAAACAAGGAAAAAACAGCTATAAGGTCAGTTTACATAGAGGATAAAAATGGCACTTCAGATATTCAATATTTTACTCTCCTCAGGGAAATTGTTCCAAATAAGTTAAGCAAATGATGAGTGCGTTGTAATCTTACCTGGTTTCTGTCAGAATGAATGAAATTAAATGGAATTATTTGAAGGTTTGGGAAAACTTTAGTAATAGCATTCATTTTGCTAAATATTCAGGAAATGTATAAAGATAATTTTACCATATTCCTCTTGACTACATTCTTTTGTGCGACTTTGTATTGCTCTATTAAAAAAAATGTCATATATTGAAATTTGTTGCTACTTTTGATTGTGAACAAGTTCAATGGGTTTGAATACTTTCTTAATGCACTTTACCTTGGAAATATTTCTGTCATTGTAGAAGTAGAAAAGTGGGCCGGCCATACATGACATGATGGAGAGGACCACAGACAAGGAGTTTATACAAGTGTTAAGGAGCGCATACTTCTAACAGCCCCACTCAAATAATTACACTACACAAATTATGATATCATTATTTTATATTAATATTTTATTAATTAATATTTAGATGAAGATGATTGTAATATTCATTATTTATGGGAAATGTCAAAAACTCCAATAGGACATACCCTCAGCATTTAGTTTTTTGTTGAAAAACAAAAAGCTGAAGTTCCTTTGAATAATGTGTGTGCGTAGAGTTCAACTTTAAATTCTCACTACTGAAAAAAAAAATTATAATTTTAGCTGGATACCAACTATTTGCTTTGAGTTTTGTTTAATCCTTGAACAACTGCAGCAGTTGTACCATGGCTACTGGGGAAATTAAATAGAATTATCTCAGTTTGAAGCTTTAATTTGAGCAAAGATTTACCAACTAACAAAAACAAAAAGGCCTAAAATGAGCCAAATATCAATGTTTCAAAATATCTGAATGATTTCCCCCTTTTGCCTCCACTCAGCAGTTTAATCCAGGTTTAATGTTGTGACCCAGGAACCAGACACCTTTTTTGGGAGAGTAAGGGCGGACCACGCCGTTGGCTTAAACCTGCCAAGGCAAGATGGCATAAAAAACCACCAAACCTTTTCTTAAATTAAGATCTTATTAAACCAAACAGATATTTGAATTTAACAAAACTTTATTTTCACCTTCAAATATCTAAAAGGTGTATTTTGGTCCTAAAGCATTTTGGACTGGGTGGGTGCCAGGGGGACTGCTCTGCAGTGGCTTAGACCCTAACTGTCAGAGAGGTGTTTCTCTGTCAGGCTGGGGGACTCCACGTCATCGTCTGCCAGCCCTTTATTGCGGAGTTCTTCAGGCTTCTATCCTGTGACCTCTATTGTTTGCAGTATACCTCATCCCTATCAAAGAGATTTTTACTAAATATGGTATAGCGTACCATTTCTATGCAGACAATTGTCAAACTCATTTGCCAGCCTCTAAAAAAAACATCCACTGTCCCATGACACCCCTTATCGACTGTCTGAGTGACGTGAGGGCTTAGTTATCAAAAATATTGGAGATAAGTGGAACCAGTGAGAGTTAATGGCAGGTAGGGTGGAGTTGAGCAGGTGGGTCAAGTTGTGGATTAGGCCCGTACAAGTGCAGAGATTTTCACAATTTTAGGATTTTATTGTTTGTGTTTAGAGCTTTGAATGGGGTGGCTCTTCAATACATTACCAACCTCCTCCTGTTATCTTCAGTTAACAGTGCCTAACAGGGCCTTTTCTGTAGTTGGCCCCAGACTTTGGAATACTTTCCGCTCTGTATATGAACAGCCTTCACTGTGGAGTGTTTTAAGTCTGGTCTTAAGAACCAATTTACTCTTTGGCTTTTAACACCGTGTAAAGGACCCAGATATTTGTTATAACTAATATTTTTTTTGATACGCTTTTATTGATATATTGTTATTTGTTTTTATGCCTAATGTTCCTGATTCCTCCGTTTAAAGCGATACATTTTGGATTAATAGTGAATTTCGGCAAAAAGGGTTTTACGTGCCTTTATTTTGAAGGGTTGATTTCTATTTCCGGTTCAACGGAAAGAAGCACTGCGTGCCTACATCCTTACCAGATGGTTTTGCTGCTTGTTAAAGGACGGTTTCCATTCACATTTTTATATGGCATCTAGCTGGAAGGCGAACAGGTATAATTTTCTTTGTTGTGTAGTTTTATATGTATAATAACTCTACGTTTATTTAGAGTTTATATATAAAAAAGAAGTTGAAGAAGCTAATGCTAGCTAATGGTAGCTAATGATAGCTAATGGTAGCTAATGGAATTCATGGTATTCATCCTATGTTGAGTGGAGTAATTTTGTAATTTGCTTATGTTTATCTACAGCTCTTACGGTGTGTCTATGGTGTATTTCCATTTCTGATGAATAAATGGGTTGGAATACCCCACCATAGTCCATCAGTTATCATCATTGAGTGTGTCGTCTGAATAAAGTCTGGCTAGACTGCTACAGTAAGAGCTGTCTCCTGCATCATTCCTGCTGCCACGCTGTATGATCGAGCCATGAAGACCACACGGAGCTACGTTGCTACTCAGCATGTGATGACAACGGATACTTCTTAGAGCAACTTGGCACCATTTTACGGATCAGATGGACATAGAGACTTCATGGTCATCACGCAGGCAGTTTATTGGTTTGGTGTGAAGTTCAGACAAGGTATGGAACATTTCATTTTAACTAAGAAGTAACGATCCATCTTCAAGAAGAACGTCAACTCATCTCCAATAGTTAAAGAAGGTAAAAGGGTGTCAATCACAAAGGACATTTACGGAAGAGACATATATAAAAAGAAAAAAAAAAAAAAGGGTGGATGTTTTATATGGAAACTGCATTTGAAACTTACGCCTGAGTTCATTGTATGAAGGCTACCTGCCCTTTCTTTCTTTGATGTGGTGCTGAAGTAAGGAATTTCTTCTTAATTAGTGCAGTCTATAAACTACGGTAGATATGGACAATCCATTAAATAAGGTTTATTAAACTGTAACTAAATATGAAGAAAATGGAGAATCCCGCCCCACAATCAGAGCTAGAGAATCGGATTGATAGCCTCCAAATTAGAATCGAAGCCCTTAAAGCATCTCTTATAAATACACAAGAGTTTGCAGAGAGAGAAGTTTTAGAAAAAGAAATCCAACGCAAAGAAAGGGAATTGAGTAGCTTACAAAGTGAACTAACAGAAGGCCTCCGACGCTCAACCCGTCCAAAAAATCCAACTTCTAAAATGCTCGAAATGCAACAAGAAGAGGCAAGAAAAAGGGAAAGAAAGTTCACCTCAACATCTGAAAAATGGAAGACTCGAGCCCGTGAGTCAAGAGAGCAGCTTAAGTTGGATATCAATGAAAGTGAACTGGCTTCTCTGATGGACTGTTTAGAGAAGGACAAAGAGGCTGTGTTGAACGCCTACCTTGAAGTGCGAAATCACCTTACACCGTCACCGGCTTTAAGGCGCCGTGTTGATAGTTGTGAGGCCATTACAGCAGATATTTTAAAGGTTACCTACGAGAGAATGTCAGGCATTGATGGAGATTATGATGAACAGCAAGTAAAATCCCGTCTTAAAGAGCTACTTAAGAGTAGCTATGCACGTTCCATCTATGGATCCACTGTCTCTCGAATTACTAACTCAGTCCACAGTCATGAGAGCACATTCCTTACAGTTAAGCGAGTGGATGCTGCAGCAGAGCTTGCCGCAAAGGAAGCAGAGTTTCAAGGGTTGCTGGAAGAAGAGAAGCAAATGGAAAAAATAGAGCAGCAACAAAGGCAAATAGAAGTACAAAAACGCAGACTTGAACGCCTTCAAGCAGAAAAGGATTTAAAGGCTGCCCGGGCCAGACTGCATGTTTACGAACAGAGAGCATCGCAGGAAGGCAGTGTTTCTTACTCTAGTAGTTCAGAGAGAAATCAGAACCCAGCTGTGACCAGCAATCGAACAAACAATGTTTTTGCATTGTCACCTGACATGAATGTGTTATCCCTCGCCCAAGTCTTTCAAGACAGTATGGCTCTAAATAGACTTCCAGTACCAGAACCATCTGTTTTTAATGGTGACCCTATCCATTTTATTGAGTGGAAAACCTCCTTTATGTCACTTATTGATGCAAAGGCAATCTCCACAGCAGACAAACTTTATTACTTAAGGAAATATGTTGGTGGTCCAGCTCGAAGAACCCTTGAAGGAACTTTCTATAGAAATGATGATGAGGCTTACAAGGACACGTGGAACAAGCTAGATGACATGATATGGCCAAGCCTTCATTATACAGAGAGCCTTCCGTGACAAGCTCACTAATTGGCCAAAGCTCCAACCAAGGGGTGCAGAAGCATTAAGAGATTTTGCAGACTTCTTGAACGCCTGTCAAGATGCAATGACACATGTGAAGAGTCTTGAAATACTGAACGACTGTGAGGAAAATAAGAAGCTAGTCCACAAACTACCTGAGTGGCTAGCATCTCGCTGGAATAGGAAAGCTACAGAAGCCTTGAAAGAGAAAAAAGAGTTTCCCAGCTTTAAAGACTTTGCCACCTTTATGGCTATGGAAGCAGAGGTTGCTTGTAATCCAATTACTTCAGCCTATGCACTGCACAGCTCTGAGTCCACCACTACAAAACGAGAACGCAGGGAGCCTAAGCGTAACAAGGCAAGTGTTCTGAGTACTCAAACTGTGACCAGTGAGGACAAACAGAGGTCAGCTAAAGGAAAGGATAGGCCTCCTTGTTCATTCTGTCACGAAAATCAGCATAGGGTCCATGGATGTCCCAAGTTCACTGAAAAAACACTGGAAGAGCGGCGAGAATTCTTTAAGGAACATAACCTCTGCTATGGGTGCACTAAACCTGGTCATAGTGCAAAAGACTGCTGATATCGACATACTTGTAATACATGTAAAGGCAGACATCCCACTTGTCTGCATGACAACAATTATGTAAGGAAAGAAAGGGCATCACTACAGGAAAATGCCACCCCAAGTAGTCACACAGAAGCTGTTGCAACTTCCATGTCAGTGACTACAGGACAGGCTACCAACATGTCTATGATTGTGCCCGTATGGGTTTCAAGGAATGATTCACAAACAGAAAAACTGGTTTATGCATTGCTGGACACACAAATTGACACGACATTTGTCGACCAGGAAGTAAGTAATTCTCTAAAGGCAGAGTCCTGTCCAGTCAAACTAAAGTTAACAACCATGATTGGACGTGATGTGGTGATGAAAAGCCAAAGGGTCTCAGGGCTTCGTGTACGAGGCTACTCCTCCTCTCTCTACATTGACCTTCCTCCCACTTATACCAAGGATTGCATACCGGTAAACCGTGCTCATATTCCTACATGTGAAACAGCCAAAAATTGCAATCATCTTTCAAAGGTTGTAAATGAGATTGCACCACTGCAGGATTGCGAAGTTGGACTTTTAATAGGATATAACTGTGCAAGGGCAATGACACCGAGAGAAGTAATAGCAGGAGGAAATGATGAGCCTTTTGCGGTTCGTACCGACCTAGGGTGGAGCATAATGTGTTGCTCCTCACCATGTCTGGATGCTTCAAGTGCAGTTAGACAATGTTTTCGAGTTGCAGTCAAGGAGCTCCCTTCGGTTACCCCTGGAGATGCTATTCGTGTTCTGGAGTCTGACTTCAAAGATGCCCAAGAAGATGGCAGGACAGCATCCCAGGAAGACATTCTGTTCTTGGATAAGCTCAAGAACGGCATCAAGAAAAACAGTCAAGGTCACTATGAGATGCCGTTACCCTTTAAGGAGAGACCCATCTTACCTGACAACAAACAGCTTGCCATTGTATGCCTCAGCCATCTCAAGAGGAAGTTGTTAAGAGATGAAAATCACAGGAAGGAGTACATCAAGTTTATGGAAGAAGTCATAGAAAACGGGTATGCAGAAGAAGTCCATGAAGAAGGAAAGGAGGGCGAAAAATGGTACATACCTCATCACGGTGTATACCATGCTAAAAAGCCAGACAAGCTACGCGTGGTATTTGATTGTTCAGCTAAGTACAAGGGTACCAGTCTAAATGATCATCTGCTTACTGGACCTGACTTGATGAACAATCTCAACGGGGTCCTCCTTCGCTTCCGGCTCAACTCGACCGCATTTATGTGTGACGTTGAAAAGATGTTTTATCAGTTTCACGTTAAAGAGTCAGACCAAGATTACCTGCGTTTCCTTTGGTGGAAGAAAGGAGATCTTAGCGTGCAGCCCCAGGAGTACCGAATGAGAGTGCATATCTTTGGCACAGCTTCCTCGCCTGGGTGCGCAAACTATGGCTTAAAACATCTGGCCACAGCAAATAAAGACCTGTATCCTCTAGATTCAAAGTTCATTATGAGAGACTTTTATGTTGATGACGGGATAGTAAGTGTGGATAGTACAGAAAAGGCCATTCAGTTGGCTCAAGAGGCCAGAGGACTCTGTGCTCTTGGAGGTCTTAGGCTCCACAAGTTTGTGTCTAACAACAGAGCTGTTTTGGAAAGCATACCATCCTCTGAACGTTCGTCTGATATTAAAGATCTAAACCTTAACTGTGATGACCTCCCTTCAGAGAGAGCGTTGGGTATCCAATGGCATGTCAACTCAGACTGCTTGAAGTTCAGCATTAATCTGAAAGACCAGCCGGCAACACGTCGAGGCATACTATCCGTGGTTGCCTCCTTGTACGACCCTTTAGGGTTTGTAGCCCCATTTTTGCTTGTTGGAAAGGCAGTGCTGCAGGAAATGTGTAGATGTGGAACGAACTGGGATGATCCTTTGACAGAGGAACTTCGTCCACGGTGGGAGAAATGGAAAAACGACCTAATCAACATAGTAAAATTAAACTTACCCCGGAGTTATGCACCTGTGGAGTTTGGAAAAGCTACAAAAAGAGCTGCACCACTTCTCAGATGCAAGCATGTCTGGCTATGGACAGTGTTCATACTTAAGACTCATGAATGAAGGGGGAAAAATCCACTGTGCCTTAGTCATGGCAAAATCTCGTGTTGCTCCAACAAAAGTTATCACAATTCCGAGATTAGAGCTCACAGCTGCAGTAATCTCAGTGAAAACCAGTATTGTGCTAAAGGAGGAGCTTGGAGATGCTGACATAAAGGAGTATTTCTGGACAGATTCCAAGGTTGTACTAGGGTACATCAACAATGAGGCTCAGCGTTTCCACATGTTTGTGGCCAACCGTGTGCAGAAAATACATCAAAGTACAACTTGAGATCAGTGGCGATATGTTCCCTCTGACCAAAACCCGGCAGATCATGCCTCTAGAGGGCTATCCATCGATGAACTGATATTGTCGACCTGGTTCACTGGGCCCACTTTCTTATGGGAAAGAGAAATCCACTTTCCACAAGTGGTGATCTCAGAACTGCCTGTGGGAGAACCAGAAGTAAAGGGAGCTCAGACCCTAAGCACGGAAACTAGAGAACAAGACTCTATCACGGATCACTTGTTAAAACTCTCGTCCTGGTCCCGGGCTGTACGTGCAGTGGCACGCATCCTTCGCAGGATTAACAGAGACAAATCAAACAGTCTCTCAACAGAGAAGGAAAGACAAGATGCGGAGTGCGTGATAATCAAAGACCTACAGAGACAAATATATTCAGAGGAACTGAGGCTGCTAATAAAGGGCTCTCAACTGCCACCCCGCAACAGTCTGCACCGCCTCAACGCCTTTGTGGACAAAGAGGGTGTGATCAGGGTGGGAGGACGACTCCGTGATTCAAATCTCCCTTACGAAGTCAAACACCCAGCTATCATTCCATAGGAAAATCACATCACCAGAATGATCATCGCACACTGTCACGAAAAGATTAAACATCAAGGCAAAGGAATGACCATTAATGCCATCAGGAAGAAAGGCTATTGGATATTAGGGATTGGTCGGGCCGTGGCATCTCATATCCGTGTGTGAAGTGTCGTAAGCTTCGGAGATGCACAGAAGAACAAAAAATAGCTGATCTCCCTCCAGAGCGTGTTGATTCATTCCCCCCCTTTTTATACTGTGGGATGGACTGCTTTGGGCCTTTCTACACAAAGCAGGGGCGAAACACACGTAAAAGATATGGACTTCTCTTCACCTGCTTTTCCTCTAGGGCCATCCATATCGAAATGTTGGAGGATCTTTCAACAGACTCCTTCATAAATGGGATGCGTTGCTTCATTGCCATACGTGGGGCAGTGCGCCAGATTAAATCTGACCAAGGAAGCAACTTTCTGTGTGCTAAAAATGAACTGAAGGAAGCTCTCAAGGAAGTCGACAATGACAGATTGGTAACCTTTCTCTCTGAGAATCAATGTGATATTGTTATGAATGCTCCAGGTTCAAGCCATGTTGGCGGAGTGTGGGAGCGACAAATTAGAACGGTCAGGAGCGTTCTCAACTCCACCCTCTCATTCTCTCCGGGAAATCTTGACGATGCTTCGCTTCGAGCATTCTTCTATGAGGCAATGGCAATAGTGAACAGCCGCCCTCTCACTGTTGAAAATCTCAATGATCCCAACAGCCTCGAGCCACTCACCCCTAACCACCTACTCACCATGAAGTCTACTCCAGCAATTCCTCCCCCAGGCAAGTTTGTCAGAGAAGACCTGTATGCCAAAAGAAGATGGCGGCATGTGCAATATTTAGCAGAGCAGTTTTGGAGCCGTTGGCGAAAAGAGTATCTGTCCAACGTTGCTGTTAGACAATGCTGGCATGCCCCAAGGAGGAACCTGCAAGTGGGAGATATAGTCCTGATGAAAGACGATGACTTGGCCAGAAATGACTGGAAGTTGTGTAGAGTTGTAGAAACTACAGTGGATAGAGATGGTTTGGTTAGGAGAGTAAAGATATGTTTGGGTGACAGAAAGCTAGGCAAAAAAGGTGAACGTCTCACCAAACAGTCAGTACTTTAACGGCCAGTTCAAAAACTGGTCCTGTTACTACATAACGAATAATAACACATTTCTAGTCATTGGTCCTTTTGTTTGGAAATCATTTGTGTTTTATCTTTCTGTGATCGTCAGCCTTCTGTTTTGAAACACCAATGATTTGGTGGGAGTGTAAAGGACCCAGATATTTGTTATAACTAATATTTTTTTTGATACGCTTTTATTCATATATTGTTATTTGTTTTTATGCCTAATGTTCCTGATTCCTCCGTTTAAAGCGATACATTTTGGATTAATAGTGAATTTCGGCAAAAAGGGTTTACGTGCCTTTATTTTGAAGGGTTGATTTCTATTTCCGGTTCAACGGAAAGAAGCACTGCGTGCCTACATCCTTAACAGATGGTTTTGCTGCTTGTTAAAGAACGGTTTCCATTCACATTTTTATATGGCATCTAGCTGGAAGGCGAACAGGTATAATTTTCTTTGTTGTGTAGTTTTATATGTATAATAACTCTACGTTTATTTAGAGTTTATATATAAAAAAGAAGTTGAAGAAGCTAATACTAGCTAATGGTAGCTAATGATAGCTAATGGTAGCTAATGGAATTCATGGTATTCATCCTATGTTGAGTGGAGTAATTTTGTAATTTGCTTATGTTTATCTACAGCTCTTACGGTGTGTCTATGGTGTATTTCCATTTCTGATGAATAAATGGGTTGGAATACCCCACCATAGTCCATCAGTTATCATCATTGAGTGTGTCGTCTGAATAAAGTCTGGCTAGACTGCTACACACCGCATATTTGTATGGTCCTCTGTGCCCTTTTTATTTAATTATACATTTTAAACTCTCACTGCTTTTATGTGTGGTTGTTGGGTTTTTGTTTGTTTTTATGTACAGCACTTTTTTTTGTTAAATGTGCTATATAAATAAAGTGGATTGGATTGGATGGATTAGATTGTTAGAGGCTTGGAGTGACAGGTAGTTAGAGGACTAAGTAATTATGGGTACATTTTTAGACAACTATATATCTTAGACAAGTTACTCCTGGTAGGTCAATACCAGCAATGCTGCTGTACGACTTTGGTTTTTCAAGAGGATGTTAGGTTTTGACTTGAAATAGAGGTTAGTTAGGCCTTATTTTATGTTTCTTTGATTTTGTGCTACCTAATCATCTGTTTCTCGTCTAACTCTTTCTAGAGTGTTTTGGAGGATAAAAGAATAAATGTCTTCTTCACTTTTACAAAGACTTTGATTAATCATTTTAGTTGTGGTACTTCCCTGATTTATTATTTCTGCCGTGGTGCTTCCCTCTCTTGTTCCACTCAGGGACTGTAATAATACTGAAATTTTTCCACAATATAATAAAGTGGGATTTATTTATTTTTTTATTTTTTTTATTACTTTCATTCTTTACATATCCCACAAAGACTGGAGATTACCAATGCCAAAATATCCCTTAAGAAAGTGCCATTAGAAGTTATTTCTTGCCAGGGCAGCAGATACAAATCCAACTCGTATTAGTGTCAGATCAGAGATCAGAAATTGATTTTATGGCACAAAAATAAAAATAAAGTGGGATTTAAAGTTTGTAACTACATCAACAAAACTTTTTACTTTGAGAATTTTGTGTATGTCAGCACAATCTGGATATTGGGTTAAAAAAAAAGAAAGAAAAAAGAAACATCTGGGTGTTGAACTTGGGCCTGGATGAGGCTTTTGTAAATTCATTTCACATTCACAGATTTGGCCAATTCAAACTATCATAATGTGCTGTAGGTGCCTGGATGTACGATGAGCTCATATTTTAGCTCAATACCACAGAAACAGGATAATTGCAGCGATCGATGTGACAGTGGAGACTAGGCTCTTTGAATTACTCAATCATGCTTGATATGTCCTGGCTGCAGACCCAACAGTAAATAAATGCCAGATCACACCCTGCTAAATCTGGCTCTATGTGTGATTAGTTGGCGTTCAAATACAAGGCATTCTGGCTCACAGAGGAGCCTGAAAACTCATTTTTTTGATGAGAGCATCGGAGCATGCCACACATATGGGTCTGAGTTGTGCGCTACTCAAGATCTCATCTGTACTACTGAGTTTTTACAAACAATATCATGGAACAGTTATATTTTCTCTGTCCTTTCTATTTGGCAGATAACAAGAGCTAAAAAAACACAAAAGTCCACAGGGGGCTTCATGTGACAGAAAGTCTACTCATATCTCCAAACTGGTTCAGAAAACACATTTATAATCGAATTATGGATCATTTTGACAGATTTTCCCCTGACTTACTTTTGTTTATTTTACTATTGAGAATATTTCAGTGGAATATTGAGGCTTTTCTTCCATTTTTTCTTTTCATGGACAGAAAGTTGCTGCCTCACAGAAAACACCTCACAATGTTGTTAAGTGCATGAGGAAAGGATGAATGGTTCATCTGATATAAAGTTGGTTAAGTTGGAGGTACCAGGTTTAACCAACAGGAAAATTGAGGTTATAAAGGGCTCCCTGTGTTGGGCCAATTCAAATGGATGAGTGGATGGGAATATCTATGTTATCTATGTTAGTGGTATGTTATCTATGTTACACCCCTGATGTAGGTGCTAAAAATATATTCTTTATATACCATTCCATACAAAATAACATGTAGCATTTCAACCTTTACATGTTTTCCTACAAAGTAAAAGTTGTGACATTTTATGATAAACTTTCACAAATTATTGCATTAATGTGGAGAGAAATCAATATTATAAAAAAGAATCAGTCTGTAAAATAAGTCTAGGTTTCTTTCATTTTGGTTTTCAACATTTCATTAACAGACCTTCACAGAAAAACAGATTAAATTCATGTTCAAACAAAAAGAGATATTATTTAGAGGAATTTATTGCAATCCCAACCTACAGATAAATAAGAATTGGATTACAGTCCAGTCGTATGATTAATAATGCAATAGTCAAAATCAGTTTGTAATGCATGTGGCCACGGTGGACAATGGGTTCCCTCTAGTCATTAACACTGCAGCGATTATTTTTTGGGTATTTAACAACAAAAGAAAATGTAAAAAAAAAATGGATAACTAAAATAAATCTCTGTTACAGCTCTAAACCTTTATTTCTCAAACACCAACCTGGCAACATAACCCGGTTAGTTCTACAAGCACAACATACATTTGGCATGAGTTGTGCCGACATGCTTCTTGCTATGTGTTTAAAACAAAGTCATTTTTTTCCTTTCAGCCCCCAGCACTTCACCACCGACATGAAACAAACATTAACTAAAATGATCCTCGTTGTTGTTTTTGTTAGTGCCTGCCACAATATAAGAAGCTGACGCTGCCCACCTGTTAGAGCCTCTAAAACTCAGGGAAGTTCTTTCCAACAAAAGCTAGCTTTGATTTTGACGTTTCTTGCCAGAATGCAAATATGTTAACATCCACTGTCTTTGAATCACACCAGGAATTTGACGCCTAAAGGAACCAAAAAGTAAGCAAATATTTTTCCAATTTCTAAACCAGATGACTGTATGCTGTAATAAGACTCTCTGTGTTCCAGGTTTAAGTTGATTTATTGCCAGACATTTGCAGCACATTTAAAGTAGACCAAAATAATCATGCTGTGAGAAATAATTATCAAATTCTTGGGTTCAAGGCATTAAGTGTTATACATACACACCATCAAACATATCCATTGAGCACCAGTGGCTTTTTAAAAAGTTATCGTGTCCACGTGTGAATGAAGTCTGTGTAGTGTCGCACATAGAGGTACTGATTTACAGCTTATTTTATATTTTTTGTTTAATGTTTTGCATTTTACATAATCTGCTCCCCTACAAACACACCTCCACCCTAAAAATCTTCACATTTAATCACTTTACAACTTTGATACATGGCATTTTATTTTGCATGGCAGACTAATAAAATGTGGTCTATGAGTGAAGAGTGGAAGAGGAAAGATTATATCAATGTTGAGTTTGAGGTTTTATGCAGTAGCCCAACAAAGCCTTGCTTTTGTTTGGAAAACATGCAAATTGGAACAGCCAAACGAGTCCACCCATTTGGAATGGGGGTCGTTTGGCTTCTTACCTTTAGGGCATTTAATGCTCTTCTCAAAATTGTATTCATAAATTCATTTTAAAAACATTTATATAAATGTTCCTCTTCCACTCTTCACTCATAGACCACATTTTATTAGTCTGCCATGCAAAATAAAGTGCCATATATCGGTCGTTTGGGTGGAACCCTTCGTCTGTTCCAATTTGCACGTTTTCAAAACAAAAACAAAACAAAACAGAAACAAGGCTATGAGGTCTGAATACAGCATAAGGAAGCAGTCATTTACACAAGAGTAAGTCTTTAGAGAAGGCTTAATCAGAATTAGATTATATCAATACTATTTGAACAACAAAAGCTAAGGAGTGGAATAGATGCTCCAATGGTACCATATGCCACTCCACATTCTCTCAATTGCTCCATCCCAACCTGGGATTATAAGGGATTCCAGAGAGAACATTTGTTTGAGATGGCAAAACTGTTTAAACTTGGGTGGATGCTAACCTTGCAAAACATTAATGAGATAAAATATATTGTTAGAATAGATTGGCTTATCTTTGCTTGAGCTGCCTAGTCAAAATGTAAACCAATAACCTAACTGAGAATCTGTGGCATAAAGAGAAAGTTGATGTTCATTCAAGTCTTGCATCCAGCCAAAAGTATCATAAGATGTACCACGCTGCTACTTACTAATCAGATGCCTTCTGAAAACCATTGGTTTCCTCTGGTTTGATTTTTGGACATCAAGAATGAAAGCTGTTGAATGTGTACACATGCCTAATTCTTTACACAACCATTTTGAAAAACGTTTTAAGCTCTGATCTTTTCACTTCAGCGACACACTGTGTTAATTCACTGATACCTATAAAAAACATTGAAGCTAAAATGTAAATAGATACATATATTTTTGCGATGCACAACATTGTCTCAAACTGCTCACCTAAAAATGACAGCATTGGAATCCCTCCTTGTTGCAGTCTCATTTTTTTATTTTATTTTTTAGAAATAAGGGAGTAAGATCTGCTAGTGTCTGCTAGGGTTGTCTACAGGGCGTCAGTAATGAAAAATTAGAAGCACAAGCAGGAAGGAATGCTATCGCCAAAAAGCTCTGTATCCCTCCAGAAGGAAACATCATCATCCAAAGTTTACTGTACACACATTTTAGAGCTGTGGTGTATATATTTTATTGAGAAATGTTCAGTATTTGGCTACAGTTCCTCCGTAATTGAAGCGTTGAGAGCTTAATTGTTTTACTAAAAACCTCTTAAGCTTATCAGCCATTAGACTGGCTATTATTGAAAATCACCCCCCAAAAAAATACAGTTTCTTAAGCTTACAAAGCAATATAATATTATTTTTATATTGAACATTTTTCAGATTTTTCATGACCGGAACTCACTGCACTGGAAAACAATTTTTCTTAAAATAAGTGCATTTGTTCTTGGATTGAGGAGGTAAAAGAGACATCTTGCCAATGGAACAAGACAATTTACACTTCAAAAAACAATTGCATTGTCTTATTTATAGTGCATATCATCTAATTATCTTATTTTAAGAGTAAAATTACTCATTCCATTGGCAAAATCTCATTTACCTACTCAAATTAAGAATAAATAAAGCGAATTTAAGAATTTTTTATTTGTTTCTAGATCATTTTTTCCAGTGTGATCTAGGGTTTTTCTATGTACATAAAATACATGTGAATGGTTGGGCACAGACGAACAATAGTACAAGTATGCTTTGGCCTAGAGTCACACCCAGAACTGGGAGAAGTGGAACAAACTTGAGAACCAGCAAGATGCAGCAAGCAGATATTGAATGGTATTCCTACAGGGCTACCATAGCTATGTTGAAAACCATGCTTATGCAGCATTAAACTGTGCTGTCCTTTCCACTGTCACTGCCACCTTTGACTTCTACACTGAAAAAAATAATTCTGTTATTGTTATTCTGTAATACTGTTTTTGGCATTAACTTAATCCTGTTTAGTTATTTTAACACAATTGTTTCATTTTAACAGTGTAGGACATAAAGCAATTGTGTTAAAGTAACTAAATAAGATTTACTAAATCCCAAAAGCAGTTGCATTATTTTTTAAGTGTATGATTTAAATAACATTATGTTTTGTATAAAATATTTCTAATAGTTCTTGTTGTTTTGGGTTGAAAGAATCTGAGAAAAATAAGATGCCAGTAGCGCTAGTACTGAAAACATTTTTTATAACAACTCACTTAGTGGCTTTGTAGATGTTAATGCTAGTATGTTACTGGCATATTTTTCAAATACTAACATTCTAGTTATATCCTGCTAACTGTTAGTTGTCTCTGTATTTTCAGCTGTTGTTCAGTATAAGTGAATTGTAGTGATTTATTCCAAAGTAACAGCCTCTACATAAGCTATGATTATACAAGAGGAGCTCACAAGCTTGTAATGAGTCAAATACATTTCCTGACCTCAAGTGCAGAAAATGCCACACAGGAAATTCTTCATGATGAAAAATAATGCATGAATGTTCTCTTCACCGCACAGTTCAGAGCTCAGTTTGAGCCCCGCCATCTCCATCTGCGGAGCTGTTATCTTTTACAAGTCATGTCAAGTCAAGCATGTAGGCAGAAGCGATTGTCACTGACTGTGGCAATCCCTCACACCAAGAAAGCAAGCATCAACAGCTAAGAGAAAAAACTATTTAAAAAGAAAGACAACTCCAGTAGAACCATGTTAGGTGTGAGTGGCCTCCTGCCGAGGCCAACTGGGGGCTCAAGGAGATAGAATCAGGCACAAAGGAAACATAAAAGCACTAATCTATAAATTATTTCTATGTTAGACAAGGTAATGTTATCTCCACAGTTGGTTCTGTCAAGGAGAGAAACGGTTAAACAGATGAGATCTGAGCCAGTTGCCAAAGGGATGTCAGGGAGCATACACATTCACAGTAAAATCTGAGCCCATAGCTATGTCTTGGAGAGAAACAGGAAGAAACACTGAAAAACAGGAACAAGGTCCCCATCCATAATCAAAGGCACTGATGGCAGCAGCTCAGCTGATGCTTCTTTTTAAAATAGTCCCAACAGCCCAATAGCAACGGACCAGATAAACTAATATGATGAGGGAAAGAAAAAAAACAGAACATAAAGTTGGGGGTGAACTAAGAAATGTTACAGAATTGGAGAATAGAGATAGAATGAAGTAGAATGGTGAAAAATGGTCCCTGTGTACTCCACCACTCAAAGCCTATGGCAGCATAACTATACAGATACCTCTGGAAAACCTTCGCCACTCTAACTATATTATTGTAATATATAATATATAATCTCTGTATTTTGTGTGTTGAAAGGTCTTTGTATATCAGACTTAACTCATTTCTGAAGCTGTTGAAAACCAAATAATTTCTAGGATTTTTACAGATATGTGAAACCTTAAATGAAATGTATATCTTCCTTCAGCCTTGGCTGGACATTTAGTCAAAGTCTGCCTGAGGCACTACAGAGAGTCTGAAAGTGGGTAGAGTGAAGATATTTTTGTTTTAAATACAGGATTTTCAATATCAATAATAATTTAAAAAGGTTTAACTACAAGCAGAATTTTACATGTAGAATGTATGTATCTATGTATAGCTGAGATTCAACCTCACTAAGCTCATTACATCTTCCTCATATGGAACAGATTGAGCTGTGAACACCACTCCAAGCTCCAATCCTGTATCAAGGCTGTAGGGATCAGTCTCTCTTCACGCTCTCCTGAGGCCACACAGCAAGCAGGGCAAGTGCTGATTCAGCCACAGATTCCCTCTCCGCAGCACCCGCTTTGGATGTGAATCTCCTTCAGGTTGAAGGTCAAGCGTTTTCATCATCTGTGTGGCTATTATTCTACGCATCATTATCAGCTGCTTAATATCCCTGCTCCGACAGGAAACGGGTGTAGATGCAACTGACGGAGAGACGTGGCTCTTCCATGGCTGGGTGCCCTGCAGCTGTAGTTTGAGCCTTTTTTCACCCCCTGAGGACTTCATGCAATCTAGTTCACATCCATCCTGTTAGTCTTAAACTAAAGAAGGCAGCTGCAATTCATCCTCATAACCATTGTTGGCAAGAACAACATTGACAGGCCCAAAGCACAGCTTCCATGCTCCGTTACAGCAGCTGTTATTGATGCTCTCATTGTCGGTTTATTAGATCCTTGACTTCACTTCCCACCAAATTCAAACCACTTTTTTTTACATCCTAGAAGACGAGCCAAAATATATCCTCACTATGATCCAGTCCAAGTGTTGCATGATACAGCTGATAAAAAGCAGCAAAATGAGGACGCTACCGGTTTCTGGAAGGGGAAACTGTCTTAATTCATAAAAAAACATGTAAAGAACTCCGCCATTTGGAAATTATCCTGATAAGAAAAGAAAATTCACACTTTTCCATGTAGCTAAATCACACTCTCCCATACAAGTCACTGATGTATCTTCATTGCAAAAACAACCTGGGCAGATAATGTATGAAGTCCTCTTGAATTTACTTTATTTTAAATGTGAGCATTATCCTCCTGCCCACAAATCTAAAGATTAAAAATACATATTTTTACATTGCAGCAAAAGCTTTAATTATACCTGTCGAGGAGCATGATTAGTTTCCTTCTTTAATTTTATAAAATATATTAGATATTAAAACCTGGATTAAGAGTGAGGTTATCATTTCAGAATAAAGATTTGAGAAATAAAATAATTATTTCTGGCAAATAAAGTTCAGCTAATATCATTTAGGCAAGCATATCTTAACCTGGAATGCAGCAGACAAGTTTCTTTGAGTTAGGTATTCCTGAAAATTAAAGAAAGAAAAGTAATCGTCAGTAAAAAATTAACTTTTGTATTTTTCTAAATATACACGACCTCCAATACATCCTCTGTAAGAATTGGTTTTCATATAGATTTAAAGATGTGTGTCTGTTTTGCAATAATGTTTTATTTGCACTCATTAAGTTCTTTTAGTATTTAAAAACAAAACTGATTTGCTCATAACTTTATATTATACTGTTTAACTACATAGTTTTAAATAGTGAAACAGTTTCTCAGTACTTGAACAGCCTTTTACCAAATACCGCTCTTACTAGAGTCATTTCTTGAATTAATTATTTTTACTTTTAATGCAATGGAAATATGTTGAAGTAGTAGTACAATTTTCTACTCTACCCACCTGTTTCAACTTCATTACATATTAAGTTTTTTGAACAAATAATTTTCAGAAGTATCAAAACTTTTAAACATAATTCAAAAGAGAGCTAGTATCAAAGTCATAGCCTGGTATTTTAATTCAACTCAAGTTAATTTATTTATATAGCACCAATTCACATCTTAAGGCACTTTACAGAGACAATTTAATCAGATCAAAAAGACATTGGAAAAAGTTATCTATCTAAGGAAAACCAGCTTATTGAATTGAGTGATTGACTTTGCAGGATCTGCTCCTTCTGGATGAGCATGCGGCAACACGATATTTGCCATCATTTTTTCTTAACTCTAAAGCAATCCCTCACACCAAGCATGCATGCACTGACATTGGAGAGGAAAAATTCCCCTTTAACTTGAAGATGAAACCTCCAGCAGAGCCAGGCTCATTGTGAGCAGCCTTCTGCCGAGGCTGAGGGGGGGCTCATGGAGACAGAAGCAGATATATAAAAGAAACATAGAAGCATTGATCTATAAATACTTCCTATATTAGAAAAGGTAATGGAAAACTACTTATATGGGTGGCTCTGTATGGGAAATAAACAGTAAAGCAGATTAACTTTGAACCATTATCCAGGCCAAAGGGATGAAGGAGAGAAAGCACAGCCAGTCAGAGCAAAAGCTTAGCCAATATATATGTCCCGGAGAGAAACAGGACCAAGCAGTGAAAACAGGCCAAACTTCACTTTACAAATCAAAGACGTTGACAAAACCAGCCAAACTGATGTTTCTCCCCAGATTTGCCGGGGGGGGGATGGGGGTCTCTGTTCCCATGCATAGAGATGTCTGTGGCATGCACTCACTTAACATAGACCTACGTAATCCTACAATGACATGATATTTCCAGTCGATTTATTAAAAAAATGCTTTTCAGTAAAAGTCAACAGCAATAAATAATTTTATTCAAAATGTATTTATTAAAAAATGCTTAATTTCTGTAATGAATGAATAGCACAATGAAAGAAATAATGTCTTATCTAAACATCCCTCACTTAACAATAAAAGTTAACAATAACTCTCAACTCCCAATAACAGAATGAAATAATGTCTGTTCTGTAGGCTATTGGAAAAAAATAAATTAACAAATGAACTAATTAACAAAAAATACCTCTTGTGTAGCAAAAACGTACCAAAATGTACTAAAAATGAACAAACATATCAGTAGACTATCTTTACTTTAGGTGTCCAGGTGGCTTTTCAGATCCCTTGCACCTCCATTGGACATATGTGCCTGCTTTGCACACTGTGCACAAGGCCTCCAATGTGTCTCGACCCGGTCTGAAAGCGGGGAAACTCTTTTGTAAATCGTCGGTAAACATACATTTGCGCTTTGGCATGTTGTTGGTGTACTGACAGCCACGCTATCTATATTCTGATTAAGAACAGGGCTGCCCACACTGGCGCGGCTCAGGGATTACGCCACACGCAGCGTCGTGCGCAGTGCCCTAGTGCCTGTAAATTTAATGGTCTAACGAAGGTAATTTAAAAAACAGGACATTTCCTCACTTTCTAAAAAAAAAAACCAGGACGCCCAGGACAGGACGTGAAATACAGACATTTCCTGGGAAAAACGGACGTTTGGTCACCCTACCCAATATAATTTGAAAAATTATAGGGACCACTAAAAAACCTGCATACTGAGACTGAAGTGGACTGCTAGGCAAATAAAAAATTATCAGGTCCCTGGTGTAAGGAAGAGCTTGGGCATATAAGGCTTTATTTGTAAGATTATGAATTTCACAGGAAGCATATGAAGAGATGCTAGGATAGGAGAAATATTATCTTTCTTTTTTATTTTCATTGGAACTCTGCCTGCAGCATGTTGTATCAGCTGAAGGTTTTTTCCTAGAGTCTATGGACTTCCTGGTAGTAAGGAATTACAATACTCCAGCCTTGAAGTAACAAATGCATGGACTAGTTTCTCAGCATCACGCTTGGACAACATATTTCTTATATATGCAATGTTCCACAGATGAAAGAATAATTCTAGAAACCTCTTTGATATGGGATTAAAATGAAAAGTTCTGTCCAAAAAGGACACCAAGGTTTTTTTCTTTATTATCTGATATCAATTTAATTCCATCCAAATGAAGTGACTGATTTCTTTTTCAAAGACTCTGCTCCCAAGACCATAACATGCCTGTTGTCTATGTAATTGGTTAGTTAGAATTACCCTAACTTCCTCTAGTTAATTTACCTCAATTTCGATGTTGGTATGAAATCTTTTTTTCACAAAGAACATATTTTCTTTAACATAAAACAGTCCCATCATATGAGGTAAAAGAAAAGTTCTGCCCATAGAGATTTCCATGTAATTGCAGGTTTTCTGGGATTACAGGACCCAAGAGAAACAAAAAAGAGAATGAATCATGAAAAGAGTGATTTCTTAAAAGACAGCACAATCTTACAAAACCCAATTGCATTACATAGGAGAAGTACAATAAACGGCATGTATTAAAACATCTAAATATGGTGTTCAAATAATATGTTTTAAATAACTTTCAGGTTCTCAGCTTGAATCACTGCTGGCAAAAAGCTAAAACCCATTAATCTGTGACTTACCTTCTTGGTTTACAACTCAGTTTTCATTCACAAGATATTTAATAACATACTTTTAGAAACACTTTCCAAAGTGTATGAATTATGCTCAGGAATGACACCTTTCTTTTGTAAAATGGAAGCCAATAAAATTTGGAAATGAGCTTGGGAAAGAGAGGCCAAAGAGCAGGCTGTGCAGGCACAATGTCTTCACAAGTCATTTACACTTCCATGAGTCTTTTGAGGATATTTCATGCCAAATTACATTTCAGCATGTGGAGGTTCTTTAGATTGGCAACCAGGACATAATCGCAAAATCATCACCAAATGAAACAAAACCTCTAATTGAGGGTGATTGATGGGGAGGATTCAAAGAGTTGAGAGAAGTGTCTAACCTGCCAAGTTTAATAATCACATTAATAATGGATACACGGTCAAAAATCAGGTTGACTTTATTTTGCTGCCCTTTTGTCCTTTCAAAGAGGTACTTAGCTTTTCATTTTCAGAGAAAATGCAAGCATTAGGTCTTATTTGAGGGAAGATTGTGTTGTTTCTCCTGCAAGCCTCTTGTGGTAGACTGAAATGACCCCAGGTGACCTCTGGGAGTGGAAACGCTTGTAAAAAATGACAAAACATGAATTAATAAGTCAGTATCCAAAACCAGAAGCTGTGTTAACCCTAGAAATGTTGAGAGGTTTGACATTTAAAAGAGACAGGGTCTTGAATTATTTGCTTAGGTTTAAAATGCGATATACACCTATGAAATCATAGGAGGCCTAGCTGGGTCCCCTCTTCCTGGAAAGGGTGAGGCGTCACTAAAGCAATAGAGACTGTACAAAGATGAAGACAGCTTCTTTCTAAATACACAGAGGTGCAATACATCAGATAGTTTTTGGTGTAGAATACCACATAACTTATTATATTATGTTGTAATTTTTAAGAAGACTAGTCATGTTACAGTACCTGCTCTACTATCTAACAAAAAACAAAACAAAGTATGCTTTCTTTAAAAACAAGAACCCTTATACTTTTTATGCGGGTTACATTTTGTTGGCTGTTGCATCAAAAAGGTTCCAGTTTATACAAGAAAAAGATATGTGCATTTCAGAGTTTTATTCTTCTTTTCATAAATCTGCCTAATAAATATATGGGTGCAAAAATACATGCTGGGGCTAATTTATTAGCCCATCCACCAATTGAAAATATGTCCAAAGTCAAACCTCAGGGGTCCCTGTACTGCAGGTTTTAGATGTTTCCCAACGTATGCATGGCTGCTGAGTTCCATTGATGGCTGATTATAAAAAAAAAAAAAGTATGCTGAACTGCAGTTATCTAAATCGGGTGTGTAAAAAGGGATTTCTATTAAAACCTGCAGGACAGCAGCTCTAAAGGACTGACCTATCGCCTTTTCCTTGTTTGAAATCATGTTCTGGATGTTGCAGGCTCCGAATGGAAAGGCCAGCCAACTCAAACGGCAATCATTCTGCAAGATCCCACAGATTCCCTGGTATTAAGAGATTTATAGTCTTTCAACTGGATGTCTCTTCCGAAAATGTTACATTTTGAAAAACATCTACAAGTTGGGGTTTAGTAGGTATCCTGATCAGTTTGATGTCTGAACAACTAAACCAGTCCTTTCATGCAGAGGAGCAAGTTTACCAAAAATAATCCAACTCTTCACCCTTTCTATTGAGCCGAATCCAGCCAAATTACTGCAAAGGCCATTTAAGTCACTAGTTACAGAGAAATCGATCTGTTGGTCTTGGTCACTTTGTCACGACTACAACCTATAGTACATTTCATTGTGGCTGATTTCTTTCTTCAACATATGTGATAACTACTAGAGAGCTTAATGGAGAAATCTGTCTTCACTTTATTCCCTTGGAGCTCAATCTAATTTTAAACCTAGCTGATTTGTAAGGAGCTTAATTTGTCTCAAAAAGGTTTACAAAGTATATAGCAGGATTTCCTAGATCCACATGTGCACCACAAGATTTGTGCACAATAAAATTCACAAATTTGTGTCACAAACTGTTTCCTCAGCATTGAAAAAAGTGTAAACAGTTTTTAAAATTTGAACTATTCAAATTGTACTAGCAATAATATACTCTGTCCACAGCTGGCGGAAGTGCATCCTCAAAATGCAAGCTAGGGACAGATCAGTCAGCACGAGTGTATGGATCAATTTTCCCATGTGTATGACTTTTGAGACATTGTCTTATGGTGGAAGGATTCACAAATGTGATCCATAGTTCCATATTTGCTGGAACTATTGTTTTAGATTTTTTGCATGGCACATGGCTCATTAATTACTATATTAAAACATAGACTTACATTAACATTACATTCACTGGATTCTAAAAATGTATGGTACGTGGTTGTTATTTTTTAGACCAATAATAAACTCCAGGAAAGCTAGACCAACAGTGCCACCATGCAGCAGCGCATTATCGTTCATCATGGGACAAAGTCTACATAATGGGGGAATGTCCACAACGTGCTGCATCCTCTGGATTAAGTGATCTTCATGTGCATCAAGAAAAAAAGTTTTTTTTAGCAACTACAACTAATGGCTTTTAGTTGTAGTTGCTAAAAAACATGCCTTTGACAAGATCAAGTCAGGAAGAGTATGTCCCAGAAATGACTATTATTAAAGAAGACGAATTACCTTGCCATTAGATTGTTGAAAAGTCAGACGAAAATAGACCAGGAGTCTAGCAATACAGATAGACTCATGCATTTCATTTAAACATAATTGCTACAACTTTATACAGGTCTAATTTTCCATAGGATTGGTTATTATACCTAACAGGGTTCTGGCCTTATCTTTATGGCCCTACTTTGTTCTTCCCTGTGTATAAGGTTCTTGTGGGCCTACATTGTGGGTTTTTGTGGGTCCATGCAGCACCAATATATGACAGCCTTGCTTCTGTCAGTGTGAACCAGGGAAGCTGTGGCAGCGCTGTAGCTTACCATGACCGTTAATTGGGTGAAGGTATTGTGAAGCTCATTGAGGTATTTAATAAAGAACTCTAAATATATGCAATTTACTTTTTTCTTCCCGTAACCATAGAGAATGACCTGTTGGATGGTGCCACCACCGATATATCATTAAATGATTTTATATGTTACTGTTTTAGTAGTCGTGACTCAGTTGGCTTTTTTTTTTTTTGCTTTAGAAAATTGCAATTCTACACAACCAATTCTAAAAGGGGGAAAATGGTTTCCAATCCTTGGTGACCATTTGATGGTGGTAATTTGACTCTGGAGGTTTAAAGGCCACCAGAGATTTAAATGCAGTGGTTTGGAAAGCTTGACCCTTTAGTACCTGTCTTGTTTGAGGGAGATTTTAATCTGGTGTTTTTCACCTGTGGGGCCAATATATATGGTGTCTTGTTCCCTAGAAATTATCAGAACCATACTGATTCAATTATCATGATGTCGGCTTACAGCTGATTCTTAGATAAACTATCATCCAAATGCTTCACCCACTGAAGACCTGTTTTTCTTTGCCAATCAATTTCCGAAGTAGTAGTCTGAGATCACCTCTGAGGATGATTCAAACCTCCTGTGTCTGGCTGTAAATGCTATGCGTGTCTTGATTATTTTGTCTTCCTTCTGGATCTTTGGGTCTGTTTGTTGATTCTGAGCCTGATTCGTCTTAAGAGTCGGATCTGGTTTGGTCTGCTTTGTCTGGCCAAGCTTTGCCTTGAACACACAAACGTCGTTGGTCAGTGAGCAGCGCAAGGCACCACACAGTTTTCAGTCCTGTCTCAATGTGAATACCTTAGTGGTTGTGGTGATTTCAGCTTCTCTTTCTAACATGTTCCTCTCAAAATGTATAGAGGAATATAGGAAGAGTCTTTGTGCTTCGGAAGTTGTGACACAAATGGAGGTATCACAGAACCACTGGTTTTCCAACCACAAGGTCCAGTTTAACTAAGCAGATGCAAAATAAAGGAGCTGCATCATAAGAGAGGAAAAAGATGACTGCTGGTGCTTTATAGAAAAGAAATATCCCCTCATTTTAGTTTTCAGATTAAAAATAGACTTGTAGATTTTGGACCTTTTAGGATAAACCGCTATTTATTGGAAGACATTAATGAAAACCTTAGCATAGGGGATTTCTGCTACCTTTTTTTTTTTAACTAATAGTCGGTATTGCCTTTTTATGAATGTTCTGCCTCATTGGAAGTGACTTTTTGGACACAGGGTTCTACTCCCGTGCTTCAAAGCTAATCTGTGTGGAATTAGAGTAATGGCTCTTTTTTTCCCTCATTAAGCTTTCTTCTCTTTCCATGATGCATTCACTGTCTTGTTACGGATATGTAACCAACGGCAGTTGTTTGGACAGAAACACATGAGTAAAAGCTGATGGAAACCATAACCAAATCTGAAAGAGGTCTCAGTGGGACCTTCTGCTAAAGGAAGATTTTTAAAGCAAATTAAAATAAAATGGTCTAATTTAATCACAAAGATCGGCTTTGTTTTTTGTTACTGGAAGGGTCACGCCTTGTTTTTAGTTACCAACCTTAATGTAGACAGTTAAAACTTATTGTTTTTGGTTTAAATCGTGTTTAAGCAAAAATGTGGTGCATGTAAATATCATGCTGATCTAATACCGTTGCTGACAACTTGATTATTTGATTAAATCTATTCCTTTGTGGTCTAAAACTAACCACTGACTGACTCAGTAGCACCACTAAAATGTGTTTTTCATTACTATAAACACAAATCTGGTTGGGTCACTCAGATTAAGTGTATTAACCTTCTGTAAAAAAAAAAAGACAATAACGAACTAATTCAAGATTTCTGACTACTGTCACTGAAGTACTTTTATCAAATATATTTCTGTCTACCTCTTTATTAGATGCAATGTTCAAGGGATTTTTATCACAACAAATCAGTTACACAAACACCCACTCATCATTAGGCTTTTGTAGAACTTTCTAAAGTTTAAAATAGGCATTAAGGTAAGGGGCAAAAAGGGGATAAACCAAACTTCTTGTTGTTCCAAGTAAAGTGGTCAAGGTAATTTTTAGACATTTCTGATCTAATGGGATTATTTTCCACAGCCTTATAGAGCAAGTCTGAAAAGGGAAAATTAAGCAATAGCCTTGTAAACAAAAACACCTTTTGGTATCAGAGTTCATAAGGCTAATAGGCAGGCTGAATAGAAAGGTAACAGGAGCTCAAGCAAACCAAAGGGTCTAACAGGGTATCAGTGTACCTAAAAAAAAAAGGAAGAGTAATTACACATCAACTACAATCATATGCAATATTTTAGACTATCAGAATAAAGTTTTATTGTAAATTTAAAGGTAGTTTTTAGAAATAACCTTTAAGAAGGTATTACACTTGCTTTCATCAAGCCCAAGTTAATATTATGGTGCCTTCATGTGGTCTCATAATTATGGTAAGCTGACATGAAAATTGCACATGAACACCCACTCATATCGTAATTTCCACTGGAAAGCTGGAACGATTGTAGAAACCTGAGTTGCAGAGATGAGGTCAGCTTTGACCTTTTCAACATGGCGGAGAGCAGACAAACTATTCTCCATGGTGAATACTGCATTGTTAAGTGTTCTCTCCTGTTGTGATTGTAACCTACACAATGCTGTGACATATTTTTAAAAATGTGTCACCATTTAAACTTGTGTTGTTTTTAAAAGACCTTTAGTGTTTGATTTTATAAGATGCTAGCTAGCAGTCAGTAGATTGATTTGATATATGCTCTTCTTCCTGGAGCAGATGAACTAGGGAGTCTATTAGTGTCTTGCCCAAATTGCAGGTGAGGATAATCTTTGCGCCCAACATGTTTTCTTCTTTACCAAAACAAAAGCACTTGAACACAGTGTGCTGGTAATTTTCACTTTACAAGTGGAAAAGATCTTTTCCAGACCACATGAAGGCGGCAGTAAAATCTATTTTTTATTGTACTGATGTAACATTTTAATGTTAAATCTCCATTAGCTGTATGTCATGTGCTGTGATTTTGGACTAAAATACAGACTGACACTTTATCACGTGAGTATAAGAATTTAAATAAAATGTGGGCAGATGAACATAGGACCACGTGTGGAGAGATGAGGATAAACTAAGGAACCGATGAGTACTGGCAACTGACTAAGAGCTTGAATAAGGACAGGTGTAAGAAAGTAGAGATAATGAGAAAACACAGATGCATGGAATCAATCAATTACCTGAAGGCTCTGAAATGTATAAATGGGAAAAAATACAAAGAAGAAACTAAGAACCAAAAATAATAAGAACCAAGAGAAAGTAAAGGCATAACCATTTAAAAGCCTACACAACACAGAAAATAAAAGGCAAAACAACTAGACATCTAAACAAATAAAACAAATAAGGTAAACTGCAACTGGCAAAAATAACGAAAACAAAACACACAGAACCAAAAAAAAACTATATACCTTAAAAGGCCTTACAATCTACGCAAAAAAACATCATAATTAACAGGAGTAAAGGTTCTAAAACATCAATCGATGAGTAATGAACCCTTTAACACCCCTCTAATGTATTAGATAAAACATTATAGTAGAACATTTAGAATGTTCCAACTTAGTAGGAGAGGGTTCCAAAACTTTAATAAACCTAAGTTTAATTTGACATTGTCAACATTCAAAGAAAAAGTTCAAAAATGAAACATGTTTGTGCTGGTTGCTAAGTACAAATATGATGTGAGGTTAAAATAAGGAGAAATATTACAGATAGTTCTTTTTGTGAAACTAATCAGTGTACCTTATAATATCAATTAGCTCTTACAAATATTTTCTTACCTATGAAATAAGGAAAATGCTAACATGAATTCATAGTGCTAGCTAAGCAAATTTAGCACTCGCACCGAGGTGTGACATACGATTAATCTGTTTGTAGGTAAGGATAAATCACCTAATCAGAGTGTTTGAGCGTGCCAATAGCAATAGGGATTAGGGTTGAATTTAAATCCAAATTCATTAAGAAATCTAATTTGCAAAACAGGAAACAGAACCATGAACAATTGGTGTTTTTTTATTCTTAAATTCAAACTTTTTGAAAGCTGCGTTTTTTTTTTGTTTTTTTTTTATGTTCTTTTTTTTATAGTCGTTACGCTATGAGTTCTTTATGGTTTGGAAGCTTTTACACAGCAATTTATTCTATAATAGTTGTGGAATTCATCGGCTTTCTTGTTCAGTTCCAAAGGTTATAAAATGCTTGGAAAGTTTTCTACTTGTTTTACACATTGTCTCTGTTAAAGAGGGAAGAAAAGCCCACCCGCGATGAATTCTCTCTCTCTTTCTCTATCTTAGCTTGCTTTATCTTGCATACAATTTGTCTTTTTTTGCCAGAAAAACAGTAGAGGTTATGTTCAACCCCACCACAGCAATTACACTCACCAGCAGGTTTACAGCACAGCTGAATGAGTTCTGGAGTTAGATATGGCACTGCTTTTCCCATTAGGGCTTACTGGCTCTGTTCACTTCATTGTTTCCTGACTCCGGCCTTTTGCCCAGGGAATGTTCCACAAGTGGTTTTGCATTTGCATCACTTTTTCTTTCCTCTTAATTGCACACCTCTGCAGAAACATCAAGCATCATTAACAGGTTTCTAATTTTGTTAAAGGTTTGGCAGCAATCGTTTGTAGTTCGGTTTGAACAAAACAAGATGTTGGATACACTTTTGGAGAAATAATCGATAGATAACTTTTGGAATACATTCAAAGTAAAAAGTCATCCTACTTTATGAAAAAAATGGAAATTGAAATTTGGATGCATCTTTAATTTTGTTGAGCTCTCATGATAATGAGAGATAGAACAGACTGCTAAAATAAAACTATGAATCTTAGAGGAGGGAACCTCTTTCTGACCCTATGGCTATGTCAAGAAAAGAAAAATACAGGTTCAACTCTATCATATTTAATTTAAGTTTTAAACAGCAGCAGGCCAGCTCACACCTCCCTCCAGGATGGTGTCACAGCTAAAGAAAGGATCAGTTGAGATAAAGCAGCAATAAGAAAATAAAAACAGAGAGAACATAGAGTTTGATTCACAAATATTACAAAATTTAGGGTGAGGAAATGTGGTTCCTGTGTCCTCTAGCAGCCTTAGCCCATAGCAGCATAACTGTACAGGGTGTCTGCTACATTGATTCAACAGGAGAGGAGCCTGATGACTAAAACTTCTGCCTCCTATTCTACTTAGAAATTCTAAGATATACAAATACTGTTTGATTGAGTAAACCTGTGATCACAATTAAAATCAACAATACTTTAACCAAAGTCATGAGGTCAGTAGGTCAAGAAATTATCAAAACTGCTCCCACCTCTTGGACCTCCTCTTTGGACCAATACCTGTGATTTTCTCCTCTTGTTGTTTCTCTATTTCTCCGTCTTACTTGCGTGAATAGCACCATCATGGGGTTTAACCACAACAAAACTCAATAATCATATTTCATAGCTCCACAGCTTTCCAAATAATCATTATCCAATCATTGTTTCACATTAATACTGCTTATTTCTTGCTGTATTCAACAAAGCTTTTGTATAGATCACTGGGTTCATCTCTGACACCCTCTGTAAGCTTGGCCCATGCTAGCATTGTTCTCAAAGCCATGTTATTCACATAACTGCTCATCCTTGCTAACATCTGGTTGTCAGTTGCACTAGATTGATTGTGCAGCAATCCTGTTTCAAAATGCATGATATAAAAAAAGTATATTTTATGTAAAAAAAAAAATAAAAAAAAGAAAAAGTGTAAGGAAAGTGGCAGCCTAAGGGGAATACTGACTCTAGGTCACAATTATAGCATAAACCACGTAAAACTCATAAACCATGTGGGGATGCTGTACTTTTTTGAATTCAAGGGAGAGATGGTGTTTAGGACAAAGTGTCGTTTTAGGGAAGCTCTAGTCAGGGAAACCTTGTAGCACTTCCCAGTCTTCAGAGGTTCAAACTGACAGGACAAAGGATGAGAGATGTCCACTACAATACTTTGAGTCTTCCTCCTTGATCTGTCTTTGTAGACGTGGGTCAGAGAAAGTCAGATGAAATATTCCCTTTTTTGACTGGCAGTCAAAAGTTTTTTGTGATTAAAAAAAATAATAATAATACCAACCCTGAACACACCGTCCACATGGTGAAGTGTGGCGTGACAACATCAGCACACCTTTTGCTTTAGAATAACCTGTTTAGAGCTGAACACAACCAACCATTCAACGTGGAGAATTTACTATATAAATACTTTAGAAAGTCTTTTTGAAGCTTCACTTCTTAAAGATTAGCTTTGATTTAAAAAAATTCGTACTTTTTCAATAAGCCTGAGCATTTGGTGCATGTTGAAATTGTTTCAGATTTATTGTAATGCTTTGACTACCTTCCCTTAGAAAAGCTTGTACATTTTTCCATTTTTTACTTTGGATGGCAGATGCTTATAAGCTCTTCTGTTAATAAGGAACTTGAACTCAGGCTGGTTTTGCATCTCGTCACTGCTCACCTCTGCATGTCAGGCAGTACGTTTTCTACTGAAAAAAAACAGTTTGGAAAATAAAGTCCCTGTTTCTTTAATCACAGTTTGTGTTAAACCGTTCAGGAACAGAGGATAGAAAAAGCAGATCTGTTTAGTTCAAAATGTCACTAGCGTGTAACATTCAGCTGGAATTCCCTTCTTTCTCTTGTAACCCTATCTACGTTTGCATGTGTTCCCATACTTAAACATACACATCCCACAGACTCCAAACTCTGTCCCAGTCTTTAAGAGCTTTTATTTCAGTTCCTTTGTTACAGAAAAGATCTGTCTACTAAAATCAGGAAGCTGAGTATATATACATAAATATATATATATATAAAACTTTTTTTTACAGATTATCACCTTATTTATCATCTGTTTACATTGGTTGTCTTTATCTTTGCTTCCTTTTAGGAAGAGGATCATTCCAGACTTCAGAATAATAAAAAAAGCAGTTTGACACACTTTTTGACCTACTTTGTGTGAGTGAGGATATTTAACCAATCATTGATTTTGTTTATATTTTAATTATAATCTTTTCATTTTTGAGACCTATAATATAGCAGAAACAACTTATAATTTTTGAGAAATAAGGATTTCTTGACCACCCTACTGAGCAACCTCTGTCATATAAAACAAGATATTAACTTTACTTCTCATAAATAGGATTGGCAGATCAAATCAAAGATCATTTTTGTAATAAAGCCGAGGTGAATTTTCAACTGAAACCTCTTACCTGCCCACCAATCACCTCTGTGCAGCTCCACACCCTGGCTTCAACCAATCCAGCACTTAAAGGTCCAATTCTAAGGGGACTTCCAGCCAACATGCATGTCAATCAAACTTTCTAATTGTACTTGCTTAGGTCTATACCTGAAAAAATTATTGTTTTGTAGCACTGTAACTTCTTTTCAACAGAATTGTTATGTTATTAAAGGAGTGACCTATTAACTTTGTTCAAATTTTCTGCCCAAGGTTTTAAAAAATGTATCCAAATGGAGAAACACAAAAACATCTAAAGGTCTAAAGTTTGATGATTATATCAAATTTCAGCATTGAAAAGCTCCCTCTGTAACCAAAACATGTAACTGCCAGTCTTAAAAGGCACTTTGTAGCTGCACTATATTTTAGCTGGTTTATGTGAGTCCGACCTATAGATTGATCCTGCCTATAAGACAGTTAAACAAACCAATGAAACAAATTAATATAAATTTGTGACTTTCAAGCATCTTATTTACCCTTTGTTAGGATCCTCAGGCTTGCCCTCTTCTGCTCTGTGTTTTTCCTTGGGTTGGAGTTACTGTGGGGATCTGTAGACTACCCTCTGTCTCCAGCAGAGTGCGCCGTGGGTCTTCTGGAGCTGGAACCTCCCTGCACACCTGTTGCTAATCCTCTCATCAGAAGACCTCTCCTATATAAGCTGACTTCAGACCTTGCCTCAACACCGCAGTGTTGATCTTAGTTGGTTAGCAACCTGAGCCTCTGTTACTGGAAGAATCTTGGTTATCTCTAGTGTGAGATCAGATTCTAACTCTTCCTTGCTTCTGCCTCACAGGAATCCTGTCTCTTCGTGAAGCTCTGGATGAGCTTAACCTCCTGTTTCCTCGTGAAGCTTTGGATGAGCTTAACCTCCTGTCTCCTCGTGAAGCTCTGGATGAGCTTAACCTCCTGTCTCCTCGTGAAGCTCTGGATGAGCTTAACCTCCTGTCTCCTCGTGAAGCTCTGGATGAGCTTAACCTCCTGTCTCCTCGTGAAGCTCTGGAAGAGCTTAACCTCCTGTCTCCTCGTGAAGCTCTGGAAGAGCTGCCTCACAGGCAACCTGTCTCTGGCCTGCAGCTCTGGGAGAGCAGCATCACAGGACACCTGTCTCTAGCCTGAAGTTCTAGGTGAACTTAACCTGCTATCTGCCCTGGTGAGCCAACCTGAAGATTCCCATGTGAATTTAACCTGAAGACTTCTATGTGGATATTCCCTGTCGTTCTCTGCAGTGAGCTGGAAGCTCAAATCTAGGTCTGCCATGCTAAGCCTTAAGCTAGATGCCTAGCCACTCATGAACTCTGCTAACCAACAGTCTCCAGTCCCAGTCAAGACTCCAGTGAACCAGCCCCTGACCAGTTCCAGTACCTGTGCATTACTTTGTGTTCCATTCCTTTAATAAACATTTGAACTTTTTCCCTGCCTCCTCCGTGTGTGTTCTGCATCTTGGACTTGCCTCCATAACCCATCATGACACCCTTAATGTAGATATTGACTTGAGTTCCACGGAGCTTTCCAAGCATGTTTCCAGCAATGGGCAAATTCTGTTGGGAATATAGATCTAAGATTACCTTTTAATCTGCTTCTTGTCCTATATTCAGCATGGGGCATTGCAGAGGTCACTTCATATTTTGGGCATGCAGCCACACTTCAATCCACTTCAACCTATGCTTCAAAGCAGTGTCCTCTACCCCTCACCAGTGTACAGTGAGAACTGGCATTTATTCAAGCCTCTCTTTATACCCCCCAGGTTTAGTAAAGATGGTCATCTATGCACATTACTCTGTTTACACTACTCTTCTTAAATCAGCAATGCATACCCCTCAGATACAACTGGAGATCAGAGAGGGGTGAGAAAAAGATTTGTGAAAATTACTCTTTCAACATTGTAGCATGATGCCTGTTCTGCCATGTTTTATATTAGACAGTGTTTTCAGAATTATGTGTAGTGATAGTTCACCGCCACACATACAGTGCAGTGAAGAACTCTCACCTTGACAGATTCTCCAACCTGACCTGTGGATGTGGATCTCTCCACAGCATATTTTAAAATTGGAGGGACAATATTACTGAAAAGAAACATGGGTGTGCCATGGGCTCCTCAGTTTCAGCTATTGGGGCCAATATCTACAGGGAGAAGGTGGAGAGCAGAGGACTCAGCACATACAGGAGAACACCAACACTGGTTCACATACTCTGTCAAAAAGGGAAAAAGAACACAAACATGTCAGCAAATCACTCCAAGCATGTGGTTATCCAAACGGGCTATTTGCTAAGCAAAAAAAAAAAAATAGCAGGAACAACTTTGCATCTAACACAGAGGAGAAAACATGAAAAAGCATTGTAACTCCACATTTGTCTGGAGTTTCTGAGAAACAGGAAGATTTTCTCTAAACATAACAAAACATACCATAGAATTTTAAACCCAACAACACACTCAAACTCAAAAACGGGGTTATCCAAAAGTGAAAAAAGCCAAACCAAAGTTGTGCGGCGCTGATTTTCTAGGTCCGGTGCAAAGACTGCTCGGACTCCTACATTGAAGAAACCAAACAATTACACAACCGCATGGAGACAAACAGAAAAGCCAGCAGCTCTGGACAAGATTGCACCTCAAGAGCAAAAAAACACACCTTTGACGATAAAAAGACATTCTTCAGATCTTTAAAAAGAGGGCAGATGCTTTGAAAGAGGGGTGATTTTTGTTTAAGGAGAAAAGCGAGAGTGTTCCGACATTACCGTTGTGTGTTTCTGATTACATGATCCTGACCTGTTCGGCCTCTCAACCACTGGGCCTGCCTGTTCCCATCTGATCTGTTTGCCTGACTAGTCTTGGGACTCCTGCTAGATTCTGCCAGTTTGCTGAACTTGGAGCTGCTTCCTGTTACCGACCTGGATTTCCTTCTTGAACCTCTTCAGATTTCGGATCTGAACATGCCCTTGACACTGCCTTTGGCTTCAAACTCTGGATTATCCTGCCTTCCTTCGTCTGCTTGGTTCTGCTGCCTGTCCTGCGATTTCCAGGACTTCAGTGTCTGGGTCTCTCTGGGTAGCACCTGCCGCATTTGGTTCACAGCTGACCAGCTGTAATCAACCTCGTTCTTTGGGCACGAACTAAACTATCAGGATGGTTACTCACATGTTCATAATCGTCCTCTGTCAGATTAACGTGGTCAGTTTTCCTCCTGGAGGTTCCTGCCTCAGACATCTTTGGTGTTACTGCAGATCAACTGTTTTCAAATAAACACTTCTTGAATTATCCGACAGTCTGTCTGTAGTTTTGGCGTTTTTTTCCAGCTTTTATTGTTATTACACTCTCTCAAGTACAGAGCAACAAAATTAACTCTCTGCATTTAACCCATCCCCTCGGGCAGAAGTGGGCTGCCATTGTGCGGCGCCCGGGTAGCAGTGGGGGGTTAAGGGTCTTTGCTCAGGGATCCAGAGTGGCAGTCTGTCGCAGTGGGGCTCAAACCCAGAACTTCAGGTTTCCAAGCCCTATGCCCTAACCACTGGGCCGCCACCCTGTATACTGGGTCCCCTGTTCTGAGCCTTGACAAAAGGCTGCTCTGGTGTTATCAACCTGAACTCATAAAGAATCCTAAATAGGTTTCAAAAAAAAAAAAAAAATTGACTGAGTCCAATTTCCACTAGTTTAATTCTTGATATGAGTAGAAAAGACAATTTGCCAATGGAAAAACATTAACATTATTTATGTTTGAAATAACCCCATCTTCAAGTGCATAATACAGTATCTTATCTTATATTAAGGGCTAAAATTTTCATTTCATTAGGGGATGATCGTATTTATCTGCTAGATTTTTGCTCAATGTTATTTCAGCCTTTGAAGTTAGGCATTCTAACCTAACCCTCCTTTAAAGCTACAGTGTGTAATAATTACAGGGATATACAGTCAGAAATGTAATATATTATACATACTTATGTTATTTTATCATCATCTACGAGCTCAGCCTCTTAACCTTAATATTTGCGTTGCCTTAGAATTCGTTATTTATAATTACATAGGAGCGGGTGGGGGGGAGATGTTCATGTTGCTGCAGTCTGCAGTCTGACCGCTAGATGTCGCTAAAGGTTACACACTGTAGCTTTAATTACTTGACAGCAGTCCAACTGCTGTACAGTTTGACTTCATGGTTAAAATTAGTCTTTTCTTCCTGTTAATTACTTTGAGGAACTTAAGATATAGAAGATGCATTAATGTTTGCATCTCATTGATCTGCTTAACCCTTAAAAACATCAACATTAGAACTAGTTAGGACAAAGGTGGGCAAGATTGTTTGCAGAACTATATAAAGAGGGCAGAATTCCTTACTTTTTCCTATTAAACTATAATTGTCTGCTGCAAAAGCAAATGCATGTATGGTACACCTACACCTCCAGACTCCAAACCTTCAAACTACCACCCCCACACCCAGACGCCTCTTCCTCTGTTTTCCAGCCAGGCGTTTCCCACCTTGTCTGGGGTACTTGAGTCAATTGCTACTCCTTGACACCAATTCATATGGGTTAATCGACAATGGAAACACCTGGAGGAAAAATACCTGCTTTTAAAAGCTGAGATCTAAACCATGTAGGTTAATGAAAAGGAAAGAAAGACTTCAGTGAGACAGAAAAAAATATCTTGGCCTGCAGATGAATAGATATTCCTTATTTCAGGGCTGTTTTTCTTTGAGGAGCTTGCGGTCCTGAAGTGCTCTGGTCCACAGCTCAGAGGCAATTTAATGGGTGTACAGCAGCCGTGCTAAAACATATTAAAATATGTTCCTTATGTTTGGAAATTCATGCTTCAGCCATCAGGGCCGATGACTGGGACATGTGGGTCGACATTTTTTGGCCACAGAGAGGAGCAATGGTATCCAAGCAGTTGTACTTGCTTGAGCAGATTTATTGCCATGTAGCTGTGATTGCTTCCCGATTCTGAAAATGCGGTTCTTCATTCCTGCCTAAAAGTCTTGTTTCAAGCATTACTACACTGAAGATTCATCTTGCTTAATATATTTACAAATCTATTACAAAGTGTCAAAGGGACCTTGACGCACACAAAACCCCCAGATTACAAATCCTCATCCAACAGATGACTTAATAAAATCTAACCTTGCATTTGACATATTATAGCTTGAGATATGTAGCATTTAGCTATTTTCTTCAGTTAGTTTTGCAAAACACTTTTGCTGAATAGCTCTGCTTAGCTATGACTTCGCCATTACTGAAAATCACTAGAGGGTTTAGATTTAATCACTGTAAGAGAAGTCATCCAGCACCATCCGACCCTGTCTTTCCTTAACAATTCTTCAGCTATGAGTCTTTCACTCTCTATAATCAGGGGTTCACTCACAGCTGCTTGTTCTGAGAGCTTTGCGTCAACTGTTTTGACAGCATCTCAGCTTCACTGAACCCCTCAGCCGCCCTGCTTTTCTTTTCCTGTGCTCTGCGTCTCCAGCTGCAGCAGCTTCTGGGTCTTATTTTTCAGAAGTTTCTCGTCTTCTCATGCCAAAAATAAGATAAGTTCAGCATATTTAGAGACTTAAGTGTTCAACACTAGAAAAAAGGAGGACTACCAGCATTGCTTTTTTATTTTGTCACCTTACAAACTTCATTCTGTTCTAATGAGGTTATAGGTGCTAGTCCAATAAAATTTTGTGGAGATTTTGTGAAGAGGAAGGAAAAGAATTCAGGGTGTGGCACTGGAGTTGCAGTTTTTTTGCTGTGTGTTTTGTCAGTTTTGCACATCTACCAACTTTGTTTTTTTCTCATTGGTCTTTGCAAATTGGTTAACGTTTAAGCAGATGTATGCTTTGCCGTGCAAAAGTGTAACTTCACAAGAAATTCAAGAAGACCTAAAAAAAAATGAAACTTTCAAACAAATAGTTTTAGATTTTCATATCCCTATTCAGACATAGACAATATAGAAAACTATGTATATATGATTCATTATACCGAAAGGTTGTATGTGTTAAGTGTAATTTTACTTTATTGTCTGAAATAAAGTTATACATTCATTGATTTAAACACATAAAAGCAACAAAAAAAACACACTAAAACACAAAACACATGCAAAGAGTAAAGACTGCAAGCAACAAAACAAATGCAAGTCAGGAAAAATTGCAAAGTAGCGCTACATAACAGACATGCTCCAGACCAGTAGAGGGAGACAACTGACAAGAACACTGGGGCATCCCATTTATGCGGATCTTGTCCCATATACGGTTGTCTGGAGTACTCATTATGTGGTGCAGCTTTTCTTAACTTGCAGTGTTATTTCTACTTGCAATACTGTACGTTTTCTTCTGTAACATAAAAAGTGCTCTGGATCAAGTCCTGCTATATTCCTTTTTTCGCTGAATCCCCAACTGGATCCCTAAACACTAACCCTAAGCACTAACCCTCTGTTTGCACGTTCCCGCTGAGGGTCCGCCACATTAACTGCAGTCCCAAAGGCTGAATGGTCGAGTGGACCATTCAGCCTTTATATAGCAAGTCTGCAACAGTAGAGTCTCGCTGCAATTTGGCAGCGGGTGTAACGGGCAACTAGTGGAAACACGGGCAGTCAAATGTAAGTTCCACTGCTTTGCTACATCTTCATCAGACTGGCAGAGAATCACAAGTTCGGAAAAAAGACATGATTAATCCCTAAATGGAAGGCCCTCTTTTAAATAAATGTATTTGACTATATAGATTTATTTTTTAAAAATGGAAAATTTTTTATGTATGTTAACCTTTGCCATAGAGCTACAGCCACTCACATGAGGCGTAACTGTTTTGCCATATAAACAACTGCTTTCCCTTTCCATTGGAGAGAAGAGACCATCCCTTTAACGTATATACCCCCACATACAATCCACACAGCTTTCACAGCTGTGACTTTATTGTTAGTGGCACTTGATAGTTAAGGGTTAGAGCTTAGGGGGCGATTTATCCTCTTGTTTGCTTCTGCCTTCTTGAACCCTTAGTTTGCACTGGCAGAAGGCTGTTCACATTGAGCCCAGAGGTTTATTTCTGTTAAAAGTGAGTATTTCCTCCCTATATTTGCTGCATGCATGCTCTGTGTGAGAGATTGCTGTACAGTCAGCGACGCAATACAAGCACGTATCTACTGTTGCTACACGCTTATCCAGGAGAATCCTGCAAAGTCATTGACTTCATGCAATTAGCTGGGCTTCCTTAGATAAAAAAAACTTTTAACCTATCTGCCCTTGTCCCCGACACAAGCTCGGAATGGGAAAACACTAACATAAAACAATACAATATAAAGTCAGACAAGCAGTTCTTCAAGAATGAACACATGAAAGTTCAGCGGTGTGTAAGCATGACATGATGAGCACGGATTAGTTTAGAGTATACCATTTTTTAGAGGAATATAACTATAAAAAGTCTATCAACATAGTACAATGAAGCCCACCTTTTAGCGCAAATGAGCTGAACCTACATCAGCAAACCTTCTTAAAGGTAAACTATGCAACCGGTGTTGATTTTCCAGCGAGGCTCTCCCCAGAGGGCGAAAGTAAAAGTGCACTGTCGTAAATATGCACAGCTGTTCTCCTGGTTTCTCCGTCAAGCCAGGCGTGGTTGTTTTGAGCTTAGCAGACAGGCGAACGCAACGAATGACTGAAGCATCTGACGCGCGTGACGCGCCGCAAACGCGCTGCTGCTCGAGATGGAAAAATTTAATTTTTGCTGCTCGACGTGCCGCGTCAACCAATCAGAGAAGCTGATCTGGGAGCTGGCAGGGAGAGAGACAAAGCGCTGATGATCAGAGCGCTATGATCACTCCTTTTAAACAGTTTATTGACGCCTAAATTAACTTAAAATGCAGAGATCTGCCGGCAAAATATGTTCGCTTTTATTATCATGCTGCCTGCAGTTTTGATTATTTAGATGAAAAACACCTACCAGCTGCCGCGGTGAACCGTGGGGAGGCGACCCGGCCAGAGGCTGCTGATGAAGGGATTCCTACTGTCGGCGCACCACTGGTATGTGGGGGTCTGAGCGGCTCCGACAGAAAAAATATTGTAAGGCAGGATGATAATCTGAATGAACTGACTGCACTGATTACGTTTTCAGGTGTATTTTCTCACTTAAAAACATATTAAAACTACTTTATTCCCACTGATCACAGCAAATATAGCTGCAAGGCAGAGAAAGGATAGTGAAGCTCCGCCCAACGCGCGTCAGACACACCAGAGCAGCAAAGCTGCTTCAGCCGTGCGTCAGAACTAACTGGTACAAGCAGCAAAAATGAAGCAGCAGACGCGATTTTGCTGCTTTTGCTGCGTCTGGTATGAAAGCAGCACTGCACAAAGATCGCCACTGTGTTAGCAACGAGCATGCTTTTAACTGGGGGGTGTAGCAGTTCTCGCTGTAAAGCAAGACCGACTCTCGCGAGACTTCTGAGCCTGTGGGTGCGGGTCGGTGCTCCTGCAATTGCAAGTGCGGTATTTCCCCCACAGACCACCAGGGCGGCCGAGAATACCTTTGTTCAACCTGAAATGACTCATTTAATCATCCAAAACGTTATGGAACACATTAATTAACTGAAAAATGTTGCATAGTGTGCCTTTAAGCAAAAACTGTCAACATGTCGCGATGGACAAAATTAAAAACCAAACGGCCTACCTTGACGCTGTCTTGATCGCGGGACTTTTGGCAAGTTGTAATTTATTTCAGATTCCACTTTAATCCACACGGAGAGCACTGATAGCAAGAAATTGATTATGTTTGCATTGCTCATTCACATTAGAATGATTAGCCTTTAGATGCAAAACCCCATCATGCAACGCAACATATTTTTGCAAAATATTCTAACATAAATTCGCCAAATACAGGAGGAACATCGTAGTTTTGTTTAAAGAAAGCATTTGAGTTTTATTATAATTTAGTTTGTTGCAAGGATTTTACAGTTCGAAGAAATGGAAAATTACACCATATGCCAACCGTCACAAGGATGTGCATGACAAGGAAGGGCTATATACACTCACCGGCCACTTTATTAGGTACCCCATGCTAGTAACGGGTTGGACCCCCTTTTGCCTTCAGAACTGCCTCAATTCTTCATGGCATAGATTCAACAAGGTGCTGGAAGCATTCCTCAGGGAGTTTGGTCCATATTGACATGATGGCATCACACAGTTGCCGCAGATTTGTCGGCTGCACATCCATGATGTGAATCTCCTGTTCCACTACATCCCAAAGATGCTCTATTGGATTGAGATCTGGTGACTGTGGAGGCCATTTGAGTACAGTGAACTCATTGTCATGTTCAAGAAACCAGTCTGATATGATTCCAGCTTTATGACATGGCGCATTATCCTGCTGAAAGTAGCCATCAGAAGTTGGGTACATTGTGGTCATAAAGGGATGGACATGGTCAGCAACAATACTCAGGTAGGCTGTGGCATTGCAACGATGCTCAATTGGTACCAAGGGACACAAAGAGTGCCAAGAAAATATTCCCCACACCATGACACCTCCACCAGCAGCCTGAACCGTTGATACAAGGCAGGATGGATCCATGCTTTCATGTTGTAGACACCAAATTCTGACCCTATCATCCGAATGTTGCAGCAGAAATCGAGACTCATCAGACCAGGCAAAGTTTTCCCAATCTTCTATTGTCCAATTTCGATGAGCTTGTGCAAATTGTAGCCTCAGTTTCCTGTTCTTAGCTGAAAGGAGTGGCACCCGGTGTGGTCTTCTGCTGCTGTAGCCCATCTGCCTCAAAGTTCGACGTACTGTGCGTTCAGAGATGCTCTTCTGCCCACCTTGGTTGTAACGGGTGGTTATTTGAGTCACTGTTGCCCTTCTATCAGCTCGAACCAGTCTTGCCATTCTCCTCTGACCTCTGGCACCAACAAGGCCACAGTGAGCGGCAGTTCCGCCCACAGAACTGCCGCTCACTGGATGTTTTTTCTTTTTCGGACCATTCTCTGTAAACCCTAGAGATGGTTGTGCGTGAAAATCCCAGTAGATCAGCAGTTTCTGAAATACTCAGACCAGCCCTTCTGGCACCATCAATCATGCCACGTTCAAAGTCACTCAAATCACCTTTCTTCCCCATACTGAGGCTCAGTTTGAACTGCAGGAGATTGTCTTGACCATTTCTACATGCCTAAATGCACTGAGTTGCCGCCATGTGATTGGCTGCTTAGAAATTAAGTGTTAACGAGCAGTTTAACAGGTGTACCTAATAAAGTGGCCGGTGAGTGTATACTGAATGCATCATTAAGGTAGTTAACGTTTTATTATTTCTTGAGCTCCTTGAGTTATTTATTGTCACAGGTAGGTGCTTCGGCCAGTACAGTAAGTAATGGGACCAGTATGATTTAAGGAGGGCCGGCCTTCGCACACTGAAATTAGGACCTTCCCATGAGCCTGCCCCCACATGACTTTTGGCGAAAAAGACTTCTGATGTCTTTATTTTTATCGTGTTTATTTTCTCCATTCTACTCTCCCTTAAGGGCCTTACTTACCACAGATGCCCCATCACCAGATTATCCTACCTTGTCTGTGGATTCCCATACAACCAGATTTGTTCTCTTTGTTTAATGCTGCCCATGCACATCCTATCAGCCTATGCAGATGATCATGTTATGTTAATTTTAAGATTCATTCATAAGATCCATAAGTTCATAAAACACAGTTCCTTTAGATTTTTAGGACTCGTGATATTGCCTCTTAACCATGGTTTAAAATGACTCCACAATTTGATCTGCAACTACAGTAGGCTGTTTTGCTTTTTCAGGCTTTATTTATCTCTAGGTTGACAATTTATTTCCAACAAACCTCTAAAGGCCATAACAAAACAGCTCCCAGTGATTAAATTATGCAGTGAAGGACTTTTTAAAAATGACATAACTTCCTAAGAAATTATTTGAGCTAGATTTTATATGGTGTTACCAAATCAATGTGAGTATATATATATCTTTTTAGATGTTATCACTCCAATGTTGTGCATTACTATTTGCTCATGTGTCCTATTACATTTGTATAAAAAACATTGAACATTGAACTTAAAATGAGCTTTAACAGAAGTATTGCATGCAAAGGATGGTAAAAGGTGTAAAAATGATTAAAGGAATAAAATAAGGACTACTTAAAATAAAAATCTATTTAAATCCAACTAAAAGATACAAACTTCTGATGATTTGAATTGAATTGTAATTAAAAATGTATGTCATAAAAAATTAAATAAACAGCTAAATAGCCAGAATCCTTTTTTTAGGGGGAAGTCCTCAACCCCCACTACTCTGGAAAAATCAGCTGAAATAAAAAGATAAACATTTCGAAATACTCTTGGAAAAAAAGTTGCCTGCTGCAATTAAGTGTAGGCTAACAAACAATTACATATTATTACTCCAATGTTGTGCACTACTATTTGCTCATGTGTCCCATTACATTTGTATAAAAAACATTGAACTGTTGGATACTTTTGTGAGATTATTTCAATGATAATCAAGGGAGAATTACATTAATAACTTATGACCTGACCTAGGACTTATGACCTTATATCTTTATCACATGTATGTAAATGCATTGACACTTGGATTATTACCTCGAAAAAAGCTAGATCAATGGGTCAACATGGTTTGGCTCTTTGATTAACTTTTTCTTCTCTGTTGCAGAAGAAAAACACTGTTCTGAATTTTGCCAAATCCTTGCTGTCACACTCAGTGCTCAGTGTGTCAAGATCTCTTCTGCTTAGACAGTGACATGAGTTTTGTGCAATTTTATGGCCTTTAGCTCATCTCACTCTCCACGTTTTCCACTTTTAGAGAGCCTGCTGTGTTTTTGACAGTCCTGACACAGAGAACACAGGTTAAACCTGTCATTCAACCGTCTCTGTGCTTTGAGGAGTTACATTTTCTCTGGTCAGCTCTTGCCAGTTTGTGATTCACTGAAAGGAGGTTAAATGGACAGTTCTAAGAAAGTCTTGCATCTGCCTCATCTCATGTCACTCTTGTTTTTTTGTTAGGGTCTTTCATTCCTTTGTGCTGCAGTTGCCATTCGTTTTGGAACGCCTCGGGATCGTCTTTTCCATTCCCAGACAGCTGGAGCGAGTTACTGACTGCTTGGCGATCGGTCCAGTGGGGGAAAAGAAGCAGATGGTTCAATTCCCATGTCACCCTGTCTGCTTGGCAGAGATGTCAGGGAGCAAGTGGAAAAGGATTTACTCGCACACAATGAAAATATATTGTATATACATGCATGTACAGATGCACTCACAACTGGGATCCAGTGCTCACACATAGTCACGCATATAAACGCAGGAAGCTTCAACACAGATTTTTTCCATTTACAGTGGAGGCTTTCAGTTGTTGCTCCTGTCCAGAAACACTTAATCTGATTAAAGCAGGAAAACAAGCCTAAGTTCAGGCCACCGAAATGAGAAAAGGAAAAAAATATTAGCCCTTAGTCCCTGTAAAAGGAATATTTCAATAATCATCTTTCACAAAAAACATGCATAAGCTCACAAAAATAAACATGTATTTCTGTATATTTCATTGTTTTGAGGCTAGAAAGTAATTGGAAGAGGCTTTGAATATTCCCAGTCTACTTCCATTTATTGTTTTCAACTCATCCTGGTCAGTTTGGCAGCAAGTTCAGGAAGCACACAGAGACATAACTCCCCGGGTCCTTATGAGGGATCACAAGGCATTCCAATACCAGAAAAGAAAATATAACCCCTAATGGGAGTTCTGGGTCTGCCTTGAAATCCCAGCGGGAGGCGCCAAAAGGAGCTGTCTAGGAAGAAGGGACCAGTTAACTTATGACAGTAATTACATTCAGATATTGAAACTTTTAAATTATATCCATAGCACACAGAGATATATTTCAAATGGTTGTTTCTGTTCATTATTATGGCTAACACGTAGTAACTTTCCATCAATCCATCCATTTTCTTCACACGCTTGTCCCAAGTGGGGTCGCGAGGGATGCTGGTGCCTATCTCCAGCAGTCAATGGGCGAGAGGCGGGGTACACCCTGGACAGGTCGCCAGTCCATCGCAGGGCAACACAGAAACACACAGGACAAACAACCATTCATGCACACACTCACACCTAAGGACAATTTAGAGAAGCCAATTAACCTAACAGTCATGTTTTTGGACTGTGGGAGGAAGCCGGAGTACCCAGAGAAAACCCACGCATGCTCAGGGAGAACATGCAAACTCCATGCAGAAAGACCCAGGGCCAAGAATCGAACCCAAAACCTTCTTGCTGCAAGGCAGCAGTGCTACCCACTGTGCCACTGAGCAGCCCCGTAGTAACTTTCAAAATCTTAAAATAATCTGAATATGAAATAAAATCAATAAAAAACTATTTTTGAATGCATGGACAAAAAAATAAAAATATATAGGTAATATGTAGGTAAACCGTCAAGACACAGGACAGAAGGACCCAGTATTCAAGGCGAGACTGACAGTGGGATAACTCCCAGAGTTTATCAAAAACAGAAGCGGCTTGGGCGGGGCGGAGCCCATCACTGCAAACTCTGGTTGGAGAGTCACTAACCTGGTTTAACAGTTCAGTCCATCTCCAGAATGAAATAGAATCCAGCCGGTGAGCTGCCAATAACATGCGGTGGCTGCCGTCCAGAGCGTCCCAGATGCTGCAGCACTGGAGACTTTGCAGCAATCCAAGTCACGTCAGGGAAACAGATCAGAACAGAAAGGCTCAGAGGTCCAGAGGTCCGAAGACGGGTCAGGGATTCTGATCAGAATAGGAACAGGCTGGTCCAGCCTTCTAGGAGTCCTCAGAAAGTTAAGGCAGAATGTTCAGATGGGAATAGTCAGGCTCAGTGGTTGAGAGGCAGAACAGGTCAGGATATCAGGGACACTACGGAACACTAGAAAAATGCTCTCTCCACTGAGATCAGATAGGAACAGACATGCTCAGTGGATGAGAGGCATATCAGGATCAGGAAATCAGAAACACTACGGAATGCTAAAAAAATCTCTCTCCTTTGGCCCCCGAGAAGAGCACCTTAACAAGAGCAATAATCTGGCCCTGATGACTGCATTTAAGGACCTTAACCGAGCAGAGTTAGACAGGTGAATGAAATGAATAATTAAGCCAGTCCTCTGCTCCAAGATGATGACATAAACAACTAAAAAAACTGATTGGAAGAAAAAAGCTAACGGTAGATTGTGTAATTAATTAGTATTTTATAAGCAAAAACCAAGTATTGCTTTCAAGAATATATATTCGGCCAAAGTCTGATAAAATCACATCAAAAAGGAAAGTGTTTGCATAGCTTACAAAGAGTTTATAAAGACATACCGTATTTTTGACGACCATGAGGTTATGTGTGCCATTACTGTATTTAACACACATATAAGGCGCACTGGATTATAGGGCACGGGTTTTATATACCCGTAAATATCCTCTACTACGTTTAAATACCTCAACTGCGTATTTAAAAATAGAGCGGGAGTAAAACTGAGTATGTTTGTGCTTTATTCATGTATTTATTACAAAGTATTAATCAAACCTGGGAGCTGGCCGTGAGACAAACACATCGCTGATGACACAGAGCGCTGTGATCACTCCTCTGAAACAGTTTATTGACGTATAAATTAAAGCTACAGTGTGTAATTTTCAGCGACATCTAACATCCAGACTGCAGACTGCAGCAACATGAACATCTCCCCCCCACCGCTTCTCCCCCCCAACAGTACGGCGAGTGTTACGGGACAAAATGTCTTCCACGACGTCTGCATCACCTACCTTCTCAAGTGATGAGGTTTGTTTACATAGATAATTTTACAGATAGTATTTCATTAGTCTGTGTAGGGTATAGATTTCATGTAGACTTAAGATAATAAATATACCCGTTATTTTTTTCTACATCGTTGTGACGTTTTGGTGAGCTGCTTTGCATGGTGATATAAACGAAGTAATTGTAGTCATTAGTTTAACAGCGAGATTGTGTTCGCTGGAAGAATATATATTCCCCGTTTACAGAGTCCAAGTCTTGTTTGTGGCACGGGGGTTACAAGGCGAGGGAGAGGGCGAGGAAGAGGGCAGAGAGGCCGGGGTGGGCGTGCAGCCAGGGCCAGGCGAGGGAGAGGTACCAGCGGGGTGACTAGAGCAGAGGAGGAAAGGCTTGAAGATCTTCAAAGGAGCCGGAGAGAAGTAACCGAGGTATATATCCAGAAAATTATTTTACAGAAAATTACTGAATCATTACCTGTGAAACGTCAGGGACGTTGCTGAATAAGTATACTGGAGAGTAACAGCATCATCACGCAGCATGTTATTGTAATGGGCGATCTCGCAATCGCTACTTTGTTGGCTCTGCGCTGTCGTAGCGCAAAGATGTCTGCCTCCATGGCTGCGAGACCCGCTCCTATGTAATTATAAATAACGAATTCTAAGGCAACGCAATTATTAAGGTTAAGAGGCTGAGCTCGTAGATGATGATAAATAACATAGTTATGTATAATATATTACATTTCTGACTGTATATCCCTGTAATTATTACACACTGTAGCTTTAACTTAAAATGCAGAAATCTGCCGGCAGAATATATTCGCTTTTATTATCCTGGTGCCTGCAGTTTAGATTATTTAGATGAAAAACACCTACCAGCTGCCGCGGTGAACCGCGAGGAGGCGACCCGGCCAGAGGCTGCTGTTGAATGGTATTCCTACTGACAGCGCACCGCTGGTATGTGGGGGTCTGAGCGGCTCTGACAGAAATAATATTGGAAGGCAGGATAGAAATTTGGATTAACTGACTGCAATGATTAAGTTTTCAGGTGGACTTTCTCACTTAAAAACATATTAAAACTACTTTATTCCCACTGATCACAGCAGATATAGCTGCAAGGCAAAGAAAGGATAGAGTAGCTCCGCCCAACGCGCGTCAGTCAGACACACTTTTGCACCGTGCAGCCAGAGCAGCAAAGCTGCTTCAGCCGCGCGTCAGAACTCACTGGTACAAGCAGCAAAAATGAAGCAGCAGACGCGATTTTGCTGCTCTTGCTGCGTCCGGTGTGTAAGCAGCATTACTTTAAACGGTCGGTTAACACCGATGTCGAGCGGTTGAAGTTCCTTTGTCAGACCTCCAGCAATAACAGCAAGCACAGCGTTCATTTTCACAATGTTTTTCACATCGGCTGTGAGATGGGCACACATGGAGTCACAGATTAACAGCGATGGTGATGAGTGGAAAAAACCACCTGGTCTCCTTACATACACCTGTCTCAGCATCAATGAGGAGATGAGGAGTTCTGCATAAAGCACATACCTGTTCTTTTATACACAATCCACGCCCACACTTCCCCCTTTAATGTTCTCATGGTGGTCTCAAATGTCCGCAGTAACAACACACATAGGGCGCACCACACTATAGGGCGCGCTGCACATTTTGAGGGGAAAAAGAAGACGTTTATATGCGCCTTACAGTCGCGAAAATACGGTAGATAGATAAATACATGTGTGGCAATGCATCAAGTGGAAGACTATATTGTGTCACAATCTTTGTAATAGTACAAGACAATAAACTTGTTAGCCTTAAGCTTTTTAACCGTATATGAATTCATGTTGTCAATGGAGTATTACATATAAAAAAAGCAAATAAGACTGTAAATAATTCAACTTGCCATTTTAAAAAAGGAGAACCATTCTATCAAGCGATGGGGAGAGAAGGTAACCTAGAAAAGAAAAATAAGCAATAAAAAAACCAAGAGTCTACATCGGTGTAGCTTTTACCATGTGGAGACAATTCATGATGGAGTGCGGCTTCAAAGGGGATGTGGATTTTGCAGGTTTTCTGTTGGGCGGGTAAGTTAATCCACTATAAAAGTGAAATATATTTTGCTGTTATAATGTATTAGAAAAACAGGGCAGTGTAATCCAGAATCTACTCTGTCTTTCTGGCAGAGGCAGCCAATTTATTTGTTAGCCTACACTTAACTGCGTGACTCGGTCATCAGGCTCGTGATCATAGAGGCCCCTACTACTGATTCTATATGTGTGTCTGTGTGTATATGTGCTTAAGTAGAGGACACACGGCAGTGGGAGGTGTCCATAGCAAGAACACCCTGCTGACAGCTGTAGACAGGTAGGAAACCTTACAATAACATCACCCTGGAGTTCAGGAAGGAGGTGTGTAAGATGGAGAGCGGATGTTCCTGTTAGACGTCCATCTATGCATCAGTAAGGTCCAGTAATCATGGCGAGCATGCCATTTTATCACAGGTAAATACATTTTGGACTATCACTGCAAGAGCAGTAAGACTAATAGATTATGATATAGTCTATTCTTGTTGCTGAGCCTCTTGGTCTGTTTTCCAGGGATTTTTCTTAGATTATTTTAAACAAATATTTTTTTTTTTTTTTTTGGCCTTTAAAAAACACAACCCTAGGTAAGCATTTAGTTTAGTGTTGTTTTGTTTTCTGGAGACCTTGCTTCTGCAGCGCTTATTTGTTTGGCTGTTTATCAAAAATATACTGTATGATCCATCCAAGTAGAAATGCTGTGGAGATATAAAGGCTGATGCAACTTTCTTTTTGTCCTGAAAAGTTTGAGTTTGAAATAACGTCACAGCAGAGTTGTGAATATTCTGACTGTGTCCTTATATTTGCTGTTACACCACCTGTCAAATACTCTAGGAACCTCATCAGTGACAGTCCAATCAGTGATGGAGGTTTGTTTCAAAGAGAAACACTCCTTATCTGCATAAGCAGAAGCCAGACAACATTATTCGGGATTTTGCATTATGAAAGCGTAGCAGAAATGGGTAGTTCTGTTAAAAGATACAGTAAATGGTTAAATGAATGGGTGAAGTCATTTTTTTCTATCCCCAAAACCAAAAATGAGTCTTGCCTTGAGATAATCTCACTAACATAATGTGGAAAGAAAATTGCCTTGTCTTCTTTTCTTGCAGGTTTGGTGATCAGGCAAAAGCCTCACAAAATGCATCAGGTAATGTTGTGCGTCATTGTGTTACCTTAAAAACGTCTGCACATTACGTTGGTGCATGGCTTTATGATGGGTTCAAAGTTGCAGCAGCATCGTTGGAGGAAGGAATTTCCCCTGCAACCAGAGGGTTGTCAGTTTAAGCCCCGGTGACGTTGTGTCGTTGGGCAATACACTTCACCCGCACTTCACCTGCCTACTGATAGTGGTAAGAGAGACTGGTGGCACCAGTGGACGGCAGCCTCATTTCTGTCAGTGAGCCCCAGGACAGCTGTGGCTACAATGTAGCTTGTATGTGAGTGTGTGCTTGAATTGGTGAATGACTAAATGTAGTGTGAAGTGCTTTACTCAAGTCCTTCGACTTGAAAAAGCACTGTATAAATTCCTGGCCATTTACTATTTTATTAAACCTGCTTAAATTAAAAGTAGTCTAACCATGACTCTTCCTTTATTCCCTGCTGCTGAGGACCCTTCACTTGTCCACCTTCCTTCAAGCCAGCCAGCTTTTTGGTTAAAATTTGTACTGCATTACAGGAAGGCAATACTTCCCATTCAAAAATGCTCAATCAAACTCCAATGATTCACATCCGGACTAAAGAGAAAACTTAAAAGTGTCTCTCAGAAGTGGCTTTTTTTTGTTAACTCTGACTCTAAATCTGCTCAACAAATGTGCACAGGACATATACAACCCTGTACTGTCGCTCATTGGGGTTTTATGGCAAGATAAAAGAAAACCAAGGAGGTTATCTCCCATTCAGCTGACATTCCAAGTCAGAAGATGGTGTTGACTACAGCACACTAATTGAAGACATATTTGAAAGATGTATCCATGGGTGCCAAATACGCTTTGACTCACCCTGCAATCCTGGTGCAAGAGAGACCTCCAGTGGATAAGTTCCCCCTTAGGCCAGTTAAAAGAGGAGGAACAAGAAAAAAAAAAAGACATTTGAGTGACTAGAAATGTTAGATTTAGAACTTTTACAGTATCCTACTAGCATTGGTAGTGTCTTGTTAAAATCATAGTATGTATCAATAGATCACTGAGCAAGTTATAAAATATTAATTATAGTATTTCACCTTATTTTTGGAAATGATTGTGCAGTTGCTGTGTGTCTCTGTGTTTTATGTCCTATCAAGTGAGTTTTTTACATTGAGTTTTAAAGTAAATAAAAGGAAAACTGCTTCATCAAAATGTCGTCAAAACAGCAGCAGTTCGGCTATTGCATTAAAAAGTAAGCAGGGAAAAAAACAAAGGGAATCAAGGGATAGTTTCTGAAAAAAGCAAAAACTATTTCTGGGATCCTCTGTAATCTCCCATCTCTTAGCTTTAAAGTTACCCAATAAAAAATCTGGATTCCTGACAGAGAGGAAGTTATCATTAAAAAAAAGAGCAGAGATGGAAAAAGGAAGAAAAAAAAGCCCTGGCACACAAAAGGCATTTTAGGTCTGAGAGAAAATAGATTGCAGCTGCTGAAGCCAAAACCTGAAGAGGAAATGTTTACAACCCCGTGCACCCTGCATATCTCAGCTGTTGCCAGCAGCAGGACCTGAAATCTTGTTGGCTTTAGGTTTGGAGAAAATGTAATTTTGACCATGACAAATATAATGAGACACAAAGGATGCTGTCATTATATCAGATCTGAATCATCACTGTCACTACTGACGGCATAGCCAGGCTCTTTGGAAATTTGTTTATTTGTAAAAGGTAAGCCATATATTATGGGTTTTTTATGGTGAAAAGAGAGTGGTGGATTTAAAACAGTGACAATTCTCTTCAGAGGCTTTAAATCTTTGTGTCTCAAAGATTTTGATTTGATAACATTAAGGAAGTCTAGAGTAATAAATGCAATAAGCAGAACTTTTACATCATTCTGCCAGTCCTAAATGAAACAAGAGGTTCTAAAGAAATTGGAAAAGTCTAAAAGCAGGGATCGTTGAACCATCCATCCATTCTTTGATCTAAATTATTGGATAGGACATCATGTGTGAACACAGGAGCAGAATGCTATATCACTGCTACGGGGTGGCTTGAATGTAATATCTAATTGACATGAGTTGTTATATGTGAAAACTTGAGGAAAAGTAAAACTATACACACTAGTATGCCATGATAAGTAGTAGAGTTTAAAGTAATAAAACAAACTATATTAAGTGGTTTAATGAACGTTTAGTAAAATGTCATATTACGAGGAATTCAATATTCGTCATATTACGAGGAATTCAATATTCGTCATATTACGAGGAATTCAATATTCGTACTTAATAGTTTATAGTCCCCAGGATATAGTTTATCCTGGAATCAGCATTTTTGGAAACTAGTGTTTATGTCTTAGCTGCTCCATCATGAACAAATAGTATCACCCCCAAAGACGGACGCAAGGGGGTGTCTATCTTCAGACTGGAAGCTTCAGATACCCTTCATGGATTGCTAATTTTAAAAGGTCTAGAATTGGAGCCTTTGGTTCCACCTCTTGTTAATTATTTAGCCCGGCAGGTCAAGGACAACACCAGAAAATATCCTGCTGCCGCCTGTGTCCAGCCTTTCTCAGAAGGTCAGACTCAAATGACTCCTCTTTTAGTAGCCTATAGCATAGATATTTCACCATCAAGGTAGAAAACCAACAAACTACGATACAAAAATCATAATTAGGATACTTGAGCTCTTAAAATCTACTGCCAGCATTTTATTTTAATTTTTTTATTCTGACCACTTTTATAACAGATGCATTCATTTTAACCGTTAGGACAGCATGGTTTTATTGACCAGACAATGAAAGCACAAAGCCCTTGTGTGTTAATGTTCCTACCTAAAGTATAGTGCCTAATAGGGGAACTCCTATCCCACAAATATCAATGCTTCCGTGTATATCAGTCCATCCATCCTTAAATTATACTTTTTATATGTGTTCACTGAAATTCAACAAACATCTGCAATTCAAACGAATACATTGTAAAGGCTTATATGTTTCTGAATAGACTACATATGCTGTCTACAAGGAGATGTTATGGATTTGTACTGATAATAAGACATTTTAAATGGAAAATAATATAATCTGGCTTCTAAATTGTTACTTACAACATAACATGAACAATAGAAATCTGATACTATTTCAGTTCCTCTGGGTTGATATCTAATGGGAATCCTTCAATTTTTGGCAGGACTGAAAACTTGAAGCTTTATCCACATGATTTATAGAGTGCTTAAAAAAAAGGATTCAAGAATCCAATCTCAAAGACTTCATTTAAAAGCTCAAACCAAACAATGGCTTTCCCCTCCATTTGCCAGGTCAACTATTTATCGAAATTTAGTAGGGAAACTGGCAATGTTGCATATGTAATAACAGGGATACGGCTACCTTGATTGTCACTTAATATACCCGTCCAGCATAAACATTCAAAGTGGAAAGAATATTTCTCAGCATAAAATACATCTGTCTTGCAGCCTGTTGGCGTTAGCGTTCATGCTACAATAAAGACAGGCTGTTTTCAGATGCAAAAACAACATTGTCTCTGCGCTTCACCTGTGTGCTCGATGGTCCGAACGGCTTCAGCAGACGTCTGGGGCTCATCCCTCCCACCACACATCATGAATCACCCCTCAGTGACCCCCTCGGGTTGTAAAATAAGCTGCCACCACATGCCAGGCAGGGGTCAGCCCTGTGTCAACATCTTGCCTCCGTCAGGACTCAAATGCACACTTGTTTGCATTTCTCAACCATGGCTTGTCATTGCTGAACCACATATTTTACAGTGCCTTGCTAAATAATTCACATGCCTTTAACTTTTTTTTAAATTTTTCATGTTACAACCAGACAATATATTTCATCAGGGTGAACTTATACCACCTAGTGTAGGTAAGATAAACACTTCTCAAATTGTTGACACTAAGTCTGGCATGTATTTCAATTAGTTTGGCCCTCTACTACGATAGCTAAAAATTAAATACAACCAGTTTTTGTAAAATAACCAAATTAATGAAAAGAGTCAGTCCATGGATATTCTAAACCTTTCGGCCTGTGGCCCCAAAAATAACAGTGAAACTTGTGACCCCCTAAAAATCAATATAATTACTTCACACTTTATTTATTTATACATGTTATATAATTATGAAATCTTTCCAAAAATATATGTAATCATTAATGCTTCACTTTTAAAAGTATTTTTAATTTTTCAATAAGATATTTAAATATGTCATTGTAGACTTTATTAATAAGAAACAAAATAATATTAAAATCATGTAGTAGATCGATAAATAAATATTGCAACTACTTATTTCAGTATATATTCATAAATTTAAAAAAAAATACGTATTTAGATATATCTATTTCATGATATAATTTGGGTCTCCATATACGTCAGGGATTACATAGCAATCATTTTTAAAACCATCTCGCGACTCACTCATACACACACAAACACACCCCCAACTCTCTTGACACCCTGGGGGGTCCCGACCTCTACTTTGGGAAGCCCTAATCTAGTTTGATAGGGAACATTAGTTAGCAATCAGCTTTGTAAAGGTCACAGGAGAGATGTTAACGCTTTAGGCTACATGGCTAACAACTAACTGAATGACACAAAAACATATCATTGCAAATAACCTGAACTCACAATCTCCACTCTACATCATGGTGATAGAGTGGTGATGTTTTTCTTTATAAGGGATGGAGATGGTGGCGAGACTTCACAGACAGATTGTGGAGCTATAAACAAAACAAAACCTGCAGTATACCAGAAAAGGCTTGGGGTGGGAATGGACAAATTCAGTGAATACCTTTGCAAGGCAATGCACATTAAGCTCAAGTCCAGAATCGTAAAAGGGTCCTGAAGCCAAAGAGAGGTTGGAGGTTCAGTGAGTATGAGCCTCATAAGAGCTACTACAAATTTGAAGAAAAAATACATCTAAACTGTTCAGCAAATATAGAGTGACACAAAGCTGGTTTTTAAAGAAACTGAAGACTGTAGAAGGAGCTTGAGATATTTTTTAGTCATGGCTGTCTTCTATAAAGCTGTTAAACTACTGTTGAATTATTTAAGCCTCTCTACTCAACAAACAAAGTCTTAGTTTATAAAAGAGAATCAACAATCCAAAGACTAACATCAAAAAGTACTCAGAAAGCCAGAGGAGCTGCTTTTCAACACCATTTTAAAGACAAAGGGAAAAATCTGTCTGATTTCCTGCAAAATAAAACAAAACAAGAAGTTGTTTAAAACTTGAAAAAAGTCACTGTCGGCAACCAAATGCAGCCTGGGACGCAGATGTGTCGCTTGAAAATATTAATAAATCGTTCAACATCAATGTTTGCATTACAGAAAGGGAATTATCATATTTGGCTTTGGAGCTTTACATTGGAAATTAACTAATGATCTTTAAATTTAAAGTGGAAGTTACATTTAAAGAACTATGTAACACCCATCCTAAAACACCTTCACTGGCTCCATAAAGCAGCATATCCACTTCAAGATACTCCTGCACATTTTGAAGCTCTCAATAAACTTGTTAGGTATATTTGTTTTATAAAAGGCTTTGATAAATAAAATGTATTTGTCTTATATATTATCATGATAAAATGGAAACCAAAACTGTGTTTTTAATCTACATGGATTGTTGTAACCGAAATTATCCAATTTCTCATGTCATGCATCATCCATATATATTCTGTCAGGAGAGGGATAACAGAGATGCGAGAGAAAGAGGAGGAAACAAACACAGAGGATCTACTAGGTAACATGCTGAACTTATATATAAGGGTTATATTAAAAAGATATTTGCATCCTCCCCCACTGCTGAAATCAAAATTGTGTCCATGTTTGGATGTTCAATCTGTGTTCTCTGATATCAGAAAGTTCAACTCCAAAGTCAGATGAATATCACATTAAAATAAAATTTTGAAAACTTTTTTTTTTTTTTATGTGTCATAGACTCAAGGGGTATAAGAACCAAGAGGTGACCTTTTCGGGTCTCATTTTTTAAAGACCACCATTAATGACCTTAGCCCATTGCTGTTCTTTTCGCTGCAATTTCTCTGTTCTGAACTGATCTTATTAGGGTAAATTCTGTTAAACTTTTTAATCTCCTTTATTGTCATTTCCAGTTTTTTAAAGTTAGTATTAAGTTAAATAGTGTTTATACTAATTGCTACCAGGAAAATTACTTGAAGAGAAGCTCCAAGGCAAAGGCGCCTTTAGGGGACATAAGCTACCACCTCCAGACATGACTCTGCTGTCCACTTGCACCCTAAGGACAAGGGACACTCATTTAAGGACCAGAATGAAGAAGACATTTGGTTTGAGAGGGGTGTGAAGGAAGCCATTTATGTTAAGAGAAAAAAAATCAACCTTAAACGGAATTTAAGGACTCAAGTTTTAGCTATCATCGTAGTGTTATCATTTCAACCCCCCACCCCCATGCAGGGGACAAAACATCCTGCCTGGGCACCCAAGCCAACAATTGCCCCTAACAACACCACTTTCAGAGCCATAGACCAGTACCGGGTATTGCAGGCTAACACAGAACCCAAAACCACTCCCCATTCCTTTTTTCTGACAGCACTAGTGCCTAATTTTTACAGACAGAAGGCAGAAAGGAAAGGGGGTATGAGAGAGGGGGAAAGACATGCGGGAAAGGACAACAGGCCGGATTCAAACCCCGGTTGCCCACGTCGAGGACTAAGGCCTCCATACATGGGTCGTGCAAGCTAACCACTGTTCCACCAAAGCAAACCCACAAGCCCCCATTCCTAAGGCAAGGACCTGCTCTTCTGGTTCAATTTGCATGTTTTCTAAGCCAAAACAAGTATATAAAGCATCTCAATCAACACTAATTCTGACATTTTGAATTGAAAAATCTTCCTGGATGGAAGATGAAACGTCTTAAAACTTGGAAACCCAGTCCAGTGGATTGTTTTTTAACTTTTTTGGAATAAGCTTCCATTACACAACCATAAGGTATAATGTAAAAAACCTCTCTCTCTCCATAATATAAAGTGAATATTCAGCATCCTTTAATTTGCTCATTCTTATTTTCAAGGTACAAATGGCTTTTTTGAAAGTCAGTTAACAGGAAATAGGAATGAGAGATACGAGGAAAGATGTGGCAAAGGTCAACAGGCCAGGAATCAAACCCCTGACAGATGCATGGAGGACTAAGTTCTCCCTCTTTCACCCAGGGCCACCGCCTGTAGGGTCATAACACACAGAAAGCTGTATTTTAAGATCTGTTGTGATAAAAAAAAATATGTCCTTATGTGAGACACATGATGAAACCCAAATATCTGATTCTCAAAACGTTTCAAGTTAGAAGCTGTAGTTAGAAAAAAATTTAATTGATAAATAGTAGTGTATGAGCTCATTGAGTAACGGAGTAAGAGTGGAACAGCTCAGAGAGGTCAGTTGGAACAACAAAGTTAGGCCAGGATACAGGTGATGTGCTCCTTTTTATCAACTCTAGTTTACACTGTGCGATATTTGGCCCTTTTCGGGCCGCCATTCCAGTCGTGTGAGGATTTTTCATTGGGAGTCGTCTAGTGTACAGGGGGTAACGAGGGGCGACCAGCCTCTCACGACCACCTCCCGATCAGGAATTGTGAGGTCGGGAGAAAATCAAACATGTTTGATTTTCAGTTGGCAAATCTCTCAGGGCGCAAACAAGGACTCTTCTTCTTCTTCCTCTCAGATGAAAACACAGAAGCATGGCGGGGTTGTGAGTGAAATTGAGTTATTTCTGTAAAATTGACAGACCGTAGTAGCCACGTTTGCTCAGCCATGTCTTTGTCCAAATACGTCGTCGCCTTTTCTTTTTAGGGCTTTTAACACAAAATTGCACAAACTGCCAAGGCAGTGTGTTTCACTCTAGTGAGCTTTATATTCCTCTTCTGCTCGTTTGGCTTCTGGATAGACGAGTCTGAGTAGCGCCATCTCACTCCTGGACTGAGTCCGACATAGTTTTCAGATGTACAGTGTAAGCAGGTAGATCGCATCAGAGCGTCGGGTCGCACAGTGTGAGAACATGCATTGTGAGCTGTGAACTCACACTGTACAATGAAATCCTGCGGTTTTGCCATGCAGTGTGAGCTGTAGCTGCATGCAACGATTGAAAAAATCGCACAGTCTATGCCCAGATTTAGAAGCCTGATTTTCTTTTGGACCTACTAGAGAGGTTTCAATGAGGACTGGCCTACAGTTTTAAAAATATATAGGAGTTTTTGCCAGATATTATTAAATTCATTGCTTTAATTTGATAATCAGAACATTCTGGGCTAAAACTTGTATATCAGTTAAAACTTATTAACTCATCTTTGTGAGATTGCATTGAGTTTTATGTTGTTAGAATATTTTCAGGTTTTCTTTTATGAGTGCAGTTCAGACCCCCCTCCTTATAAACCTCAACACCTAACACTTGTATGTTTACCCAGGACACTGTTAAACATTTATACAAGATCCAAACAGCCTCAAACGGAAATCTGAACGTTCTCCCTCTGTTCTGAATTATGGAACAAAGAAGTTTATTTTATTTTTCAATTACAGAGATTAAGGGAATCTACTCTGAGTTATCAATCTGATCAAACAGATGTACTCAGGAATGACATGAAATGCACACGTTTTAACTTAGCTGAACTGAAGATTCATCTAATCAAGATGGTAGCAATCTTTGATCTGTTTGCACTGAATTTGGAGAAGCTCTAACTATTTTTTTTTCCTTTAATAATGAAAATAAAGTAAGTGCATTTGATTTAATTGAATTTAATTTGAAATACACTTCTGTAAACATTTTGTCTATTGATTCAAGGTCCAAGCCAATAACTTGTGGTGTAGAGGAGGACATTTTCACTATGTGATTAAACTTATACCTTTTTTTTTTATTATTCCCAGTAACTGAAACCATGACAAGCTCATTTGATTTTCTTACAGTCAACATACAGTAAAATCTGGAGTGCTTAAGGTTGCACCACATAATCCATGTTTATACAAGCAAGTGGACAGACGTGTCTGCTAGTCACCACTTTAACAAGTCTCCCTTTTTTATGGGTATATCCTGGTGTTAAATGTCGGTAACGTGTTTTCCCTGGCTGTGACGAAGCCGGGACATAAACATGCTATTCTTGCAGTACCATAATCATTCTATTAATAACACCTATAATGTCTGAGTCTCGTTCTGTGGCAAAGGGTGCGATAGTTTTTACTGTGTGCAAACATGAACTGTTTCCAGCCAGCACACGTTGTTAATCTCCAGCTACACCTCAGACCTTCACAGCCCATTTGGGTCGGACTGTTTAAGCACTTTGCAGTCAGAGGGCGCGCTGCTGCCGGTGCCACCGATGTCCCCTGTGGTCAGGGGGTGCTACCAAAGATCCGGGGGCACACCTTCCAGACCAGACAAGCTGTAGAATCTGCAAACCTTGAGCCGTAGTGTGCTTACTCCTGTTTTCTCACAATGAGTGTTATCAGACTCTTAGGGCATGTTTATGCTATTTGGAAACCAAATACAGATACTGCCACATATTAAATACAATTAAACATGCAGCTTTCTAATCAAAGGGGAAAAAAGAAATCAGAAAGATCAAGAGGATCATATTCTATTCACAAGTGTTTGAAAACACAGCATGAGCTTAAGGATCATAGCTACAACTTATTTATCAAAGTGATTCATTTTTTTAAAAATATTACATCAACAGAAAATCTAGAATTGTGCACATTGAAATTATTTATTTTACTGAAAAAAACTGTTAATGAAGAATTATTTTAGAAATGAACAGGTCCAAAAAATATAAATATTTAATTCTGGTTATGACATCTGAATTGTTTACATCTGGTTATAATGTCAACTTCAACATAAAACGATTCTGCTCAAATACGAATAGTAGATTAAAGTCATGTGGGACAGAGCTCAGGCGTTGCCAGATCCTAATAGCTCTGTGAAGGAGCTGAGAAATGACAAAAGAAACAAAACAAGAGTGAACATCAGCCAAGCTTTTAACTGTTGGTGTTGACTTAATGACAGAAAGTGGCTGAGTTTAAACCTCCTTCATGTGGAGGTTGCTGCTTTTTTTTAATTGGGTAAGTTAACTGTTTAGTTTGGTTATTCCAAAAAAGTAAAAAAAAATAAAATCCACTGGACTTTGTTTCCAAGTTTGAAGACGTTTCGCTTCCCATCCAGGAAGTTTTTTCAATTCCAAATTTCAGAATTACCCCTGGCTCACACCGACTCCGGTCTTACCGTTGCGGTGCGGTGGGTGCGGCGCCGCAGTGATTCCAAGTCATTAAAAAGACGTAAACCTCTCTCACCGGCTGCTGAGCTGTCCGGCTGCGGTTACCGAGACACTCCGGCGCTGCAGAAAATTCAGCAAGAAAGCTATCCCTGCGGCGTGCCGGAGCCCTCCGCAACAAGCTCTCGCAAATATCCTTATTTGGGCCGTGTTATCGCGTGAAGTTATGTGAACTCAAGTGAACTTCTGTTAAATCTCCGGACCTGTTGCCGGAGCCGCAGAGCCGCACCGCACAGTAGTCAAAAGGGCGGTGTGAGAGGGGGTGTGCGGGAGTTGCGGTCTCCGTCGGCTCGGTAACCGCACCGGAGCCAGTGTGAGCAAGGGGTTAGCGTTGAGCTTGAGGCTTTATACAGTGGATCTTAAACAAAGTCTTGTTTTTGCATATAAAACATGATAGTTGAATCGAATAGAACTGAACGGGTCTGCCTCTTAGGAATGGGGAATCGTTTGGGTTCTTTGTTGGCCTGCAATACCCGATATTGGTCTATGCCTCTGGAAGGTTAGGGGGAATTGTTGGCCTGGCTGAACAGGCGAGATGTTCTGGTCCCCTGTATGGGTGTGGGGGTTGCGATGATAGCGGGAAAGAATCAGCTCTATCGCTGCATTGTAGGTTTTTGAAAGCTGAAACCTGAGTCCGTCTGTTTAAGGTTGTGTTTTTCTTTCTTAACAAAGATGGCTTCTTTCACACCCCTCTCAAACCACCACTCCTTTGTCCAAAATGTGAAAATGTTGGTCCTCAAAAGAATATTCTTTGTCTATAAGGTGTAGATGTTCTGCCGAGTCTTGTCTGGAGGACGTAGCTCTTCTGTGTTGGGCCATGCATCTGTGGAGAGGTTGTTTGGTTTCTCCAATATAAAGATCAGAGCATTCCTCACTGTAATTAACTGCAAACACCACTCTGCTCGTATTTGGTCTGGGCATATGGTCTCTAGGATGCATTAGTCTCTGTTTAAGGGTCTTGTTTTGTTCAAAATGTACTGGAATTTTGTGTTTGGAGAAAATCCTTTTGACTTTTTCAGAGACTCCAGCAACATATGGATTGAATGAATTGTGAAAGCTTCCTTAATGGAAAGCAAAAAGTCTTCAAACTTGGAAACAAAATCCAATGGATTGTTTGTTTTTGTTTTTTTTGGAATAGCTATGACCTGGATTACTGAGAATCTTCACCAACATTTAGTTTGGTTAGCAATAGCATTAGCAGAACTGACTAGTAAGCAGTATAGAAGGAGAGCAGGTGAGTGCACTGGGAGAACTCTGAGTTTTGGCTAATACATTAAAGGTAAATTTTCTGTTGACACTAATTTTGTTGTTTACCATATATCAAATAATTATATGATATGTTGTAAGCTGAAAGAGTAAAGAACATTAGTTTGTGTCAACAGCTATGTCACACTGAGCCGGGTTCTGCTGGAGGTTTATTGGTTTTTAAAGGGAGTTTTTCCATCTCCACTGTATGCATGCTTTGTTTAAGGGATTTGCAGAGTCAACGACACAAATCAATGTCTTCTCCTGCTAGGTCATTGCTAAGTCAATGACTAAATGCAGTCAGCTGGGTTATGTTTGATAGAAGACTTTTAACCTTACCTTGCAAGCAAGATGAACTGTTACAAGATTTGTGAATTCCCAAACTCCTGAAAATCCATCTTGCAAGGAGCCAACAGGTGCCTTAGCCTCAATACAGAAATGTTGCAGACCAATGAAATGCAATGGCATACATGACGTCATAGCGTCAACAAGTCGGGAGGCTGCCACTTGGTGATTTACCCAATCGGCTTAAAGATTGTACTAAATGTCCCTCCCTTTTGCAAACCTTTTCCACAGGAACCTTTTACAGATGGCTACTGTGTAGAATTCAAATTGAACGACACATATAAATCTTGCTTATGCCAGATTACATTTAACCAATTTGTCTGTAGGATTTAATTAAATTGTCTCTGTAAAGTGCCTTGAGAGAACATATTTTGTGAGTTGCCAGTATATAATAATAATAATTTAACTTTATTGATCTCACACTGGATAATTTTTTGTCTGCATTTAACACATCCCCTTGGGTATCAGCGGGCTGCTCTATAAGAATAAACTGCTTTGAATTGAAAAACTAAGAGAACACAGAGAGAGAAAATGTTTCAAACATTTTTGGAAGGGAAACAGGCCCACATCTTCACAGTTCCTCAACCATACCTAACAATGAGCATGAGGAGTCACTGTTTCTAGAACCGTTGCCAAAAAGGTTACTGTTGCCCTCATTTGAGAAAACCATACTTTGCAGTTGATGACATGACATGATGATGTCACATTATCCTGTCCGTCCCATATTAGAGAATGTTTAAAAAGAAATGAAGCTTGGTGACACATACAGTATTTATTGGTTAGTAATTAAAAGTTCATAGACAGTCTTAATAACTAATAATTTAGGTAAAGTGTAAATGTATAAAATGGTCAGACCTAATCTATTTAAAAGGAATGTCAGGGATAATTTCCTTAAAAATAGAGGAATTATTTTTTCCTTTATATTTTAATGATTATGAATATTTCTAATGATTTTAAAAGTTAGATTATGCTACTGATGTACACTCACCGGCCACTTTATTAGGTACCCCATGCTTGCAAAACCCCATCATGCAACGCAACATATTTTTGCAAAATATTCTAACATAAATTCGCCAAATACAAGAGGAACATCGTAGTTTTGTTTAAAGAAAGCATTTGACTTTTATTATAATTTAGTTTGTTGCAAGGATTTTACAGTTTGAAGAAATGGAAAATTACACCATATGCCAACCGTCACAAGGATGTGCATGACGAGGAAGGGCTATATACACTCACCGGCCACTTTATTAGGTACCCCATGCTAGTAACGGGTTGGACCCCCTTTTGCCTTCAGAACTGCCTCAATTCTTCGTGGCATAGATTCAACAAGGTGCTGGAAGCATTCCTCAGGGAGTTTGGTCCATATTGACATGATGGCATCACACAGTTGCCGCAGATTTGTCAGCTGCTCATCCATGATGCGAATCTCCCGTTCCACCACATCCCAAAGATGCTCTATTGGATTGAGATCTGGTGTCTGTGGAGGCCATTTGAGTACAGTGAACTCATTGTCATGTTCAAGAAACCAGTCTGATATGATTCCAGCTTTATGACATGGCGCATTATCCTGCTGAAAGTAGCCATCAGAAGTTGGGTACATTGTGGTCATAAAGGGATGGACATGGTCAGCAACAATACTCAGGTAAGCTGTGGCGTTGAAACGATGCTCAGTTGGAACCAAGGGGCCCAAAGAGTGCCAAGAAAATATTCCCCACACCATGACACCACCACCACCAGCCTGAACTGTTGATACAAGGCAGGATGGATCCATGCTTTCATGTTGTAGACGCCAAATTCTGACCCTACCATCCGAATGTTGCAGCAGAAATCGAGACTCATCAGACCAGGCAACGTTTTTCCAATCTTCTATTGTCCAATTCCGATCAGCTTGTGCAAATTGTAGCCTCAGTTTCCTGTTCTTAGCTGAAAGGAGTGGCACCCGGTGTGGTCTTCTGCTGCTGTAGCCCATCTGCCTCAAAGTTCGACGTACTGTGCGTTCAGAGATGCTCTTCTGCCCACCTTGGTTGTAACGGGTGGTTATTTGAGTCACTGTTGCCCTCCTATCAGCTCGAACCAGTCTGGCCATTCTCCTCTGACCTCTGGCATCAACAAGGCATTTCCGCCCACAGAACTGCCGCTCACTGGATGTTTTTTCTTTTTCGGACCATTCTCTGTAAACCCTAGTGATGGTTGTCCGTGAAAATCCCAGTAGATCAGCAGTTTCTGAAATATTCAGACCAGCCCTTCTGGCACCAACAATCATGCCACGTTCAAAGTCACTCAAATCATCTTTCTTCCCCATACTGATGCTCGGTTTGAACTGCAGGAGATTGTCTTGACCATGTGTACATGCCTAAATGCACTGAGTTGCCGCCATGTGATTGGCTGCTTAGAAACTAAGTGTTAACGAGCAGTTGGACAGGTGTACCTAATAAAGTGGCCGGTGAGTGTATATATATATATATAAATGTCTGATTTAATTTGATGTTTTTTTTTGCATCCTCTTGACCAGGGATGCCAACAATGATGGAAAAGTTGCAGAGAACCTTGCAGAAATCAAGCACCCAAAAGTAGGAAGTAAACATGTTTTCATTTTTCTGTAAAACAAAGCAAAAGAAGAGAAGTATCTTATTTGTTTCATTTGGGCTCATAGTGTTTTTATTCTTAAACTAATCCAATTCAGAGGATGTTTAGGTCCATATGTTTACAGAAATGAAAAAAACGCTCAAAATACAAGTAACGCTACACATGGCAAGGCTTGATCACTTTCTTAGAGGCAGATGAGAAACAACATTTTTTTTTCTCTTGAACAAGGTTTTCTCTTTGACATCATTTGCTCATCATATGGTTCACACATGAGTTGCTGCTGCTCTGCACCAGATTACTTTACAGAGTTTCTGATAATTGCCCACAAGAGGAACCCGAGTGACAGGGAGAAGGAAAAACTGTCCCAAACCAGTGATGAAACAGTGGTGGAGCTTTACTGTGGTGAAAACAACATGTTTGTTTGTTTCCTCTGTGCACCAGCTGAGGATTTATGGGACAAACAACAAAAGAGAACATTCTCAGGTGCACTTATTAGCAGCGCTGATTACAAGGTTCTGAAAAATGGACAATTACTGGAAAAATGAGACCAGACAAATCTAGGCACATGTGATGCGCATATGGGACAGAAGTAAGTTTAAAAAAAGGGGGGGGGGGGGGGGGGGGCAGGAGCTCAACAAATGGGTTTTATTTATGTTTTTTTGTTTGTTTGTTCTTTTACTCAACCATAAATCTCTGAACAATAGTGGAGGGAAAACAATGAATGTGCGGTTTTGCAGGTTATGTTTTTCCATGCTTTGTTTGGTTTCTTCAAAACAAAGGCTGGAAGGCAGCCCTCAAGGCCAGACACACAAACTGGTGGTTAAACTTCAGGTTTGCTGAAGGTGGGAAACAATCAGACGAGTGCAGAGGCCGTCTCACTTAAGTTCTCATGGAGGTTTCTGATATCTGCTGATAGGGCTCCCTGCCTGCAGACAGAAAAATAAACTTTGAGTTAGGATGACAAAAGGCAATTAGCAGGAGACGTGTTAGTTCTATTGATAAAGATCCTCCAGGAAAACTCTTTTGGTCAGATAAACTCAAATAAAATAATTAATATAGAGTCACTGTTTAAACTGGAAATTAAGACTAATTCAGCTCTTTCTATTCTGGCGTTTAAAGTGATATCTCACAGAGAAGATAGGCTTCAGACCACCTGGATGTAGAAAAGAGACCATGAGATCTATGAAATAAAGAAAACAGTGATAAACTACTCATAGGAGTGGTGGAGCTGTTAAATCAACATGGTTTAGTACTACAAATCTTCAGACCAGATTTCCGATGTTAAAGAAATCCAAGGAACTATAAAACAACATAAGAACAGATTGTGTTTTTGTTTTTTTGTCTTTTTGTTTATTTATTAAAATTATGCCTTAAAATCCCATTAAGGAACACCAACTTGCAAAAGAGTTAATTGACCTTGAAGTCCGTCACATTTTGACATTTTACAAATTGCCAGTTTCAATAAATATTATAGGCATTTTATAAAACAGACCAACAAAATGAACATGAACATGTATTATTTAAATTAAATTCAAAAATATTATCTTATTCCCAAAGGGAAATCAAAGATATTAAATTTGAGAGTCTCTCTTTTTTGTTGTTTATGAGTAGACATTGGCAGGAAAATTGAGACATGGTTTTCATCTGTCATTATGTGGAAAGTGTCTTTAGCTGTTGATTGAATACATATTATCACCTTTTACCCTTAGCTGCAACTATTGCTGGAGAAAGAGAATTAAAGAAAATCTAGAAAAATGCATTAAGGTCACATAGATTGGACAGAGGATCTTTAAAAACAAGGTCTTGCAACAGATTGTAAAAGAGCTGAGGAAATGCAAGAAGCTGCAGCATAGAGATGCAATGGTCAGGGTGACTTTTTGGCTTAATCTGATCAAACACCTTCTTCCACAAGTTTACTTCTTGTCAGATTTCTTGGTGTTCTTTCAAAAAGAGTTTTCTTTTGCCTGTTTTTCATGTGGGCAAGATCTTTTAACTGCAGATCAAAAGAGATCATGTCCTTCTTTGATTACTTCTAATATTACATGAATCCAGTTTAGAATCAATGAACATCTCTTGGTAGATTTGTATTTGTGCCAAAGTCTTTTTATTTTCAGATGATGAATTGAAACACACTTCACAGGATTGTTAGAGCTCAGGATATTGTTTTATAACCTAACCCTTCCTTAATAGTGCAATGTGTGAATTAGGTGTGCTGTTTAGCACTGTGGGGGTCTAAAGATGTGTGGCAACAAGCATTTGGAGTTACTTAATAACAGTTTTAGCATCTTTGTTAGTCCTTTATTGAAAAAAGACATTATTAATTACTTTTGAAAAATTGGTAACTCCCTTACATTACTCTCAGTTTAATGCTGCATGTTACTACAACTCAATCAAGGTGACTTTTCGGAAGCGCTGCTCTCTGTGCTGCAGTGATGCGAGATGCTCACACATGATGCTGATTGGCTGAAATGGGCAGGCGGTCATCATGATTTGAACAGAGACTGGGAGGAGAGACAATGGAGCAGAGCTATGGATTCAATGACAGCACTCATAATAAAAAGTACCACTTTTTTCCCCTCAGGAATAGCATAAAACCTGTTTAATTATATTGTAGAGAATATTTTATTTCTTTAAGTTTCCTAGAAAGCTTTATTTTTTAGCTTCATACCTATTTTAAAGTCAGCTGAAGGCTATCAATGTGCAAAATATGTGCTATTTTTGTTTTGATCTTGGCACTGATGGCTGGCTTAATTGCTCATTCAATTCACCTGTCTAACTCTGCCCGGTTGCTCATTACCACTCATCTGATCCACCTGCTCCTGTCTCTATTCAAGGTACTTGTATCCAGCTATCAGTGCCAGATTACTGTTCTAGTTCTTCTTCTCGCTGACCAGTTATGAGAGGGTTTTTTAGCGTACCTTATTGTTTCTGATTTCATGCTCCTGACCTGTTCTGCCTCTCATCCACTGAGCATGCTGTTGCTGTCTGATCTCAGTGGAGAGAGTGGTTTTAGTGTACCATTGTTTTTCTGATTTCCTGATCCTGACCTGTTCTGCCTCTGACTCACTGAGTCTGTCTCTTCCCCTCTGAGCGGGTTGCCTGAACTATTTTTCGACTCCTGGACCTGCTAAACCAGCCTGTTTGTCTTCTGACCTGGCGTGGGACTCCTTGACCCCTGAGCCTTCCTGTTCTGATCTGTTTCCCTGACCTCGTTGTGGACTCCTGCATATTCTCCAGGGCTGTAGCATCTGGGACACTCTAGGCGACACCCACGGCATCCTGTCAGCTGGATCCTACCTCGTTCTATGGCGATGGACTGAACTGGTAAACCAGGTCAGTGACTCAAATGCATATTCATCCTTTTTCAGATTATCATGGTCACAACCTGTGTTTCTCTCGATCAGAGCTTCAGTGATAAATGCCGTAGCGGCTGATACCGCAAATCCACAGCCAACTCGCTTTGAATTATCCCACTGTCTGTCTTGCCTTGAATACTGGCTCCTTCTGTTCTGCTTCATGACAATTGTATTCAAAACAAAGAACATGATCATATCTACATAATTATATTGCTTCTCACTTGTCCAACCACACACCCAAAATGTTTCAGATTAGTATACAATGTTTAAGAGATGTGGTCCCCTTAATTGCTTTTTTTAATTTAAAAAATCTTATATTTTTAAACTTTTAGATGTATTTTAAGTTCCATTAACAGTAAGGTTATGTAACTCTTTAGTTATCTAGATCATTAAATGTGACTGTGTAGTTAGTTTAACTAGTAATTATTTGCTTTGATATTATAGTTTATATTTAAAAAATAACTACTTAGTTAAGTAGTGAGCCACCAGAGCCATCTGACCAACATGTTAACAGTGTGAATGAGCACTGCCAGATCACATTTGACCAGGGACCTGCAGAAACTTTTTAGGGGTGGAAATAAAATAAAAAGGCATATATGGCGCATCATCATCAATGTAGAGGGCACTTAGAGGGCACGACATAGCTTTTTGTTCCTGAGAGGGCACTTTATCTCGCACTTTGACGTCCATTTTGGATCCTAAGAGGGCACTTTAGTACATTTTAACTCACTAGAGGGCACTTTAGAACACATTTTGGCTCCTAAGAGGGCCTTTTCCTGAGTAGTTTGGCTCCTGAGGGGACATTTTAGCACATTTAAACTCACAATAGGGCACTTTCGGTTCCAGAGAGGGCACTTTGACGTGCATTTTGGTTCCTAAGAGGGCACATTAATGAATCGTTTGGCTCCCAAAAGGGGACATTAGTGAATGGTTTGGCTCCCAAGCGGGCACTTTACCATGCATTTTGGTTCCTAGGTGGGCCCTTCAGCATGTTTAAACTCACAAGAGGGGACATTAGCACGCATTTTGGCTCCTAAAAGGAACCTCTAGTTCTTAGTTTGGCTCTGGAGAGGACACTTGGACGCACATTTTAGCTCCTAAGAGGGCACATTAGTGCATGGTTTGGCTCCTGAGAGGGCACTTTATTGCACGTTTTGGTTCCTAAGAGGGCACTTTCATGAGCAGTTTGGCTACTGAGAGGACACTTTAGCACATTTAAGCTCACAAGAGGGCACTTTTACACACATTTTGGCACCTAAGAGGGCACTTTCATGAGTAGTTTGGCTCCTGAGAGGACACTTTAGCACATTTAAGCTCACAATATGGCACATTAGCACACATTTTGGCTCCTAAAATGAAACTCTAGTGCAAAGTTTGGCTCCCAAGAGGGAACTTTACCATGTGTTTTGGCTCCTGAGAGGATACTCTAGTGCATAGTTTGGCTCCTAAGAGGGCACTTTAGTGTACAGTTTGGCTAATGATAATTGATCATTTAATTTTTATGATTGTTGAAAACCCAGATAAAATATGATTAATCACACCTGTCCTGTTTGGTGTTGGGCTTCAGTTAAAACTTACCGGACAATCCACTAGGAAAGTAGCTTGGTTTTTTTTGTGTGGTCTTCTTGTTCAAGCCAGAAAAGCCCACAAGAGTGAAGCTTTCAACAAAGCATAATTTTGGTCCTGCTCCTTGATTAACCTCGTTCATAGGATCCTAACTTTAGCTCACCATGCTTTCTTTAGTCCCGTTTTTATTCCACCGAACGGAGAAATTCCAGCAATCAATGACTCAACTGCAAATAGTTGGTGAGTGTTGCTGCTTCCATTATTAACTATTATGTAATAGACCGGGAAATTATGGCAAACTGCTAATGTAGCTAACACTACATCCACATGAATGAGCATACACACTAGTCAAGTTCCCATGGGTATCCTCACAATAAAGGGGAATGAAAAGGGGTAAGAATGTCCCCAAAAAATAGTAAAACACGAATAAAATACAATTTCAGAAGGATTTTATATGAAAAAAACAGGTTATCCTTCAAAACAAATCCGTCTCCCTAACAGTTCTCAGACACAGTCGAGATCCATGCATGCCAGACAAGCAAATATTGTCACAACAAACCTCAGAGATGGCATTACACAATCTGGCACTACTAACCAAAACCATCAGTCCTTTCATAGCTGCCAAAGATGGAGTTAACAGCATTCTTCAGCCTGGTTGTATTTTTTTTTAAAGAATATTCACTTTAAGGAACCAAAAATTGGAGTGTTTGCATGTGGCTCAGGCCTGGATTTTATGGAAAAGCTCCAGGGGGTAATTCAAACACGACCCCAACAACTTCAGCTGTTAATAAGTTAATGTAAAGCAGCCAGTGTCTGAACGGGGCTTCAGTCGTGTCCAGACAATGTGAATCTGCGGTTTCCATAAATCATGTCAGAGCTGGTAATGTGTTTTATCGTGGCTGTTTCCTCCATATTTCTGACAGTCCCTGCTCCTCCAGAGAAATTTCCGCCCTCTCTCAGCTCTGCAGGGATCGAAGGGGGAAAAAAACAGTCTGCATCATCTGCTCTCAATCAGAATAATTATCCCAAGAAATGCAGTGCAGAGCCTGAGCGAGGTGAGGGGAATGAAGCACAGAGGCTTTTGGCAAGCACCTCCTCCAGTCATTATTAGTCATCTCTGTGCTGCCTTGGAAGCAGATTGGTAGGAGGCCCTGTGCAGGCAGCAGACAGACAGAGAGAAGGCACAACGAGACTCCGATGCCAAGGGAGAATTAGCCGTCTCTGACATTTCTGGAAGCCCAACAGCCTCCAAAGGGACAGACAGCAGTCAACAAAGGAGTATTAGCCTTCTGTTCACTCTTAGAGGCTTCCTCTCATCCCAAATGTTTAAAACACTGAACACGTCATAAGGAGACAGGGTGGCTTTTATTATATAATCCCTAGAGCAGCCAGCAAACACCTGTCAACATAAAACTCTGCAGTAGGATGAAGTGTTTGAGGTCCTCTCAGGATCTGTAGAAACTTTCTGGAAGAGTTTTGGGACTTTGTGGGGTTTCCGGCTTGATTGCAAAACAGCTTTTAAACTCAGCCCTCAAACATTTTAAAGCGAGCAGTGGAAAAACAGGAAAAAAATAATAAAATAGTCATTTGACTCTGGTGCCCATTAAGTTTTCATTTTAAGAGTGTTCTGGCGGAACTACAAGTCCACAGGGGACTGGAAGTCACCATCAGATAAAGATTACGTTATAAATTCATGGTTCAACTCTGAAATTTTAACTAATCTGAAAGATCTGGAAAGATTAAGCTGACCGCTGAAAGTATTCTTTTGTAATGACGAAAAGCTGCTTCATGTTCTTCATAAAAAACAAATTGATAGTTGCATATTCTGTGGAAATAATGTTTGTTTTGCTTTAGTTTTCTTTTGAGTGCATACAGGTCAGATGAGTTTCCTCAGAGTTCTACTTGTTGATGGCTAAAATGGCTAAAACGTTTATAAGAGGAAACCGACTATTTAAATGTTCTCAGTTGTGGGTCTTATTTTTTTCATCACCTTATTATTATAGATTTACCATATGGATGACCTAGCGAGTCACTAAAAAAGAAATCATAAAGAAATCATAGCTACAATTTACTTTATACAATTTACTTAATAATAATACATCCACAGAATATCTGGAATGGTGCAGCAATTTTACTGAAAACAAATTAAGTAAATAAATATCTGTTTCATACATTTTGATGGTTTCAAAACACATACAAATATTTACTTCTTGTTATGATGCCAATGTCAACACAAAACGATTCTGCACCTATGGAAATAACAGATTGAAGTCACTTTTAATGGGGATTAGGACTTGCTACATCCTATAAGCTCCACGAGAAAGCAGAGAAATTGCCTATTCTTGCCATTTTTTCAGATTCAAGCCAAAAACAAAAACCAGATGAAGGATGCAAAGGAACTAAGAGACAATTCTACTAGCCAGGAGGAGTTAAACTAGCAGCTATCACTTTTAAGCAATTATTTTTTCCTTTAAATGTGTTTCACTTGCACAGATAATAAGTTGACCTCCGATCCCTGGGGCCAGCAAGGAGCCAAAACAATAGCAAGGGCAGTGTATGAAGGTCCGCCCTAATCACTATATAGGGCAATATGTAGTGATTAGATGAGTGTCCAAACATCTAGTGGATGAAAAAGTAGGGGACTCAAAATTTCCCACAATGCATCTTGAAAAGTAGTGGTCATCCATGCTTACTAGACCAGCAGATATATCCTAGATTGCTTGCAAGAGTTCTCCTCAGAAAGCATCATGTGATTTGTTGTAGCAGAAACAAAAAATAAAGATGGTGCAGCCACCGTGCAGGGAGGCGGAGTTAAGTGACCTACAGGGAGCAAAAAGTATTGATGATCTGTTCAAACGACAAGTTATCTGGGTTCACTATAAAGTCAACCAAATAGTCCCCGCTTTATATTGTGATTGAGGAATTTAGGGGTTAGGGCGGACGTCCGGACACAGCCAAGGTTTGCTTTTGTGTCCCAAAATCCTGGAGATGCAGTGAAGAAAATAAATATTTGAACACACTCCCCTGTAAATTTCATGAAATAACTGTTCCAATATGCACTATGCATAAATTAGCAACATTCATAAACTTCAGAAATGCAGACATTATAAGGCATTAAATTTGAGCTCAAATGAGTATGATGCATATTAATCAGCTGTTTATTCTGCTCTCAGACGCAATCTCCCCTATGCTCTGGAACAGCAGGACGCTTCCTGTCAGTCTCTATGCAAAATCAAAAATAGCCTCTGCGCATTGAAGCAATGTGAGAGATTGAATATCACGCAAGAAGACGTCACTTCTAGTGAGTCTTAGCCTTTCATAGGATCTATAGAGCAGGGTTGGGCCGGGGTGTCGTGAACCTTGGCTGTTTGATGCTCATTGGCAGATATTTAACTTTCTGGACCATGATGATCCACCTCTGCAAGAATGTTAGATGAGTTACAAGTTGAATATATACATCAAAACAATCATTCACGCCCACACCCACACCTCAGGAGAATTTAAAGATGCCACTTAACCTATGAGTCATATTTTTGGACTGGGGGACTTCGGAGAGGCCAGAGAGAACCCATTCATGCACAGGGAGAACATACCATCTACATTCTGAAAGACCCCGGGCCGGGAATCAAACCTCAAACCTTCTTGCTGCAAAGCAGCAGTGTTACCCACTGCCCCAGTGTGCAGCCCTGTCATACAGTCATTTCTTTCTTAATTGTTTGCCTCTGTGAAGATCTTTTGAGGGTTGGCAGGATAATTTCTAAATGTGAAAACCCTGTAATTGCTCAAACCTGTAAAACTAGAAGTGGGTCATTATTAAAATGTGATAAATGTATAAATACCTATAACCAATTAGTTGATGCCATTACATGCCCATAGTAATATCTATTTTTATATTGTCTGGTATTGTGAATAAATTATGCCATCTGTAAACAAAATATTTGGGGAAAAAAGGGAATTTGGCAAAAACAAACAAAACATTCAATGATTCCAAAATAACTTAAAGTAGTAGTAATTTATAGAAATCGCAAATTAAATAACATGATAACTATAAATATTTAGGACATATATCTATCATGCAAAGCTCTCTGCAATGGTCACACCAAATGATTGTTGGTCGCTCCACGTGATACTTTTAAGTTAAATCAGAGTTGAGGTTAACAATTTAGCTTCTCAACAACCCTAGTTCACTACCTACAAATGTGAAATGTGTAATTAAAATCTATATTTATTGAAAAACCTTAACATATATTGGGGTTTTTAAGATAATACCACGTGACAAAATTAATGGAAATAGAGGATAAATCAGCTTTTCTTCAGATATTAAGAAGATTATTGTTAAGACAGCAGGAGCATTTCACTTTCAAAGATGTGAACAATTTACCTGTGCCAAGGGTTTCAACATTTCTGACCTCTCTTCCTGAGACCCAAGGTCTGTCACTGCATCTGCAGCCAGTGATGTTATACTGAAGGAAAAAAATGGTTTACACATGGTATAAGGAATCTGGGTTGGTGTTTTTTTCTCTTTTGTTTGTTTCTTTTTTTGATTGTTGTTGTTTTTATGTCACCCACCTGTTGTACATATCTTTATCCACTAGAGGGCACAAGAGGCTTTTTTCTGGACTGATACCAGTTGAGTTCTTCTTCTGTTCCCCAATTTTCTTTTCCAACATGCTGACCTGATGCAGCAGAGTCTGTCTCTCTTCTATCAGACAGTCTTTGAACCTGCAGCATAAGAAACAAAATTCCACCAATCTTCAGTGGAAAGAAATCATTTGAATAAACGACCATTTAAAATGCGCTTATAGTAATGTTAAATTATGTAACAAAGTAAAATAAATCAACTATAAAGAGATTAGCTTTGCGATTTAAATTAGAAACTCGCTGGGTTTTGGAAAATGTTAATGGAAAGAATGGAAAGAAAGAAAACAATAATTGCTGCCATCAACATCACTGTTTTTAGATATTTGACCTCTGCCTGTTTTTCAGTGTAGCCCTGTTTCTCTGACTGTGACTAACTATGTGCTCTCTTTCACCTTCTGACATGGGTGTCATGAGCTGGCCTGATAGCTGGCCTTAATTCTTTATTTCACTCATTCAAGGGTGTAACTTAATGATAAAAGTTGGTGGGGACGCGTTAAGGCAGGGGTGTCAAACTGGTTCCAGAAAGGGCAGTGTCGCTGCAGGTTTTCTTTCCAACAAAGCAATAGCCCACCAGATTTATATATACTTATATATTGAACCTTATATTTCAAAAATCATTTATACACTGATTTTTATTATATGTGCTTTAATTCTTGTATGTTTCTTATATTTTAATTAAGTCTATGTCTTGTGAGTCTGGCTGTCTCTGTGTTGGCTGGCACAGCTATTTCTGAATATTGCTGAATTACAAAAGACAAAAAGATAAGTTGAATTTTATTATAGTATAGCATATTTTTTTTTTCTTGTAAACTTGGAGATATATTTTATTGCATGTTGCATATCCCAGTAAATCTGTTTCACCTTTAAATCAGCAGCTGTCGCTAATTGTGTGTCTGCTCTGTTTAAAATCAGATTTATGAACCTGTCTACCAATATAATGATGCCAGAGAAAATCATTTTCAGGATTTCTAGAAGCTCTGCAGTCTGATTATCTGTTCAATAAGAAAACAACAGACATGTGTTCATTTTAATCTGTAAATCTGGGTAATGGTTGTCTGAGAAGCCCAGCTTTTTTTTTACTTATATAAATGTACACTCTGTTGCCATTTTTAGCTAAAAAAGCTCCGTATGTGTAACAAACAAATTTTTCCGTGGAATCTCCAATTTTTTTTAACCAACCCGTCTCCTAAATTTTACTTCAACATATATCGAAGTAGATTCCAGTTAAAGTTCACAGAGTGCTGCTGCTGTGTCTCTCCTCCTCCCTCCCCTCTTCCTACTCTGTACGCAGTCAATAGCGACCAAAAATAATATTATGTCCCGAAGCGACGAATCCGATGAAGTTTACCAAGAGGTGGGACTGGAGAGCAGCGGGAGAGCGAGGAAAAAACATGGACTGAAAACGCTCTGAACACAGACAGCAGCACCCAACCCCAGTTACTGTTGGATAAATTAAATTAGCAGAAAGCGGGGAAAAAAGCGGAAATTATTGATGGGGACTGTCCCCTTCATGCCTAAGTTGGTGGGGACATGTCCACACCAGTCCTTTAGAAAGTTACGCCAGTGCTCTCATCTGCCTAACTGTGCCTAGTCTCTAATTATTACCCATCTCATCCACCTGCATCTGTTCCTTTATATTCAGTCCAGCCCAGCTCCCGAGGCAGATCCTTGCTTGTTTGCTGTCTCTTTGTTTATGACTGCTAGTCTGTCTGTTTTGGTAGTTTAGTTTATTCCATGCTTCATGTCCTGGTTCCTGGCGGGCAGAGGATTGAGAGGGTTTTTGTGTTTGTCTTGTGTCCTGATCGTGACCTGGTCCTTTTCTGCGGAGCCCTCAGGGTTTTGGCTCGAAACGCAGAGAGCTTCAGTTGTATTCCCATAAGCCTGGATCCTAGGATGAGACCAGTTTAAAGATTTCCTGCTGAAATCCCGGTACCATGTCTTGTCTCTGTCGCTTAACCACTGTGCCTGCCTATCTGCATCTCGGTCCGCCTGTCTGTAACTCAGCATATCTGAGAGAACACATTGCTCGACTCTCTAGAACTCTGAACCAGCTTGAACACTCAGTGCATTCCTGGAACCCCCTTTCTGTTTGCTCCTGTGTGGATCGGAACTCCTATTCGAGATGATGACTCCTGGATCTCAGAACTGTCCTGTTCTGACCTGGATCAGTCTCCTGTCAGCTCTCTGTGGTCGCTGCATTGATCGGGGACACCCTGGAAGTCGATGACTCGATGCATTCAGCTTGTTTTCCTTGATAGAAACGTTTAACCAATTTCACTGTATTGCTTCTGTGCCTTAAGATAACCTGTTGTGAAATGGTGATCTATAAATAAGCCGTCCTTACCGATTTGCACGATTTGGAAACATCCTTACAATCTGATAGCAGACCCAGGGTTGAGAACTCATAGAGTTCCTTGTAAGGACAAGGAATCATTCATACCTCTATAGTAAATCCCACACCAGGGTAGCAAAATATATCTGATCAGGTAAGGGTCTTATCTGTTTTGTTAAATGACAGCAGTATTTAGCTTAGTTTTCTTTTGTGTGTGAGGGGAACTCAGGCTTCCATAAAGCATTTTTGCCCACAACGGGCATTGATACAAGGCAAGTGCTGAATTTTACCTAAAAAAGTGATTAACATGTATAAGTTAGAGCTTGTTTCTATAAACAAATGAACACTGAAGCATTTTTTTTCTATACTGTAGTTGAAGTAATCTGATAATGGTTTATTTTTAAATTTGACTTCTTTAGATAGATATATTCATAAACTAAAATATGATTTTTAGCATCTTGTCTTAGAAATATGAATTAAAATAATCTATGAATCCAGGGTTTGGCTGTATGGACGTCCTTGTGTAGTTCATGTATACAATCCCACCTTTTGACACAGCGCATCCAGTACTTCTGTTGCTGACAAAGCCACTCAAATTGATCTGCTGTCTCTTGTAGTCTACTCAGGCTTCCCTTATTTTCCTGCTGCAGTTCTTTCACCTTAAACAGAAATGAATAATAAAAAGACAGGTGTCATCACTTTATTTGCCCTAATACCAGGATGTGACAGCGACAACAAACTCAGGAAGCAGTGATTGTAGAATGCAAATATTGATTACAGGAAAGACTTTTCATGTAGTGTGAAAACTGAGGAGTGTGACACAATCTTCAATTCCCAGGCCTTTTGCAATAACTTCCTGGCATGATCTCCTGCTAATAAATCGTCTCATTAAGTTTTCACTGATGTTGTGGTCTGCTCCGCCTTTCCTCTGGCCATATGCCGACGTCTCAGAGGAAATTTAATTGTATAACCTGATTTTAGCTGCTTGATGGACTGGTTAAAGCCTAGGCCAGCATGGCGGTTAAACTTTGAAGCTCACAGTAAGTAATAAAGACAATAAATCCACATGGTTTTCCATAGCACAGATGTACTAAAGAAAACCTAACACCAGTTAGGTCTTGACAGTTTAAAGAATGTGTCTGTGGTTTAAATTTGACTCAGATCATATTTGTTTTATTGTAATTATTTTACATCTAAAAGCTGCTTGTGGAGAAAAAAAGTCCAAATTAACGGTAAAACCGTGTAAGATCTGTTCTTGTTTTATTGAGAAAAGGACCAACTGTTGAACTGTTGCAACACGTATCCCTATTCTGACATCTGTTGGAGGAAAATGGTATTGCAGCCCCATTACACAAATCTTACACATCCTTTGACAAAAAAAAGGCATAATTCATGTAATAAAGTATACTTAAACTCAGTGTGAAGAACAGCAAAGTTCTGGATTTTACAACCAAATTAATTCCTCTTTTTTTTTTTGCTTCCAATGAAAAAGACTTTGACTATTCTTATCTCACCTCTGCCTGATGAATTCTGTGAAGTTTCCTCAGCTCCTCTGTCAAACTGCTGTTGGCATCCTGCAGCTCCTTCAGCTGCACTATTTTACTGTAATAAAACACACAGATCTATATGATTGCAAAAATCTTAGCAAGGGGGGAGATGAGTTGTTTCACAACTTGTTAGAGACATTTGACAAATTTAACTTTTTTGCCTTTCACCATATCTTATGGTAGCCAAGCTTATTTTTTTATTTTATGAAAAATTCTCATTAGTAAGTTGCTTTCTAGTTTTGTTACACATAAAAATGATTGCCATGACGGTATATTAACAATGATATTCTGTCAGAAAATTGATGCACAAGTTTATTATTGTTTACTTGAAGGGATAACAGAGAGTATAATAGGCTGAGGTAAATCAGACTGCCGTCCATTGTCAGAGCGGTTTTTCTTAAGGGGTTTTCGGTCACGGCTCCATAAGTGAGTAAAACTGCAGGAAGGAACCAACTGGTTCTTGCCCTGGATGAAGAAACTCTAACCAGATCTCTGACCATCGGATGGAAGAAAAAACCCACTCTGTGCAGAGAACAGTTATTGGAAACAGACTTTGGCCCTGTCTCATTTCTATCATTTGCAATCGTTTTGGGCCCTAGCACTTGCTTTTGCGCTTTCACGTGTGTCCCTATGATTTTAAGAACTAGAGGAAGTTAGCAACCCTTAAAATGACCCCTTCAGACCGAGGGTGGTCAAGTGCTGACTGGGAATGTAGTAGCTTCCCAGAACTCATTCAGCAAAGGTTGTGACTCACGCTGTGTTTTAGATGAACACGCCAGTGATGTGTACAGGCAATGTATTACCACCATCTACTGGGCTGGCATGTAATTTTGCAACTAGTGGTGTCCCATTTCTTGGGAGAAAATGTTGATTTGCACTTCGCTCATTGAATGGACTTCACTGTGGAGGGAACTCGCTGGAGTGTTCTAAGAGCCAAGTGAGAGGAATGGGATTGTCCTTATTTGGACCCTGTAATAAAAGGAATTGTTATGGTGTCTCTATTCCTTCTCAGTGTTGCTACCAATGGAAACCTGTGGCATTCGACAGCCAAGGGTAAGCTTTTAAATGATCAAGTTTTGTGTGATTAATCTAATCTTAGTTGAATTCTGTCCGCTGATCTTGGAAAAAATACTTTGCATCAGAAAGGCCAGCAGCAGAGGAAATGTAAAGACTCAATGTCTAACATCCATCTTGGTCATTCGTATTTTACTTGTGCCTTTAGAACATCCTCATCCTCACCAGCTGCGAATCAAAGATTCAACATGGAAATAGTGTCTCTACAATCTATATTCTTAAAGGTACCATTATATGAAAAAATACCACAAAATGAAAGTTAGAGTCCATGCAGGAATTAGGTTATAAGGTTATAGGCTAATAAGTTGTTTTTTATGTTATTTTATGTCTTAATTGAATATTGTACTAATTTGAAAAAATAAAGATAATTTAAAGACTGTAGATTTTGAAGCGGCTGATTTCCAGCTTTATTTAATTTCAATTTCCACTTGGTGGATGTACTTCTCTCTGCTGTTTTAAACAGCAAAAGTAACATAAACAAATTTGCTAAAATCAATGCTGAAAAATATCAATGTTTAGAAAACCTCAATAAAATAATAATGTTCTGCAACTAAAGATATGAAAAAGTAACACTATTTCTCAAAAACATAAAATAACACCACTTATAACCATTTTTCCTTATTTGTATTTTTTTTAGATTGTTTCCTTTAAGCAATGATCGATCACATTTAAGATAAAGAATTAACAAAAGGTGAAATGGGTCTACCTGTGCAGCTCTGCATGCAGGCTGTCTGCCAGTGCTGCTCGATGCTGGGCCTCAGCATGCAGCTCCTCCACCAGGCCCTCCAGCTTCACCTCAGAGCTTTGCAGACACAGCAGCTCTGAGCTGACCTGCTGCAGTAGCTCCACATCCCGACGATTCTCCCCAGCCAGCAAGACCAGACGTTGCTGCAGGGCCTCCACCACGTTCTGCAGGGAAGACAGAGGGACATGAGTAGCCCTCGTTACTGCAGCACCTTCCTTAACAGATTCACTTCTTGAATTGTTCACATAGATCGCTTATTCAACAGAGGTTTGATTGAAAATAGAGTTTCAACAAATTTAGGAAGTGATATAAAACTATGTAGGAGGAATCATAAGTTGTCTTATTTCCTGGGAAATATGGAGTTAATATTCTGGAATTTTCTAGTAAAGCATTTTCAGGTTCAATATCCAGATAATAATACGCATTAATAGTTATCTGCCTTTGGTTGATCTCTGTAATCTATTCATCCAGTGCAAACTACAACTAGATTCTGTAGCATTAACCTCTTCAACATGACAGACCAAATCATGGGTTCAGCTTAGGCAGGTGTTTAAATTAAATCTCTAAACAATTTGAATCATTTTTAATTGCAACAATTTCCTCACTAAATGAGTATTTTATGTTTTCCAAAAGGCTGCCTAATCAGTTTTTCACAAATTTTCTTCTTCAAACTAAACACCTTTGTCCACAAATACAGGTCTCTTATGGGATCAGGGATCAGTGGGACCAATTCTCTTTACTATATATTTATGCTCCCAACTATTAGACAGCATGGGATTAATTTCCACTGATATGCTGATGATACTCAGCTATATCTGTCTATAAATCCAGATGGAACTAACCCATTACATGGGCTACAGGCATGTCTTGAAGACATAAAAACTTGGACGACTCTTAACTAAGTAATTGTCTTTGGACCTAAACCCCTGAAAAAGAAGATGATTAGTAAGTCCCTTCATTATGATCGGACTAAATTGACTCAGATGATAAAGTAAAAATATTGGTGTTATTTAAGCCTATCCTTTAAATCCCATATCAAAGACTTCATATTTCTCATCTGTGAATATTGCAAAAAATGAGAAATATCCTGTACAGGGGTGTACTGAGAAACTACTCCATGCATTTGTTACCTCAAGGCTGGACTATTGTAATTCTTTACTATCAGCAAGTTAACAAACTAAAGTAAAAAGCCTTCTGCTGATTAATTTTTCCTCTTTCTTCTTCATTCTATTTATATTCTCCCATTCTGCAGTATTTGTCAAGTTCCATAACTTTATGCTCTCTCTGCTTTTTCTCATAGTAGCTTCATCTGGTCTGTTCGTGTTTGGCTGTGACACCATCCTGGAGACAAATATCAGTTGTGCTACTGCCATCAACACCTTTGTTTATATGTAGATGTTGGAGCTCACCTGTCTTTCAGTGTAGTCCTGTTTCTTTTACTGTGGCTAACAGAAACGGCTCGAAGTTCATCTGCCTGACTGTGTATTTCCAGGACATTGCCACCTATGGAGCTAGTTAACATTTGCCTTTTGTATCTCTGCTCTTTTTCTATGTCTGCTTATGTCTCCAGTCAGCCTCGGCGGATGGCTGCTCACACTGAGCCTAGTTCTGCTGGAAGTTTCTTCCATTAAAGGGGAGTTTTCCTCTCCACTGTCGCTGAAAGCACCCTTGGTGTAAGGGATTGCTGTAGAGAAAACAACAAAATGCAAGCAAAGGTCGTCGCTGCAGACTCATCCAGGCTGGATTCAATCAACTGGTGTCCCTAACCAATCTGACAGTATTCTCTTTCTAAAGTGCCTTGAGATGACGTGTTGTGAATTGGCGCTCTATTAATGAAATTAATTGAATTTGGTCTAAACTTAATCCTAAGGTTTCTTTTTTTTTTTTTTGGTTCTCTATTTAACAACGGTTGCTTTATCCATTGCTAAATCCAGAATGATCAGCCTGCTCTGATCGATCATAGAAAACCTACCCGCTGCTGATGGATCCGGTTGATGAGCTGGTCCTGGTTTATACTAAGCTCCAAGTTTAGTGCCTCCTGCTGGAGGAGACGAGCAGTCACGGCTTCCATCTCATTCTGCAGCTTCCTCTCCCTCTCTCTGGAAACCAGAAATTCTCTTTCCAACACTGCTGTAGCAAAAGATAGACCACAGCATGGTCAGGACGAACACCTAAAGATGGTCTGTAGATTTAGTCAAATTAACAACTTAAAGATATAGGTGATAAAAAGCAAGACTGGGATTAAAATGTGAAGGGTCATGCTTGTTTAATGCTTAAAGGCTGCTTTACATTCCTGCAAAGTCAGCAACTTAAAGCAATCAGGTGTGATTCTTCAAACAGATCCTGTTTTAACAGTTTGCATTAAACTAAATGTGGTTTATTGGTTTTAAAAAAAGGTCAATCTAAATGCCAAATGGATTTAACCAGATTTCAGCTAAGAAAGGTATGTGCAGTGAGTGAATGCTCATTTTCTGCATGTGTTTTTGACCATGAATTAGCTCTTTGAAAACAATAGACAAGAACCCAGGCTGGTAATAAGAAGGGTGCATTGGAAAATATTTTAATTTTAATTTCTCTTCGTAAGTGGACTGAATTGTTTATAAATTCTTAAAAATAAATCTGATCTGGTCTTGTAAAGTGTGTTGATGGAGCGTTATTGTGAAATTGAGTTAGGGAAGTTTAACAAAATTAAAATACAGCTAACTATTCAGTTATACCTTTCCTATCCTGAAGTATTCCTAACGAAATATTTTCCATCATAAATGATCAAGGAACATTTTTTTCTACAAAAAAAAGAAAAATAAAGGCAACTGGACAACACTCATTTTAGAGAGAATTTGTTTGCCTTGTATTCATTCTAAACTTTTTCTTTATGTAAGAGACTCTTTATTTAGTTTTACCCCTCAAGTCACCCAAACATTTTTTTTTTCCACATGACATCTCAGTTTTAGTAAAAAAGCAACATAAATCAGACTCTTCTTTTAAAAAGTACTTTACAGCACATACATGTGTGTCGCTTTTGTTCAAATAAAACAGAAATCTTTGTACAAAATCAGTCATCTTGTAATAACTAACATTACATGTATTATTTCTGCATATAAGATGTCAAAGTAATTAAAGAGTTAAAAGCCAAAAAGGATAATGATCCAAGCATTAATATTTAGCTGCATCATTACCTCCAAGGCATTCATTCACTTCTAATTTATGCTAATTACACTTCCTTAATTTTTTTTTAACTTATTTTACTTTTCACCTCCAGATCTTAAACTCTAAAATAAAATAAAAATTGTCCATTTTCTTTTGCTTTTAGGATCTAACAACAGTTGCTAATGTAGTACTTATTCAAGATTTTGTCTCATTTAACACTTCCATGTGTTTCACAAAGGTTTTATAATGCACAAGATTATGAAAAAAGCACAAGAAGATGGAAAGTAAAGTAGGTCAATAAGCTGAGTAGATCATTTTTAGTTTAGTCTTAATATGCATATCTTACCCTTTTCATGAGTCAGGCGGGTGCATTTGGCGGTCAGGTACTGGATCTGACTGTAATCCTCAACTCTGTGGGCTTTGAAAAACCTCCTCATGCTCACCTGTCTGTTAACCTCTGGTTCAAATCTTAAATCTTCTTCCTCAGGATCTGCAAGGCAAGGAATGGGTGTGCCACATGGTCAGGAAGGACAAGGTGTGCACCTTTCCAACAATACCTACCTCCCTCGCTTGTGCAGCCTTTAACGAAAGCTCATACCTGGAGCAGACAGGTTTAAGCATTAATCCAAACTGCTGCTGTCATAACATGAATGCAAGGAGCATTGCAGCAAAGCTTGCATGTTCTGTTTCTGCTAGAATTATAAGAAAGCTACAGGATTACTTGTTTCATTCCTAAATTATAGGTCTGATCTGATGATACAAGAGGTGGAGAAAATGTTGCCTCTGGCAGAGAGAGGCCTGAAAGAGTCGGGCAAGTCAAGTCTAGCAGCAGGCGTGAAAGTTAAAGCCTTCAGGTCAGAGCCTCATGATGTGTAACTTTATAGGAATACTTATAATTAAGAAATTACGTGGTTTATACTAAACAAGGTGGAATAATTTGTTGGTTTTTTGATGAGGCATCTTGCCTAATTAGCAAATGTGCTAAAATTTAAGCACAGATGGGAATAAAATTAAAACGCATCTGCCACTGAAATATGTCTCTGTTATGTGAATCAGTGTTTTAACAGAAGTCAGGGAGAAAATTTCTGGGACATATTCACATTAATCCCCTTCTTGTAATATATTTTGATTTTAAAATTAAGACTTGCTGGAAATGTTGATCCTCCATAGACAAGTCTGGTAAATTAAGTGAACATTTTGATATATAAAAAAAACAAACTGTTTTCTCACCCCTCGTGGGGTGGTATGTGTCATCCTCAAGCTCAGGTCCTCTACCAGAGGCCTGGGAGTTTGAGGGTTCTGCGCAGTATCTTAGCTGTTCCTAGGACTGCGCTCTTCTGGACAGAGACCTCTGATGTATTACCTGGAATCTGCTGTAGCCACTCTCCCAGTTTGGGGTTCACAGCCCCCAGTGCTCCAATTACCACTGGCACCACTGCTGCTCTTACTTTTCACATCTTTTCTAGCTCCTCTTTCAGCCCTTGGTATTTCTCAAGCTTCTCGTGTTCTTTCTTCTTGATGTTGCTGTCGCTTGGGATTGCCACATCTATCACTACTGCCTTCTTCTGCTGTTTGTCGATCAACACGATGTCTGGTTGGTTAGCCATCACCTGTTTGTCAGTCTGGATCTTGAAGTCCCATAGGATCTTAGCTCGGTCATTCTCAACTACCTTAGGAGGTGTCTTCCATTTTGACCTTGGGACTTCCAGCCCATACTCATGGCGGATGTTCCTGTACACTATGACAGCTACCTGGTTGTGGCGTTCCATGTATGCACTTCCGGCCTGCATTTTACACCCTGCTGTTATGTGCTGTATTGTTTCAGAGGCATCTTTGCACAGTCTGCATCGGGGGTCCTGCCTGGTGTGGTAGACCCTGGCCTCTATTGATCTTGTACTGAGTGCCTGTTCATGCCTGGACATTTCATATATATGTATATATATATATATATATATATATATATATATATATATATATATATATATATATATATATATATATATATATATATATATATATATATATATAAATGGAAACCGAAGATCCGAAGAGGTGCCGTAGAGAAATTCAGGACTGTGTCAGGAATCAGTTCCAGGTTCGGTACACAGGTAGAATCTAGCAGGAGTCCAAGGACAGGTCAGGCAAACAGATCAGAACAGGACATGGAGGTCCGGAGGCAGAACGGGTCGGGATCAGGCAATCAGACACACTCTCACCAAAGGCCTGAATAGTCTGGCAGTGATAGTAGTTGAATGCTGGTTAAATAGAGGCTGAAGCAGGTGGATCAGATGAAAGGTAATGAGAACTGGCATGACACAAAAATGTATTCTTCAGGAAGTTATCTTATTTGTTCTTGTCTTCAACTTTTCCAGCAGCAGTCTCAACAGAGAATCCTAGGTTTCCCTCTCCCCAGACACCTTGTCCATCTCTGCTAAGGAAAGTCTCAAGCGTTCCAGGGCAGGATGAGGGACATAGTCCCTCCGGTGTGTCCTGGACCTCCTCCCGGTAGGATGTGTCTGAACACAAGCAGATGTCCCAGCCACTTCCACTGACTCCTGTCAATGTGAATGAGAATCAGCTCTACTCTGAGCCTCTCCCAGATGACCGAGCTCCTCACCTTATCTCTAAGGGTCAGCCAAGCCATCCTGCAGACGAAGCTCATTTCAGCCACTTGTATCCAGGATCTCATGCCATTAGTTATGCTCCAGATTTCATGACCATATGTGAGGGTAGAAACAGACCAACAGCTAAGCTCTCCTTCCACAACAACAGACCACTTCAGCATCCTTATCATAGAAACTGATCTGTCTGTCGATCTCCCCTTACTCAGGAGCAGGACCCCCAGATAACTGAACTCCTTTCAAGGCAGGACTTCTCCTCCAACCTGAAGAGGAGGAGGCACCTTTTACCAGTTGAGAATCATGGCCTCTGACTTGGAGGAGCTGATTCTCAACCCGGCATTCGGCAGTTATCCTTTTTATAACTATGATAAAAACACCTAATTCAGATTCTTAGAAAAATAGAATACCGTGCAAGAACCATTAAGGAAATGTTTTTATTAGAGGTTGTGTTTTTGGCTCATATATATCCCAGTCGATTATGGGAAAACTTTCCCTAGCAGATATACTTCTCATGGAGGGTAATGATATGGATGTTCAGAGCGATGAACCCAAGCATATCAGTGGAAAGTTGAGAGGAAGGAAACAGCTTTCAAAGGATATTGAAGCAACACCAAATCAGAGTTCATTAACGGAGTGGAATAAAAACTAGAACTGTAGCACTTCTCGTGTTAAACAAACAACAAACGCTGCACTTGAAATAAAGCCTGGACATTTCATCTGCTCCTTATAACTGGGACAACGAGAGAAGCTGCCAATTACTGTTGGTCCCTTAGAGTGTTAAGCACATATTCAAACTGTTGTAATTTCTACAGTTTACCTGATTTGGATGTAAATATGTTCAAATTAAAACATAAAGTCTGGGATTTAAGCATATCTTTGTCATTTCATTTCAAATGTATCGGGGCTTATAGAGCTGAAAGGAACTGACTTGATGTCCCAATATTTATGGACCTGGCTCTGTTTTGAAATGTTAAAACATTGTATAATAAGAGTGGCTGAACAAAGGTGCAGTTAGTAGCACTGTTGCATTACAGTAAAAAGGCCCTCAGGTCTTTCTGCTGGGTCTCTGCATGTTCTCCCAATGCACGCTTGGGTTCTCTCCAGGTACTCCTGTGCCAAATAACCAACAAAATGTCAATCACTTAACCTTCCTATTTGCTTTTAGGAATTTAACAAATTTTATAAGATCATTTATTCTTCTATAATTATAAATAAAACTGCATAAATCTATATATTTGCAGGCAGACTGAATTCTACAGCAAAAGCTGCTTTTTGAAGCCAAATCTTCCAACACATGAATTTCACTATTTCAGTTTTAAGCTTTGGTTTCTTACAAAAGATTTATCTTTTTTGCAATTAATTTTAACCAACTAACGAAATTTGAATAACTTAGAAATGAAACGTGTCTGGAAAATGCCAGTTATACTGAATTAAAAACTCTTGAATCCGTTGTACTTCCTTTCTACCAGCAGATGGAGGCAAAGCTCATGTAAAGGAAAACATTTAAGTTATCAGTTTTATTTCAATAACATCTTAGGGAAGGCATTCCCAAACATTTTAGCCTGTGATCCAAAAAAAAAAAAACAATGCATCAGACTGCTGACATCCTAAACAGACGTTATGTTTATTCATACATACAATGTGAAATAATTCTATTTATTATTGAATTGATTTTAATGGCATTCACTTCCCAAGTTTAAATGCATTTTTCATTATTTAATTGTGCATTTTACAACCTAATAGAATATTGTTTAAATAATGTATTAGATAATAAATGAATGAATGATAAGTCCACATTTTTCATGGTATATTATTATTTGATGGGACATTGACATTTATTTATTTCATGACATATTACGGCCCTCCATATACCTCCAAATTTTGTAATAACCTTTTTGCGATCCCGCTTTGGCTTGTTTTAGGGTATTTATAAGCTTTGCATTAAGAGCCCCTTTACTCTTAAAACTTACTTTACCTAATCCTGTTTCATAAATATAAATATTTCTTTTACATGTTTTAGAGTCTGAGGTTTAGTGGTGACTAACACTTTGTTTCCCTGCTCCAACATAGTGAATGCAAATGGTTGTGTTGTTTAACGAGTTGCACTTGCTAATAAAGACTTGTTCATATAATCTGCTGCAATGAAACGGCAGAACATTAAAATATATTTCCCTATGCATTTTAATTATGTAAAATGTAACTATATCAGCGTTTAGCAGAACATCAACACTTCCTGCAAGGCAAAATCTATAACTACGTCAGCAAACTAATCACATTTCATTTTAGATTGGTTATTATGGAGTAGAATTTGTTAGGTTATTGTTCCAAGCAAAGAACATTTTATATAAATGGAAGTTTGAAAAACTGCTAACCAGAAATGAAACTTTTAAATCAAAAAAGGTTTTGAGAATAAAGTTGTTGTTTGTTTTTTTGTAACAGATTCCATATTTCAAAATTCTTGTTTTTTTTGCATTTTATTTTTCAGAATTTTACAAATTACAATCTCTCAAAATTACGTATTTTACAGTTCACCTTCTCTTCACTTCAAGTCCGATAATTGTTTGCTGTATTATAATAGTTTCTAAAATCTTTTAAAAGTGATCAAATGCATCTCGGCTCTGAAAGGAAAGAGAAAAGGCCGCCCGAGAAGAGAAAAGATCACAATCTGTAAAAAACAATAAAAAAAATTAAATTCATAAACCTCAATCTGAAATGTTAAAAAATTATATGTGAGAAAAAAGCAAGGTTTCTATCAAAGTATTTTTTGATTGAGATGTTTTTTTTAAGTTTTTGTTTCAATTGACCAAAGTTGTTTGTTATTTTGCAACAATCACTCCATTGCTTATTGTTTACAGTAACATTAATATTAATTAGCTTAATCTGAAGTTTCTGTAATGATTGTTTCCTATGGGGACCCCATAGTTTCCTCTGATTCTCTGTAATATACCAACACAAAGCAGTACTTATCTAATGGGAAGTCAGGAGGCATCAGGAGTCATTCAACAGAGAGAATGTTCAAAAATGGCATTTATTAAAAATAAAACAGAAATCAAAGAAGAAACCACCATGCCGACTGCTGTTCCTTCAACACAAACGTCCATAAAAAAATGGAACCAAGCGTAGACCCAACAAAATAAATTAATACAGCATATTCTCATCATGAACAACAGAAACAAGACAATAAAAACAAAAACATAGAGAGAAATCCATCCCATAGTTACACATCAGCCTCTGTCACATCCAAGGGAATTACAGCAGACCCAGAAACATAGAAATCTGAGAACATTTCACTTATTCAGCTTAAAACTGAAACAGTAGCCATGCCAGATGTTCCCACCTCTGGAGGGTTGCCCTGCAGAGACTCGTTTCAACCAAAGAGCAAAGTGTCACTGTGATGCCTTTAATATGTTTAATAACTTCAGTCATATGAACAGATCAAAACATTTTTTTTTATTCTGCAAGGCTTAAAAAGAGAAGCTTCATATTTTATTCAATAATTTTTTTTCATTAATTTGAAATCCATCATGCAAAATTGTATTGGCCATTGACTGAAATGGGTAAATTGTTCCTGTGATCATCAGCTGGAACGTGAAATATTACCCTGGTTATTGAATGCATGAGAACTGGAAACTATCGCTTTTTAAAATGCATTAAACACATCGTTTAATAGAAATATCTCACAGATGTTTGGGACGTTTACTTAAAAAGGGATATCAATACACCTGCAACACTTTTTTTTTTTACTTCTGGCATCAGTTTCTTTTATTAATAAATGTTAATCTTTACATATAAATTTTACTATGTATAGTTCTTGCTGGAAAATCAGAACTGGCAGTTCAGTTACCCTAAAGAAAGAATGTTGGAACCGGTTGGGAACAAATACAGTATAAATGAAACTAATGTTCTTTTATTGTCCATTATTATAAGCTAAGTGGCTTTGCTGGTAGAGTTTATCATAACTGAATGATCAAACATTTATCTTCACACGTTGAGCATTTTTTTCATGAAAAGAGGAAAATTGTTACCCTGTCATTATTAGTAAGCAAATAAACCCCTAAAGAGATTCAGTGGAAATGATTCAGCTAAGATTATACAGGTGCTGGTCATAAAATTAGAATATCATGAAAAAGTAGATTGATTTCAGTAATTCCATTTAAAAAGTGAAACTTGTATATTATATTCATACATTACATACAAACTCATATATTTCAGATGTTTATTTTGTTTAATTTTGATGATTACAAATGACAACAAATGAAAATCTCAAATTCATCATATCAGAAAATTAGAATATTGTGAAAAGGTTCAAAATTGATGGCCCCTGGTGCCACACTCTAATCAGCTAATTAACTCAAACCACCTGCAAAAGCCTTTAAATGGTCTTTCAGTCTAGTTCTATAGGCTACACAATCATGGGGAAGACTGCTGACTTGACAGTTGTCCAAAAGACGACCATCGACACTTTGCACAAGGAGGGCAAGACACAAAAGGTCATCGCTAAAGAGGCTGGCTGTTCACAGAGCTAAGTGTCCAAGCACATTAATAGAGAGGCGAAGGGAAGGAAAAGATGTGGTCGAAAAAAGTGTACAAGCAAGAGAGATAACCGCACCCTGGAGAGGATTTTGAAACAAAACCCATTCAAAAATGTGGGGGAGATTCACAAAGAGTGGACTGCAGCTGGAGTGAGTGCTTCAAGAACCACCACACACAGACGTATGAAAGACATGGGTTTCTGCTGTCGCATTCCTTGTGTCAAGCCACTCTTGAACCACAGACAGCGTCAGAAGCGTCTTGCCTGGGCTAAAGAGAAACAGGACTGGACTGCTGGTGAGTGGTCCAAAGTCATGTTCTCTGATGAAAGTAAATTTTGCATTTCCTTTGGAAATCAAGGTCCCAGAGTCTGGAGGAAAAGAAGAGAGGCACTTCATCCACGTTGCTTGAAGTCCAGTGTAAAGTTTCCACAGTCAGTGATGGTTTGGGGTGCCATGTCATCTGCTGGTGTTGGTCCATTGTGTTTTCTGAGGTCCAGGGTCAACGCAGCCACATACCAGGAAGTTTTAGAGCACTTCATGCTTCCTGCAGCTGACCAACTTTTTGGAGATGCAGATTTCATTTTCCAACAGGACTTGGCACCTGCACACAGTGCCAAAGCTACCAGTACCTGGTTGAAGGACCATGGTATCCCTGTTCTTAATTGGCCAGCAAACTCTCCTGACCTTAACCCCATAGAAAATCTATGGGGTATTGTGAAGAAGAAGATGCAATACACCAGACCCAACAATTCAGAAGAGCTAAAAGCCACTATTAGAGCAACCTGGGCTATCATAACACCTGAGCAGTGCCACAGACTGATCGACTCCATGCCACGCCGCATTGCTGCAGTAATACAGGCCAAAGGAGGCCCAACTAAATACTGAGTGCTGTACATGCTCATACTTTTCATGTTCATACTTTTCAGTTGGCCAACATTTCTATAAATCCTTTGTTTTTATTGGTCTTCAGTAATATTCTAATTTTCTGATATGATGAATTTGAGATTTTCATTTGTTGTCATTTGTAATCATCAAAATGAAACAAAATAAACATCTGAAATATATGAGTTTGTATGTAATGTATGAATATAATATACAAGTTTCACTTTTTAAATGGAATTACTGAAATCAATCTACTTTTTCATGATATTCTAATTTTATGACCAGCACCTGTAATTTATGTAAACATAATAAGAGGTCATTTAAATTCCTATGTGTTCTCTATGTGAACAGAGAAAAGGTCCTTTTAAGACTTGCAAACAATTTATACAAGCAAAAAACACAAAGGAAAAAGGTGGCAAAAAAAATCTGCGACACAAAAATTAGAGCGCAGTAAACCTACAGCAAAAAAAAAAAAGATAAATGCACTGCAACAAAAATTATGATAGCGTACAAATACACAAAACACATGCAAAAAGAAAATAGTGTAAGTGGCAAAAACAACTGCAAGTTAAAAAGTGCTGCAAACAAGCTATGGATAACTGAGGCGCCCCAGACCACTAGGGGGAGACATTCCTTAACTCATAGGGGACCAAATCTTTAAGCTCAGGGAGATTGTTTATCAAGCTTCACATGAAAATGTACCGTTTCTCTCTTTGTTCCAAATGCACCAGAGCAGGCATCCTGTTTATTGCTGCGGGCCCTGATCCATGCACATGATGATCGTCTCCCGCTAATGGACTGGAACAGATCTGCAGCTTTTCTTAACTTGTAGAAATGTTTGCTACTTGCAGCATTTTCCCTTAACATATTTTGTGTGTTTGCATAATTTCTCTGTTTACAACAGAGTTTGTTTGCGGTGCATTTTCCCTTCAGCTGCTGTTTTCTGTGATTGCAGCATTTCTCCTTCGCATGTGTTTTGTGTGTTCGCCTCATTATTATGTCTGCTGTAGTTTCAGTATTTGGTGCTCATGTATGTAGCATGTTTGCGCCCCCCCCCCCCCGCTATTTTCAATTTGAGGGTAAATATATCCTATAAATCACGCCAAATTTACAGGGAGTTTGAATTTTGTAAAACTCAATCTACTGAGCTGGGACTCTATCATGCTAGCAGTCATTTCTAACATTCAGATCAGTGGCTTTCAGTTAACACATTGTTTAATCTGAACAAGACAAAGCAGTTGGTTTGACCCACTGTAACAAAATATTGTAATTTTACTGAGAACATTTTTAGATTGAAAATATCTTTAGAGCGAATGAAAAAATAAGATTCCAACTTGGAATCTGGGCCAAAACAATAAATGTGAAAATGTAAATAAATGATTAATAAAGAGTTTCTAATAAAGGGAATCAAATTATATCTAGATCTGGACCTCACCCTCAGGAGCAGAGCTGAGCTGAGACTGTGGTGTAATTCTTTGTTTGGGGCCTAAAGCACTTTTAACAGCCCCCAGATCCAGATTAGACCGTTCTCTTCTCATTCAGGGAATCAGGAGCAAACAATCCCCAGAGATTATCTCCTAAATTAAAGCATTGTGTGCGCCAAGTGAGACGGAAGTATTCTTAATAATCCCCAAGGCAGGTTAAGTGAGTGGATTTATTTACTATGAAGGAGTCACACTGCTAAGTTATTAGTGACCAACAGGGCCTGGTTCTAAGTAGGCAGGTTTATGTGGTACCTTGGCTCCCTGACAGGGCGGCCATCATACAGCTAATCCTACTGTTACTGCTGGCTTCTGTTTCACGCCTTCTAAACATGTTAGTGGAGATCAATCTCATAGAGTATAACCAGAGCAAATAGATGGTAAGATGGTAAAAGTGTCTGATGTGCGGCTGCATTTATCTGCTGTTCATCTTTAATTTACTAAAAATGTTTAGACTTTGTTTATTATCATAGTTTAAGGCCAGAAAAGCTAAACATCTTAAAAGTATGAAACATTAAGTCCCAATCAATCTTTCTGATGATTTTCTTAGCTGATAGGTCCTTTTAAGAAGCAGTTTCTCACACAAAACAGCCTTTTTGCAGCATGCTTCCCCTGCTATCACTAAATAATGTTTATTGTTCCATGGTAACAAGCTAAAGTGTTGATGTTTTTTTTCTCTGGTGTCTGAGCCAAATGAAATAGAGGACATTTAATCGTAAAGGTAAAATTCTGAACAAAACTGAAAAGAAAAAGACAATTTATACTCTTTCTTACCAAGTATTGAAGCTTAATGTGAGTCACTTAACATTTACATAAGATGTCAAAAACCTGCAGTGTTCCAGGAGAAAGTAACCCTTTAATAGCAATGACAACTTGCCATGTTGCTCCTTCTTATTCAGACCATAGCTCCAATGGTGACAGTGTCGACACACACATGGAGAAAAATCACAGTACAAAAGTAATAGACCAAAGAAAACTAATATAAAATAAAAAATAAAACTATAAGTTAGCATTTTCCATCTTTGTTGTGTCAGTTCAACATAAATCAGGCGAGAAAATAAAAGTATTGCACTGGTTTGGTGTAAGTCTATGGATGGGTGGTCATCATATAAATAACAACAACAACCAAACAGTAATACTATAATAATAATAATAATTATAATGCTAATAAAAACAGTTCAGCCTAAGATCACCCCCCCACCCCACCCCTCACTTGGACGTTTTACCACTGCTGCCAACTGAAGTCGTCGTTGGATCCGAAGACCAGGAAGAAGCCGAGGATGGTCCCGAAGATGACTACGTTACCTGTAAGCACGAGCGCACACGCCCCCCAGGCGATCTGTAAACCAGTACACCCAGAATTAAGGTCAAAGGAGTTAAAACCTGCAGGAACAGCTAGCACTAACTAATTTAGAAGAAACAACGCAAACAATAAGAACCAAGTAGCCATGACTCACCACTTGAGCTCTCGCGAAGACGATGGGCAGGCCGAAGGCAGAGATGACGATGCCCGTTGTGAGGAAGATGGCCAGCTCTTTGCAGGCGTTACTGGCAGAGTCTGTGTCATCAACTACCCGCCGCGAAATGCAGTAAGGGATGGGGGAGAGGATGTAGAAGAAGAGGAGGAACAGAGGCCAGTATTTGCTGCAGAGAAACAGGAAGAGGGACAAATGAAGGAGACATGGATACTGAGGCGCCATGGCGATGGTGCAGGATGCTTAGAGGAGAACTGAAGGATAAAAACAGCATAAAACTTTTGTGTTTGCAGGACGGGGTTGAACTGACTGCTCTATTCGTATTACTTCATCAATTAAATATAAGAAGCAAGCCTTTTATAAGTTCCTCAGTTAAAAACAGGATTGGTTAAAAGAGTCTAACATAAGTTTATGATCATCTTGTCCACGTTTTATTATTCCGACAGATTGTCTCCTAGAGCTGCTGTGTCAAACAATGGTATTCATCCAACAGAAAAAAAACAAACAAGCAAAAAACAAATGCAACAGAAAAACTGCAAATAAAAAGAAATGAGCTATAGCACAAGGCTGTTGCTGTTTTTGCTATTTGCATCATTTTCTTGTTGTGATTGAGGCCTTTTGTTTTTTCTTGCAGCATTTTTTGTTTGCCTTTTTTGTGTTAAATGTAGGCTTTTGCTATTTCAGGGGTTGCAGCATTTTTTGTCTAGAGCATTTTCCTGTTGCATTTGCTACTGTGATTTCGTGTTTTGGAGTTAGCATCTTGTTTTTCATTAACGTTTGCACCTGTTGGCCACTATAAATTTCCCCCATTTTTCAGATTACAGCCACAAAATTGTACGTATTTTATTATCACTTTGTGCAACGGAACAAAAGGAAGTAGTGCACAAGTGTGAAAAGGTGCAAATACGCAGTTTACAGAGCTGAAAAAAAGGGTCTGGAGGTGTCATTTCAACCCATTTCATTCAAAGCTTTTTTGGGGGGGAACACCTCTACCATTTTTGCACGTCTAGAGACAAAGGATGACTTTGATCCAATAAATTGTCGACTGACAATTAATCTAAAGTTGATTATTTGTTTACATCACTATTGTAGGGTGTTCATCATATCTTTTTGTTTTAAGCAGATTTAGTGTTTTTTGAATCACTTTCTGTCTTGTTAAGGCTGATTTATACTTCGAAACTAGGTCATCTGCGTGTGTGTCGCGGTGAATGCGGAGGGTGATGCCCCCTTCCGCAGACACTTGAGGCACCTCTCCTAAATTGTAGGTGACCGCAGACAGGAGGCCTCTGATTGGTCAAATCTACATCCGCTCTACACGATCCGTATTTCCTGTGTGGTACCTTACCAGCTTGTTTTATTTGTGTGACGGTCATTGTGGAAAACGACTCGTGAAGATGGACCAGCTAGAAGAGTGAGGTGCACGAGAACACTGAGAGCCTTTTTCCACATGTCCCTCCGTTGATGGACAATCTTGCCCCCCCTTCCTCACCGCCTTGGCCGTATCTAGACCCACAGCTAGTTCGTGATTATCCCCTCTTGTGTTGTGGCGTGGAATAACATAGTGCAGACCATGCTTCAATATGAGCATAAATAAAAAATGTCTGCATCATACCTGCGACAAGCCTACTGCGACACACTGCTGCGGGAGCATAACCAGCCCTTTAGTGTTGATGTTTCTCTATCTGTTTGTGAAGTAAATGACAAATATGTTTCAGTATATCTTCCCACTTGAGCTGATAGAACGATACACCTTCTTTAAAGAACCACATGACCACAGGCCGCTTGGATCCCTCAAGATCAGGGGTCTTCAACTTTTTCCAGGCCAAGGACCCCCAAACTGATGGCGAGATGGAGCGGGGACCCCTAATTATACATATTGTATGAAATTGTGCTATAGTCCTATAGTCACTCTATTACAGATGGAGTAATGTAACTAAAGTAATTTCTCCCTGGGATTATTAAAGTATTTCTGATTCTGATTCCCGTTGAGGGGACAGGTGTTGTGAATGAAACGGTGCCCAGCTTGAAAGAGCTCCTGTGTGTCGCTGAATGTGTGCATTGATGACTGAAAGACATCTTCTGCCTCAATTTATCTGTTTACTACAGTGTGTTGAATTCATGTTAATGTGGATTTAAAGACATTTCAATTAGTTGGGGAAAAAATGCAAGGGGGAATAGAAAAAAGACATCTAATTGACCAAAACTTTTGCGACACCCATGCAGTACCTCTGTGGGCCCCCTAGGGGTCACGGACCCGCTGTTAAAGACCTCCAATCAAGATTAAAATGCTCTTCTTTTCCGATCAGTTGGTTTTGGCGGAGTTGGACAGGTTAAATATTAGTGTGTGAGACATTCACAGGGTGAGATAATGCAGCTGTTTTCCAGAGGTGTCTCCCTGACCCGTTTACTGTGGTCTTTATGATGCAGTTTGATCACTATTATTCCCTCCCAAACCTCTGAGGCTTCCACAGGTTAATTGTTTTTATACTGAGATTAAATGGAACACAAACATACTCTGTTTAGATTTAAATGTAAACAATTTCAACAAAGTCATAATTTTAAAAACTAAAAATCCAGATTCTGAAGAAGTAGATTTTATCTGATCTTATAATCTTATGTCAGTTTAAGTTTTTCATCCAATCAGGGAGCATGTTAGGATCTTTAACATGGTTGCTGCACTGCTTCTCCTCTGAGCCTTCAGTCCAACTTTCCTACGGCCATTAGTTGAACAGAGAGTGGATTTTTATTGTTATTCTCTAGCAAACAGCAGACAGATTGAATTACTGGTCTACGCCTTTCATAATAATGTTGCACAGATCAGCAGTAAATGCTTTATGGCTGTAACATCTACTGCTCAGGCTGATCAAACTATGATCTGGACTAACACATTTTAAGATAAAAATGACTAATAACTTTCAAGACTTTGAAAAATAAAATACCTGCATTTACTACTCATTTATAGCACATTTTTTATAGCACACCTTTATGTGGTAAAGGCATAAACTAGAGAAACCAGGAGAAAGAAAATGGGAAAGGCATGGAAAGAAGGATGGGAGGGAAGAGCAGTGAAAAGAAAAGCCAGAGACAGATGAACACAAGAAGAGCAGCAGGAACAGAGGGAAATGGATAAATACAAATACACCAGCTGGATAATTTTGCCAATTTAAGCCATTTTATCATATATTTGTATCAGTCGATACATATAAGGGTTCGCAAATTCATTAGTGCATTCAGCAGCCATACTCTGATATCACATGAAGTGCATGTATCGCCGCTCCCTCCATCTGCAATCCATTGTCAATGTTATCTTTAATTTATAAACAGATGCCACGTGAATGTTACGTAAATAGATAAAAAAAATATTGCAATATTGGTTTACAGCGGGGTCCAAATAAAGAAAATCATCAACCAGTAAAGGTCCGGAGACATTTTTAATTATAATCTGTTATTATTTTGATTCTGTTCATGGTAGAGAATCCTGCTTCACAGCAGCAGGTGGGGCCAAACATACCCTAAATGTTCAGGCTCCGCTCCTGTCCGGCCAGGTCAAGATCCGCTATTGCAATCGCAGCGAGAAGATCTGGTTTGTTAAATTCAATATAGTAACTACAGATCGGTAATAACTACAAATTAGAGCATAATTCTTAGATAGTTCAATAAACTACTGCCGTTTATTTAAAAGATTGGATGCAAACTATTGGTTATTCAACAGACCAGGAAGCAGATTTCTCATTTTCATCAGAAACCGCACATATGCTGGATGCTGATGGGGATTATTTAATTTGTCATATTAAATTAAGTGTTCATTTCTGCATGTTTTGATCCTATGAATTTACTGATAATATTGTGCATGCTCTCCTCGAGCTCCGAGGAAGTCGGAGCGCAGCAAGACTGGAGGAACAGCGGAGGCTGGAGGCTTTGCTTTGCTCAGGAGGTCTGGAGCGCTGTGGGACGGTGACGGAGGATGAGGGATTTTGGGGTAATAGGAGAAGTGGCACAAGTGATGTTTAGACACTGTCATCAGACAACATGCAGTAATTTATAAATGTATTGAATCAGGTTGGGTCCGGTCCACTAAACCGTGACCTCTGGTTTACAGGATCAGGTTAGAAAAATGTCGGCAGCGACCATATCAGCAATTGGTTAAACTGATCGGCCTTGGTAAGGAAAAAAGTTAAATAGAGAGGATGGGGAAAGGTGAATACGAAACAAGGACAATCACAATAGAGGAAGAAAGAAAGGGATAGAGGAGAGAAGAAATGGAAAAAAGAGGGAGAGAAGTAAGGGCATAAGGAGATGGGGAAGAAATAAGGCCATAATGAAGAAAATAAATGTATGAAGGAAGGGAAGAAGGTAGGACAAAAGGGGGAAAACTAAATAAAAGATGGGACGAAACATTTAAACAATGGAACACAATTTTTATTACCATACAGTTCCAAAACCTGGTCAAAAAAAATTTAAGAATTCCATATTTTTCCAAACTCCACGACCCTTTATAATCTGCTGCAACGCAGTTTGTACTGTTATACTCACTTATTATATACAGGCAGGGCACATCCAAGCATGAGGAACATGAGGCCGATGGCCCCTCCGAAGGAGAGGCTGATCAGAGCTGTAGGGGGGAAGAAGATGAGACCAGACTGAGTTATCACCCCAGAGGAGAACAACGAGGCTCTATCATGTTCGGCTGGTTTCACGTGGAACCGCTTGTCGTGCCACCAGAAGCTGCGCTGCTAACAGCAGCCGTTAATCCGAGCAGCGAAATTAGCAACGAGAGCGGCTCAGGTTAAAGGCGAACTAACGGTAATAACCACGATGTTACACACTACCCATTAAACATGGAGGGTGGGGAAACGGACGATTAAAACACTGCGGGGGTTTCAGCTCGATTCGCTTAGCGGCTGAACCGTTGCTAATATAACCCCCCACCCAGCCACCCCCCGTTAGCCTGATGGGTGTTTAAACACACCGCTTTTCTCCTCAGCATCTTAACACTATTATATAAAATGCATTTATGGGAGCGTTTAAAAAAAGATGGAGCCTTTTTTTTAATACCTTTAATTCCGGCCATATCTCCTGGACAAAAGCTCGAAACACTACCCTGACGGATGACAACAGAACCCCCTCTTCTTCTTCTCCTCCTCCTCGAATGAAGAGTTCCGAGGCTGTGGCGTTCACGTGTCACTGATACAGTCGGAAATAAACCGTTTCACATCTAAAACGGAAGTGGTTCTTTTTATCACAGGTCTAACTTTCTGAAGGACTACAGTGAAATCAAAGAAAAGGTTGATTTTCTGATATGGATCCAATCTAAAGGAATTCAGTTTCCTGATTATACCCTAAGAGTAGCTTTATTTGGTATAGTTGTGAAAATATTTTTATTTTTTAATTTTAATATTTTCATTTTATTAGCTACATTTTATTTACACAAATGCCGTTACTTAAAATGTAAACCAGTTTTATCCTATTGGAAAAATGAGAAAAAAATCTTATGTTAAATTTTTAGAATAGTAAGAACACAAAGTGCTGGTAAATTTCTTTCTAATCTACTAATATCCACATTTAATACATTTTTAAGTTATTATTAAAGTAATTATTTATCTATGATTTCACTGAAGACTCCTAGATGACTTGCAGAGGTACGTAATTTTATCTTTACCCCAAATAATTCAAAATTTAGTTCTGAAAAAAGCATGAATTCTGTAACTATCATCTTTGGTGCTTGTGTATTGATGTGCATATTTAATCACAGTGTTTCTGTTGCCAAGTAGTTGTTAATATATGAAAAATTTAAACGTTAAATAAGTTTGAACATTCCCCTTCAGAGTATTACTGCTGCCACCGTCTGTATTAAAGGGAAAAATGATATGGATGACCACTGGGGGGGGCAATGATTGGCTAAGGGTGGCCATGGCCACCCCTGGGCCCCCATCTAGATCCGCCCCTGTGAATGACTGGTGTGGACATATCCCCACCAATAATTTCAATAGACTTTGGCTCTCAGCAATATGTGGGAAAATTTTGAAAATTAGATTTTGCTGCTTTTTACTGAAGTAGCTGAAAGGGAAAACATCCAATCAACCAATCCACATTTTTCTGGATGGATTGATGAATGAAACTGAAATTGTGTGCATTCTAGGGAGGCATGATATATTGCTGTTGGCATCAGAATCGGCTATTAGTCATCCTTTTTTTTTTATATACAATAACGTCTAACTACTAAGCAAAATATAAATATCAGTTTATTTTGGTTCTACTGTGTTCTCAACAATAGGAAAGCATTCAATAAATATATGTTTGAGCTCAATTTTGGAAAATACAAACCCTATTGAAAGCGTTTGTGTCGAGTACCTATAGGTCCATCAGCCACCACTCTTAGAGTGTCCTCAACAACTTTCATCACAAAGTTACACCCTGGCTTCAGGGGCGGAGCTAGATGGGGGGCCGGGGGTGGCCACCCTTAGCCAATCATTGGCCACCCCAACCATTTTTTCCCTCTAATACAGCAAGATGGCAGCAATAATGCTCTCAAGTGGAATATTCAAAACATTTTATTTTTTTTGTGGGTAATTATACACATCAATATACTTACATCTAAGATGAAAGTACAGAATTCATGCTCTTTTCAGAACTGAATTTTGTGTTATATGGGGTAAATTAATTTATGTAGATATTAGTGCTTGTAAATATCCATTTTATGCAGAATGTTTATTGATAAAAGTAGGTAGTTATTACAATGATGATTGATTTACGCCCCAGAACTCAAAACTGAGTTCTGGGAATTGTGAGTTAAAATGGTGTTATTAGCTGAACTTTTTAATAAGGTATGAATAAGTGGGCAATAATTTCATTAGCCTGTTTAAAAGATACAAAAATGTGCAGCTAAAGACTTCTGACTACAGTGTTTAGTAAAAAGAAGCAGTTGAGATTGTTCTGATTTTCCTTTTCAATTTACAACAAATTTCAATATAAGACTTTGTGTGATTGACTCCTATTATGAAGCTGGTGAAGAATAAATCATTTTATTTTCTTGTTTGTTTATTTGTTTTTTCGTCTGTTTTTGTTCTTTTTAATAAACTGCCATTGGTGTTCTGCCCTCGCCAATCCAGGCCTGAACCTGACCTGAACACTGAAGTTTGCAAATTTTTCTGTAAAGCAAAACCACATATTTGTTTTTTGTTTTTTTATTAAAATGTAATGTTTTTTTGTTTTTGTTTTTCTCCCATAAATGAACTTATCTGCTGGCCCATTTGAGTTAGTCCTTATTCAAAGGTATTATACTGCATTAAACACAAACACTGTGCTGGCTACCATAAAGACCATCAGTCCATTTCACAGATTGGTCTGGGACAACATGCACTTTATGTAAATACTACATTTGCATTATGCAGATATTTTAGATGGGGAGTCTCTGTGAAATTACAATCTTATTTTAGGATAATAATAAAGACTTAATATTATTAATATTAGACTGATGAAATCATACATTTTAAGTAGCCTATAGGCTTTTTGTTTTGTACTTTTGTAGTAACATCTCACCAGCTAAAAATTGCAGTACTATCAAAGTGTCTAGTTCCATATTATTATGTTATTCTTATACATGAACACCAGAAATTTCCCATTGTGGGACAATAAAGGGATTTTCCATTCTATTCTATTATCACATTACAAGTCTATGAATATATGCAAGAAGAATGGGTCGAGAACTTGACCATGACAACTGTAAACAAAATCCTTGATTACCTATACAAAAGTAGGTCTGATCACACAGTTCCCTCAGTACAGTCATCTTAATGAGTTGACCACTGTCAGATGCGAAGCTGCAGCACAAGTAGCTATATAGCTATTTTTTAGATTGTATATACAATCTTAATGTGTATTAATACATGGGAAAATATAAAAAATGCTTACAAAAATACAGTAACAGGTTTTCTTCTAAGTTCACCCTGTATTTAGCCCGATTAAATACAACCTTCCATTAGATTTAAAAATGCTTTATCAAAGGGAAATTATTCAATCCATCTTCCTATCAACTCTAATCAAATTTCATATTTCTGCCAACTAAATTAATTCTCCCTGGAGAATAATGTGCTGTGTATCCATAGCATGAAGTCCAATTTTGGTTAGTTCTAACAAGTACATCATCCACCAGAGGTATGAACGTATATGTATGAACCTATAACATGGTTTGTAGGAAACTGTAAAAGAAACTTCTAATAGGTGTTTCCACCTAATGCTTACTTCTTCCCTCTCTGCTATTCCTGACAGATTTCAGGAGTACAAACTAATTATTTCTCAACAGATTCTCTCATTTCAGTTGTGTATTTCTGAGGACCCCTCTTTATTTTCGATGGGCCTTTTGGCTGCTTCTCAGATGATTAGTCTTCATGATGCATTAAGTGATGTATTTGCAATTTTAGTCCAACAAACTTTAATGGTTTTCATGGCATAGTTTATCAAAAGAGCAAAGAAAAATGTATTACAAAAGTACACCGCACTCTTCGGATTTGCATTTATAAAACAAAACAATGAAAACCATTCTTCTCCTTTGAGTGCGGAACTATTAGGTTCTTTGTGTTTTTCTATACAATAAGATAAAGATACACTTAAGTGATGTGATAACATCAGAAAAGACACGAGGTATGGTCATTTTTGAAAGTTTGATGAATGAAAGGAAGAATACAATAAATGAACAAATACAATAATTGCAAACTTTGTTCTAATAATGGTGAAGCATTGCCTTAACAATCATTTTACACTTCACATTGATTGCTGAATATAGATTGGAAGCTGAGTGATTAAGTACGAATTCCAATTTTAATCTCCAGCCTTGAAGGCGTCATACGACTGCGACAATTTGAAATTAGAGAAAAATACATTTTTGCAAGTTTTTTCTTATTATTAAAACTGTTTCATATATCAATTTTGTGTTGTTTTATTGATTTAATGTTTGAATGTAAAGTGGTGATATTATAAATTATTTGTCGGAAGACCGGAAGTGAGATATTCTACTTCCGCCCAACTATTGGTTCATTCAGCCAAGATGGCGAGCGGAGGGGTGGCCGTGGCTTCGCTGTGGACCGAAGTGAACCGCTGCGGACAGAATGGGGACTACACCCGAGCTCTGAAAGCTCTCACTAAGAGTAAGCATAGAAGCTTGGCAGGGCCTTCATGAAAACCCCTAAAATCAACCGTTAGCCGCGGTTAGCGAGATTCCCAGCTTAGCATAAGCTACATGTTAGCATGTTGACAAGCTAAAACAGGCAACTGTCAACTCTGGAAAGAGACACCTGGCTTTGGCTCGCTTGTTATTTTTTAGCCCATAGTTTTGATTAATCATCATAATAAATTGAATGTCTTGGGTGTAATTTTAAGCTAATTTTAAATGAAATGTCTCTAAACTGCACCGCTTATGAATGACGTGTCCCTAGCCTGACCTGCTCGGGCTGTGAGGGGCTGATGACCACTGTCTTTATATTCTTTGACTTCTTTATGTTACTGTCTGTCTAAAGTCATTTTGCTAAAACTGAAATAAACGATAACCAGAAAACACCTTTGATGCAAGAGCTTATTTAGCATACGTAGCTTTAGGACTTTTAACACACCAGTATTACTCAACATAATTTGAGAAAAGAGTAGCAGCAATGAAATGATAGTGAAATAAATTCTAAGTATTAGAAAATAATTGTTGGAAATGCAAAGAAATAATATTTTTTTTATTTTAAGAAAATACGGTTTAGGTATTTAGTATAGTTTTTGTTGTAATGTTCAACTATTTTAATGACCGTTATGAGTTTATTGCCATACATTGTGTTTTCTGCACAGCTTATTGTGATCTTAAATGTTTGGGCCTCTCAAAACTTTATAAAGAATGGATTTCAAAAGCAGGGAAAGTTTAATCAGCTGGCCAAAGACATTATTTGCATCTAGTGCTTGTTTAAAATTCACTTAAACCTTCAATACCCTACATCAAATGAAGTTTGGATTAACATGAATTCAACACACTGTAGTAAACAGATAAATGGAGGCAGATGATGTCTTTCAGTCATCAATGCACACATTCAGCGACACACAGGAGCTCTTTCAAGCTGGGCACCGTTTTATTCATAACACCTGTCCCATCAACCAGGAATCAGAATCAGAAATACTTAAATAATCTCAGGGCGAAATAACTTTTGTTAAATTAATCCATCTGTAATAGAGTGGCTATAGGACCAGTTTGATATAACACAATAATTTTGTACAATATATAATTAAGGGGTCCCAGCTGCATTGAAATGGCTAAAGCCCATGAATACCCTTATTTTTTAGACTCAAAGTTCTGTAGCTGTTGAAGTGCAAATACCAAAGTATTAAGTTTTGCACTGAGGTACATGCATATAGTAATGAAAAAAAGTTAGCATTTGGTGGGTTGGGATTTACATTTTCAGGGTATCTGAGCTCCAAAAAACTGGGCACCAGATTTAAATCTGAGAACTTGACCAACATCTCCTTCAGAGATTAGTGTAAATTACTGGGGTTCATTTCACAAAGCAGGTTTACTGAAAACTAAGGTTTAAATAAAAGCTCAAATCAGGGAAACTCAAGTATGTTTTCCTTTTCACAAAGAGAGTCCTCAACCTCTGTTTCAGTCACCATAGTAACATTCTTCCCAGAGCTAACCTGGTCTGGAGCAGGTTTTGTTTAGTAAACTGTGTGTCCTCTGTCTCCACTCTCCTTACATCCAATCACATTTTTTGATCTCCTGTTACCTGTTGTTATTGTGTTTCGTCAAATTGGGGATCAGCTGATAATAGCTTTTCATGCTTGTTAAAACACTAACCCTTCAACTTTGAGTGGACGTACTTATAGTTGATTAAACTAACTCACAGCAGCCTTTGTGAAATCGAAATCTCAGAGTTTCAAACCTTAGGCTTGATCAATTCAGAGTTGAAGATTTGAGTCTTGAGTTTGTTAAACCTGCTTTGTGAAATGGACCTCTGGTCGAAATTAGGTTGTTTTTGCTGTTAAAAAGAAAGTGCTCCTCTCCATACTTGCAAGCTTTTTTATCAGTGCTAGGAACTACTGCAAATCTGGGAGAATTAAGAGGTTAGAACTGGTTCCTATCGATTCTTGTTGCCCAAATCAATTTAAAACAGACTGGACCAATCACAGCTGGGCGTTAACGCTTGTGCCATTACCCATAACGCAACAGCACATTTCTGTCTGTAACTGTAGCCACAATGGAGGAATGCTTGAATAAAACTTTTCTGAATGAGCTGGATTTATCTGTAATATCTCAACAACTGGCTGCTAAGAGCTTTAATAGAAAAGAAAGGGCTTTTTTGCATCACATTTGTATCAATCTGATTGGCTCTAATCTGTTTCTGATGACTGTTTGTTCCTCCCTGGTCCCACCTTTGAAATCGGGCTCCTTTCCAGATTGATGCGCCATGTATATGGCCTCAGTCTGTCTGGTTATTCAGGCTACTATTCTCTACTGGGAAAAAACAAAGAAAAACCCCTTACACTTCTGACGTTTCTTCTCTGCTTCATTTTAACATCAATCTTGCAATGCTTTGGTAAATCTGTCACACCGAATAGATACCAATCGGCCAGCCTCCTCACCAATCACACATGCAACAACAAGATTGGAATAAATATTGGTTATCAGTCTAGTTTAATCTCTAGTATAGAACTTAAAAAAGACTAACATCAGACACCAAATCAGCAAGAAAAATGACATCTCAAACCACCGATGGTTCACACACATCCTCAGTCATCTCATATCAATCTGATTTTTTTTTTTTTATTACTGTTTAGTAATGTGTTACCTCCCTCTCTCTGCCGTAGTTCTCCATGAGAACAGGGACGATGTGACGGCTCTTCACTGTAAGATCGTTTGCCTCGTCCAGAACGGGAGCTTTAAGGAAGCACTGAATGTCATGAACACCCACTCCAAAGTCCTCGGGAGGTAAAGGACTGTTGCACTGATAAATAAGTTCTGTTACACTTTTAAAGAACAATGATGAACCTGTACCAGATACACAGGATGAAAAGGAACTTTCTGCTGATAAGCAAGCTGGGCTTTTGACTGTTTGTATCCAGTGTTGTCAGAATTTCATAAAACTGGTTAAAAGGTGTTTGTTTTTTTTGTAGTGAGGTTGTATTTGAGAAGGCGTACTGCGAGTATCGGCTGAACAGAGTGGAAAGTGCACTGAAGACCATTGAAAGTGCCACTGAGCAGACAGACAAGCTGAAGGAACTTTATGGTCAAGTGGTAAGGCCATTCTACTTTTGTCTTTATGTCAAGTTCCCTTTTAATTTGTCCAGTTTTGACACTTAAAAGGAATGGAGGCATCTATGCAGATTTTAACCAATTTCACTGAAGAGACCAAACAGTCATCTTCATTAATCTTCCATTAGTTAATGGTCCAGAACTGGGTAAAAAAAAACAACTTTAAAGAAGCCCAGAAAAAGAAAAAATAAATATTTGTAACATTTGTAATATTTCTTGTTCTTATATTTGTAATAAGAAAAAGAAAATGACCACATTAAGTCAGTTTTTTACCATCAGAAAAGTGAGACAGCCCACAAAGTATAACGAGCACATTGAAAGCGTCACCTTTACGCATGGGACCCGTCATATTATTCCTCATAAAGTCTGGCTGCTATTGGTTGAGTTCATATGAAATGTGTGGTTTTCTAACCAATGAAATGACCTTTATAACAAGGGTAAACGTGGCTAATTTGAATAGTGCATCCCAGATATATCGCTGGACATAAACGGCACACAGGCAGATCCAATTCTGGCTCATTGCACACTTTTAGATAATTAGATGGAATTTTAGAAAAATAAAAAAAATAATTGCGTCAAAAATGTTTTGTGGCCATCAAAATGCTTCAGAGTGATTTTTCTGGGTAAAATTGTTGTGCAAAAGCATTAAGCCCAATTCGAATAATATGGCACATTTGGAGAGGTTTGGAGATGCTGCTGACACCAGAAGTTAAAAGTCTCCTATCTTTGTAACTGTTATACCTAGAAGTCTGAAAGTTTCTGAAGTTGTTGTTGACATGAGGTAGAATAAATATAATGCAATGACACATGCCTTTTGTCAAGCATTTCTTTCTTACTGCTATTCAAAAAAGACCCACTATTTTTGAGAAGGAAAGAAACAACTAGCAAAGTAGGTAGTTTCATGGGGCGTGAAGGAAGCCATCTATGTTGGGAAAGAAAAAAAAACCTTAAACAGAGGAGGTGGACTCAGATTTCAGCTTTCAAAAACCTACAATTGAGCAATTGAGTTATCATCGCAGCCCCTGTACAGGGGGGCTGAGGACCTTGTCTATTCAGCCAGGCCAACAATCTCCTTTAACGACTGACCTTTCAGACACTTAGATGGGTATGGAGCATTGCAGGATAAAAAAGAAGCCAAACGACCCCCATCCAAAGGGTTGGACCCGTTCACCCGTTTCAAAATTTCTTTTTTTAAACAAAAAAAAGGCTTTGTTGGGCTACTGCCTGAAGCCCCGAACTCAACGCTATTCCTGACATTTTGGAATTGAAAAAGCTTCCTGGATGGGAAGTGAAATCTCTTCAAACTTGGAAACCAAGTCCAGTGGGTTGTTTTTAACTTTTTTTTTGGAAAGAAGTAAAAACAACTATGTCATATTTTAACTTCTGCATTTTCAGCTGTTTGTTGGCACACTATTTACGTTATCTTTTCAGAAACTTCAAGGTGTGTTGGCTTTCAAACGATGTATCTCACGTGTAATTTGGGCTTACAGTTTCTTAGTTATTTGCTTTTCTATTTGCGTATGCAAAAAGGCGAGGGTTATGTAAAATTAGGCGGGTGTTAAGATGGTAAATGAAGTCAAATAAAGTGCATTTCAAATATTTACATTTCAAACATATACTTTTACTGTTTACCTTATTTTACATATATATACTTTTAAGCTTTAAGCTTCGTGGTTCATTTATATTAATTAAATCTATCAGTTAAACTCACTAAGTAAGTTATTCCAACCACATTGTTTTTATGTTAAACTCTTGACAGTTTATGTTAAACTCTGAGTTTTCATGAGTGTTAAAGTGAAGTTCAGAGGTAGCTGACGGCTTACAGATGTTAGTGAGCTTACAGCTGATCTGGTGGCTAAGCCAATGCATAAAAGGAGGGATTCAGCAGTGCATTGTCATAAAAATGTCTCTGTCTTACTAGCTGCCTTTCTAGACTTATCCAGCTCTTCATAGGCTTCCCACATGAGCAAAAGTGACACCAAAGACCACTTGCTTTGTCTTTACTTTGTCTGCCACTTGTGTTCTTCTATGTCCCTCTTTATGGTCTGTGTAGCAAGTGTTTTTTTTCCCATCTTCCCTGATTGTTCCTCTTGCACATCAAATGCATGTCTTTTCTCTATTTGTTTACCCTTCTTTTCTGATTTGACTCTTCTTTTAGGCTATTTTCCTTCTTTAGAGTCAGTGTTCATGCATTCTGTGTTGTTGTCCATTATGCATCATTATAATACCACATAATTACTCGCAGCAGTTTCAACTTAATCTTAATGGTGGCATAATGCAGACATAGAGTATGTTCTTAATGTCCAGTATAATGACTGTTACTGGTAAAGTGTGGTTTAATTTTTCCTGTTTAAATGCTGTCAGTATGTCAGCTGATCTGAACTCCTCTCCTTGTGTAGCTGTATAGACTGGAGCGCTACGATGAGTGCAAGACGGTTTACACAGATCTGATCAGGAACTCCCAGGATGAGTATGAGGAGGAGAGGAAGACCAACCTCGCTGCCGTGGTGGCTGCGATGAGTCAGTGGGAGAAGGCGCCGTTGGTAATCCTCATACATCCACCCCCTCTAATTTCTTCTTTCAAGGTTTTCCTTTGAAACCCATTCTCACTACCAATCAAATGTGAATGAAAAGAACTTAAACAATTACAGTTTAGGAAGTATTTAGTATTAGTATTTCTAAAAACAAATGTTTTCTGCTGCAGTAAGTCAACCTTTGGATCCATCTCTTGGATCTCCTTCACTGTTTTATGGTATTATTTTAGAAAACCCGGGCAGAAGATGTTCATCAGTGGTTTGAATCATATTCTACACCCCAAAATACACCAAACGATGAACAGGGGTGAAAGTATTCAATGCTACGTTCAGACCACAAGCGCTAGTAGCAACAAAAAAGCTTCTGCTGCTTCATTTTTGATGCTTGTTCACATTAAGTTAAAGGAATAGTACACCCAAAACATGATTAGCCTTCATTTTCTACTCACCCCCATGCTGAACAACACTCTGGAGTACTTTTTTGATATCTCAAATGCATCTGGAGATCTGGGAGGCTTCTTGCTGTCTGCTGACATTCAAATAATGGAGGTCTATGGCGCCCGAGGCAGAAAGGTCCATAAAAGTCCACAAAAAACATGTCAATATTCCTCCATACTGCTCGTCCAATGTATTCCAAGTGTCCTGAGTTGGTAGCGTCCATAATTTACTCGAAACAAAGTCATTTAGAATGTTTTTAGAGCATAAACAGTAGTGTATAGGATTTCCTAAAAGCGCGCGCCTGCGAGTTCACGAGCCTACGGAAACTGCGGCAGACCAAACCAGATGAAAGTGCGCATTCAGCGTCTGCTCTTGATAATGCAAGCGTAGAAGAAGAAATTTGCTGTTTACCTGTGCAAAGAAACAACGAAAGAAAAATGTCTGAGGACTTCAGTGTTGAGGAAGAGCAGAGTTCTTTGCCGAGCTGAATGCGCACTTTCATCTGGCTTGGTCTGCCGCGGTTTCCGTAGGCTCGTGAGCTCGCAGGCGCGCGCTTTTAGGAAATCCTATACACTACTGTTTATGCTCTAAAAACATTCTAAATGACTTCGTTTCGAGTAAATTATGGACGTTACCAACTCAGGACACTTGGAATACATTGGATTAGGCAGTATGGAGGAATATTGACACGTTTTTTGTGGACTTTTATGGACCTTTTATGGACCTGGCAACTGACTGTGACGTAGTAAGTGCGACAGAAAACTGGTGAGGGAGTGTAAATAAACAGCCTGTCGGTAAAACTGCGAATATTTCCGTCTTAGAAATCAATGAGTGTAGAGCCTCTTTCTGCTCACGTTTCAAAGAAAACCCCCAAGTCTTATCCTTCCAAAGCTGAGTCAAAAATCGGCATCATAACCAGCGGTCCTTCACACACCACTATGCCAAGAGAGGGTCGCTGCAGACGGGCTGCGGTTATCCCTGGCTGCCATTAGCCTCGGAGCTCAGCTGGTTGCCGCGGTCCTCTTAACTTCAGAAATTGTTTTTTTAAATACGCATTAAATCGGTAAATGGACCATACAGTGGTGCCTTAAAGTATAATATTCTTGCCTCAAATAATCAAAACGTATTTTTATTGAACAATGGTGTGCTCCATTGAAAGCTGCTGCTGCCGCAGTGCATGCTACTGTTCAATAGTTGTCGCCATCCTCCTTGTTGTGCTTTCTCCAGCGTCGTGCAGCTTTGTCGTCACACCCTCCAAACCCCGTCCGCTTTGCATCCAGAAATTCAAAACACATTGTGATTGGCGCGCCAGTTCTTTGGCCCGGGGCATTGATCGAGGCTAGACCACTCACAGGCAAAAATGGTTTTGGCAGCTGGCGGGTGGGGCTAGTTTACTAGGCTAAGTTTTAATATGATTTTAAGTGAGAAAGTCCACCTGAAAACTTAATCTTTGCGGTCAGTTTATCAAGGTTACGATGCTGCCTTCAAATAGTTTTTCAGTGTCGGAGCCGCCTGGCGGTGCTCTGTCCTTGGAAATTACCTTCAACAGCAGCCTCTGGCCTAGTCACTTTATGGTTTTCCGCTACTGGTTGCGGTGGCTGGAGGGTGTTTTTCATGTACATAATCCAAACTTTAGGCAACAGAATAATAAAATCCAACATATTTAGGCAGCAGGTTTCGACTTTTTAAGTTAATTTAGGCGTGAATAAACTGTTTCAGAGGAGTGATCATAGCCACCTGCATCAGCAGTGCTGTGTCTGTCTCCCTGCCAGCTCTCAGATCAGCTTCTCAGATTGGTTGATGTGGCGCGTCGAGTAGCAAAAGTTCACTTTTCAAACTCCAGCAGCTTCTTATTTTTTAAATGTGTAACACGCTGCCTCATCTGTACCAACGCGCTGCTTCTGGACCTTTTGCTGCGCCTTGATGCGCATCAACCATTGACTATGCATGTGAACTAGCTGCTTCTTCTGCCTCTAGCATGTTTGGTCTGAACGTAGCATAAGGCCACCTCCATAAACTGCTGCTGTCATTTGAGCATAACAGTGATTATATTTTCTTTTCTTCTTAAATTAATCTACAGTCGTTCTTCTTCCTTTGTAGGAGGATCTGGGACTTCCTGAGACGACATATGAGCTCTGTTACAACACTGCCTGCGCTCTGATTGGTCAAGGACAGCTGACGGAGGCCTTTAATAAACTACAGCAAGCAGAAGGTCTGCATGTCTTTTAATTGTTCAGACAGCTTAAGTCAGCAGAGTTTTGACATTAATGGGGAAAATGTTTTGTTTTGTTTTACAGAGCTTTGCAGAGTTTCATTGGCAGATGATTCTGTAAGTCTTTGGTTTTATATTTATCCTAATAACACAATGGAAATCATTTCCCACATGATGGAAAGTTAAACATGTTGGTTATTCCCATAAATATGTAATTTTCGAAATTGATAAGAAAATAATAATAACGAGAACATTTGGGAAAGTTTTTTTTTTTTGTACCTTAAAGGTCGTATTAGGCTAATCCTTAATTAAGGGGAATAAATTTAGAATTTTTTATTTATTTATTTTTTTTTTTTACTTCAATTCTGCTAATTTTAAACAGATCTTTTTTTTCTTTTATCAGTCTTGATTCTTATAGTTGGATTTGATTATAAATTAGATTCTCTCCTTCAGTAGCTGTAAAGTCTGCTGTTTAGTATGCTCCTTATACACAGTCCTCATCCTGTTGTTTTTTAAAACACTGTCTTAAAGGGTTCCCAGACCTGGTTCATCATCCCCAATCTTCCAAACTTCAATAAAATAAATTTTTTATATATGCATTTGTTGCTACAACATTGTCTGTGATATTAGAACTAACACGCACAGCCCTGCAGGCTGCAGCTTGGGCTTTATCTTCAGAAAATGTATGCATTGATGGTGACAACTGGTCAGGAAATCACTACTGCTTATTACTGATTCTCAAATTAGATTTTTCCCACTGGATAACTATCATTTGTCTGTTTTAGGACGTGACTGAAGAAGACATCGAGTCGGAGCTGGCAGTCATCCATTCTCAGATGGCGTACATCATGCAGCAACAGGGCAGAACGGATGAGGCTTTGCAGCTCTACAACCAGGTCATCAAGCTCAAGTGAGTTCAAGCAGCACTAACTGACCAAAACCATGTGTTCAAATCTACTTTCTGATGAGCATTTTGGGAAAATGTCAAGTAGCTGATCCATGATGATCTGATATGACTTTAGGCCTTCTGATGTTGGGCTTCTGGCTGTGACGGCCAACAACATCATCACAATCAATAAGGTAGGGTTAAAGCTGGCTGAAAATGGTACTCCTTAGAACAACCATAAATGCCCGTTTACACTCTTCCTGTTCTCCTAGGACCAAAATGTGTTTGACTCAAAGAAAAAGGTGAAACTGACAAATGCAGAAGGGGTCGAATACAAGCTGGCAAAGAAGCAGCTGCAGACCATCGAGTTCAACAAAGCCCTACTGGCCATGTACACTAACCAGGTATGTGTGCTCTAATGTTATTACATTTAACAATTTATATTTCTGTATTAATGAGGGCTTGATGTCCGGATTCCAACAGACCGACCAGTGCAGGAAACTCTCATCAAACCTTCAGTCTCAGAATCCAAGTCACCCTCGACCAGTCCTAATCCAGGCTGCTCAGCTGTGCAGAGAGAAGCAGCACAGCAAGGCTGTGGAGCTCCTGCAGGTACCCACCCCCCTCTCTGCTGCAGAGTCACATCCTTCACTTCTGTGAAATGTTGAAGCAGTAGTTTTATTGGATTATTTGTTATTATTCTATTATCTAAAAAATCGATTAATCTGTCGATTAGTGAATTTCTCCATTGTGAGATCAAAAGAGTTCTTTGCTATTATTTTTTCAATTAATCGATTAATATTGGTATAGCCAAAGGGTCCTTAAAGAAGATTTTTTTTTTACGAATTTAAACCAGGGAAAACTAAAACTTTTCCACTTGAGGAGTTTGGGATAGAGCTTATTGAAAGACAAAAACGTTTTTTAATCTTTAATGCAAAATGTTTACTTTACTTTTTACAATTTTGATATAATTACTGATCTAAGTGGGTTCCTCTGTCAGCTAAAGGCATGTTTTACAGTCTCTATGCTCCAGTTAACACAGAATTGATTACTAAATTTGTTGATTTTTCAAATAAATGAATAATCATGATTATTATTTCAGCTCTCTCTCGTTAAATATTAATATGCTTAAAAAGTGGATTTAGGTTGATAATTCCATTTTTAAAAAAAGGTATATGTTAAAGATTCAGCACACAGAGGGATCATTTTCAAGTGTTTATTACTGTTCACAGCAAAGTGTTGCACATAAGAAAAACATTGCAAGGTGATTAATTATGACAGTGAGCTCATTCAATAATTATTAAATAAGAATAACTGTAGATAATAACTATTTCAATATTAAGAATAATAATAAAAAAGCAACTAAGAAAGGAAAGTTGTAATACAGATTTAAGCTACTAAGGTTTGGATGGCACAGTCAGCAGCAGCTCTGACCAAATGTTTTTAATCTCATCTTAAAACTGCTGACGGTTTCAGCACTTTTTCAGTTTTTGTTTTTTTGGGGGGGAGTTTATTTCAGATTAATGGAAGGTAAGAATTTAATGCTGCCTTTTCAGATTTTGTTCTGGTTCTTGAGCTTGAGCAAGAAGATCTGAGAGGTTTGGGTGGTTAATCCTCTGAAAAAGGCTGTAATGTATTTTGGAGCTAAACCATTCAGTGATTTATAGAGCAAACATAAGTATTTTAAAGTCTGTTCTCTGAGATACGGGTAGCCAGTGGAAGGACTTTAAAACTGGGCTGATGTGCTCTACTTTCTTAGTTTTAGTGAGGACACGTGCAGCAGTATGCTGGATCAGCTGCAGCTGACTAATCAATTGCTTAGGCAGACCTGTGAAGAAACCTTTGTAGTGATCAATTCTACTAAAAATGAAAAAAGTAGGAATTAGTTTTTCAAGCTCCTTCTGAGACATTAGTCCTTAATCCTGTTCTGTAGTTGACAGAACAACTGTAATCGAGTTTTTTTTTCTGTGAAATTGAGAAATATTGTCAAGATTAGTTCTAGTTGGAGATAACTTTGGCACAGGACTCGATATGGATATACAGACTGCCCCTTTAATCGTTTAGTTTGTTTTTCAGTGAAGGAATTAGAATATTTCTTACAGGTCCGAGTTGAGTGGAGTTCAGACGCTACAATAACAAGAGGATTTGATAAACTGTTGACTGACAAATGGGCACAAGCATTGTTAATGTTTTTAGTTTTAAGGCTCTCTTGCAAGTTACATCTTAAGTAAATCTGGAGTCTAGACTTTTGACTCCTGACTGGTGGAGCACTTCTCCACTGAGACTTTTTCTTCTTGATAATAACCTTTACTTGGAGTGATTATATCAATTAGTCTGGGATAGGGTTGTCACGATACTAAACTTTTCAACTCGATACCGATACTAAGTAAAATATTCGATACTCGATACCCTTTTCGATACCACAAGAATAAAAACAAAGACTCTAAAATTCAACAGAAATATTTTCTTTACTAAAAAAAAATACAAGAAATGTATAAAAAACTAAGAATAATATTTTGATATATTGTATGCTGTGCACAATATTAAGCAAGCTAGATAAAAAACTTACTAAATTAAGTGTTCCTTCCATGGCTATGTTTTGCAGACATAACAATGACACTGGCCAAACCAGTTAAACAAAAATAATTCTCAGCAGCTGCACTTCTTACAAAAAAAGTCTGAAACTGAAAAATGCACAGAATTATTCAATCACACAGTGTTCAGAAAGTGCATTTTCCACTATTCTGCACTTTAGATGGCTGTATCGATACTTTTGAAAATGAGTATTTTATTCGGATACAACTTTTCAGTATCAATACTTTTCTGAGTATCGATACTTTTGACAACCCTAGTCTGGGATTTTACCAGATTATCTGCAGAGTTGGAGAACAAAGTAGCGGTAGACGAGTAAATCTGGTTAAAGTTTGAATGGATATAAGTCTCCACTGAAACACGTGTGTGTGTTCATAGTAACTTATTAACCTGATGATGTATTATATTATAATCAGAATTAATGCATTAAATATCACTTTAAGAATCAAGTCTCTACATCAGTGGATTTTCTCATTTTGAACTGAATTACTGAAAGCAACAAACTAAGAATAATATCTATTCAAAGTCAAAAGTGAAATCTACTCCTCACAGGAAGCCCCAGTTTGTGTCATTAGATTAGAGCCCATGAAACCAAATAAATGTCTGATTGCACTTAATGCAATTTACTGAATTAAATTTTTTATGTATGTGGAATTTTTTATTTTTTTTTGCAGCAATTCTCAGAGCAGAACCCAGAGAGTGCATCTGGCATCAAACTGACAATGGCACAACTGTATTTAGTTCAAGGTACTGACCCACTCTCACACATCCAGACAAACTTTCCATCTTTTTTAACATTTATGGGCAATATAATTGTTTGGCTTTATGGTATTTCAATGTGTAGCTCTGTAGATGCTTATGGTGAATCTTCCTCTGCAGGTCACGTTACAAAAGCATGTGACGTCCTCAGATCCATTGAAGAATTCAAGCACAAAGCAGGAATGGTATGAACATTTAATTTTCTTTATGAACATCAAATCTCATGTTAAAGTAATCCGGTAGATTTTTGTTGTTTTACTTAAAGTGTGTGTTTTAGGTTTCAGCTCTGGTAACCATGTATTCCCATGAGGAAGATATCGACGGCGCCATCGACGTTTTCAAACAAGCTATAGAGTATTATCAAGCTGAACAGGTTTGGTTTCTCTATCAATTTCATATCACATTATTTTCTAGTATCCCTTATTCATTCTTTTTAGCCTTAATGGGGCCTCTGACTTCTGCTTTCAGCTCATCCTATTAGATGTGACTAAAAGAAAAATCCTATCAAACAGCTGATATTGTCACAGACATTCGGAGGAATGGAAGTTCTGTCTTACTGGATTACAGAATGATATAATGCAGGGGTTTCAGAAGACTGATCCACAGTCATTGAAATGTGATCCCTAATGAATATAGGGTTGCCAAAATTTGTGGTAAGAAAATGGATAAATATGAATTCCCCAAAATTAAATGTAGTATGAAATAAGCCCCGCCCCCTGAGAACAGGAAGTCACTTTTTTCACTCCTGGTCCCTCTCTGTTCTGCTTAACCTCATCAACTTAAAACTGTGTCAGCAGACAGAAAAGGTGTTGTTCTAACTTATTTTGAGGCAAAGAGTTTTAGTTAAATGGTTTTGCCATAGCGTCATGGCAAAGTGATGTTTCACCATGACCATACATTTGCCTCTTATTTCCTCATTAAAATTCTGATCTGCACCGAAAATCTCTTGGAATGATCTTAGTCTGACCCCACACAGGAATCCAGTCCAATATTTAAGGGCGTGGCTTAATTTATTCACAGCGCCACCTAGAAACACTAAAACAAGCAGCCTCAAGCCGTGCTTGACTGAGGATTATGAAACTTGACAAACATGTATAAGTCCCTAGGACCTACAAAAAAAGTCTCCATAACCCAAGCCGCACAGGAAGGTGGCCATTTTGAATTAAACCATAACCTAGATTTTAAACCTTCCTAGACAAAGCTGTGGTTTTCCCCTGCTTGTTTAGTGGTGAAGTGTGGAACTTGTCGGCTTGCTGGGAAGAAACAAGGAGGCAGCGGCACTTGGCTTCTGGGGTCACGATAGGCCAAAGCGGCGCTGAGCTGCGAGTGCTGTCCAATGCCGCTTGCGGCTTAAATGTATTAATCGATCTTATACATGATTTAAACATTGCAATTTAAAGTGCACAATAACATTAATTGTCCCATTACATAATTAAAATGCATTTAAATAACTAAGTTACTAACAATGGAAGCACCAATAATTCTGGGCTCAGTGGCTTATGTAAAGTGGATCCTTGTGTGTTAGATTATGCTTCTGTGGGATGGGCATTTTTGAAGGTTTATTTTATGGCTTTATCAGTGCAGCTAATAACAGACTATAGATGGTTACTGCTGGGATGATGTTTGAGTTCAGGGTGTCTTGGTTTGCAGTAATTTTTATGTTTTTTTTTGTTTTGTTTTTTGTTTCCTTCACAGCCTGGATCTGCTGCACATTTGGCTCTGGTACGAGAAGCTGCAAACTTCAAACTGAAGCACGGACGGAAAAAAGAAGCCATCAGTGATCTGGAGCAGCTGTGGAAGTAAGTCCCTGCAGAAACACTAGGGTTGTTTTTTTTAGCTTGACAATTCAAAGTACTTCTGTAATATAAGTGTTACTGTCCTGTTTTGTGCATTACAACTATGATAATTTTTAGATTCTAATCTGTTTTATTTGCAGTAAACAGAGCTTCTATTCTGTGCTTTTTAACAGACAAAACACTAACGATGTTCACACACTGGCTCAACTGATCTCCGCTTATTCTCTGGTGAACACGGATAAAGCCAAATCGTATCCTTTGACATGGAACTTACTGGTCTCAGTTCTACTTTCCCTCAAAGCTGAGGGACAAAGATTTGTTGTTTTTTCTTGGTTGAAATAATAATTTGTTCTTCTTACAAATTCTATTCAATCAAGTTTATTTTTATAGCGCCAGTTCACAAAACATGTCCTCTCAAGGCACTTTACAACCAGATCATACAGTCATATTGATTCAAAGTTTGCCATCTAAGGAAAACCAGTTGATTGCATCATTGACTCGAAGGCAATCCCTCTCACCAAGCATGCTTGTAGCGACAGTGGAGAGGAAAACTCCCTTTTATCAGGCAGAAACCTCCAGCAGAGGTTTCGCCAAAGAAGAAAAACAATCATGAAACAAGTTGTATTTTCCAGCAATTATCTCTGGTTCAGTATTTTTGAGCTTCAGTAGAAGAGCAGTGCCTCACAAATCTGTTGAGAGTCCTTAGTATTTTTCTCCAGTCTCAGCAAGCACCTGCCGTCTGCAGACGCCATGTCTTTCAACGTTGACGTGGACGAGCTGGAGAACTCTCACGGTGCCACTTATATCAGGAAAAAAGCTGGTAAAGTGGTTGGAGAAAACCTCCCCAAGGAATCAGGGTAAGTTCTCACACATATATCCTAATATTTAACTGGAAAACTTAAATACTGATTAGTTCATTAAGTTGTGTTTTGCTGCAGCCATAGTGAGGTCAAAAAGAAGAAGAAGAAAAAGAAAGGTACGTCGACATTCTGTTAGCAGCCCGTACTAGACGTTCATGTTCCTCTCGATGTTGCTCACCTAAAATCATCTTCATCTTTAGGCAAACTGCCGAAGAACTACGACCCCAAAGCAACGCCGGACCCTGAGAGGTGGCTTCCAATGAGGGAACGCTCCTATTACAGAGGCAAGAAGAAGGGAAAGAAGAAGGAGCAAATAGGAAAAGGCACGCAGGGAGCGACTGCAGGAGCTTCAGCCGAGCTGTGAGTGAACCCACCTGAGATCATCACCTTCATTATGGAACCTCAAAGGCCCGTTTCCTCTACTGAGGAAACTCAAAATAGACAAGAAGGCTTTAACACGCCATAAAACCTGTAGAACTTCTTAAAAAGCAGTTGCATTCCACACACCGTTTTTAAGAAGCAACTTTGAAACTGTCCGAAAGAAGAAAGCCGAAAATGAAATGAAGAATCAGAAATGGGGACGCTGGACTTGTTACCATACAGAAGCATTTTCCTTTATAGAACTTGCACTCAGTCTAAATGGTCTTAACTAAACAAGATTAAGTTCTTCAACATAAGATAATTTAGGAGTTTTTTCCATGTTTTTATGGAAACACTTTCCTACCTCCGGGGTTTATTCCAGTCACGATGAAGGATATATGTCTGCATTTATAGATAAGTTCCTCCATTTGCTTTACTTTTCTTTATTTTCTTACAGAAGATGCAGACATGTATCACTCCTAGCTTTTTTATGCATTTGAGTGCATCTGTTAAATAAAAACTCATTAAAGAAACAGGAAGTGAGAGATGTGCAAAGTCAGATTTTCATTTTCCTGCTTTGTAAAGGTATTTAGAACATAAGTCATTTTAACATGAATGATGAGTCGATGCTCATTGTGTTCATGTGGGAAGTGGTAGCTTTCGTGCGACCCCCTCCGCCTTAACATTTACCCTTCATTGGGTAAAATGCTGACACATTTTCCCACTATAGAACAACTAATGGATGCTATGATAAAAGTACATACATGTACATTCTGATACATTAAATGCAAAAAAAAACTAAGAGAAAAAAGATTGATTGTCCACTCCTTATTAAAAATGAACCCCAAAATAGTGCAGGAGAATTTTGATTCCTAGGTTCCAACCTTTCATTGTTTGTCCTCCCCCGATGATCCTCTGCTGGTTTAAAACCTCGATGTAATCAGCCGTTCTGATCGAACCAAAGCGTTGCTGTTGTCTTTTTCAGGGATGCCAGTAAAACAGCCAGCAGCCCACCAACATCCCCAAGACCAGGCTCTGCGTCCGGCTCATCGGCGGCCCCCAGCGGCAGCGGCGTGGTCCCTCCACGACAGCAGAAACCTTCATCATCAGGGGCTACACGCAAAAAGGCACCACAGAAGAAGAAGAAAGGAGGCAAAGGAAGCTGGTAGACCAGCTTTGAAGCAGCGGAGATGACAGGAGGGTTCATTTCAATGTTTGTATTATTTCCCCTCTTCTGGTCGTGTATCCAGATGAACAAAAGTCTACTGTCTGCTGTCCTGCAGCTGTCTCTTATTTTAATGAAATCACATTCAATAACTGAAGGACGCTCAGTCGGAATTTTTTCTTTTTTTGGAAACAGTGTTTGTTTTCATTTCTCTCAGAACCAGAGTACGTCAAACACAGCTGAACTATATATTTGCATTAAATGTGCAATAAATGGTGAAAGGTGTATTTTTCTAACCCTGTAGGAGAGTTGTTCTGTATTTTACAGCTTGAGGAAAATAAATTAAAATGGGCTTTAACCATCAAGTTTTTTTACTCATGTTACCTGTTTAGAACCTGTTTTGTTTATGGCTCTTCATAACATCCCTTTTCAGACCGACACAGTCCAGGTACTCAGAGAATCTTGCTTTATTTTCCCTCAATAAGCTGCAGTTTTTATTCCAGGGTAATTGATCATCAACACTCGGCTCGGTTCTTCTTTATGTATCTTCATATCAATCTGCTGCAGGGAAGCATGTTTTGGTTTTTAAAAGAAGTGTCATTCTGGATAAAAATTGTCAACTATTTTGGCCACAGGTTATCCATTTTAAGTATAAATAAACCTCAAAAGATGAATCTGCCCGGTTTCCTGTCAGATATATAGTTTTTTTTTTTTTTTACTTTTTTCATTGGATTTAACTTTTTTTTTCTATTCTGTTGGCAAACAAGCATCCTACAACTTTAACATCCAACGCCATCAGGTAACTTTGGTCAAGCCAGGCTTTGCTTCCTCAGTGATTTTAAACCCAGGTAATTTATTGTCTTTGTTTTAATACGCTCAAACACAAAGATGCAGACTAAGATATCACCGCAGTTTAAAAATTTAAATATAAGTTGTGTTTTCCTGAGCAGTTTTTTTTTTTTTTTCCAATTAGGACAATTCTGTCAGAATAGAAAGTAATCATCTTATGTATGTAAAAAATATTTTTTAATTAAATGGAAGAAAACAGAGAGCTGTCAGAGTTCATTTGGAGTGTTCTTGATCTAAAAACAGTATTTTATCTTGATATGACTGGAGCAGTGAAATCTTCTCCTTTACTAAATTTGTATGATGTTAAATTTTATTAAAATAAAAATTTTCCCTTAATAGTTTTCTGCTTGAGCAGTTAAAACGATGTCCGATTAGAATATGATTTATATATTTTTTTTAAACTTATTTCAAGGGCATAATCTTATTTTAAGAACAAAATTACTAATTCGATTGGTAGATCATTTCATTTACCTGCTTAAATAAAGGACAATTACACTTTAAACTTCACCCTCGTCGGAATTCAGTTTTAGACATTCGGGATGTTTATTTCAGACAAAGTCGGTAAAAGCCCAATAAACATGAATGGGGGAAATTAAGTCATTTGTGGTCGTGAGAATTAAAGATATATGAAATATTTATTTAAATAGAAAGTTTGAGATGACAGAAATACACAAAGCTAATAAATATCAATACGGCCTGCCATAGTGGTTGTCTGAGATGGAATGCACATAATCCGACCGCAGGTGGCGATGTTACTCGATAATTGAGGCATGTGACATGTCTGTGGTAATTGGTCACTAACAAACCCCACCTGTCCTCAGCTTATTAAGGCTGACAGCAGGAGAGGGGAAGAGCTTTGTGTCTCCTTGAGGTTTCCGTAGACACAATGCCGTACCAAGATTCTTTTTACACTGATTTCTTCTTTGAGCCTCTGACTGAAGACGTGGAGGAACTGTTGTCTCGCTTCCAGCGAACAGACTCAGTCAGGTATGAGGTCTTCTCTGCCATCTGGAGGGACATGAAGTTTCTGGACATCTTCAGCGGCATCACCAGTGGCTGTGAAATGAGGCGACTCTGCCATGTGGCTCTGGCCACAGCGGTGAAGTACTTCTTACCTCCATTCAGCTACCAGATCAGAGTGGGAGGTTTGTATCTGATGTTCGCTTTCTACCACACCCAGCGCGCCTGCACGCCCCTGAAGATCAGAGTGGCTCTGAAGGACTGGGCTCATGTTCAGAGCTTCCTCAATGAGTCTAAAGAGGCGCTGCACCATGATGTGGTTTACATCTATCACAAGCTTGCTGTCAGCCAAGCTTTCCACTATACGGCCATGCCTCATTTCCTCCTCTTCCAGAAGCAGCAGAAACCAAAGCAGAGTCTGTTAATTGAGTTCCTGAGCAAGCCGGCTGCCCTGCAGGAGCTTCAATCCACAGAATTCCTGGAAGAGATGGTGGAAATCCAGAGCCAATATGAGAAACTTAAGATGGCCACCACCGTTGAAGTCAACACAATTCACTCAGACTTCACTTCCCGCTTAAACAAATGCATGTCTGAGTTCATCGCATGGCAGCAGAAAGATTTACCCAAAGAGGAAAATGCCAGAGAGGAAATCAACGAGTCTCCTGGAGATGCCTGCAGCAGCAGAGCCAGGCTCCTGTCTTCCATCAAGCAGAAGAGCTACAGTAATGTCCAGAAGGCCTCTAAGTCCAGGAGGCACAGAGAGGTGGAGAAGGTGGAGCACTCCAGCTCTGGTGGGGAGCAATCCAAGCAGCCTTCCAGCACCAAGAAGCAAGACTCTTTGCGAGCCAGGACATGGAAAAACCTGGGAAAGAAGGATGGCAGAAAAACTCTGGCCTGGCTGTTGAGCACCCCTGAGTTCCTGGATGAAACTCAACTGCGGCGGCATAGCCAGCATCAATATGCGGAATACATAGTGAAGAAGGAGGCAGGGTAAACCTGAACTGTGCTTTGGTTATAAAGTGTTCTAAGGATTTTCACTTAGATGTTTTAAGTTGAAGTACTTTTTTTTTCTTTTTTTGTCAGTAATATAAGAGTTGATTAAAATCTGAATGCAGTCTGTCTCTGGGTTTTTTTTTTTTTTTCTTCCTGTGAGTAGAAAGTGGATTTGTTTTTAAAAACCAAAAAATTAAAATATATATTTCAGGGTTAAACTTATCCTTTGTGTATTTTGTATTTTTTTCCAATTTCTAGGCAGCTGAGATTGTTTAGACCACAGTCTAAGTCTGGGGAAAACAGTATTTCCAGAATATATGTATTAGAACCCAACTCAATCTGTCCATGGGAATTTTGATCACTCGGTCTCTTTATTTTTATATGCACCTTTCTAGAGTAATTTTTGAACTCCCGTGAAGACATGAACTGAATTGGGGAAAAATCTGACAAAGACCCAGGGATATTTGAAAAGGAGATTTAAAAAAAAAACCCTGATATGTCAAGATGATGAGAATCTGTGTAAAACGAAAGAGTAAAGTTGTAAATATCCTTATTTACAGATTCAGTTATCTAATTTGGCTTTATGCTTTTAATGCATGTAGAACATTAAATTATCAGATCAATTTAAAGGGAACTTAAAGTAATATGGCTCCAAATTATAATGCATAGCATTTATAATTTAGGAACATTTGCTCTCAGTGAAATGTAACCTGTAAGAAATGCCATATTAAATGTGAATATTCCCTTTAGTTTAAATCCTACGGAGGACCAATCCTGCATAATTAAAAATACAAAAATAAATGCTCCAAAAATAAGCACACAATTGCCCAAAAATACAATAAACTCGTGTAGATTATACAGTGAGACATAAATGTATATATCTTTAGTTTCATTATTTGTTCGCCTTTGTAATTACTTTTTTAAATGTCAATTGTATGCTTATTTTTGGAGCATTTATTTCTTTTTAATTATAGCAGGATTGGTTCTCCACAAAGGTCAGCAGCGTATTCATGTGAGTTTTGAGGACCAAAGTAAAGCACTGCTTCAGCTTTCTAGCTACATTTATACTTTACATAAGAAACAGCTCCCCCTACTGGTTTCTTTTTTAACAGCGTCGTTCATCTGTACACTGCTTTCTATCGCACTGACTCCACCTAGCGGCCATTTACTCAAACTGCATCGATACAGAAGCGAACTTCATCCGGATATGTAGCATGGAGTAGTTCCTCCGGAGCTTCCTGTGACTTAATCCACTTGTTGAGGGAAATGTCGCATTGAGTAGCATAGAAGAGCGTCGTGTTTCGTTAAAACTCTGATTATGTCTGAATCACAGTGTAACCGGTGCGCATGTAGCAGCTAAGCCCGCAGTCTGAGCACCATGGTCGGTCTGAGGGCAGCGGTCCTGAGTGTGTCGGCAGTTATTGGCGGCGGAGTCGCTTATCTCCTCTGGAACCGCGCTTCATCCTCCAAGCAGAAGAAAACAGAAACACAACATGGAGAGGATGATAAAAGCAGCACGGAGGAGAAGGAGGTGGAGAGGGAAAGAAACGCTCCGGTAGAAGAAGCTGTTGTTCCCGCCGCGGCTCCGAAAACAGAAACGGTAAAAGTGATTATTGCTGTGAAAAGTAGCAGATATTCACGTTAGATCACCTAGTGATATATCAATTGTGCAAAAACCCTCCTAATAATCTCAAATTACTTTTTATTTAAACATTTGTAACAACATTTAACTCGTTCTGGCGCGTCCTTTGGCAGATAATGTGCGTTGCATTCTGGGAAATGTAGGAAATGATCAAACTAGGGCTAACTGCTCAGTTTAAGATTAATTTGGCTTGTTTAAACCCAGTTCCGCCTCTTAAAAATAAGCTAAGATGCCACTGTTTTGAATTTGGTAATGTGTGATCTCATAATGTATTATAAATGTATAAATGTCCTTGTGTAGTTGTATGAATAAAACAAAGCATAGGAAAGTTCTACACAAATAGAGTATTTACCATTTTAACATATGTATATAAAGTCTATATATGTATATAAAGTCTATATAAAAAATCTATACTATTCATATTATATGAATAGTATGGATTTAAGCCCTTCATCTCTAAATCCAAGTCTTAAAATTCCTCTTTTTAACTGGTTTCTTCTTCTTCCAGTTAACATCTCTTCTGTCTTTTTGATCTTATTGTATAAAACCATCTCTTTTCTTTCCCTCATTCCCCTTTTCTGCTTTTTTTGTTTAGTTTGTGATTAATTACTAAAACACACTGTAAAGTTCTTTGTCTATTTGAGTTAATTAACTGCAACCTTTTTAATAACATAGCACCAGGGGTGCAAATGAATCAGTCTCATTAACAGCTATAGACATGCTATATATTTTAATAGCAATTGTAAATATAATTTTTCTCTGCTGCCTGTGATCATAATTCATGTTTGCTGGAGCTGAAAACTGCGGATTAAGCTTCATACTAATATTACCAAACTGATAAAAGAACTCGGAGGGTGCAGGCTTCCTCCTAGTAGCTCATTTCCCCCAACATATTGTGATTTGCACCTTAAGTTAAAACCTGTTTTCAAAGAACCTGGATCCAGATGTGGATCTGGATCATCACAAAAAATGAATGGATTGTTCCTTGGACTGAGGTGCAAGGTGCAGATGACATTTTGGTAAAAATGTCATTAAAACTCGTTCCTAACTTTTCAAGTTATCCTGTACACAGACAGACAAACACAATAACTCCTAAAACATAACTTCCTTGGTGGGGAGTAACTATTTGATATGATGGTGGGTATATTGGAGAGAGGATTAAGATGAAAATCCCAAATTATACCTAGACTGAGGTGGCTGTATGGAATACCAGTCGTCTAAAAGTCTTTTGATTGATCAGGTTTTTTTTTTTTTTCCATTTTCTGTTCAATATCCAAAAATTAAACCACAGTACTGAAAAGTGCATTATTCAGCTCAGTTTTTATTCCTGTTTCTCTCCCCACTTTTACAAGATCACGGTTTACTCAGTCACGCGTAATTTATGGTTAATATTTTCCATTTTAAGTGTTTCTTAAGGCTGTGTTGTGTTTTTTAGCCCCGTCCTCTGGAGTCAGAGAAAACCCTGGTTCTGGTTCTGGGTCTGGATGGAGCGGGGAAAACTAGCCTGCTGCACTGTTTTTCTGGCAGCAGTCTGGGGCAGGAGGTGGAGCCAACGCAGGGCTTTAACGCCGTCTCCATCAGCAGAGATGACATGCATATCGAGTTTTTAGAAAGTAAGTCTGAACTTGTTACCTCCTCTGCCTCGCAGCAAAGATTTAAAATAGAACCAAGATGTTCTCACAGGATTTTTTTTTCTCTTTCTTTGGCTCTATTGAGGGTTTCTATGATTGTAGAGGAAAGCGAGGAGGTTTGATCCGTTTAGTGTGGAAGTTATTATTGGTGTTATTAGTTTAGTGTTTTGGGAACAAATATAATAACATTGGTGCCAAGACTGGAGGCTGTCATTACATTTTGCAGTACTGTAAAAAGTAGTTTTTCCTTTTAGCATTTCTGCTTCCTTTCAAATGTAATTATTTTTAAATCGTAGAAATTATCTTTTAAAACCTAAGCTAAAAACAAATATAATTCATGATATGAAAATACTTTTCAAACTGGTCCTGTGTAGTAGCTGCCTCACTTTCTAAATCGTAAACTGTGTTTAGTTACATCCTTTGGATTGCTGACTTCATTTTTACAAGCCACACCACGGCCTGATTACAGCCAGACGAGCACAGTTAAATCTCAGACAGAAACACATCATTATAAGGAAATCTAAGAACACATGAGAAATAAAATCCATTGACATCTATCAATCCAGAATGGGTTCAAAGAAACACTGGCACTGGGACTCTAAGGCTCTACTGTGAGAGATACCCGTCCACACAGATGGAGACAGCGTGCAGCTAGTGCTGCAACTTATGATTATTTTACTATTCAATTAATCTGTTGATTATTTTCTGAATTAATCAATTAATAATCAGATAGCAAAAGGTTCCTTAAGATTTTTTACAGAATCAAACCAAGTAAAACAAAAACTTTTCCTGGATAGGGCATACTGGCAGATTAAAAAGTGTTTTTAATCATAAATCAAAAATATTTATATCATTTTTTGCAATGTTGTTATAGTTTCTGCTCTAAGTGGGTTGCTCTGTCAGCTAAATCAATGTTTTCAAGTCTCTATACTCCAGTTTACGATTATTTTAAGAATTGATTTACAGACAATTAATCCGGTTAATTGTTTCAGCCCTACATGCAGGAGTAGGGAACTTTTTCAGAAAGATACCAAAAGAAACCAATGCCTCAGAAATGACCTCTCTGGCTGCAATTTAGGTAAGAATACTAAAGAGGCTAAATAGGATCCATGGGAGAGAGCAAACGCCAGAACTACTGAACCAAAAGGCCAATGTCATATTCACCTGTACGACTTTTTGGAAAATGTTCTGTGGAATTATAAGATAAAAGAAAAAAAGCTTTTTTAATTTTAATGTATTTCTGAAAGAGACGATCATGTCAACAATGATTAATGATGGTGTTAGTGTGCCTTCAGGACCTGGATGGCTCAGATTGAACCATGAATTCTGCCAGAGGACTCTCGAAAGAGCAACAGGCACCGGTTTATGACCGTAATCTCAGAGATCATGGAGTAACGCAGCAGGACAATGATTTATAGCAAACTAACAGGTCCCACAGTGGCTAAACTATAACTACAGGGGACCAATGTACAACATTCACTTTTTGCAAGTTTTTTCACGTCCATTTGGGTCCCTATTGCATTTAGAAATAGTTGAATTCCTGCAAAAAATTGTAAAGAAATCCAGAAATTTTGGGGCAATAAGTAAATGGCTCGATCTAGAAAACAAGCTGTTTTACAAACTCGGCAGGTGCCGCCCCTTACCTAGCAAAGCAAGTAAAACGCACTTTTTGCATACATATCAAAAATACAACATTGCTTTTATATCAATTATTACATTAAAGTTGTTAATTTTTATTTGAATTAGACTTTAGATTGACATTAATAGATGCTAAAAAAAAAGACACAGACATGAATGCTTTGCATGATGCTAATTCAGAAACCGATGTTGGGAGGAAGAACACAACAGTTTATCACTGCAGAAATATGGCTGTTGACATCTATAAGGTAATCCCAGAGATGTAATGGTCTATTAATTGATTATCGGCAGTTGAAATCTTCACCTTCCAAGTTGTACATTTTAACCAGAATGCCACTAAAAGTCAGAATGCTGGTGCATCAGAATGGTACCATTCAAGATGGATACTACTCTTATCAACAGTAGTAAAATGTCTCTACTTTGATGTTTTATCGCAGTTTGTTCAGAATATCATTAGGAACAGTGTCTTTATCATTGTTATGATTGTCACAGTGGAATACCAGGGTCCACAAGCTGATAACTGGACACATTTACCTCTGATGTTCCACCAACAACTTAAATTGCAGTTCTAAGGATAATTAAAGCACCATTAGAATTAGTTTTGCTAATTTGCACACTTGCTACATCCTTGCTTTTTGTGCACATAATTAATCTGTTTATTATTTTTTTGATAAATAATAATCAGATTGCCAAAGGTTCTTAAAAGAAGATTTTTCACACAATCCAACTTTTCCACTTGAGGAGTTCTGGATAAAGCATATTGACAGACGAAATTTTTTTTTAAATCTTAAATTTAAAATGTTTATATATATTATTTTTTTGTTGTTGCAATTTTAATATAATTACTACTCTAAGTGGGTTGCTCTGTCAGCTAAAGGCATGTTTAAGAGTCTCTATTCTCCAGTTAACAATTAATCGATTACTAATTAGATGAAGGTTATTTCAATAATCTATAACTCGATTGTTTTTAGCCCTGATCTCATTCATGTCTGACCTCTTAATTACATTAAATTGTATATTTTGCCTTTTGTGTCCTGTAGGTGGCACAATAACTGAAAGTGACTTAAGGAGATAAAGCTGCTCTCCAGACATTAATTAGAAGTTAAACATCTGTTTGTATTTCAGTCGGAGGTAAAGAAAATCTGCGGCCATATTGGCAGAAGTATCTGTCCAAAGCTCTGCTGCTGTTGTTCGCCGTCGACTCCTCAGACCCTGAGCGGTTTCCGGTCGCCAAGGAACATTTACATGAGGTGCTGAGGCTTGACCCCATCCTGCCTTTAATGGTACTGGCCAACAAACAGGTGAGAGACAACCAGAGACACTTTTTTTCTTCCGTTAACTAACTGTTAAAGTTGCTTCATGGTCTTGTTGAAGTTCATTTGGACCTCCTGGTTTACTTTTGGTTCCAGGATCTTCCAAGTTCCTGCACCATCACTGACCTGCATGACGCACTGTCCCTGTCTGACGCAGGAGAGCGCGCTTTGTTCCTCATCGGTACCCATGTGAAAAAGGGAGACTCAGAGCTCAGCTCAGGGGTCCAGGATGCTCGGGACCTGATCATTCAGATGGTTTCTGGCAGCAGGTTTAGGGCGGTTTAGAAATAATCAAGCGTTTATCCTCACTTGTAATAAATCTGTTACAGAGTAAAACACCTCCAACATTCTGTTTTACTGTTTGTCTCAACTGTTGACTCTGTTAGCTTTCTTATTTATAGTTCGGGGAGGACATTAAAATGTTTTGCTTTATCTCATCTATTCATGGCATCATTGTTACATACTTTAAGAGTTTTTTTTTTTTACTAAGAGACTAACTTGTAAAAAATACTGTTGAAATGTTTATTTTCACCAAATTTTTAAGGGAGTTTGTTTTTAAAGTTTTGAGAAAGGTGGATGTTGTTTGTAATTTACCCATGTGATTTACTGTTTCAAAATCTGAGCTACACTAAAGGGAAAAAAATGTGTGAAAGCCATCTTTTTTTTACTCTTGAAAATAAAGTGTTTCTACAAACCTTTTTGTGTGTTTTTGGACTTTACTCCTTTAGATGATGTTATGGATTTATAAATTATTTTCTCATTTAAAGAATGACCTCAAAACGTTGGCTCAGTGGTAAAACAGGGCCAGCATATATTGAAGGGCTTCAACACAGCGTACCTGAGGCTCCGTTTGAATTCATAGAATTGTCAACAGTGAGGCTAAGTCTAAAGATACCGATGTTTTGTATTTGGATTGTTGAGCCAAAGAGGAAGTGTGTCAGCGGTCGCTTTGATAAGTTCTAAGGAGTAGCCAGATATATCTCACCAGCTCTGGAATAAGCAGTTCCCTTCTTAACCAGAGGGTGGCAGCAGTTATACTCTTAAGTGGAATCTCCAATGTGGTCTGACTATTGACTAAAATGTAATAATAGAAGTAATTAGTTTTTCCACATTAATATGCTAACGACAATGACAATGCATTCATGCTCTTTTTAGAATAGTGAAGTGAGTCTTTAGTAATTTGTGATAAATAACTAAACCCAGTTATAGACTGTGAGGCAGGCCTAGTGGTTAGGGCATTATGCTTGGAATCCAGAGGTTCTGAGTTCTTGGATTGCCACTCTGGGTCCCTTAACCCCACACTGCTCCCCGGGCACCGCACCATGGCAGCCCACCGCTCCCCAAGGGGATGGCTTAAATACAAAGATTTAATTCCGTTGCTCTGTACTTGTGAGGGTGTAATGACAATAAAACGCTGGGGGGAAAAAGAATCCTTATTGATAAAGCTTATAGTTAGAGTGTCTCAGGGTATCCAGAGCTATCTCTTTAGTTATACTGCTATAGCCTTAGACTGCTGGAGGACATAGGGACCCCTTTTGATCATTCTGCTTCATTCTATCTCTATTCTCCCACTCTGCAAAATATGTTAGTTCAATCTCTAACTTTATCCTCTCTCTGCTTTTTCTCAAAGTAGCTTCATCTTGTCTGCTGCTGCCATCAATGCTTTTTGTTTATAGATGTTGGAGCTTGGCCTGTTTTTTCAGTGTAGTCCTGTTTCTCTGTGACTGGCTGGATGTGCTCTCTTTCATCCTTTCAAATGGGAGCTGGCTCGGAGCTCCTCTGTCCGGCTGTGCATTTCCTGGATGGGGCCGCCTTTGGAGCTTGGTGACAGTTGCATTTTGTATCTCTGCTTGTTTTTCTACGTCTGCTTCTGTCTCCTTGAACCCCAGTCGGCCCCCTTCAGATGACCGTTCACACTGAGCCTGGTTCTGCTCGAGGTTTCTTCCTGGTAAAAGGGAGTTTTCCTCCCCACTGTCACTATAAGCACGCTCGGTGTGAGGGATTGCTGAAGAGTCAATGAGCCAAGGCAATTAGCTGGTTTTCCTTAGACTTGAAATCAATTTGGCTGTATGATCTGGCTGTTTTGTCTTTGTAAAGTGCCTTGAGATGGACGTGTTGTGAACTGGTGCTATATAAAAAAAAATGAATTGAATTGAACCTGTTTAATGTATCTATTTATAAAAGTATAATTGATTAAAAGTATTATGGATTATTTTATTTCTGAATGTAGATCATCTACGCTAGCTAACTTTACTACTACTTCTTGCAATTCTGTGCAATTTTCAAAGAATAAATAGAAGCAGTGGGGCTACAATGATGGCTGAAACTGAAGCCAACTGAATGCATAAATATTAGAAGTAAACACACACAGCAAGAGCATTCGCATTGGCATAAAATAAGCGTGTCACAAAGATTGGCATGTGAGACAAACAATGTAGAACTTGAAGCCAAAAGATCAAATATACCTTTAATTAAAACGTGATGTATGTGTAAGTGTGCTTATGTTTATGAGTAAGGGCTTTAGTAAACTCTAGTATGTCTGCAGTTATTTTCTTTGGAAAATACGGTTGTTGTGCACATTCATTTTCATTGGTCAGTTGGCTGGTGGTGGCATTAAAACCTTTGTGTAAACCAAGAAGGAGCAATCTTTTGTAACCACTGTTTAAACCCATTTAGGTCTGACTAAAAGCTAAGAAAAAGATGTGCATACAGGCAAACACTTCTTCTCTGTAGGTACCTATGCTGTACAAAGTTGTACTCGGCTGCTCAGTGCCGCAGTTGGTAGCACTGCTGCCTTGCAGCAAAAAGATTCTGGGTTTGATTCCCGGCCTGGGGTCTTTCTGCATGGAGTTCTCTCCGGGTGTTCTGGCTTCCTCCCACAGTCCTAAAACATGACTGTTAGGTTAATTGGCTTCTAGGTGTGACTCCTGTTTCATCATTTGAGCATACCGAATGATATGTGGTAGTTGCTCATCCTTGACCTCCAACTGTTGTGAAGTCTGAATTTGGCGGACAGCGCCGAGGAAGTACTTCTTGTGATCAACGGCCTGAAAGGCGATTGCCAGCAATGCGTTGTGGAGCGCATAGGGTGTGGCAGGACCAGACGCGTGACAGGACACTGCATCCATTCCTGTCTCCAGTCATCTTGACCTGTCTTGCCACTGGATCTAGATGGTCTCGGACGAGAGAGTGATGTCGACTTGCGAAACTCTTCCTCACTTTAAATAAAGTCATGGGGCAAGTCATCTATCATCCTTCCATCCCATCCCCTTTGACCCGAACTTCCCTAAACCATAGGATGAATAGATGGTCCTTGTCGTTTCGACGGAAGAACATGACAAGGTTGTTCATACTAATGTAGCCTCAGTGGTGGATCACTTTTTGGTTTTCCATTGAGTTTCATCGTTTATTGGTCAATTAAATGTCAGAAAAGGTTCAGTAGATCCAGATATTTACTCATGTTTAAGAAAATCTTCGTAAAGTAACGGGTAATAAACCACTCGTCTGCGCTGACCCGTTTGTATCACTTTCAACATCCTTGAGACGATAAGGTAGTTGTGTTAACTGAGCTGACTCCTGTTTCATGGACTCATCAGATGGTTGCTATGGACTCATGACTCCACAGCAACAGCAGCAGATTACTATTACACCCTTAACGGGCATCAGGCTGACTCATCCAGCCGAGGGGATGAGGATGGTGTCTGGAAAACAAGGTGAGTTTATTGTTTCTCTCCTACATCTTCTAAATTTTTGCATTTTAATAACTAATGTATTTGAACCAGCAGGTGTCCGGCCGAGATTTGGTCCCTCTAAGAGGTGCTGTAATGTTACTGTTCATGCATCTATAAGTTTTTAATGACTAATGTGGTTAAGGTTGTAACTGGATGCTAAACTTCACCCTAAAGTCGCCTATAGAGCCTCGTATTAATGTTGATTCATGTCTTGTGGATGTTGTGTGATTTGGCAGAATCTTGGAGCTGGCACAGCATAGAACCTCAAAAACAATCTGGGCGACGACTCCTTGGTGAGCATCTGAGGCTTTTCTTTCAGGAGACTGTGGAAAGCCCCACAGTTACCTCTGCTGATCTGCTTTACAGCTTAAAAATGTTCTAACCTTAAAACGCATCCAAGGAAAAGCTAAAGTCACTGTGGTTTTTGATACATACCCTCTAAAATACGTTTTCTGCAAACTATCTAACCACACTTTTACATCTTAAATGGCAATGCTCTTCCGTCTGTGGTGTATTTTGGTTTACTTAGGAAACTTTTTCTTCCCTTTTCGATCAGTGAGAAGCTGAGCTGGGGCAACCAGGAGCCGATACGGCCTATCTCCTTTTCTGCACTCAGAGCTACTCCCAGTTCAAGAATCCAATACCTGGCCCAGCACAAAAGAGACTTCTCAGCAAGGGAGGACCCCCGGAGGCAAGAGCAGCACCTGCAACATTATTGATGAGTGGCTGAAAAGGCTTTGAGAGGAAAGAATGATTGTGTTTTGCTTTCAATGCAGTGATGAATCAACATATTTGTGTGGGAGTTTTCACAAAGTGGATATAAGAGGCTGCAAAGTGTTGTTTAGGACAGACGCCAGATCTGAGGGGATCCCCCCTGAGAGCTCTCAGGATCAATCAGATGGTGATAAAGGAGGATTGTAGGTAGAGTTTGTTGTTAGCCGGCCGCCTCAGCAGTATTCAGTGTAATTCAATCAGCGGCCCTCACAGGAAGGGTCCCTGATAATCATAATTATACTGTAGCATGAGATAAAAGGAGCCACCAGACAGTTTTTTTCCACCTCTGTTCATTTTATGAGAATTATTTTCAAGGTTGTGTTTCAAAGACGGATGTTAGAAATTATGCCTGGTCTACAGTGCACATAGTTTTACACCCACTCGACTAGATTTATAATGAATTTTTTTCTGATCCACACAGGTTCAGAAAGCTTCATATAGTTAATATATCCATATATGAGCTCCTGCCATTATTTGTTGAAATGTTTTTTTTACCAAATTTATTTTTCCAATAGATGTTTTGCTAAACCAGTCTTTCAAAAAGGCTTGATGTCTTTATCTCTAGCTTTATTTGTAGGCTTTTTTTAAACTTATAGTGAAAAGATCCACCTGCACCACTCTGTTCCCTAAAGGGAACGACTATTAAAAGCATGTGAGAAACAATTAGGAGGACCACTTATTTTGATAATCTACCCGGAAAGAGAACATCCTTCACTATACCTTTACACTGCAAAAACGATCTATAAATTAGTAAAAATGTCTTAAATTAAGTGTATTTACCCTTAATTTGAGCAGGTAAATAATGGTGGAATGACCATTTTTACTTTTAAAATAAGTATAAAATAAGATAATTAGATATTATGCACTTGAAATAAGAGGCTGCATTTGTTTTTTCTTAGTTTAACGTTCTCTAAATTTCACTTAACTGCTTAATTCAAGAAAAAAAATTGTCTTATTTTAAGAAAAGTAAACTTGTAAGTGTAAGTAAAAGCTGAAGAATATCATGATAGTTTTCCTTCTTCATTCCTCAATCCATCTTGTGCCATGAACCAGTATTACCCACAAAATAAACAATAAACTCTTAATGCTAGTATCCCCTACAGCTAAAAAGGTCCAAATTATTGTCATACTTTGGAGCTCCAATGGAATATAAATAGTTTTTACTAATATCCCTCATTCTACAACCCTTTGGGAAAAAAAAGTCATGGAATCACCAAACTCTTATATAAATATAAAAATGTAACTGCGACAGTGATTCGCCTACATGTTATGAATGCTGGCGTACCATAAATGATAAATTATGAACAGTTTAGTTTGTGCCTTCAACTCTTGCCCATAGGAAGACGTTATTGGATATAACAAAACCGAATATCTTAGAAACAGCTGCAGATGACACAAGACTAATATGGGTGAGTAGAACATGATCTAATAACGTAAAATCAAGTACCCAATGTAAAAAAAAAAAAAAACGGTCTTAAGAAACACTTAAAGAAATTAAGCATAACAAATATTGTGGTTGTGAGTAACAACCACTTTATCAGCTCATGTAGAGAGAAACAAATATGGAATCACCCTGAAACTGCATCAGATTAGATCTGCTGGCTATTCTGCAGTTAAAACAAAGGGATCAAACCTTGGAGAGCGGTTTGTACCAACACAGCAGAAAGTAAATCATCACACAATGTTCCAAAAGATTGTGGGGTTTTTTTGTACAGTCATGGACAAAAGTTTTGAGAATCATTCAAATTTTAATATTTACAAAGTCTACTGTTTCAGTTTTTATAACAGCAATATGCATATACTCCAGAATGTTATAAAGAGTGATCAGTGTAACAGCAATTAATTGCAAAGTCAATATTTGCCTAGAAAATTAACTTTATCCCCCAAAACACATTTTAACGTCATTGCAGCCCTGCCTTAAAAGGACCAGCTAACATCGTTTCAGTGATTGCTCCATTAACACAGGTGTGGGTGGTGATGAGAACAGGGCTGGAGATCAATCTGTATGGATTAAGTAAGAATGACACCACTGGACACTTTAAAAAGAGGCTGGTGCTTGGCATCATTGTTTCTCTTCTGTGAACCATGGTTATCTCTAAAGAAACACGTGTAGTCAATCATTGCACTGCACAAAAATGGCCTAACAGGAAAGAAAATCACAGCTAGAAAGATTGCACCTCAGTCAACAATCTATCGCATCATCAAGAACTTCTAGGAAAGAGGTTCCATTGTGTCCAAAAAGGCTCCAGGGCGCCCAAAAACAACCAGCAAGTGCCAGGACCGTCTCTTAAAAGTGTTTCTGCCGCAGGATTGGGCTACCTGGAAACTCCCCTGATCTTAATCCCATTGAAAACTTGTGGTCAATCATCAAGAGACAGGTGGACAAACGAAAACATAGGAATTCTGACAAAATGAAAGCATTGATTGTGCAAGAATGGACTGCTATCAGTCAGGATTTGGTCCAGAAGTTGATTGAGAGAATGCCAGGGAGAATTGCAGACGTCCTGAAGAAGAGGGGTCAACACTGCAAATACTTGTCATGATCTGGCCTGTTTGCTCTCCCTTAATTAGTAATTCCTCTCACCTGCCCTCTTCCTTCCCTGCCTCAATCATAATTTATTCCTCTCACCTGTTTCCTGTGGTTTATATTCAGTTCAGCCTGAGCATTCAGGGCCAGATCATTGCTTGTCTCTCTGTCAGTCTTTCTGTTCAGTTTTTTATTTGGTTCATGTCCTGGATCCTAGCAGCCAGTGGAAAGAGGGTTTTAGTGTTTGTCTTGTCTCCTGATCGTCCACTGTTCCTCCCCCGTGGAGTCCTCTGGGTTTTTGGCTCATTATGGGGTGAGGTTCAGTTTTTATCAAAGTAAGCCTGGCTCCAGGGAAGAGACCAGTTTAAAGTCCTGCTTCAAGTTCCGGTTCCTTCGTCCTGTCTCGGCTACCCTCTTCCACTGTGCCTGCCTGTCTGCACCTGATCCCGTCTGCTCCTGTGCGTGACCACCTGGTCATGCTTCTGGTCTCAGTCAGACTCTGAACCCTCCTGGAAGCCTGTGGATGCCTGGAAGTCTGGATCATGTCACCTGTCTCTGTTCCTGTCTGATCTGGATCCGGCCTGTTCCTGTCTGTTCTGGATCCCTCACCAGGATCAGCTTCCAGCATCACCTCTGGGACTGCAGCACTGGGGACACTCGTGGTCTGGACTGTTAAACCAGAGTGTCTGAGATTGGGCGGTGCCCCGCCCCCCGCCTGCAGTGTCCGCGAGCCACAGCTCCGCTTTTGTTTTTATTTTAATAAATCTTTTGAACTTTCCTACTGACTGTCTCTCCTGAATACTGGGTCCATCTGTCCTCGTTTCGTTACAATACTGACTTGCTGCATTAACTCATTCTGTCATTAAAAGCTTTTGTTATTCATAATATGATTGCAATTGTATTTCTGTATGTGATCATCTGACATACACACATGAAAACCAGAGGGCAGCAGATCATGTGAAAATATAATATTTGTGTCATTCTCAATACTTTTGGCCTTGACTGTACATTCGGTTGCATCAGAAATCTGGACCAATTACAAACAACATGGGAAGGTTGTTAGAAAAAAGCTTATGGGTAGACAATGGAAGACATCAAAACAGCAAAACAGAGTAAAATGCCTTAAAAACAGAACATTCACAACAAATTGGAGAAAACGTTTATGACTGACCTGTTAGAAACTGCCTAAAGGAAATACATTTTGCACCTAGAAAAGCTAAATGTAAGCCGTTATTAACACCAGAACAGAAGAAAACAATCTGAAAAAAAGCCAATAGGCTGAGAGTAACTCTGGAGGAGCGACAGAGATTCACAGCTTCCCTTATTTACAGATTTCCTTACCTTATTTGGGTCAGGCTAAGGAAAAAGCAATCATGGACTGTGGATAACTGGATGAAAGCCATAAGGAGCTGTGAGTCATGAATCTGTATTGGAGGATGCTGGAACCTCTGTTTGGTGCTATTCCAATGGGATTTATTAAGATGACTGCAGAAATTATTTGACTCAGTTGTGGTCAAGCTGAGACACATCTAAAGGGTGCAGGACACTGGACCTGGAGGACTGGATTCAAAGAACCCTTTCATAGAGGAAAAACTGTGAGAACATTCCTTGAAGAAGGATGCACCCTGTAAATAGTTTGGATTTCAATTCATTTTATAATCTGGGATGAAAGTTGAAGAAAATGGTTCCTTTAAAGTGCCAACCTGCAAAGCTGATCTGGCAAAAGCAATCAGACAAAGTTTGAGTCAAACTGTTGAAGACTTAGTTACTCATTAACTCCATGTCTCTGAGAAGGCAAGCTGTTATAATAGCCAGAGGTGATGCAACAAAGCACTAGTCGTGTGTTGTTGTTTTTGTTTTCTGATTTTATTTTTCCTCTGCTTGAGCTAAAAGGTGACCATTATAGAATAGCATAATGTTGTTCTAAATTTATTTGAGTTTTTCTAAACGCCAAAAAGCTGCCACTTAGAAAGACTGTCATGTTTGTGGTCTGATTTTTTGACCAAATTAGACACCTGAACATCTTGAGAAACTAGTGCTTCTATAAATTTGGCCTTCGGAAATGATGGGAGATTTAAAAGAGACCTGGTAAAAGCATTTTTTTCTTCTAATTTAAATAATTGAAAAACAAAATATTGTTAAAGTTATTTACAGAGAAATAAGGAACTGCATTTATTTACACTGAAAAAATACAAAAAACACATTTACCAAGATGTTTTTTTAATATACAAACCCAAAATGTTTTCCCAAAAAGTAAAATAATACCAGACCATCAAGTGAAAAAGGTATAAAGAAAAAAGTTTTTCCCTATAATTATAGTAATAAAATAAGAAAAATACCAATAAGTTAAGGTAAAAGAATTTGAGTGAAATTAAGATGTTTGCTCTATAGCTTTTAGTCTGGTAAATGGCAGGTAAAAAATGTGCTTTTCTTGTTTTTTTGGAGAAAATGTCACAAATATTTATGAGTCAGTGAGAATCAACCGTCTGTTAAATTATTAGCAGATTTATTTCCCCCATTTACCATTGTCTTGTTTGGTGACAGATAAAATAGACTGCCCATTAATTTTATTTGGATTTATATTAATCTTTGGTTTTCATGTTCAGTAAAACAATAGGTTAGTATTTCTATATAATGTATCCTTATATAATCCTCACTGATGGGCTCAGATGGGTTCTCACTTATACCTCCAGCATTAAATGAGTAGTTACTGTTCATTGTTCTGTCTGCTTCCATCTTCCTCCTTCAGGGCCTTTTTGTTTGAGACACAACATTTTAAAAAAACTTTCAATTTCCTGTAGGAAACAGGTGGACGAAGAAGCGGCATGTTCCTTCAGGAAAACCAAGCATCCTTCCTCCAAGGCGTCTCAATATGAAAACACTCTGCGCTTGTCAGCGCCCAGAATCAGGAGGCGTGGTCCTCAGGAACCGGGGTAAAGACGTCAAAGGAATCACTGTCACTGATCCAGCTCACATGAAGCAACTTAAAGAGCTGTAAACATTAGAAGAGTAATAAAAAAATCTTCTTTAATCTTGGAACCAGAAATTTTATTTAAACAAATCGAAATTTTAACAGCTTTCAAATTATTTAGCTGTAAGATTTCCTTAACAGGAATTACTCGTTTTAGAGAATCTGAGAAAACTGTTGTACAGATTATTTACAGCAGTGTTTCATTTCAACCAACAAAGTTAATCACCAGAAAAATGATAACCTGAATATATATATAAAAAGAACTGTTTTCATGTAAAAATGTGTTAAAACTTTGGATCCTCACAAGATAATATTAGAGTAAAAGGATCCAATAATTGATTTAAGCAGATGGAGCGTACAAAGCGAGCATGGATTGAAAATACCAAAAAAAAGAGAAGAAACAGTAACAGTCAAACATTGAAGAGCAAACAAAACGATGTCAGCAAAATCTCAAAGGCTAATCATTCCTTTTGAGTATAACATCAGCTGTTAGTAGAACAGCAGCCATCCAGAGGGCCTGATCAACCAATCAGAGGTGGAGTTTTAGTAAACAGCCAACAGCAAGATAAATCCAAAATATCAAAGATATTTTCTTTTGACTCAGATAACAAAAATCTTTTATTTTCCACCCAAGCTGTAAAACTCTCTGAAGTAGAAGACAGTTTCACATTCAAGGTTGAACATACAGTAGTGATCTGTAAAGAACAGCAACAAGCTTTATTATGTACAGAAATATGCCTTGAACCCATGCATGGAGTTTGCATGTTCTCCCTGTGCATGTGTGGGTTCTCTCTGGGGACTCCGGCTTCCTCCCAGTGTCCAAAAACATGACTGTTAGATTAATTGGCTTCTCTAAATTCTCCGTAGGTGTGAGTGTGTGTGAATGGCAGACATCCCAAGTCTCCTGGAAGTTCCGGGAATCTCTCTGATATAGATAGTTGTTCACGGATGCCCGCGAGTGGGATAAATTCTCCCGGATTTCACACTCTGCGAGGTGGTGTTTTTTAATGCTACTGAGAGATTATATATCATGCATCATATGCGGATAAGAACTACTTTGATTGTGCAGACAACAAGCGAGCGCGGGGTACGGGGAGGAGGTTGCTGGTGAAACCTGTCCAAAGCGATGCTCAGTTCAACCAGCATTGCAGGCAGCTGGTTCTCAGATAGCTGATTGGATCAGTTTCTCTGGGTTACTCTCTGGCAGTTACCTAGTTACCACTCAAAGCTGTGCATCCTGGGAAACAGCAGAGGTTGAATCCTCGAGTAAAAAACGAAAATATAGGACTAAATTTACAGCAGAATATACTAAAGTATATCCACGTCTAGTGAAGGAGAGGAAGCGTGATGGAAAATGGATGGAATATGCCTTGATAGGTGAAACCCTTTAACTAAGAGACTGATAGGGTCTTATGCTCCTCATCTACAATTAGAAGAGTTTTTAATAATACATGGGGTTTGAAGGTACATGCCTAAAAAGTCCTCTATTTTAGGTGAAAGGTCAAATTTGAGGTGTCTGTGTGCTGTATATCTCTGGTTCACTTATGCTGATGAGCTATGCAAGATATTATTTTATCTTTACCCCATATTACCACAAGATCTCATGTGTGGCCCTCTCCTTAGTCGGCCAAGATCCAAACCAAAGTCTTGATTTTAATCACAGTCTAATGCCGCATATTATATTGTTTAAACATAAAAACATCAAGAAAAGGGTCCAAATTCCAACACCAATGTTTGGACATCTGTTTTTTTCAGTGTCGGACTGCAGGATTAGGGACAATGGAGCTTATTGTCCACAGTTCAGGACCCCCGGGATGTTCATGGAACAACCGCGGAAGTCTTTTTATAAATTATGAACTCTGGAGCCGAAAACGTCTGATATTGAGGTTGGAGGAGTTGTAGAAGACTGTGTTCATATTTAAAATTCTATAATTAAAATTTACTCTTTTTTAAAATGTGGTAAACTCTAATAGAGAGATAAATGATGTAGAGAAAGTACATTGAGAACACAGATATATTATTATATATACTTATAGGGAACTATGCCTGGGAAAAGAATGCATCAAAAGTTTAAACAGGAGTAATTATACTAGATATAAAATGCACAGAGAAACCTCACTGGAACTGTAGGTGAGTGTGAAGGGGCCACATATTTCTGGGATATGTGCCACTGATATTAGTTTGTGATGCCTTCCTATTTACTTGGGATGTACAAGTAAATAGGAAGTAATTACAATGATTTCTATAGTATTTACATCCATAGACTTGACTTCATGTCTGATGAATGGTTTCTGGATTAATTTGATGTTTGGGTAAGTATCTTACTGAAAGACCAGATAATGAACCAGTTTCACTCCCTTGCTCAGATTTAGATTGGCATTTATAAGAGATACCACTTTAAAAAGCTCTCCTAAGCATTGAATTAGAATCAGCCCCAAAGCATCATTCATTCTCCACCATGTTTTAAAGTGACATGTTTCTTCGACGTCTTCAAACCTTGTTTTCAGCAAGATCCACCTTAAATGTTTGTTAGCTACTGTAAGTGCTCAGTTATAATCTCATTTTATCAAAATAAAGATTAAACTGCATGCCTACATTTATTATAGTAGATATAGTGTTACATTTTGCTGGCATTTATCCCAAACAGTCAGCATGTAATAAATGTCTAATGAGTGCTCTTGAGACTTGTTGACCCCAAGATGCTGCAGGGTTCTTAACAGTGAGCTTCAGAGACTCCAGATTAGCAGGTCATTTAAAGGTTAGCATTAAATAAATACAGTATCTGTATATAGTACAACTAATACTAATCTGCACCATTCTGGACTTTCTGAATATTTAGTATTTATGAAAAATGAATTTTGATTAAAAAGTTGTAGTCATGACCTTTCATTTCAGTTCACTTTGACATTTTTATACTTTGTTAGAGTGAAGATTATGAAACAAATAAAGCTACAAGGACGGTATATATATATATATATATATATATATATATATATATATATATATACAGGTTTATTTCCAGGCAAGATATTGAACGTGTTCCTGCTTGTCCCTCAGGCCTCTGCACACACCTCAGTGTGAAAATAACTGTCCTATTTGGCACGTTGATCCCAGAATGAGAAATGTTGTCATCACTGCTCGATTGCTGCAGCTCTCACAACCCAAACAGACACATCCAGACTACAGCAGCAATAGGGAGGTAAGTTACTTCCACTTTACCTGGTTGTTCCTGTAGAGAAACTTTACATTCCATTAAAAAACAAAACTGCTTTATCATGTTTTTGTTGCTTAAATACTTTCGATGGATGGATGGATGGATGGATGGATGGATGGACGGACGGACGGATGGATGGATGGATGGATGGATGGATGGATGGATGGATGGATGGATGGATGGATGGATGGATGGATGGACGGAAGGACGGATGGATGGATGGAAACTAAAGGGAAAAGCAATTTACACTCATTTCTTACTGTTTGAATGAGGCATTTCCATCTTTTTCCACAGAGCGCAGCTTCTGTTGTCTCCTTTGCTTCCAGAGCAGCTCAGATATCTCAGAGAGTCGCCCAGCTGTCACTACCTAAACTGAAGCAGAGCAGCATCTGCTACCAGCTGGGACACCTTGAGGACACAATCTGGACCGTAAGAACACCTCTTACCACAATAATCAACCTGTTACTTCTTGAATTGCATTTTATAAAACATGGAAAACAAACTCTTCACTATTGACCATCTTTAACAGACATTATTTCAGATTTGTCATGAATTTAGTTTCATGTTTTATAACTCCTCAGCAGAGTTGGCTTTTTTACTATATCCAACCTTTTCTCTGTTTTTCTCACTTTTAATTTCAATCAGGTCACCAGAGCAGCAAGAAAGGCTTCGGCAAGTGTTCGTGTTGAGCAGCTGGCAGCTCCAAAGCAGCTTCACAAGGACTATATTCCTCCACGAGACCCAGTGTGGAGCCGGAAAAATGCAAAGAACAACTGAGCTTCTGCTGAAATAATTCAGAAACTCACTATTTTTCTAGTTTGAACTTGAACTTGAAAGTGACCCTATATCTCCTGTCATCCATTTCTTTTTGTTCTGTGGTTGAATCTTTTAATTGTTATGTCATACTGAAAATATTGCTGCTTTTAACCTCTAAAACCCTGGTTTCCTCGAGCTAGAAACATTGATACATGTGGTTTTTCCTCCACTGCTGAACTGGATTCTAAATTATTATTTTTTTATCACAACCACATGTTTCGGACTTTGCACAATGTAAATGTGGTTCTCCCTGAGTATTTTTAAAATCAGTGCATGGATGGACTGTGTTACTGTTCATTAAAAAATTTTAAAAAAAGGTAATATATTTACTAAAGAAAACATATAAAACAGATTAATTCATACAGATAATTAATTCTTTCTCCGGGACAAGATTTTTATATAGATGGCGCTGACTTGGTTCTGCAGACATTGTTTGTTTGTTAGACTTGAACATGAGGTTAGCCTGATTTCACAGAGACACAATATTCATCCAGCAAATCAGGTTTTAGCCTAATCTGACCAGGAGGCAGACAGGAGAAACATATTCAAACACAAAAACTATTCTAAGAGGAATCTGGGCCTACTCCAGTTAGCACATGAATGAAATTAGCTGCCGTTTTTACATCGCAGCTTATTCCTTGTTTCTTTATTTGAATATATTCATTTTGTTCTCACAAACTTTAATGGTACTTTAATTGAAGTAAGAAAATGAAATACAGAAGGAACCAGATTTTTATTCTCTAAATTCCCGTAAACATAAAAACTTTACATTGGCTATTTACTCCTTAAAGCTTTGTGTAGGCTGCCAGGAAATCCTGGTTATTTGATTTTTTAATTTAGAACATAAATTAAGTGCAGTCCAGACAGAAAACAGACTCTTTTATACAGGATTCCCACTGGTCCTTGGAAGCCTTGAAACTTTGTGAATTTGAAATAAATTTAAGGCCCTGGAAAGTGAAAAACAGACATAAAAAGAAACTTGGCATGAAAGTCTTTACTGTACATTTGGTGCTGAGCTTTGCATATCAATCAAATTCCAGAGCAGGGGCAAAGCTGCATAGTCAAACCATGCTACATGAGTTCATCACAAAAATACGGTTTTGAAATTGAAAGTGGATCGGAATTTTACAACCTAACATTTACATATGATTTTCTGAAATGATGAATAAATTCTCAATATGTGGTGCTTGGTTCTAGGGTCACTGTGTGGCTTAGAAAAGTGGTATTAATAGATGTTTACCTACTATTACTGATAGTTTCTATCCTATGCCTACATTTAAGACAGGTATTATTGACTGTGTCCTATAATAGAAATTTCATGGTGTTGAAATTACCTACATCCTGATCTATTAACCAAATTAGCAATTCATGAATTGGTAAAGAATTGAGAAATTAACATATCATTGTGAATGTACATTATTTTACCTAAAATCACAATGAATAGAAATGTAGATTACATCCTTGTTATATGTACTGTAGTATGGACATTTATCGTGATCACCAGATTGTGTTGGGGACTTTTGTGTCATATAATTCAAGCACATGCTTGAGGCTTTTGTCGAAATGGAGAGATGTGGCAAATAAAGCTTAATTTACAAATCTAAATCTAACTTTGTCCCACTAGAAATAAATGTGGTCTTTTTTAAGTAGAGAATTTATGTATGGAGCAAGAAGAGGAAGTTTTCTCCTGTTCCGGAGCAATTTGTTCAGATTAAGGTGTTTAAAGGTGTACTAAAGCATTTTAGGATATAATTCTATGAAAGTCCATTATTTCATAAAATTAACATGTAGCTATATACTCGGCAGATTTTTATGCACTACTTTGTGGCCCCGGTGAGCATTTGAAGTTTATATAAGGCTTTTACATTTTTTTCAACAAAGAGTCTTCTGGCCATCACTACACAAGTCCATGAATTGTGGATCTGAAGGTAGAACATCTAGTCAGAGGTGTCAAGTAACAAAATACAAATAATAATGACTGGATTACTCATTACATTCACCTGCTTAGCTCCACCTGTTTTCTCATTACCGTTCATCTGCTCCACCTGTCATGCCTCTATTTAACCAGATCTAACCAGTCATCAGTGGTAGATTATTCTCGAGCCAGCAGTCAGAGTGTGCCAGCGTTACCTTAGTGTTTCTGATAATCTGATCCTGACCTGTTTTTGGACTCTTGCTGGATTTTGTCTGTTTAATTAACTTTGAGCTGCTTCCTGTCACTAACCTGGATTTCCCTCTGGAACCTTTTCAGACTTCTGATCTCTTGTTTCTGATCCCTGAACATGTCCTCGACGCCAGCTTTGGCTTTGCCCTCTGGATTATCCTGCCTTCCTTCGGATCTGGTCTCCTGATTGTTCTCCATCCTCTGGGGCTAGAGCGTCTGGGACTCTATAGGCGGCACCCACCGTATCTTGTTAACAGCTGACTGCCTGGAATCAACCTCGTTCTCGTCTACATTCATTTCCTTATATTTTACAAATAGACTTTTTGATTTTAAGCTCGTTTTCGTTATGGCTTGTTTGTATTTAAAATAATAAGAAAACATCAAAATAATTTGTTTTATCCAAACTATTTTTTTGTGGTGCTGCACTTGTTCTTCACCACATAGCAAAAATAAATTGTTTTTAATATGCTGCAAAGTTAAATTTGACACTGTTCCAGTTTATAAAACGTAAAAAAAGTTAAGTATTAGAAGTTATCATCCAGAATTGTAGAAAACTCTTCCTTTTATAGGATAGTACAGTTAAGTATTTGTCCTTAACAATTTCTTCTGCATTACTTTTACTCTTTAAGTAGTTTTAAAACTATTACTTTTACACTTTTACTTGAGTAAAAAGCTTAAGTTGATACTCTTACCATCTATGAAAGGGATTTCTTCTTCTACTTGAGTAATAAACATTAATACTTTTGACACCTCTGCATATAGTCAATACACATTCGTTATTGAATCTGATCAAACAATTTTTGTGCCAGTTTCTATTAAATGTGCTTCGCATTAAAGTAGTTTTGAAATTATGTATCCATTTATAGAAGTAGGTAAATGATTTAGCTTGTGGGTCTTGAATTTGAAAAAAAACTAATCCTGAAAAGTCCTTAAATTCAATGTTCAGCAAGATATAGGAAATGTGTTTAAATGGTATGATGGCAAATATGAATAAATGCGACTCACTCTCTTAGTTTTAGCTTGATGTGTGTCCAGAAGTGGTAAAATTATGGAATGTACAGATTTACATGGCAGGTTATTGTTGAATTTGATATGATTGAGGATGAAACACAGGTTTGAAGGTTAAATCCATAAATTTTTACCAAAAATCCATTGCCACAGAATACAGTCAAAAAACGGGGACAGAAAGCTCAAACAAAAGGCTCCACCACCAATCCAATAAAGTAAAAATCAGCCCCTGGCCACACCAAAACTCACCAAAATAAATGTATTTGTCATGATTCAAAAGAGAGCAACCAGAATTCAAGGTAAGAGAGACAGTGGGATAATTCACAAAAGCGCTTATTAAAACAATCGATGATTGGAGTGGCAGCAGCTAGGGTGTCTATAACAGGAAACTCTTTGGAAGGTTACAGGTTAGTGACAACGTAAATCTAACAGAGGGTGATACAAATGCAAGAGTCACTGGATTAACAGCTCAGCCCGTGTCCTGAGAAAGACATAGGGTCCAGCCAGTAGGCTGCCAACAAGATGCGGTGGACACCGCCCAGAGTGCCCCTGAAGCTGCGGCCCTGGAGAACAAGCAGGAGCCTGAAGCCAGGTCAGGCAAACAAATCAGAACAGGCAGGCTTAGTGGTACAGGAGTCCAAAGACAGTTAAGGCAAACTGTTCAGACAGAAACAGACAGGCTCAGTGGTTGAGAGGCAGAACAGGTCAGGATCAGGAAATCAAAAAACACTAAAACACTAAAAACTCTAAAAACACTCTCACCACTGGCACGAGAGAACGGCGATAATGTGGCTCTGATAACTGGATGCAAGCACCTTAAATAAGGCAGGAGCAGGTGGATTAGATAAGCAGCGATTAAAAACCTGGAAGAGTTGGACAGGTGAATGGTATTATTAATTAAGTGTTTCGACAGCGATGTAGGAGTCTTTGTCAGTTCTGTTCACTGGCTCACATTGGTTGCTGTTTTTTTTTTTTAGCCTAATTTGAGGCTTTTTTTTCTGAAGTAGATTATTTCCAGTCTGAGATATGTTTTTGGCTGTTTTGTGCAACATTTCTAGGTTGCAGTGGCAAACAAGATGAATAGTGTGCAGCCATTTCACACCTTTGGCTAAAAACAGGAAGCCGTTAAACCAACCTTTTCTCACCATCCTATCATTCTTTATGTGAATCGCATCTTTTAGTATAAAGCTTAATATTTAATTATTTCAAAGTTTCTGTAGTGAAAAATTATGTTAAATATAAAATTAGATGATACAGGCCAGGGTAGAGAGCAAGCTTTTGCATGTTTCTTATAAGGATTATAACTCTAAAGGCAGCCCTGTCAGGGTGGAGAAACAGGAAGTTTCTCTTAACAAAAGGCCTTCAGTTTCTCAGAGTGCTGAGAAACTGGTATCAGCTGCTACGATGATGATGTTGTGGGTTTGGCATAATACATCTGCTGGACTTCATTTTCTAAACTCAGCTTTTTTTTTTTAAAATCAAACACTGTTTGTGTTGTAAAAGGAAGAGAAATTGGAGAGAGGTCATACTATCGTTAGTTTGTGCAAAGGAAAAGAAGACACATTGAAATTAATGGATTGAAGGAAGGAAGGAAGGAAGGAAGGAAGGAAGGAAGGAAGGAAGGAAGGAAGGAAGGAAGGAAGGAAGGAAGGAAGGAAGGAAGAATTTGAATTATATAAGTTTCCTATCATTATAGTGACATTCCTGAATGTTCTGCTCCTAAAATAAAGGAGTGGGTTTTTCTCACTAACTAGGGACTGTTATTAATAGCTCATCTATCTAAGTTTTGCTACCGTTAAAGCAAAGTAGTCAATTGTGTTGTTCAAAGATATTCTGGGATGAATGACAAATAAAAAACAGGTACTGATCTAATATGTTTGCATTAATATCTAGAACATGTAAATATACAGTAATGTCCTAAAAAATCATGTCAGAGTTCAATGTTTGGCTTTGTGGAGTTAGTGATTACTCTGTCATAATCAACACTTAGCTAAAGCAGAAGTTGCAGAGGAGAGTAGATGTGTGAAGAGCTGAAAGCTGAGCAGCTGCAGGAGATGACTCAATGAGAAATCAGGAAATTCTCAGATCAAATTTAGTTTGTGTGGGTAAAACAGTTGCATCGGTGAAGCATGAAGACAAGCGGAAGGAGGGTGATGCAGACTGAATTTGGTAGATTCCTCACTGCTCTGCAGAGGTCTCTTAGCAGCAGACATAGAAACCATCTCCATTCACATTCTGTACACATGCTTATCTCGTCAGATCTTAATCCCACAAAGTTACGACATTTTGAAAAAAGTGTCAGACTAGATCTCTCAGTCTATCACAGCTTTATGACTTAATTAAATTTTATGTATTCATAACACATTTAATTATAATGTAGGACTAATAATTCTTAAAACAACCCCTTATGTCCAACTCTTATTTTTTCTGATGCTTGATTTGGTTTCCTTCATAACAGAAAGGAGCAAATATCAGGGCAAGTTCAGAAAACTTTAACTTTTAGAGTAAACCAGGAAATTAGATTCATGTTGTACCCAGTTTGCTAACAGAATTATAACCTTCCTGTAGGGACATTTGCTGACTGAAGGAATAATCTATGTACAGCAACCTTCAAAAGAACCATGTAGCACCACAGTTTTCTTGTTTTTCCAGCCTTTCAAGGTCAGCTATTTGCATATATACCATAACATAATACCTTCAGCAATTCAAAGTATTCCAAGTTAACAAAAAGTTAATGAAAAAAATGTGGCCTACAAAGTGAAGCCGTCTCTCCCCATCTGAGTGCCTGTCATTTCATGACTTTGTTGTATTACTCCACCTCTGAAGGTGGATCAAAGTCTAAAACCACTAAAGGCCAAAAAAAAAGGAAAAAAGTTACAATTTTCTGCTAACAAATATATGCACATCCCTGCTTTCTAAATTAAAAGTATTAAGAGGCAAGTTAGACACCTTTTCTGCTGGTTTATGCCTTTTTTGTTGGGTTCCCTGCTTTTGTAAAGAAAAAAAATCCACAAAAAACTCTTTTTCCTGGTGACTTGTCCTTGGAGGGCCATATTTATGTAACAGTTGCTCTGTGGTCTCCCACCAGACTCTTCTCTCCTAAATGCTCTCTTTTGACAGCTTGTCACCTTAATTGGATGGTCGTGTCTTGATCAGCTTTAGATGATGATCTGAACAGAGATCTTTATGATGTTCAGGGCTCTAAATATAGTTCAAAGTATAGAGCTTTATACCTTTCACCTGTCTTGTGTGTTATTTTGTCTGGATGAGGCTGTTTGTTTACTAATTATTTTCTAATAAATCTCTAAGGCTTTCAGCTGCATTTATCCTGAGATTCATTTAAACATTGCTGCACTCCAGTTGCCAATTAGATGAATCCTGAAGCCTTCTGGTTGTCCTGGATTTTATGCAGCGGTGTCCAATTAAACGGGGCTGAATGCACAGCACTTCTGATTTTGGATTTTTGTTTTAAAGCCCTGTACCCAGATACCTCTGCTACTTTGCGTTGGTGGAATAAAATCTCAATAAGATTAAAAGAAAGCCAAAAAAGTAATGAGGCAATGGAGAAGATGAGAGGGGTAGACTAGGTGAAGTGGGTGAGACATATTGGAGGTGTTTCCTGACAGGAGCAGCTGGAGGAGTGAAGGGGAAAGGTAAAAAAAAAAATAGCCAGTGAGGCCTGCTATGATAAAATACAGAATTAGAAATGAGTACTGCAGACAGACACATAGATTGAATGGACAGAGAGTCAATGCTGAGATGGTTTGGACAGATGTACATGTGGAGAGGATGGAAAGTTGAAATTAAAATGAAAATTATGAGAATTAGGTTGACAGAGCAGAATCCCGTATGGATGGAATTAATGCAATTAATTCTGCAACAGAGCAAGCAAAATACATAAAAGTGCAGACGTGCAGTGACATTAGCTCAGAATGCAAAAGGAAGCTGCAGTTCTTGATCTGCAGGGTTTTTGCAGAGAACCATGTGTGTGCAGTGCTTTGATTTTATCATATATTGCATTACTAAATTACCTGGTTTACCTTTCGATTCGCAGATTTATATGCTTCCCTGTTTTAAAAGTAAAGTTGAATATTTGCATCAGAAAGAACATTTAAAACCAAACAGTTAAGAAATGGCTTTTGAATGCAAAGCAAGTATTTTCAAACTTTTTCAGATGCAACTGTTAACCTAAAGAAATGCTTCATTTAACACTGGAAACATTTAGTGATGTTAAGCAATCCAAACTGTAACAATAAATCCTCTATAAGATATAATGTGTGTTTCCATCAGGGAATATAAAAATGTGCTTGTTGTTCTGTAGCGGGTGTGACTTTTTTCACACTTGGTCGAATAGAGGAAAAATCCCCCAGGATCCGAAAACACTGCACACTGTGTGGGTTCCGCATGTGCAGTGAGGGGCTTCAGTCAGAGTGAAAAGTTGGAATCATATGAATAAGACTTGTTGCCAATAAGCTCATAACGTCTAAAAAAGCAGCTTTGAGTGCAGTTCAGTTACCTGTTTGTTGGCTGTTCTATGTAAGCTCAATAGTTTCCCACGATCAGTGTGTGTAGTTTTACTCCAGGCTTGTTGGCTGGAAACATCATCATCTCATTAATTATATTAGCTTCAGGCCTCTTAGACAACCACTCAAACTTTTAAAGTAGATCACTTGTGTTATGAAACATTGACCTTTAGATTGTGATTTTAAATCCTTCCATTTCCCATCACTCAGGCATCCATTTATTTCTGTCCGGAGTTAAATCTGACAGCTACTTGTTTAGGTGCTGTAAGGTGAAAGGTCATGACTTTCTTTAGCAATTCCTCCTGGTCCTGTTTATTTCTACTGGTCCTGTTGCTGCACTCTGATACAGCAGTTATATATATGCATCTGTATATGAGTGTGTGTCTGTGTAACTGCTGTGTATGTAGATTTTTTTTTTTTTTGTATTAATGTGTGTGTATGTATGCATATACTGTAGAACTATGTATGGGATCTTAGTTTGTTTTGGTAATTTTGGATCAGTGGTTTAGAAATTAAACAGGAAATAGGAAGTTACAATTTACATAATGGACAATAAGAAGGAGAGGGAGTATGAATAATAAGTTTTACTTCTTCATACCCCTTTTCAGATGTTAACCATTAATTAATACCTATAACTTTATTCAGCTGGGTTTTTAATTGAATATATTATTATCATAACATTAAATAGATTATTTATGTTCAATTATAATTAATATGTATGTATTGTGTTTTTTTGCTTGCGACAGACTGGCGATCTGTCCAGGGTGTACCCCGCCTTTTGCCCATTTACACTGCTGGAGATAGGCACTGGTCCCAGTGAGAACCTGATGGAATTGGGTGGATGGATGGGGTTTTTTTAGGAATTTTTTTGTTGCTCGCTTTCTTGTGGTGGTAATCTTCTAAAATAGAATTTATTCACTCATTCTCTTCAATCATTTCCACAGCAAATGAGTTACACTTTTGTTAAAAAACAAAAAAAATAATAAAAACACAGAAAAATATGACCCAGACAGTATATAAGATGTTTATGCAGGATCTGGAGAGACTCAATTCAACGTTACTAGACTTCTAGACTCCCAAGTACACAATAAAAGTATTTAAAAGCTAAAAAAGTGTATTTTCATTTGTATGTATGTATTTATGTCCTCGTTATTCATACATTTTTTTAGTGTGTGTTCAGTCTATAGGGAGGAAAGTGTATAATGTAATATATCGCTAGTGTTTGGAATTTCTCTCTGTGTTTATTATTCTGCAGTTTTATTTTTTTATAAATAAATTTTATTTTTTTATTTTAATTGTAAAATCCTTTCTGTTTCCTACAGCAGCATCCTTCTGTAAAACAGTGCTTCCCTTTCATTTCTGTGGGGGCAATAAACAACCAGAAGCACTGCTCTGCTGGATACCACTGAGAGACCTTCAAAAGAAAATAAGCTCCTCCCTGTTTTATTATCCTGCTGCATCCTGCATTTGATATTTGAATCACAAATGGACAAACAAATTTACAGTTACATTATGTATTTATTTGTAAACAAGGCAGTTACAATGGTCCACAAACATAATATTCTGCAAGACAAAAGAGCTTCATAAACAAAATAGGAGGCATGGGCATATAGTGGGGAGAAAAAGGATAAATCAAGTCCATTATTGAGGAATAAGGCTGGGAAAGGGCTTTGTGCAACAGGTCAGAAAATCTTAGTCCAACACTGATCCCAGTTCTGCTGGTAGACCCTCTGCCTTCCTCCACTTGGCATTACGCTCCTTGAACCAATTCTGAGGATAAAAAAAATAAATAATAAGGAAACCGTTGAAACAGGTTGCAGTTGTTTTTTTCGAGGCTTCAAAGCCTGAAACACAAGAACTGTGATGTAACTGCCTCTTGTCACACTAATGTATAGTAACAACATGACTGTTCCTGAGAAGTTAGACAGGAAATAAAATTAGGCTTTTCTAAATTGAGATTAATCCAAAGGCCTCTTATGAATGTAAACAATCTGATACCAACAGGAAACATAACGTAACATTTGTTCAAATTATCCGAGGAAGGAAATATGTTATCTATTATCAAGAAAAAAAGTTTGATCATGATTACCCTTGCTTAACTGACTTTATGTGACATAAAATGTAGTTCATATTGACAATGAACTCATCTTGTAAGCATGGTGGAAAAACTGCCTATCAACATTTTAGTCAATATATTTTAACCTTAAGTTTAAACTTAGGTTTAAAATGTGCAAAGAAAATGTACATAAAATGTAAAATTCCAGCATGCTAATGTTAGCACAGTACACCTTACATGACAGGTAGCATAATGCTACTTAGCATACTGTTAGGTTCATATGTAGCATTCATCATTTAGCATCCTACATTTATGGGAAACTGAGACATTATAATGCTTTCATTGACACAGTGATTTGTTTAAAACTTAGGTTTAAAATATGCGTTGAAAATGTACATAAAATGTCTAGTCTGTAGATTTCAGCATGCTAATGTTAGCTCAGTACACCTTACATGACAGGTAGCAAAATGCTACATAGCATACTGTTATGTTTATATGTAGCATTTATCTTTTAGCATCCTACATTTATGGAAAACTGAGGCATTATAATATTATCAACACAGTGATTTGTTTTAAACATAGGTTTAAAATATGTGTTGAAAATTTACATAAAATGTCACATGTGTAGATTCCAGCATGCTAATGTTAGCACAGTACAGTTCACATGACAGGTAGCATAATGCTATTTGGCATACTGTTTGCTTCATATGTAGCATTCATCTTTTAGCATCCTACATTTATAGGAAACTCAGACATTATAATGTTATCATTAACACAGTGATTTGATTTAACATTTACATTTTCAAATGCTAGGAATTTGGAAACAGCCATGTTTATGGGGAGCAGGATTAGCCATTACACATTAGAGTTATAAGGCTGTGGCTGTGTCAGAATGTCCGCCCTAATCACTATATAGGGCATTATATAGTTGTTACACCATTTTAAATGAGTGTCTGAACATCTAGTGGATCAAAAATTAGTGGACCTTGAAAAGTAGTGATCATTCATGGTCACTAGACCAGCAGATTTATCCCGAAATGCTTTGCGCGGAAAGCTCTCCTCGCAAAGCATCATGGGATTTGCTGTCATTGTGGCCCGCTGTCATCATAGGCTCTCGCTAGTCAACAGCAGTGACCAATAACAAAATGGCGAAAAAACCAGGCAGTGTAGGAAGAGTTACGTGACTAACGAGGAGCAAAAAGTAGCGATCATCTGTCCAAACCATTAGTTACCTGAGTTTACTATAAAGTTCCCTATATAGTCCCTGCTCTACATAGTGATTGAGGGATCTGAGGGTTAGGGCAGAAGTTCGGACACCGCCACTGTATAACATTAGTATTTATAGGAAAACATTATAGAATTCCTAAATTTAGCAATTGCCACAGCTTTATCACAATAGTTAAAATAATTTAGCTTTAGTATTTATTTTTTTGTAGAATTTCTAACACATTTAATCTTATGTTCACATGGAATATGTTAATTTTTCCTACATTTTTATTTGTTTTTTAGCAGGAAAATTTCTGTATGTCTGTTTATAACTCTGTATATACCGATCCCTGGTAACTTGACCTCTGACTTCATTTACACTAAGTCCTAGGCCTAAATAGTTTGAAAAGTGAGTACATTAAGTCAACATAATAGTTTTATTAGAAACATTTGCTGTACAACTGCAATAAACTCATAAAAATGGGGATGCATGCATCAGCTTTAAATATGCAGTAACATTTATAGTAGATTGTAAGTTTTACTCCATCGGTTCATGTTGCCCTCTGACCACTCAGTAAGTACCCCATTAAACTCTGACCACAAGATGACTGTGCAGAGCCTCAACATACACCATTGACCTCCTACATTGCTGTTTCACTGTATACGTTGTCAAGGGATTTGCAACACCGCTGACGCAATCCTGATAACGCCAAGAGGAAAGGGAGGGATTCAGCACTCTGACAAAGGACTGGTTGTTTGAGCTGTGTGTCTCAAAGGCGGGATATTTTCCACATTTTACATAGAAAACACATGAGATTCTCTTCTGAAGTCAGTTGGGACCACACTAATGCAAGCCCCGAAGCAATTCATGAAACGTCTCCAAACATTCATGCTGCAATCTAATTCGTGCAACTGCAGATTGTTGTATTTACACTTCACAGACTTTAGCAGAAGCTTTGTATTAACTTTTTTTTAACAAATCTAAAGCCATAATAAGCCTCATAGCACTGCATTTATATTTTTTCCTATATGTGTTGCACTGAATTACCTAAGTAGGTCATTCGTCTTGCCTCTAAAGCTGCTGTACTGAAAACAAAACAATTTGTTCCAAAGTTTAAACATGCACCACAAAAGCAAGTACACGTAAATGTCCTTCTTGTGAATTGGGAGTGGCAGTGGGTGGGGTTCCTTTAGTTAAACCTTCCTCAAATGTATGCCTTGTTAGCAAACACAAAACCTTCTACAGGAGGAAAAGGGGAGTTAAGTCAGGTCTTTTGATGAGGGGCCAGACCTTTACCTCATCCTGCCTGGGTCGGGCTTCCCCGTCAGCTCTCCCTCCCACATTGTGTAGAGTGAATGGAAACACAGAATGGGTTGGATTACAAGCCTCTGTGGCCACATAATTAAATGTTTCTGATGTAATCGGCTGAAGATTAGGTCTCGTAGTATTGGTGGTTTTAGAATTTATGCAGTTTTCAGTGATTTTTTTCTTCTTTCTTTATTGTCTTAGCTTTCTTTCTCTATATCTGTTCTTATTTAGAAGAATGAAGCGAGACACACAACCATGGGCTTGAATGTGTAATGTGTCATGGAAATGCAACACTTTTATTACATCAATACATAGTCCTTGAAAGCAAATATTCCAAAACATTTTTGTTTTCGTCTCAGAAAATAGAACCACACCAAAAAAATTGGTTAGTATATAAATATTGATTTTTATCTAATAACAATAGGTACCATAGTAATAGTACCAATTATTTTTTTTTTCCTATTTCTGTTTTTTCCTATGCTTTTATATATTCAAATGCATCCATATTCATTGCTTTAAAGCTACAGTGTGTAACTTTTAGCGACATCTAGCGGTCAGACTGCAGCAACATGAACATCTCCCCCCCACCGCTTCTCCCACCCAACAGTACGGCGAGCGTTACGGGACAAAATGTCTTCCACGACGTCCGCATCACCTACCTTCTCAAGTGATGAGGTTTGTTTACATAGATATTTTTACAGATAGGATTTCATTAGTCTGTGTAGGGTATAGATTTCATGTAGACTTAAGATAAAAAATATACCCGTTATTTTTTCTACATCGTTGTGACGTTTTGGCGATCTCGCAATCGCTAGTTTGTTGGCTCTGTGCTGCCGTAGCGCAAAGATGTCTGCCTCCATGGCTGCGAGACCTGCTCCTATGTAATTATAAATAACGAATTCTAAGGCAACGCAAATATTAAGGTTAAGAGGCTGAGCTCGTAGATGATGATAAATAACATAGTTATGTATAATATATTACATTTCTGACTGTATATCCCTGTAATTATTACACACTGTAGCTTTAATTTTATTGTTAGGTTTAACTGCTGCTAGAGCCCAAACTTTAGTAATCAATGCATTGGAGATATAGAGAACATAAATATGTTTGGATGGATCTGTACAGTATGGCAGTTCTAATATTCCTAAGTACCTGCTAACCTTTACAGGCAGTAAACAACAGAAATATCCTTCTCTGCCAAAACATAGTAGTGAATTACAGAAAAGAGAAAAATAAAATGCAACAAACAGACTAAGCGAAGGTGCATTAGATGTGCCTTTTTGTGCACTTTCAAATCTCATAATAGTTTATTTTTCTGGTTCATAAATAGAACTTCACAATGTGTTTGTAGTGATTTAATTATTTTTAACCACTAGCTTGTTTTTTTAAATCTATATATGTTATAACCAAAGGTATTTATTAAAGAGAAATAACAATTTAACCCAAAACTTTGGCTTTCCTGTGGACAGACCAGAGCAAAGAACTAATTACTGTCCATCATTATCATTTTCTATCCTGTCATATTTGAATATAAGAAAGAAAAACTGAAAGCCAAATTACATAAACCTTGTCAGGAGTGGGTGGATTTTCTATGGCATAGATTCATTGATGAGGTGGAAACATTCCCTAGAGATTAGGACCCATATTTTGTTTATAGTAAATTGTAGTTGGCCTGTCTCTATAAAACATTTTTTCGTGGGTGATAAAATTGACCAAAAATGATTATGATAAAAATAATAATAATTGAACTTTATTGATCTCACATTGGAGAAATCTACCTCTGCATGTAACCCTTCCCATTGGAGACCAGTGGGCTGCCATCGTGGGGCACCCGGGGAGCAATCAGGGGTTAAGGGTCTTTCTCAGAGACCCAGAGTGGCAGTCCGTGGGAGTGGGGCTCAAACTCAGAACCTCAGGATTCCAAGCTCTATGCCTAACCACTAGGCCGCCACTCCCCTGAACAAAAAAAGGTAATTTTATTTTATCATGTGATTAACTGATCAATTATTTATGAAAACAGGCCTAATTTCTATTGCTGCAGAATTCTAATTGACACATTCATGGCTGTTTGCATCAAGTGGTTGACTTGCAATATTCACTCCTCCTAGATAAACCTGTAGTGACAGGTAACACATCTTGCATGATGTTGCTAACTTTGCAGCAATTCCCTCGTACTTAACATAACTGTATAGGAGTAATAGAATGATGGTCATTAAGAGGTGGACATTTAAAGAAACGATATTCAGGTAGGATGTGCTTCTTTTATATGATGCTCATTTCTCAGAAATGATTCTTATTTAGGGAGGAAATAGTCACTCATTCCCTACTGCTTAGTTCTGACTTTAGGTCTCCTTAAGAGAAGTCATCAACAAGTGATTTTCATAATGTCCAGATGACTAAATACATCAAGTTGAAGCGATACAATTCTCGCTCATAGACTGCTGGAGATAAACACCTGCCCTACTGACCTAATAACCGGCAGAAGATGTATGGATGGAAAATAATGTTAAAAACACCAAGCATCCTTTCCTATAGAGTCTAGATAGACTTTGTTGAGCCTAAATAGAATTTCAGCACCCAGCATGTTATAAACAGGTGGGGCACCATCTGCTGGCAGTACCAGAGAAATTATCAGAAAAATGGATGCTACAAAATAGAGCCTGACTGTCCTCCAAATACTAAATAAACTGACAACAACTCTAAGTCCTAGTCAATCCTACCCAGAGCCTCCTATCAAAATATCAAGGAGAAAGAAAATGTTTCCCATCCTAACAAACACAAACAGGGGACACAGCATTCATCCATCCATCTATGGGTTTGTATTTAGAACCCTAGAGGGACTAAGAATAGCCTTGCTATCATTAATATCCATATTAATAAAGACATTTACTCATACCTCCATTAACTTCTCTGAAAACCTGGGCAGCTTTAACTTCCACTTAAGTGAATGTACTGTATCTATGTTTGAATTAAATATTTGTTGCATTTTTTTCACACTGGATCTTCCATGTTTACCCTCTACTAACATGTGCATCATTGTACCTACACTGTCATTTTAAATATGCATAAAAGGTTCATCTAATATGAAACTAAGCAAAAACAAAGAGTAAAACACAATAACCAATAATACGCCAGTAGGATGAGGTAATATTTCAGAAAAACTTTATATGGAACCAGATTTTGGCAATGATGTATAGATTAAAAACCGGTCAGATAAAATGGCTATGCACCTTTAACCTGATGGCTAAACTTACAACTTATATATGATCTGTGGTGAACCAAGCCAGGACTGGAAAAAGAAAGAAAAAAAAGGCAGTATATATAGTCTTTTCTGTACTTTTAGATAATTAAAAAGACGACAGGCCTAAATATGTCTGTAAATATGTTTCCTGTTCTTGCTGCTTATGTAACTTCACCTTGGGGAAATCTGGTGTAACTGGTCTGTTGGGCTGATGTAGAGAAACAGCACGCCCGGCGTATGCGAGGGATTGTTTGCTGAGACACTTGTTTGGTTGTCATGTGAGAGTTGTATCTGTTCAACAATCACCAGGTATCCACCCACCTCATCAACTACAGGCGTACATTTGCCTAAAAGATATCTGATGCTGATGCTGGGATATATTCCCACTAGAGAATCCCCTTATTAGCAGCGTTAGCAGCCTTAATTGTAAGATTCACAATGATTAATCCATCACACAAAAAAAAAACCTTTAGAATTGTTTCTATCTTCTCTTAGTGCTCTAATTGAAGGTCTGAAGCTTCACATCTGGCAGTAGATGTGACAGATGCAGAAACCACACAGACATTTTTCAGATAGACGTCTGGTGGGAGTGTCTGCATGTCAGAGAAAGAGGTGATAGGGACCAAATACTGCTGCAATAACATAAATGTTCTGCAGATAAAATGTGTATTTATGTTTTTTTTTTAACTTTGTGTCTTACAAGTTACTAAAATATTAAATATTCTGTCATATTCTTATTGTTTGAAATCTCCTTTAAAGAAGTGCCAGAAAAAATACCAGCGTGAATGGAATCTTCTGGCTGGGAGCATTAAGTAATGTGCCGCATTCACATTCCTGTTTGTTTGCTTAATGTTTGCACAGCAGAAACCTATGACAGAAAGTCCTGACAGTCATCTAAAGCATGCAACACAGTCACACCCTCACCAAAAGCTCTTTTTTACATGAATCTGCACTGAAAATTAATAAGCTATATCGGAAATTCATCTCTGCTGTTACCCAATGACAACATAATAACCATGACCTTGCTCAACTGGACTTTTATGGGTTGGGTCTAGTTAAATGTACGCATTTGTGGCTGTATTTTGTGTAAGAAAGACACAGGTTGATGCTTAAGCAATAAGTGTAGTCTGCTTCTATGAAGGATTTATAACAAGTTGTTTTTATTTTACTCTCAAAGTGCTTCGAGATACTATAAATTTACCAAAAAAACATCCTTCAAAAGAAGTGTAAAATGACATGTCATAAATTTTTAGTCTTAAGAGTATTCTGTTCTTGGATGTTAAGCAAAATTGATAATGACTGAATTTATTTTTACCATTAAATGGTTAATACTATCAGTTGCTTAATGCCTAAAAAACTAAGACAGACTTAATTGTTTTTTTGGTCTAAAATAAACCCATCAGGGAATTATTTTTGGACTAACCCAAATGTACATGATTTTCATAACTTTCTTTCAAAACAGAGAAAAATATTGTGCATGCCTTTATTTTTAGTAGATTGGATTACTGTAATGGTATCTTTACTAATCTATAAAATAATTCAGAATTAACACCTCATCTAACATTGTTCAAACCAGCAGAAAATAGGAAGGCATCGACCCGATTCATAAACTATTGCACTGGCTCTGTAAAAGATTAGCTTTGAAAATGTTCCTACTGATTTAAAAAAGACCAAACCATCTTAGGAAATGAAATTTAGAGCTGATTTGCAAGTGTGAACCATGTAGAAGATGATCAGAGATCTAGATCTAGTTCTCTGGACCATGTGAGGCAGGATTTGGTTTCTGATCCCTTAAGTTTTTAAACCAACTTCTCAAATGCCTAAGATGTCCACACCAACAATGTAAACATTTCATATATTTATTTGTGTAAAAATAAAGTTAGCATTTTGATAATAAAGTTAGAATTCTGAGATTACAGTCAGAATTAGTGAAGATTCTGAGATCAAAATCGGATTTTTGAGATCAAAATCAGAATAATTCAGAATTCTGAAAAAAGCAAAGCAAATGTATACATATACATATATACATTTATATATATATATATATATATATATATATATATATATATATATAGGTTATATATATATAGGTTATATATATATAGGTTATATATACAGTGGGGCAAAAAAGTATTTAGTCAGCCACCAATAGTGCAAGTTCTCCCACTTAAAAAGATGAGAGAGGCCGGTAATTTTCATCATAAATATACCTCAACTATGAGAGACAAAATGAGAAAAAAAAATCCAGAAAATCACATTGTCTGATTTTTAAAGAATTTATTTGCAAAATATGGTGGAAAATAAGTATTTGGTCAATAACAAAAGTTCATCTCAATACTTTGTTATATACAATTTGTTGGCAATGACAGAGATCAAACGTTTTCTGTAAGTCTTCACAAGGTTTTCACACACTGTTGCTGGTATTTTGGCCCATTCCTCCATGCAGATCTCCTCTAGAGCAGTGATGTTCTGGGGCTGTCGCTGGGCAACACGGACTTTCAACTCCCTCCAAAGATTTTCTATGGGGTTAAGATCTGGAGACTTGCTAGGCCACTCCAGGACCTTGAAATGCTTCTTACGAAGCCACTCCGTTACCCGGGCAGTGTGTTTGGGATCATTGTCATGCTGAAAGACCCAGCCACGTTTCATCTTCAATGCCCTTGCTGATGGAAGGAGGTTTTCACTCAAAATTTGACGATACATGGCCCCATTCATTCTTTTCTTCACACGGATCAGTCGTCCTGGTCCCTTAGCGGAAAAACAGCCCCAAAGCATGATGTTTCCACCCCCGTGCTTCACTGTAGGTATGGTGTTCTTTGGATGCAACTCAGCATTCTCTCTCCTCCAAACACGACGAGTAGAGTTTTTACCAAAAAGTTCTATTTTGGTTTCATCTGACCATATGATATTCTCCCAGTCATCGTCTGGATCATCCAAATGCTCTCTAGCAAACTTGAGACGGGCCTTGACATGTACTGGCTTAAGCAGGGGGACACGTCTGGCACTGAAGGATTTGAGTCCCTGGCGGCGTAGTGTGTTACTGATGGTAGCCTTTGTTACTTTGGTCCCAGCTCTCTGCAGGTCATTCACTAGGTCCCCCCGTGTGGTTCTGGGATTTTTACTCACCGTTCTTGTGATCATTTTGACCCCACGGGGTGAGATCTTGCGTGGAGCCCGAGATCGAGGAAGATTATCAGTGGTCTTGTATGTTTTCCATTTTCTAATAATTGATCCCACAGTTGATTTCTTCACACCAAGCTGTTTACGTATTGCAGATTCAGACTTCCCAGCCTGGTGCAGGTGTATAATTTTGTTTCGGGTGTCCTTTGACAGCTCTCTAGTTTTGGCCATGGTGGAGTTTACAGTGTGACTGTTTGAGGTTGTGGACAGGTGTCTTTTATACTGATAACGGGTTCAAACAGGTGCCATTAATGAAGGTAACGAGTGGAGGACAGAGGAGCCTCTTACAGAAGAAGTTACAGGTCTGTGAGAGCCAGAAATCTTGCTTGTTTGTAACTGACCAAATACTTATTTTCCACCATATTTTGCAAATAAATTCTTTAAAAATCAGACAATGTGATTTTCTGGATTTTTTTTTCTCATTTTGTCTCTCATAGTTGAGGTATATCTATGATGAAAATTACCGGCCTCTCTCATCTTTTTGAGTGGGAGAACTTGCACTATTGGTGGCTGACTAAATACTTTTTTGCCCCACTGTATATATAACCTATATATATATAACCTATATATATATATATATATATATATATATATATATATATATATATATATATATATAAAACCTATATATATATATATATATATATATATATATAAAGATTTGCTTTGCTTTTTTTCAAAGGTAAAGTATAGAAAATGTTTTTGTTTTTTTACATAAAGTTAGAGCCATTTACACAGACTTGTTGCTTCAGTGGAAACTTCAACTTTACGCGAACAAGCAGGAAACTCTAAGCGCAATGAACATGTCAAAGATGTTTAAAATGAAGAATAAGAATCATAATTTCTTTCCTTTCGTCAATGGATGTAAGCAGTATCAACATTTAGTGGTTTTATAAACTAATCATATTGTAAATACCTAGTTAATGATCTGTAGTGGGATTGGAAAGAAGCAGCAGGTCATTTCTCACCATCGTGTCCTCCTCTGACAGTCCGCACTCTGCAGCGATCAGCATGAGCGTTGTGCTGTCTGGATGTTTGGTGACTTTGTTGAAATTTTCCTCCAGCGTTTTGATTTGCTCCTCGGACAGTTTCCCGTTGACAGTAGAAGCCATCTTTGTCTTTTATTCCCTCACTCCTTGCTCTCCGGTCAGTCCTGCCCGCTTTGAAGGATCAGATGTGCGCACAGCTGGATGGCGCGGCGTGGAGCGCTGATTCCGGTGACAGCCAGGCGGGAAGCAGCGCGTGTATGAGGGAGTGGATGATGTGAGGAGGCTTTTACAACAGAGGAGAATTATGAAGCCAAACCCACCAAGCTACACGCCCACTGGTCTGGAGGGAGGAGGAGGATGCAGCTACACTACTATGGAGGGCACTGCGATTTAAATCCAAGAGATGGAGATGGAAAAATATTTATATATGATGAATCAGCACTCAAAAGAATATAAATATCTTAATATCTCAGTAATTTATCAAATACACTATTTCATTTATGGAAATGTAAATTAAAAATGAATTTCATAGTGAAAAAAGAAAACATAGATTAAATCTTATTCTGAGATTAAAGTTAGAATTTTGAGATTAAGTCAGAATTCTGAAATTAAATAAGATAATATAATAATTCTGAGATCAACGTCAAATATGTCTGAGATCAAAAACAGAAATAGAATTCTGAGATTAAAGTCAAAATTCTGAAATTAAAGTTAGAATTCTGAGATTAAAGTCAAAATTATGAAATAAAAGCCAAAATTATGAGATTAAAGTCAAAAGTATGAGATTAAAGTCAAAATTCTGAAAATAAATAAGATAATGTAATAATTCTGAGATCAACGTCAGATATGTCTGAGATCAAAATCAGAAATAGAATTCTGAAATTAAAGTCAGAATTCTGAAATCAAAGTTAGAAATCTGAGATTAAAGTCAGATGACTGAGAATAAACTTAGAATTTAATAATAAAGTTAGAATTTTGAGATCAAAGTCAAAAGTCTGAGATTAAAGTCAGAATTCTGAAAATAAATGAGATAATGTAATTCTTAGTCAGAATTCTGAGATCAATGTCAGATATGTCTGAGATCAAAATCAGAAATAGAATTCTGAAATTAAAGTCAGAATTCTGAGATCAAAGTTAGAAATATGAGATTAAAGTCAGAATTCTGAGAATAAAGTCAGAATTCCGAGAAAAAGAAATCAATATTTTTTTTTTGATTTGCCGTTTTTTTATGATTTTAAGTTACCCTAATCCTCTTCTGTACCATGTGCTGCCTCATATAATAAAAGTATTTTTTCCACCAGTATTACTATACAGTACAGTAAGTGACTGTACCTTCAAAAAAAAGATAATTTTTGAATTCTGAAATAATTGAACATGATTTGACAAATACCGGTAGCTAATTTCTGTATTAATCAACAATCAAAAATAGGATTGTATTAAATAAATATATATATATATTAATATCATCCAACTCTTCAATTTGGAGTGGCAAACCCTTGGCAAGAAATAGAAGACATAAAGTTTTCTTATTTCTTCTTAGCCCATAGTGCTTTGTAATGATTGCGGTCCTTGCATCAGTGATTATAGCTGGAATTTAAAGGAACCTACCGACTAGGCTTCCCAATAAATCCCAATAAACTACTGGCTTTGTGCTGCTGATACAATGCTTCCAGATCAAAATGAATGTGTCATAAGGCTCATTAAAAAAGCCAAGAGACTTAAAATAGACCCCAGCTTTGTATGTTATAACACATGGTGAAACAAGGTATGACAAACCTCTATTAATGTTGGAACAACTGTGTAGTTTGGTCTGCTTAAAGACTGATTTACACATCAATGTATGTGGATTTTTAAGACATTCAGAATATTTATAATAGATGCGCAGTAACTAATCAAGTTTTTAAAAACATAGTCATACTGTTGAAGCATGACAACAAAAACAGGAGGATTTTTTACATCCATATACAAAATAAAAGCTTTTTCCTGATTTTATATTTTTTGCACTTCAGCAATGCAGCTCATATATGTCTTAGGCCGATTAGAAAAACATGGGATGCTATCACATCTCCGCAGCTACAGAAACATGTTCAGCGAGCGTGCAAGGTTTCACAATATAAACCCTGTAAATACAGCCATGAATGCGCATGCACGTGTTGCTTCTCCTGATACTATTTTTGGATTTTGATTAGACCTGTAATTATTGGTATCCTCACTGCAGGGTTGACATTAAGCAACTGCAAAGCCATGCTGTCTGATTTCCTCCTTAAAACAACACTAATCCATATTGCTGTCTTTATTTGGATTCAAACTGTAAACCAAAACAGGTCTGAACACATTCAGCTGCAAGACTTTTTAATGTACAAACATTATTAAAAATTTGTGTATATGGCTAAAAAGTCTTCTTCTCTGTAGAATTAACAAACATTTGTTTCTTCATTATTGAAGCCTCCTTCTATCCAAGTCAAACAGCTGCCAGCAAAGAATTTGGAAACCTTGAAAGTAATGATGATACGAAATTAAATAGGAAATGGCTGAAAGATACAAGCAACTAAAAAAAAAAACATAATAAGAATAAAGGAATAAAGGAAAAGAAATAAAATGTTATTTATGTCGATCACATGTTCAATGCATGACTTTGTAGTGAAAAACCCAATGCAGGATAACATCCTGCTCAAGCTCAGGAGAGCAGATAACAAGCTGCTGGTTTATGGTCTGTAAATAAAGTATAAAGTTCTCTGGAAACGGCAGCTTACATGATATTTTTACTGTTGCTTGGCTGCTGTTGAGCATCCAGGCCCCATTGGTGATAAGAGAGAAAACTGAGTCTGACTGCTTCTAAATGGTCACATTTAGAGTGTTGTTTGTTACTATTGCAGATAAAGATATATTTTTGCCTCTAGGTTTAATTGATTGCAGTAAATGCCTGATGAGAAATCCAAAAAAATATCTCCAGTGCTTTTTCCACCACACAGGTCCAGTTTTCTACCGCATGTTGCATAGTCACAGTTTTTAAACTGAATGGCAGACCAAGCAATGGCATAAAAACACACTAAAACACAGATGTTCTGCGGCTCCTCATATGTAAGACCATTAGCAAAAGAAACGCAGAAAGAAAATACATTTTAAAAAGCGAATTTACATAGTTTTTATATTTGTCCTTATTTATATAGTTCAGTTATTTCTATTTTTGTCTTAGTTGTTGTTTTTTTAACAAGCAAACATCGCTGTTGGGGGACTTGATCTCAAATTTACAGGCACAGTATGGATCAAAACATTCAAAACAGCAAGAACTGGGTTAAGCACCCAAGTTTCTTTTGCCTCCATTCGCATAAAGACGTGATGCTGATGTGGGTAAAATAAAATGGGCAAGAAATATTTCACATTGTCTGGTTTCTATAGGAAATCAGAGAAGCCTCCATATGTAAATGTGTTGGTTTTTGAAGACATCATCTTTAATTGTGACCTTGTACTGTCATCAGGTGTGATTAACATGGAGCCTTTTAAAAAAACAAAGGAGGGATACATGTGGAAGAGCATCCCATGTTTGCTGCTAGACATGAGAGGAGATCTGTGATGCTGTGGGCAGAGAACTCCAGTTATTAAGAGATGCTAGATCAGACAAAATCAATCCTTCTTACTTTTGATTGGTAACAGCGATGTTTACATTCATGAGATTTACATGCTTGTTTAAAGGGAAACAATCTTTCCAATCTAAATTTAATACAAAAACCATTTAAAGTCAAATAATTTCAACATTTTAAAATTATACGAGGAAAACACTACAGAGATCCATCCAATTCATTGTTCTTCAGCTTTAAACTAATGAAAATTCACAACAAATATATTCAGCAAATTATGTTTAAATGCATAAAATATATCACCGTAAAGTATATAGCCAGAAAATTTTCAGGGATAGATTTATTAAAAGAGATAACATATATAATTTGGAAGGAGTGGAACAGAGAAAGTTGAGTGTTGCAATTTTGTTTATGAAACAAATCTGCTTAATAATCTGTTAAAAGAAACCAAAGATAGTAGATACATTTTTACTTCTTAATAATAGGATATATTGTTCTATCAAGGTATAATGTAGTTTATTTATTTGGTAAGTAAAGTAGTGCTTTTTTTTTTTTCATTCAAAAAAAAGTTAAAAACAAACCATTTGACTTTGTTTTCCAAGTTTGAAGACGTTTCGCTTCCCATCCAAAAAGATTTCCCAGTTCAAAATGTCAGGAGTAGCGTTGTGTTCCAGGCTTTATAGAGTAACCCAACAAAAGCCTTGATATGGCTTAGAAAAGATGCAAATTGAACTGAAAAAAAGGTCCCTTAGTAATGGGGAATCGTTGAGGTCGTTTTGGCCTGGCTCAATAGGCGCGATGATTTGGTCACCTGCATGGTGATGAGGATTGAGATGATAGCGGGAAGGAATCGACTCAATTGCTGCTTTGTAGGCAGTACTCACGTTGAGGGGGGATGAGGAGGGATCCCCCTTCTTAAAAAAATCTTAAAAATCATCCCCTTTCTCAAATGACCATCACCCAATGAAATTCCCTGTGTTAATTTATTACTGAATGTGCAAAATGTGTACTATGTATTAACACTATTGGCAATAATATTGCCCTTTCAACCTTTGGTGGGCTGTGGGCTTAGGAGTATTCTTGAGAAAATCAATAAAATCAAAGAAGTGTCCTACCATGACTATGAAGCTGATCCCAGTGGGAAATTTGTCCCTAACTATGTTGGGGCAGTGATAGCCATGCCAGCTCAGGGACTGACTTGGTAAAGGTCAATGACCGGCGTACCTGACATCTCTGCAGCTTCTCTTCTCTACTGTTACCCACTCTTTACTCCATCCAGACAGTGTCTTGCCCACGACCAAAATCTAATAAATTAGCAAAGATTCCCAAAGAAGTAAATCATGATAATCTATTAAAATCAAAATAACTCCAATTGGGGAAAAAGTTAAAACAATTAAATGCGGTCTGTTTAACATAAGATCGCTTTCCTCTAAAAGTCTGCTAGTTAATGACTTGATTTGTGATAATCACATTGACTTGTTTTGCCTTACAGAAACCTGGCTGCAGCAAGAGGATTATGTGAGCATAAATGAGGCAACTCCTTCAAGCTATTTAAATTTTCACATATCCAGAAGTTCTGGGCGAGGAGGAGGAGTAGCAACAATCTTCCAGTCTGACTTACTGATTACTCCCAAAACAGTTAATACCTACAACTCTTTTGAACATTTAACCCTTAATTTCCCTCATCCAAATTTCAAGGCAAGAAAACCTCTTCTTTTTGTAACTTTGTATCGTCCATCAGGTCCTTACTCTGAATTTTTAGATGAGTTTTCAGAGTTCCTTTCTGATTTGGTATTAAATACTGACAGGTTCATCATAGTGGGAGATTTTAACATCCATGCTGACATTGAAGGCGATAGCTTAAGAGCAGCCTTTAATGCTATCTTAGACACTATTGGCTTTGTTCAAAATGTGAATAGTCCCACACATTCTCATCTTCATACTTTGGATCTTGTGCTGACATACGGCATAGAATGTGAAGAAATAACAGTATTTCCTCACAACCCTGTCCTCTCTGACCACTTTCTAATAACCTTCAGGATTACTTTAACAGAGTTCTACTCCCCCAAAAGAAGGTTCAATTTTAGTAGATCTTTATCAGATAGTGCAGTTATAAATTTTAAAGAATCTGTTTCACTTTCTCTCTCCTCTGTGTCGCTGAGCAGTGCTGCAGAGTGCAAAAGCATAGCTTATTCCCCTTCACAGGTTGATGATTTTGTTGATGGGGTTGCTAGTTCTCTGCGTACTGCCTTAGACAACGCAGTTCCCTTGAAATTGAAAAACGTTAAAAATAGAAAGCTTGCTCCTTGGTTTAATGCAGAGCTGCGTACTTTGAAGCAAAATGCTAGGAAACTGGAGAGAAAATATCGCTCCACAGGCCTGAGGGAGTCCTTCCTAGTCTGGAAAAATGGTTTACTAGTGTATAAGAGGACCCTTTGTAAAGCAAGAGCAGCATACTTCTCCTCATTAATAGAGGAGAATAAGAATAATCCTAGATTTCTTTTTAATACAGTTGCCAAACTCACCCAGAGCCATAGCTCTGTTGAACCGTCCATTCGACCTGCTCTTAGCAGCAATGATTTTATGGGATTCTTTATAAATAGGTTGATCTTATTATAAATAAGATCATAAGCACTCCTCTATCCGCGATTGTGCCTGAGGTAGTCATGGAATCTGAACCGGGTTTAGACTGCTTTGATCCAGTTGAACTTTCTGAATTAGCAAAATTATTGTCTTCATCTAAGCCTTCAACTTGTATGTTAGATCCAGTTCCATCCAGGTTATTTAAGGAGGTATTCCCTTTGATCTCCTGCTCCATTTTAGATGTGATTAATCTATCTCTGTTACAGGGATTTGTACCTAAAGCTTTTAAGGTTGCTGTAATTAAACCTCTGTTAAGAAACCGTCTCTTGACCCAGATGACTTGGTTAATTATAGACCTATATCCAATCTTCCTTTCTTATCCATAATTCTTGAGAAAGTAGTTGCCAAAAAAGTTTGCGATCACTTACACCATAATGAACTTTTTGAAGAGTTTCAGTCTGGCTTTAGAGCTCATCATAGCACTGAAACAGCTCTGGTGAAAGTCACTAATGATATTCTCATGGCCTCAGATAATGGACTTGTATCTGTGCTCGTCCTGTTGGATCTTAGTGCTGCATTTGATACAGTTGACCATAATATTCTTTTAGAAAGACTTGAATATTTTGTTGGAATTAAAGGAACAGCACTAGACTGGTTTAAATCTTATCTATCTGATCGAATTCAGTTTGTTCATGTTAATGATAGATCTTCAACACGCTCAAAGGTTACCTGTGGAGTACCACAGGGATCAGTGCTAGGACCAATTCTCTTAACTTTATACATGCTACCAATTGGTAGAGTTATTAGACAGCATGGGATTAATTTTCACTGTTATGCTGATGATACCCATCTATATCTGTCTACAAGTCCAGATGAAGCTAACCCATTACATAGATTACAGGCATGTCTTGAAGACATAAAAACCTGGATGACTCTTAACTTTCTGCTTCTGAATGCAGACAAAACAGAGGTTATAGTCTTTGGACCAGAGTCTCTGAAAAAGAAGCTGATTAGCCAGTCACTTCATTTGGATGGGATTAAACTGATTTCAGATAATAAAGTAAAAAATCTTGGTGTTATTTTTGATCAGGACCTGTCAGTTAAATCCCATATCAAAGAGGTTTCTAGAATTTTGTTCATTTATCTGCCTGATATTGCAAGAATTAGAAATATCCTGTCCAGGGGTGATGTTGAGAAACTAGTCCATGCATTTGTTACTTCAAGGCTGGACTATTGTAATTCTTTACTATCAGGAAGTCCACAAACTGTAGTTAAAAGCCTTAAGCTGATCCAAAATGCTGCAGCCAGAGTTCTGATGAAAATTAAAAAGAGAGATCATATCTCTCCTATCCTGGCTTCTCTTCATTGGCTTCCTGTTAAATCAAAAATAGAATTTAAAATCCTTCTTCTCACATATAAAGCCTTAAATGGCCAAGCTCCACCTTATATCACAGATCTGATTGTTCCTTATGTTCCTAACAGAGCACTTCGCTCTCAATCTGCAGGTTTACTAGTGGTTCCTAGAATTTCTAAAAGTAGAATGGGAGGCAGATCTTTTAGTTATCAGGCTCCTCTCCTGTGGAACCAACTACCAGTTTTAGTCCGTGAGGCAGACACCCTGTCTACTTTTAAGGCTAGACTTAAAACTTTCCTTTTTGATAAAGCTTATAGTTAGGGTGGCTCAGGTTATCCTGAGCTATCTCTATAGTTATGCTGCTATAGGCTTAGACCTTTGGAGGACATAGGGACCCCCATTTCATCATTCTGCTTCATTCTCTTTCTGTTCTCCTATTCTGCAGAATCTGTTAGTTCAATCTCTAACGTTCTGCTCTCTCTGCTTTTCCTCAGAGTAGCTTTGCCTCATCTGTTCCTGTTTGGCTGTGACGCCATCCTGGAAAGAAATATCAGCTGTGCTGCTTCCATCAACACCCTTGTTTATAGATGTTGGAGATCGGCCTGTTTTCCAGTGTGGTCCTGTTTCTCTGCCCGTGACTGAGTGGATGTGCTCTCTTCGTCCTCTGGCATGGGAACTGCCTTGGAGCTCTTCTGCCTGGCTGTGTGTTTCCTGGACGGGGCCGCCTTTTACAGCTGCTTTTTGTATCTCTGCTTCTGTCTCCTTGAACCCCAGTGGGCCTCGGCAGATGGCCGCTCACACTGAGCCTCGTTCTGCTGGAGGTTTCTTCCTGTTAAAAGGGAGTTTTTCCTCTCCACTGTCGCTACAAGCATGCTTAGTGTGAGGGATTGTATTTGAGTCAATGAGTCAATGCAATCAACTGGTTTTTCTTTGATATAAAACTTTGTATCAATTTGACTGTATGATCTGGTTGAACTGTGTTGTGAATTTGGCGCTATATAAATAAACTGAATTGAATGTTACAACCACAACATGCATGGTACTTTAGTTTAATAGACTATATGAATTAGGCTATGAATGCTTCCAAAAAAAAAAAAAAAATCCACCATCCCCCTTCTTTAAAAAGAAAACTACTGGTTGTAGGTTTTTGCGAGAGCTGGAACCTGAGCCCACCCCCTCTGTTTAAGGTCGTTTTTTTTTTTCTCTCTTAACATGATATAATCCTCATACATACTGTATACATTCCCTGCTTTGCATTTAAATATGCATCTATATGGATGATTGATTGATTGATTGATTGATTGATTGATTGATTGATTGATTGATTGATTGATTGATTGATTGATAATTTATTCCCTTATGGTAGAGATTAAAGTAGAGATTAAAATATCTTTTTTCACTGGTGCTTTTTATTAAAAACTGTTGTTTAAGTCAACATGTTAATTTTCAACTGTAAATTACTTAAATTAATTAATAAATTCAGGAGTAAAATGTATTATTTTCAGCCCTTCATATTAAAACATTTGAATAATTTCTATCTTCAAGAGCTTTAAGAGCCCTTTGAAATGATTGTAAACTGACTCTACTTCTGACCTAATCTGAGTCATTCTTTTCCAAAGCGACATCCCCAATGCAGTCATGGGATTACTGATGCAGTATCATTCAGGTGAGACAGACAATTATAACACAACATCTTGTAAAACAGTTGTTTTTGCCCCTAATAACAGGCAGTGGTGCCAAAGTCGTGTCAGGATCACACAGGATCTGAGCTCCAGTTGTTTCTCACCATCACGCCTTCTGTGCAGGATCTCAGAAAGATAAACAGCTGTGTACTGCTGAGTCAGAGGCAGATGTTATGATGTAACACAACTGATTAAAGCGCAATTAGAGCATGATGGCACAGCGGGAAAGCACCAATAAGGGATGTGAACACTTTGAAACTTAAAACACATTCAATATGCCGTCTTAAGGCTTAAATTAGAGAAACAGGCTTTAGTCTAAAAATCAACAATCAACAAATTTCTTTAAAAGATACAACAAAATTTTACTACATTTATTTTTCAAGTTCAGACACCGCAATTATGAAAAAGCTCAAATTGAAAGGTTGATTTAATGTTTTAATTGCTTGTCCTTAGTGATGTTATTTGCATTTAAACTGCAGAAAAAAATAACAGAAATGTAATCAATTATCTTAGATTTAGATTGATGGCCAAAAACAGTTTGGAAATGTATACACAGGCAGACATTACTTATTATGGTCTTTTATGCATGCAAGAGCACGCACAAGCCCATTTGTCCTCATGTATGCTCTTTTTAAAAGTCATTGTTTGCATTGCTCATACAAGCTTTCCAAAAGAAGATGCGATTTTTCCACTATGTCAGACTCACCATGATTCTGACATAGTGCTCGTCTCCAATGAAAGTGGAGACGAGCACATAGGACAGCCTTACGTAAACATATCACCAGAATGATTGACAATTAGGAGGACCACTTATTTTATAACCCATCTGGAAAAAGAACATCCTTCACTAACTTAAATTAAATAACTTAATAATGTTATTGTTCAATATGACTGAAAATGTTGAGATACTACAGCTTTGAAAGATTAATACAGGTGTACCCAAAGGCTTGGTCCATGGCCCACTTTTTTAGTTAATATATTATAAACTAGTTTTCACATACATTTCCTAGTGCAGGTTTTCAGATGTACCGTGCACTGATTACACAGTTTTATATGTAGCATGTCCTTTTTTAATACAACCTTATTCAATTCAATTCAGTTTATTTATATAGAGCTTATTAACAACACAGACCATCTCAAGGTACTTTACAGAGACAATTCAACCAGATCATACAGTTAAACTGATTCAAAGTTTTCTATCTAAAGAAAACCATCTGATTGCATCGACTCGTTGATGCGAAGGCAATCCCTCACACCAAGCATGCTTGTAGTGACAATGGAGAGGAAAAACTCCCTTTTAACAGGAAATAAACCTCCAGCAGAACCAGGCTCAGTTTGAGCGACCATCTTCTGAGGCCAACTGGGGTTCAAGGAGACAGAAGCAGACAAAGAAAAAGAAGCAGAGATACAAAAGGCAACTGTAAACCAGCTCCATCCTATCCCGGACACACACAGCGAGGCAGACGAGCTCCGAGCCATCTCCCGTGTCAGAGGAGTATGAGAGCACATCAAGCCAGTCACAGTCAGAGAAACAGGACTACACTGGAAAAGAGGACAAGTTCCAACATCTATAAACAAAGGTGTTGATGGCAGCAGCACAGCTGATATTTCTCTGCAGATGGTGTCACAGCCAAACAGGAACAGACCAGATGAAGCCACTATGAGAAAAAGTAGAGAGAGCATACATTTAGAGATTGTCCTATGTCCTCCAGAAGTCTAAACCTATAGCAGCAAAACTATAGAGATAGCTCAGGATCACCTGAGCCACTCTAACTATAAGGTTTATCAAAAAGAAAAGTTTTAAGCCTACTCTTAAAAGTAGACAGGGTGTCTGCCTCACAGACTAAAACTGGTAGTTAGTTCCCCAGGAGAGGAGCCTGATAACTAAAAGATCTGACTCCTGATCTACTTTAAGAAATTCTAGGAACCACTAGTAAACCTGCAGATCGAAAGCGAAGTGCTCTTTTAGGAACATTAGGAACAATCAGATCTCTGATATCAGAAGGAGCTTGGCCATTTAAGGCTTTATGTGTGAGAAGGAGGATTTTAAATTCTATTCTTGATTTAACAGGAAGCCAATGAAGAGAAGCCAGGATAGGAGAGATATGATCTCTCTTTTTAATTTTCATCAGAACTCTGGCTGCAGCATTTTGGATCAGCTGAAGGCTTTTAACTACAGTTTGTGGACTTCCTGATAGTAAAGAATTACAGTAGTCCAGCCTTGAAGTAACAAATGCATGGACTAGTTTCTCAACATCACCCCTGGACAGGAGATTTCTAATTCTTGCAATATCAGGCAGATAAATGAACAAAATTCTAGAAACCTCTTTGATATGGGATTTAAATGACAGGTCCTGAACAAAAAATAACACCAAAATTTTTTACTTTATTTTCTGAGATAAATTTAATCCCATCCAAATGAAACGACTGACTAATCAGCTTCTTTTTCAGAGACTCTGGTCCAAAGACTATAACTTATGTTTTGTCTGCATTCAGAAGGAGAAAGTTAAGAGTCATCCAGGTTTTTATGTCTTCAAGACATGCCTGTATGTAATGGGTTAGCTTCATCTGGATTTATAGACAGATATAGCTGGGTATCATCAGCATAAAAGTGAAAATGAATCCCACGATGTCTAATAACTCTACCTATTGGGAGCATATATACATAGTAAAGAGAACTGGTCTTAGCACTGATCCCTGTGTTACTCCACAGGTAACCATGGAGCATGAGGAAGATTTGTCATTAATGTGAACAAACTGAAACCAATCAGATAGATAAGATTTAAACCAACCTAGTGCGGTTCCTTTAATTCCTACAATATATTAATGTCATAAAAGAATATTATGATGAATTTTATCATATGCAGCACAGAGATCTAACAGGACAAGTACAGATATAAGTTCATTATCTGAAGCCATGAGAATATCATTAGTGACTTTCACCAGAGCTGTTTGAGTGCAATGATGAGCTCCAAAGCCAAACTGAAACTCTTCAAAAAGATATGAGCATTCGGACCGGATGCAGCATGGTTTGAAAAGTCAGACCATATAGTGAAAATTTCCAAATAAACACAGTCCAGTTGTGCTTCTCTCTATCCTCTACTCTGTGATGGTAAGAAGTTGAATAAAAATAGATATTTGTTGATGCTCACACTTGTGACTAAAGATAAACCAACCAAACTTTCTTCAAAGTTTATAGGTGGACTTTTAACAGGGATTTTTCCAATTTCTTTATTTCCATTACTTGATACTTCACATATCAGGATATTGTGTGGAGTGTGTGTTTTAAGAACGAGGAAAGTAGAGGACAAAGGAAAAAGCATCAGGCCTAAAACCTCCTTCTCCAGATGATAAAAAACACTCTAGCCAAGGGGTGCAAATTTATTACAAATACATAAATGCGGGGCAAATTCAGAAAGTACTGTGAGGAAAAAGAGAACAAAAACATATGCAAAGGAAAAATTCTGCAAATAAATAAAGCAAGCATAAAACCTACAGCAAATACATAAATATTAAGAAACACTGCAAACACGCTCCTCATAACGGAAGGTACTCCAGATCAATAGGGAGATATATGGAAACAGACCAAAGACCAACAAGTTAAAGGGCTTATCAAATGGCATTTTCAATGAATTTCATGTAGTCCTTCTGAAATTTAGTATAATTTCATTCTAAATAACTTTAAGAGAAATCAAATTAGATAGAGCTAATTCTGATCGCTTTTCATAACCCTTTTTCAGCATTTATCCATGGTTAGTTTAACATCTTCGACTTCTCCTACACGAAAAGTAAGTAAAGTACAGTAACTGAGCAACAAAACTTATCGAATGCATGTAGATGAGTCCCTGATTGGTGGATCGCATCTTTTGGTGAAGCAGATCGGGGAGTGGTTCTATTTAGGTGGGCAAACATTAGCACCCTTTATGCATGATGTTAGTTAAGGAAAAAGACCAAAATCATGCTCTGTGGAGAGCACACTCTTCTGGGCTTTTATACTTTGAAATAAGCTCAGGAAAAACCCAAGCCACTCTCACAGGCCAGATTATCCGGCACATTTTCACATGGGCTCAACACTAACAGAGGTGTTACAATGAAAAAGTTGGATTTCTAGGCGATGACTTCTTTATTATCTTTGAACTAAACCCCGAACAAAAACATAAATGGGATGTCCACGCAGGGGTCATATGAACATAGGAAAAGAAAGAACATTTCCTTTCGATCTTTCTAAAAGTAATCTGAGCTCTCAATTTATGCCTTAACGAATACCCCTTTCACATTGGCAGAAATCTTGTGTAAACCCGGGAACAATCGGCTTTCAGTGGTAGTGGGAACAGCACACTGACGTGCGTCTAACCAGGTCAAACGACTCAGAAAATGACCCACGTTAAAATCGTCTCGGCTCCAATTGGCATCCAATGAGAATACCAGACCCTTTAAAATACGTGACAACAATGAACACAACGGACGGATGTAAACACACCGTGCAAACATCACTTATGATTTAAAAAGCCGAAACAACCCTGTTTACATTCAGTAAACATGGCGCAGCACTGGTGAGAGGGAGATAAAGAGTAAAACAATAAAGCACACTTATTACACCTTGGCTTCCCTCCATGTTGCTCTCCATTTTTTACTTTATTTCTGTCGCACTGGTAACATCAACGCTAACCCAGTGTGAATGTATCACCAGACAGGCAGCTGCGGGGCAGAAAGATGCCATGCAGCTTGCCAACCAGGTGTTAAGACCCAGCTTTTTTTGCCAGTTGGAATGGAACCAAATGCCAATTGGAGGTGGATCAACCCATGTTTGAAAAACCTGCTTTAAGGGAAAGAGGCTTAAGGGTCTTGTCCTATAAAAGTTGGTGCTTGCCTTCCCTTACAGAACTAGACTACTTCTGTTATGCAGAGCTAGTTTGCACCTTTGTACTTGCTTCTTGCACCAATTGCCATTTGCATGTGTTTTGTGTTTTAGCATTATTTATGTGCTTTCAGCTGGATTTGCATTTGCACTTTGCGGCCTTCTTTTGTCATGAACTCATGACGTAGGACACAATATTCAGGGCAAGACAAACAGTGGGAACATTTAAAGCATTTATTAAAACAAACAGAAACACTGAGCTGTGGATTTGCAGCAGCTGAGGGGGGGGAGGCAGGGCACGGGCTCATTACTGGCAACTCTGGTTTAACAGTTGAGTCCATCCTCTCAGAGTGAGGCAGGGTCCAGCCAATGGACTGCCAACGAGATGCAGCGGATGCCGTCCAGAGTGAAACCAGATGCAGCAACCCCAGTAAACAGGCAGGAGTCCGAGCCAGGTCAGAGAAACAGTTCTGAGATCCAGGATCCATATCCCGGTCAGGGGTTCTGAACAGAACAGAAACAGACAGATCCAGGGTTCCAGGAATCCAGAAAGAGATCAGACAGGTTCAGCACTGCAAAAATGATCAAATAAGTAAAAAAAAATCTTAAATTAAGTGTATTTAGCAGGAAAATAAGATGATTTGCAAATGGAATGAGTTTCTTACTCTTAAAATTAGATAATGTCCACTTGAAATTACACAATTTAATTGTGTTTTTTCAATTTTAAATGTAAATTGTCTTGTTCCACTGGCAAAGTCTCTCACTTACCTCCTCAATTTAAGACAAAATTCACTTATTTTAAGTAGTAGAGAGGCAGAACAAGGCATATCAGGAAAACTATGGTACTTTAAAAACTTGACTTAGGTCAGGAACGCTATGAAATGAAGCTGCTTTAAAACTTGACTAAAGACACTACGAAAACTAAAAACCCTCTCACCGCTGACCTTGGAGAATGGGAACATGAACTATGGGATCTCAGTGAAAATCAAAATCAAAGTCAGACACAGCAACAATGATCTGGCTCCAATAGCTGGGCTGAGCCGTATATAAAGCAGCAGGAGCAGGTGGAAAAGATGAGCGATAATTGGTAACCAGGCAGAGTTAGGCAGGTGAGTGAAATGAGCAATTAGGCCAGCTATCAGAGCCGTGATTATAACATCTTTTCGCTGTAATTGCAATTTTCTTATTTGTTATTTTTATTCCTGTTTTTGCACTACTTTTTCTAATTGCATTGCGTTGGCACCTCTTGGTCACCATATGAAAATAAACCAATATCCGCAGAAAGCAAGTACATATGGTCCAGCCACAGACCCGAAACAGAACCTGTGAGATGAATTCCCTGATTCACCTTTCTTAATAAGAAAAAGCTGAGAAAACAATAAAGGAAAACTTGGAGAAAATAAAGAAACAAACATAGCCACTCATCTTTTAGTTGAAGTCGGTCTAAAGACCAAAGAGAAGCTTGGCTGCAATGAAATAGAATTAAAGGAGCTCTTAAAACTTTTTTACATTCTTTTGGAAAATGAAATCAGACCCACCATAGAACACAGGACTATTTACAGTCTTCCTGTAAACCTAGTCCCTGTAAAGCTATTCACATGGAGGATGTTTAGGCACCAACTTAAAAGGAAAGAGGAAAACTGGAGGGGTGCCAACACAAAGACTGAGTTCAATGTTCAGAAAGAAGCCTCCTCTTGAGACCATAAATCTGAGAAGAATCAGATATGTGTAGCAGTCTATTAATAACTCTGGGTCCTGCTGGAAAAAAGAAAAACAGGTCTGCAGTCTTGTCTGCCTCCATCTTTAAAATCAAAGCTCCTTGTTTTCATCACAGACACTCTGCAGGTCATTACGAACGCCTGGAGTAGACTCTTTGTTTCTGGCTAAAGTTCATGCTCAGCACGTGGCCCTTACATAAGTGAGTTCCCACCCTTTCAACCACTTCTTCATCAAACGAAAACATCTGCGGATGAAGGATCTAATTCATAGTGATCCTAGATGAGGAGAAACGTGACTTCTGACTTCCTGACTGGTGAACCAGTCGAAGATATAAGGCATTTTCTTCTGTCAAGCTAATGTATTGAACATTTTCTGGGGACAAAACTAAACCTATTTTATTTACGTTATGCCAACTCAACTCAGCTGTAGCATCCAGTCTGATGCAATGAGGCTCTATTAGAAGTTTTAGGAGAGAAATCGGTTCTCTGATATTTAGTCTAAAGGATGTGTATTAATTTAGGTTCAGACATAAACAGAAAAAAACTCCAAATAGACAAAACAGAACCAACAGGCAAATTAAGGGTGTACTGTACTCTCACCTACCATGTTTGGTTCACTATAAATGAACCAGAATTTGTCTCTCCCCTTGGTTTAGACACAAATTGTCATCCGAACGTAACAAATCGATGAAGACATTTTTCAGTTAGGGTGAAAATGAGAGGAATATCTCTACAGGGCTTTGTTTTTTTGTTTTTTTTTTTTAACTCAATTCAGTTAATTTCTAGTCATCTCAGGTTTTACAAAGACAAGTCAGACATGTCCTCCAGTCCAAAAACCAGCTGATTGCATCTAATCATTGACTTTGTTCAATTTGGTTCTCCCAAATGAGCATTCGGCAACAGTTACTATTTTCACTTGACTCCTCAGCAATTCGTCACACTGAGCATGCGACAGTGGAGAGGAAAACTCCCTTTAAACAGGAAGAAACCTCCCGCAGAACCAGGCTCAGTGTGAGCGGCCATTTGCCTCAGCTGACTGGTGTTCAAGGAGACAGAAGCAGACATACAGAAAGAGCGTAGAGGTAATGATCCTTAAAAATATTCTGTTAGAAAAGGTAACTAGCTAGGTAACTAGGTAAGGTAAACTAGCTTCATAGGGGGCGGTGTCTAGGGAAAAAAAACAGTTAACCAGATGAGCTATGAGCCAGTTTGTATGTCAAACAGGATGCAAGTCACACTAAAAGCAGAGCCCACAGCCAAGTCAAGAAGAGAAACAGGACTAAACACTGAAAAGCAGGCTCAACTCTATTATTATAGTCGCAGATGTTGATGACAGCAGACCTGGTGATTGCTCCTTCTAGGATGGTTCACCAGCCCCCCACACCCCAGTAGATTTGGTCAAAAAGCCCTATAGGATCATCATTTGAAGAATATCACTACATCATGTTTACACGTCCAGAAGAGGTTACCTCAGCACTCTTACACAGACAAAAACAACATCAACTACTTCAGAAATTCATATTTTACAATTGAAAAACAAATTTTACAGATAAAAGACCTTTTAAACGCTTGTTGTGAACTTGGGTGAATGCTAAAGTTTTCTTTCATAATTTGAAACAGTTGGTTCAGTCATCTCCTCCAAACATTTGGGTCATTCGGTGCGTCATCATATTATTTACAATTGCATAATTGAAGAGGACCAGTTTCAGTTTATTATTGTATGTAAATTTGGGTCATAAAGAAATACACCACCTTAACTATATTTCAGCGGATACTGAATATTGTTTAAATCCATGTAGCTCTCCAACACTGAACCAAGCTGGTTTAATCAACATATTAGGTACCAACAGGAACATAGAAGAAGGCAAAGAAACTATAGCTAAGCTATTTTGCAGTTTGGTCCTTTCTGAAAACCCTGGAAGCCTCTATTGAGGAGGTTTGTAAAGGGGAAACCACAGCGTGACAACAGGAAACAGCTTTCTGACTCAGTCTGGAGTTCCAACCGTCACTGAGAAAGAAGAAAGCATTGAGAAGCCGTACGTTAAGCCAGGTTTTTTTTACATAAGGCTGTGGTTTTGTGCTCAACATCAAACAGCGGGGCCCCTCAAAAGGTAACTACTGTTGGGAGGCAGTAAAACTCTCCACTGATGCTGCTGGCCAAGTAAAACAAGGTAGCTTATCGAGAGTCTAATAGATGAAAATATCAAAATCCAAGAAATACTGGAGTTTCTAAGCTCTGCCCTAAAAAAGGAGCCAAAAAACAAAATCGCTGCCATGAAAGCCCTTGAAGTGAAGCAAATGTGTTTTACGGCTTTGGCTCTTATAGCATTATATGGTTGTTAGATGGCTGAGCCTAAAGACTACATGTTATTGAGATGGCACAAAAAAACAAAGGGTAAGAGAGCAGAAGAGTCCTCCTTAAATCTCAATTTTGATGTAACTGGTAGATTGCTTTACAGAAGGCAGATGTGCCTAAAATCACACTTTTCTTGTGTTAGTAGTAGTTACCTCCAAAGAGAAGAATGCACTAAACATTCTGACCATGTCAAGTATGCAATTCTGTATGACTTTGCATCAAAATAGTTTCATGTTTAGGAAACAGTAGCTCTTAATAACTGTTTTTGGATCATTGAGATCTTCCAGTTACAGTATAGGTCCAGCTGTAGTGAAGAAGGCGTCATTATGTCTAAGAAAGTTTATCAAACATGACCTTGAGGAATTCTTTAGAGAATCCTTGCTGCCACCGGTGCAGAGCTTGCTCAACATTAGCAGCAGGCAGTTTGGAGAGCATCCAGAGTGACCAGATATCAAACAAACAAAGGAAATGTGGGACAACTAGGATGCTTATGAGCCACAATGAGGGACAAATGCTAATTTTTTCTTCTGTGCTTTTCTTTTGCAAATGACTTTAACACTGTTGCTTTACATTGCCCTCCCCTCTTGTTACTTACAATTAACATTAAGTTATAGTCATTTTACTGAAAATTCATTTTGTATTCACAGAGTGTACACAAAATGAATTTTCAGTGGAAGAGCAGCAGCTTAGCAGCAAAATGATCATTTTCATTTCATAGAGTGCAGCAGAGATTACAAAAAACATTGTTCAAGTATGCATGGATATGGGAGTACAGAGCTTTTTAAGGCAAATATATATGGTGCAAAAATGCAGTATATTTGGTTTGGTATTATCAGTGTGATGCAGTCTTTGACTTGATTTAGAGTTTTTTTCAACAGTTCAACAGTCTGATACTGTAGCAGCGGGGAAAGAACTGTTTCAAAACCTGCTGGTCCTGCCTCAAATGCTGCGAGTCTCTTCCCAGATGGCAGCAGAGAGAACAGTCCATTGTGGGGGTGTGAGGGGTCATGATGATGTTACGGGCTCGGGACACGCAGCGCTGGAATGAAATGTCTTTTATGGAGAGAAGAGCAGCCCTGATGATCCTCCAGTCTGAGGCGCTGCAGCCTCCACACCAGAGGTGGTCAGAACGTTATCTATGGTGCTTCTTATCATAATAAAATTTAAGTTTTGAAATTCTTCACAAAAGCTCTCACCTTTTACTGATTTAAGCCTGTTAGAAACTCTATTTTGTATTAAAATTATTTAATTTTTCTGTATTAAGAGCATTGTGTACATGTTGGTAATAACGTGGAGCTGACGGGGTTCTTACTTTTCTTCTAATTTGACCCAGTCAAAAGTTGAACTTTGTTTAGATTTTCGGGAAAGAGGTGAAAAATCAGGACATCTAGTGACTCGAAAAAAGCTGCATCGACAGATGGATAGAAGTTCAGGAAGAAACTCTAGGATGGGCAGAGTTGCTTTCTTTTCCTTCTAATGACTCTGTCTCATTGATTAGGTCACCTGATGTCTGTAGAAAAGAAGTTGAGTGCTACCATTGGTCCTGTTTGTTTTGTCAGAGAAGTAGTGATATCCAATCAGTATGTTCTCTGGTCATAAAAAAACAGTTTGGGGTTCTAAAAAATTTCAGGCCTCCCAAAATAATACTATAAGCATATTCATGCTGTATCTGCTAGATTGATAATGTTTAAAACTGATAAACAGGAGGCTGTTTCTATGGGTCATTCTACTCCTGTTGAATTGATGCTTGTATATTTAATCAACAGTCAAGTTTTCCCTTTTGTATTTTCATTGATCTGTAGTGAAAGGTTTGAGATCTACTTGCTTATGGTGCTGATTGGCTGGAATTTGGACAAATTTGGATAAAAAAAAATAATAATCTACTGAAGTAATATGTCTGGACAGCAGAACACATTTGGTGAGAACAAACAGGGGGCTGATGATCTCCAGAGGCAGGGTACTCTCCCGATGGGCCTCCGGTCTGTCACAGAGACCCACATTTCATCTGCAGTCATATTTTCTTTTAGACTGTGGAAGGGAGCTGGAGTACCTGGAGAGAACCCACACAAGCACAGGAAGAACATGCAAACTCCAGGCAGAAAGACCCAAAACTCAGTTTTGCAACAAAGACCTTTTTGTCCCAATGCAATGTAGTGGAAGATGTTCTTTTTCTGTGTGGATCATCAGAATAAGTGGTCCTCCTAATTGTCAATCATTCTGGTGATATGTCTATGTGAGGCCTGCTCGTTCCCATTTTCACTTACCGGTGTGCAGTCTGACATAGCAGAAAAACTGCAATGTTCTTTTGGAAAGTAAGCTTGTATGATCAATGCAAACAGCGACTTTTAAACAGCTCTTGCACACGTTTAATAGGCGTTCCCTCTCGGGAGCGGGTACAGAGTTGTGCATGAGCATTTTTTTTTTTACTTCACGAAAATCCTCCACTGTACCTTTACATAAAATAATTTGTAAAAGAACACATTAACATTTCATATTTCCTGTGCTGGATTGCACCATGGAATAATTACATTTCTGTGTGTTTTTTTCAAATTAAAGCAACATCATTTGAGTAAATCCACTTCAGACCAGTGATCTTCACTTAGGTAGGGATAGTCCTGCCGACTGACTGTGATGTAAAAGGTTGATGGGTATAGAATAAATACCATAAGGCAACATCATTAATTTTTTTAATGTTTATGAGGGATTTTTAATTACTGTTCACATAAACCATTTATCCAGTTGGGATAAATCACACATTTAAATCATTTTTCCATTAATGTTTTATTTATCTATTGAAGAGAAGGACTTTTGGTCCTCCCTGTTATAATTAACAGCAGATGGAACTAAAAGCAAAAGTTGTGTGGTTTCTATATGTTCAGGTTCAATTGAAGCTGTGGTAGCATTTATGGAGCACTTCATCTCTGCATAAAGCCCTAAAAGCTGCAGTCAGCTTATCTCCGTAGAATAAACCGGTCTGCAGACTCGTGGATGATGCATGGGAGTGTAATCTTGGCTTGACTGAAAAACAGCTTCTATGTTCGTCCTGTAAGCAAACAATAGGGTATTGTTGGGCCGGATATACCTCAGATACTTGAGGCTAGCAGTCAAAATAGGGAGAGAAGTTCTTTTTGTAGCTGTTCAGCGAAAATATTTGAGTCTGTGGGCAGATAAGATCCTCATGTGCCTCCTTTATAAAACCATGCACTCTTCCAACTGAGCACCAAGAGCCAGATTTACAGGATGAGGGTCCATGTTTTGTCTTTATTCTGAAGATCCAATTAGCAGGGTTCATTATTTGTGGCTGAAGCACAAAGTTTGACATTTTCCACAAGAGCAAACAAAAGCCTGGCTTCCTGACACCTGTGTGCAAAGTATCATTAATGTTCTCAGCTGTCAACATGTCTTTTTATTGCTGCGCCTTTTTGTGACGAGCAAACAGTCTCGTTTGTTCAGCATGACACAGAAACACAGCGACCTCTGACCATCCAGCCTTTCAACTGCCAGATCTGGAGGAGGAGGGGGGAGAAAAGGTCCGGCTGAGCGTATTTTGAAAAGAATTCCTCAGCAGAAAGATCTTCAACTTGAACCGTGTAGAAAAAAAGATCCTACAGAATCAAAATTCAGAGCTTTTCAGCTGTTTTCGTTTTTAACAAGCTCTACTCTCATGCTGTGGAATTTAAAGATAATCTTAATTTTAAAGGATATATAGCAAAATATTAAAAAACTGGATTAATTTATAAATCCTAAAAATATAAGGTGAAATCTATTTTGTTCTAAAGATTTTAATTTACTTTTGGGACGGCAAGAATTTCCTGTGCAGGATCTAAACCACTTCTTCAACATTCATGTTGTGCAAATATACATATTTCAAACAAAGTATCCAGTTTCTCTAAAAGCCTAATCCAGTTTAGTTCATCTTATTGATAAAGAGCCATAACCTCAGTTTGAAGCTGTGATTAAATCAAGCCAATGGAGCCATATCAAATTTGGATTTAATTGCAAACATTTGAAAGCAATTCTTTTTATGATACAGTGAAGTCATTTTGAGGTTTGTTAAAGCAATTATCAAAATTTTTCACCATATCCAAAATCATTCTACCAGATTCTCCATCAGGATCCAGTTTCTGATGGAGAATCTGTCTGGAGATTAGAGAAATGAGGAAGAGACCTTATAGGATCAAATACTTGAAGAATAAGTCACCAAAACGCAGTGGAAACAAGCCACGAATTTTACAGGAATTTCAAGAAACGTTTGGTCGCTATGGCGCAGGTGAAGGTTTTTCCACCGACTGTTGAGAAAGTGTAATTCTAATAGTTTATTTAGCCTTACAAATGAAAATTATAGATGAAAACAGAAATTGTTTTGTTTTCAACAATGGTATTTTCTGTAATTGTGTTAACCTATACCTAAGGACGATCAGCTGGATAACAGAGACATGGCTGTGGTAGCTATCAGTAAATGAGAAGTGATCACACCAAAAACAGCGATGCGGAGACAAACCCCTAAAAACTAATAGTTAGTTCCCTTAATATACATTTATTAATACAACTGTAATGATTTATAGTTTTTTTTTTCAATCAATTAAATTAATTAATAAGACATGTATTACTTAAATGTGCATTTTAAAATTTAATTGTATATTTAGGACCTGTGCTTTGGTAGCAATGCTGCTGCTAGGATATAAGGTCTCAGTATACAGATAGATCACACAATGCATGGGTAGCATGTTTGAGGTTAAAAATCAAACCAGTCTCACAAAGTAAAATATCAAATTTTATCACCACTCAGAAAAGACTTCTATAATTCAATTATTATCTAAAAATCCTTAATGTATATATTCTCTAAATAATTGATAAGTAATTAATCACAGTTATGGTTAACTTTTGACCCAGTTTGACAAATATTAAATGATTTTTCAGGCTAATATTCAGCACTTGGCGCATATTGATGCTCTTTTTTTTTTAAAATCTCTCGTATATTTAACTTCGAAGGGTCAAATCACTCCGCTTTCAGATTCCAAAACACAAAATATAGCAGGGTTTTATTTCATGACAGTGCAGTGTTGCACGGCGTTTCCTTCGCAAGGCGGCTAGGCGAATCCTTCGAGATCGGGTGAGGAGCTCAGTTACTTTGGAGGAGCTCGGAGTAGTCGCTGCTCCTCCATGTCGAAAGGAGCCAGCTGAGGTGGCTCGGGCATCTGTTCTGAATGCCTCCTGGTCGCCTCCCTCGAGAGGTTTTCCGGGCATGTCATATTGGGAGGAGGCCTTGTCGAAGGCACAGGACATGCTGGAGTGAATATGTCCTGGGTCACCCAAGAGCAGCTAGAGGAGGTGTGTGTGATTCGAGAAGTCTGAGATGGATGGATGGATGGATGGATGGATGGATGGATGGATGGATGGATGGATGGATGGAAGGAAGGAAGGAAGGAAGGAAGGAAGGATGGATGGATGGATGGATGGATGGATGGATGGATGGAAGGAAGGAAGGAAGGAAGGAAGGAAGGAAGGATGGATGGATGGATGGATGGATGGATGGAAGGAAGGAAGGAAGGAAGGAAGGAAGGAAGGAGTGCAATGTTGCAAGTTGCTTTCATGGCAGTTAAACCTGTAAGTTAGAGGTCGGGCGCTCCTAACAGCTAAAGTATCTCAGTGTTGCTTTAATTGGACATAATCCAATTGTAATGGCCTGAATTAATTTCCAAAAGGGTTGAATAATAAACGTTCAGATTCTCCTTAGCGCGTGAAGATTTATCCTCATGAAATGATCCCTCTCTCTCTCTGAAAGATGCATTTCAGTGCATCCGAACTGCTCTGTAGGAGGAGACATTTGGAGCGGAGGGTGTGTGCAGGGCTGCACCAGCAGAAAACCAGAGGTTAAATTTAGCAGAAAGAGCAGTTCTCGATTATTTGCCATTTGATACGAGAGTCACACCAGCTGTTGATAAATTTGAACCCTTTGGTGTTCCATTCAGAAATGTCACAAAAAGCATCTGGCATGACCAGAGGAGCAGCTTTGAAATTTAGAGAAAGTCTGCAAAATACGAGTGGATCTAGCTGGATCTGACCAGACAACATGTTTACCCATATATTTGGTTTATAAAACATAAAAAAAACAACCCTATCTCTCCACTTCTGCAGGGCTGGCACTGAAAGCGTGACCAGAGGAACTATTTGAGATTCCGAGGCAGCAGTTTCCATGCGAGCAGCAGCAGAACATATGGGAACCAGATCCGTTTAGCGTGTTTACTGCAGACTTTAATCTTTACCTCCTTTAACAGCTCCTTCTGAAGGGAATCCACTCAGTTAAAGAAGGCAGTCAATTTTCACATTAGACTTCTGCTAAAACGTTCGGATAGAAAGTGAAACGTTTGTTTTGACTGGATTTTTTACTTTTTTGACACGAGGAAAATAATGGAGGAAAGAAAAGATTCTGCATGATTATTTCATGTAACTTCATAGATTTGTTAAGGTTTAAAGTGTTTCAATATCAAAGCAAAAACTATTAGTATCTTTTAACTGATTTAATAATTTGTCATTTAAACTTTATTGCTTATCATTTATGATTTCTATACTTTATACATTTAAATTTCAATTTATTCGATTTAAAGCAAAGGATGCAGTCAGTATTTAAGCTGAAAAAGGCTGACGTTCCTCAGTGCTCCTGACGGCCTGAAGCAAACATGAATTCTTTGCATTCATTAAACTCTTGAGTTTTTTTTTTATGAAACCACAAGAAGGAAAACGTCCATCCTGCTGGAAGTGATGAAAACAGAAAAGGAGGAAAGGGGAACCTTTCCTGCACCAAGAGCTTGAAGCTTCTACTGCTGGATTGTAAAAATTGTTTTATTGCTGCCTGGAAGCTAATGGTCAGCACCTTACTTGTTAGTTAAAAACATACCTGGTGGTTTGTTGGGGTGTAAGATTACGTTAAAGGATTGAGCAATGATCTGAAAGAGATTCTGGCAGCACATTTTTAATCTTTGCAAACAAATTCAACCTCACTGCAGCAGAGTTGATCTATAGTGCTGCATTAAACTCCAGCTCTCTGATTGGTTGCACCTTGGACTCAGAGCAGGAGGTGGAAAACAAAAGGATCCTAACTAAATTAACATCTCTTTTGGATAATGTCACCCACCCCATGCATGAAGCTGTTGCAGAACTGGAGAACTCCTTCAGTGACAGACTGCTGCACCCTAAATGCACCAGGGAGCGTTATCACAGATCCTTCCTCCCAGCAGCTGGGAGACTTTATAACCATCACTATTCCCATTAGCCTCAATAGCGTGTTACATTCATGCTGATTTTCACAGTTTATGCCTAAATCAGTTAAATAATATGCTGCTGTCAATTTGCAAATCTCTGTTGTTGCCATTTTCACATATGTATAACTGTAAAAATGTTCACAGCTGTATATTGGTTATTTATTCTCCAGATAAACAGCGTTTATATTGTAAAAACACTGTACAGTACAGTATTTTGTTTATTTTTTAAGTATGTTACATATTCTGTTTTTTTTATACACTTAAGACCCACATTTGGGGGAGGTGATAGGAAGAGGGACAAGGGTCAACACCCCCCTCCTTAGACATCTTATGCAAAACATTACCTATTGTCACCCAGGTGCAATATTATCCCCTCTCACTGTGCAATAACACATGCCAATTACTGTGAAGTCTGTATAATTTTCACTTATTTATAAGGTCAGTACATCTCCGCGGTACAAGTGTAATCAATTTTTAACTTTTTATGTTTTTTTGTACTACACACAATTTTTTTTATATTGTCTGTCTTTTTTTTTTTTATCTTTATTTACATCTTGCTTTAACTCTTTGTACTCTATATAAGCTACTGGAACCAGAATTTCCTTGAAGGAAGTAATCCCAAGGGATAAATAAAGTTAAGTCTATAAACACTTTCACTATAACCTTTTTCTGCTGCTGTAACACAATTTCTGCAATGTAGGATATAGATTAGTTTCTTTTCTATTCTATACTATAATATGATGCTTGATTGTTCTGCTCCTTTTGAATTCAAAATCCAACATTGCTGCTTAATTTAAAGCCTGTTGTATTAAGCATATATAGAAAGGGTTGATTATTAGTTAAAATACTCAATGTCACAATTAACTATCCATCCATCCAATGGGCGAGAGGCAGGGTACAACCTGGACGGGTTGCCAATCCATCACAGGGCAACACAGAGACAAACAGAACAAATAACCATTCTAAGTAGAATTTAGAGAAACCAATTAACCTAACGGTCATGTTTTTGGACCGTGGGACAAAGCCAGAGTACCCAGAGAGAACCCATGCAAACTCCATGCAGAAAGACCCCACTGCTCCACTGAGCAGTCCGGCATTTAACTAATTTATCAAATATTACTGCAGTTGAAATAAAAAGTTAAAAATTAAACATGGCTCAGAGGTTAGTCAAGTTAGGGGAATAAAATCAAAAGAACAGTTTTATGTTTACATTCTGTAGCTTTGGGAAGTCTGGGATTGATTCCAAGAGAGGAAATCAAAAACAGATGATTTTAAAAACGACAAATCGACATCAATTCAGTTAAACATAAAAAAAAAAAAAAAAACTGTCTTTTTTTATTTTTTTATTTAACAAGCTGGTTCATAAATTATACACATAAAAGATTTGTTTTTCTTTTCAGTAGTTACAAAGTGGATATCGACTGTAGCGCCTGAAAAAATAAAATCACCATGAAGAAACTTGCAGACGGGTGAAAGTTCATGTTTGATGAATCCAGAATCCAGTCAGCAGATTAGAGAAGACCGGAGGTTTAAAAAGCCCCTCCAGCCCCAGATGGCTGTTATCCAGCAGCAGAAAACCCGTACATGCTGTTAGCATTTCCAAGCACATGCTGAGCTCTTGTTCTACGGTCTCCAGTGTGTTCAAAAAGGGTGGAAAGGTAAAACTTTATGTGATTGGGTGACATTTTCACACAAGGAAAAAAAAAAAAAAAGGAAAGCACAGGCTACATGTGAGGCTCCACAAAAACAATCTGAACTAAGGAAGTGGCTTCTTCATGGCTCAACTCTTGGGATCGCTGGACTGAAATGCTTCAATGAAGCAGAAACCTTCTTCCCATTGATCATTCAAAACCTAACAGTTCAAAAAAGTCTCCCTCCTCTCTTTCTGACAGTTGAACTGCTGACTAATAAACTTCCATGGTGGATTTATTTACCATGTCTCTCTAAAGGATGGAGAGGAATCCCACGTAAAACTGGCCTGGCACCAGTGTACAGCACACCAGGCTGGAGTCTCTTCTCCCTTCAGTGTGAGGAATGGAATGTCTGAGCCATTTCTCAGCCTGATGGGAGCCTACTTGGGCGTTTGCTGCTGGATGTGCTGCAGGAACTCCTGGTAGGATGAAGCCGACTCAGATCGGTCCTCCACCAGGTGCTGGAACAAGGTGGCCTTGGCTGAAGCATCGTCTCTGCAGGAGAAACAAACAGTTTAAAGACAGCACGGTTTAACCCCCTGCACACTTTTAGGTTAATTTAAATATGATATTTAATTTAAGCAGTAAAACCCGATAAAATAATTCTGAGCTCATCTACAGGTTGATAATAAGAATAACATTTTATTACTTTCTCTATTTGAATTTAGTTTGTACATTGTTTTAGATTTGCAGCTAAAAATCAGACTTCCTGTTTGTCGTTGGAATTCCTTTAATGTGATGAACAGGCTACCCTCTCTTTGCAGCCTTCCAAAGTGGGAGAGGCATAAGAACAAAACATTAAGTGAGAAATACGCATCAGTCATTCAATATTAGTCACACTAATAACTTTGCTAATTTCTATAATTTCCCAAGGTTTTAAAAAACAGAAGTGTGACCAATCAGACGTGACAAGGACTTCATGAACTATTACAAGTGATTAAAAACAATATTAAAATGGAAAAAGCTTTATTGTAAAGTATGGTGATGGATCTGTGATGATGTGGGCCATTTTCCCCTCCAGGGGCCTTAGGAACCTCTTCAGAGTGCATGTCTTCTTAAAGATCCAAGAAATAAATCTGGTGACCTCTGACCTAAGGTTGATTTGGGTTCTTTAAGCAAACAACATGATGCATAAGATCAAAATGGCAGAGGAATGTTCCCCCCCTCAGATAATCAGTCTTCTTCTAAGGTCATCTGGTTCCATGGAGCTAAAGCCCAAATCACACCTGTGGGCTGACCTGAGCACAAGACATAACTGATGAGACAGGATTCTTGTTTTCTCCATATTTTTAAAGCATTATGAAATAGTACTTATTTTGAGTAAATCATTCATTAAATTAGTACAAATAATTCTGTTTCCTGATTTTATATAAATAATCATAATTAGTGTTTCACTCCCCATGAAAAAGAAAAAAAACTTTACCTCTAAACGTCTGGTGTGACTTCATGGAGCAGCATTAAAAGTGAATTAATTAGCCCAGATCTTTACCAGGGAATCCTATAACTTAGAATGGTGGTAGAAAGTCATTGCAAATGTGGGTTAAAACCATTCCTAATTTAGGAACACTATACAATATATAAAACCTAGAAAAGAAAAGCAAAGAATGAAATCCTGTGCAAAAGCACCAAAGCTTTTAAAGATAAACTAAAAAAAAAAGGTGTGATTTTAGGAAAACATCAAGTCATCCAACTGACTCTTAGGAGAAAGACAGGATTCCTTCCCAATGTGATCACATAGTTCAACATTTACGTAATCTAAAGTAAAAAACATGCGTTCAGTTCAATAGCAATTCTATCTTTCCGCTTCAAAATATGCCTTTGTGACACTGGCAGAAAAAAAAAATTAAAAATCTATTATTTAAACAAGTTGTTGAGATGTCTGTACTCAAGCTAAAGGAAGAGCTTTAAACTTGACGGACCTCCATTTTCATTTTAGATTCATTTCAGTGAATGTCAGCTCTACTGTCATTTCACATTAACTTGCAAACAACCACTCAAATGCCACTTGGCTCCATCCTCCTGACATCAGTGGCATAAACATGGGGTTGAACAACAATGCCGCACCGCAAGCAGCTTAGGAAATAGAAACAATGCATTCCCAGCAGATGCCATTACCACTACTCTCAATCAGTGACCTCACTGCGTTTTCATTCTGGAAATAGACCTCAGTCGACCTCAGAATCGTCTCCCCTACTACAAACTGTCCACACCCGGTTTCAGGTTATTACAGTCCTTGGATCAAAAAAACAAAACAAAAACAGGCTGAAAACTTTCAAATGACATGATATAAATACTAATTTACTTTTTGCTAATCCAATAAAAAAGAAAAAAAGATTGTTTTCTAAGCAAATGAGTAATGCGATTCACACTTCAAGAAATACATTATAGTGATCTTAGTGACACAAGCTGCGATTGTCTCTACAGCTCCAATATTTAATCGAAATGTGACTTCAGCTCTGTGACACCAAACCTGCAAAACTGACTTCTAAAAAGATGCTTTATCCTTTGTCCACAAAATGTTACTGTTGCAGCTGGCATTTCAGCTACTGAAGCAATCATACGCACACAGAAGAAACAGTGTTGTGTAACTCCACGTTTCACAAGAACCTGTTCTAAACTCGGTTCCCACAGAATAAAACCTACAAATTCCCACATCATATGTTATATTAAATTGGGGATGTTCCGATGCAATTTTTTTCTCTCCTGATACGATTCTGATGCTTGTGCTGTAAATATCGGCTGATATGTATGTATATTATTTAAAAAAAAATAAATATATATATATACAGTGGGGCAAAAAAGTATTTAGTCAGCCACCAATAGTGCAAGTTCTCCCACTTAAAAAGATGAGAGAGGCCGGTAATTTTCATCATAGATATACCTCAACTATGAGAGACAAAATGAGAAAAAAAAATCCAGAAAATCACATTGTCTGATTTTTAAAGAATTTATTTGCAAAATATGGTGGAAAATAAGTATTTGGTCAATAACAAAAGTTCATCTCAATACTTTGTTATATACGCTTTGTTGGCAATGACAGAGATCAAACGTTTTCTGTAAGTCTTCACAAGGTTTTCACACACTGTTGCTGGTATTTTGGCCCATTCCTCCATGCAGATCTCCTCTAGAGCAGTGATGTTCTGGGGCTGTCGCTGGGCAACACGGACTTTCAACTCCCTCCAAAGACTTTCTATGGGGTTGAGATCTGGAGACTGGCCGGCCACTCCAGGACCTTGAAATGCTTCTTACGAAGCCACTCCTTCATTACCCGGGCGGTGTGTTTGGGATCATTGTCATGCTGAAAGACCCAGCCACGTTTCATCTTCAATGCCCTTGCTGATGGAAGGAGGTTTTCACTCAAAATTTGACGATACATGGCCCCATTCATTCTTTCCTTCACACGGATCAGTCGTCCTGGTCCCTTAGCAGAAAAACAGCCCCAAAGCATGATGTTTCCACCCCCATGCTTCACTGTAGGTATGGTGTTCTTTGGATGCAACTCAGCATTCTCTCTCCTCCAAACACGACCAGTAGAGTTTTTACCAAAAAGTTCCATTTTGGTTTCATCTGACCATATGATATTCTCCCAGTCATCGTCTGGATCATCCAAATGCTCTCTAGCAAACTTGAGACGGGCCTTGACATGTACTGGCTTAAGCAGGGGGACACGTCTGGCACTGCAGGATTTGAGTCCCTGGCGGCGTAGTGTGTTACTGATGGTAGCCTTTGTTACTTTGGTCCCAGCTCTCTGCAGGTCATTCACTAGGTCCCCCCGTGTGGTTCTGGGATTTTTACTCACCGTTCTTGTGATCATTTTGACCCCACGGGGTGAGATCTTGCGTGGAGCCCCAGATCGAGGAAGATTATCAGTGGTCTTGTATGTTTTCCATTTTCTAATAATTGATCCCACAGTTGATTTCTTCACACCAAGCTGTTTACCTATTGCAGATTCAGACTTCCCAGCCTGGTGCAGGTCTATAATTTTGTTTCGGGTGTCCTTTGACAGCTCTCTAGTTTTGGCCATGGTGGAGTTTAGAGTGTGACTGTTTGAGGTTGTGGACAGGTGTCTTTTATACTGATAACGGGTTCAAACAGGTGCCATTAATGAAGGTAATGAGTGGAGGACAGAGGAGCCTCTTACAGAAGAAGTTACAGGTCTGTGAGAGCCAGAAATCTTGCTTGTTTGTAACTGACCAAATACTTATTTTCCACCATATTTTGCAAATAAATTCTTTAAAAATCAGACAATGTGATTTTCTGGATTTTTTTTTCTCATTTTGTCTCTCATAGTTGAGGTATATCTATGATGAAAATTACCGGCCTCTCTCATCTTTTTAAGTGGGAGAACTTGCACTATTGGTGGCTGACTAAATACTTTTTTGCCCCACTGTATGTATGTATGTATGTATGTATGTATGTATGTATGTATGTACAGTGGGGCAAAAAAGTATTTAGTCAGCCACCAATAGTGCAAGTTCTCCCACTTAAAAAGATGAGAGAGGCCGGTAATTTTCATCATAGATATACCTCAACTATGAAAGACAAAATGAGAAAAAAAAAAATCCAGAAAATCACATTGTCTGATTTTTAAAGAATTTATTTGCAAAATATGGTGGAAAATAAGTATTTGGTCAATAACAAAAGTTCATCTCAATACTTTGTTATATACCCTTTGTTGGCAATGACAGAGATCAAACGTTTTCTGTAAGTCTTCACAAGGTTTTCACACACTGTTGCTGGTATTTTGGCCCATTCCTCCATGCAGATCTCCTCTAGAGCAGTGATGTTCTGGGGCTGTCGCTGGGCAACACGGACTTTCAACTCCCTCCAAAGACTTTCTATGGGGTTGAGATCTGGAGACTGGCCGGCCACTCCAGGACCTTGAAATGCTTCTTACGAAGCCACTCCTTCATTACCCGGGCGGTGTGTTTGGGATCATTGTCATGCTGAAAGACCCAGCCACGTTTCATCTTCAATGCCCTTGCTGATTGAAGGAGGTTTTCACTCAAAATTTGACGATACATGGCCCCATTCATTCTTTCCTTCACACGGATCAGTCGTCCTGGTCCCTTAGCAGAAAAACAGCCCCAAAGCATGATGTTTCCACCCCCATGCTTCACTGTAGGTATGGTGTTCTTTGGATGCAACTCAGCATTCTCTCTCCTCCAAACACGACGAGTAGAGTTTTTAACCAAAAAGTTCTATTTTGGTTTCATCTGACCATATGATATACCGGCCTCTCTCATCTTTTTGAGTGGGAGAACTTGCACTATTGGTGGCTGACTAAATACTTTTTTGCCCCACTGTATGTATATATATATATATATATATATATATATATATATATATATATATATATATATATATATATATATATATATATATAACCCTACTATGACGGCAAATTTAAGCCATTTATTTCTAAATATAACAGTATAAATAAACAGTAGCATGCTCTGTCTTAGACAGGTGTCAGGTTATCAGCTCTTTGCCTGCCTAAAATAGCAGGTGGCAACACAGAGCTGCTGTTTAAAGAGCGGCAGAGAAAACTGTGTCAGAACTAACCGGTAAATAGATTCTTATTATAAATTAAATGGTATCGGATCAGTGCCTGGACTCCAATACTCGCCGATTCCGACGCCAGCATTTTCGACATCATCAGAGGCATTTCCCATTCTGATATAGGTATAACTCTATATTAGATATGGTTGAATAATCAACTTCATAAAAATGTAGGCGGGTCACTTTGTGTCAATAATATCATTAATAACATCATTCTGTAAAATTAGCAGTTCTGTTTCTGGGGTGATATTTTAGAGGGGATAGCTACAAGCGCCTACTTTTATTAAGTAGCGTTTGCTTAACATTTAACTTACCTGTGCAGAAGAAAAGAGGCAACTGCAGGCTTTTAAGCTCTTTCGCCTCCATAAGTCAGCACTAATGTTTTAAAGCTTAACCAGTGTTAACCATTGCTTTTTTTTGTGGCCTAAATTTGATAAAGGTTAGGCTGAGATAAGATATAAGAGAGAAGATATATTTTCCAGATCTGTTAGGGAGGTAGGCCTGGGTGTAAAAACCACATTTTTACCGTTACCGTCATTCACTATGATAACCAGCTACAATTTTCCCATGTCGGTAAAAGAAATAAATGTAATTTTGCTGTTTTGCCTGTGTGCACTGGTGGCTGCTATTTCCTTCCCCTTTAAGACAAGGCAGAGTGTGTGAAATCACGCATCTCCACCGATCCAGACAGAGGCGTAAACAAAGAGAATGGCAGATGAGCCCAGTGAAGAAGCGTCTAACACAGCTGTAAATTAAATTACATCAGTTAATTCTGTGATGGCATGGCAGACCGGTTTTGGGTGAGGGTGTGCAAGTTTAACAATGCTCATTGCTCTCACTGCACGGTCAGTTCGGTGGCACGATAATTACACCATAGATGTTGAGACAAAGAACCCAAAATACAAAGTTGAAAACTGTCTGGACTACCTAAAGCAACACATCCAACCTCCAGTACCTACTGACAGCCGCTCTGTTGAGTTCAAAGATGCGGAAAAGGCTCCATTTCCATTGTGCAAAAACACAAGAGAGGTTAAATTTTTCCCCTGTTCAATGAGACATTGTTGAATCTTTAAACCTGAACAGGTACAAGACTTTAATATCTAATTGAAAGTAATCTGTAATGTGATTGATTCAATAAATAAATTACAAATAGATCAGTTGCATTTCTTGCACATGCCTCTATTTCTGATAGAGCAGCCGGAGCATTTACTGTTGCCAAGGTAAAACTTTCCAGTTTATTGTGATATTGATTAGAGGTCTTAGCGCCTAGCCCTGTGTCGGTACTATGATCTAGCAACAGGTCTGGCCTAACACGACTCCAACCTACAATATTCCTTTACGTTTTAGACCCCTTAAAATGTGTTAAACTATTATCTAAATGCATTTTTTTTTCAGTAAAACACAAATTTTATCTAAAAGTGCTGTACATGTATTTTTATTTTAAATTTATAGTTTTGATTCAAGGCTTATAGCTAAGATTAGATTAAGAGGATACATCTAATCTCTTTTCCTACAAAATCTGATTAACTCATTTTTTTTCTTCAATTAGGTTTCATAATAAAGATAATATATTCCTTTCAAAACTAGCTTTGTTTTCAATCTTCCGCTCTTGGATGTGACCTTAATTTCAAGGGCAACAAAAATCAAGCAGAGAAAAATGCTTGTAAAACAATCATGTTTCACAACAGACAATAATAATATAACACACTAAATGCTTGCAGCTAGAGGTGTCACAAAATTAGCTCCTTTATTAGTTAGGAGTATATACCTAAGATCAAAAAGCGATGAATTGATGTCACTGAGAATCCAAACTTTCCAAAAATGTAATGGCCATAAATAAAAAATGTGCTTAATCAATTTTATTGATCAATCGCCCAGGGGGCTTTGCAAAAAAAGTCCCGGAACCACTGATGTAGCGTATAAATTCCAGTAAGATGCATTGGAGCTTGTGATTGGGATGTAATGTAACACAATCTGAGACCTTTAAAACATGTGAATACTTTTGCACTTTGGTCAAGCACAGATCATTTCAAATGTAGTAATAAAAAGAAATATGGAGACTTAAAAAAACCCCACAAAAATAAGTTTTATCTGGACAGAACGTATGGAGGCCTGGTTGCTCATACAGAGCTACAGAGAGAGGTGAGAATCCAGTTGTGCTTACTTGACGATGTGGATCGGAGAACTAAACGCTCTGTTGTCATGCAACCAGCCCAGAAACGCCCGGACTCTCTCCGACAGAGGGGTGTGCAGCTCAGGAATGTGACTCTGAGTGTGACAGAGGGAAGAAATAGGACAACCACAACATCAGCCAACACTGTTCTTACTATGTCCCACACTATGTGCTCTGACTCCTTCATCCAGGACACACAATGTAGTCAACAGAAACATTCCTGTGGCTGGAAGCGCGGGTTTGTAGGTAGCTCAGGGAGTAATCATCCCATTGTTTCAGAAATAAAACGCGGAACATAAACAAGAGGCTGACATGTGCTGTTTGTTCTGGGTGTTGCCATCACGCCCACAGAGCAGCGATGACTAAACTTTCTAGGTAGCTGCTGTTATCAAAAAGCTTCAGCAGCAAATTTGTTCTGCTGTATGTGTGGTTTTCTTTAAAAGGTAAACAGAAAAAAAGCAAATCAGTCATTTTTTTTAGAAGTGATGAATTGCAAACTGCAGAGAGGGTTCATGCGAGCGTTCAGCAGAGTTTTCTATGCATTTTGCTGTTGTGATGCTGGTAGATGAGATCAGAAATGCTTTTCCACCTGGTACCTCTACTCACCATGTTGGGAGGTATTGAAGCATAGTTGGAAAAGCCCAGAACATCTCTGATAAACAATTCGTTGCAGCTTTTCCCGATCCATAGATAAAAAACCTAAAGATAGATGGGAGAACAGATCAAAAATGAGAGATGACTCCTGCATATTTATATCTCAAAATTCAGTAGGCTTCCAGACATAACACTTAAATTCTAATGTCTAGAGCCCAAACAACATCCTAAGAAGTTTATCAGTAGGAAATATAAAGGATTTATTTGGCCTTCAGCCATTAAAACAGGAAAGCACTTCCATACATGGATAATGACGCAGCGTTTGTAACGACCCATCAGGAAATCTGTCATTGTAAACACAGGAGAGACTGATTTCTTGACTCGGCTGCATTTTAGCCGCTTATTGACAGCAGAAAATAATGGCATGGTGGGGTTGGTGGGCTGATCTGCTGGAAACTTTATGGCTTTTATATGAGGATAAACTGGTAGGGAAGGTGGAAGCCTCTCTGTAAGAAACCTTTTCGCTTTAGGATTATAAAACCCATCTGTACAAACACATGTATGTACATATTGTATCATCAAGACATATTTTTGTTAGTTTGTAGTGTATGATGTGTAGCCTGGGTGCCATTCCAAACTTAGTCCCGCCCACAACGTTTGAGTTCGGGAAGTTCGGTCTGGCATTGCACAATATCTGGCAGGCCAATCAAATTGTCAGGGCGGGCTTTATACGATGATGGACAGATGATCAACAGTAACGTAATCAACCACATCACCAAAGCGCGCTTGGGTGACAACAACAATGGCTGCCGCTGGAGAGTTGAGGTGAGTAGATTCTGCTATTAGGTCTGTTCTAGAAGATATCGACAGCAAATTAATTTTAAAAGAGGAACAGAGAAACGCGATCAAGGCTCATCTTCTTATTCTAGGCGTGCAACTGCACGCTTTGATTTTTGTTGACAACAACTATGCGTCGCTTAACACACGTCACTCACTCCGTTGCTCTTATTGGTTGTAGGTCTATCCAATTGAGTGCAGAGGCATTTTTTTTCCTGGTTTGTTTTAAACACGCCCCATAATCACAGCTCTATGGAGCAGTATCAGACTCATATTCTGACTAGAATTGAGTAGGACAACGTCAGGCTAGTGTATGTGTGCTGCAAGTCCTAAAACCTAAAGTCCTTACAAAATATTTGGACAGTCTCTCCCAGCACAGAATGCTGCATTACACTAAAAACAGACGCTACATCACAGTTAGTCAGTAGCTTTTATTTGTCCCAGTATGGGCAATTTTTGTGCAGTAGTAGTACACCTTTCACACACACATTCACATATCACACATAAAAACACAAGAAACACATAAAATATTTTAAGAGGATAAAAGTAAAGTGGATAAATAAATATGTGCAGTGAATAAAAGCGTAGGCCTATTTGCCTGAAATCTATGCTTTTCCTAGTAGAGTTTAGCAGCTGAACAGAAGAGGGAATTTACCAGGTGGCAATAGTCTGACAGCATGTGAGACCGACATATTGTCTTCTAATAATATTTTTACATTACAGTACATTGGAAATTGTGTTTCACATATTTCATTCATCTTCTTTTTTAATCAATAATAGGTTCGTGTTTTGTTAAATCTTAAAACTCAGTTTAACACTAACAAAACATTACTTAATTTTTTTTACTCAGTAATTAGTACAGCGGCACAGTTAATTATTTTTCCCAAAGATAAAACATAGATTTGCAAATTGTGGAAAAATATGAAGCCATTTCTTACAGAAAAATCCTCTTCATACAAGGGAGGAAACAGATTTTTCTAAGTAAATACTTGGTTATCGATTGATTGTTGATTGATAAAATGGATCATCCTTATAATAATTCAATAACTGATAAATCTCCTTGCTTTTCTTCAATCTTGAGCATTAAAGCTGATTCTAAATCACTGATTTAAAAGGAAGCAAAAAGCAAAATTGACATATAGAGGAAAGAACTTTAAAGCTGAAGTCTGTAAGTTTTTAAAAATCACTTTTTTGTCATATTGGCTAAAACTGTCCCTATGCCCAGACAGCAGTACATGTGATACGTAACCTGTGAAAAAAAACTGCTTCAATTGATCCCGCATACTGCCTGTATTTCAATCTGGAAAGAATATTTCGGGACGAGTCAAAACAACCAATCACAGCCAGAGGAGCGTCTGATGGAGTGTCAATCACAGCTCACACACGCTGAATACCCCCCCCCCCCCCCCCCCCCCCCCCCCAACCACCCCCACCCCGCTGAACCTGCCGCAGTCAGGAGGACGCGCGTGGAAGTCATGGCGGAGTGACAGCCACCAGCAAAAGAGAAACTGCCCTTACTGCCCCTGCCGACAACTGCTTACAGCATCTTATATCTAGCTGCTTGGAGGTGAGTGTTATCGCTCTTACCGGTTCACACTACGCTGCTTGGACGCTTCTGGACGCATGCGGTAGCCGCGCAGATGCTGTGAGAGGGTGGAGCTTGGAGGTGGGGCATGAGTGAAGCAGAGAGGGTGGGGGAGTGGCGTGAAACCTGTTTTTCTTCAAATTTTCAGTCGAAGTCTGCTCTCTTCTCAATGTTACAGACTGCAGCTTTAAGGGGAGGCCATAAAGCTGAGTCAGACCACTACAGTGACTGCGGGTGCAGTTTTTCAGCATGTTTCCCAGATAAGAAACGCTTAGGTTTACCATTTGTGATCCATTATAAAACAAATGCTAAATGGCCTGTACTTATATAGCACCTTTTTCCAGACCGGAGGCTTGAAAAAAGCGCTTTACGATACATTCAGTCATTCAAGCAAACACTGACGGTGGCAAACTACATCGTAGCCACAGCTGCCCTGGGGTTCACTGACAAAATCGAGGCTGCCGTACACTGGCACCACCAGTCCCTCTGACCACCATCAATAGACAACGCGGGTGAGGTATCTTCCCCAAGACAAAAATGACAAAGAAAGCTGAAGACAGTGCTTGAACCGACAACACTTCCATTGCAGGGCCACTGCACTGGCGAACAGTGGTGTCAGATACAGGTTGCAGCAAATCACATAAATCATCTCTACCTTCCCAACTTGTGGTGAAGGTTTACCCAAATGAATGCTGCACGTAACCTAATCTCTACCACCAGGACTCATTAGATGCATTAACTATGTGGGAATCATTCCCATAAGACAGGTTCGTTGAAAAGGGATCTAAAATAAAACAGAACATGTGATTTAATGGTAGAAATTAGCAATTTTGTGTCACAGAATAAATTAAAAACTGAAAAAAGATGACATTTTCATGTTTTCTCCATTCCTAGTTACAATGGATACAAAAAAGAGAAAAATATTGAGTTAATGAGTAAAAATAAAACAAAAGTAAAGATTGAGGAGACCAAAAAAACAAAACTAATTAGAAGTTCACAGGAAGATGTCAGGGACGATTCCAGAGTTTTACAGAAGACTGTAGCTTTTAGTTAGAAAGAAGCCAGACGATAAACATTAAAGTATTAATGAGAAATAACCATTACTCACATTGCCACAGTCCATGAGAAAGGCTCCATCTCTGCTAAGTCTCTCAGCAGAAAGATGCAGCAGTTGGGGCTGGGGAACCACAGCGTCATTCAGATGGAGCGCCCCCTGCAGGTCACACACAGCAGTAAAAGATAAGTAATGATTGAGATTGAGTAATGAATCAAGTTTGAAACGGTAACACTGAGAAAGATTCCAGCAGGTCAGAAACATACATTCGACAGTGAGTTAAACTTAAGTTTTCTTTAGTAAAACAACTCTAACGCATGGAGAACACAAAATAAGCAGATTAAACCTAACATACAAGGGATTTTTTTTTAAACAGAGATGAGATTAAAAATTTTATTGGTCCTGATAGCAAAGAAAATTCTAGATTCGTTAAAGGCAACATTTGGGCCCAATCTATAAGGACAAATCTGTTCAGTCTATTTCTATTATGAAACATCATGTGATAGTGACACAATGTGAAAAGTCCCATTTAAAAAAAAAATGGATCAGCATCAATCATCTGTAACTTTTTCACACTGCCTCATTCAACAGCTAAGTGGAAGTAAAGAAATAAAAATGGTAAATTTCTAATCTTAGAGATGCAAATTTGTTTTTAGGATGGGCATTTTAACACAATTAGTTGATATTGCATGATGTTTACAGTCATACATATGATCCTTGATTGTAGAAATGAGTTTATTATAACTAGGGCTAGGTAAAAAAAAGCGATTTAATCAATTTCGGATTGATTCCTTTACATTTTTGCAAAATTGATGAGTAGGGAATGAGATTGATTACTTTTAAAGTGATACGTGTGAAGTTCACATTCAAATAAGCAGGCGTGTGCAAATGCCGACCCAAGTAACACACCACTCAGCAAGCTGTACCAACTGAAGTCTGATGTCTAGAACCATTTTGGATTTAAAACAGCTGCAAATATACCCAATCGGTTGACTGAAGACATTAACAAACGGGGGCTGACCAGCTAACACCCTGTAGTTGTTACAGACAACGCAGCAAATATGGTTTGTTCAGTTAAAATAATGCAGCTCATGCATGTCTGCTGTGTCCCCGCTGTGTCGCTTCTGCTTGCGCGTATGAGGCTTCACTTTTTCACAAACAAGTTTGCTCTTTTGAGACAGTTTTGTTTACATCTCAACTGTCTGATTTACAAGTTTGCACTTTGTGTTTAATATGACAGGAAATAAATAATAATTACGTGAGTATTTTGAAACACAGTTGAACCACTTTCATTATTGTAAAAACAGATCAAATCGATTTAGAACTTTATGAATCAAAATCAAATCAATTCAGGACTTTGGCCAAAATACCCAGCCCTAATTATATCCCCTTAAAAGAAAAAGAAAAACTCAAAACAAAAGAAAAAATAAAGAATAATGATAAAAATCTAAGCAAAAAGAGCTCTAGTATCAGCACAGTATAGCAATTGCCAGTTATCCAAATACAGGCATCGGGATTGGATAGGATGTGAAAAAACATGGATCGCTGCATCTTCTGGTTTTAATAAGCCAGCAGATAAATACGTTTTGGTTTGATAAGGGAATAAATCCCACCTGGTCAGACATGTTGTCCAGCCTGTAAAGGTCGGGATGAACCATCCGCATCAGCTGAGGCAGCGGCTGCGTCTTAAACTCACACATGGCAAAGATGCGCTCATCCAGCCGGGTGCTGGTACCCGTCCGTAGTGCTTTCTGGAACAAACGGAAATAATTCCAACAATTAATGTTTCCCCTTTAGGATTAGTGGACTGATGAATATAAGATGGGAGAGAAGGTTGAAGAATGAAATCTTGTCTAGATGGTTTGATGAAAACCCTTTTCATAAGATAGATGAGTAACTGACAATAATGGGGAGATTATGAGTAAGTAAGTGTAACAATAGATGGATAATCAGTTTGATAATTGATTTATAAAGATCCTTAAAAAAAACAAAGGAGACCAAAGAAAATACCAAATATGTACATTCAAGTAGACAAAAAAAGAATCCATTATAAAGGAAAGGGCTTCGGAAAAAAAGCTTTTTAAGCATGAATAAGCCTTTTAAAAAATATATGAATAAAAATAACATCCAAAGGAAGTCGGCTTCAAGGCACACTGCAGGTTATCACCACTGTTACATTACATAACAATGGTAAGTGGACAACAAAGAGTTGATGAATTAAACCAAATTTTTTTTAAGTTAAAGCTTCAGGCGATTCCAGTTTTTCATTTATATTCTAATTTCAAGCTTTATGACTTAAATGACCCCTGACTGCTGGGGTTCATATTTCGATCCATATTAAGACTACATGGACTTACATTCATCTTAGTTACTGCATTTATGCATAACCCCGACATTCAGCCCTATCCTAACCACTTGATTCACACCATACCTCTAAACAGACTCCCCAACATAAAAAATGGGGTTCTGTCACATTAAGTCCAAGGTTTGGTCCACACAAGGTCTGTTGGTCCTCAGAAGGTTAGAAAGGGAACCAAAGATGGCTCTAAATAGGTAACATAAACTAGTATACACACAAACTCACAAAAAAACAAAAACTTAAAGGCCATCGACTTAAATAGGATAGCAGCAAGATTATTTCTTTTGATAAAAAAAAGTTTTAGCTATGACCTGTAATACATAACCCTAATTTAATACCATCAGATTTGGTTTACCCCTCCAAAGGATAACCGAAATCCTAACATGGGTGGATGAAAAATCTAATGGATTTAATATAATTTTATTAAATTCCCATACTTTCGGCACTGATTGTAAAAATTGTGGTGCCCTGCCTTTGCAGTACAGGGCTCTTGCAGAAAAGGCCCTAATCACCCCAGTCTTTAAACCTCCAATGAAAGAAACACAAGTTAAGAATAAATAGAAAAGACAAGGCTGCTAAGATGTGTTTCAAAGAATAAATCAATTCTACAAAGGAAAGGAGGCCAGCCTGAAGTGCATCAAACTGTGGTGATGTGCACATGATGAGAGGAGATAGTTAAATGCTGGGAAGCTGCTGACTGGGAATCCAGTGCCAAAAAAAATATAAAATTTTGATCAAATGAGTTAGTTTAAACTAAGCTTGTCCTGAAAAAGGTCAGTTTGATTTTTTTACCGATGAAAATGGATCCATAGATGGGATCTCTAATAGGATAGATAAAATCAATGGATCGATAGAGAAATTAAGAGGTGTGATTAGAGCAGCTTGTTTTTAGAAAATTAAAAGCATAACATCTAAACAAAAGGAAACATTTGAGTTGTTTGGATTACATCTTTTTTTCCCCACGTATTATCAGACTTTGAGGCCACAGTGAGCAGGAACCCTGTGCTTTGAGAATGCGAGGTGTATTTTCATATCGGTCTAACCTGTTTGAGTAGGGCCAGAATGTAGAGCGGAAAAAGACGCATAGCCGCAGGGACAACAACTCCAGACTGCTGCAGGTTCGATACGCTGCTTTTGTAGGCGCTCACAAAGTCCATGACAGCGTTCACAAGAGCGTCACGAGCATCTGACAGGCTGGATGAGATCGACCGGTCGATAGCTGGAGCACAAAGAGACGATCAATAAGAGGAGAGCAGGGTTTTATTAGTGGGAATAAAAACAAGAGCAACAGCTGTAATTGAAATATTTGCTGAATCTTTAGAACTAAATGTCATATATCACCTATTATGGGGTGGAAAAAATGTGCAACATTACCTCCAGTGAAACAGCGAGGGAGTGAAAGTGGAGAGTTTATGCTTCAAACTCACCCATGTTGGCCAGCAGACATGTGATAGCTTGAACATCAGCTCCGGCGTAAACATCGCTCAGCTGACTGACGACGGGCAGACACAGAGTGTGGACTCTGATACGCCTCTTTCCTACATCAGACCAAAAATGAACACTTCAACAGATAAAAACTGAGCCATTTTTACTTGAGTCGGAAATGGAACCCCGTGTTTTTAGAAGTGAGGTGGGTTTTGGTTTCACCTTTACTGGACGTGTAGAGCAGAGCAGCCTGGAAACAGGCAAGAGACGAGTCCGCAAGAGAGTCTTCGATCGACATCTGGACGGCAAAGGCAGAGTCTGGGTTCACATTAGCCAGGGACAGCAGGTCGGTGGAGCGCACAAAGAAGTTACCGTGGAATGTGTGGATGGATAAACCTGAAAGCACATTATTTAGGCTTAAAAATCAACACGGATAACAAAAAAAAATAAGGTTTTTGCGCGAAAAAGTAAAAACTGAACAGACGTACCTTTAGTGCATCGTATTCTCATAACTGCCTCGAAGCCGATCTTCCTAGTTAGGTAACGATCGAGGTCCTTCTGAAACTTCTCCAGCTGCGCCGGGTTGTGGATGTGGTGAAAGGAAGGGTAGTAAAAAACGCTGCCGGCTGAATACTTGGAGATACAAGCTGAAAAAAAATACGACACCAAAATGATTTAAACATCCAACCCGAAACAATTCAGAGCCTAATGCTACGTTCACACCTAAAGCAGCAGAAGCAGCTAGATTATATGCAAAGTCAATGGTTGACGCAGATCAGGGCGCAGCAAAGGGTCCCGCAGCGTGTTTTGAGCAGCTAAAGCAGCGCCTCACAAGCTTCAGAGCATCTGAAGCACAGGACGCGCTGCGAAAGCAGCAGCTGCTGGTTTGGAAAAATTAACTTTTGCTGCCGAATGCGCCAAATCAACCAATCAGAGAAGTTGATCTGGGAGCTGGCAGGGAGACAGACACACCGCTGATGATGCAGAGCGCTATGATCACTACTTTAAAACTGTTTAATGCTCCCAAATTAACTTAAAATACCAAAATCTGCTGGCAAAACACGCTTTTATTATCCTGGTGCCTGCAGTTTGGATTACGTACTTGAAAACCACTTTCCAGCCGCTGTGGCAAACAGCGAAGACGCGACCAGGCCAGAGGCTGCTGTTGAATGGGATTCCTACTGACAGCGCACAACCTAGTATCTGGGGTCTGAGCGGCTCCGACAGAGAAATAATATTTGAAGTCAGGATGGTAATCTGGATGATGTTTTCAGGTGGATTTTCTCACTTTAAAATAGATTCCAACTACTTTTTACCCACTCATCACAGAAAATATAGCCGCCATTGTTACAGGCAAAGAAAGGATAGAGTAGCTCCACCCAACGCGCATCAGACCCACTTTTCGACTGCGCAGCAAGAGCAGCTTTGCTGCTTCAGCGTCCGTCAGAACAAAACTAGTACAAGCATCAAAAATGAAGCAGCACGTGCCTTTTTGCTGCCTGTGCTGCTTTAGGGGTGAATGTAGCATAAAAACCAGCTCGTCTGGAAGCTGGAGCCTTTCCTGCATCTTTTACAATCATTTCTTGGGTTAGTTTCCAACATGGCATTAGGTCACCAGACATTCTCAATTGAGGCGTCATGCTAGGAAAATCCATCAAGAACAAAAAGAAAACTAGCTGGTTAGCTTCAACAAATCTGGAGGAACAAATCCTTAGATTCCAAAGTTCAAAATCAGCAAACTTTGTTCTACAGATGAAATGGAACCCAGAAGTTTCATAAAGCTGCCTTTTTAAACATGTTCTGCTAAGTGCTACTGACTGGAGTACAGACAGGTGATATGGGCTTAAAGTCTTACCGAGGTATTTTATGGAACCATTTTGGTCACAATAAATGTCACAATTAAAAGAACATTTTGACTCTGCTTTGCTTCTATGACATAATGTGCTTGGCAACAAAGGCCTATCTTTTAATGAGGGCTAGATTGCTGTAAAGAATCGAATTGGTCCACAGGCCTCAATTTTGAGATGTGCGTTCTTTTAGAAAAGAAAAAAATATATCAATATTCTAATGATTTAGACATTTTTTGGAGCCATTTATCATCATAATATTGTCCCAAATGTGTAATTTAAATGATAAATCAAGTCTAATTAAGAGCAGAAATGAATCATGGTGACTAGTGTTTCCCTAGAAGGTAAAAAACTAAAACATGATCTGAGGCTGTAAGATGATGAGAGATGGAAGGATGGGCAGAAATGATATTCTTACCTAATGATGAAAGGTCAGCGTACTGGGAGCTGAGCAGGAAAAGATCCACTCCAATCTGCTGTCCCGAACAGTCCAGTGCAAGTTTTTTATAAAAATCAGTGGCAGGACTGAGGTGCTGCACTCCCTGAAGAGTTATTGGGTCAGAAAGTAGGAGTTCATGAGGTTCCATTTAAAACAAACAATAATTTGCTAAAATAGGTGAGGACAGAGCTGTTAATTAATTGGAAGATTCTATAAAAAATGACTTGAAGCAAAATGGACTGGATCCAAACTCTACTACAAATATATCAACAAATCAGTACTGTGAACCTTTGTGCTGGAACGCTGGTTCGGGTCTTCTCTGGACTGTAACTTTCCTGCTCCCAGAGTTGGAAGCTGAGTCTGGAATACCGTGACGCGACCCCCTGTGGGTGACATCAGCTTGAAGGCTGCCTGTAAGGCGGGGCCGAGGGCACTGCGAGTCTCTCTGCTCTGGTTGAACATGGCCGGCAGCGACGTCAAAAGCTCCTTCACAAGCTAAGGAAGAAAACCAATTCTTAGATCCTCACACATGGGGGGAATTGTCATCTGGTGCTTCTATTTCTGAGGTTCACTATGTTTTATCAACTCTTCATGCAATAAAAGAGACTGAGGATGGAAACAGTTGGCTGTGGTCAGGAGAAGAGACAAAGGTGTGTTTATAACATGGATGAAGAAGGAAGAGAACTACCTCATTGCTCTCCTTTAGGTTCACCATCAGGCTGTCATGTGACGGTATAAAAACATCTGAAAAAGACAGTGACGTTATACAAAGAGCTTTTTATATAACTCCTCACAAAAACTATTCAGTTTATACGTCGTTCACTGGTCTTTTCCAGGAGAATCAAAATTGTAATAATTCAGCTCTCCCCCCCACCGTGATAAAATTTCAATTCCATAAAAAGAGGCAAGAGTCATTCTGATCATTAAAATAAAAACATCTAAAATAAACTTAAATAAAGACATGGGATAACAGCACAAAATAATGGCTTTAAAATTATAATATAAACAGTGTATAAAAAATACATGTATTAAATAAATGTATATGAAATAGGTCATTTAAATCAAAATGCAATAAATATTTAAAACCAAATAATTTACAAGTATATTGTTTTGTGTTTTTTTGGGTTGAAAATAAAATTAAAAGCTGTCTCAATATTTAACTCTTCCATGTTTTTTGGGCTACAGTCATATTATTTAAAACACTAATATTTGATATTTGAGCCCCTCACAACAACCCAACCTCAGACCAATCACCTTGTTTGAAGCAGTGTTAGCCACTTTAGCATTTAAAAATATTTTAACATATTTTCAGTATTTGAACATGGATTTAAAATCAAACTGACAAAAAAACAAAAAAATCTCATTAAGTGTAATTTATGATTACAATTTTCATCCTCTATTAGCTTTCTAAATTTCAATTAAATTACTAAATATGTACTTAATTATCCAATAACATTTTTACATATTAAATTGTGCATTTGATAATAAACATCTGTATTTTTAAATTAATTTTGCAGTATGATTAACAAACAACTTTAAGATAAATTATTTTTGACCTAACATTCGCTCCAGTATGTACATAATAAATGCAAAGAAAGCTATATTTCAAATAAATTCCCCAATATTTCATGTACACAAAAAATTATCATCTGCTTTTAGAAAGAATAGCAATCAGTAAGAAGAGTTGAAAAGCAAACGGCCAATCTTTTAAACCTAGTCTTTCTTTATGGCATGAAGAGACGTACCGTCAATGTCCGACACCACCAGCATCTGTGGCTGGGACAGTCCCTCCTGGAGGTTGTAAAAGTGGATGGTGGTGTCAAAGGTGAGGAAACCAACTCTAGTACGTGCATCTCCAGGTAACCTGAAACATAATACAGTATCCATTATTGAAAGCTTAGATGGAAACATCAACAAAAAAACTTCCAGCGGACACCACACAACAAAACACCTTGGAGGTAATTTTAGAGTAAGAATGTAATACATATTTGAAGTCTTTCATTATCAAACAAAAATAACAAGGATCAACACAGCTGTCCAAACCAACCAGGTGTATGTAAATAACCTCCTTTAACCATTCTTAAAAGGTACTTTTATACACCTATAGAAGAAATTTAGTTTACAAGTTTTTACGGAGCTGCTTTAAAACAGAAACACTGGACGATTGTTTAGAGTTACATCACAGTATGCTATCCCAAAAGGTCAACGTTTGTCTCTTTACATAACCTAGTCGGTGTGTCCAATTAGGGGCAGTGTCCTTTGGTGGACGATTACGTCACTGCGGTGTGATGCAGGCCATCCAGATTCAACATCATTAAACACGGCTCTTTTCCTGATTTGATGAGTGCGTCTGGTGTATCCTCAGTAGCCAAGTCTATCCCATCGTTCTTTGTGGGTCAAAGGGGCTTGGTGGAGCTGGGGCAGTGACGGCAGATGACAAAAATTGGGATTCAAATCGATATATTGTGCTTTCTGTGACCCAAAGGGAACTTTGAAGACATTTACATGAGAATGGAGCTTAAATTAGACAAATATCTGCTTAGTTATCAAGATCTAATTTCTAAACGGCTCCAGTGTTTTTTAAGTGTTTTCCAACCCTCGGCTCAGTAGCTGCCAATCTGTAGTAAATATATGTCAACACGTAAGTAATTCATTTAGATAAGATCAAAGAGTTAATGTTTGGCTTATTTAAGTTGTAACTCAATAAATGTGGAATAAAATGTGGAATATTCAAGTGTTGATGACGCAATATTGATGTCATATAGTTTTGCATTACAATCATGCAGGACATACAAGGTGGCATGTGAAATTTTAAATTGGCAGATATTAACAAGTCCCCCCCCCCCCCATTTAAAACCATTTAGATAGCAAATGCAGCACAGATCCGGATGCTACAAATCTGAACTCACTTATCCAGGTTGTTCAGAAGTGATTCACAGAAGTGCTTCAGGTATCCTGCCTCCACGGCATTGTGGGACACGTCGAGCACAAAGAGATAGACCGCCGGCTGTGGAGGTCGCAGCTGACAACCAGGGATAGAAAATCAAAGTTAGCAGTCACCTTAATTGTGTGAATCCTTCTGCATTTCAGAATCTATTAATGTTTCAAAATATGCTGCAGCACAACCAAAATACAACACCTCCCTCTGGAGGACAAATAATCACATTGCAACAACAGAGAGGGACTTACCATGTAGTCTGAGGAAGCGATGAACTCCACTGTTGAGTTTTGGACCTCCGGCCTCTTGTGTGGTTCCCCATATGACCTCGTCACCGGGTTGTACATAAACTCATCGGGCACTGTGCAGAGCGTTCAAACAGAAAAGTCTCAGATGAACAAAACACAACAACAGAAAGGATAAAGGAAACAGTTCTTCAGTTTCCTACCATCGTTGACCCGATAGCAGAGGTTACACTTCCACCTGCGTTGGTCCAGGAAGGTCACAAAGGGGTTAATGTAGGTCCGGCATGTACGACAGCGCACTATCGTGTTAGATGTGATCACTGGTAACTGCTGCAGGGAGGAGATGGGAAAAGGTTAAATAAATCTCACCCTATGACTAAAGCAGGATTTATACAGGACTCTAATTTAGAGCTTTTTAATGCTCTTAGAAATAATTTTAATGCCATCAACAAGTACCCATGACTCCCAAATATACATATAAAAAACAAGGCAAAATCCTTTGTCATCTTTACCATCGACAGGCTGCAGCCATGGTCCAAATTCCTCGTTTTCCAGCCACTTTTGTTGGAATTTGCATTTTCCCATTCTCTAGCTTTTTCTCTGCCTGAGCTTCTTTTTCAGAACAAATGGCTTTACGATCAGCCGAAAGCAGTTCCGCACAAACATGCGGAAACAGTTAAATCTGATATATCTGACGAAATTGAGGTCATATGGCCCAGCCCTAACAGAAATAATCTAAGGCCTAAGCTACTGGTTAATTATACAAATATTATAAAAAACATTTCAATTAAATTATCCTTGGGATGTAATAATATTAAAAACAGCATCAACAACCAAAGTAGTGGTGCTATAATATCCTTCAGCACCTTAACATAAATGTTTATTGTTTATTTTAATTTCTATGGTGGATCTCATGACCCCATACTAGTTTATCAAGGACCCTAACTTCAGAAATCAACGCTGTAGATCAGGCATCCCCAAAGTCGGTCCTCGAGGGCCGCTGTCCTGCAGCTTTTAGAGGTTTCTCTGCTTTAGCACAGCTGATTCTGATGACTGCAGTTCAGCAAAAGCCTGTTCATCAGTTTAGCTTGACGGTGTTAGCATTAAGCTACATTATGTTCTGTTTTAAACAGACGATTAGACAATTCCCTCCTACTAAAAAAAGAAAAAGGAGTATTTTACTTAAAACATTTTGCCTTTTCATCAGATCAAAGGTAAGTGAAATTCTCCAACCCTTTTTTTAAAGGCACAAGTACTCTAAAAGAATAAAAGTTGTATCTCAGAGAAAACATTTGTTTATTTCCTGAACATACCTGCAGATCTCTGAAGGGGTGAAGGAGGAGGCCTAATGGCAGCCGGGCCTTGTTGAGTAACGCCTGGGTCTGAGGAATGCTGGTCAGGGTGCACCGGAACGTCCTGGTAAGCAGACGACAATCAGGAAAGACTATAGAACAACTTGTGCGGGTTTTATAGGGTTAATGTAGATTATTTTGACCTAAATATAAAATAAAATGATGCACTAATGATAAATGTCTTAATTTAAATTAACAAATCCAGCAAAATAATGATGAATAGGCTACTGGAGGGAAGCCTAAGGTGCTGAATGCTCTGATCGGGGAATGCATGCTCTCATTGGCGGAGGCCGATACAAGAAAAAAATAACTGGGCTTAATGTGTTGGTCTACCTCTAATAGAGATAATAAAATAAGTCATTAGAATGTGTTGAATGATAAAGTATGACAAACTTACTGGGGACTGCAGTTGACCTTCTTTAGGTCAGGGCTGAGGTTGGGTTCAGGGGCCTCTAAGGGCCTTGAAGGTAGCAGGTTTCTCTCCTGCAGGAGGTTGACCGGCCTCAAGGCCTCCACCTCCAGCTCTGGGACTCCACTCAACCCACCCAAAGCCGCAGAGAGCTGAGAGAGGTTGGGGAAAGGCTGCAGAAGAAGAAATCATCTTCAGCAAGTTTCTGTTTGTGCAGCACTGTTTGTGAAAATGTCACATGAGCAGCCAACACTATCGTCTTACCTGGGAGTACTGCTGGTAACCCGGCTGACTGTAAGCGCCGTGTGAGGGCGAGGCATCAGGGTGGGCGACCGGTCCGTGCTGATAGGCCGACTGCATGCTTTGATAACTATAGCTACCAAAGGGCGGAGCCTGGTTGGTCATGTTGTTGGAAGGTGGCATAGAATCTGTGCATAACACATTTCAGTAACCATGTAAGATCAGATTTTAAGAAGAACAGCAAATCTTAAAGGAATAGTACACCCAAAACATGATTAGCCTTCACTTTCTACTCACCCCCATGCTGAACAACACTCTGGAGTACTTTTTTGATATCTCAAATGCATCTGGAGATCTGGGAGGCTTCTTGCTGTCTGTCGTGGTTTCCGTAGGCTCGTGAACTCGCTTTTAGGAAATCCTATACACTACTGTTTATGCTCTAAAAACATTCTAAATGACTTCGTTTCGAGTAAATTATGGACGCTACCCACTCAGGACACTTGGAATACATTGGACGAGCAGTATGGAGGAATATTGACACGTTTTTTGCGGACTTTTATGGACCTTTCTGCCTTGGGCGCCATAGACCTCCATTATTTGAATGTCAGCAGACAGCAAGAAGCCTCCCAGATCTCCAGATGCATTTGAGATATCAAAAAAGTACTCCAGAGTGTTGTTCAGCATGGGGGTGTGTAGAAAATGAAGGCTAATCATGTTTTGGGTGTACTATTCCTTTAAGTGTTTTAACATTAAAATTAAAGTATGCTCTCCAGTTTGGAAAGGTGGGCTGTTTAATGTTGTCCTTCTTTACAACAACTCAACATCTAAAATAGAGCTAAACAATAAAACACACTGACTCCACCATGGTTTCCCTACATGTTGCCCTCCATTGCTTTCTTCCTTGATTTCTGTCACAGCGTCAGAGCTAACTTACTTTTCTTCTTAATAGTGTATCTGTGATGAGGAAGTACCTGGATAGCTGCCTCCTTCGAGGGAATCATAGTTGTTGGGAACTGGAGACGCGCTGCCAGTACTGGAGGAGGAAGTGTCACTGCCTGAGACACGAAAACAAGAGAAGGATTTCAATAATGAGATAAATACTTAGAGCAGTCTGATGCAAACTGAGGACAGACTGAAGCAATACAATAGAAACAAAGTTAAACAAATCCTGAGAAAACATTAAAGACATGTAAATGACAGAAGCAGGATGAAGATAAAAGAAAAATAAAGAAAACAAAAGCTAGGAAAAAAAGCAGATATTTGTTAGAAGTGCAAGATTAAGGCAAAGAGTGATAAGGTGACTGAGGAGCTGTTTAAAAGGGTATTATTACATTATGTGACTTGAAATGTATACCTCTGTTCCTACTGAAGTTTTAGTTGTTATTTCTGTGTTTTGGGCTTTGCTTTTGCTCAATATCTGTTATTAAATAAAGTCGTTCTTTGGATGTTTACCAAGACAACAAGGTGACAGAAGGTATAAGATTGTGTGCATAATTGGTAAGCAAGGCGGAGCAGTAGAGGAGAGGAGTGTGGAAATCCCAGGGGAGCTCTGAAAATAATGAGTTAAGTCCATGATGTGTTAAAAGGCACAAAAAAAAAAAAGAAATGCAAGAGGGATAAGACTGTAATAGGCTGGGAATACAGTGTGAGGGTTGGTGTTCACTCAGGCAGGAGCTAAATCTGAATACATTTTTAATGTAAATCACTTTATTATCAAATGACTTTTGTTTTGCAAATCCTTTTATTGTCCCACAATCAGGAAACTCACTCTCTGCATTTTCACTCATCCCATTAGGGAGCAGTTGGCTGCCATTGTGTGGAACCTTCTGAGGGCACAAGCGCACTGCTCTAACCCACCAGGCCAGATCCCCAGGTCCTTTTTGTCCAAGAATATAACATTACAGTGACTTTTTAAGCAAAAATGAAAGGCTTTATTTAAATGTTTAAAGGATTAGCATTAGCATTGATGGACCTAGCAACTGGCTGGTATAGTTCGCACTATTACAGATGCAATGACAGCAGGTGAGCCCAGTGAGCCACCTGCTGTACATTTGTAGCCCTCACCTTTAACATAATAATCTCATCTATATTTATGAAGGATTTGTTGAGGACTAGACCATCTTTCTTTCAGAGCAGGCAGTCTATGACACAGCCAGAGAGATTCTGGTCAGGTAGAAACTGTATAAACTAATGTTGAAGCTTTAATCTGATCTCTGATATGTGGTATTTTTTATATAATCAGCTCTAAACAAACAATTTTAAATGTTTGCAGGTCTTCTGTTTGTAAATATACAAACTCTATGATGAGTAATTTATATGCAAGTGGTTCACTATGTTGCCTCAATGCACTTTATTTCAGATTTGCACGTGATTTTTTTTTTGTCAATGTGTTGGTTTACCTAAAAGTTTTGAATATCTAACATAATTTAACAACATTAAAATAAAAACATAAAAAGCAGTATTTTAGAATGTGCACATTATTGTTTTAGACAACCAAATCTTGGATTTTCATCTTGTGTCATGTGACCAATGGGCTACTAGATTTGAATCAGAACACATCTAGTAAATAAAGGGAAGTTTGAGTTTAAAATTTTCAAGCTGATGGTAAGACAAGAGTAAAAGAGAAATTAAAAGTTTTTCAATGATTACATATTGTTCAACAGGTAAATTGTCGCTTAGAATAGTGATTCCCCTTTGCTTGCAAGAGACCATAACCGGTCCCTCTCTAGTCTCCCATTTCTAAATAACATAATCCTGAAATGTAATTTAACTAAGTGCAAAAAGAACATAGTACCCTTCTCTTTCCCCCCTGCCCAAAATAAAAAAAACGGATGTCAAACTTTGAGCAACATTTCCATAAGGATTAAAGAGGGCAGAATATTTGAATGAAGCTATTAATCCATGTGGGTCAAAGGGAGAGATCAACAGCAAACCGACACTCAGCAGGCCTCAGGCTGAGAGCTCATTGGACAGAACACCATCCAATTATCTAGCAGTAAATCTGAGCAGCAGGCGGCTGGATTAGGAGCTCCAGAAAGCTACAGCTACAGATTCATCGCCTTGTTCACCAAGACACTTGTTACATCTCTTCTTTTTTGCCTACACCATTCAAAGGGGTAAAAAAAAGCATTCCATTGTTAATAAAGACGCAATTCATAGTATCAGATGTGCTTTAAACACATTAACTGTATTATCTACTATCAGCTCTGATAAGAAAAGGAGGGTCTATGGAATCTCTGGCTCATGATGCAGCATGAGGGGGACACTATGTTGGCTTGTAGAAATGGGAAAAATGAGAAAAAATATTTTTTATCAATAAAAAGTAGGTAAATAAAAAAAAACCATTAATAATACACAACATTGAAATAAAATAAAAACAGAGATTTGAAGCTAAACATTGGGGCTCTTCTTCGCCAGCAACTGGAGCAATCCACCTACATGTTATCCTGATGAAGGAGCACGTTGAGCAATAGAAAGGGACATGCTTCTTGTGATGTGATTTTGGTGCAACATTTAAGGCGACATTAAGGCGAAACTCTCTTGTGTGTGGCAGCACACCACCTTTCGTGTACATTACTGTCCTAAAACAGCTGGAATGAGAAAGTTAGTGCTTTACTATCGCTAAATGTTGGGTGACCAAAAATTTGGTGCCTCTCCAATTTTTTATTTATTTTTTTTAGATTGTTTTGCAATTAATTTTCCCGATCTATTCTATGCCAGCTTTATCCCTTATATAAGTTATCTTTGTCCCCTAAAAATAAAAACTATGATCATCTTCTCTCTGATTCTTAATCTCAATTTTTTGGGGGACTGAGAATATCCACTTTAGCCAAATTAACACAATATTATATAATTATGATCATGTGAAAATAGTACATTGAGACATAACTTGTCATTATGAGGCTGAATATGACAAGCCTATTTTAGAGGAATTATCAGCTGATGTTTTTCATAAACACTCAATATGAGAGTCGGTGCTGCCCCTAGGGAACCTGATGAGATCACATGGGAAGGCACAAAGGGAGAGCTAAAACAGGCCCTTCTTTTTACTATATTACATGCTGGTAGAAGTGCTAAGGAGATCCTCTACTGACTAACAGGGCAGTCTGCAAACAAGCACAGAGAGCCTGGACCTGGGGAGGCTATATTTAGACCCATGTTAACCTCTGCCTGATGACAAAGCTCCAGAGGGATCGTTACTGGCAGAGAGGATGAGACTGATTAAGCACACGGATAGCTCCTTGACATGCATGCATGCAGGGGACTAGAGAACGAAAAAAAACAACTGTGTCTTTGAACCAATATATGGACCTAATGGTTGGTGTAGACTTTCTAAATTAAATAGTTACTGATATGTCAATGAGAATAGAAAATAAATGGGAAAAATAGAATTAAGTCAAACTGCTACTGAACAAACAAAATTAGCTTTTAGAATAAACAACAAAAAAACCCAGGCCAACAGGCACCTTTCTACTTTGCACATTTTTTCTTTAAAAACCTTTTAGTAATGCTAAGAGATTATATATGAATCAGTCTTTAAAAAAGAAAAAAATCGTATGCTGAAATAGCCATAATTAAACTGTATGTACGGCTCATGGCGTGCTCTACAGCTCTGACATCACACCATAGGTGATAAAACACGAGGAGGCCCGCCGTTCGCTCTTTTACAGCAGCTCGACACCATACCGGAGACCCCGTCTGAGCTAAGCTGCCATGTGTTTGGAACAGACCCTTCTTTGTTTTGAACTATTAGGGCCTGTAAATCAACACCTGACACCAATGCAAAGAACTTCTTGATACAAGAGAGAACTTTGGATTTTTTTTTTTTTTAAGAAAATGTCAACTTATGCATAAATCACTGATTAAATGATCAATCTATATACTAGGCTTGCACCGGTATATCGGCAGTGCTTGGAAATGGACCATGTTCATGTGATTGGCCAAGATCGGCAACTGGCTGGTCTTTATGAAGCCCACCGGTTTCAGAGCGGTAGCTCGCTGGGCAGAGAGCACACTGCGAAGGGGAGATAAGGCAGCTCAAGAAGAGAGGGGAGGAGCTCAGAGGAAGTTTAGAGAAGTCCACTGGGGGACCATTGCCGGGCGGGGAGAGGTTACAGCTGACCAAGGCCAGCTAGGGTAGCTGTGGCGGAATATTCCGATGGCAGGGGAGGGGATACTGCTGACCATGGGTAGGACAGAAGCCAGCCAGGGGTATTGAACAGAAGGCAGCTACGAGACTAACCCCTAGAAGCTAACTGCTTGAGGTGGAAGAAGGAGAGCAGGGGATCAGGTGAGCCCGCAGGCAGGCAGCGCAGCAGAGCAGGCGACTGCTGGTCGACGTCTACGCTGGAGGTAGGATGGTGAAACAGTCCTTCTAGAGCCAAATTGAAAAACTTACCTACAAACCTTCATAGAAGATTCCTGCATCATCCTACATCAACAATACTTTCTTTATATTCCATTTTGAAAAAAAAAAGCCAATAATATAATGAGAATGTACACGAGACATAAGTCGAAGAATTTATGGCTTCAATGGTGTGATTGGCAGTGTGTTTGTGTGTGCGTGTGCATGACATATTGTAGTTATAACAGGCAGTGGCCTTTAGAATTAAAATGTCAATATACTAACCAGTTACCTCCGTAAGAGAAAAAAAATACATTACAGCTAAGTTAAAAAATCCACTGAACTTTGTTTCAAGTTTGAAGACGTTTCCCTTCCCATCCAGAACACTTTTAAAATTTAAAATGTCAGATTTAGCAGTGAGGTCCAAGCTTTATGGAGAAGCCCCCAAAAAAAGCTTGCTTGGCTTAGAAAACATGCAAATTGAGCCAGAAGAACATGCAATACCCAATACTGGTCTATGCCTCTTAAAAGGGAGTCGTAAGGGGCATTGTTGGCCTGGCTGTCCATGCAAGATGTTTTGACCCCTGCATGGGTTTGGGGGCTGAGATGATAACAGGAAGGAATCAACTCTATTGCTGCGTTATAGGTTTTCGAGAGCTGAAACCTGAGTCCACCCCCTCCTGTTTAAGGTTGGTTTTTCTCTTAACATAAATGGCTTCCTTCACACCCCTTTCAAACCACCCATCTTCTTCGTCCAAATGCACATTCTGGTCCTCAAAAGAATGCCATTTGCCCATAAGGTGTAGATATACCACCTTGTCTTGTCTGGAGGAGGTAGCTCTCCTGTGTTGGGCCAATGCGTCTGGGGAGAGGTTGTTTGGTTTCAGAGCATTCCTCACTGCACTGAACAGCATACACCAGTCCGCTCATATTTGGTGTGGTGGTTTTGTCTTTGGGATGCACTAGTCTCTGTTTAAGGGTCTTGCTCGGTTTGAAATGTACTGGGATTTTGTGCTTGGAGAAAATCCTCGAGTTTTTCAGAGACGTATGGGATGGGGATGTTTTTGCATTTAATTTTCTCACCCTTATGTTCTGCTGCATCTTTTGGATTTTCTTGCTGATATCCATAGTTTTGGAGAATACCTATGAGTGTCTTTGACGTGTTTCTATTCTTTGTGCTTGCCTTCTGTTTTTGTAAGGACATGCTCGGCCCGGTGTTGTAAGGTTCTAATGACAGAAAGTTTGTGTCCCAGTGGGTGGTGTGAGTCAAAAAGAAGATATTGGTCTGTGTGAGTGGATTTCATATACACTTCAATTTGAGGTTTTCATCTCCTTCCATGCTTTTAAACGAAACGTCTTCAAACTTGGAAACAAAGTCCAGTGGATATTGTTTTTACTTTTTCGTAATGACCGAGATTGTTCACCAGCATTACAGCTAAGAAATTAAACAACAGAACAAGTATAAGACTGCAGATTTTGACTATATGAAATGCAGTGGACTGAGAGATCATGAAAAAAGATTGAGAATAGAACTTCGTACAGGACAGGTGACATTTAGAGACATGCTTAAAGGTGGTAGATAAATTAATGGGGATGAAGAAAGCCAAAACACAGGGGGTAAAGTTTGAGGCAAAAGCAAAAGCAGACCTGCTTCTTCATCCTCATCCTCCTCCTCCTCATCATCATCATCATCAGTGCCGGATGACGAGGGGGGCGCTGCTGTTGTGCCTGAAGTAGTGGCAGAAGCTGAGCTAGCTCCACTATGAGGAACATATCCATACTGCAGGCCTGTTGGGAGGGGGATTGAAAAGGGATTATAAGAAAACTGTCAGGACTGAGCGACTAACAGCAGGAGCTGGAGTGAGATTTGTGGAAAGAGGCACATTTGTTTTCCTATAGTTTCTCTCAGTATCAGAAAAAAAAAAACAATGACAAAAAAACAAACAGCTTTTATCTATATAAAAGTAAAACTCAAGTCATTTTATAATTACTACAGTAAACAACAGTAAATGGTTTATTATAAATCAACAGGAAACACAACGATGATAACCACCCGCTTCAGGTGTGATCAAGCATTAAATGGTCCCATTGAATATCTTAAGACTGCGCCTCCTCCACCTTCTAGTAGGTTTCTTATGGCTGATAATATGCAGCTTATTGTTGATAATAGCTGCTTCAGCCACATCTAAAACCTTAAGATTCACTTTCTATTTAAATACTTCATACCATTTATCTACTTTACAGCCTACCTTCTTCAAAAAAGTGTTTTAAAGATTTACTTGGAGTGAATCCAACGTGTCAGTCACAGATTTAATGTGGGTTGACAGGGATTGGGATTTGTTTGGTAGGGGTTGTTCGATATCAGCGACATGCCAATTAACTTTTTATTTAATTTGATTTTTTTTACAAAAACGGATGAAGAACTACATTAATATGTTCAGATCACACACAAAGATATTCATTAAATCTGAGGGTAAAAAAGGAATTACCTTAGGGTTAGGATTCATTCTGTGATAACCTACTGAGCTTACTGATAGGTTGAAGCAATTCTATTGGATTGATAACCCATATTAACACGATCTATTGCGATGATAACATCCGAAGTGGTTGTGAATACGGATAAGTTAGTCTCTAATTATGAGTGAGCTGAACTGGCTTTACATTGCCATAACAAATTAGACGCATTTACATTCTATACATGTTTAAATATCAAAAAGAGAGAAATCACACAAATACAGGTTTAAATAATTCTTACCATTACTGTACGGGAGACACTGAATATCTCCAGGAACACATATGTTAACCAAGTCATTGGATTGCGATTGAGTAACAATACACAGACTCTAAAAGATGAGATTTACTAAAGATATTATAGATATTATAAATCAAAACCGAACACCATGAAAAACAATCCATGGTGCTCCAATTACTTCTTTAATCAGGCAAACGTGCACAACACTAGGATACTTCACAGTCACTGTCTAATGACCAAACGACTGAGGTTCATAAATAAAAATAAAAAGTACCCTTTTCCCCTCACTCACTGCCTTTCTTCACCTGTTAGCTATTGTTCAAAATGCTCTGAAAACATTCCCCTGATGATGTCATAAGGGGAAATGTGCTGTCCAGAGCGGTCTGTAGCAGTTCATCAGTCAAGCATTCAGAGGAGGGACAAATAAGGAGCTTTTTGGTACACGCTTTTTGCCTAATCTAAGAAAAATTACTGTACAAACGACAAAAACAGACTCTGAGGACCTCATTAATATTTTATATTTTCAAATGTGGCATAGTATAAGACCTCTAATAAACAGTTAATTAGCTGTGGACTTTTCATAAATCAAACTTTGCTTATATGAACCAATCTTTAAGAATGAAAAAAGGATTTTCCAGTTCTAAATCAAGCCTCTTATTAGCACAGCCCTAATGTTCATGAAATACTACATGTTACCAGCACAAGTTAAAGGAAGCTGAGGTGTATTTGTGCTCCCTCTTAACGTCTGACACTGCAGATGGGTTTTTGAATCACAAAAATACACAAGTGCAACTACTGCAGGCTTTCTGTCGTACTGATACTATCAAAAGAAAAAAAAAAACACCTTGGATAAGACATAAACCATCAGCACATTTCTGCCCTGAAAATTTGCATCCAGACTTAGACACCTGCGCATGTGAAAAGTGTTTTGTGTGCACAGCAGATCACGTGTGCCAAACTACTAGTGCAGCTGTGCTAATCTTAACCTTTCACATGCCTTTTTACTTTGGCTGAACCTAAGTTCAGTAAAATAGCTGAACTCAAAGACATGCAACAAAAATTCAATCATGTCTGTGATGAAAAGATCTTTAAACACAAACATGCAACTTGTTAATGAAAATGTTCACTTTCCATCTTTGCATTTTATGATGCAAATATGTAGAACAATTAAAACCGAAACTGAGTTGTCAACTAAATCAATAAACACTGTATCTGGGTACAATACTAATATGACAAGGTGTCGATACTAAAGACAAGTGTTCTTTGCATATTTTTGCTATTGTTAATTTTAAATGTCTGCTTTATTTGCAATTGAAAAGAACAAATACTAAAACATATTCAAATTGTGTTATATTTCGATAATTTATTTTGCATTCATTTGCACTTATTTAACTAGCATCTGTGGTTCTGCTGAGAAAAATTTTCAATGTTGAGATTGAAAAAACAGTGAATTTCTTTCATGTTAATAATTTTTTTCCCTGCATTTGTCATTTTCTGTCCCCACCATATCGAAAATGGTATCAAGTATAAAATATTTTATTTCGTATTGATATTGAGTTTGCTATTTTAGTACCATGATAACCCTACAAAGAAATATGCATGCCGTTACCTGGATGGTGGCTCGGAGAAGGATGGGCTGAGGCAGAGGGGGTTCCTGAGGGCAGCCGGTCTCCACCTGCACCTCCGCTGTTTTGTGTCACCCCGCCATAGGAGTTGTAGCTGTGAAGAGCCTGATGGCTTTGGTCATAATGTTGATGGATGTTGTTTTGGATTGCAGCTAGTCACGAAAAAAAGGAAAAAAGAAAAGGGGTTTAAAAGATGACAGATGACTAAAGGCCTCAGAATGAATGAAGGTACTTCCAACCATTTTCTTAGGAGTTATAAGTTGATGAAAGATTAAGCTGGAAAATACATAGAGATTTTCTGCAGAAAAACTTTGAAAAAAGTGAACATTTTAAGCAAATTTGGCCATTTTATTAACAATTCTTGTATATTGAGGTTGTATTATTGTTTAATATGTCCACATATAACATGTTCAACACATCAAGCATATAAGATTCTTGTAATTTACAATAAATGTTTACATTAGGGCTGCAACTAATGATTATTTTGCAAACAAATTCTTCTGTCAATTATTTTTTCGATTAATAGGATTGGATGAATAAGAATTGGATAGCCAAATGTTGCTTTAAAGAACAGTTTTTACAAAATTAAACCAGGTGAAAATAACACTTTTCCACTTGAGGAGTTCTGGATAGAGCATGTTGACAGATGAAAAAGTTTTTTCTTAAATACAAAAGTATATTTCTTTTACAATTTTGATATAATTACTGCTCTAAGTGGGTCGCTCTGTCAGCTAAAGGCATGTTTCAAAGTCTCTATACTCCAGTTAACAATTAATCGATTACTAAATTAGTTGACGATTATTTCAACAATTGATTAATCCAATTGTTTGAGCCAGAGTTTACATATAATGAATTTTTCAAACATACTTTCTTTATTTGCTCCTCTTCATACAAAATACGTTTTGAACATATTTAAAATATCTCTGCTTATGTATAAATATGTGCATTCATTTACAGAGTTGCCGATTGTTTTTCGTATCTTCTTTATGTATTCTTTTGATATAAACACTTATTCAACAAGGCAGTCTAGTGACTTCTATTTACCATTTGGAACAAACTACCTCCAGCTCTTCAGTCCTCAAATACAATTCAAATTCATTGTTTTGTAAAAACAACTAAAAGTTAACTAATTGAAAAAAAACCCCATAATATTTAAACTTAATACATTACTTTCTGTTGATGTTCTTTTACTGAAATGACTTGATGCAAGTGAAAGCTCGAAACTCTTCTTTTTACGTTTAAAACATTTGCATCCATCTCTCTCACATACCTGTGCTGCCTTTACCATTTACATTTGCTCCTGCTCGCTCAACTCCGTCGCCGTACCCTGGCTGCACTGCTGTTGTTGAGGCTGGAGGCAGAGCGCTGAACTGATGCAATGGCGCTCCCATCTGGGTGGACATGACCCCTGGGGTGGAGATGCTCTTGGACGAAGTGATGGGGGTGCCATACTGGTATGAAACATTTGGGTAGAGGGGAGCATCTGGGCCAGCAGCTGGTGGTGAAACCAAACTGGGATTCTGCTGCGTTGGAGAAGCTGTGTACGAATGCTGACCATAGTAGGACCTCGGATCAGCATAGAGCGCTTGCTGCTGCTGGTGGTACGGCTGTTGGTTGTATTGGGCATTTGAAGGTGGATTGGTGGGGTAGGAATGAGAAGGCGGAGGAGCAGAGTATGGAGATGATGCTACTTGATGCGCAGGGAGTTGTGTTTGCTGCTGCTGATGGTTGTGTTGGTAAAAGTGAGTACTGCCTGTGATCAAAGCTTTGCTAGGAGCAGAGGTGGCGTGGCTTGGGATGATGGGGTAGCTCTGCATCGGAGGTGGGGCTCCATAGTAGCCTGTAGGGGGGTATGTGAGTGGCGGCAGTGGACCTGGAGAAGAGTTGCATTTTAGACAATAACATTTCACATATGTAATCTGATCTAAAGAAAGAGAGAAGCCACGTTCAATTCTCTATTTTTACCTGTGCTTCAAAATAAAAGACAATTATGAAAAACTTGAATTTCAAATTTAGGTTAAGCCTGTTGTTTTATAATTGGTTCTGTAACTTCTCCCTGAAAATATCAGAAATCTCTTGCTTCTACACAAAAGTCAGAGAAGAACGTTTGGCTCCATTACATAAAGCACTGACAGATGATCAAGTTAGCAGCAGTAACCCTGACGAAAGGCCAACTCCCCCAAGGGATGTTGGGAGCATTACACAGGGGCTCAGGTGAGAGCGTTCTCATGTCCCTCAGCGTCTAATCATGATAGCTCAGCTGGACTACAGTAGGCAGGAAAGCACTTCAACTATCATCACAACGGCACAAAAATGAAATGAATAAAACAAAACAAGTCACGTTGACTTAAGGTACAGAACAGGTGGGATCTTATACCTACATTGTCACAGCAAAGCAACCGACATCTTTAAGGATCCCACACATTCATGCCATCAACTTAATCTACTGCACACAAAAAACAATTTCACCAATCCCCCCACCACACACACACACACACACCAGCACACACACACTCGTTCAGCCATCGTAGTGAGGACCATGTGTTGACTCCCATTGATTTTCAGTCATTTTCAACCCTTTCTATGCCCTAAAACTAACCCTAAACCATTACCAATGCATACCTCACCCTAACCCAGCCCAACTGACACTTTAGCCCTAAACCTAACCATTAGCAAAATAGCTTGTGAGGACCAGTAAAATGTCTTTACTTTGCAACAACTGGTCCTTCTGTAAAAGTTTAAAAAACAATCCACTGAACCTGGTTTCCAAGGTTTAAAGACGTTTTGCGTCCCCTCCAGGAAGCTTTCTCAATTCAAATGTCTGGATCCACAGTAACTGGTCCTCAATCTGATGGTGAAATTGGAAAAATGGTCCTCACTCTGAGGGCTAGACAGGTACACACACACACACACAAACACAGGCCCACATCCGATCCAAAAATATGCCATAATAACAGACATAATACTCAGAAATAAAAAAAAGAGATTTCACTAAACTGTGCAAACTTCATATTACAAAATGTACATATAAATAACATTTTTTTCTTAAATATATATATGTATATATATATATATATATATATATATATATATAACAATTAAAGCTACAGTGTGTAACTTTTAGCGACATCTAGCGGTCAGACTGCAGACAGCAGCAACATGAACATCTCCCCCCACCGCTTCTCCCCCCCAACAGTACGGCGAGCGTTACGGGACAAAATGTCATGACGTCCGCATCACCTACCTTCTCAAGTGATGAGGTTTGTTTACATAGATAATTTTAAAGATAGTATTTCATTAGTCTGTGTGGGGTATAGATTTCATGTAGACTTAAGATAAAAAATATACCCGTTATTTTTTCTACATCGTTGTGACGTTTTGGCGATCTCGCAATCGCTAGTTTGTTGGCTCTGCGCTGCTGTAGCGCAAAGATGTCTGCCTCCATGGCTGCGAGACCCGCTCCTATGTAATTATAAATAACGAATTCTAAGGCAACGCAAATATTAAGGTTAAGAGGCTGAGCTCGTAGATGATGATAAATAACATAGTTATGTATAATATATTACATTTCTGACTTTATATCCCTGTAATTATTACACACTGTAGCTTTAAAATAACTAAATATAACAAATAAGTATACTTTCTCACCACCTGTCATCGTCCTATCATAGATATTCAAGCTGTTTTATTAGTTTGTATTTGCAAAACTGCTAATCTTATTGTGTTTTATTATGTTTTTTACATTTTTACATAAGCTGTCGTGTGTTTAAAATGACAAATCATGTTATCTTAAAGCCAGACCAACATGAACAGCACTCAATTTGGATTCAGTAGGAGAATTTTACATGTCAAGACTATAAACCATCTGCTCAGCTAACAATGGTTAAATAATAAAGTTTAACTGCCTCGAGTTTTTTTTTTATTTACAAAGTTTTACCTTTGATGCCTGATTCTTAATTATTTGTCTGTTTCCCGAAAAGGTTTATATAGTGTTTCCTTTTATTTAAAAGCTATGGTTGTGTTAAATAATAATGTTAAAGTTAGATCTACCTGTAAAATTAAATTCATATTTTTTTCCCAGGATTTTTGATATTAAGAGTGAAATGATGGTGCGCAGTCTGTCACTACACCTGCTAACAGTTGGCTAACTTCAAATCACTTATCTCCATTGGACTGCGTTAGCTTCGAGCTAGCAGCTGTTAGCACTCAGTATTAGCCGCTATCTGGAACATTTTATTTTTTTAATTAAAATTGTTTTCACGTTTTGGCTCAACATATCAACACAAAAGCGGTGATGCTAAAACGCATAAAGGAGGAAATTAAATGTTATGCTATATCGGCTTCCACGGCATTAGCATGCTAATGCTAAGGCTGGATAACGGCATCCTCCCGGCCTGTGTTACCGTTTTGACAGGGGGGCGCAGCTCCACCGTTCGGCGTTGAGTTCTGGCTGTAGCCCGCTGTACTGTCCAGGTTCGTGAACCCCGGCGCAGACATTGCGCGGTTCTCCCGTTCTCACGCCAGCGGACACAAGGGTGAGCACACACACATGAGGGGCAATGTCCCAAAGCCTCCCCCTCCCACCGAGGAGATAGAGGCCGCTGATGGTCGGTGAAGACCCGGGCAGCCAAGCCAGGGAGGTCCGCTCAATATGGGCTCTAAAACCTCCAGGATGCTGAACAGCTTAGCTGACACCTGCTAGTTTTCATGTCGCCCCCTCTGCTGGAGTTTCGACGCATGTGTTCAATTTTTCTGTGATGCTTGGGTTGACATTATTGCTCACAATTCAAATTTAAATCAAACAATTCAAAACTAACAAAAAAATTACTTCTTACATTTTTGAAAAAAATAAATAAAATAAAATCCAGATCCCTAAAATAGACTTAAAAAAATATGAAATAATCAGGTAATCCCTATTTGCCTAACAAATACTTTCATAATTCTTCATATTCAAATTATATTCCTGGAAAAAAATGTGTGTTCTAACTATAAGGGTCTACAAAACACATAAAGACTTAAATAATGGAAAGAGTCCTTAAAAAGAGTACAAATCTGGATACTAAACAGAAGTTAAAGAAGAGGAACATGACAAAGATTGCAAAATACTTTGATTTATTTTTGCCTCATGGCGGTGAAGTTTATCAGAATGTCAGTCAATAGAAATGAGAATACAGCAATCTCAATTGTTTTAACTTCTCTTTATGTTTCAATCCCTTTTAAATAGTTTAAACAGTTTATAAAATGAGACACAAAACAATTGTTCAACACAAATGCTTCAGTTTTAGTGGATGGTATTCTCTGGCAAATGATAAATACAAAAATGATAAATGTTTAAATCAAATCATTAAACGAATGGGCCTTCCCTCTTTTCTTTGGCTTGTGTTAGATATTACAATAGTATGTTTAACTTGATAAAGTTTTTAATTGCTTTCATTGGTTTTTTTGATTTACAAAAGGTGTCATTTCTGTTTATTAAACTAACAACAACATTTTCCTGCTTGCTTTTGTGTTCTCACCTGCTACAAACTAACTGTAACTTACAAGAGGTTTAGGTCATGAGCCTAAAGTTGAGGTTTTAACTATGTCAGCCACCTTTTACCATTTGAAAAAACCCTCTAGTAAAATGATTTTAGCAGTATTTAATGAGAGTGATCATCAAATTTCTCCATACTATTATAAATGTACAAAATAACATCCCTTACTTTTGTGTTTCTAAATCGATCCTCTATTTGGGTTAAAAAAGTGCATTTTCAAGTCCCAGAGAGGCGTTGCTGGTTGTGGTTTGTTTTAGGAACACCTGCAGCTTCGCTAACTGACAAACTAAGCATTTGCAAGGCTTGCAAAGCACATAGAGTCTGTGAAAAGTTCTACACCTTTTTGTCATAAATCACTGTTATAAGTAACAACCTTTATATTTTCAGAGTTCAGTTATTTAGAAACAAAATAGCAATGTGTTTGTATGTCTTTATATTTACACAATAAGATGAGAAAAAAATCTGTAGGTCCAGGAGGCACTGCTGTTCAGCTTTCTGATAAGACGAATAAAAGACTTCAGTCATTAATAACCTTAAAATTGTCTCTTTTTTTGGTCTTTTTTCTTATACTATTTGAAAAATTCCAATAAAATCTGCTAATCATTTTCCATAGCTTTCATTGACTCACTGGACTGATCAAGACTCATTAAAGTGAGTTTTTAATTCATTTGACATCCTGAGGGATTCTGGCCCTCATGTCGGTGCACTCGCACTCCTCTTTGGGAGGCTGGGTGTCAGAGGCTCTCTTGTGCTGAGTGTTTCCTTTAGCTTGGCAGGAAGGGCAGCAGGCCGTGCATCCTTTCTTTCTGCAGCTGGGACAGGATAACACCAGCTGGTAGCAGAACTGGGTGCTGCAAAGCTCATACTGATCCCATGGAAGGCCACAGTATCTGCAATCTGAGGAAAGACAACAGGGCTGAAAATATTGTACTAGAAAATATTGATTAGTAGCTTTTCGATTAAAGATATAATGGAGGATTTTCTTTTTTCCAGCTGGATTATCTAAAAAAGTGGTCCTAATTCTCAATCATTCTGGTATGTTTAGGTAAGGCCTTCCTACGTGCGTAAACAGTTAGCTAACTTTTTCTCTGCACTTTCAGGCGTATATCTGTGGTGAGCTATGGTTTCAGATAGTCATTGAAGTTTGCCTTTCTTTCCGCGGTTCTTTGAAAATGGCAGAGGGTCGCAAGAGAAAAAGTGTCTACGATGTGTATGAGAAGAAAAGAAATGCCTCAGAAGAGACCGATATATGCTTTGTGCAGAGAACTCTCCATGCAAAGCATTATGGGATTTTCTGTCACTGCAGCCCGCTGTCGCCATAGCTTGTCTCTACCCGACAGCGGTGCAGGTACCGCGCAGTGGAGGAGGAGGTAAGTGACCAACAAGAAGCAAAAAGTAGTGATCATCTGTCCGAATGGTAAGTTAACTGAGTTCTCTAGAAATCCACTATATACATTAGTAGCCATTCAAAATTTCCCCCACTTTCCTTGATGGGCCCTTTGCGGGTCTGTGGCTGGTGCCATATAATTCCTTTTTAAATGTCAATACTGTACTAAAATATTCTATATGTCATGATTTGTGGACATTAAGATCTAAAGAGAAGCACCATCTCCTGGTCAGACCCTGTAATTCAGTGAAAGGGTCGAGTAAGACAAAAAAAACTATGCAAGAAGGGGTCAGTCCAGTGGCTGGAAGTGAGAGGGGATTTGGGAGCTGGAGGGAGTAGGCTGCCATTCGTCTGGCGTTCGACTGGGAAGGGCCATTTTGAATGGCTGCTACTGTAATCCCCGCTCTATATAGTGATTGAGGGATTCAGGGGTTAGAGCGAACGTTTGAAAACAGTAAGCTTTTATGAGCTATGAGAACAGCAACTTTTAAACAGAACATGCATGAGGAGAAATGGGCTCATCCATGCTCTTGCACGAATTTAATAGGCGTTCCCTCTCGGTACATGGTAGTGGGTCTTCAAAAACTTGCAAAAATCCTCCACTATACCTTTAATACAAGTATTTCTTTCAAGCATAATGAATTAGGCTATGTAATTCATTTACATAATGACCTGAGATGACATCATTGTTTGAGGAGATAGTGTAGCGCTCATCAAACACAAAAAGTTTCCCTCGATAAAAGCCATCAGGAAAGCACTCCAAGTACTTGTGGATTCCACCTTTCAGCTGGTAAACTTCTTTACATACATCCTGCATAATAAAACAGTAGTTTCACTTGTTAGATATTACCAAAACAAACTGTTATGAAGGTTGATACTGTTAAAAACATGAATTCCAATCAGACTGTGACTAAACAGCTCTATATTTTAATAATAAGTAGGAAGTGTAGGAAGTTCGAACACAACCATCAAATTTAAGGGTTTCAATTATTTTTTCCCACATTTCTGTTACTGCAGGTCCATCCAGTGATGCTGATTATTTTGACCTCAGTCGTTAAGTGCCAATTTTTGGGGACTAATTCTTTGGGCAGATATTGCTTTCTCTTCTTCCACCAGATAAAAATGGTAAAATATATGTTACACAATTTTAGATGATTTAAACAAAAGAAAATATCTATTTAAATTTGAAGGCAACATATTAATACTAGTTACTAAATGGAGGGACCAGCAATGCATGTGCTTCTCAATGCACTGGTTCCCAAACTCTTCCTGCACTTTAGATTAATATGAGAAATCATTTTTTTACTACCTCTAAAAATTGGTGATTTATTCAGTTCATTTCTACTCAGAAGGCATGCAAAGGTTACCACTTTTAAAAGTTTGGTTTGGATAGCTTTAGCATTAGCGGACCTGGCAACCAGCTGGCAAACAATACAGAAAGGGAGAAGGAAAGTGCGCAAATTCAACAATTAACTGTAAAAATACATAAAGCAAAAAGTGCTCAAGGTTCTTTAATCAAGTGGAAGTAAAAGGAAGATTAGATTATCTCCATTAATACATGAAATCACTTTTAGAAAATGGCAGTTTAAAGAGACGAATTAATGGGAATGCTTTTGCACTGTAGGATGAAATCTAATACCCTACTAGTGCAAGAACCTAGACTTGAATACAAACCCAGGACTTTCTTACTACAAGGCCACAAACCACAGCACAGAACCACCTGTTGGAAATAAAACGTTCTTTTTTTTTTTTTTTTAAACCTTACGATTTACGAGTATAACTCTAGAATAGATTGAAGATGTACTTTCTTTTTCCCATGACTATATTAGGAATAAAGACAGTAAAACAACACCTAAACATCCATCAATCCATTTTCTTCCACCTTATCTGGGGTCAGGTCGTGGAGGCAGCAGTCTAAGCAGAGGTGCCCAGACTTCCCGACCCACACACACCTGCTGCTCTGGGGGGACCCAGAGGCGACACCAGGCCAGCTCAGAGACGTAGTCCCTCCAGCTTGTCCTGGGCCTTCCACGAGGCCTCCTCCTAATGGGACATGCCTGGAACACCTCCTGAGGGAGGCGACCAGGAGGCATACTGAATAGATGCCTGAGCCTCAGCTGGCTCCTTTCGACTTGGAGGAGCAACGACTCTACTCTGAGCTCCTCACCTGATCTTGAAGGGTGCGCCCAGCCACCCTGCGAAGGAAACTCATTTTGATCGCTTGTATTTGCAATCTTGTCCTTTCAGTCATTACCCAGATCTCATCACCATAGGTAAGGGAGGGGAGTGTAGATCGAGCGGTAAATCGAGAGCTGTGCCCCTCCGACTCAGCTCCCTCTTCACCATGACAGTCCTATACAGCGACCGCATCACTGCTGATGCTGCACTAATCCATCTATCGATCTCACCATCCGTCCACCTCTTCAGGGAGGACCGTGGCCTCGGATTTGGAAGCTCCGATCCTCATCCCGGCCGCTCCACATTCGGCTGCACACCGCCCCGCACTTCAAAGGTCCATGGGCCGTTTCTCAATTCACAAGAACGCGAGTACAGACCCGTATCCTCATCAAGTGTTTTCTTGTGAAGAACACAGGAAAATATGGACTTGGCGAGAACGGGAGCACGCAGCATAAAACTGGGTCAATTGGAACAGAACCGTACTGATGACATCGCCGGAGCTGCATTTCACCTCCTCATATTAATAGTCTCTAGATAATAATAAATTATGACTTTTTCATTTGTTGGGGGAATAATAATTAAAACTGATAAACGCAAATTAAATGAACATTTTGCCAAATAAAACAAAAACTTGGTGCTTTCATTGCGTCTGCAGCAGCCATCATAGCCAGCGGTCCTTCACACACGGCTATGCAGAGAAAGGGCTGCTGCAGACGGGCTGCGTTTAGCCCTGGCTGCCGTTACCCTCGGAGCTCCGCTGGATGCCGCGGTCATCTCAACTTTGGAAGTTTTTTTTAAATTCCGCATCAAATGGGTAAATGGGCCATATAACGACGCTTAAAGGTTTAATGTTCTGGCCTCAAATGATCATAAAACATACATAAAGGTAACTTTTAACTTAATACTCTGAGCGCTCCATTGGAAGCTGCTCCCGCAGTACATGCTGGGATAGCAGTCAATCTCTAGAACGGGCAAGTCTGCTCTGATGCATGCTGGGTAAATAGGGAGGGGAGAGAACAACATCCGGGGGCTTTGCCCGTTCTCCGTCTCGTGTTCTTGTGAATTGGAACAGTACTAGGGCTGAGGCTGATGACGTTTCGCGAGTACACGAGAATGCACAAGTACACATATTGAGAAACGACCATCATCTGCAAACAACAGAGATGATATCCTGACGTTCCCAAACCGGATACCCTCCGGTCCCTGGCTGCGCCTAGAAATTCTGTCCATAAATGTAATGAACAAAACACGTGACAAAAACAAAGAACGTACGACAAAGACGGAGACCAACATGCACCGGGTACAGATCTTACTTAATGCCTGCAACTTTCTTTTTCTCATGACTATATCAGGAATAAAAACAAGGCCTAAACATACAAACAAAAGAAGCCTGAGTAAAATGAAGATTTAGCTTACTTTGGAGCGGAGGTAGGCGGAGCCACGTTCACAGCGGATTCCTCCTGTGCAGTACATCAGGACCTTTTTGTCCCGGAATAGGTCCAAATTCTGATCCACGTAGTCCGGGAAATAACTGAACTTGCGGATGTTTGGGGTCAGACACTGAGTAAACTGGCCCTGATGGGAAAAAATTATAATATTAACCAAATCTGCTTTTACATATGTTCAATAAATTCTTTTTTGTTTGACTGATCTAAGGTTGGCTTCTCTAAATTATATAAGAGGTTAGTTTATAAATTATATTAATAATTAGGAATAAAATCAAAACTTCTACAGATCTGAACACCACTTGGGTCGTTTTCTAGAGTGCTTTCACTTCCTTCAGTACATGTTTTGCTTAAAATGCTCCACAATGAATGAAATCCATACTTATTACTTACATATACTTACAATTTTGCTCTCGTAAAAGTTGCGGCAGTCTAAGAGGATGGTGTCTTTAGTCGAATCCCCTTCAGCCAAGAGAGCTTCCACCTCCTTATGAAACTCTTCAGGCTCCAGATGAACTCCTGGAAAACCAACATTCCTGCATTTTACATGGACCTTTAGCAGTTCTCTCCCTCCTCTTCCATCCAGTAACCCCCCATTTTTAGAGGCAGGGCTTTCTGTTATATGTGACATTTAACTTTGTACCAGTTCTGGGCAATAAAACTAACAATATTTATCAGACACCTGATTAATATTAGGAGGGTAAGAACATAAATCAAACGATTGTTTATCTAATTACATCAATGCAACGTTAAAAATATCAATCCACGTCATCATCTCTAGGATACGCTAGCTTTAGCCTTACTGTGTCAGAATGTGAACAGCTGATCTGTAACGGCTCTTTAATTTAGAAGAATGTTGTTTTTAATTTGAATACCTGAGTTGTGATATAGATGGAAATGATTGCAAGATGAGCAAATAATATGTACCAGAATCAAAAATTGCAAAAACTATTGGGAGATGTGATATCATTAAAACACATTAGTATGAAACTGTATTATGATATAGCTGGTTATTTAGTACTAATCAGTCTGGGAGGAAAGGTTTTGGCCTCTCAGCATCTCATGGCCAAGCTAAGCAAGGCTGGTGGTGGGGGATATCTCTTTTTAAAGGTTAAATGTCACATTTAAACCGAGTTAGGGTTCAAATTTGGCCTTTTTTCTCTCGCTTCTTGCTTCAAATACTTCAAAATAAAAATACAAAAAAATTATCGATATGGATTGATATGAAGAGCTATTATTTTAATACATTCGTGATCGCACAACCCTTCTTTGACCTGTGAATAATCTAAAGCAACACGACCTATGACTTCCAGGTTTAGCACCACTAAAGGCCACTGGCAACACTGCACTGTTGCATCAATACATGCTCTGCTGTGCATTGACCTACAAAAATGCTTTAATAAATCTCAAATTAAACTAAAACTTGGTGTAAAAGTTACAAAGTGTTGCTTTGAGAATGAAAAATACAAATACACTTCTGGGATAAAGCAGTATTTTCTGCACAGTCTAGAGACAAGAGCTTCCAAATGACATATTCAGGCTTTTATCACTTAGAGCTCCTCTGTATGTTTTCTCTATTTGAAGCATATGTGTAAAAAGGAAAAAGGATAAAGGATGGGTATGAAATATTTTTTTTTGCAAGAATAAGATATTTTACAAAAGCTGGACATGCTTTGTATAACAAACCAGAATGTTTCTGTTTTTACGCTTTGTTTTTCTTGTCCGGGTATCGGTCGGTACGTGCATACTTTCACTGATTTCACTCGCGCCTTCAGCAGCCATGCCTTGAAGTCAGGTGAAGTGCATTCATTTCTGCTCCCTACATTTGCAATAAATTATCAATGTTTTGTTTGACCTGTTTTTTCTTTCTATTTTGATAAAAAGGAAGTAAAAGCAATATCGGCCGGTCAAGTATGTCAAAATAATCGGCCATCAAACAAAGTGTCTCTAATACATAAAGTGTCATATTTTGTTGTAGAGAGCAGTTTGTGACGGCTCCATTAAAAATAAATAAACGATGAAAACATTAAATCAGAATTGGATCAGAAGTCAGAAATGTGAATCGTTGCATCACTAATAGCAACAGCTGATTTACTGAAATAAAATCATTAAAAAAAATGATCAGAACCTGCAAGCTTGTAGGAAACAACATCTGGATCCACACCCATAGGGACAATTTCCTTATAGACTCCGACTTTCAAGTCTGTAAAACACTCCGCCCCTCCATCGCTGGTCTAAATAAAGAGGAAAAAATATTTCTTTTAATCTGCAAATCTTAGAAGAACAATACAGCAAGGCTTGTATTAGAAAATAAAGTCTTTAAATCCTATCTGAGCTTAAAGAAATGTCTGTAAGATCTCAACTGTGTAGCTTCAAAACTCTACATCATCATTTTCCAGCCTCCTCTGACCTTAAAGTCCTCCGGATCCATCTTGAAGACAGGGTGTGAGAGCATTGCTCGGATGTAAATATCAGTGGCCACATTGGTACCTCCAACTGTCCCATTGATGCCTTCTACTGCCACCCTTATCTGAGGAAAAGGAACAGTAGGAATTCATTTTTTTCTCAGCATTTGAACATTCTGAGGCAGTGCTACAGAGGTCTAGTTCCATCACCTTGCCTGTCAGGTGGAGCTGCTCACATAAAGCTTTCTGCCAAGCACAGACAGCATGGGGATCATCCACTTGACAGTAGTGATAATAGAGAAGAACTTTTCCAGGGCCACTACAAATAAAAAAGAGGTAAGCATTCAGAACAAAGCTAACAGGACAAAACCCAGATAGTATTACAGTTAGAAACAGGAAAATATCTAATGTTTACTTCCTCAGTTGCTCCTCAGTGACTTGGCTGATATCTGGTATCCATTCAGAAATGTCGGCTACTTCTGCCTGGAGTCTGTTTGCCAGCTGTGTTTCTGCCTCTTCCTCCAGCTGTTTTATCAGATGCTCATATGCAACCTGTGTTAGCTGCTGTACCTCATCATTATGACTTTTAGCCACGTGCTTGTGAATGGCAGAGTGTTCGCTGAAGGTCTGGTCGCAGCAACACCAAGAGGCACTTCCTTTATTAGCAGAGCCATCCTTCACGGACGCGACGAAGGCGGCAAAGGACTGTGGGAGAAAAAAAACAAAACAACCCAAAATGGGGCAAAGCAGATGTTTTCAAATGAAATCCTTAAATAGGTCCGATGTATTGAAAAAGATAATCAATGAAACTACTGTGAAGGCCAGATTTTAACTATGAAATAAGTGTTTTGTTTTTTTCTTTTGTAAACATTTGTTTACATTAAATGTAAAAGGTTCATTAACGTAATTACAAAAAAACATTTTATATTTTCTGAAGATCTTAATTAATGAATATATGAATATGTATGAGAGAAATCAAATTTGCTGTCTTGACCCATGTTCCCTCATGAAAACGAGAAGCAACACTTATTACATACAAACAGAAACATTCCCACAACCCCAAATCCCCCACAACAGAAAAAGTTCCAACAATAATGGTTTTATCTGTTTTTCTAAAGATTAGCCCAACTTGTTTTAGTCTTCTACTTTGTTCAGAAAATACAAACTCAAATGTATAGCTCAAAGTGAAATAGTCAGGTATACAAATAAAAAAAAGTTATTTCAGGACACTCCAGAAGACCAACTGCAACTATAGTTCACCCCCAGCACCCCCCTTATCTATGTTTTCTATATATTCCATAAAAGGACCCCAAATATTTTGAAATAGCAATAATTTCCCTTTTATAATGAAGGCAATCTTTTCCATTGGTAAGGTTGTGGATATTTCCTTAATCCAATTAATGAATTATGGTTTACTGGTGCTCTATGACTCTTTTTGCAAGTAATAGACATAAATCTATGGCAGTAATATTTTTTCTGCACATATGATGTCTCTTTTGGTATATTCTTAGGATAAAAAAAATAGAATCAAAAATTTGTTTTAACCCTAATATAGTCTCTATATAATCCCTAATATGGTCTCCCTGGTTTAATCTCTAAGCTCCAAAATTGTACTACTTTCTTGCACTTCCAGATACACTGAATAAAACACAGTACTATAACAGATTTATTTTTAAAATTATGATATTATTTTGTGTATAATTAAAAATGAAACTTGCTTCTTCATTGCAATTGGTTGTCTATGCTTATAGAACAATAATAATTTTAAAATAACATCTTAATAATTGCAGACATCCTATATAGTTGACTCGTATAATTGTTTCAAATTAAAATACCGTAATACTTATAAATATTTGTCCCTTGAAAATGTATCTTCATCACAATGATCACTGTAACAACCAGATAGCACAGTCAATATACTCCCACCTTTCTCCTACAGAGATTGTAGCATCTTCTCAGCGAAGCAGATAGTTGTTTCTCTTGTTTTAATCCGTTACGAGTTGAACTTTCTACCTCCCAGTTCATGAATTCGGAGCAGGGTGTTTCAACTGTCGCCATGATAGTTTTCTTTCTATAAAAGCTTTTAAACAGTAATCGTGTGGGCAGATGTAGCTTCCATGCAAGGACACATCACTTCCGGCGCCTTGTTAATGTAACATTTTTTGATTGTGGTTACGTTTAGATAAATCTATATTAATATTAAATGTGGCACCATGTCGGAGGACATATTTGTAAAGCGACGCGGCAGCCGGGTTACGGACACCGTCGGAGGAGAATAGCAGACGGACTTTCCGGCTGAACCCGGAATGCCCCGGAAATGCTTCGCTTGAATTTGCCTGCTGTTATTTCCCTGCTGTGTGTAAAAGCGTCGATGCACTGAACTGCACAGGGCTAAAGGGCTGATTGTTAACAGACTTTCTGTTTGTTTTTTTATTGTTGTTTTCAATCGAGTGTCTTTTTGTGCATAGCAGGCGCTTGCAATAATGTCCAGGAGGCGACATAGCGATGAGAATGACGGTAAGTATGGACGTTCACTAAAGCCGTTATGCTAATAATGATAGCGCGTTTTTGCTACATTCACGCATGCTCATTTGCAGCTTATTTTATTCCAGTCGCCTACTTATTTACTTTACTAGACAATTTAATAAAATGTGAAACTGTTAATTTGTCCACTTCTCTGAGACATTTACTCTTGAAGCGTTAGCTTCTACTAAGAGCCGCGGCGGATTATCCGCTCGTTACCGTTAGCTGTATGATGGCTACCCGCTGGAATATGAAATGAATACGGGGGCGGTAACTCGCTGCTTTGTGTGAGTTCTGTGCATTTATAATGCTCAAAGGTCTTGGGCTGAAGTTTCATTGTTGAATTTCATTAGCGGTTTTGTTAGTGACAACAACAAGACTGAATGCTCGTGTCATACCTATCCAGCCATCACCATTTTATTAAAACAAAACGACTGCTGGTCTGTTGTTTTGACATTCAAAGAAATGCAAATCGCGAAAAAAACTCGTTAGTTGTTTCCCTCATTCGCAAAACTGTTAAAATCTATTATTCTGCGGGGTCTTTTCATTCATTCATTTAAAGCTAAAACAATTTACACCGTCCAGTCTACCAGTAACTGTTCTGTTTTCGTACACCAGTGCAATAGAAAGACTCTAAAAGTATTAAATCAAAGCACATCTCCCCCAAAAAGAGCAGCTTGTAAAAAAAAAAAAAAAAACTACAAATACAGCAGTAAAAAGGGCTTAATGAACTTTACCATCCAAACAGTTTTTGCTCAAATTGCACACCAGATCACGCAAATTATATAACATCATGAAAATCCTGCAAAAGAGCATTAGTGGAAAGTAAAGGAAACAAATATAAAAACACACACCCCCACAGTGCCAGTGGGTGGCAAGTGTCAAAAGGTTTACTATTTTTAGCCCAAAAAAAGCATGTTAAGTTTTTCTGGCTTTAACAAGGAACAATGGGGACTTACAACTTTTCAGGCAGTGCTGAAAACCCGTTCCGACAGCGAGCTTGTGGCTCAGATGCACAGGAACTTTCTGCCCTCTTGTGTGGAAAACACCTGGCAGCACATTTCCACCACAGAAGTGGATCTTGGTCCACTTGGATAACAGATTTCAAACAGTAGGCTGTTATTCCAGCTCTGACACTGTCTAATCTCTAAGCTTATGATGGGACCTGTTACTACATTGTTCCTTCTGGAGACTTCCCAGAGTCACCTCTTTTCTTGGGGATTTCACTTGCGCTACTGACTTCCATTCTGATGATCACTGGACTAACTGCAGAATATTTTTTAGGCAGTTATTTAATTATATTTTATATTTATTCAGTATCTCCTAAAGAAGCACGAGGGCTGAATAATTTTGCAAAAAATCTAAATTGTGATTATTTTTAACCAGTATTGCGATGCAATTTTTGTTTATCCTTTGCACTAACTACACGCTTGTAGATGTTTCACCCAAGGCTTTCAGTATTGTTAAATTGCGATTATATTGCAAACACAATTAATTACCCAGCCCTAATAAGCACACTGTATGTTTTGATAATGGTAAAGACTGTAAGGAATTGATGCCATTGCTTTTTAAAGATACTGCAGATATACCTTATTACTGCCCAACCCTACTAACCATATCCCCTAGATTGGCAAAGTTTTTGCTTCCCCTGAAACAAATGTCCTGTAAAGCAGTTTTTTTATTGGATTATTAATATACTATTAAAGTAAACTTACCAGATAACTCAAATAGCAAAATACGTATTTGTTGCAGCCCTACTAAAAAAGTACAGCTAAAATAAATTCCTTACATTTGGTGTTACTGCATCTATTTATGGTGATTAAATTAGCTCAGTGCATACATTTATTTACAGTCAACACAATGTCAAAGTAAACACATAAAGGGTTTCTGTTAATGTGTTTTGATTAAAAGTCAATCTTTAAATTCAGATGTTAAAGATTAAGAATTTATTTTTTTTAAACACATGAACATTTCGGTCAGATCGTTTTTTTTTAGCTGTTACCTGTAGTTAATGACGGTTGCAGGGACAGTAGAATTTTTTTTATCAGTCTTTGGTTATGTGTATCAATCTTTGGGAATAAAAATGAGAATAGATTCAGAATTAGATTTTTATTTTTATTTTTTGATACAACCCTAGTTTTCTGTATAGTACAAACGTTTTTTGTGTGTGTGCAAATCAAAATAGGTTAGGAAAAATAGGCTCAGTTTAAAATTGTTTTTATTTCTTGAAAAATCATTATGTATAGAATTTTTTTTCTTTTCTTTACATAAGAGGCGTTCACATTACAATGAAAAAGATGGGGTTTAGAGTCTATTCTCAAATGACAGATATTTACCCACTTAGTCCAGTTTTAAGTGCACCAGATCAGCTAAATTTTTGTACGCAGACTTACAAAACTCAATAAATCCAATCACATGTAAAGGTTAGAACCATCACAATAAACAATAGATCAATTTTTTGCATGATACATTTAAAAAAGCTCAATTATTTCAGACTTGTTTTCCTTGCCATCTTCCTCTCTTTCAAAATGTTTGCGCTCACCCCCTCCCATTGTTTCTTGATGTAGTAGTTGTAGCACAAGAGCCTCATGACTGACGAGCAGCAAGCCAGAAAAATTCTGGATGAGATTTGGGAGGGGAAAAAAGACACGGAAATGCTTTCAAAGTTGAACGTGACAGCTGCAGTTTAGGAACACTTTGGTTTTAAACCCAATGACAACACATCATTTATCGCAGCAACTTCTGCAATAATTTTTCTTCCAGCAAAATTTGTTATTGTGACAGGCCTAGTTCAGCTTTTGATCTTATGTTTTAGTTAGGATTTATTTATGTTCTGTACCTTGTTCGACAAGTTAGAAAAGGTTTGTTTTGGTTTCTTTTGCTTTACTGAGTGAAAAAAAATATATATTTTTCTTTACTTTCATGCTCGGTCATAGATAACATGTTGTAATTTATTTGAGCTTAAATTAGTTATCTGTTACTTAGAAAAATATATTTTTTTGATACATGCCAAATAAAAGCATGTATCAAATTTGATTGATCTAAATGTGAAACTTCTACATGTATACAGATAATCAACTTGCAATTAATTGTCAGTTAATGCTTTATTATTAAATTAAAATTGTATTTCATCTGATTAATTGACATCTGCTTAGAAGTTCTTTTTGTTGTAGTATTTCCGTCGTCCACTGGCGGGCGTTTATTCCTAAGTAAAACCTTACTGGTATTTGCAAGAGAAGTAATGCTAAGGTGACGGTATGGTAGAGCAGAAACATGAATCGATCCACACTCCAGTCTGGGATCATTTATTCTGACTAATGACTAAAAGGATGCGGGCTGCTCTTTGTTCAATAAACACTTGATAAACTTTTTTAGGTATCACCTAAATAGTCGCCATTTAGCAGTGCTGCATGGCAGAGCAGAATCAAATTCTCTGCTGTTCGTAAGGATTATACAAAGGTGGAGGATGAGGAATGCTTTTATGTACTCATTCATATAGTCTCTTTTATCATGTATAAATAAAACTTTTGATACAGCTGGTACAATAATAAAATCTTCAGCCCCTAATGTTATAGAAATATTCTGATAGAAAAGAAAAGTTGGTTAACAAACTATCTGCTTATCAATTATTTGTTTCTTGATCAATAAGGTCAGTCGATTTCAGATTAATTGATTATTCGATAATGAGCTCCTTAGTTTTTGTACATCACAGGGTTATTTAATTTAATCGCTGTTCCTTTTAATTTTTCCTTATGTTTTCCTCTCTGACCTACCAGGGGGCCAAGCTCATAAAAGGAGAAGAACATCTGAGCCCATTGAGATTGAAGATCGCCTGGAATCCCTCATATGTCGTGTAGGAGAAAAGGTAAGAAAGCTGAATCTATGAAAATATGATCCACATAATGTCTTCATTTATCATTCACTTTTTCCTTTTCTGCTGTATTATTAAAATAGAAAAAATGTGAGGGGTTTTTTTCACCGATCTTTTGTGTTATTGATCTTCAGAGTACTTCTTCTCTTGAGAGCAACCTCGAGGGTCTGGCAGGCGTCCTGGAGGCTGATCTTCCAAATTACAAAAACAAAATCCTGCGCATTCTGTGTTCTGTGTAAGTTTCTTACAGCTTATTGAGTGGTTGATAAAGCTGTTTTCAGAATGCTGCTTTCACTGATGGGTCATTCATCATCAGCGCTCGCCTGCTGCCGGAGAAGCTCACCGTGTACACTACTTTGGTCGGCCTCCTCAATGCCAGAAACTACAACTTTGGTGGCGAGTTTGTGGAGGCGATGATCAGGCAGCTGAAGGAGACCTTGAAAAACAACTTGTACATTGAAGCAGTTTACTTGGTACTTTTCTGATTGAAGAGTCTGTTTTGTTTTGGGTCTTTTCTTGGGATAATTAATTTCCCTTCCTTCCTCAGGTGCGCTTTCTGTCTGATTTGGTCAACTGTCATGTCATTGCTGCTCCATCCATGGTGGTACTGTTTGAAAATTTTGTCAGTGTTACCCAGGAGGAAGACGTCCCACAGGTATCAGTGTTGATCAGATTTTTCCTCTAGTTTAATTTATTTCAGAAATCTGCCATGGAAAAGTATTCAGTTTTGTATTTTTTTTTTATTTTTCCTAAATTATTTTATTCTAAAGAGATGATGTAGTTGCATCTTGTACCTCTTTTCTATCCCAGGTTCGGTCAGACTGGTTTGTCTATGTCGTCTTGTCCTGCCTTCCTTGGGTCGGTAAGGAGCTTTATGAGAAGAAGGACGTAGAGATGGACCGACTCCTCGGACAGATTGAAGGCTACCTCAAGTGTGTTACTTGCCTTTAGGTTTTTCATGCTGTTTCTGATTTGGTTTCTTGGCTTAAGTAAGTCAACATTGCTTTTTCATATTTCTAGGAGGAGAGTGAAGACTCATGTCCCCATGCTGCAGGTGTGGACAGCAGAGAAGCCCCATCCACAGGAGGAGGTGAGAGTGCCTCACTCTGGTTATATTATTCCTTTGTTTTGTCATCAATCTAACTTGGTATTTTCCACACACAATCCTTCTGAAATAGTCTTTATATAAATGTTAAACCATTTTTTAGAGGGAATAAAATAATAAATCAAACAAATTCAGAGTATAATAGAGACGAGAGTGGTGGTAGCAAGGTAGGCTAATGTTAGCTCCCTTCCACAAATGATGAGTACCAAAATCATGCTTTTTGTTGCACACTATTGCAAGGCAATTTTATTTGTATAGCACAATTAAGTACATGGACAATTCAAAGTGCTTTACATAAATTGGATAGCAAAATAGAAGAAAAAGAAAAGCATGATGATGATTAAAACAAATAAAACACAAAAAAGCAGAATAAAAGCAGGTAAAAAAAAAGTGTTTTTTTTCTGGTTTGAACAAAGATCCCACTCTAAAAGAACTAATCCACCTCTCACTCTACATTGACTGACAGTTTTAGCTGAATCCCAGTACTAACGTTTTAATACCAAGAAGTCGGATTTCTGGTTGGTGGCTCTTAATATATTTATTTAATGCTAATCTAAACTTTGGGGTTTAATTGGCTGTAAACTATGGCAATAAAATGAAATAAGGAGTTCTATGGTTAGCACTCTTGTGTTTCACTTTTTCAACTGACTGGAATAAATCTATGATATTCTGATTTATGTATTCCCAAGTATATAAAATTTATATTTTAAAGATGTATTTTTTTCATTCAATGTTTGGATTCATGCCTGGTTTTTTCAAATGTTATTTTTATTCATACTTATCAGCACACAAGAACAGAGTCTCTTTGTGAAGACAAATGATTGCCAATGTAAATATGAAGAAGGTAGTTTGTGTGTTAATGTGTATTAAGATAAAACTCACACTCTGTTATAATCCCCTTTTTAGTACCTGGACTGTCTGTGGGCCCAGATTCAGAAGCTGAAGAAAGACCGCTGGCAGGAGCGCCACATCCTTCGTCCATACATCGCTTTCGACAGCGTGCTCTGTGAGGCCCTGCAACACAATCTGCCCCCCTTCACCCCACCAGGACACATGCCTGACGCCCAGTACCCCATTCCCCGGGTCATCTTCCGCATGTTTGACTACACCGATGCCCCAGAGGTTCCTAAATATCTTCTGACATGATAGATCAGAGTCACACTTGGAGAGCTTAGTCTCAGACTCTTGGATACGAATACATAGGTTCCCATTTTTGTCCAACAATATCTGTTTTTCTCTGTTAGGGTCCCGTCATGCCTGGCAGTCATTCTGTGGAGAGATTTGTGATCGAAGAGAATCTGCACTGTATTATAAAAACTCACTGGAGAGAAAGGAAAACCTGGTGGGTGATGAGCTTTGTTAGACGTTCATCACTCTATTCACAATCTGCCACTAAATCCTTGCTTTATTTTTGTTTTTTTTTTCACCTTCCAGTGCTGCCCAGTTACTCAGTTACCCTGGAAAGAATAAGATCCCACTTAACTATCACATCGTGGAGGTATTTCATCCCCCGGTTTCTCGCGTCAGTATATTAGTTAAATCTGTCCAGTTAAACAGAAGATTTTTATTTTTTGTTTGTTTCAGGTGATCTTTGGAGAACTTTTCCAGCTGCCAATGCCGCCCCAGATCGATGTTATGTACACCACACTTCTCATTGAACTCTGCAAACTGCAACCGGGGTCGCTCCCTCAAGTTGTATCCTTCATCACTCTCGCTGCAAGAAATATTTTCTTCTCCTGCAGAAAGATTGTATTGACATGTGGTAATAATGGACACGTTGCTTAGCGTCAATACTCTTTGTTGTGGGTTTTAGATCTGCTTCTGTCACTTTGAAATTCATGGCAGCATCATTAATAAACACTCTTTTCACCTGGCCTTTGAGTTCACGGGGATAATCTAGGAAGATTTGCAGTTGTGCTATACCGGTTCCATGTTTAAACATTAGCCACTAATTAGGGTTGAGAATTGATAAGATTTTCACGATTCTGATTCCCTTATCGATTCTGTGAAACGCTTTGACTCTATCGATTTCATTTAATGAAAAGGCATTACTGTATAAGTTCGGGAAATGAACTCATCTCCCCCGATTTAAATAAACGAGCGCCACCTTTCACTCCCTGAACTGCGGAGCAACTTCTGAGCAGGTTTCGTCACATCCTTTGCAATAGCTAGAATCATGTAAGAATTCAAGCTACCAGTAGTTCTAATTAAACATGCTAGCAATGAAGGGCTGGATTAACTAGAAAGGCACACTCCTTTAATAACCCCAAAAAGAGGTAGGAAATTGGTTTATAGCCAGAAAGGGCATATGATTTATTAGGAATTACATTAAGCACAGCCAGTGATGTAAAACTAGCTACTTACCACCACAGTTGCCTTCCATACTGGTCGTAACTCTAGCTTCTGTCCGGAAGCATCAAAAACACGACATTCGTTAAAATGTATGCCATGTTGTGTTCGCAGGTGTTTCTGCGTGTTGGATGTATTTTCCACTTTGCAATGATTGCAAAGTGCCTTGTTGCCATCTTTCTCTTCCTTAAAATGAAGCCAAACTTTCAATCTCTTTACCTGATGGGGTGCCATTCTGAAAAGGAACCGGTTTTCGATTCCCATCCCTACCAGTAATATGTTCAAACTTCACATTTCGGATCTTTTTTTCTTTTTTTTTTATCTTCTCAGTAGCTTTTTTTTTCCTCTATTTTATAAGGTTTTATGGTCACCTGCCACATTATGGTTAAAAATTCTCAAACAATATACAATATCGCTCTCTAAAATTCTAACAGTATTAAATTATTTTTTTATTATTATTATTATTATTATTATATTTTTACCCTTATATAAGAATAATTTAGACATTCTGAGAGCCTCCTTTTGCATTTAGGGGAAGGAAACTACGGGGTAGTGCCAGGCATTTAACTGCATTTGTAATATAACCCCAATTTATAATATAATCGTAAACATAATACCTTTGTAAACTGTCTTCCTGCTCAAACAAATGGAAAATAGACTTATTATAAGAAAAATTGACCTACTTAAATTTCAGTTTTTTTGCTGTTATGCTTGTATTTAGGGCTGCAACTAACAATAATTTTGCATATCGATCAACCTGTCTATTTTTTTTTTGATTAATCGATTAATAAACGTATAGCATAAGGTTCCATTTTTAATCTCAAATGCAAAAGGTTTACATATTTCTTTTACAGTTTTTGTATAATTACTGCTAAATGTGGGTCGCTCTGTCAGCTGAAGGCATGTTTTAGAGTCTCTATACTCAAGGTAATTGATAACTAAATCATTTTCCGAATATTTCAATAATCGATTAATAAGATTGTTTCAGTGCTACTTGTATTTATTACAAAGGAAAATCAAAATAAATTTCTGTGTTTGCTGAAAATACCTTAACGTGTTGCTGATAGCTGGCCCAGGCCACAGAGATGCTTTACATGAGACTGGATACAATGAACACCACCTGCATAGACAGGTGACGATACTGAAACATCTCACTGAAATGTTTGTTCTTTGTTCCCATGTCAAACATAACCTCATTGCTCTGTTTCCTTTGGTAGATTCATCAACTGGTTTTCCCATCATTTGAGCAATTTCCAGTTTCGATGGAGCTGGGATGACTGGTGAGCGATGTGTGGTGGAGTAATTTAATCTTTCAAAAAATGTTTGGAGTTTAGTTTAAAATGTTGTTTGTTTTATCTCTAAAGGGCGGATTGTTTGACTATGGATCTAGACAAACCGAAGCCCAAGTTTGTCAAAGAGGTTCTGGAGAAATCTATGAGGTATTAAGATATTATTCGTCTCCAGTTAGAGCAAGTTAAAGGAAAAAATGCTTTCTAGATTCCTGGTTCTTTTGTAGGTCTATCAGCAATTATTCCCTCAGTTCTGGTAGCCTTGTTTACTCTATCCTCTTCTTGCTGATGATGTGTTATGTTGCTTTACTTACAGGCTTTCATACCATCAGAGGATCGTGGATATCGTCCCTCCAACTTTCTCGGCGCTCATCCCTGCTGATCCCATCTTTTCTTTCAAATATGATGACGAGAGTGGCTGTAAGGTTCTTCTCCTCTGTTTTTTATTTAAGTTTTCTCTATCTGTCCTAATGGAAGCATCTGTCACTTTGTTTCCTCACAGCTTCTTTACCAGGTTACCCAGTTTCTGTTCTGGTTTCCAACGCTATAAAGAACCGAGCTTCCAACGAAGAAATCCTTACCATACTCAAAGAAGTCCCGAACCCCAACCAGGAGGATGATGATGGTTGGTTTGTGTTCTTACTTGATATTGCTTTGCTTCTTCTTGTTTGAACAATTTGAGTGTGATTTCTCTGAAGACTGGTTCTTTAGTGGAAAGCTATGAAAATATTTAAATTTTAGTAGTTCTGAACACAGGCTAAACAAAATCCGCCTGTATGGTAAAGCCCTGACACATACAAAGTACATGACTGCAACTAAAAGGGGGATTCATAATGCTGACCTCATTGGTACAGTTGCCTTTTAAACCAGACTAAATGTGAGATTAAATTTGTAATTTAGTCTGGCCCCAATGAATGAGACATCAGAAGATTTGATGAGAACAACCTGTTGTTTTTCAAACCATGTCTGTGCCTATTGGCCAACGCTCTGACCAATGAGCACAACTGACTGTGACGTAGTTAGCAGGACAGAACGCTGGTGGGGAAGTGTAAACGAACAGCTTGTCGGTAAAACGGCGAATACATCTTTCTTAAAAATGAGCGTAGAGCCTCTTCCTGCTCACGTTTCAACAAAAAACCCAAGTCTAAACCTTCCAAAACTGATTCCAAAGCTGAGTCAAACGAAACTCTTCATTAGTTACCATCTTCCTTGTTGTGCTTTCTCCAGCGTCATGCAGCTTTTTCTTCCCACCCTCAAAACCCCGCCCGCTTTGCATCCAAAAATTCAAAACACATCTCTGCGTTGTGATTGGCCCGCCAGTTCTAGGGCCTGGGGCATTGATCGAGCTTAGACCACTCACAGGCAAAATGATTTTGGCCGCTGGCGGGTGGGGCTAGTTCACTAGGCTAGCAGTCTGACTCATTTTGTTGCTATTTGAGTTCCACAAAGCTGGGTCACTCAGAGTCTGTCTTGCTTACTATTGCAAGTGACCCAGAACAGTTATCCTGGTCAGAGCCAGGTTTAGAGGCTACTTACCTCAGTGTCTTCTTTGTTGAATCCAGCCCCAGGGGGCACTGTTAGTGACAGACAGGGTGTTAAGGCTGGTTTATACTTCGAAACCAGGTCGTCTGCGTAGGTGTCACGGTAAATGCAGAGGTGTCCTCGCCCCCTTCCGCAGACACTCCGCTGCACCTCTCCCAAATTGTAAATGACCACAGACAGTGCCACAGACAGGAGGCCTCTGATTGGCCAAATCTATATCCGCTCTACACTATGCGTATTTCCTGTTGGTACCTTACCACCTTGTTTTGTTTATATGACCGCCATTGCAGAAAATGATTTGTGATGGACCAGCTAGAAGAGCAAGGTGCGCGAGAACGCTGGCGCCCTTTTTCCACCTGGATCTCCGTTCTTTTTCACTCTCATGTCCCTCTGTTGTCGAACAAACCTGCTCCCGTTTCCTCACCGCCTCGGCTGTTCCTAGACCTACAGCTAGTTTGTAATCGTCTCTTTTGTGTTGTGGTGTGGTGTGGAATAACATAACGCAGACCACGCTTCAAAATTGGGCATAAATCAAAAATATCTGCGACAATCTCACTGCGACACACGGCTGCGGGAGGATAACCAGCTCTTTAGTTTTACCATTTGGCCCAAATGGAGCCATCACAAATCATATAAGCTACATATGAAATGCATTTTATGTGAAAAAGAGAACACAATTATTTTTTGGCAACTTCAGCAAATATATACAAAATATGGAAATGTAGTTACACAAACACACATATATATTCCATTTTACTTTTTTTTTTTTTTTCCTTTTTAGAAAAGAGTTAATTTACTGACCACATTAATTAGACCTCAGCTCTCCCACAGAGCAGCTCCAATCATGCCCTGTTCTGCATAGACCTGCACATTTTTGCAGTAAAGTTGGGTGAGGGTGGTCATCCCCCAGTCTTTGTTAAATAATTTTTTAATTTTTTTTTTAAGACGTTAATATATTTGTATGAATTTGAAAATTTGTTCCTGAGCTCAAGTGCCTGGATTGTTTTGTTCAAAATTAAGACAGCATGATCAATCAGAGCTTAACATTTTGAATGAGGTGTCTATTCAAGATTCTTTTAGACTGAGATCTGACTAAATCTGAATTAAAGTGTTCATGGGACTGAAACTATAACTTAGATCTCCAGACGTAAACTAGAGCCAAATTGGAAAGAAGAATATTTAACATTTTCATCAAAAGACTATAGACAGACATCTATTTCAGATGATTTTAAATATCTGTTTTATTTAAGTCAGATAAGTGTCTGGAAATAATGTGATAAAAGTGTGACATACATTTCATAGCTTAGCCTGCCTTCCTATTTCCTAGTTTTATTAATGGCAGTTCTATTAACCTTAGATTTTTCCAAAACGTCTGAACTCCTGGCTGCTTTCTACCAGTACAGTGCGATTACTGTTCCCATTTTGGTTTCTCTGTGGCAACACTGATAAGTTAAATCTGTCTTACATCTGTGGCATTAGACAAGCAATGCCTCCTTTTGGTGGAACCCAGTAATTGCGGATTGACAACATGTGCCTAATTGAGTCATAATTGGTTGTCCCAAGTCTTCAAACACAAGCATTTTTTCTTGACGTTTGAAAATATAATGCTGTCTTGTGCCATTTTAGTTTAGCAAACATGGATTATTTACCAGTGCTGCATGTACAAAGATCACAAATAAGATGTTCTGTATAGATTTGAACAGATTTGAAATGGGAAAAACAGTTCTACTTTAAATGGATTGTGTACCACACAGCCTAGATTTTTTTTATCTCCATGGTACATTTTCCTTGCTATGCTTTGTGGTCATAAGGGCTCTTATTTCTGTATAGTTTCTGTCAAGTGTCCTTTTTCTATTATATATTTTTTGTTCTGCCTCTGCAGATGAGGGTGAAACCTTCAACCCACTGAAGATCGACGTGTTTCTGCAAACCCTTCTTCACCTGGCTGCTAAATCCTTTAGCCACTCCTTCAGTGCGCTTGGCAAGTAGGTTCCTACCAGCAAAGGAAACATTTATACGATTATAAACACAATTATACATCACACTTTTACAAACAAGAAAAAATGCTGATTAACACATGCATATCTCTACCAATACATGGACAGGGGAAACGCATATAACAAATTTGTTACGTTGAATCGTTCCAGATTTCATGAGATCCTTAAAGCACTGACGGAAAGTGACGATGGGAAGCTGCATATCCTAAAAGTGGTTTATGAAGTGTGGAGGAACCACCCACAGGTAGCCACACAAAAGGGAGCCAAGGGAGAAATGAATGCAAACAAAAACAGCAGCACCAATGGGTTGAGCGGTTTGACTTTGTGTTTCAGATGATCGCTGTGTTGGTGGATAAAATGATTCGGACGCAGATCGTGGATTGTGCTGCTGTCGCAAACTGGCTCTTCTCTCAGGACATGGCTCACGAGTTCACCAGGTGAGCTGCAGAACGTCAGCTGAAGGTTCAACATGACAGGAGCTTTCAATTAAAATAATTCAGTTTGTGGTTAACATGGATAAAATGGTTTTTAAGTATTTCTTAAGGTGGGTAAGGAGCGCAAGCATCACTTGAATACAGGATTTCACAGCAAATTCAAAAGCTCTTGCAAACTAGCAAGCAAAAAAAAAATGAAGCCAACACAAAAAACATGCAAGTAGGAAAAACCGTTGCAAATTTTAAAAAAGTGTCATAATCGAAGTGCTCATGACACTAGTGGGAGATGAACATTAACTTCAGAACATAAGGATTTCTTTAAATAATGATTATGCAGCAGATCCTTACAAAAAAATAAATGGTGTGCTGAAGGACATCCAAAGGAAAGAAAGGGTACATTTTCAGTTTAACCTTTTTTTAAACACTTGGACCCAATCCCAAACGGGCCCCCTCTTTGACAGGCCTCCTTCTCAGGTCCTCTTTAAAAAATTTTTATAATATTATTATTAAGAAAGAGGCAAAAATGGGGCATCACCACAGCAACAGCTTCTTTTCTTTTCCATTGAAGGGAAGAGACCGTCCAATTGTCGTTTATACTCTATCCTGAAGTCAGAGCTGCAAGTGTGACTTCATTGTGAGGGACACTCCATACTTAAAGTCGCAGGGAAGTCGTATTTAAATTTGAAATCCTTCTGCTTGTACAAGTTTACTTTATTCACTCGTGTAAAGTCGGGCACCACTCGGGAGAATTCGTAACTGCAACCATTGGAACAGCCGTTTCCCTACGAATTTAATTGGTAGTGGATGGCCTGTATCTCCGAGTATCCCTCTTGAACCTTCATTAAGGATCCCAAATGAGATGGTGATGGTCTCCCCCTTGTGATCTGGTGGTTTACAGCTTTTCTCAACTTGCAGATGTTTTTACTCCCTGTGTGTATTGTTTAGTGTGTTATCGTTAGTTTTATATTTGCAAAGGTTTTTGCATTTGAAGCATTTTTCAGCTTTGATGTTCTCAATTTTATGGTGTTGCAGCTAGGGCTGCAACTAACGATTATTTTAAAAATCGATGAATCGGTCGATTATTTTTTCGATTAATCGATGAATCGGATAAAAAATATTTTTTATACTAACCTCTTTATTCCAAAATAAACATTTTAGACAGAACAAACAAGCACACAAGTACAGGTTGCTCATTAACTGTACTGGTGCAATATGAAAAATAAATGTTTGTGTTAAAACTACGCAAACTTACATGAGAAATGTAGCTGTACATCCACAACATATAGGGTACTTTGTTTCATAAAGCGCAAAAAAAGACATTTTTGTTTTTAAAAGCCCCTAAGGGGTTCAAACAATAGGCCCCCCCATTTCAACAAATGAGTTTTGTTTTAGACTAGAAGAGTTCTGCCTTTTAAGACAGGAAAGTATAGCAGTTAAAGTTGCTACTTGAGAAAATACTTAACCATAGAGATAAAAATAGCCCTGTGATTCAAATGATAAATTGTATTTGGAATAAAAATGAGAGAACTAGGGGTGGTAAAAAAAACACATCCTCCAAAGACAGATATTTACATGGGAATGTGGCATATAATTAATTGACATATTACTGATCTTGCTGGATTTTATTCTGCTTTACTTCCATAAATTGCAGGATCTTCTTTACTTTATCTTTGCCAGAAGATTTAAACTTTAAAAGCCTTGGCGTCATAATTTGCAAGTTAATTTATTTATAAAGAAAATATAAACGCTGCTTAAGCTAATTCAAATGAAATTAAAAGTAAAATAAGTAGCCAACCTTATCACTGTCTGTAACCTACTAACATGGTAAGGAAAGCATCAGATGAGCTACCTGAGAAACTAACGTTACGTTTCCCCACTTTAAAATGAAACAAACATGGTCGCACACCCTGCTGATCAGCTCTCTTCACTACCATTGAAGGCTCCAACGTGTTTCCTTTTCAGGTGCTGCATCATAACAGTGGTGCTTCCGTGCCATGTTCATTTGTTTTTACAAAAGTTGCATGTTACGACTTTTTTCGCTTTACAAAGCGCAGGCTATTTTAATTATTGTGATCAATTTGCGCCGTCAATCCCGGCGCATGCGCGCTTCATTTGCAGTCTGGACGCTGAAGGTAAACATCCTGCGGCTCTGACTGCAGCGCTGAGAGGGACTCCTGCGGGAGCGGAGTTGGGATGGGGGAGGCGCCCCACGGCAATGACGACGGCGGCGGATGACGCATTAATCGCGCGACACAACTAATCGATGATGAAATGTGTTTGTGTGTTCGTCTTATTGTTTTCATTTGCTTGTTGGCTTATTGTTGGTTTTAGTACATTTCTTTGAGTTTGTCATTGCATTTGAATTTGCTGTAAAATCATTTATGTACACAGCGTTTGCTCCCCTACCCTACCCTGATTTCCTCTCTTATATCATCTGTAACTTAAAGTAATTCCATTTATTTAGACTTTTCATCTGGGAGATCCTTCACTCGACCATCCGAAAGATGAACAAACACGTGCAGAAGATCCAGAAGGAGCTGGAAGAAGCTAAAGAAAAGCTGGAGAAGCAGCAGCACAAGAGGGTAACCTAAAGGGGGGGTGGTGTTTCAGAACTTTTATGTCAAATGAGTTCCAAAGATAAAAACAGATCATGTTTTGCTAGAACATTAACCCCCCCCCCCCCCCCCCCCAAAAAAAAAAAAAAAAAGAAAAGAAAGAACCAGAAAACATGCTTAACTGAATCAGCATATGTGTACCCATGGCAGGAAGGAACTAGAGTTTAACCTTGACTTACAGTACTTCTGTTTGTGTCCTAACAGCGGGACAGCGGGAACGATGAGGACATGGACAAAAACAGCGAGGAGGACGATGAAGGTCAGCTGGAGGAGCAGATCGAGAGGCTGCAGGAGAAGGTGGAGTCTGCTCAGAGTGAGCAGAAAAACCTCTTCCTCGTCATCTTCCAGGTATCAACCACCAAATCAGAACATTGTTTACATAAACAGGGTTTCCGCGGGTCATTAAAAATCATTAAATTATGATTTTTATAAATTAAGGCCTTAAATTGGCATTAAAATTAAATGTGATTATCGTGGCATTTAAAATGCTTTATTAAAAAAAAACACAATATATCTGCGTGGAAGTGCTTCTGGTTAAACGTAAAGCCGAATGTTCGGAAAAGAAGCTTGAGGCGGTGAAAAGGCTTGGGAATTTCAACAAAAGTGGCTGGAAAACGAGGAATTCGGGACATGGCTGCAGCCTATCGATGGTAAAGATTATGATTTTGCAGTGTTATTTATATATGTATGTATTTCTGTCTGTCAGTCAGTCATGGGTACTTGTTGGTGGCATAATTATTTCTGAAAGCATTAAAAAGCATTAAATTAGAGTTACTTATTCCTATATAAACCCTAATAAAGACTTCACCTGAACAAACCCGGCAGTAGCTCATGCCATAAAAAGCGTTAATTGATTGGCACATTTTAGAAACAAGATGATTCAAAGTGCTTTACATGGAAGAAGACACTTATTACACTGCACTGCAGTGATATCAAGGCAATTGAATATTTAGCACATATAATTAAAGAATAACTGAATTAAAATATACGGTTTAAAATGATTAGTAAGACAAAGAAAATAAATATGTACTAAAGACACTAAAGGACATTCAAAAATAGATTTTTAACCTTGCTGTAAAGCAACTCTGGGTTTATGCATTTTTACAGTTTTCTGGGAGTTTATTCCAGATTGGTGGATATAGAACTAAACACTGCTTTTTGAGAGCAGATTTGAGCCACTAGACCTAGCAGCTCTGGGTGGTTGATTCACCCAACAGCAAGTCTGTAATGTATTCTGGAGCATAGCCACTCAGTGATTTATATCTAACAGGAGTATTTTAAAGTGTGTTCTCTCAGATTGAGCCAGAGGAAAGAATGTAGAACTGGGCTAATGTGATCCACTTTCTTAGTTTTAGTGAGGATGCTGGCAGCGGCATTTTGGATCAGACCTGAGAAGACACTGTTGTAGTCTAATAAAGATGAATGAAGCAGGAATTTGTTTTTCAATGTCCTGCTGAGACATTAGCCCTTTAATCCTGGAAATGTTCAAGCCTCCAAAGGTTCGCGTCTGAGTCCATCACTACACTTTAATCCAGCTGTTCAAAAATTTCAAACCACAGAAAGTTTAAAACCACTAAATATTTTATTCAACAACTTCTACAGTTAAACGTTTTTATATAATGCTTTTTTTAAGCCTTCCAAAGTCAACTGTATGGATATCTGTAAAACATTCCCCTTTGGTACTACGGAGATGGTGTTTCTATCAATATTTTTTTATGCACATTTTGAGGTATTTCATTGGAGCTCAGTAAACATGGCTTAATTTGGATAAAATTAGGGTAAAGGTTTTTTATGCTAGCTTGAAGGTGCTTTTGTGGAAAAAAAGTAATTGCTAATAAAGAGAAAGATTAGTTGATCTCATGCGACTGATCAGCCACCGTCCTGGATGCCAGCATTTGAATTGCAAGTCTCAGATGACATTTACCATCTTACTTATCATCTAATAGTTAAATAGTTAATGGTTAATTGATCTGTAAACACTTTATAACTCACTAATAAGCATTTTATTTGTCAATTTTGGGTGAGCAATAGATAAAACTGACAAATCTATTGCAAAATAGGGAGGCTACGCTGTTCAGATATATATGATCTAGCATTTCTTTACATTTAAGAACAAGTTCCCACTTTCTGGGCCTTTACATAAAGTAAGTTCAAGGCCTTGGAATTCTTTTGAGATTAACAAAAAAGACAACTACCTTAGAAGGTTTGAATATTATGGAGGGTTTAAAATTTTACAAGGATGGCAACCTCTCTCCAACATGTTTGTTTCCCTTTTGAGTTACTTGTTTAACATTGGATATGTCAAGAAGAGGAAGGGTTTTCCTGTTCAGGAGCAGTTTGGTCAGATATCTATCAAAATATATAAAAACTATAAAAAAATAAAATAAAAACAAAAAGGGGTTAAGAATGGTATGCTTATATATTTAGATAATTATGTTGAAGCCCATAGTTACTAGGGGTGGAACGGTTCACAAAATCCATGGTTCGGTTCGCGGTTTCGTGGTCACTGTTTTCGTTTCGGTATATGTTGATTGTTAGCCTGACATGTTGGTCGTGTTGCTGTTAGCATAAACAAAACTTGTTTTACAATGCTTGCACTCTGTTTTTATCCACAACTTTCTTTCCGCCGTCATCGTAGGTCACTCTAAATGCAAAGTGGTCCCATACAGCAGACCTATAAAGTGCTGCTGGCGTGTCTTCCAACTCCTGTTCTTTCCCACTCGCCATAGCCACACAATTCTCCACAACAACTGATTTTTTTTTTCTGCTACACCCGGCTATGCTGCTTCTATCCTTCTTGATAACTACTGTTGGTTGGCTTTGGTCGCAGTACCGCCACCTTCTGCTCTGGGGTGTAATCGCTTCCCCTATGAGAAAAAGGAGCAGCGCATGAACCGAACGCAACACACGCAAATCGAACCAAGACAGTCGAACCGAACAGTTCGGACGGTTTTCATAAACCGTTCCACCCCTAATAGTTACATACGTTTAAGATGAGTACATATTACAGATTTTTTTTTGTTGAATGTTTATTTACTCACCACTAGATGGCCCCAGTGAGCTTTTGAAGTTTGCATGAGGCCTTGAGAAATTAACCATTTTGCAACACAACGGAGCTTCATCAAAACCTCATGTCACCATGGCTATATAAATGTAGGCTATGAATATTATATTTATTGAATGTGATACAGTGACCTGAATGCTTTTCAGTTTTTATTGAATTTACTTTGATTAAAATGCAGCTGTAGCAGTGGAAAAATGCCACTCTGCTCAGTTCTCGCTTTTGAGAGAATGGGTTCTAATAAGTCTTTGAATTTAATGTTTAACAAGATGTGGCAACCTTAAAAGAAGCAATAAGTAAGACATTTACTGTAAAATTAGTCTGAATTGTTCTCATTTGTCATCCGGGTTGCAAGAACGTTATAAACAATCACTCCTCTCATCAATTTCTTAGTCAAGTTTTTCTCCTTTCATTCTTGGAGGTACAGAGCAGAACTACATCGTTAGATTGTTGCCCATATATCATGGCGCATCCCCCATGTTGGATCAGAGAATGATCGGTATTAAAGTTGCTTCAACAACATATTGAGCAAAGGCTGTGAATTAGAGAATCGTTCTCATTTCTGGAATCAGGAGTCATTTTGTTCAAGCAACTGTAATGAATTTAATTCCTTTTAAACATCAAACAGAATCCTCCGGTCTAACCTTAGATCAAATGTCTTCCTTTCCCTCAGCGTTTCATCATGTTACTGACTGAGCATCTGGTTCGCTGTGAGACAGGCAGCGTCGACATCAGCACACCCTGGTATAAAAACTGCATCGAGCGGCTGCAGCAGGTCTTCCTCATGGTAAGCATCACTCATATCTGCACACTTTCTAACCAGCTGTTACTGGATTTATTTTTGCTAATATTTGTGGTTCATGCAACCTTTTCCATAAAGGGATTTATAAAATCAACATGTCTGACTGGGGCACCGGGTTTGGTGGTTAAGGTTTGGGATGATGCTCGTTAGATGCAGAGATTACTAATTTCACAAGGAAAATTGAAAGTCTTACTTCGCACTCATTGCATTCGTCCCTTTGATTTTTAGGATTTGAGTATAGAGTTTCCTGATCATTTAAATCTGTCCTGTTGAGGACAATCTACATTTAGAATGAGTTATTGGGTTTTTTGGATGTTTATGCATGTTGATTTTTTTCATAGCACCATGGAACCATCCAGCAGTACATGGGAACTCTGGAGAACCTGCTGTTCACCGCTGAGCTCGACCACCACATCCTGGCTGTCTACCAGCAGTTCTGCGCCCTGCAGCTCTGAGATGAAACCCAACGATCTGATGAAATCCTTTTTCACACATCATTGAAGAAAGTGACTGGTTAAGAACTACCAGCTCTTGCATCAAGATTTATTTTTTATTTTACTGTTTTGTGATCAGTGCCAATGTGGTCAGTCACATGCAGCCATAACTGAGTACTTCTCAGATTAAGAATCAAGCAGGACTCTTTCATTAGTTTATACATGGTTCTTTTTATTTTCTTGTTTTTCATGCTTTTCGTTTAGTTGTTCTTTTACCTCCTGCTCATGTTCTTATGGATATTTTTTAAAGCAAATGAAATGTCTAAGTCCTGGAGAAACATTCATAGGAGAGGGAACCGAATCCAGATAATGCTCTACTTTTTTATATTTGTTTTATGTGGAATTAGGAAGTAAATAAAACTCTCCAAAATCTGTATCCGTCTGCTGCTTGTTTTCTCCTTAATGCTGCTGGAAATAGGATTAAAACTCAAAATTATGTTTTCTTTTCTACAGTTTCTTTCTGCATCAAGAAACTTCTCAAATTTCCAAAGTACAATTTGAGGATGGGAATTGATATGTGAGATTTTCTGAAGCCTAGCCATGACACCAATGAACAACAATCTTTTAAATGATTGACTGTTATCACTGATAATAAGTTCTGTTAAATACCTGTTAAAGAAGTCTGTAATGCTCCAGAAGTGAGGATGAATAAGGTTGTGGATGGATTGTAAGGTGAACCAGTAGCGCTCATAAAGAGAACTTTCTGAATATGAAAGATGTCTGATGACCTTTTCCTGAGGAATATTTAATACTGTGCAAATTAATGACACTCTTTAATTGGATCCTCATCCAAAGGACATAAATTGTTTGTATATTTATCACATAATGTGTCCAAAGACCTATTGATTTTTTTTTCTGCAGAACTACCACAGAACTCTCCTCACTGAATCAGGAAATGAAATTACTTGTTTGACTTAATTAACAAAAACTTGCTCTTGACCAGGTTAGCTCTGGGGAGAATGTTACTATGGTAACAGGTTGTTCAGAAAGAAAACTCAGTTTCCTGCATTACACTGTAACAAACTGAGTTTGACAATTATTGTGTAATAGAAGTTGTCCTTATATGTGCTCTGAATTGCTGTGAGACCCAATGAGGTGCTTCAAATTGAGTGTAACTTGCAAAAAAAATAATTGAAAACCCTATTGTTTGCCATCATGTAGAGAACATTGAAGTTGATAAGCTAATTCAGATTTGATTTAATCACGCAGTTAATTCAACAGAGATTCCATTATCTTCAGGGTTGTATGCAACATATTTGGCTTTCTGTCAGTTTATCATTCCATGGCAAACTTAAAAAATATATTTTGTTTTTATTAAGGTTAACCCTCTGGAGAGCTTTGGAACAGGAGTTGGAGAAGTGTTTTTCAGTGGAAGTCCTCATTCCCACTGAAAAAACAAATTTGTTTGTACAATGACTGCTGTGGCAGAATGTGTGGTGGATTTATCAGCTTTATATCTTATTAATTTGATGTTTATCACTCAAATAATTACTATTAAAATTCAGTGTAAAGAAAAATGTATTTCCAACCAATAAAAAGGATATTCTATCCATAAATTCCATGTCTTGTCCAACACAGTTGTTAGGTTTCTGATAGAAGGTAACACTGCAGGATTGGTAACCAACAAAAGGTCATTTTTATAAAAGCTAGGATTTCGTGGTGTACTGCTTTTAAGCATATTATTGAAAAGCTGAGTCGAATGAAAGTGATGCACCACATAGCGTACCACAGCATTGTTGACAAGCTTGTTGAGTAAAATGCATCCAAGAACTTCACAAGATGTGGACGAACAGTCGTGCGATTGGTCAGGATTGGATGAGAATGGAAGTGGAGATGATTTTTCTCTTTTTCTTTTCAGGTATAGAAATTTGATCAATGATTGTTATGTAGCAAATGGTTTGAGGATCGGTTGATAGAGGCAGTGACTCGATATGCCTATTTATTGGTCAACTCTTTTAATATAAAGCCTCTTGCCGTCCTCATCAGTCCAAAAAATCCACCCTCTGCCCTGGTGGTGCTGTTAGGTTTTCTTTTGAGGGATCAGATGGAACCTTCTATGGGTTCAACAGCTGAGATTTTCTTCAAGCATGAATACTTTGATATAAAACAAACCTTTTTTTATTATTGCCACCTTGAGCACCAGAAAAAAATTCCCGGTTCTTGTGGGATATAGGGCTTAAGGCTGAAGTCAGCACAACAATCACAACTCGAAGATGAATCTTCGAAGTGGGCTACAAATGTCTGATTCCATGTTTCAAAAGAGTCCTGAACCACAGAGGCATGTTAACTGGCCTAATAGAAAAAGAAACACAAGTACTCTGTTTTTCAGTGGTTCAAAGTTCTTCCTTCATTGAATATAAGTTTATGTTGAAATCATTATTTTGAGGAACCTTTAGATAAATCATGGTGATGTTTCTTATCACTATATACTTGTACTCTATACTATATATACTGTAGACTGTTTAATACCCTGTGCAACTATATATATAAATACCTATTTATATAAATACCTAAAATACCCTGTGCAAAAACTATATATATATATATACATACACACACCTGAGAATATAAATATCTATTCAATATCCTGTGTAATAACTATATATATATATATATATATATATATATATATAAATACCTATTTAATACCCAGTTCAATAACTATATATATATATATATATATATATATATATATATATATATATATATATATATATATATATATATATATATAAATACCCATTTATATAATTACCTATTTAATACCCAGTTCAATAACTATTTAATACAATTCATTAAATATATATAGCACCAATTCAAAACACATCATCTCCAGGCACTTTACAATTCAACCAGATCATACAGTAAATATATATAAATACCTATTTATATAAATTCCTATTTAACACCCTGTGAAATAGCACTGTGCAATAATCCAGGTAAATAACAGGCTTCAGCTGTCCCCAAACTGCAGGAGTGTTTACAGCAGTGTGGGTGTGTGGATGCACTGTATATACTCTAAATACTCCATGAACCTTATCCTCCTTTTGGCACCTTCTTTAGACTATTGAGCCGATGTGACAAGTTAATTTCTCCACTGTGAGATCATTAAAGTCTATCTTATCTCATTTTAATTAAAAACCCTAACTTTAAATTGTGAAATTTGTCTTTTTAATACCTTTACTGCATTTAGTACCTTTGAAATAGTTAAGAAATTGTATTCAAAAACATAAAAAAAAAAATCCTGGAATCGTTTTTACTCTCACATTTAAATTGGAAACCTACGGAAGAGGATTCTGAGAAAAAAGTCTCAGAATTCTGAGATTAATTTCAGAATTCTGAGATTAAATTCAGAATTCTGAGCATTAGACTGAAACAATGTTTAAAAATCAGTTAAGTTTTTAAAACTTTTTTCAGTGGTCCTAATCCTCTTCAGTAGAAATCAGTCTATCCCCTTAAGACCAGTCTGAATTAATTTCCTTTCAGATGCAACTTCAGTAATGTCCACCAGAGGTCAGTATGGTAATAGTAAAACATGGCAGGCTGTTGTCACATGGTTGTTGAAGTAGATTGTCAGTACTGCATAAGTTACTGACTCAAGCAGACAAATCAAAACCCTTGGTTAGAAACATGAGTAACTTGTCAAACATTAACTTATTTTAATGGAAACACATGGCTGCATTAGCAAAATTACCCCACTTGGAGGGGAAAAAACAAGAAGAGCAAAGTCTTTTGTTTTTTTAGGATAAAAATGGAGGCTAGAGCAGGCAACAAGTCTGTACCTTACATTGTTGTTTTTCCAGCTAAAGATGAAAGGACAGAGCTTCTACAGGAGATGCTTTTTCCTTCCTTCAGCTGTGTTATCGTTTATGATCAATATCAAACAGACACACCGCAGAAGTCAAACACAAGTGAGCCCAAATCTCTTTTAAGTACCAACAATCTTGCCCCGGTTCTAAAACAATACAGCAACTGTATCTGTCTGTGTGTTTGCCAAGAGCAAGGAAGTCAGGAAGTATTGGCCAAACATAGCTGTTCTGTAAATAGATAGGACTTAATGCCTGCCCCACACACAGACACACACACACAATGCAGACACAAAACACAAGCAGCAGCAAACAGATGGAGGCGGTTGTGTTGTGTTCACATGCACAGGCAAGCACCCCCCCCCCCCCCCCCCCCAAAAAAAAAAAAATTCAAAAACAAAAAAACACAAATGAAGTCATTCTTGCAAGCAAATGTGTATATATTCACTCAAATTCAAATAAAAACATGGGAGGCAAACAGATACTCCCTTACAGAGTTTAACACCCAGAAGTCAGCTCACACATGATGGGAGGCTTAGATGCCCCCCAATGGTGCTTTAATAAACTACAACTACAGAAATAAAGAAGTAAAGCTTTTAGTAGAGTGAATTTGGAAAGATCTTTGTACTGCTGCAAGCAAAGGCTGTTAATCCAGATAAGTGACCGAGGTCAGGTATATCATTTCATCCTCAGGATTCTGATGATGCTTTACATTAAGCTTTTGTTTCTTTATCCATTTTTTTATCAACCTTTAAAGCTCCTGTCGCAAGGTACGTAACAGAGGGCCCCGGTGGAATCTGATATAGGCAAATTAAATGTTTTAGGTAAAAGACCATGTAAGAATACTTTCTTCAAAGGAAGGCCAAAGATTTCCAATGTGCTTATCCCAACACATTATGACAGATGGTAAAATTGGGAGCATAAATTTATGGATAGAACTTCACAAATACTGTAGAATTGGAGAATAGAGATAGAATGAAACAGAATTATGTGTGGTCCTTGTGTCCTCCAGCAGTCGAAGCCTATAGCAGTGTAAATATAGAAAATAGCTAAGGATGAACTATCTAATTTGCATCAGGTATGAGAAAAACAAGATCCAAGGTTTAATTCTAAGATTTTTTTCTTTTTACTTTCTTCTGTTTCATTTGTGAACAGTGGACTTGTCATTGTTTATAATTGTTTATTGCAGGTTGGATTTGTCCTGTTTTCTAGATGATCCAAACCAAACAGAAATGGATGTACACAAAGCAGATTAAACGACGGCAGTGTGGAAGATGACCTGCAGCTTATGTGGAAGGTTTGTTTTCCACATTAAGTTTGCTGGGCCTCATTCCAAACACTAGAACTGGACACGCTCCACAGTCGAATTCCTGTCCGCAGAATTATTTGTCCTGGACTAGACCAAAGGTGGCAGTGCCATCTGCAAACAATCCAGTGTTTCACGTTCTGGATATGTTAGTGCACTTTTTTATAAACGGTGAGAAGAGCAATCATCTTTGGGTCAATGCTGCCTAATGAACACAAATTACCAGCACCCTAAACGGACATCCTCAAATTCATTTTTACGAGACTTCAACCTTTGACTTCCTGATAAGTTCCTTAAAAGTTATCCACAGTTTGACATGTGCATCATCTGGACTGGAAAGATTCTGGACAAATGCTTTGGCTCTGTCCCAGTTGCACACAAATAACCTCCCACCCCAGCTATGCTGATGATCCTTTAATTCATGTTGCCTGTCATCAAGAGGATAAACAAGATTGTTAAAAGCATCAAACAGTGGACAGGAAATGGTATACGCACTTTAAAAAGATGCTTTAGGAAATTGCATGCCTATTTATATAGTTATACTGCTATCAACTACCAATATAAAGATTAATATATCTAACTAGGTGTCCAGCTTGTTTGGTTGTTATTTTTTAACAAAAAAACCATGACCTTGACACTTGCAGCTCCTCAGGGGTGTAACAAAATATAATCTGCAAAATAAGATAATTTGTTTAAGGTATGTTCCATTGAAAATAAATTATACTGAGCTCACAAATCAGGCTAACTGTATCTGACAAGGTCTGTTTTAAACAAACTGGAAAGCTTCACAGGTATGAATCACCTTGGCTAAAATAAAGCTAAAATAAATAGACTAAATCTTATTAATAAATGTTCCCACAGTCTTGTATTAATAGCAGGGGGACAAAGTCTTTCCTCTTGAACATTTCATTCTTTTTCTCCTATTATAAACTAAGATATCAGTATAGTGCTTATGAACACTCCCCAGGCTGTTCCCCGTACAGGGGGAGGGGTATTTCCTCAGGACATTTTCTGTGGCTCGTTTTATGGACAGGGAAACAGAGAATTGTTTTATTGAGTTCTCAGAGATGACAGAAAATAATCTGTTTTGTTTATCTCCACTCTTCCTGCACTGTTGTGCTCCTGAAAGCACTGCCTCAAGCAGCTGTCTCCCCACTTTTTCCAAGACTTTGTTTTCTTAAAGCCTCTTTCTTTTGGTGTTTGCGAATTTTGTTTTTCCAGCATTTGGAGAGGAAATTTGTTGAGTTTGTATCTACAGGATTGCATTTGAGGGAGCTGGTTCTTATCTAAAGTTACCCAAAGGGCAGGAAGTCACTGACTGAGAGGAAAAGCCAATGTAATCTAATAGACATCCGAAAGGAGCAGGAGGTTGGGAATTCTTCAGAAGAGATGAGATCATGGGGGAAGTGGAGGTTAACCCTTGAATGTGTCAGGAAGACAGCCAGATTTAGTCGCAGGACGAAACCTGCAAGTCATCCATAAAAAATTAAAAACAAAATTCTTGTGTGCACTTTTATCGTTTTTCAAGTATTTTTACTATTGTTGGGTTCTTTTAGATTTAAAGTTTTATGACAGGTCCTTGTGTATTTTTTGCAGGCAGACAAAGCAGGATGCATGGAGATAATGTGAATGGTGCTTGTCTGATTGATGTTTACATTACTGGACTTGGTATTCAAAAGTCAAAACAATGTTAAAGCTGAATTTTTAGCACTGTTCTTACTTCTAGAAATTTCTGATGTTTGACGGTTAGTCGTTAAGAACAAAAGCACTTATATTTAGGTCTCTTTTTAAACCGAATATTCAGTTAAACAATTATTTAATGTAATATAAATGATTTAAATGTTTAATTAACATTCGTAATATTTCAGTAATTACACTGTAAAAAAAACAGTGATTGATACCTGGTATACTCGATTATTCAGTTTGCTTTTATCAAGGCAAAACTGTAAGTTTTTGCGTAGGGTCCATACACAAAAAAAACTGGATCAGAAGATTGAAAAATCATGGTGTTCCTGGTGAAGACGAGGAAACAATCACCCCTCTAGATGAAATGGTACATCAGAGAACCAGAATGATGTCTCATCAGGTAAGGATCATATCAGTTTTGTCGCTTAACAAGAACTTTTCGCTTAGTTAGCTCTCATGTTTGAGGGGAGCTCAGACTGCTGTAATATGGTGCCTTCAGGCACATGACTCATTCAGCGATGGATCTGATCCTCTCAAGTTACATAGGCGAGTTTTTGAGAAAGGCAGCTCGCATGATACGGGCCAAGTTCTAAATATTGACCTGAAAAATCATTTAATATATCTCAAATTAATACTTGGGTAAAAAGGTTACGCAGAATTAACAGAGTAGATGGTTGAAAATAGTGGTTGGTATTTTGATTAAACAAAGAATACCAGTAACACAACCTTATTATCCATGCATCTTCTGTGTTCACCATCTCTGGGATCAGGTTACAGAGGAATTAGAATGGTTTCTGCAGGGAAGCTGAGACATCCTTGTCCCCATGACACCCTCAAGCTCATTCCAAGTAGTTTGAACATGCTCTCAAACCAGAAGGGATAAATTGTCCCCACAGCACAGAATGTGTATTGAAAACCACAAAGATAGACATATAGGAAGCATCCAGATCAGATGCCCAGACCATCACAACAAACTTGTTTTGATGAAGAAAGGAGAGGGTCGCCAAGCCCTGCTCTACAGACAAAAATCCATATCCATATCGATTCGAAATCTTCACTTTATTGGTCCCCTCCTACTTCAAGGTGATAGCCTGGCACAGCATCTTCATAACTGCAGATTAGGTCAGTCTATTATTCTATCTCCGGCGCCATTCCTGCACCTTTTTTATGTAACAAATGAAATCTGCAGACCAAGAATTCACCCACAGAGTAATGGTTTAACAGTTTGTTATATAGTAAAATGCAGCGGGATGTGAGAGACTCATCTGAGACTGGAGCTGGATTTATCAACCTCTGCAATAACAGAAGGAATATGAGTGACCAGGAAATGATCGGTGGAATGAAATCAGACAGCAAGTACTGGACCACAGACCTGGTGTGCATTAGAATCCAAACACACACGGAATCACAGGTATCGCAAGCTGGTGTGTGAAGTCACAGGGCCTTGCTCAGCAGTTCATCCAGGATGTCTCCATGTTCGTTAAAGGTTTGTCCAGGGGAATGCAATGGGTCAGAACCGTGAGAGCAAAATCAAGCATAAATAGCCAAAGGACAAACCAGAGCTCGAGGTCGGTGAGCAGATCCAGGGTCCAGGGTTTAGCCTGCAATATGTATTGCAGGCTAAACATATACCACTTCAACACATCCTTCGATGCTCTAAAACTAGGTTCCTCCTTTCCACCCCTCAATGATAGCGTTAGTAAGTGCATGGGTCCTTTTAAAAACATTAATATTACATTTCCCCCAAAAAACACATTTTAGGAAATTTGAAAAGGTAAGTAAGTTATAACATAAATCTGACATGGAAATAAATAATTTTGCCTGATATTAGGAAAACTTGATTTTATGTTACTTCATTTATTTTTATTTATTTATTCTTTTTTTAAGGATCCCCATTAGCCCCTACTAAAATAAGGACCAATCTTCTTGGGGTCTATTTTCATTATAAAAACATCAAAGAGTGCATCACATCCAATAAAATATAACTTTCATCCTACATCAATGCAACTTGCATCACATTTAACTTCTAGGAGCAGCGTTCAAGAAACAATTACTAAACAGACTAACAACAGACTTACATCACATTTAAAAACTAAGACTAATGTTTAAAGTTATTGTGGAGGATGTTCTGGAATTTTATAAAAGACCCGCCCTCTCCATTTAAAAAAAAAATGCACATGCACAACCTTGTACCCGCTCCATAGAAGGAACGCCTATTAAACTCGTGCAAGAGCGTGCACAAGCCCATTTCTCCTCGTGCACGCTCTGTTTAAATATTGCTGTTCTCATAGCTCCTACAGCCTTACTGTGCCCTAACGTTCGCTCTAAGCCCTAAATCACTATATAGAGCGGGGACTATATAGTGGACTTTATAGCAAACTTAGTTAAATGATCGTTCGGACCAATGATCACTGCTTTTACTCCATGGGTCATGTAACTCCTCCTCCGCTGCGCGGTGCCTGCACCGTGTTTGTTTTTAGGCACCGCTGTCGGGTAGCGACAGCCTATGATGAAAGTGGGTCGCTGTGAAAGCAAATCCCATAATGCTTTGCGAGAAGAGCTCTTTGCGCAAAGTGTTCTGGGATATATCTGCCTCTTCTGAGGCCTTTCTTTGCTTCTCATACACTTTGTAGACAAATTTTCTCTTACGACCCTCGGCCATTTTCAAAGAAACGTGGTGAGAAAGGTGAGCTTCAATGACTGTGGCTCAGCACAGGTATATGCCTGAAAGTGTGCATGCGCAGAAAAAGATAGCTGATTAATTATTGACAATTAGGAGGACCACTTTTTTAGTTGGTCAACCCAAAAATAAAAGATTGTTCACTATACCTTTAAGAAAACAACAGAGGATTATTTCCTTACTTACTCTGATTTCTTCATCGAGTAACCCTAACTAAGCCTAACCCAAACATTACCAGTGCATACCTCACCCTAACCGTAACCCAATTGACACCTTACCCCTAAACCTAACCTAAATAGTAAAATAACTTGTAAGCACCGGCCAAAATGTCGTCGCTCCAAATGTTAAAAGCCGAAATGAGTCCTCACTCTTATTCTAAAACAGGAGCACACCTCCTCACCCACAAGCTTTTGCTTTGTGCCGTGTGTATCTCGAAAGGATTTATTTCTGGAGGAAGAAATGAAGAAAACGGCAAGCAATAACAAAAGCGAGCTGGTGGATTAAAAGGTAAGAGAAAAGCGCAAAGGCTCTTTAATTCAAAAAAATCCTTGATCCCCCTCCTCTTCACCCTACTCCTTCTCTGCCTAGAGTGATACTTTATGAAACACACAGACAATGCCTCAGTAGAAGAAGTCACCCCTAATTCTCCTTTTGATCACCCTGAAGTCTTTGTGCTTCGAGGTTCTTTACACATTCTTTCCTTTTTGTGCCGATGCTCTAAGTTGGGAATGATTAGTGTCTGTGGATAAATCCCCTTATTTCATTCTCCCACTTTAGGGATGCTGCTCAGCCAACATAATTCCAAGATGCCTCAAGAGTAATCCCAGTTGCCTTTGATGAGACGTGCCTGTAGCTTTCTGTTCTTTAAAACTTAACGAGCATTTGTCTGGGAATTTAATCTAATTAACCAAATTAAGCAATCTTTAGAGAAAGAAAATGAAAATGATAGATCTTCTTATGATGTGTGTTTGAGCTGCAAAAAACATGCAAGCTGCAAAGGTTTATAGCAGATTTCTTTTTTAGAAATTGACATATTAACAAATTAACTTCTGCTGCAAAGTCTTTTAAGTGCTCCTGTTTGTGCTATAAAGAAAAAGTGTGAAGAAGCAAATCAGTAAGTTTATATATAGAACAAATGTTAGAAATCCATATGTTCCAAATATTATTGGACAAAACAATAGTAGTGGAAATGGAAAAATAGCACTACATCTATGATAACTATAATGAAAAAGAGGTAACAATGGTCACAGAAGATATTTTATTAATATTCTGTTGATATTTTGTTTATGTTCCTTTAATTTATTGTTTTTTCTTACGCTAACAAAATCTAAGGTAAAGGTTAAACCCGATGACAGCCCAGTAACCTGAAAGAAAGCATAATTTTAACATTCATAGTTAAGTGCTTAGCATATAGATAGCAGGAGAGGGATTATTTCTCTCATTCTTTTCAGCAGGAAATTATTTGAAACTATAAAGATAACTGTTTATAAGTCAATTTAGGTCATAATTATCTATGGTATGTTAAGGATTCTGGGATTTTTTTTATTAGGAATGGAATGTTTCTTAATTGTAGGACACTAAATTTGTATCATTTTATATCCTTACACTTTGCAAAGTGTAACAAATGGGATGTAATTGTATATGTGTTTGATATTTCATATATAAACCAATAGTCCATTTTTCCTTTTTACTCCTTATTACTGGTGATCATCTGTACTACTAATAATGAGCTTTCACATGTAAAAAATAATCTTGCATTAGTTTATGGTATTATGTACCAGTATTCTAATATTTCAATGCCAAATATGACACTGTTAATATGAACAGGATTATTCTTACTGGTATTAAGGAAACTGTTGACTAGTGTTGGAAAGAATTTAAATTTGACACCCAAAACAAAAACAATTAGATTTAAACATTTAATTGATTTCTGAACTAATACCTATTTAGAGAGCACTGTCATTCTGTGACCTGTATATTATTTCATTTAGGATGCTTGAAGATTCTGCTTTTTTTATCTGCATGTTTAATTATCATTATCATTTAGAAAAAAAATCAATCTGCAGTGTTTAATTGTCATGCATTGTTTAGAAAAAAATCCATAAACTTTAGATTTATCAAAATGTTTATTTGCAAAATGGATGCATTTGTATGTCTTACAGGTAATGTGTCTTTGAAAATGGACACTTTAGCCTCTCAAAATGATCCCCTTGAGTTTGCAAAAAAAAAAAAAACTGGCATTCACAGCTATTGTCTTTAATCTGACAGAAGCTGCAACAGAACCACCTCATCTATGCAGATGATGCGTGCGGAAGCAGGTGGCCGTTGTGTGCAAAAGGAAATCAGGCTTTAAATCCTTGCACGCACAAAGAACAAACCAGTAAATCCACGTTTTGCTCATTATCTCTTTTAACCCCTATGCTTTACGGATAGACCAGTAGAAAGAGCAAAGGTGCATGTCTGTGTGTGAAGGTCAGCAGAGATTTTTACACGTGCATTCCAGTGTGTGACTCCAGCCCTACTGTTCTATAAATGTGTGGTAGATTGGAGGTGTCCCACAGCAGTCAGAGACTACTTCAACTACTTCCTGTTTTATCTGTGACAGCTCCTCTGTGAGCTTTAAGATAACAGCCCAAATCTGCTGCTTTGATGCTTACGGCCTCTGATAGTGCGAAACAAGGGGAAACCCACATGTTGTGCCTTCGAGCCTTCCGTCTCCAACTTATCTTCTGCTGTGTGATGTGGGAACATCCTTCCAAGTTCAGATCATTAATTAACCTCCTTTTGTTCCATAGAAGAAAAAAAAAACTTTGGATACACTGTTAAGGTTCAGGAAAGAAGACCTTAACATTATTCATATAATTTTGCAGGTATGCACTAATGAAAGATGCAAACTATAGAAGAGGATGTTGCTTACATTTAAGGTAAATCAAGAGCTTATTATGCGTGGTTCTCCTCTCCTTCATATCACACAGTGATTTCATTGGACACTCAGACATACCATGACATGTCTGTGGGTGTTAGTGCCATTAAATTCATGTCGTCAATGGAGGAAAGCAATCAATAGTCTCTGTCATTCAAGACCAGTTAAGAAAGAAAGGACCTATTCTATAATTAAAGGATGTGCCAAAGACACGTTTTTATCCACAAAAAAAGAACATTCATTCACTTTAATTCCTATCTAAAATATGATGACAACTTTTTAAGAGAGCAAAGGAATAGTGAATATTCAGTAAAAATATGTTTTCCGTATTGCAGAGGTAAGCTTCCATCTTCATCTTGTAGTTTTCGACATATCACTTGGAGGAGTTTATTTATTTTTTTTTTTTTTGTCTTAAAAACATTTTGACCCAACTAATTTGTCTATCATATTTTTCCCCATCTGTTGTGTTGTGTTTCCAATGTGAGATCCATGTTTACATAATTTAAAATCAGCAAACTTTACTTTAAATATAAAACCTTATATAATATTCTAGTGTTCAGGACCAAGGTGCAGTTCTTTTAATAATGGTGGAGATGTTTCTATCCAAGAGTTAAAATAGGAAATGAAATAGATGCAAATATTAGAACAAATTAAGAAAAACAAGTGAATTACTAATTAATTACTAATTAGTAGCCAGCTCTGGCTTAGAGAGAAATTAAATAGTTAGCCGAACTAACTTAATTCACGAGATTGTGTATTATTATGGTCAATAGTATACAAAAAGCGCAAAAAATATAAACGCATAACAGCAAAACGTAGCATTGTTTATAATTGTCTGGCAGCAGCGCCGCCATCTTGTGGTACTTTAAGCGGTGATGTCATGAGGTAGGTTGGTTAGCTGCCAGTTTAATACATTGGTAATACCAGCTATACTTCACAACTGTACAAAAAAAGAAAAAGAAATTTGGTTTAAGGGAAATCCAGTGTCAAAATCCCGTCGTTTATGCTTTCGAGCTCATTCGCTGTGTAAATGGTTGTCTATATGATGTGGGAAGAAGAGACGGAATCACTCTTGACAAAAAATTATAAATAATCTTGTAAATTACCTTAGTTTTGTGGATGTTTATTTCCATTTTAAGTGGAAATTAAACTGAAAAAACATACGAGAGGAACTAAGGCAGTCAGAACGGCCTAATTCTGATCTTTTCACCTCTAAAAACATTTAAACTGTGCCACCTGCATATGTAGTAATTAGCTGCATTTGTATATGATTGTTTTTAAAGCATGACTTGTCATGTTGTATTTCATCCAACTCTCATGTTATCTTCCTGGCTCTAACTACTCATTCATACACACTTCTCTCTTGCACACAGCAATCACTATCCCATAAAAACAAATTGTAAATAGTTCTGCTCTCCTTTTTTCTTATCTTTATTTCTTTTGTTATGCTGTGATCACATTATTGTCGGCTCCGATCGTACAACAACTTATAATCTCACACAGATACCGACATCTGTTATTACTTCCGTAAACAGAACGCCGCTGTGTGACATCTACCCCGTCCTTCTGCACATGCAGGTCATGTTGCAGCTGTGAAACTTTCAAACTGGAGTCTGATTATGAGTACATTTACTTAGCTTACTAGTATGAACCACAATGACAAAAAAATATTGGATTCTATTAAAAAATGTACAAAAAAATGTAAGACCTGAAGCTTGAATTTGACTTAAGAAAACCTGTCCAAACACAGAGCAATAATAAATAAAAAAATAAGACACAACCAAATAATAACACTAAGAAATAAGCAAGAGATTTGTAACTTTATCTATTTTTACTGTGCATATTTGATCCAATTTGAATCCAGCACTGGATTAAAATGAAATCTATTTCAGATGAAGGTTGCAATATTCCATATCGGAATCGGTTGGTGGGTATCTGATTCATTAAAATTACAAAGGAGTAATTATACTCAAGCCTGGGGAGATCGGGTTTTAAATCCCTAAAATACATAACAATGAGAGTCTTTGAAGAGAGTTTTCCTCTCCTGATTTCATCAGATAATCAAAGCAGATTTTCACAGTTTGGCTCATTTATTTAAAATTTCTTTAAAGATTTACTTGTATATATTAATGTTTTTAAATGTAAGCATGCTAAAAAGACATGATTGTTTCGGAAAGTGGGGACTCCATGTAATAAAATGATCACTTATATAGTGAGGTTAATCTTCCCATGTATTCTTGATGACAAAGGTTTAGGGTGTGAGATTATCCAAATAAACAACAAGAAATATTTACTATCTCTCATTTGGGTTTCACCAAAAAAACACAACTTCACTAATAAGGGTCATTTTCTTATTTCTATGCTCTAATCTGACTAAATTTTGTTTTCTGTTGTAAACATTACTTTTAAATGACTCATACAGGTGTTGTGAACAGAAATGCTTGATGTAGACATAATTATCCCCACAATTTTTTTCCATTTTTTTTTTCCAAAGATGGACCCAAAATAATTACTTTTGTCTTTATGTGAAAATAGATTCACACATGCCAAAAATTACCCATTATTCATCCTCCACTCACTTCACTGTAATGAGTTATTGCATTGAAGCTGCCCTTTATAAATTACTGTCACTCAACCCTCATGTGCAACAGTGTGGTATGTAAGAAAGAAGACAGACAGAAGCTGTAGCTCTAAGAGTAAATGGAGAAAGTTAGACAAGCAGCCAGAGAGACAGACAGGTTGAAGGCAGCTGGGAGGCTAGGTGGGACCGCTGTGTTCTTCCGGAATGCTCTGCTTTTTCCAGATCACTTCTCTTTTGACCTAAACTAAGCGCTGTGCTTTCATGAACAGCTGCCTGCAGGCTTTCCTGCCTTCTTCCGTGTGTGCCTGCAGTCCCTTGGGCCGCCTCATAGTTTTGCAATATTGGTTTAGAGAAAGTAAAGCTTAGAGTTAATTCAATAAATTGCTGCTAAGCACCCTTGCTCTGTGTGTCAGACTGCAGAGCATGTTCCTGTTTCCATTGTATCCGTACCACTAAAGAGAAATGATAAGCCCCAGATGGGAGAAGGATGTGTATGCTGAGTGCATGGTGGCGGTAGTGCTATCATGGTGAGCGTCTGTTTTGTAGCCAGAAACCAGAGATCCTTCCTGCATGCAGCTTATCAACTACAATGACTTCTGAAATAAAACCCCGACTTATTACAAAATGTAATTTTTCCTTGGCATCAATAAAGTACTTTTTGCCATGAAAGGAATTAAACTTCTAGAGAATGTATCTATAACTTATTAATTCGTAAAAAAACAAAAACAAAACAAAACACTGTTGGTGTGTTTCTCTAAACGACAGTTGGTGCATGCACAGAACTGAAGACCCGCGTGTGTTTGCATACTGGGCCGTGTCACTGAGGGCATCAACTGCGTGACAAGGGCACTGATGAGAGAGCTGTTAAAGCTGCTCCTCTATGTCTCAATGAACTGTCAACAGCATTTAGTTACAGGAGATGTTGACTTGCTCTTCGTCAAACAGTGTGAACAAAAGCAGTTGTTCCATTATTCTTTGGACTGCGCACCGCCTGCTCTGATCATTCGTTCCTAAAAGGCATCAAGATGTGTCTAGTTTTGTTTTCAAACACTTTATGAGATGCAAGACACTTTACACTTTATAGCTTTAACTTGAAGGATACTGAAAAAGAGCTTTTTGCTTGTGGAAAGAGAAAACATGGAAAACAAATAATATTTTACTTCCCTTGGTTCTTTATTTCTTATTTAATCATGCTCAAATCAGCCCGCTTGGCCCCGCTAGGAGGAAAGAAAGGAAAGCCATGCAATTTATTTCTCAACAATTCTTCTGGAGGTTATGATGGTGCTTCATGTCCCCCACCGTGGCTTCTTCTGTAGAAACTGGCTCCTGTGTTGCTCTGTAGTTGGCCTCTGTTGTGGGGAGTGTTAATTAATCCACTTGGAAAGGAAAGACTGTTATTCTAAACCAAGTGCATGCCCACTGGCATTTTATCAGCTTGTCATGCTAATGAAATATGGTGCCTGGTAGGATTGCTCAATTTCCATTTCAATCGTCTGACTCCTGGAGCTGATGTAAGAGTTAAATCAAGCATTAAAGTCACACAGAGGCCACAACAATATCCTTTTACACAATCCATTAAAGTTTTCTCATATATGCACATTCCAAAAACAACTTTTCTAACAAGGTAATAATAATCTCTGCATTAGTTTTCTAAGACTTTGTTACTTTTTTAGTTTTTAGACAACTTTATTGGTGTTGGTGTGCGTCCCAGAAGGTCACCAGACGCTGTAGTCCCAGAGGATGGAGAACAAGTAGGAGACCAGATGCAAGTAGACAAAGGAAGGCAGGACAATCCCAATTCTGCGTCTGAGCAGCTGAAGCAGCGCGTCGGGCGCGTTTAAGCATCTGACGCGCGTGGCGCGCCGCAAACACACTGCTGCTCGAGATGGAAAAATTGAACTTTTGCTGCTCGACACGCCGCGTCAACCAATCAGAGAAGCTGATCTGGGAGCTGGCAGGGAGAGAGACACAGCGCTGATGATACAGGGCGCTATGATCACTCCTCTGAAACAGTTTATTGACACATAAATTAACTTAAAATGCAGAAATCTGCCGGCAGAATATGTTCGCTTTTATTATTCTCGTGCCTGCAGATTGGATTATTTAGATGAAAAACACCTACCAGCCGCCGCGGTGAATCGCGAGGAGGCGACCCGGCCAGAGGCTACTGTTGAAGGGATTCCTACTGGCGCACCGCTGGTATGTGATGGTCTGAGCGGCTCCGACAGAAATAATATTGGGAGGCAGGATTGTAATCTATTAAAACTACTTTATTCCCACTGATCACAGCATATATAGCTGCAAGGCAGAGAAACGATAGTGAAGCTCCGCCCAACGCGAGTCAGACACACTTTTGCACCGCGCAGCCAGAGCAGCAAAGCTGCTTCAGCCGCGCGTCAGAACTAACTGCCACAAGCAGCAAAAATGAAGCAGCAGACGCGATTTTGCTGCTCTTGCTGCGTCCGGTGTGAACGTAGCATTATATGTCTCTATTATATTTTATTTACAATACACCAATATTACAACATAAAAACTGAGTTTATTTGTCTTGTAAACATTTCTCGACACCCCTATACATATGTAAAAGGTTTCGGACCGACTGCTCTACTACAGATAAAGTGGACATGTTTGTGGTTAATATAAATGAAAGTATATAATCATCAGATTCAAGATGACCAGACATGGTGACTGTTGGAGAAATAAATTGAACTTCTGGTTCGATGAATAAACTGAAAAAAATCCTTACTATATTTAAGACCACTTACTATTTTATAACAGCCAACTTTTTTTTTTTTCGTCGTCATTGGATTACTGTAACAGACTTTATGTTGGTGCGAGCCAGTCTTTGCTGTCTCGCCTGCAGATAGTGTAAAACTACTCATCTTTTAACTGGAACTCCAAAATATGATTATATCACTTCTGTCCTGGCCTCATTCCACTAGCTGCATGTGCATTTTAGAGCTGGTTTTAAAATTCTTATCTTTGTCATTAAATGCTTAAATCACCCCAGGTTGTTCCCCCCTTCTTTCTTTCTTGGTCCCCCAGGTCAGAGGAACAGCAGCTGCTGCAGGTACTGAGGTTTAAGAGGAAGCTCAGATGGGCCAGAGTCTTCTATTGCTGCTCCTCTTTTAAAGAAATAACCTCTCCCTGCACATTATGGAGGCAGCTTCACTGCCATATTTTAAAACACAGCTCAAAACGTACTTTTATTGGTTGGCATACCAGTAGGACTTTGTTTAGTTACCTTGTTTATTTAGCTTAAACAAATTCTTGCCTTTATTTTCACCAATTAGTTATTTTAAAATGTTCTACAAATGAAATAGATGATGATGATGATACCTTCATTGCTTGTTTTATAGTGTAAATTAAAAATAAAAAACGATCAAGCGATATCACTGAAACAGAAAAAAATACAACCATTAACAACATGTATGAAAACCACTGACCAGTAGGTGTCATAGACTTTTAAAATAATTAGAAGGATTCTTTCCATTCATATCAATGTTGGATCTAGACATGTAGAGTATTTACAGTTTTTAAAAACAGTTTTAAAGATCTGAGATCTGGAACTGGATCTGCTTACCCTAAAGAAACTAGGACAAGGCTCTTCCATTTTTTCCAGAGGTCGATTTTGTTATTTACTAATGTACTCGTACTCGTCGTCTCCCCCTTTATCCGGAACCGGGTCGCGGGGGCAGCAGACTAAGCAGAGACACCCAGACTTCCCTCTCCGCAGACACCTCCTCCAGCTCTGTTGGGGGAAGCCCTAGGCGCTCCCAGGCCAGCCGAGAGACATAGTCTCTCCAGCGTGTCCTGGGTCGTCCCCTGGGCCTCCTCCCGGTGGGACATGCCTGGAACACCTCCCGAGGGAGGCGTCCAGGGGGCATCCGAAGAAGATGTCCGAGCCACCTCAACTGACTCCTCTCGATATTTACTAATGTATTTTTTTTAAACTAAACATTTTTCCTTCCTGAAAAGAACACAGCTGATATTCACATTTCATGCTTCATTGGCGAACTGCTTTACTTGCCAGAGTTTTGTCAGTCACAACCGGCACCAAAAGTGCTGTTGCTGCTCCCATGATGCCTTTGGCTGTTCCTTGGCTCCCTTCAACAGCTGAGAGTCAATAGCGGGGTGAGGGCATGGAAGCTGACAATAGGCCTCTGACAGGCTTCTTTTCTGATGGACTTATGTGCCTTGTTGGTTGTCATAGGTTTCTCAAAAAAAGAAGACAAAAGAAGAGCAACAGTGGTGCAGCTGAGCATGCTAATAGAGTAATTGCGACACGATTTTCGACCAGGTCCCAGATGCCAGCCAACTTGTTTAGGACTATCTTTGCCTCCCTACCCCCAACCCCAGCTCACGCCATACCTACTTCTTCACCCCTTCTTACTCCCCGACTTCACGCTCTGCCAACAGCTTTTACCCATTCATTACTGCCAAGCACATGCCGAGTTGTTTTAACCACTTGATTTCCTACCAGATATAAAAACGGACCGCTTCCAGTTATCATTTTATCCATAACCTCTCACCAAAATGCAGAGAGAAGAAGAAAAACAAAGCTCTTGTTTCACAAGTTTGCCTGTGCAGACAAAACATGTCTGTGAACACGGTGCAGCTTTCACACATTAAGCAATCTGTCCTCGGTCCGGGTGCATTTGATAGTTTCATTTCGGGCATGGATCCCAGAGGGGCCGGCAGCAGCTGCTTCCATTCAGCTCGTCTGTGTTAGAGAGAGGAAAGCAGACAGGCCAGTTATTGCAGCCTTATAAAGCATGCTGCATAAAAACAACCAGGGCTTATACTGTATGACTTATGTCTGGAGAGTATATCTATTGACCTTCATATTTCACCAGAAACTGCTATCAACACACAGTTCACAAACCTTACAGTTGATTTACTGAATTTATCCTGTTTGGGTTGGCATTTGCATGATATGCATGGTCTGTTCCATCATGTCACAAAGCCTAGAGGATTTAAGGGTTAACATAGCAACCAGGTGCCACTAATAATAGTCTATTGACCAACCGATCATCAGCAAGGAAAAAACTATGTATCATGGAGATGTGTGTTAACCTTATTCCCCTGGGTGTCATGATAGGTTTCAGATATTTTACCCACATGCATACAACTCAGAGGCGGATGAAAAGTTTAACAGTTTATTGAACTGTGACACTCGGAGAGACAAAAACCAAAGATTTTTAGCTTGGGGAATATCCAGCAGTCAGGTGAACTGGAACCGGAAACACTAAAGGGGGATTAGAGTGATGAGTTCTAGGTCCATGGGAATTTTTAGGCCAATACTAAAATAAAGCCAGGGAACGACTCACTGTAGATGACTTGTGGTTGCTCCTTGGTTCCTGTTTGTGGGGACTGTACAGACAAGGAGATACTTGGCTGGAGGGCAGACAGAGTGGACCGAGCTCCTCTGTAGTGGTCCAGAGGAGCAGCAGAGCAGACTCTCAGCGAGTTTTCCTGAATCGGACTGCAAACTGAAGCGGTCAATGATTTCCTTATTCTCAGAGAGACGAATAATTCCTTTGAAGGCTTGAAGGACCAGGCTTATTCAGTAGATCAGGAAATAATTCTACCAGAGACCACAAAGGAGAACAAAGGGTTAGAACCTTGGACTCAGAGAGACAAAAACTCAAAAGGCTAGACTCAGCTAATCTCAGAGAGGCTAGAGTACCCAATAATGGCAAACACTCTGGCGTTGAGGTGGTGACAGTCTGCTGCTCATATACTCCTCAGGTAATGACCAAACGAGCCGCAGGTGTTGACAATAAACTTGAAGAGGCCCTCCAGGCCAAGAGGCGAAAAGGGCACCATCTAGTGGATGGGTGGAGACAGTAAAAGAAAAACACAAAAACATCTCCCACAAACAGAAACCCTAACACTGGGAAAGACATCAACAATCAATTTTATAAGAGACTCTTGCTACTTGTTAACTTTGGAAAGGTAATGATGCTTATTCCAAGTAAGACATGATATTACTCAACAATAAAAACATCAACCAAGTTACAAATATTATTTGCTAGCAATTAGTGTGAAGAGATTGTCTCTGATTTGCTCTTATTTTAGTCTGTTGTGGGATCATATGCGAGAACACTTTCATCCAAAAGAAGAAAAGGTTAGACCATATTACAAATTCAATTCAGTTTACTCATATCGCTCCAATTCACAACACATGTCATGTCAAGGCACTTTAAGCCAGGTATGCACTGTGCAATATTTTTAATCATTGCACGGAGCTACAGCTCAAACTGTACGATGAAACCACAGGGTTTAAAAGCTCATAGCTCACGATGCATGTTCTCACACTGTGTGCCCCACTGCTCTGATGCGACCTTATGACAGCTGAATGAATTTCAAACATGTTTGATTTTCTCCCGACCTTATGATTCCTGATTAGGAGGTGGTCATGACAGATGACACATGACTGATCGCCCCTCGTTGCCCCCTGTATACTACACGACGCAGGAAGCACGATCAGGCTGAAACTCCGTCAGATCGAGAAATTCTCGCATGACTGGAAAATCGGCCTGAAAAGGGCAAAAAATCATGCAGTGTATGCCTTGCGTCAGAGGCAATTTAACCAGATCATACAGTCAGATTGGTTGAAAGGTTTCTATCTAAGCAAAACCAGCTGGTTCTATCGACTCATTGACTCAAAGATAATGAGTCTGTTGGGATCTGGAGATCTGCCACCTGTTTCCAGCAGAGAGCACTATGGGTCTCCTGAGCTGGAGCCTCCTGCACACCTGAGGATCATCAGCCCATCAGGAGACCAGCTACATAAGCAGCGGCCAGACCTGTCTTCAGCACCGGAGTAGGGCTGGGCGATAATTCAATAACGATATATATCGATCGATAGACGTGTGGTGCAATAGAAAAAAATAGGCTCGATAAAAGTTCGATAAAGAAACGCAGTTTTCCTTCCTTCTCATTGTAGCCTAGCATGTAGGTTTATGCTAGTCACTACTTCCTCCCAACCAATCACAATCGCGGACCCAGGCACGCCGTCACAAAGCGCCGCCCTCTCAAACCACAACACAGAGCACATGAAGATGTCGCAGCAGGAGAGGCAGAGGAAATTGTTCCAAAGAAGGGTTTTTGTAGTTCGGCAGTTTGGCAGTATTTCGGTTATGGCAAGTCGGACAAAAAACAAACCACAGTCATCTGTAAAATGTGTCGGGAACCAGTGAAAACCAAGTCTGATAACACAACCAACTTTTTTTTTTTTTAATCATCTCAGCCGCTCACACCCGCAGGAGTATGAGCTGTGTAGGCCCCGCCGCGACTCTCCTCCGAGGAATCTTCGGGAATTTCGGGAAAAAATATATATATATATTCAGTTCTGGGCAGTTTCCCACGTAGTTCTAACAATTGAGATAAAAATGCTGAGGGGCCAGAAACTTCAAAGTAATAACTCAGGTTAAAGCAGGAAACTAAGCTGAACCAGGTTTATTTGTTATATTTATTTTGGTCACTTTAGCTTATTCTTTGTCAGTATTTAATAACATAACTCAGGTCTTTTAAGTTATTTTTCTTTAAAACAATTCTGTTATGGTTAAAAAAGTTGGTTAAATAAATATTTAATTGGAAGTCTGTGTTTGTGTTCTTTATTAAAATTAAATCATTTAGCAATATCATAAAAAGTCCAGGCAGAGCTGCACATAAAATATGGTTTCAAATCTTTTAAATAATTATCGATATCGATCAATATGCATTTTTTTTTTATCGATAAGCTTTTTTCGCCCAGCCCTACGTCGGAGTGTTGACCAGTTTTGGTTAGCAGAACCTGATCCTCAGCCTGCACATAGAATCTCTGTCTGCTCTGGAGAGTAACCTGATTCTAACCAGCCTCTGTCTTCTCTGCCTTATAGGAAACCTGATCGAAGTCTGTAGCTCTGGAGGAGCTCATGTTTGGAAACCTGCTTGCCTGCCCTAAGAAGCCAAACCTGAAGATCCTCAGTCTGAATCTCCCTGCTAGTTCTCAGGAGAGAACTTGGAGAACTACTCAAGGTCTGAACCTCGCTAGCCTGAAGCTAAGCTCTGCCGCTGCTAAGCTCTCTACTGAACCCACAGCCTCTGGACCCAACCGGTTCCCCCTCTCCACCGATCAGTCTGAACCTCATCAGGTACAACTCTGAATCAAAACCCTGTCAAGACGTCATAGTTACCTGGCTAACCAAACTATCCTTCTCTTTAGAAGAACTCTGAGAATCCAGTCCCGGACCTGCATCAAACCAGTGCAAACAATTACTCTGTGTGTGTGCTTCTCCAAATAAACTGTTTGAATTTTTAATCCCGTTTCCGTGCTGTGTTCTGCATTTGGGTTTAATCACAGAGTCCCATCATGACAGAGTCCATGCACCAAGCATGCTTGTAGCGACAGTGGAGAGGAAAAACTCCCTTATTAAAAAGAAATAATAAGTTACATCAAAATATACTAAAATAGCAAACTCTTCCAAATCTCCTAGAGCTGAGAAATAAACATAGTGATGACATGTAATTTTCAGCTTAATTTTACAAGGGCAAGACATGATATCAGGCTTGCTTAGGCACAGAATGAGGCCAGAAACTTACATACATCACATTCCTTTCAGCGGAAACATGCAGTCCCTTCTACCAACTCTGGAAGAAAACTGAAGTCACATCAAGTCCTCTCAGACATTTAATATCAATTTATATTAAATATTAATCATAGATATCCTCATAAGCATCCAATACTGCAGTGTAATTCTTGTTTTCACATGTGAAATGTAAGTATTCATGATTATGGTCTATTAGCAGTTTAAATCCTTAATCAAAGCATGCACAATATAAAATGTTTTCTCAGCATCCCATTGTTGTCCTAGGTGATCAACAGATTGTGGTTCCACAGATTAACACATGAATTTAACAAGTTGAGAGGAATTCACCTTGATTACAGTAAACATTTTTATTAACACTGTGACACCTGTGCGTAATAGTGCATGATGAATACTGCAGTACAAGAGGATATTGAAAATGGGAGAATTAGGAAGAACATGTTTTCATGATAATTACTGATTTATCAGGTGATCAGACTTCCTAGAGCATTGCTCTTGGATCCATGTGCTGAACGGGGTTCAACATAGAATAGGCTGATTGGCCTATTGGCCAACCCTCCCGGTTGGCCAACCCTCCTTATAGGGGTTTAGGGTTCTTTTGCTCTCTTTGCTGCCATTGCCATCAATCAACTGGCTCATTTAAATACTTAAATATATAAATTCTGTGCTTTGCATGGACAATTCATGGTTGAAACGTGGTTCTGAAGAGGCTCAAACATGAGGTGGAAGCTTGTGCACACAAATGTGATTTATCAAGGACATTTGCTTGTTTTTGTACACATGCATGGTTTGATAAATCTAAAAGATTGTTTGCATAGACCATTTTCAGCCTCTGGATGATCCAGTTCAATCAGAAAACTCCTTAGATCTCAACACCAATGAGAAGCTGTGATCAGTACTGATTAGAGGAAAAGAAGCATCTTTTGCACTCTCCATGAATAATAATAAAGGGAGAAATATCGGCAGTGTTATAGGGATGTTTATGTATTATTTAAGAGTCTAGTATAGACTATATATATTATGAAGTCAATATAACCCCCCAATGATGTCACATTATTCAGATTTGCAAAGATATTTTGCATAAATAAAATGCTTATTTTCATTTTCCAGAAAACACTGTAATGTTTAATTTTCGGGGAATCCACCCCCCACAGCGCAAGAAAGTTGGTATTCCCCCCTTTCCCCTAGAAAGTCCTCTCTATGGAGCCATAATCCTTTACTGTAGTGCTGACGCAGTGCATGAGTGATTGTACTTTTAAAACATGACAATGGAGCCAAAAAGCAGACATACATTTGTTTTACTATTGCTGGACACTGAACCGTTGTAAAAACGGGAAAAGATTGTTCTTTAAAAACATGACAACGGAGCCAAAAGCAGACAGACATTTGTTTAACGGTTGCTCGACACCAATCCCTTGTAAGTTAGGAGCTGAATTTTAACTCTACGCCACTCATACAGGCCTGTACATGCAGGCACACTGTGAATGCCGGTGCAGGTGTTTAGGCTAGCTCTAGACACAGCGGTAGTTGGTAGAATCTATCCTCTGGGTCACTAGGACTCCAGCCCACCACTTCTGAAAAAGAATTTCAGAAGTACAATATGTTAAGAATATGTATTAAGCCCCAGAATTATATTAGATCACACAATCTTATCTAAACACAATTAGATTTTTTTTGCAACTGAATTCCTTAAAGCATTGCCTGTTCCACCCAACCTGATAATGAGAAACAAGAAGAAGCAATGGTTATTTCCACAATGACAGCTAGCAACTCATAGCTATGCTTACAGGCATAGGGTGACTGCATGTTGCACATTAGGGGAATTAAAAGACTGTTATGTTTAAGGCTGGAGATGAGTCTTGTTTACTACCTGGGAGGTCACTCTGAGCATGGCTCAAACAAGGCTTCAATAGGAAAGACAGCTCAATTTAGAGCATTTAAGGAGGTAAATTGACAATAGGGGCCTGGTGTGTGTGTTTGCACAGGAACAGGTGGAAGAAGACCTGCTGAGGTTAACAGTAAAATCTGAAAGATGACTCAGAATGTGCTAATTCTTTCCTGCTCACTAATCTGCTGCTGAGCTAATCACCTATATTCATCCAGCAATACATGATGTGGAGAGTTATGCTGCTAAGCATCAACAGGCTCATAATGAGGCACAGACCTTTAGCTGATCTGCTGTTAAAGTTAAATAGCCTGGATGAAATGGAAGAAAGCTAGAATCCTTTATGTAAAATTCTACCTGGATTTGCAACTTCATGTGACAATATCAAGTCCTTTACATCTGTCAAATCAAAGCAATTCATTCATACATATAACATTTATAAAAATACATTAAAAAGTCTTTCAGATCACCAAATTATACCTAATTGCTACAGTCAGTCTATTCGACATATAGACAGCGGAAAGTCTTGCCCACCAACCTTGAAAATATCTACTGGAACCACTAATGTTATGCAAAGCTCTCTGTTTACACTTTCTCTCTCCGGTTCTTTTGCTGCAAAGAGATCACTCCAGACAAACTCTTTAAATAACACTTTATAATGTATATGTTAATTACTACCGGACCTCACATCTCTGGAAGTGGCCTCGAATCATAGTTAAAGAAGCCTTTTATTCATCTCCAGTCTCCCACATCATCACATCATGACATCATACATGTTTGCAGATGAGGAGACATTCATGACTCCAGGCTTATCAAAATATTGCACTTTGTTGTTAGATCAAGGACACCGCTCTCATTCCATTCCTAAATCTTTGCCTCTTGCATAGGGAAGATGATAACTGTATAGCCAGACAGAGGAACTGTCCTAATTAGATAAACTACTTGGGAAAACATTAATTCTGACACACAACAGGCAGGTAATATTAGGCTATAACAGAGTCACGCATCATCAATAATAATTATCCTAAAAATTCCCCCCGAAAAGGCGACGTGTTTACAGTCACCTTGAAACAAATACTTGTATGTCTGAAAACCTGTCAATGTCTGGTCAGAACCAGGATATTAAAATAGAAGAAAAACCTTAAGGACTGTTTCTCTCAACATCAAAGAATCATGGAATAAACAATCAACAGTTCCCCTGATGATGTAGCATAAAGCAATCACAACTAAAGCTTCCCAGATAAAGTACTGTCACTCAAGGCCACAGCTTCAGCATTTAACTACAATTTGGGTTTTATCTAACTAAATTAAAGCTGTTTTAGTTTCTGAGCACACATTATTTTAATCTACATTAGACTAGGCAAGCCTAAGCCTATAATTGTAATAAGGTCAAATTCATCTATTCTCACTACCACTTGGAGGCCTCATAAGTGTGACTGCTCATCATGGATAAACCATCCAAAATGCACAAAAGTAAGTCTCCTCCTTCTCTTTCATATTTTCTCTGCTGATCTGAAACATAAAGCTCTGAGTCATTCAAAGGTGTAGTATTAATTGGCAGTAATTTGACTTTTACTGTCAATAAGTCTACTTGGAAGAATCACAACTTGTTGATGACCAAACTGAATGCAAGTCTCTCTGTTAGAAGGCTTTCAAGAGGCTGAACCTTCTTTCTGAACTTTCTATCCATTTCCCGTTCCACATGTAATTTCAATATTAGTTTGATCCCCAAAAGAGCTCACTGACTGAACTTTATGTTCTGTACACACTGAACAGCGTGCGGCAGACAGATTATGCTTATTTGTCTCACAGTTATACAATTTTCGCAGAGTTTGGTCAATTACTAAAAACTTGATTAATTCACTTAAAGGTATTAAGGAGAATTTTTTAAAAGACCCGCCCTCTCAATTAAAAAACAAATGCTCGTGCAAGAACATGCATGAGCCTATTTCTCCTCGTGCACACCCTGTTTAAATTGTGCTGTTCTCATAGCTCATGCAAGCTCAGCAAGTCCCATAATTCTTGGATACATCAGCCTCTGTGGCCTTTCTTTTCTCCTCATGCACTTCGAGGACACTTTTTCTCTTAAGAACCTAGTGAGAAAGGTGAGCTTCAATGACTGTCTGGAACCGTAGCGCTCCACACATATGAAAGAAGTGTGCATGCACAGAAAAAGATAGCTAACTGGACGAGCACGTATGTAAACATCATCAGATAGATTGACGATAAGGAGGACCACTTATTTAGATGATCCACCAGGAAATAAAAGATCATCCTCTATACCTTTAAAGTAAAAGGTATGGATAAACTCTTAAGCCACCAAGGTTTAAACATTTGCATTAGATAATAACAGAATGTAGTCAAACAAAGGATGATCCCCTATTTGATTGACAACTAATAGGCCATCTGTCCACCGCTGCCTTCACAACCAATCTTAACTTTAGAGCTTTTGCCTGAACAAACACATCACACAGTTTCAGGAAATTCTGGCTTTTCAGCTTGGTTTGAGGTTTAGGACACCTGCCAGTGTTGCTTGTAAGGGTGGATTACCAAGGAAGGATAAAAGCCTGAGGGCCTCACTCAGACATGTTGACATCCTTTTACATTTAAATGGAAAGTCTGGCATGTCTGTATCTATGCGAACAACTTTCCTGTGCTGATGACTGAAGTTCAGGGAAGCCACTTTTGCAACTGGGATCCCAAACTGCTGACACAGTCTACACTCTGAGCCACCTAATTCCCGGATACCGGATCATCCTGTTCCCTAAATCTCCCCAAATCCCATGAACAGTGGTCCATGAGAGGCTCTGTTTACCCTGGTCCCACCAGCAACGGGGTCCTCTGGCCCTCTCCCTCTCTGCGTTTTCTTCCACACAGAACAGTCACGCACTCATCAGTTAATGCTGAACATCTGGAGGGATTAGCAGTGTCAGGCCAATCAGAGTCGAGCTGACAGATCCCAATGAAATACCATTCTGCAGCTGCGCTCGGCATTCAAGTGGGTTCCCGTATTTTGTCCGCTCTTTCCTCCCCTGTCCTCTTGACTTTTCTTACCCTTGTTTTCTTGTTGCCGTTAAATTTCCAGAAAAAAAGCGGGGGAAAAACATAAAGAAAAAAGATATGATTTGGCTATTGTTTTTATAAGTTCTTTTGTTTTTAATGTCACATCTCTTCCAATTATTTATACCGATTCAAGATGGAATCAGTTCAAATATACCCAATCTGTTAGAAAGAAAGCACAAGCACACCCTTAGAAGGGAGCAAGGTTGAGGGAAGGGGTCTGGAGACACCACCTGCTCAAAATGTTTTCAGCTATAAATTATCTCTGGTGGTTGCACCACTCGAGCTGCAAAGAAGACAGATAAACATGGTGTCAAAAGTGCAAGAAACTTTCTGCTCACATGCTGATGCAAGTCATTTTTCATAAGAGCTGCTGATATGGTGTTATTGTGTGTTTTTTTACGTTTGTCAAATTCGCAGCTGCTTCAAATCTATAATGAAAATCTAAATGTTCATCAAAATTCAAGGGTAATTTTTAAGAGGATTTTATTTTGGTTTTTGCTTATAAAAAGATAAATTCAAAAGTTTAAAACTTCCTTATTGTAGAATTAAATAAAAAGAAAAAAAAACATGCAATCTGTTTTCTCTTTCCCTGTGTTTATTCCATGACAGGGATTAAATGCATATGAGCAGACATTTCTATTATGTCTCCCTTTTAAGGTTGACTGTTTAATATTAGATAACCCTTAATTCAAGCTACCATTTCAAGTTGTTCATATCATTTTTTTGTTTGGAATCATATGTGAAAGAAAATCAATTACATCAATCATTCACAAGTCAGTCATGGCTTTATTGTCAGGGAATATGTTTGTATTAATTATATTTCTTCTCAGAAGCATGTATTTGTGAATTTAACATTAAACAGTGGGACTGAAAATAAAGACTGAAAATAAATATTTTTCTACACTGATACAGATGTATGGATAGATGGATAAAGATATAGACATGTGTAATGACAAATTGACATAATCTTGATGCAACAGTAAGAAAATTACACAAGATATTAATTGTAGTAACCCTGTAAATACAATCATGTTTCAAAATTTGACACTTCTTTGGAACACTGATATTAAGACAAGTAAAGCCAATAACAACATCCTGCAAAACAAGACTCTATATCGCCCTCCACTGGTGGTGAAATACAGCAATGGTCTTGGCTCTTTTAGGGGCATTCAAGAGGGGTTTGCTGAGCCTCAAGTAGACACGCAGGACTCCATCTGATCTCAAACAGCTGCTCTCCAGAAAGACCCCACAGCTGTGACTGACCAATTTAAAACTCAGCTAGAGCTCAGGCAGGCACATTTCAAAAACATTGCTCTGACCCTCAGAGGGTCCTGACCCTGCAGTGCAGGCATTTTGCCCTATTTTGTTGGGGGGAAACACCTGTCCTCTCATGGGGTGTTTTTGGAATGCATAATTTTCAGCCAATAGGCAGGCTCCTGTGATTCTTAATAGACTACGACTGGCTACTGGTAATAAGTGAAGAATGAAGCTGTGAAGTGTTGCATGTAGATGATTTTATAAAGAAGTGGCTCCCAGCTTTTTTTTTTCTGTTTTCTCTTGCTACTTATAATTGTCCAATTGAAACTGATCTACCAACCAATTTCGGTGGTAAGTCTTCCCCCCCATGTTGGAGGTAATGTTCATATCTCCCCTTAATATGCAAACTATCAGAGTGACCCTGATCCACGTGCAGCCGCAGTAAGATGGCTAAACACCGGCACAGTAAAGCTTCATCTTATTTGATAGAAGAAAAAACAAAAAACACTCAGACCATCTGCAGCTTTGAATTGATAGAATGACTGTTTAGGGCCCTGTCACACCTTGCCGATTTAGCCAGCATATGCCCAACGTCCCAGGATCTCCTAAAACGCTGGCCAGCGCTTAACTTTCTATTTATTTATTTTTTTATTTTGGGCGTAAACATAGCATATTCATAAGGAGTCCAGAAATTATGTCAAAAGACAACCCCAACCTTTATGATGCACAGCAGCGTAATGCCCGTGAAATGATGCACAAGCATTTGTCCTCTTTGGATTGCAAATTCCATGGTGCTTCGGCGACAGTGGGGTTTGGTGCAGGAGTTTGCCCTGTTTGGTTGTTGTTGCTCCAGGTTTCAGTGTTGTCGTGTCTCTTGGGCAAGACACTTCACCTGCAGGGAAGTCAGAGGGCCTGATGGTGCCAGTGTACAGCTTCGCTTCGACCGTTGAGCCCCTCGACAGCTGTGGCTACATTGTAGTATGCCACCAACAGTGTGTGCATGTGTTCGTGAATGGGTGAATGACTGAATGTACTGTAAAGGGCTTTGAAAAAAAAAAAGCTTTATATAAGTACTGGCCATTTACCATTAACACGGGACCGTTGCTGTGTCCAGCAAAAACATCCTCTTTGCGGAGCCATATCGTTATGTCGCAAATCCTTAATACCTTTACCATGACTGATGTGAATGCCCCCAAAAGACTGTCTCCCCTAAAGACATTCATAGACGTAGACTCAACTTTATCTATTCAAGGGACGGAAATGCTGTGAAAAGCACACGGTGCTGGGTGATGCCTTCTAGGGTTATCCAGTGATTGTGTTTCTAACGCATGATTTAGATCCTGGATACATGGAGCTGAAAGGAGACTCTTACAGTGGATGTCTGTCTTTGCCTTAGAAATGTGTTAGGACATGTACAAAAAAGAAAACAGTAATCTGAGGATGGTTCTCTGTGTTGATCCCCCCTGGAGGAGCCCCAGAGGATGACCCAGAATGGAGTGTCTATATTTCCACTATGTCCTATGAACACAATCGGATCATAAAGAATGAACTAAAGACTCTTTGACGTGCTGATCATCTTCCTGATCTTCAGTAGAAGACAATAGATGGAAGGATGAATGGGGAGGGATGATAGCTGCAATGCAGTTGAAAAAGCATGATGTATGTAATTATCAGTTTGTGTACTAATCTTAAGGTTATTACACAAACAAAGAAAAATATTTTGTGTTTACATGCTTTTCAAACGCGGATATATATATATATTTTATACAAACTCGTAACACTTTTCTCACAATGATTCTAATTCTGTCTGTAGTGATATTATGAAATTGGACCCTTAAGTAACTCAAAGTAGGTTTTATGAGTGAGGTTATATTTACAAACACAAGGAGCTTATTTTACGAAGCATTAAGCCTCCGAAATTTAAAGCAACGTCTCTTTGGCTCTAAAGACAAATTGTGATGGAAATAAATGAACCATAAAGGCTTTCAGATCTCGGTGCACATGTGGCAAAGCTTGAAATAGAATCATAAAGGGAAACTTGAAAGCAAAAATAAGAAAAAGGAATGTGTGTTTCTGTGTGTAATGTGTGTGCCATATGTGATTAGAAAGGAGACAGACAAATGGTAAGAATAAACCGCATGGGTAGTTTTAAATTAATTACATAACCTTCTACGATTTAATGTTATTGTCTTTTTACTGTAATTTATATTTTGTTTCATATTGAAATGTTTTACAACCTGTGACTTAATAAAACTTCTCCAGAGATAATAATTAAGCTTCTACCAAGAAAATAAACATTTCTTTCAGTAAAAAAAATTTACTTTGTGATAGGGATATGGAGCATAGCTTTTTAATAATTTTGTCTCAGCCATTAGACGGTCATGACGCTCCAGTAATAATGCAGGTGTTCTCTTTATGTAAAGCAACAGACAGCAGAGATTGAAACCGAACCTTTGAGGTTTTGATTTTTAAATCATGCCTCACCAAGAGACAACTCATCTGCAGGTGAAATCTTAAATACTTTTCTTAATGTCTTTTTGTCTTAAGAGCTGTACTCAACGAAATGTCCTTTTGTATACACTCTGTGTGTACCACATGACAATAAAGTTTGTCTGAGTCTAAAATAAATGCTGAAAAAGTTTTCCTAAATCTACTGAAACTCAGTAAGTTCTCTTTACTCTGATTAATAACGTCACACTGAATAACTCTCAATACATGACCTCAGTCAAGTTTACACACAAATGTCAAGCGTAGTTAAAACAAATCGGTAATCAGGGCAGAATAACTCATTTCAAGTTGAACTTGTCAACATCGTGCTTATCTTTAGAATCCCATTTTAGGTGATTCATGCTCAAAATCGAACACAGATGTTCTTACAATACGTAATAAGCATTTATGAATCACAAAGTGTGCTTTAAGGAATAATCTAAATGAGATTTGACCAATGTACAGTGCTGTGAAAAAACTTAAGAAGTTTAGATCAAACTAATATTAACATAAGATAAAATAACTTTAATATATTCAAAGAGACATTTTATGATCACATTTATAAGGGACTAAAGCTATCCAAGCTAACTTAGGCTTGTCTACATAGTAACTTCGTTGTTAACCACGTAAGTTGCCAATATTGGCAGCAACAAGAGTCAGAATAATTGAGATAACTGAAATACGTATTTTTATACTTCTTTTAAAGAATTTTATTGTTTACTTTTTGTCTTTATAACCAGATTGAGCCTAAGGTTACAAACTCATGGCCAGATATTCTGCTTCACTTTATTTTCAGCTAGAGAGCAATTAATTGATCTATTAGTTACAAAAGGTTGTTGAGGCACTTAATTGCCAAAAAAAAACATAAACAAAAACAGGTTGAATGTGACCTAATGTACAAATAATCTACCAAAAGCTGCTACTGTTGTGTTACTCAGACAAAGAATACAAACCAATTGTTTCTAAATAGTTTGGGGCGCCTTTGTTTTCCTTAAAGGAATAGTACACCCAAAACATGATTAGCCTTCATTTTCTACTCACCCCCATGCTGAACACTCTGGAGTACTTTTTTGATATCTCAAATGCATCTGGAGATCTGGGAGGCTTCTTGCTGTCTGCTGACATTCAAATAATGGAGGTCTATGGTGCCCGAGGCAGAAAGGTCCATAAAAGTCCACAAAAAACGTGTCAATATTCCTCCATACTGCTCGTCCAATGTAATTCAAGTGTCCTGAGTGGGTAGCGTCCATAATTTACTCGAAACGAAGTCATTTAGAATGTTTTTAGAGCATAAACAGTAGTGTATAGGATTTCCTAAAAGCGCGTTCACGAGTCTACGGAAACCGCGGCAGACCAAACCAGACGAAAGTGCGCATTCAGCTCGGCAAAGAACTCATGCTCTTCCTCAACACTGAAGTCCTCAGACATTTTTCTTTCGTTGTTTCTCTCTTTGCACAGGTAAACAGCACATTTCTTCTTCTATGCTTGCATTATTGGCAGAGCAGACGCTGAATAAGCACTTTCATCTGGTTTGGTCTGCCGCGGTTTCTGTAGACTCGTGAACGCGCAGGCGCGCGGTTTTAGGAAATCCTATACACTACTGTTTATGCTCTAAAAACATTCTAAATGACTTTGTTTCGAGTAAATTATGGACCCTACCCACTCAGGACACTTGGAATACATTGGACGAGCAGTATGGAGGAATATTGAAATGTTTTTTGTGGACTTTTATGGACCTTTCTCCATAAAAAAAGTACTCCAGAGTACTCCAGAGTGTTGTTCAGCATGGGGGTGAGTAGAAAATGAAGGCTAATCATGTTTTGGGTGTACTATTCCTTTAAAGGCACACCGGATAACTTTGGGCCCTAGGGGGCTGTGACTTGCAAATGCCTTGCACCTATAGTGGCCACAAGGTCTGCAGAACTGTCACAAAAGTCAACAAGCTGTCAGTAGGACAGCCTAAAGAAAATTAAAAACAATCCACTGGACTCTGTTTCCAAGTTTGAAGACGTTACGCTTCACTGGATGGGAAGTGAAATGTCTTCAAACTGCACTGTCACAAAAGTCAACAAGCAGTAAGTTGGCCAGCCTCTGTTGTCTTTTGACTAGGGACTGCACTCCGCATCTAGGTTTAGCTCCTTAGCCTTGCGAAACGCTGCTGCTCTCTGGAGAGCAGGCCGGACCACGCAGCACGGTTTACCAGTGGAGGAGCTCCAGTGAAGCCGCTGGGTTGGATGGGGCATCTCAGTTAGCATTTGTTTGTAGCCTGCAAGCTTTCTCTGCCCATATTTTGCTTCTACTGAACATCGAAAACAATAAAAAAGGTGTATGACTGTATACTAGACCCTTTCCAGTCTAATAATAAAGCAGAGAAAAGAGAATTAGTCTTCTTTCAGCCTACAAACTCCTTTCCAAGATGGACTTTTTTACATTTTCTCTTTTTAGCCTCCAATGAAGGTTTGAATTTTTTTTACTTGCCTTAGCAAGATTTAGCTCCTTGAGGATATAAGAGCCTGGGGCTGTAAAGCGATACATTCTTCCAGGTCACATGACCAGGCAAACGACTGTGCGTCATCTTCCAACTTACATAGGCGGTATTTATTAACTCTTTATATGTGTCAACGCTTTAGGTCACAAAGTCCACAGTCTGCCTTTAAAAGATGGTCTGCTTTATGTTTTACTAATCTGGTTTATTTGTTTAATGTAAAAAGCTGTTTGGTGATATAAAACATTTTAGTCTGAAATAAGGCAAAAAAACTAAACAAAACCAAAACAACAACAACCATGAAACACTGAAAACATATGTTAAAACCAACACTTTCTTCTTCTTTCAGCATTAGTAGAACGATCCTGGTCAGGTTTTAACAATCCAAGTGCTTAAGATTTTTAACATGAGATTATATACATAAACACAGATAAAATATTTAGAACCCCCTTTAGTTTTGCCCAATTTGGCATTGTGTCCAGATATAACAGGCTTCAGGTTTGATCAATGTCAAAAAATACACTATATTGCCAAAAGTATTTGCTCACCCATCCAAATTATTGGAATCAGGTGTTCCAATCACTTCCATGGCCACAGGTGTATAAATTCAAGCACCTAGGCATGCAGACTGTTTTTACAAACATTTGTGAAAGAATGGGTCGCTCTCAGGAGCTCAGTGAATTCCAGCGTGGAACTGTGATAGGATGCCACCTGTGCAACAAATCCAGTCGTGAAATTTCCTCGCTCCTAAATATTCCACAGTCAACTGTCAGCTGTATTATAAGAAAATGGAAGTGTTTGGGAACGACAGCAACTCAGCCACGAAGTGGTAGGCCACGTAAACTGACGGAGCGGGGTCAGCGGATGCTGAAGCGCATAGTGCGAAGAGGTCGCCAACTTTCTGCAGAGTCAATCACTACAGACCTCCAAACTTCATGTGGCCTTCAGATTAGCTCAAGAACAGTGCGCAGAGAGCTTCATGGAATGGGTTTCCATGGTCGAGCAGCTGCATCCAAGCCATACATAACCAAGTGCAATGCAAAGCGTCGGATGCGGTGGTGTAAAGCACGCCGCCACTGGACTCTAGAGCAGTGGAGACGCGTTCTCTGGAGTGACGAATCGCGCTTCTCCATCTGGCAATCTGATGGACGGGTCTGGGTTTGGCGGTTGCCAGGAGAACGGTACTTGTCTGACTGCATTGTGCCAAGTGTAAAGTTTGGTGGAGGGGGGATTATGGTGTGGGGTTGTTTTTCAGGAGCTGGGCTTGGCCCCTTAGTTCCAGTGAAAGGAACTCTGAATGCTTCAGCATACCAAGACATTTTGGACAATTCCATGCTCCCAACTTTGTGGGAACAGTTTGGAGCTGGCCCCTTCCTCTTCCAACATGACTGTGCACCAGTGCACAAAGCAAGGTCCATAAAGACATGGATGACAGAGTCTGGTGTGGATGAACTTGACTGGCCTGCACAGAGTCCTGACCTCAACCCGATAGAACACCTTTGGGATGAATTAGAGCGGAGACTGAGAGCCAGGCCTTCTCGTCCAACATCAGTGTGCGACCTCACAAATGCGCTTCTGGAAGAATGGTCAAAAATTCCCATAAACACACTCCTAAACCTTGTGGACAGCCTTCCCAGAAGAGTTGAAGCTGTTCTAGCTGCAAAGGGTGGACCGACGTCATATTGAACCCTATGGATTAGGAACGGGATGTCACTTAAGCTCATATGTGAGTCAAGGCAGGTGAGCAAATACTTTTGGCAATATAGTGTATTTTGAACGTCAAAATTTAACAAAAAGAAAAGATTTTAGGACTTGATTCATTAGGTTATCTGTAATCCTGCAAAAATGTTTTTGGAGCAAATATTGCTTTAACCTCACATTTTTGTGTAGCTTATGGGGAAGTCACCCGGAACAAAAAAAGAATTGGAAGCAATATCGTTTTATTGCTTTTGCCCTATTGTTTAGTTTATTTTCTTTGAACAAAACCCACAAAAAACATCTAAAAGTTAGAAAAATTAGAGGTACTGTAGATTTCTGTTCATGGAAATATCTGGTCTTATTGGATTGAAACCACTATGATCTGTTTTCTATTATCTTTCCTGATCTTACCATTAAGTTTCAACAACAGAGCTGCCTGCTGGGTCACCAGCACCAGCATTTAAACACTAAATGAGAGCAGAATGAGCTTAAAAAGAGGATATTAATGTAAAGCATGTAAAAGAATCTAAGGATAAAAGTGTTGAGTTTCCCCTCAGATAAAGCTAGCTGTGGCATTAGCCTAACTCTATCCAATTCAGAGGTCAGAGGTCATTCAGCAAGCCTGGGTGCTCTGAAATGAGCTCCCCTGCAACTAAGGGGAAAACAGTCTGAGAGTAAAATGTAACCTTAAAATCAGCCTTTTGCATACTGGAAAGATCCCTTAAGTCCTTTAAAACATAAAGTTTTACATTTTGCTATGTATAAATTAGGATCAATCATAGACATTTCACAATGCTAATGGGAGTGTACACATTTGTGTTGCCAATTCTCCAGTCAGCCTGCATTGGACCAGGTGACAAGATTCAGAGCCAGTGCAAGTAAGTCCACATCTGATAGAGCCAAATCAGTAAAACAGTTTACAACATGGAGTGTTTGGGGGCTGTTTGTATGTTCTCCCTGTGCATGCTTGGGTTCTCTCCGGGTACTCCAGCTTCCTCCCACTGTCCAAAAAATAGACTAGGTTAGGTTAATTGGCTTCTCTAAATTCTCCTTAGGTGTGTATGTGTGTGCAGGGTTGTGTGTCTTTGTGTTTCTGTGTTGCACTGCGGCAGACTGGCGACCTGTCCAGGGTGTACCCTGTACCTCTCGTCCACAGCCTACCGAAGGCTGTGGACAGGTGTGGACAGGTGTCTTTTATACTGATAACGGGTTCAAACAGGTGCCATTAATGAAGGTAAAGAATGGAGGACAGAGGAGCCTCTTACAGAAGAAGTTACAGGTCTGTGAGAGCCAGAAATCTTGCTTGTTTGTAACTGACCAAATACTTATTTTCCACCATATTTTGCAAATAAATTCTTTAACAATCAGACAATGTGATTTTCTGGATTTTTTTTTCTCATTTTGTCTCTCATAGTTGAGGTATATCTATGATGAAAATTACCGGCCTCTCTCATCTTTTTGAGTGGGAGAACTTGCACTATTGGTGGCTGACTAAATACTTTTTTGCCCCACTGTATAAGTCTTAAAGGTAATAACTCTTTCTACCTATAACACTGGGCTTAAATAGGTCATTATCTTATGTTGGCCTGTCTCCAGGGCTGAAAATTAGTCTCTATGCCAGCCCTGTTTCCCTTTGCCTGTAGAGTTAATGTGCCAAGGTTTGATTGGCTGGCATAGCTAGCTTCAAGCTACCTCATCTTCGGCCATACAAGGTCGTAGGCATCTTAGGACAAAGTTTTACGACCCTTTCTCCTGGCTCAGCCCTGCCTCGTAGCCTGGCTTCCTGGTGCTGTCTTGGTGAACTCATTTTGCTCCAGTGCTGCCACATTTAATTTCATTGTTGACTGTAAAACAAAGCTTCAAAGTTTTTGGGTTACTATATAAAGCTTTGAACTCAACACCAATTCTGACATTTTGAATAGAAAAACCCTACTGGATGGGAAGCAAAACATCTTCAAACTTGGAAACCAAGTCCAGTGAAATGTTTTTTTAAAATCTTTTTTTTTTTATTGCATTTTAGATTTCTGCATCAATTGTTATTAACGTGTATTAATTGCTATTTTAAAAGACACCCTAAATACATTAAAGAGGTCATAGAATGCAAAACCAAGTTTCTGGCCTCTTTAAGTCTATCAGAGGATCTCTGCAAAGTTTGATGCTCAGCTGTTCATTTGCTCTAAGCATTTTACCGAAGACAGCTTTCAAAATCTTGGACAGTTCAAAGCAGGATTTGCTAAACTTCTTTTAGTGAAACGAAGGGCTGTTCCAACCGCAAGGCCATCACAAGCTGTAAGTATTATTTTGTTGCTAAGCTGCTGATAGCAATGGCAGCATGTCTGCAGTGACCAGATTTGGTTCTCCGAGAAAAAGGAGGGGGGGGAGTAGGACATGTCTGGATAAAAGGGGACGTCTGGTCACTCTACCATATCAACAATTTGATGTTTTAGTCAGTGAGTGCTTGTTGCTATGATGCATCTTTGCTCAGCAGCTTCGCTCGTTGTAAAACAACCAATCAGCGCACAGCTCATCCAAACATTCATGAGCATACCGTAAAAGGTAGAAAACCTGTTGTTTCAGTCTGGGGCTCTTAACCAGGCATGCATTAGGGCTCATAGAACAGCAAATTTGCCATTTTCAGCCCAACCAACGTTACAGACCCTATTCAGAGACCCTAAGGACCAGCGCCAAATACCCTATATAATCATTCTATGACCGCTTTAACCCATGAAGCATGTTCAAACTTGAACATTCCTCAGAGACTCTTTGAAATGACTCAGACCCCTCCCCCCCTTTTCATTAACATTTAATTTACCTTGTGCTTATTTTCAGTAGTGTGCAGTGTTTGCATAGTCATTACATGCAATAATACTTCAATAGGGATTATCAGGTAATAAAGATACCCATATTTTAATCTATGGTTGTCTGTGATTATTTGTACAGTGAATGATTTATCACTCGGAGCCAGATCTACCTCCTTTTGTTTTGTGGAATACTGAAATAATCTGAGACAATTTCCTTTAGATAAATAATTTATAACTCTGCTGAAAACCATAGTATACATTTGCTGGTGATGATTCTCATTCATCCTGGTCATAGTCATTCCAAAAACAAAAATTAAAAATAATCCACTGGACTTCCAAGTTTCAAGAAGTTTTGCCTCCTGGATGGTAAGAGAAACTTCTTGAAACTTGATAACAAAGTCCAGTGGATTGTTTTTAATTTTCTTTTTTTTTTTCAAAAGCATAGTATTATTTATTAAATTGGTGAAAGAGAACTGGATCTTAACAGCCTCTCCAGGATTCCAACCTTTGGTAAAGACTAAAGAACCTTGGTGAGTAAGCAGATTTTAGTTATGATCATTTAACTGATAATTATTAATTGGATTTACCCTTGATATGAATGACCTATTAATTAACTATAACTTCCAGTTCAAGTTATTAACATATTCATAATCTGATGGTAAAATTGCACAGCACTGTCATAGGCTTAGGCTGCTAGAGGACAAAGGCACCACTTTACATCATTCTTCTTCATTTGGTCTCTATCCTCCCATTCTACAGTATTTGTTTTTCAAACCCTACCTTTAAGCTCTTTTTCTGCTTTTTCTTATCATGGCAACTTTATTTGGTTTGCTCCTGTTTGGCTGTAACACTATTCTGGAGAGGAAAAAAATCAACTGGACTGCTACCATTAACACCTTAGAGTTGGGCTTGTTTTTTAGTGTTTAGACCTGTTTCTCTCCTAGACTTAGCCATGGGCTGAGGGGGTTTTCTGTGACTAACACTGTGTGCATCTCTTTCATTTCTTTTACATGAAAACTGGTTCAGGGATGGTCTGCTTAACTGTTTCATTTCCTAGACACATGTGGAGCAAATTTATCAATACCTTTTCTGACATAGAAATATTTATGGATCAGCACTTCTATGTTCCTCCTGTCAGCTTCTCGCTCCTGGAATCTTCAATTGGCCTCAGCACAAGCCGGTCTCAGTTGAGCCTCGTTCTGCTAGACGTTTCTTCCTTTTAAAAGGGAGATTTTCCTCTCACTGTAGTTGCACACATGCTCGGTCTAATTGAATGATGTAAAGTCAATTACTAAATAAAAGAATATATATTGCTGCCACATCCTCATCCATGAAGACTGTGTCCAGTCAATGACTGGATGCAATCAGCAGGCTGTTTGTAAAACTTTTTACCAATCTAGCCATATGATTTGAATTGTCTTTGTTAAGTGGTTTAAGATGACATGTGTTGCAAACTGGCGCTATAAAAATAAACTGAATTGAAACTGATTGAAATAGAAATATCTGAAAGCCATATGATGGTTTATTGTAAAAGGTCAAGGTCAAACTTTATGCTTAAAAAATTTTTTGTTAGAAATTTTCTGCTACTTTATGGTTTGAAATACGCAGAAATGAGATGAATAAACTAACTGGCCCTTACCCTGACTAGCAAGGTTTCAGTGCTACTTTATGGTTTGAAATACGCAGAAATTAGATAAATAAACTAACTGGCCCTTACCCTGACTAGCAGGTCATAAACGCATAACATTTACCTTGTGGTCAGCAAACAAACACTACTGTACGCAAGTTTTGCAGGTTTGCACTGGTTACAAGACACTAATGTATCAAAATGTATTAACAATTATTCATTTAAACATGAAGTGAGATTAATAAATTGTTTAAAACAAAAAAGTAATCGCTGAACAGTTTTCATAGGGTGCTTTTAGTATATTTTTTTATTTTCTGAGAACGTAAAGCTAACAAAATGAAAGGCAAAAATCTGACCCCTAAGTTTGCCCCTACTCACTGAATTTATGCTCGTGTGCCATTCTCTCCATTCACACCCCCAGCTTCTATCAACAAACCCCCTCAGCAAATGAGAATGGGTCGTATAAAGGAAACTTGAAGTCTTTTTATATCCGTTTACTGTTAGTGTTAGCAGCCATTTATGACTCCACTGACTCCAGTGACGTGAGACACAGGGCACAGCCAAAGCAGGCTGTCTCCTCCGAAGCTATTCAACGTCTCTTAACCTTGAAGCCCGTTCCATTTTATTGCCATTAAATTGTGTCTGGGAGTAAACCCCCCGTGTGGGCCCTGGCAGTAATGAGGCTCCTTCTCTAAAACATCAAATGATCCAGGGTGTCAAAGGGAGCTTTTTTGTTTTAGTTGTAACACACTTCCTGAATGATTCATTTCGCTTAAAGGCAAACCTTTTTTTTTTTATTACACTGCAATCAAGGGAGAGAAAACTGCTTGAATATTTACTTTGACATATTTAAACAAAAACATGTTGGAATCTTGCAGCACCCTAAGTAAGTCAAATAGGAGCCATTCAGTTTTATGATGGAGTTTGAGAAAATGTTTGAGGTGGTGGTGTTCACTGTACGCTGCAGTGGTAAATGAACAGGGAGGCAATTTGTTTGCATTTTTTTTTTTTATTCAGTATTATGTCTTCTAAAACTAGTACCGCAAAGAGAGGATCAAAATTAAATCCTACTATATCGAAGATAAAATCATATTGATAAAATTGATGCAATCAACTGGTTTTCCTTAGATAGAACATTTTGAATCAATTTGACTGTATGATCTGTTTAACTGTAAAGTGCCTTGAGATGACATGTGTTGTGAATTGGCGCTATAGAAATAAACTGAATTGAATTGAATATTATGGGTGTAAATGTGTTAAAATCGCTGAGTTTTGGGGCGTCATTTTTGGACATATCAAGTTGTTGTGAATTTATTCCATATCTCTGCAAAGTTAGCTGTTTGATTATGATTTAAGCTTGAATCACTTTGATTTGTTGTCCTAACATGCAGCCTGTTGGGCGTGTGTTCACAGAACAATAAACTCCAGTCCAAAAGTTATTTAGTTAAATAACCAAATCAAAAATAGCATTTAATTGCACATTAGCAAGGTCAAAAATGTCAAATACTTGCTTGACTTACTTAATAATCTGAAAGCAATTCTGAAAGATTTTCGTACAGTAGATTTTACAACCTGTCAAACAATACGTTTTTTTCTCCTGTTAATTTCCCGGCTTCCTTCAGTAACAGACAGCACTCTGGGCTCTTTATCCTCCTATTAAAGGATAGTGTCAAAAATCTTAATGTTTTTCTTCATGGTTCCATTAAACTTTGTTGGCAGTTGAGTGCAGAGGTCCATATCAGACAGTTTGGTAAGTTAAAGCCATACTATCCAGCTGATGTGTTTAAGTATTTAATTCACTAGTTTGTGACCTACAGAGTTAACTGCTGTAACTCCCTGTGCATTGCCTTGGACCAGTCCTTTATTACCTGCATCCAGTTAGTACAAAGCAGCATCTAAGCTGCTTTCTATTCATGCTCCAAAAAAGAACCATGAGGTCGACCTATGGCTCGCTTGGTTGGTGCTGATGGCTGGTTCACGTAAATGCTGTTGTTTCTTAAATAGCTGTTGTCTTTAATCTTTTTATTCATTACTGTATGTCTCTAATGGTTTGAGTTGTTTTCTTAGTTTTAGCAGTTATTTGGGAGTCATTTTAATTTTTTTGTGTATGTGATCTTTCTTTTTAGTATATTTTTAAAATATATTTATTTTCTTTTAAATTGTCTTTCTGAAGCTAGACCTGTTGGAAATGCACTACACTCAATGAATACATGTGACCTCTAACACCCGCTTTAAAGCGATAAAACCAAAGATTTTTTTTGTCAATTATTTTATTTTATCATGTTCTACAAGAGTATAAGGGCAAAAATAATTTTTAGCTTCATCCAGAAATTTGAATGTTTTCAGGCACTTATCTAAAGTGTCCATATTCTGCAGTGGAGCTGGTGAATGGAGTGTGCAACCATTCTCAAAGCACCATAATGTCTAGCTATGAGGTTTTTATCTTTAAGATAAAAGAACTGTGCACATTAACAAAAAAAAATGTATTTAAATTTTGCTAACCTCTTTTTTAACCTTGTTAAGTGCAAAAAATGTGTACAGTTAAAATACCTCAGCCACATATCTTGTGGAATTCTAGCAGATCTTTGTACACAGACTTGCAGCACAAACCATACAAACTCCCTGTAATCAGTTTCTTTTTGCTGACTCGACTAGGTGCTCATGACTGCACTATCACTGCATTATCAAAGGGATAATGTTTAACCAGCATTAGGCAGCTTTGTACCGACAGAGCTCCCATATACAGAGTTGGTCATTAAAAGCCACAAATGGATTATTTCCTTCCTGTTGTTTGCTTGTCATACAGGGCTTTCAGGTTTACTTCCGAACCTGAGCTTGCACAATGACCTTATCATGCAGGGAGCTGATTGTGTAACCATTGCCCTCTAGTTATCTCTGTACCACTGCCAAAGTTAATGGCCTCTTCCTTTTTATTTTCTCTTTCCTGGAATTGACAGTTGCTGCAGGCTGTTTGTCAAAAGGTATTGGAAGCAGCAGTCAGAGTAAAATCAGATATTGATTAAGAAGAGAAGGTTTTATCTCATAGAAGGATATGGCAGCAGTTTTTCTAGATGACTTGTTTGTACATGATTGTAAATTGAGAACAGCACATGCTAATTCTAAAAGTATTGGAGGGGAGGAAGGTGATCAAACTTGAATCCAGACTGTTACAAACTGATTTCAAACTGAGATGAACATCTCTGCCTAAGTTCGCGTCAGTTTTATGTTTAGCTGCCTCATATTTCCTATGAATGAAGATGTGTATAAGCAGAGATGGAGGACTTTTTATTCCCTGTAGACTGCAGCTGAGGGTATCAAAGCGAACAACCACACCTTTTGTGCAGGTCATTGAGCAGCGTTAATCATACATGGAAAACACTCACTGTTCACCTATCTTTCAGCTTTCCTGATCTGTGTGTGTTGTCCTTTTATGTCCTCTGGTCACGTAGTTATAGTGTGTCATATTTGGAATGTACTAAAACAGGTCATGTGCATCAAAGTGAAGTAATCTCATCTGTTGTTAGTGTTTAGATTTGTGTGCATAACAATGTTTGCTATGACTAATATCTGGAGCAGTGTATTTACAGGTGTGTGTTTTGTGAACTTTGTCTACCTGCAGTTGATTGCAGAATAATTGTCCTTTAATAAAATGCTAATTGTCATAATGTACTCTGATACTTCATGATAAATTATTCTAATAAACATTTTTGTCTTTTTTGGGGCATATCATATTAACATTCTGGACGCTTTTGGCTGGGTGACCTGCAAACTGCACGTTGATGTAAACATTTGGGCCCCTCAGTGCCAACCAGTCTAAAGAGAGGAGAAAACAGTCTAAACACCACATCCTGCTGGAGGATTGCTGCTGACCATGTGCATCTGAGCTTTCACGTTCCTCCCTCATCAGGTGTTTGTCTGCAATAAAATCCTGGTTTACTATCAGTTTCCTAAAATTAAACATTGATAAAGCCAAATTGTTCCCTGTAGGAACTAATCAGTTTTCAAAAAACACAGTTTTTGTCATTCCAGGACAGTTGAATAGTTTTCCCTTCATCTCAGGTTTAGAGTCTGGGTGTAATCCTTGATAGCTCTCTATATTTCAATTCTCACATCACATCATTGATATTATTTGGTGTGTATATTTCAATCCAAGCTGTATGAAACGCCTCTGTCCAGCCTTCTCCTTCCCCTCATCCTTCCTCCATACATTGTTCACGGTGTTAACACTTCCCATATTGGCTATTGCAACTTCTGTCTCCTGTAAAAAACTCAATAAGCTCCAACTAGTCCAGAACTCAGCTGCTCAAATCAACACAGCAACATCTACATTTCATCACTTCACTCCTGTTTTACATCAACTTCACATCAACTGGCTCCTGGTCAAATTTAGAGTTCAATTCAAAATTCTTCTGTTTACAATGAGATCATCCACAGCTTCCCCCCGTTACTTGTCTGATCTCCTTCATGTCAGCTCCTCCTCCCCCTCCCTCAGAACTTCCTCTTCAATCCATCTCTCTGTTCCCATTTTCGCCTCAGTGTCTCTGTAAGTCTTTCCCATCAAACATCCATAATATCCAGACTCTTCATCTGTTTGAATCCAGACTCAAAAGACAGCTTTTACAGAAATACAGAAAGCTCATACTCTGATCTTCGGCTACGACAGTATACATGTCAGATTAAATAATACTACTTATACTATAGCGATAGTATCTAGGTTTTACATTATTGTATATCTTTACCATATCAGTTGGTTGTGCTGTTCTTTTTGCATCTCTTTGCAGGTGAAGCAGACTGAAGATGTTTCCCTTTTTTTTCCTGTTTTTCCTTTCCTGTTCTCTTTACATTGCAGTGGCCATATAAACTGTAATACACCCTGCATGAATTATAATAAAGCTATTTATATGCATAAAACAAGAGGAACACTATGGCGATAGCCATAGTGAAATAAAATATGTTCTGCTCTTTTTGTTATCAAGACAATTATGCTTATTGCCCCATTGCAAGACAGGACAATGTAAAAAGAAAAAAGAAAAAAGGACAGCTTTTAAAGACTTTATTCTCAGTGATTTTAACTTTTAATTATGATGTGTTATCTGTTTTATCATTGTTGTATTCACCTTCATTTGTAAAGTGACTTTAAATTGATTTTTTAAAGGCACTTCTAAAAGATAAATGTATTATTATTATAAAATGGGTACTTTTACTAAGATAATGCGTGTTTCCCCAAACTCTATGGAAACCCAAAGGCGTTAACTTCTGGCAGGGAACTTTTTTTGCAAACTAACAAATAAGAAAAAAAAATAGAGTTTTAGAATGTTTTCTTACTCTACTTTTATTCCTATTCTATTATTGATAAAGTTGTTTAACATAAGAATATAAATTTGACTTTTTTTAAGAGTTTATTATATTCCCACTAAATAACAAATGTTCCAACAACATGTTGATAAAGACAGAACGAAAGAAATCAAAGCTCTAAGTGTTTGCCTTGTAGGAGGGCGGAGCTAAATGTCTGCCATTGCCATTCCTATAAGAGTAGCTTTGTCTACATGGATGTAGGTAATTAATGGCAAATCAGAGTAAAAATGTGCAAGTAAACATGCCAGTTGGAATAACCTACTCAGATTAATCAAGGTTGGAATTAAATTGTCATCCAACTGAGAAGGCTGGTTTATGCTGATTGACAATCTGATAGGCATCCATGTAAACGCTGGACTGAATCAACTTATTCTGGAAACTGCAAAACTGTGCACAGCAAGTCAACGTCACGCAAGAGACACGCTAGTTGCTTTGGTAATACGGTATCAGAATATTCTGTTTGTCATGTTTACATCGGCATGTTTGTAAGCCTAGCTACAGAAAACTTGCAGATGTGAGCTACGTTTTGTTTTAAGTACATTCAAAAATGACAAACCAGACACATAAGTAGATTGTTGCAACAGGGAAAAGACATTTCAGTGACCTTTTAGCCATAAATGGCTTGTCTGGTCAGACTGACATACACTCTGTGTAAGTCAGTCTGTTGATGCTAAAAAAACAAAACAAAAAACAGACCATTTACAGGGTGGAAGGGGTGCCCATAATGCAACAGCTCTTTTTTGTTGCCACTATAGTCAATATTGCAGCTGCAAGAAAGCAATGCTTTATAGATGCCCTTCTTTATATCCTTAAAGAGCTATTTATAAATAAAAAAATGAACAACTGGATGCTATAATATTTTATCTTTTAGAAAAGATGCTTTTGTGTCACTTTCGTATTTATCTGATTGGGTCTGAACAGTTTCTGCTGACTATATTAGTCCCGCCTTTAAAATTGGGCTCTACCAGCTCCTTTCCAGACTGATATGGTTTGTGCATGGAGTTGGCCAGGCTAAGCCATGGTGGGATAGTCAATAAGGAATGCAAAGAAAGGGCTTCAAAGTTTAGTTTTAAATCTCCTTGTTTTTACAATAATCTGTAATCTGGGGTGTTGAGGGAATGCTGTAGAGCAGTGGTGTCAAAAGTACACACATTTGTTACTTGTGTAGCAGTATAGATACTGCAGTTTAAAAACACTCTGGGAAAAGTTAAAGTATCAACTTGACCTCTTTACTTAAGTAAAAGTGAAAAAGTATGTGCTCCAAAAACTACTTAAAGTATAAAAGTAACCTTTATAAAAAAATAAAAAAAAACACTATATGAATTGAAAGCTCAATTTTTTGACTATTTCTTAAAATTCTTTGAAAGAGGGCCAAGGATGAGGGAGGTCTTGTTGGTCTCCGTCTCCATCTCCTGATACGCTCTCGCCTGTGTCCGACCTTTCAGACATTTCGGTATATTTTTCTGAATCAGACATTGTAGCATGGCATAGACAATTCAAGTTTACAGTTTGAAGAACACCTGCTTGCTTCTGATGAATTCCTTTGGCGTCAGCACAAATTTGACGAATAGCTAACCAATGTGTTTTTGTGTTATATGACTCATCCAATTACACTGGTTTTCACTACATGTTGATGGTCCCAATGATCTGTATTGGTAAACATTTATAAACATAAACCAAAGCCAAGAGTAACAAGTAACGTTTGTTTTAAAAATGTAAGGAATATAAAGTACAGATACTTGTGTGAAAATGTAATGAGTAGAAGTCAGAAGTAGGAAGAAAAATAAGTACTGGAATAAAGTACATATACCTAAAAAGTGTACTTAAGTTGAGTTACAAAGTATTTGTACTTTGTTACTTGACGCCTCTGCTGTAGAGTCAATGACACAATGCAAGCATTGACTGAATCAGATGGTTTTTCTTAAAAAGAAAACTTTTTCCCAATCTGACTGTTATGATCTGATTGAATTTTCTCTGTAAAGGGCCATAAAGATAGCCTGTGTCTTGAACTGGTGTTAAATAAACTGAATTAGAATGAACTGAATTTATATAACACACTATTACAATTGATGTTTTCTAATCATTTTAAAAACATAGATATTTTATTATAATTCCATCCACCCATCTTCTCCCACTTATTCCATCTGGGTTGCAATGGAATATCGTTTCCTTTCCAGACGTCTGGCTGGCCAGGCTAGAAATAATTTCAAACTAGTTACTTAAACATGGCAGTGATTTCACTTTACTTCATTTGCCTCCACAGCCACTAAACGTTCATCAAATCGACATGTTTTTGATGAAGTAGAACAGGATTTCCAGCATTATGACGGAAGAACAGCTTGATCCTAGCACTAGCTGGGTGTACCTTATAAAGTTGCAGGTGAATAGATATCTAATTTATTCTCTAAATCTACAGAAAAACATTTAAGAGGCATTATTTAATTTTTCAAACCTTTGTTTTAGTCATGCCCAGCGTGTGAGGTTGATTTATTTAGCAGATGACGATTTTATATACTCAGGGAATGAACTTCAAATTTGTGTTTCTACACACAGGGCAGATCTTTACCGAAGGTGCTGATTAGCGTTTACCATTTAGCAGACAGTGTGTGCAACCCTTTTTGTGTTCCTTCTTCAATATGCATGTCATATTTAATGACTAAACCACACAAAATAGTGGGGGGAGAATGTGCAAATGCAAACATTTATCACATGCAAAGAGATTTTTCAAATTAGAAACTCAACTGCAGCAACAGTTTTTCTATCTAGTACTTTTGAAAGTCCGGTGCAGACCTCCACCAGTTCTGTGTTGCAATGTTTGCCTAAAATGCATCTGTCTGACTGATCTGACTGCATCTTAAAAATGTCTTTATTCTGTTGTCCATTGTCTTAATTCATGTGCTAAATTCAGGGTTGCAGGATTTTATTTCAGAGGAACATTACTCTTAAAATTACTCTAAAATTGTAGCTCATTTTCTGTTCTTTTCGGTTCATTTTTGTCTGATAAATCGCTTTAGAAAAGAAAGTGCTGTAAACATAGATAAAAATATGTAAACCATCTGCAGTATGTTCTTTTAATGGCCATGTTATTGTTGTGTCAAATAGTGACCAATCATGGGAATTTTGCTTTCACAATACAGAATGCATCCCATTCATATCCATCACATGTGTGTGTAATATACCGTGTCAGCACATCTTGAGTGCAAATGCGTTGCAGCTTGTAAATCTGACGCCCTTAGAGACTAATAATAACAAATTTATCTCTGCCGATTGCATTTCATGGGTCTGTGTGATGTAAACCACACCAAAAGCTGTCATTAATGCCATTTTTGTGGCAAATCCAAAGGGGAGGACATGAAAGTGGCCCATTATTTAATATTAACACATGGTGCTTTGTGTTGCTCTCCACAGAAGCTTTCCATTTAAACTTGAAATTCATCAGAAAGTTCCCCTGTGCCTCTCATCTTGTGGGAACCGCTACAACAATCAAACTGTTGCTAATGGATTTCTAATGATTGGGAGATTCTTTTGAACTCTAGAACAAGATGAAGCATTCTTGGTCATTAACACGTTTCAAAGTCTGTGCAGCAAATCTCCAAACACATTTTCAATCTTGCTAATTTTTCTAAGGAAATTATCCAGAACGGAGACAATTGGTTGTATATTACGACCTCCAGAGATGAGAACTAAGTAGAATTTTTGATTCAATCAGTTCAGTATTTGCCTGTTTTCTGTTTAAAATGAAATAGCTTTAGGTATGTGGTTTCCTGATGGTCTTGTTTTCAAGTCCAGATGTAGGTAATTAAAAAGACATTTATATTATTTTGGTGAACTGCAGTAATATGGCATTGTCCTGTTTGTTTCTCTATGTTGGTTCACTTTTTAATTCATCCCTAGCTGTATTTTAAGAAACATGCTTGGTCATCTGCAGACATTCTTACAGTCTTAAATGAGATATGTCTTGCAATCACAATTTTTTAGTAATCAGTTATTATGCAGATGCATTGGATTTTTTGGATTTGTTTGGGTTTCTTTTCTTATTTATCACATTTATTTCAGTAGCCTATCCGAAACTAGAGTACTCCTGGTTCACAGGGGTGTTGCTTTCTGGTCAGAGAGAAGATTTATAATCTATTCTAAAACTTTTATTTAGGAGCATGTTGTTGTTTTAAGAAATATCTTAACATGCTTCACTTTGTAACACGAGGAGCTACTGTTCTGATTTCTGGTTAAATCTAAATCTGACCTTGGTGTAACTAGGAGAGTTTAGCCAAAAGAATGTGGTTCATCAAATTGTGTTTATTATTTAACAATCTAGTTGTTTTAATCAGCATTGTCCATAAAAAGAAAAATAGGTCTTAAAAATGCTTTTTGTTTTTACTTAGGCATTATAGCCTCAAAATTAGAGTTTTCGGCATTATTTATCATTTTAATATAAATGATTAGTACGATCAGTTCACTTTATTAAAAGGAAACACTTTTACATAAACACTAAATGAATAGTATATGTATGAAACACAATCACGAGAAAAAAACTGTATGTTTAAGTTTTATTTGGATTTCGCCAATTTTGTTCATATCCGGGGTGTGTTTGTACAGTCTCTATTTACAAAGTTTGCTTTTCTATATTTATTATCATTAGGACCAAGACCTAATGATAAGAAATATACCTGACACGTTGGCTACCTTTTTTAACCTTTATACTATAAGTTTACACTTTCTTGTCTTTCTTCATCATCTTGTTAAAACTCAAAATATTTTTTCCTGTGTTTTTTTCACAGCCTTTGGCAGCAACAGAGTCCTGCACATTTTGAATGATTTTAGCTCAGACTGTCCTCCAGTATATAGACACGGACATGACTTGACATCCCACTACATTTATTGGGAAAACAGGAAGTCTACACTTTTCATTTAATGCTCTGTTACATGGGTGACGGTGCACATTGTATGAGATGTTATTGCCTGATTTCGTATTGGGAAAGTTGTACCTCCTAGTGTCATGATGGGATTCAGGTTTCTAACCCACATGCAGAACACAACGGAGGCAGATGAAAAGTTTGACTGTTTATTGAAATAAACACAAAGTTATATGAATAACACTGAGAAGCAGGTCCGGGACTGGTCACACAGGATTCTCTGTAGAGAGGGACAGTTTGGTTAGCCAGGATGCTGAAGATCTTAGCCAGAGGAATTGTGCAGGTTTGTACCTGTGACGTGTTTCAGGTTTAGCAGCTGAGGAGGGGAACCGGGTTGGGTCCAGAGGCTTGAAGTTGGCAGAGTGCTAAGCAACGGCAGGGCTCGACTTCAGACTTATCAGTGTTCAGATCCAGAGTCTTCTTCCGATCCTCTTCTTGAGGGCGGGCAGGTAGGTTCAGACAGTTAGTTTCTTCAGGTGAGCTCCAGAGAGCCGGCAGGCAGATTTCAGCAGATTAAACTCTTCCAGAGTTCCAGGGTTCAGTCAGGTTTCTTCCTAGGAGGCAGAGAAGACAAAAAACTGATCAGGTTCAAGCTCAAGGTTCAGGGGAGTCACAGAATCAGACAGACAGGTTGGCTCAGGCTTTGCTAACCATAACTGGCTTAATACTCTGGCACTGGAGTGTAGTCCTGCCGCTGCTTATATGCTGGTCTCCTGATGACTGATGGATCGCAGGTGTGGTCGTCAGCTCAGCTCCAGGAGACCTAGAGGCGCCCTCTGCTGGAGGAAGGTGGACAGACCTCCAGATCCCAACACCTAGCTTCTATCATTCAGGATTCAGTTTTGCAGGGTCAACAGTAAAAACCACAAAACTTACACAAATATATAAAGATTTTCCTCATAAAACACAAAATATAAATAGATGTGTACATTTGCGTATGTCACAAAGAGTATAGAAATAATGTGTTTTTATTAGATTACATGAGTATTAACCATATGTCCTATAGATGTCTTGCAGCTGAAGTCACTTACAGTACATTAAAATGTAGCACTGTGACAATCTCGGCACTGGTGCTGGCCTAATCCACAACTCGGCACACCTGCTCAACTCCACCCTGCCTGCTATTAACATTCACTGGTTCCACCTGTCTCCACCTCCATATATACCCCGTTTAGATCAGTTCCCAGTGCAAGATCGTCACAGACTAGCCACTGAGGACTTTCCAACGTTCCAACTTTTTGCCCACCAATCTGTGAACTGACTTGTCTGCACACCTAGAAACTGGAACTGAACTGCCTCTAGGCCTCTCACTTATGCATAGGTGGGATGCATCACAAACAATGAGGATCATTTACTGAATTTAAGGACATTTGTTGAATCTGATCTAGCACACTTGTAGGAGAAAAAGTAAGAGAAAATTACAATAACAATGCATAAATGTTGTTGCATGAGGCGCATTAATTTCTTACTTATCCATACTTATCAAAAATTTAAATGTGTGTACCTCTAACAAAATTATGGGTTTACATTTGTGTATCCAGTTCTGCTGACCTATTGAAACTCAGCAAGTTCAGACATCATCTATTCTAAACTTCATGCTGTCAGTTTTCTTACTAATATCCTGCAACACTCAGATTAATCTCTGTTAAAGCACAATAATGGGGCCTTTTGGATAAAAATTACAATATTCATCCATTTTCCATCATGCTTATCCCAAGTGTGGTCGCGAGGGGTGCTGGTGCCTATCTCAGCTGTCTATGGGCAAGAAGGGGTGTATACCCTAGACAGGTCCCCAGTCCATTGCAGGGCAACACAGAGGCCATCAGGACAAACAACCATTCACGCACACACTCACACCTAAGGGTAATTTAGAGAAGGCAACTAACCTAACAGTCATGTTTATTGGCTTGTAAGAGGAAGCCGAAGCAGGCTCAGGAAGAACATGCAAACTCCATGCAGAAAGGTAAAAAGGCTAGGAATTCCTCAGGCTGGGAATTGAACACAGAACCTTATTGCTACAAGGCAGCAGTGGTACCCACTGTACCACTGAGCAGCCCATTGACAATAACAAATTGCCGGAATGCTATTTCCTGATGCTAATTATTAAGCATATCAGGCACAAAGGGTTAAATTTCTCCATTAAACAGTCACAGACTAACAACACCTTATAGCTGTTTTCCTGAACATTTTCAGATCAGTCAGTTGCGAATATGGTCATATAGATGTGTTTTTAAAAACCTCTAAAAATTCCTGATGAATGTCTTTCTTGCTGAGTATGCATCATGTGGAAAGGAATATTACATCTTGTGCTAAATTTTCATTAGCACAATAGTAGCTGGCAGGACAGCACCAATATAATAACACAGTTAGGGGCGACATAAAGCTTTCGGTCCAACTGCAATGAATGGGTCTTGGTCAGAAGGAGCTTTATGGGACCTAAATCAGTTTGAGTGAGACTGTGGCAGGTTGTACAGGAGTATTTAAGGAACCATAGCAGGAAGGAATGTTTATGCTGTCTGTGAAGGTACCCTGTTTGTCTGTGAGGCCCAAGGAAGTCTTCAGGGCCTCCTCCTCCCCCCCCCCCGTGCTCTGCGGATCCTCTCCTGGCTCCAGTCGGGCTCTGGCTCTGATTAATAGCCACTGGAGGTGTCGAGCAATGGTTGATAAGGGACTTCCAGCTCCCTTCCTGCCTCTTCTGCGACATAGGGCCTCATAATAAGCTAGCTCTACCCTCGTTCCCCTCCTCAGGCACTCAGGGAAGCCAATTAAGCAGGTCTTAAAACCCAGAGCGGTGACAACTGGTCTGGGCCTCTGGCTGAGGGCCATGATGTGACAGTGGCATTCATTTAGAGGGGACTGCCGCACATTTAACCTTGAATCTAAAGGCTAGGGTCAAAGGTGAGAAGAGCTTGCATGTCTCTTCCAGAGATACAAAGCTGCATTTTTAAGCTAATTAGTTAATCAATTTGTTTACTATGAGGAACCCTTACTAATGCAGCTGAAGTATAATCGTTTGCAAAACAATCCAACAATCCAGCTGCCCCCCGCCCAACTTTGCAGTGATTTGGTTCCCAGGCTCTTCCAAAAAGAGGGAGGGGGTTTCTACTGTTCTGGACAAGCACACAGCTTATCCCAGCAGCCCGTTACTCTATTTCTAAGTTGATGGCCAATGCAACAGGTGATCAAAGCGCTAGACCCTAGGAAAGGGCTTAGGGCACAGGAGCGCGGCAAAAAGGATTGCTTCCTATAGTGATTTGTAAGTAGGAAAAGACTTTTGACATGAAAGACGGCCTCAACAGCAGAGGAAGAAGAATAAAGCAGCTGTAAAATGCTTTTCGTTGCGGCTGAATTAATGCAGAGGGTGGCTCCCACAACTATTTTTCTTTTGCTTTTTTGTGGGTGCCTGGCATTTCCTACTGAGCCATTTCTACAGTCACATGCACACAACAAAAGGCTACATCTGAAGGGGTGGGGAGCCCAGGGTCTTAGGCGTAAGGAGATTCTTTGTGCTGGGATATTGTGAAATAAGACGACTCCCATTTCTTTTCATTCAAGCTATGTCCGAAATTTGGTTGTATTCTTTGCTTTGACAAAAGTGAAGTTTTGCTGTTAAAGGATTAAATAAAAATGCAATTGTTTGCTTAACTTGATTATGGTGTTCTTTAAGGACACGGAAGAATTTATGGATGAAAATAAGAGCATTGTCTGTAAGGAGGACTGCTGAAGGTGAAAAAAACAGTCAGTTAACCAACCTGTTTAAATGTCAGCTTCCTAAAGTTCATTCTGCACTTCATCCTCCTCATGCAAACATAAAATTGTTTGACCTAATCTTTGTTTGTAAAGATATTGTTTCAAAGGCTCATTCTCTTTTAACAAAAATCTTTCTTTTAATTCCAATTGTCCGTCAATGCCTCAGGTTTGCCTGAGAGCATTAAAGCACTAACTGTCATGATTGGTTTTAGTTCAAACCCACATGCAGAACACAACGGAGGCTGGGTAAAAGTTTAACAGAGTTTATTAAAGATTGTAGACACAAAAAAACATGAACAGGATCAGGAACTGGTCCGGGTGGGGTTCACTGAAGTCTGCAGAGATGGATAGTTTGATTAGCTGGGCAGACAGATGATCAATGAGTCCTTTAAGATAATTCTGAGTCTACCTTGACGGAGTCCAGGCTTCTCTTGTGAGAGAGGGAACCGTTGGGTCCAGAGACTGTTGGTTCAGCAGAGTGCACAAGCAGCTGCAGCGTCTAGCTTCTGACTTTGAATGGCAGACCTTGATCAGAGTTTCCAGCTCTTCACAAAGAGCAGCAGGGGGAATCCAACTAGGAATCTTCAGGTTTGGCTAACCAGGGCTGGAAGGCAGGTTAAGCTCATCCAGAGCTTCAGGCTTGAGACAGGTTTTCCTGTGAGCAAAGACAGAGGAGGGTTAGAATCAGTTTTCTCACTTGAGACAACTAAGATTCTTTCAGGTATCAGAGGCTCAGGTTGCTAACCAAACTAAGGTCAACACTGCGGCGTTGAAGGAAGGTCTGGCAGCTGCTTATGAAGGGAAGGTCTCCTGATGAGTAGATAAGTCTCAGGTGTGCTGGAGGGCTCCAGCCCAGGAGACCCACGGCGCACTCTGCTGGTGGAAGGTGTTACATCCCCAGATCCCAACACTAACAGCAGCTTAAAGACCAAGGAGGACAGCAAAACACAGGAGAGGAGTTCTAAAAAAGGTTAAAAAGAGATGACGCTGTTTAAAAATAGCTTAAATAACTCTTTTCAATCCATCATCAGAAAATAAGTAGAGAGCTTGACACAACACCAAACACTAATCTAAATGTCAACCAATAGTTGTCCCCTCATGGGTAGGAAGAAGACCAATGCTGTAAGACAGCCATCACAGGTCCTGTTTACGGGTCCTGTTGTTTGGGTCAAATTAATCAAATGGTTCAGTTTGGGTCAGATTATCTCAAACTGAACCATTTTACTAGGGGTGAGTATTGGTATGGTGGTTACGATACGATCCGTGTCACGATACGATTCGCAATGCGATATTATCGCTATATTCCAAATCATCACATATTGCGATATTTGTCCTGCTATCAAAATTAAATGGATAGATTAGAAAAAGCAACCTTAGTATAAGTTCAAGTTGACAATGACCACAATATGTTCTTTATCAAAGCATATTTATGTGTTTACATGGCCAGCAAAAAGGCTGCAACCAATTCCTATCAATAATTGATGGCAAGACAGGAAGACTTATGTTCAACTCAATTAAATTCACTTCATTTATTTAAAGCCAATTCACAACACGTCATCTCAAGGCACTTTGCAATTCAACAGGTCAAATACAATCAAGTTTATTCAAAGTTTTCTATCTAAGGAAAACCAGTTGATTGCATAGGTTCATTGACTCAAAGGAAATCGCTCTCCCCAAGCATGCTTGTAGTGACAGTGGAGAGGAAAACTCCCTTTTAACAGGAAGAAACCTCCAGCAGATCCAGGCTCAGTGTGAGCGGCAATCTGCCGAGGCTAACCGGGGTTCAAGGAGACAGAAGCACCCATATGTAAAGAAATTGCCAGATGATCTTCATCAGTCTGATTGAACCTGAGCAAATTCACAATGAGCAATTTTAGTTTAATACATTGTGCTGGTCTGTCCAATAAAGTACATTAAAATACACTAAAGTTGCAGTTTATAACTGATGAAAGGCGCATAAGTTAAAGCTGTTTTAACATTTGGGAAAGACTGTATCTCTCAATACTTGCCAACATACAATGCATTGTTCACTTTTTTACTTTAACACTGTTAAAAAGTTAAAACTTAGTCTTTCATGAGAGATGTGTACCTAAGAGCAATGTTTGTTTGCAACCATCTGAAAATAATCTTGAAGTTCTGGAAGGCCTCACTGCAGCATTTACTGGCACATGTGACATGTTAGGGTATTTCATGACAATGGATTTAGGCCGATTCCTCGACCACTGACCAAGTTCAAAAGCACTGTCTGGAGAGGGAGTAGTTGGAAGAAAAAAAAAGGAACGAGAAAGGATAAACTTCCTGTGGGAGGAATGTAGCTGCTACCCATCACAGCTGGAATCTGTGGGGTCACATACCAGTGGAATGGTAAATATTTAACATTTAATTTCCTTGCTGTAAGGTAGACTGGACACAGAACAGCCAGCAACCTTCGTACAGAGGGTTTGAAAAACATAGATTGGCACTCACGGTGGAAAAGAGGTATAAATCCAAGACAGACTATTAAAATATTTAGACATTTCCACAATCTCATCAATGTCTATCAACAGTGTTTGTATTTTTCTCTTTACATGTCCTTACATATTTTTCATGTAAAATACTCATGCTTATCTACGCTCCAGTTGCATTAAAGGTAACTCCGTCCTTTAAAAATATAAAAATCACAAAATTCACTGTGATAAATATACAGTGATCAGGCCATGGACGGTGCAAAAACCTGAGAAGTAAAGCAAGCAGGGAGGAAGCAAGGACACAAGAAAGAATGAAAGTAAGGATGAAACAGGGAAAGGCCAGACAGAAAGTTATAGTTACAGAAATAACAAATAGACTTATGAAAGGAAGGAAAAAGGAAAATACAGTAAAATCAAGAGGCAATAATGGAAAAAAGATATTGAGACATTAAAAGAAGGAGACAAGTGAAAGACTCAAGGAATGTAGGCTGGAGACCATAGATTAAGGAGAAATACCAGGATTTGCACCAAGAAAGAATGGGGATTAAAACAGGAAAACAAGATAAAAGGAAGACCGAAAGGAACAATGTGGTAGACTATGAATAAAAGAGGGAAGGAGGTCTGCCTCCTCCCTGGTGTCCTGGAGGAGACAGGGAACCAGGAACATTGGATCAGTTAAAGAAGGAATGATGAAAGGAGGAAAGGGAATGAAAGAAGGAAGGGATAACAAGACTAAAGCCAGGGCTGTTTCCGAACGTCTACCCTAACCCCTAAATCCCTCAATCACTATATAGAGCGACGACTATATCGTACATATATGAGGTGAATACAATGGATGGAGATGGTCAAATGACAGACCTGTCAAACTTAGTCCAGACAACAGGAAAGATGAGGAGCCACCTCAAGGCAAAGGAGAATGATCACATCTATGACAATTTCTTAAGGAGGCAGAGGGCATTCAGGTGCAAGATAGACTGAATACCAAAATCAGCGAGGCTGGATTCACAACCTGCATCAGTGAACAGTTACATTACCCTTTCAGCTCAGGAATGTCTATGTTTAGTCTATTTTGACCAAAAAATCTGTGGCTGAGGCATCCTTTGTTATTTCACTCAGGTCATGGACTTAAACTTTTCTTCTCCCAAACCACTAAACCTGTTTCTGCAGATTTGTGGTAGTAATATGAAGGACTTGTTACTGATCAATGCATTAAAAGTCTGGTTTAGACACATTGAGCGGCTCCACCTTACTGAATGATGTTATTAATTCTAAGCCTACAAACTGTTGGGATCTGGAGGTTTGTCCACTTTCTCCACCAGAGGGCACACAAGATCTCCTGGACCATGAGCTGTCTACAACACCTGTCCTCTATCTGCTCATCAGGAGGCTCCCTACTTAAGGAGGCGGAGACCTACACTCCAGTGCCAGAGTGTTTGCCAGTAATGGTTATCAAAGCCTGAGCCAACCTGCCTGTCTAAGTCTTCTGACTTTTTGTGAACTAAGTCTGATCCTGTTTACCTTTCTGTCTCACAGATCGATCCTGCCTGTCAAACTGAAATCCTGGAGAGTTGTCTCTGCTGGGTTAAGAGATAACTTGAAGAGAAAAGACTCAGTCAGAGATCTGCCTGCCTCCACTCAGTAAGCTCTGCCTCCGCCGATAGCCCTCTGCCTGCCGACAGCCTCTGGACCCTCAAGTTTTCCCGCCTCTGCCGCTTCACTCCACTCCAAAACAGGTATAACCCTGAACATCAAACAACCTGCAATATACCTGGACCAACACTAACCCCTCTGTCCTCCTCAGCGGTGAACCCACTCCTGACCAGTCAACCACCCCCTTGGACCAGTTCATTTATTGTACATTTCTGTAAATAAACCTTTGAACTTTTTCTCTGCCTCTGAGTGTTTCTGCATGTGGGTAAGATGTCATAATCCCAACATGACACAAATATTAAATGCTGAAATAGAAGGCAGAGGACATTTCAACCATCATGAAAGGAGGAAGCATTATGTATGTTGTTTTTTATGAAAAAAACATCTCAAATACATTTTGTGGTGTTTTCTGTAGCTTTAAGCTAGAATGTTAGATGAATCGTCTGGAATTATCTTAAAGTATAAATTTTTTTCTTTTTTTTTAACAGGAATCAGAATCAGAGAGTTGGGTTCCCGGTCCTTTGGCCTGCCAAAGGTCTATCTCAGGCTAACAGGAAGGCTGTGTTATAGAGCATTTCTCCCAAGGTGTGTGGAAGATCTTTACTTCTGGTTAAGGTAGAATCAGTTACTGTTAAAGCATTGTGGAGTATTTCCTGGAATTTGATAAAAGACCCACCCTCTCCACTTAAAAGAAAATGCACATGCACAAGCCTATTTCTCCACGCGCTGATCACTTACCTGTTGGTCTGCACCATCTTCGTTGTTAAGACTGATTTATACTTTGAAACTAGGCCGTCTGCGTGTGTGTCGCAGTGAACAAAAAGACGTCCCCGCCCCCCCTCCGCAGACACTCCACTGCACCTTTCCCAAATTTCCCAAATTGTGGCTGGCTTGTTTTGTTTTTATGACCGAAATTGTGGAAAACGACGAAGAGCGAGGTGCGCGAGAACACTGGGACCCTTTTTCCACCTCGATCTCCGTTATTTTTCGCCGTCATGTCCCTCTGTCATGTCATGTCCCGCCCCCACTTCCTTTCCACCTTGGCCGTATCTAGACCCACAGCGTATAGCTCAGACCACGCTTCAATTCTGGGTATAAATCAAAAATGTATGTATGCATGAGCATACATTGTTAAATCAAAACACTCATAGTTTGGCTGAGAAAAACAACATTTGTGGTATTTTTAGTTGTTCTCATGGTCAACGTTTTAATCTAAAATGGAAATGATCATTATTCAAATGAATCCCATTGGAATTTCAACCAACAAACAGTGCACCAGACACATCCTGGAAATAATGTTCTGTGAAGCAGGACTTTGATATGTTGTGTAAATGCACTAGACCCTGTGTGCTGCCAGGGAGGAAACTGAACAGTCATGGAAGGGAAGGGAAAGAGGAATTACTGTGTCTGGATTCCCTCACAGATATCCCTCCAGACTGTTTAGTTGACTCACTGATGACGCAGGCTGCTGCATAGTTCTGCTATACTTCCTAGAACCTGGGCTAAAACTAGGGGTTGCCTTGAAATTACTAAGACAGCCATCACCATGGTTCAAGTCATGGAAACTCTGAAAACACACACTCACTCATCCTTAACAGCCGGCTGCATCTTACACCAAAAAACTTGAAACATCTGGACCTTATTTTCAAATAGGGTTTATTTAGAAAATGTGGTCAGTTTCTTTGGCACAGGGACTTTCTATAAATATTTAACAGTTATGAGCTTTTATAAAAAAAGTTTTAAAGAGAAGCTTTGAGCCAGCAATGCAGGTGCTAGAGACTTATATCTTGACTTTTGAGCTTACAAGAGACAGAGTAAAAGTTTAATTACTTTTAATAATAGGTAATAGTTCATTAGCTGGTGTTGCATAACCCAAACCCGATAATTCTCTAAAACGTGGAGGTATCACTGGTGATACTTAAGCTTCCTTAAGCATAAAGAACGAGAAATAGCAGTTTTAAGAGGAAGACTGGATCAGATTAACTCTAATGTACATCTAATAAATCAGGATATTTATCTTTATTTTTCAAACACATATCCAAAAAGGTGTTAGTCCCATTAAAAATGAGATCTTAAAGTCAGGAATAACATTAAAGTAAGATCAATGTATGCCTATGTATGCTATATATTCAATGCAAAATTAACATTTTTAAAAATCTGGGTTGTGAGAATGTTTATTTATGAGAATTTAAGGAATCACAAACTGCCAAACATGCAAGTCAGCTATCATTGAAAATCCATGTCAGCCATGTTGGATGTTAGAAATGAAATACGTAATAAACCGCCATCTTTCCTCGCTGGAGTTTTGATTTCAGAACAGTCAGGAACATTTCTGTTTAATTTCCAACAGGGACCTAAGAATCTACTTCAAACATACAAGGAAGAAGATTTTACATTTTCTTTCTGCCTTTACTTCTATGGCACCTGAATTAATTAATTTTGTGACTATATTTGGAATGTATATCTAAAATAGTATATAAATGCAGCAGTTATGGCTGAAGTTTGCTCAGTGCTATTTAAGAGGTTAAAAGCCATCATAGTTTTACACGTTTTTACAGCTTCCCCTCTTAACTCTAACATAGTTCTCTTTCAATTTCAAAAACCATGAAATGTGGCAAAAACAAACAATAAAAACTATTGTGTGAAGAATAGAATTGAAAGTTGCAGAGGGTTTAAAGCATTCTCTTTGTCACAGTGAACTCTGCATCAGTGCACAATGATCACCATGGTAACTTCTAAAAAAATATGCAATAGCAAAGTCTTTGGTAAAACGAGTTTTTGAATTGTAGCGTTGCATGTTGATTTATCCATTGAGAACAGTTAAAAGATTTGTTTAAGCCAACAATTTTCATTCATGGTCTTAATAACCCACTGTCCTGCATGTTTTAGCTGTGTCTGATCCACCACACCTGAATCATGAAGCGTTAACTTCTCGCTATATACACCTACTATATGTATTTTATGTGATTATATTTTGTTCTGTTTAGAGCGCCTGAGGATCACAGCTCAATTGTGTTTGTGGGAGAAACATTATCAAATCAAAAAGAAAGAAGCTGTTTTGTGTTCTTATTTGTCATCCATTCTTGTGTAATTGTACATCTGAGGCATCCTGTTTATGTGACCGTGGTTGTTCCAGGGTGGACTGGATCAAGCCCCTCACACTGCTGCAACCTAACAGCTGGGAATGGCCTTTCAGTCTGACAAGACATGCCGTTCCTATGACAAATACCAGTAGAGCAACAGTAACATGTGTCTCCTACCCCTACGAGTAGCCCTCCCCCTGCCCTCTAACCCACACATGCACATATGAACACATGCACACAAAGCTGCGCAGTGTACTTAATGAATAGCACACTTGGGGCTGCTGTTTTTTTTTTTTCCGGAACAGCAAAAGAGGGAAGGGGGGAAAAAAAGAAAAAGAACAGCCCCCAGTGACCTCTGAGGACCATCTGAGATAATAAATCCATGACCCTGAGTTCCGGAGTGCTTTGGGCAAGGTTGGGGTGGCAAATTTCCCACTTCCACAATATCATATGTTAACAGTAATGCCTTTTAGCCCATGGGTAATGGCAAAGGAATGTGTTCTCCTCTGCCTCATCTAGGGCTGGTGGAATCTGTTGAAAATGTGCGACAGCTGTGAAACTTGGCCAGCCTCAGTCTGTGAATGCATAAGTTTTGGATTTGATCCTGGGCTGAGGAGAACATGGTTGAAGTTCAGTTTAGGGAGGGGGTGAAGGGGGGAGGCTTGTTTTTGATGAAGTTTACTTCCATATCTGATGTTTGTCAAAACAAGTCTTCTCTTCCTGTTCAGAAGACTTTCATGATAAAATAAGCTAATTCATTCAATATTTCTGTAGTTAGCTTAATGTCTTCATAGAGCATGCATTTGTATTCATTTTTGTTTTATTGAATATGACAGAAAAAGTATTCATTGGAAGTAACCCCGAATAACTGCCTGTTTGATGGCAGTTTGCACTGCTGTTGGAACACATCAGTGGGATACTTTTCATATTTGGAAGAAAAGTATCCCAAAAGCCATCATAATGTTTCTTATTGTGATGCTGTGTTCAGGATGCTGTTTGCTGTGTAATAAACTGAATTTAAGGGTATCTTGGTAAGGGGATCTTGTAACATGAGAAAATGTAAAAATGTGGTATGAACACTGGCGTTGGAGCAATCCAATAGATAAGTTAAATATCAGAGGCCTGCTCCTGCCCTCATCTGATAGGCCTATGTGAAAGATGCACCTTATGTTGTTGATGCCTCGTGGACCAGGAAACCTTCGGGGAATAAGGGCTTGCCATTGTCTGATGAGTTAAATAAAAGCTAACAAACCAAATGAAAACCAAGTTACAAACTGTTAGTATGAAAATCGATAGATAGATCCGCTGATGAACAACTGCCCTAAGTGGGTACGAGGAGTCTATTGCCGTTAATTTTCCCTGTTGGGTCCATCGGTACAGGCTGCTAAACGCTTTGATCATCAGAGCACCATGTTTGAGAATATAAATTAGGGCTGCAACTAATAATTATTTTGCTAATCGATTAATCTGTTAATATTTTTTTTCAAAGAATTGATTAATAATCGGATAGCGAAAAGTTTGTTGAAGAATATATTTTACAAAATTAAACCAGGTGAAACTAAATATTTTCATTCATTATAGCTTTGTTAAGAACATATTGACAGACGAATAAGTATTTTTTTTTATCTTAAATTCAACATTTTTATTTTTTGTTTATAATTGTGGTATAATTACTGCTCAAAGTGGGTCGCTCTCTAAGCTAAAGGTATGTTTTAGAGTCTTTATTCTCCAGTTAATTATTAATTGAATACTAAATTAGTTGACAATTAATTGTTTCAGCTCTAATAAAACTACAATTCACTCAGACATATTCCTCTATCAGGGCTGCCAACTTTTCACTAAAGATTTTGAAAGAATTTGGACAGGTTTTCAGAGTATTTAACTAAAAACAAAGTGGCAAAATATGGAATTGTTAGAGCACAGTAAATGTTACTGTGTAAAAGTTAGTGATATGTAGATATGTGGAAAATGTTTCACACAATATACATTTTCTGTATTCTAAGAGAATTGAAGTAAAGAAGAATGGGCCCCACTAAAATTGCATCTTAAATATACTGTAAACTAAGAATTTCAAAACTGTGTAATTTTTCTATGCAATACAATTAACATAACCAATGAGGGACAAACAAGTTATTACGGGATTACTGGGACTAAAACAGGAACCAGTGCAATTGAATCCCATGCAAACTACACTGTGTAAAAAAATATTTGGTAATAGGCTACATATTAAAAAGCTTAACTCATTATCTCATTAGTTTTTTGTTTTTTTTTACAATTGACAAAGCAGCTAAACAATTCAGACCTTCTAGGAGGCTGTAGATTCTATAAAAACTCACCATGACACAATACAGCACTTCTCTGGATGTTTAATTTTGGTAGATGTGATGTAAATTAAGGTTTTAAACATATTCAATGGACCAAAATAAGGATAAATGAATAAGATTAGTCTTACAAAAAAGAGAACGTCCCCTGTGGTTTCTCCTCAATCAATACTGGATGACTGAGTTGTTCTGCACATTGTCTGTGTCTTATAGGTCTTTTCTTGGGTGGCTGATCTTTTGAAAATAAAATGCAATGGTTGTTTTTGACTTTTAGTCGACCAGCCCCGGAGCTGATGGCTCGGTTCCAATGCCCGGTCTTGACCAGTCAGTGGCCCAGCACCTTATGTTAGTCCAGATAAGACAAGATAAACTCAAATCACGTAATAACTGCTCAGAAATCCCGGTATTTTTTCAATATCTGGCGCAGTTCCCTCAGCTCCGCTGCTGTCAGCACAGTGAATAGGTGGGCTGGGGCAAAAATAAGGACCTGACATGAACCTGGCATGTCCTTGTGTGTTAGCACTAGGGTTGTGTTGAAAATGCGGACTGTTTTTTTTTTATCACTATGGTATTTATATACATAAATAAGTGGAATGGAGTTGAGTTTTAATGTCCGTCATTTTTAGCGGGAAAAATTGGGTATATGGAGTGTGAGTGTTTGAAGACAGTGAGATGCGTTAGTCTTACTCCCAATGGGTGAGAGTTGACAACCCTGCTCTATCAGTTCAAAAATAACATTACTGCATAGAGTGAAATCTCAAAGCAACAGAACAAAGTGCCAAAAGGTGTTACATGCAGGTGTAGCAGACAATGCCCTCTCAATCAGTTTGATTACTTAAGGATAGATTATATAAAGTTTGATGTGCAGATTGAGCAAATTTTTCTGACATGTTTAGGCTGTGTTACAGCAAGCTATTGATACAATTCTGTCAGTAATGTATGATATTATAAATAAATATATGTATATATATATAAAAAACTCCCTTCAGTATAAAAATCATGTTTTTCATAAGCAGATTGTACTTTTGGTTATTGTTGACAAAATAGCAGACAGACCAAAATGTGTTTCTTCTCTTTCTGCTTGTAAGAGAAACTGCAGATGTAACTTCATGTAATTTATGGTAGTATCACTAATTACATTTAGAGAATGTCTCTTAAGTGTTTGTTTGTATTTAGATTACAGCGCAGATAGATTACATAGCTATCAAATCATAGCAAACAGCTATTTGAACTTCACTATCTTTTTTCTGTAAAATGCAGTGTCAATTGTATTTTACTTGTCACAAGATGAGAAACTAATTTGATTTTATTAAAGTCACATTATAGGTACAGGTGAAACCGTTAAAACCCTCATTAAAGGAACTAACAGCATAAGAAAAATGTTCCAGACCCTCCTGGTGAGAGATTTTACTGTATTAAGTAAGGGTAAAGGGCATCCAACAGTTTGTAGCAAACTGAAGGATTGTGCATTCATAGGGTTTTTCACCTATGAATGCACAAGTTTTTTTTTTCTTTTACGGTTGTAGAGCTCGCTGTCCTTGGCCAGAAGGTAAGGTATTTCCATTTGAACCCACAGGGATATAAACACATTTGCACAATGGCCTTATAAAAATAAGGGTGGCAAAGCTCTTCTTTGGCGGTAAAATCTTCAAGCAGTGACTGAAATGATGGATTGAAATGATTAGATTGTAATTTTAGAGGAAAAGTATTTTTTTTAGGGAAGATACGGGGAGAGCTACCATGGTTCACTTATGTTACAAACAATAAAACATTCAGTTACAACATAGACCATATTGCTAAAAGGCCACGTAAACTGATTGTCAGCAGATGCTGAAGTGCATAGTGCAAGGGTCGCAAACCATGCATACCAAAACATTTTGGACCATTCCATGCACTTAACAGTTTGGAGCTGTCTCTTTCCTCTTCCAATGTTACTGTGCACCAGTGCACAAACCAAGATCGATAAAGACATTGATGGCAGATTGTGGTGTAGAGGAACATGATTGGCCTGCACAGAATCCTGACCTCAACCAAATAGAACACCTTTGTGATGAATTAGAGTGGAGACTGAGAGCCAGGCTTTGTCGTCCAACATCAGTGTTTTATCTTGCAAATGTGCTTCTGGGAAAATTGTCAAAAATTGCTCCAAAGAGTATAAACTTTGTGGCCAATCTTCCCAGGGGAGCTTAAGCTGCTCTAGCTCCAAAGGGTGAACCAGTGTCATATTGAACCCCTTTTGATTAGGGTTTCTCTCGATTTATTTTAAAAAACTATGCCTCAACAGAGTCCACAACAATTTATTAACAGTCTTAAACATCATAATGTACCTTGTACCAAGGTTAAAGTGGCTCAGAAATGAAGAGTTTGAAATCATGTAACTATGGGCAAGAAACTCTGTTCTGAACCTAACTGAAAATGTGTTCTTTTGTAAAAGGTGGTGTTACTTTACTCATATATTTTAACATTAAAAAGCAATGTAACTCTCGAATGACACCTAACTTGAAGAGAACCACAGAAATATGAGCTGATAACACTCAATGAGACACCATTTTACCCATCAGACTTTCCGAGGACAACAGTGAACCCAAAAATCTTTCCTTTAATCCTATATAATACACCTGAAAAACTTGTATTTACATGTTGAGTGCTCAAACTTGAAAGTCCTAGTTGGAATGCTCAGATTAAGCCCTGATTATCTATCATCTTATGTCATGGTTTTTATGTTTATCATTTTCAGATCTAGAGTCTTTATAATAATTATTGATTAGCAAGCTTCACACCTTGAGCTGCTACTTTTCCTCTGAAATGCCATTTCAAGGAGTTTCAGAGGTTGAATGATCCTAGAGTCTATGTTGTTTGGGGCCTAAATGCCTCAGGTAGGATCAACCAAGAGAAACCTGGAGGCAAACTCTGGATGATGGACCAGACAAAGTGAAGACATCAAGGCTAGGAACTTCGACAGGTATGGCTGCTCCAAGCCCCAAAGAGCCAAGGCCATCAACCAGTAGGCCCACTGCTGGAAAACCATAAGGGAAATCTGCAAATGAAAGTGGGTACCAGTCAGTTGTGGAGGCATTCTGGAAATCAGACAGGAGCCATGGGAAATCAGTGTGAGAACATCAGTAGAGAGTGTACAAGACCAAGGACAAGGCTACGAGCCATGCACCCCGGAGAGCAAAGGAGGACAGTGTAACCGCTTGGGAAACAGAGGCTGCGGCTGGCCAGGGGTAGCGATTAAGGCTATTTGTGGAGGGATGAAGGAAAAAAGCGTTAGAACGGAGAAGACTGTCAGGCTGACATTGGGGCTGAAGGTGGTGGAGAGCTGTGGCTGGCTGGGAGGTTGACCACGGTACATTGGAGAAGTTTACCAGGGGGACAGAGCAGTAGAAGCAGCAGCTAAGTTAGCCATGGAACGAGGACAGTGATTAATCAGAGAAGCTTTCCAGGCAGACAGAGCTCCAGAGTGAGGGAAAAGTGTTGGCTGAAAAGGCAAGGACTAGATTAAAGCAGCTTTTTAAAGGTCATCTAAAAATATTGTTAAGTACATTCTTCCCTTCATCCTTTGTCAGCATTTTATTATACCTTAAGAAGTGCTGCTGTCTGATACGCACACATGTAATAATTAAGTTACAGTAGCTCTCTTAGGAGTTGTAGACCACAGCCAGGTCTTGTTTTTGTTCCAAAGTTTCAGTTCTGCTTTGAGAAGGTGACAGACCTTCCTTAACCTTGTTTCCTTAAACTTTGGTGGAATGAGAATAAACAAACCGAATTAAAGTTAAGATTTATCTATGTACTGTATTTTATCGTAAAACTATGTATTGAAACCTAATATTGGTGTAAATAAAAACAGATAATGTTCAAGAGATTGACTTTCCTTTTCTTTCAGGATCAAAAGAATGTATAAACAGGAAAATCTTAAAATGTCCATATGGAGACACCGGACAAAGTCAAGAGCAACCATTGGAATGATGATTACAATATTTTTTGAGACCTTAAATACACATTTGCCAACATGCAGGAATATTATTAGAGGTTGTCGTTAAAACATTTCTAGAAAATGGATGTATAAAAGGCAGAGGAACAATCTGAGCAAAAATAAGAACCAGGGTAGGAACTTACTCTCCACTGCTCTACTTGATCCCGGTATATTTCCCTCAGACCTATTGAGAATGCATTGCTTGCACACCACACCCAAGATCATTGTATTGAAAATTCCTGGGTCTTTGCCAAATGGATCCAGTTCCTGCTAATCCTTTTACAGATCTTCACCAGACCCCTAGGCCAGCCCTGTCAGTGGCTGCTCTCTTTAAGTAGGGGGCATAAAGACAGTGGTTTAAAGCACATCCTGACTGTTGCACCGTGTCATCATTCTTTTTCTTTAAGTCAGTACCAGAAAATTGATACCATAATGTTGATAGAAAGGTGTGACTTTTTTTTTTTTTAGAAAAATAATCATTCTAGTGGTCACGTTTTAAGATTGTGCCAACCAGCTTCATTAAATAAAGTCTCATATGTCAGTAGGTTTTCAAACGCACATTAAGTTGAGAAACATATTTTTGAAACTCCCAAATGGAATGATGATTCAAATCCCCTAAACTAAAACAAACACACCACGAAGTAGGGTTTAATCATTTTCTCTGGCGAAACCTGCACTGTCTGGGAGCATTATCCTGAAAACCACAGAGGAGACATATGTTCCATATGATTTCAGGTTCTGGCTCACAGGGAGAACAGAGAAGCGGAGAGGCTGTAAATATTCTGTACAGGATTTGAAACACATTTAACAAAAAGGAATCAATGGGTAGTTAAAAATGTACCATCTATGTGGCCTTGTTCATGCACCTCCTTAAAGCTTTTCAAACAGTGGATATATTGTTTACACTTTTAAGTATTACATTTTTAAAACAGGTCAGAACAAGATCTCTGCAACAGAACCGAATGCATGAAACCTGAAGGAATCCTGCATCCACTGTCTATATGAATAGACTCTGCTCAGGCAATAATTATTATTTTTTTTTTGTATCAACAATGAAGAGAGTAGAACTTTCATTTTCATTAGTTAAGTACCATCTCTTATGTTGCATCAACAAAATATCAGAAGTAGATATTATGTAGAGGCAGTTGATCTGTTTTTTGTTGTTGTTGTTTTTTTTTTACTTCTGGTAGTGGATACTGTTAAGCTGAAAGGATTTTTGCCAACATCTTTTTATTTGTTTGTTTAGATGTTAGTTAGTTATTTACACCCAGAAGCAACTCATTAACATCTCAAAAGTTGAAATAATAGCCTACTTCAACTACTTTTCCTAGTCCAAGTTGAGTTCAAGAGGACGCACTGAAGATAAAAAGCAGGAACAAACAGAAGAGAGAGGAAGATAACATTTAAACCATATCTTTCATAAGTCATTATGGGCAAAGTCACATTTTTTAGGAAACAAATTAGATCTCCAAGCTCAAGCAAGGGCACACCTCCAAGTACAAGACAGAGTCCTGTAAATACTCAGATAACTATGAGGTCCTTGGGTGCATCAGAGGTGGACAAGTAGCTCATAACAGGGAACTGGAGGACTGTTTTGTGGCATATTGTGGAAAGAATCATCTCATCCCTAATGAAAATAAAACAAGGGAGATTATTGTACATAGCGGACGTCGTTTTTATCAGCGAAGAAGCGGTAGAGAAGTATAAATATCTAATTTTTCACCTGCATAAGAGGAACGACTGAAGACGCAGTTGTAAAGCTGTCTATAAGAAAGGACAAAGCAGACAGTCCTTTTTTGTGGAAATGTCGGTCCTTCAGCGTTTGCAGCAAGATTTTGCATATCTTCCATCAGTCTGTTGGAGAAAGTCTAATTTCTTCTGCCATCATTTGTTGGGGTGGCAGTACCAGAGCAAATGCATTAACAAGCTAATAGGTTAGACTGGCCTAGGAACTGCTCTTGAGATAAAGATAAAAACATTATGGACAACAATGGGTATCCTCTTCAGAAGATTATACAACAACAACACAAGGGACTTCATTAAGAGGCTTCTCCTGATCCGGTGCAAGACAGGCCACTACAAAAGATCATCCCAGCATACAGCTATTAATACCCACATGTATAACGTAGCATTGAAGCATTGCCTAGGAGTCGATGCAACATATAACTGCCCTTTGGGATCAATAAAGTATTTTTTAAATAGTATATGAGCTAAACTAGGTGGAGGCTTGTATGTTTATATTTTAGTCTCTATGTGTATTTTTTATGTGTTGCATAATGATAAAGAATTATTTTATATCTAGATATTAGATAAAATTTCCCTTTGTCCACTGATCCAGACAGGAAATAATCAGTGTATGATTTTTGTCCACACAACCTAATTGAACAGTTAATGTTTAAGACAAACTGGCAATGTCTCGTTTCGAGAGAGGATTCCAGACGAGTTCTTGCCCAAGCATTTCTACATTAATGCTGCATGAAATTGCCTGAGGTTTCCGAATGAGACAAGCTGTTGGGCTCTGGCATGGGACCCACATCAATATCCCACTTATGCTGGTGACCAGGTGTTGAGAGGAAATTCTCAACTGAATATTGTGTCCAAGTTTGTTGGAGCTTGGGGAGCAGTTTCTTGTGAGGATATTCATTTCACCACCTCACTGTGCACCCTGTCTCTTCTCCTTCCGTCTTGTTTTTGGCTTTCCTCCGATCTGGGCCGAGTGCAGTCTGCTGTGGCTCCCACTTGCACACCTGCCACCAAGAGAAACAGCTGTGGCCCGGCACAACATCATTAGTGCAGCTGAAAGAGAAGGAAGGGCCTGCATAGCCATACCCTGCTCTGTTTACTCTGTTTAAGAGTTCAACTTCAGGGCATCTGTACAATGGACAAACATTTTTACGATAAAGACGTGCAGAAGTGGCCCTCTCGCCACGCTCTTAATGTGGGGATATGTAATACGATCATGATGGAACCTGTAGGAGATCAGGGCTGCTGAAAAGGAATTTTATATCTCAGGTCCTTATGGGGTGGTTTCTCCGCAAAGCTGTTATGCCGATGACTATAAGAGCCAACATTTTATCCTTTCACAAAGAGATTTTCAACAATGACTAGTTTTGGCAAACTTGAAAAAAATAGATAATGAAAAACTGCTTGAAATTAAAGCTTTATTCTGTACTGGAAGACATCCCCAGAAATCTCTCAGGTTTCGGATTTACAAGCAGTCAGGACTCATGCAAGGGTTGTAATCAATATGTCCTTTGTGCATTTAGAGGACAAGCAGAGGGCGGAAGTTCTTCCATTGATTTGAGAAGATGCTGCAGTATAAACCTCCCTTAAGACCATCTGTTCTTTCAGAAAAAATAACAGAGGGAGATTTGACTCTTGTGGGTACCAAGGGCTGCTGTGGAGAGCAGACATCAAACCACAGAACCAAGTGCCCACTGCAAAAAATGATGTAATTCTCACAATAGCGGTATTTAACAAGTTCTTAAGTTCAGTCAGTTACTTTAACTGTACATTAATTCCCACTATGACATTATTAGGCGTTGATTTACAACTGTGGTAATGGTTTTGGAAGCACTTCCAAGTTGATATTTCTACTCATTTCCTTATATCCAATCATAAATAGTTTGGATTAAGAGCTGAAAATAGATACTTAGTTATTGTTATTTGCATCGTCATTGGTAATGACAGAAATACACTATTTTGGTAGAATTACTGATATTTTGAGAGAAATTACTGTTAAATATTCCCTAAATGAGGCTCCTAAACCTTGTAGACAGACTTCCCAGAGGAGCTTAAGGTGTTCGAATGTCAATGCTGAACCCTATGGGTGAGGTCTGAGTTAATGTCAGACAGAGAGGACATTTTTTTATACTGTATATGTCAATATCTGGTTTCAGCGGCATACCATAGTCTTACTTGTTGCTGCACACAGCCAGTGTTCCCATTATCCCTGAACAGGAATGGTCAAGGCAAACTTCACCTGCTGAGGAGATAGACATCCGTACTGACATCAGTCATTTTTTATGTGTTAGTAGGCAAGTAGTATGTTGAAGCAGCAGCTTATTTGCTGTTGAGAAGAAGAAGCGGTTAAGTAAGCTCATTTGGGAAGCCAGCTAATGTCCTAGGATTGACTGTAAAACAAAAACAATCATTGTGGGACAATTTCATCCAAACAATGCATCAAACTGTAAAAAAAAAAACTGGAAAGCTGTTTTAGTGAAAGACTCTTTTACCCTAAATGCACAAAGTAGCACTACTGCAGATCCTTCTTCTTCCACTTTGTCTCCAGTTAGAATAAACTGGGTTAAAAGGCATCAATTGTGCCAAATACACTGCAAAAATTAAATAGAAATTGTTGAGCTAAGCACCTCTTCCTGCAGACTTGATGTTTTACCCACAGGTTTGATTAAGAAGGTTTTACCTGTTTTAGAGTCTGATTTGATTCTATGCATAAAAACATCCCTTAAGTTGGGTGTTTTCCCCCCGAGGCCTTAAAAAAGCAATTATCAAACCATTTTTGAAAAAGAGAAATGAATCCAACAGCAGTACAGGCCCATCTAAAACAATCCTTGAGAAATGTGTCTTTCCATAGTTAAATGCCTTCTTGATAATGACTAGTTGCTTTTGATTCAGTTTTTTTGTGCTAGACACATTAAAGCAAGCTAGTTTAAATCTTACCTGAAAAATAGGAACTTCCATGTGTCAGTAGGGCACTTTAAATCAGAGACCAGAAAGGCTAAATTATGGGGCCCCTCCTGTTCTATATCTACATGCACTCCTTAGTTTAGATTATAGCAAACAACAAGATCAGTTACCATAACTATGCAGACGACACACAGCTTTACATCAGAGCATCACCAAGTGACCATGAAACCTTCAGAGTGTTGGCTAGCTGCATTGATCAGATCAATACGTGGATTTCCCTAACTAAATACGAACAAAACTGTGGTAATAATCTTCGGACCAAACGAGGAGAGGTCTCCAGAGTTAGCTCACAGCTTCAGCTAATCCAGCTAGAAACCACTGATTATGGCTGAAATCTTGTTGTTATAATGGACTCAGACCTGAAACTTCAGAGGAAAACAAAGGCAGATACTAAGTCATTCTTTTATCACCTGAAGAAAATCTCCAAAATTAAAGGAACAATGTGCAAGCAAGATCTAGATAAACTCATTCATGCATTTATCTGTAGTCAAAATTGATTACAGCAGCAGTTTCTTCATAGGTTTGCCAAAAAAGTCCATCAGACAGCTGCAGCTGATCCAAAACGCTGCTGGCCATGTTCTCACTAGAACAAAGAAAATAGAGCACACCAGCCCGATTCTGGCTTCCTTCCAATCGCTCCCTGTTCCTCAGAGAGTAGACTTTAAAACTTGTCCTTCTGTTAGTCTATAAATTACGGAATGGATCAGCACCTTAAAACATAACACATTTGTTGACAGTGCATCAACCTCCCAGACCACTAAGGTCTTCTAGTTCCAGCCTACTCTGTACACCCAGAAATACAATCAAACATGGAGAAGAATAATTTATTCCTATGCTCCACTTATCTGGAACAAACACCCAGAAGACTGTAGAAGTGCTGAAAGCCTGAGTTATTTTAAGTTAAAGTTAGAAACCCACTTGTTTAGAACTGCTTTTGTTTAAGTTAAAATGTTAACTGAGGTATCATTAGTTTAAGGTTGTGGTACAATTGTTTAATCTTTTTTACTACCTGCATTAATCCTATTTTTATCGTTATTTGCTTCTATTCTGCTTTTATTTTTATATTTTATTATATAATTTATGTAAAGCACTTTGAATTGTCCCTGTACTGAATTGTGCTATACAAATAAACTTGCCTTGCCTTTATCCCAGCTACTTCTAGACTTAATAATATCTGTTCCCTATAGGCCAAAGATGTGTTAACAATCATTCTGTTACTTTAATTTTTATACACTGCCTTTATTTTCACAACCACAAACAAGCTGAAATTGGAAGGCAACTGGACTTTTGCTCAGATTTTTTAAGGACTTTCAATTATTTTTACTGTTTTGCCTGTTAATTGCACACAGTTTTTACCTGCTCCATAGGTGTTTTTTTTCATTACTAATTTAATCTGAATAATGCATTTGTTTAATAACTGCAATATATTTCTTTTGAAAAAAATATTTTGAACAGTCCACCTCAAATTTTCGTTATCATTGTTTTTCAAGGTTTTTTGTCATTTTGTCTCTTTTAAATTGTGAGCCTCAACTTGTTATAACTCACATGTGAAAAAGAGTATTTCTATTCTATGTTATACTTATCTATTCTATATGTTTTTTTTGTTATCATCATAACGAAAACAAAATGACAAAAACATCAGCTACCATAACTATGCAGACGACACACAGCTTTACATCACCATGTCACCAGGTGATTATGAACCAATTCAAGCACTGCGGAAATGTTTAGAAGAAATCAATGCCTGGATGTGCCATTATTTTCTTCAACTGAATAAAAGCAAAACTGAAGTAATAATCTTTGGACCAATAGAGGAGAGATCTAGAGTTAGCACACAGCTTCAGTCGCTTCAGCTAGTAACCACTGATCAGGCCCGAAATCTAGGTGTAGTGCTGGATTCAGAATTGAACCTCCAAAAGCATTTAAAGACAATTACAAGGTCGGCTTTCTATCACCTGAAGAACATTTCCAGGATTAAAGGACTAATGTCTCAGCATGATCTGGAAAAACTAATCCATGCGTTTATTTTTAGTCGAATTGATTACTGCAACGGTGTCTTCACAGGTCTGCCTAAAAAGTGGATCAGACAGCTGCAGCTGATCCAGAACGCTGCTGCCCGTGTCCTCACTAAGACTAAGAAAGTAGAGCACATCACCCCAGTTCTAAAGTCCTTACATTGGCTCCCTGTATCTCAGAGAATAGACTTTAAAATACTTCTGTTAGTCTATAAATCTTTGAATGGCTTAGCACCTAAATACATCACAGACTTGCTATCAGTGTATCAACCCTCCAGACCACTCAAGTCTTCTGGCTCCAGCCTGCTCTGCATGCCTAGAACCAGAACTAAACATGGAGAAGCAGCATTTAGTTCCTATGCTCCACTTATTTGGAACAAACTTCCAGAAAACTGTAAAAGTGCGGAAAGCCTGGTTCCTTTAAATCAAGACTAAAAACACATTTGTTTAGGATTGCCTTTGACTGTTCTAGTTAAACCGTTCAACTAAAACATATTTTCTTTAGTCCAACTGTTTTTAATATTCTTTTTTGTTTCTGAATTTTTTTATTTTATTTTATTTATAAATTTTTTTCCTACTTGCTTTGATTCTGTTTTATCTTCCTATATTTTAATCATGTAAAGCACTTTGTATTGTCTTTGTACTGAATTGTGCCTTACAAATAAATTTGCCTTCCCTTGCCTTGCCTTGACATGTAGAAAACATGTATAAACATAAGAGAAAAAACTATATGAAAAGTATTGAGCCCTGTATGAGGTTTATTTTTTTAGTTTCATTCATCTGGGAATGCCCTTCTAACTCTAAAAACCGTTCTGAGGGATAATATATAATAGGAGACTGTTACTTAATATCATAACTTATAAATCCCCCCTTTTTAGTCTTTTGGCATATGTCTCTACCAGTTTTCTACATCCAAAGACTTTTGTCAATTTCTCTTGGCAGAAAGTCCGAAGCTGAACTCTGACAGGGCCATTTCAACACATTCCACTGCAGCTTTGGTTGTATGTTTAGGGTCTTTTACCTGCTGTAAGGTGAAACTCACTCCCAGTCTATAGTCTATTGCAACATTCAACCAGCTTTCCTTCATTCATCTCCACCACAGTTGTGACCAGCTCGCTATCTACAATGAAGAAAAATTCCCTACAGCATGATGCTGCCACCAACATGTTGTCCCATAGGGATGCTAATGATGATGTACAATGTTTGCCTAAAGGTAAATGTATAGTTCTTCGTTTGTATCCTAAGAAGTTTAATTTTCGTTTTTGTACGGGACCAGTGAAAAACTCAAAAGAGCACTTCTGAAAGCTCTCTTTTAGCATTATTCTCTTTTGGGAGACCTCCTGATCAGGAAAAATAAAGTTGGGAGAAAATCAATCAGTTGGCCCTTTTGAGGTGTTCGTGGCCATGGCTATGAGCATCTAGAAGCCGTTTTACCAGAACCTCAAGCACTGTGCATGTGCAAGTAAGGGATTTCTTCTTCCTCTTCTTCCAGATTGAAGAGTCCAACTAGCGCCATCTCTCGGCGGTGAGTCCGGCCTGTGGTTTTTGGACGAACAGTGTGACTAATCAGATCACATCAGAGCGTCGGGTCATACAGTGTGTAAGAACATACATCATGAGCTGTAAGCTATTAAGCTCTGCGGTTTCATCATACAGTTTGAGCTGTAGCTGAGTATAAAGATTGAAAAAATCGTACAGTGTATGCCCGGCATAGGTGGATTAATGACCGGGCCTACCGGGCCCAGGCCCAGGGGGCCAGAGGCCCCAAGGGGCCAGGCCAACTTGGCCCCGCGGCCGCGACCCAAGCAAAACTACTTTTGCAAAAATAATAATCTTAGGCCCCAAGGGGCCAGGCCAACTTGGCCCCGCGGCCACGATCCATAGAGGGTAAGAGGCCCCAAGGGGCCATGATCCATAGAGGGTAAGAGGCCCCAAGGGGCCAGGTCAACTTGGCCCCGCGGCCACGACCCACAGAGGGCCTGAGGTCCTAAGGGGTCAGGCCAACTTGGCCCCGCGGCCATGATCCATAGAGGGTAAGAGGCCCCAAGGGGTCAGGCCAACATGGCCCCGCGGCCATGATCCATAGACGGTCAGAGGCCCCAAGGGGCCAGGCCAACTTGGCCCCGCGGCCACGATCCATAGACGGTCAGAGGCCCCAAGGGGCCAGGCCAACTTGGCCCCGCGGCCACGATCCATAGACGGTCAGAGGCCCCAAGGGGCCAGGCCAACTTGGCCCCGCGGCCACGACCCACAGAAGGCCAGAGGCCCCAAAGGGCCAGGCCAACTTGGCCCCGTGGCCGCAAGCCACAGAAGGCCAGAGGCCCCAAGGGGCCAGGTCAACTTGGCCACGCGGCCACGACCCACAGAGGGCCTGAGGTCCTAAGGGGTCAGGCCAACTTGGCCCCGCGGCCATGATCCATAGAGGGTAAGAGGCCCCAAGGGTCAGGCCAACATGGCCCCGCGGCCACGATCCATAGACGGTCAGAGGCCCCAAGGGGCCAGGCCAACTTGGCCCCGCGGCCACGATCCATAGAGGGTCAGAGGCCCCAGGGGGCCAGGTCAACTTGGCCCCGCGGCCACGATCCATAGACGGTCAGAGGCCCCAAGGGGCCAGGCCAACTTGGCCCCGCGGCCACGACCCACAGAAGGCCAGAGGCCCCAAAGGGCCAGGCCAACTTGGCCCCGTGGCCGCAAGCCACAGAAGGCCAGAGGCCCCAAGGGGCCAGGTCAACTTGGCCCCGCGGCCACGACCCACAGAGGGCCTGAGGTCCTAAGGGGTCAGACCAACTTGGCCCCGCGGCCATGATCCATAGAGGGCCAGAGGCCCCGAGGGGTCAGGCCAACTTGGCCCCGATCCATAGAGGGTCAGAGGCCCCAAGGGGCCAGGCCAACTTGGCCCCGCGGCCACGACCCACAGAGGCCCCAAGGGGCCAGGCAAAATTGGCCCCGCGGCCATGATCCACAGAGGGCCAGAGGCTCTCAATCATTATTATCAAAGCTAATTCTCAAATTGGATGGATCACACAACCTCACTCACATATTCTTTATCAATTATTAAAGGTTGTTTCTGAATTTTGATCACAGAACTTAATGCAAATATTCTTGATTGATTGACAAAGCTCATTCTCAAATTTTGATTACACAACCTTACTCTGACAAATTATCATTATCAAAAAGCTCTATCTCGAATTTGGATCACAGAATCTCACTCAAGTATTCTTAGCTGTGCCCCTCCCCCATCGAGTCTTTCATAAACCGGTCTGTTCTTTTAGAATCTCCTCATTTGGTATTTTGAACTCGTGAGAGACTGCTCAAAATTTGGTTTCCTTTCCCTCAGTTCAGACTCAGAGATAATTTGAAATCATTCAACAAGAAGTTTAACGCACGCACACACACACACACACACACACTTGAGTTGAGCATTACTTGGAAATTCTTATATTTTCCATTTTGCTGTTACTATCAGCATCTTCCCATTTTGTCCTTTTCTTTCGAAAAAGTTTACAGTCTGACATTTGTCACTGCTGTCAGTTAATAACTTTTTGGTCTTTGACCCATTTTGTCATTTTCTCGATTCGATCGTCACTGACCACTCTCTCCTGTCTGGCAGACATCGTTGCTGCCATCATAGCTAACAAGCTGCCTGCAGATAGCAACATTTTGGTGTCCTTTGTGAAAATATTTAGATAGAATAAAAAAGTGCACAAAGTTGTACAATTATTATCTTTTCAAAATATTTGTTTCACTGTCGGTGTGATTGACCGACTTTGCCGCTAGATTTCGTGTCTTTTGGCCATACCTGGCTAGCGACTAAAAACATCATTTAGCGACTTTTTGGTTGTGAAGATAAGTGGTAAAAGCAGATCTGCCTGTTGATCTTCCCACATTTTGCCATTTGGTACTTTGCACTCTTGTTGGTCACTCCAAGGCATTTGTCCCTGCCTTCAGCTAGTCACTTGGCTCTTTTGGAATATATTTCACTGTAATTGGCTCTCTCTCTCTTTCTCCTCGGTACAAATCAGTCTGTTCCCTTGCCATTTAGACATTTTCTTGATTCGATCATCACTGACCACTCTGCTCTCCTGCTGTCTATCAGACGAATCAGTTGATTCTCTGCTCTCAATTGTCTATGCTAGTAAGCTGTTATTCTCTGCTTTGGAGTGTTGATGCTGGGTTGCTAGTTTTCTAAATCACCTCACACACTTGAAGGAAGCAGCAACGAACATAAACACACAAACAAACTCACACACACACACACACACACACATAGTTGGTTTATCTGTTGTGATAGGCAAAGAGCCAATGTGCAAAGAAATAAGGGAAATATGGATCATAAACGTTTAAGTGGAGGAGCTAGAAAAAAAACTCAGCAAGAAAAGAAAAAAAAGGAATCAGTTTTACTTGAGAGTGTTCCAAATATCTCCAGCTTCTTCAGTACAAAGACATCTGCTGAAAGCAATTCTATAAATGCTACTGCAAATTCAGCTAAGGTTAGCAATGCACCTGAGCTAGCATGTAGCTCCCAAGATCCTGAGACCAATACAAGTGTAGACACTGAACCAAATGCTTCTGATGCTTATGATTCAACCAATTCAGCAGTAGCCAGTTGCTCGGATGAATGTGAGGTCACTGCACCTCTGGACAGCATAGAAAATGAGCTGAATCTTTCTTCAACACCATCTACAGTGACAACTCTACCTAGTGATCCCGCTAAATGGGCTGAGACCCTCACTGAGTCAATGAAGGAAGTTCTTATTCAAAGAGGTGCAAAATCATTTCACAACCGTCACAGCCATTATCCAGCTTCTGTGAGGAACAGTGGGCTAGGAGACAAAACCCGATGCCTAAACAATGAACATTTTACTTCACACTTGCCCAATGGACAACGAGTACAAAGAGAGTGGCTGATGTACTCTCCCTCTACTGGTAATGTTTACTGCTTTGCATGCAAACTGTTTTCCCCAAAAACACATTCTTTTGTGACAGGCTATTGTGATTGGAAACACTCAGAAAGATTTGGTGAACATGAGCGAAGTGCTGAGCACATAACCTGCATGCAAGCAGTCTTGAACCGCGCCAAAGGTGCCACAGTTGATGCAGACCTGTTCAAACAGTTTCAGGCAGAGAGCAGCTATTGGAGGCAGGTGTTACAAAGAGTTGTTGCAGTCATTAAATTCCTTGCAGAAAGGGGCCTTGCATTTAGGGGTAAAAATGAATCGTTAGGGTCTCCTCTCAATGGGAACTACCTTGGTATTCTGGAGGTCCTGGCTGAATTTGATCCCTTTCTAAAGGATCACATCAGAAAGTTTGGGCAGATGGGTCGAGGTAATACCTCATATCTGTCCTCCACCATTTGTGAGGAATTCATTGAATTGATGGGTGCAAAAACCAAACAGGCTATAGCAGATGAACTGCAAGCAAGCAAATACTACTCTATCATTGTGGATTCAACCCCAGATTTATCTCATGTGGACCAATTGACATTCATATTCCGTTTTGTTAGCAAAGAGGGCAGTGTTGTTGAACGCTTTGTGGGTTTTGAGCCCATTACTAGCCATACAGGTGAAAGTTTGGCTAACTGTGTCATGTCTGTGTTGGAAACTCTAGGGTTAGAGCTGTCAAATTGCAGGGGGCAGGCTTATGATAATGCCAGCAACATGTCAGGGAGGTATAATGGGTTGCAGGCTCACTTAAAGAAAAGCAACCCATTAATACACTATATTCCATGTGCAGCTCACTCTTTGAATTTGGTGGGAGTCAACAGCATTGACAGATGTGGAAATGAAGTCTCTAAGTATTTTGACTTGATTCAGTCTATTTACAACTTCACAACTGCATCCACACACCGATGGGACAGGGTATTTGGCAATTCCAACATAGATCTCACACTTAAAGCTTTATCCAACACGCGTTGGAGTTGCCGTGCAGAATCTACCAAAGCACTGTGGCAGAACTACAGTAAAATAAAAGCAGCACTACAGGTTATTTCCACTGATGACACAGAGAAACGAGACACACGAACTGAAGCTGACAGTCTAGTGCGGAAGCTGGATTCACTTGAGATGGCCTTCATGGCAGGCTTTTGGGACACTGTTCTGTCCAGATTTCAGGCCACAAGTCTGCAACTTCAAAAAGCAGACATGGACCTTGGTACAGCAGTTAGATTGCTGGAATCTCTGCGCACCTTTGTTCTCTCCCAAAGAGATCTATTTGATCATTTTGAGCAGAAAGCCTTAAACATGTTGGGTGGCACCCCATCTTACAGGGCTGAACGGACGAGGAAACGTAAAAAGTTTGCTGATGAATCAGCATCCCCAGATGTTGTGCTTGAGGGAAGGCAACTGTTTCAAATAGAGACATTTATTGCCTCTATTGATCAACTGAGTTCAAGCCTTAATCACCGTCTGGAGGCCTACAAACATCTGAACAATTTGTTCAGTGTCCTTTTCTCTTTGGATACAGAGTCCAATGCTTCAGTCCTTCACAAGGCCAAGATTCTCACTGAATCATACCCATCTGACCTCAATGAAAGTCTTGGACAGGAGCTTATACAGTTCAAATCTTTTATACAGCTCAACAACACTGATGCGGAGAGGACCCCTTCAGGACTGCTCAAAACAATAATACATTTTGGACTACAGCCTACGTTTCCTAATACATACATTGCGCTACAGATTTTTCTCACTCTACCGGTCAGTAACTGTGAGGGAGAACGCTCATTCTCTCTTTTGTCAAGAGTAAAAAATGAGCTGCGCACAAGAATGACTCAGAAAAGATTAAATGCGTTATCTCTAATGGCAATTGAGAGTGAGCTGACAAGAGAGTTGGACTTCAATGATGTGGTGGATGATTTTGCAAAATTGAAAGCACGAAAGAAACCCCTTGCTTAAAGGTGCACTGTGTAAGATTTTTAGGTTATTTCCAGAATTCACCCATTCACTAATGTTAGGCTACCTGTTTTCATGAATACTTACCACCACCATAAAATTCTAAGTATCCATTATGACTTGGAGAATTGCACTTTCGCCATTTCTGGGAATTCTCTGCAGCTTTGCATTCTTGTTCAGACTTTCATCCACAAGGAACTTTTCAACTTCCCCACTATCGTGAAGGGGCCATAAAAAGATTTCAGTGTGTCCAGCATGTCTAGTCTCTTACTCTCCTTTCTTTGAGCCATCTCTTGTTTCTCATCTGCCCTACTCTCGAATTTTGCCTTCATGAATTTACTCCAGTTGAGTTCAACCTCCCTTTTTGCTTGTGCTGCTGCCTTGAAACCTCTGAAGCTCCTGGCACTTCTGTAAAATTATTGACCTATTGACTGCGTTCAGTGTGCCCAACTTCTTCAGTTTGTAGTCCACCTTGCCACATTGTCTCTCCATCCCAATGTTGTGCACAGGGGTGCCATCAATGTTACTAGCCTGTTCACTGACAGGGTCCATTGGGAAGGTCTCCTCATCCATCCTCTGCCTGGCCAGGACAGTCTTCAGATGGGGCAGCATGAGATCTGTCAGCTGCTTCACTTCATCCAAGTATTCGGCAGCCACGTCTGACACTGAGTTCAGGACATGTCCAGTGCCTGTCCAGCCACTATAGCATTCTTGGAAATGGGCTATCTTGACCTGCATGCAGCCCTTGTACCATGAACTGGCCTACACCTTTCTTTGTGGTGCTCTCCGATGCATGTTATCATTTTACCTTTCTCCTTCTCCTCAAGCTTAACCACAAATAGATACAGACTTTGAGCCTCAATTTGCTGCACAGCTGCCGTTATGCCAAAGTGTTTTCCTAAGATATTATTTTATTTTTAATGATAGAAGGGAGGAAAAGGGGGCAAAAATCATGTCCGATTTAGTTTTTTGGGTGGGGTGGGGGTTTATTTCATGATAGCTACCAACTTCCAATACATAATATCTCTCAAATGACCCAGTGCACCATTACTGAAGTGGGCATAATCATTTTCCAAAATGTTTATTTTTAGGCCATTTATCCCCTCCCCCTGTGTCTGTGTGAAACCTGTGCTTGTCAGTGTCTGTGTGGTATACCTAATATTGTGTGTGCAGTATGTGCACTCTTCTGTACAGGACAGTGTGCATGTCTGTTCACAGTATACAGTATTTCTTGCATAGTGCGTGCGTGTGTGTGCGCCCGCACGCGCGGGGGGTTGAGGGGCCAAGACCATGTCAGGCCCAGGGGGCCAAAATTTCTTAATCCGCCCCTGATGCCCGGCCTAAAATCTTGTTCAGGGGTATCAGATCTAAATGGGCCTTTCAACTGACCTCCATTCATATGTAACCCATTTCTAGAGCCTAACAGTTACCCTTACCCTAAACCCTAACTATTTCAAGTCCATGCCTAACCGTAGCTAAAAACCTAAGCTCAATACAAACCTTAGTCCTGAATGTGACCCCTGACCCCAAAACAGCAATTCCCCTCATGGGGTCCAGGCATCAGGCCCCACAAGAAGCAGTTAGTCCCCACAATGTATTATTCTTCCAGAGGATTGACCCCACAATGCATCACATGATCACACTCACTCACAAAAACACTTTTTTTAGAAAGCGTGATATTTTTTCCCACTTCAAAATTATGCGCACCTATCGGTTGGTGGATTGCATTACATCCCTGTAATCTGCTGACATTCACTGTTCTAGTGCAACAAATCTAAAGTTGAGGATGTATAAATGATTTTTTTATTTCCGAGTACACTAGCAAAAATGTCCACCTTGAGAAACCCTGCAAAGTTATATGACCTTTTTAGTTGAACATTTCTTACAGTGGATTCCAACCAGAAAATCAATCTGTCACCATGCACACAGGAAGGAAGCCTGGGCAGGAGAGAGATACTGCCCTTAATGACATGTCTCTGTGTGTCTGGACCAGAGGGGGAAGTAACCGGATATTTAAACAGAGATAAGAGTGTGTGCCAAAGGGGCTGGGATTGAATATGACTGAAGCCCCATGGCAACAAGCTGGGGCTATCGGGTATGGAAAGGTAAATAGTAATGCAGCCGTAGCATGTTTTAATGCTGTAAATTAAAAGCTCATGTAACATTTATGAGAGGCTGATATATGCAGGATGTTGCTCAGTGGCAGATCTTCAGGAGTGATTTTCTCCATGCCCTTAGCCATATCCATGCTTAAGATTTGGAAACCTGCAGTTTGGCTCATCAGGGTCTGTAAAGTGAAATCAGATGTGGAGTTTTTCCAAAAGCGACAAAAAACAATCCTTACTTTACAATAATGAGCGAGGAAGTATCTACCCAACTTTCAGACTGGTGGAGAAAGAGAAGGTTGTATGTAAGGGAAATCCTTAAAATGAGAAAATATTTTTGACCCTCTTAGGGTTCACCTGATTTCTAGGCATGTTGAATAAAATGATAAAATCTGCATTTCCCAGAGTTGCAGTAAAATCTCACAGAAAGCAGGTCAGAACTTGTTTATCCAGCTGTGGGTTAGACACTAACAGCTTAACCACTACATGTGCTGTGCTGCGTTACTGTATTGTGTAACTGTACTCCATTAACTCCCTAACTGATATGCTGAGGAATTATCTCAGCCTCTTATTTACTGGTGTGATAAGGTTTTTTGGCACCCTTTAGCATCTGAAATAAAGAGTGATATTTATTAAATTCCCTGATGTTAATGTGCATTTATTTGACCGTGCTTTTTCTGTTGCAGCCCCTAAGCTGTGGAATGACCTTCCATTGGCCATTATGCAGGCCTCTTCACTTTCTGATTTTAAATCTCTTCTTAAGACCCATTTCTATTCCTTTTCTTTTAACACAATCTGAGATGTTGACTTTGACTTATTGTGTTTCTTTGATTATTTGATTATTGCTTTTTATTTTATTACTCCTTTTATACAACACTTTACTTATTGTTTTTATGATTGATTATTCATATTTTACGATTGTGTGTAGCACTTTGGTCCTGTTTTATGTTGAAATTGCTTCATAAATAAATTTGATAAGGTCTGATATTAAGGGTGATAGCTCCCATCTTTTTTATAGCTTGTGCAACAACCTATTGAAGGCCATAAATGCCTTTGGCCATTAAAATTATCTTAAAAATCTCACATGCTTGTGGGATTTTTAAGCTAGTTCATGGAGATATGTATAAAACTGTAAGTTTGTTGTTTTTTTTCTTCCCTCACATAGGAAAAAGATTTTTTGGGTGGGACACAGGGGACATGTCCCCTGCACTTCTTGTAAAGTCCATTTTGGTCCCCTGCACTTTTTTACTGTCGAAAAAACAATGTTATGCTACAATACACCAACATTCGTCAAGCACTAGGACCAAGCAGAAAACCACAGCTCAATCTGAAGCTCGCTTCCCTGAGTTTCTTTTCTTGTGTGATTGGCTGTTGGCCACTTTATGTGCCACTGAATCGGCATTGCTGAAGTTCTACGTCTCGGTGTCCTTACGGTCTTGGAGAAGAATTTGGGAGGGCAAATAGACTGAGGGAATTTGCTACCTTAAGTTGGGCTTTTTTTTCTTCACTTTAGTCGTGTAGAATCAGCTGTATTAATTTACACAGATCCTTTAATTGGTCTCATGTGAGTGCGTGTGTTTGTGTGTTCGGTTATTAGATTCTCAGCCTGGATATCTGAAAATTAGTGACATAAGAGAATTCTTTAAAAGTAAAAGTGTAAGTAACATTCAAACATCTGTGTAACACCCCTCCTAAAACACCGTCACTGGCTCCATAAAGCAACATATCCACTTCAGAATCCTTCACCGCATTTTAAAGCTAATTCATAGTTGACCTCACTAACACACAGCAGTTGTTGTTCAGGTTGTGATCAACAACTTTCAGACCTCTATTCATAAATATTGTGAAACTGACACCCTTTTAGGATGCAAAAGGTCCATTTGACACAATGTTCCGCTTTAAGACCAGAAGTGCCAAATTGGGTTATTTTCATTTTATGCCTAATTTAACCATAAAAATGTATTTCTTTATGTAACTTTACAGCACTTTCAATCACTTTGTTTTCTATATTTTCAGCTTTCAGAATTTTGACTATTTATTTTCTGAGTATACTATTTCTACTTTCCACTCTTGCCTCATCCATATAAACAAGCACTATCTTTTCAGCCCAACCCTTATCTTCCAAGACTTCATAGTATAGCTTATCTTATTGTCTAACAAAACATATCAATCGAAGTGGGATCGGTCACTAAATTGTGGAGTTATGGCTACTCAAAAATCGCAGAGCAATAGGTGCCTGGGGACAGTGTTTCTACGTACAGGACTTTTACTAATTCCCACTTGAGGCCAGAAGGCTGGAACTGAGCTGAAGTTAAATCAAAGTCCCAAAGCAGCAGTTCTGGGCCCTTCTGCCATAACATCCAGGGGATTATTGATAAGGGGGAGACCGAAAAACCAAAATACACTTTTTGTTTTCAGAACAAGCTGCAGATAATTTTCTTTCAGCCTTTAAGTCTTTTGTCGCTGGGCTTCACATGGCGAATCCAACATTCTGAATTTGTTGGGCTTTTCCACCTTGAAGCAAACGTGCACATCCAGGATATTATCCCATCTCATCTTTGAGTTCAACCACTTCAGCCAGCGTGGGTTCAGTCGCACCCAGCATGCGGCTCTGCTCACGGTCCTGCTCGTTCACAGCCTTTTTGGGAGTGTCAACAACGTGATCAATGCCCAACTTGCAGCTGACATCTTCCGTAATTGTACATACATCAGGTGTCCTCCAAATCCAAACAGAAGAAAATATCATAAATTCAAACATCCCTATGTCTTCCACATCCTCAAATGACAACATTGTAAAACACACCATCCTCCAAGCCTTCCATGAGTCCATGGTGTATCCCACGAAGTATGTTCCAGCAGGACAGGACGAGTCCCCTTTTCCCTGTCTTTCAGTTGAGAAAATTTGATCAGTTGCATTGATAGAAAGCTGACCAGATCCATTGTTTGAATTTCAGTGATATGAAGAGCGGGATCAGAAAAGACAAGAAACAGCAAAGCAGGGACAGAGCAGGGAGTTGCAGGCGGAAAATGTGACTGCCTCCTTCGAGAGTCAGCACAGAAAAAACTTTCCAACTATGACTTCCCCCTCTGGCGGTTAGGCACCATCCACAGGAAAGAAACACCTTCTTATAAGCTGCAAGGTTTGAAGCAGTAAAAAAAGTAGCGGCTTATAGTCCTGAAAATACGGTACTTACTTTGATTTAGCAGTAACTGATTTACAAACTCAGTTACATTTTAGGAGAAGTAAAAAGTAACTAACAATGTTCTTTACGGACCTGTACACAGTCATTTTGGAAGAAGAGGGGGCACATTTCGAAACTGTTCCAATAATGTTGGGAACATTGAATTGACCAAAATGTAATGGTCTTTTGAAGTATTGAGTCTTCATTTCACTGGAACTAAGGTGCCAGACCAAGCTCCTAAACTTCAACAACATAATTTCTCAGCCTTAATCCCTCTTTCTATGCTTTCCAGAGTCAGAAAAGTTTCTTGCAACCAACAAATTTGCCCTTTCATATGAAGTGGTTCAATCTAGTGAATATGATTCCACTGGTGAAATGATTATGCCCCTGCATCTCATGTTGGCGTTAGAGCAGTGCTTTGATATGTTTTGTTTTGCTAAAGATGGGGACCGGAAATGTAACATAAACCAAGCTAATCATCAAAAGTAAGACAGACCATTGGCTGCAGCTGGGATGGGAAATAGACTCAGATAAAATTTAACAAAATGATTGAAAACTCCTTGCAAGGTGCTAATCTGGTGGATCGGTTCTCTAGGGATCAACAAGGGTTCATCTAAAGATGTTTTTAGAACTGTTTGGTGACCTTTAGTTTATATCTTCAGATAGTTAGTTATTGTAAGTAGAGTTATAAGTTCTTTTACTGTTTTATGGTTGTAGTTTATGAGCATTGACTTACATGTTTAGGTCTACTTTTCTACCTCTCAGTTTGGATATATGTTGCTAATTTAAAAAAAATAAGAGGCAGTAAAAGAAAAACTGAATGAGACAAGATCTTGATGATCTGAGAATGATGGAGGAGATAACCACCTGTTTAATTTTCATTTATTAGTTTGTTTTACTCCAAATATTGTGGTGATTAGCCCTTTCAGTATTTAATCAGGTGAGATAACAACAACAACAATAATAATAATCACCATGGTCACAATAACCATAATATGTATGATGAGATTATATGTGTTTGGAAGGGATATTGATTGTATTATGTCCATGTGTCAGATTGATAGAAGAGGACAGGAAGAAGATTAGAAGACTGATAGAAAGAAAATTGAATGAGTGCGGAGGAAAATAGAAACACTGATTGAGAGAACAGTTGAAGAGGAGGAAGCAAAAATCTACTTACAACTGTAAAACAGAGAGCAGGTGAAGTAAGTTAGCTACAAGGAAAAGAAGATGGAGAGGGAAGAAGACCATCGATGTATTAGTTTTATTAATATTAGGAATTAGGAGACCAACATTCCTGGATTGTAAACTTTAAAAGTTTACAATCCAGGAATCCATTCACAGAATATCATGCTTTCATCCATTTTTATCCCTGTTTCCTATTTTCATTTTTACGATATGTTTTTATTTTTATCTACAAGCTGGAAATGTCCCCAGATTGGATTTCAGAAATCTGGTCACCTTATGAGAAGGTTACAAGTACACGGTTCTCCACAGCCTGCACTCTGGGTCCCTGAGCAAGGCCTTCCTTAACACCACACTGCTTCGCGGGCGCCACTCAGTGGCAGCCCACTGCTCCCCAAGGGGATGGGTCAAATGCAGACGTAAATTTCTTGCGTGTCAGATTAATAAAGTTAAATTATTATCATGATGCTTTGCATTGCACATCATGATGCATGTCCTGGACACCCATTCACTGAAGCTCTCTCTGTTCTTAAGCTAATCTGAAGACTACATCAAGTTTGAAGGCCTGTACTGATTGTCTTTGCATAATGTTAGCAACCTCTACAGCTAAATTAAAATTACTGCTTTAAAGGCCACCTAAAAACCTCTTACGAGAATTTCCACTTCATCTTTGATCAACATTATTTTCTCTTTCTTTCATTTTGATAAAAAAAATTGCATGGTACTGTGAAGTTCGTTGCTATTTTTTTGTAAGTTGCAAATTTATTAAACTAGAAATTGTCAGCCTGGTTTAATAATCACTTTTGCAAATTAATCATACTTGATAAAGGAAAAGGACATTTAACCAAGCTCATCATAATCCTCTTCTTACAATTTCAGTTTTTTTTTTTTTTTTTTTTGTACCTTTTGTCCTATCTTATGGTGGCATTATGTATGTGCATACGTACATACTCAGTCCATGCTTTACCAAACGTAAAGTCTGCAGCAAGGGTGTCTCAGTTCCTAGGTATGTCTAAGACGCATTGACGGTTGTGGCTTAAATTTTAAGGTGTCTTGGTAGAGGGTTAGGGTGTATTGGCATTGGGCTTTATAATCAGAGAGCTCCTAACTTTGTATAAAAACTCCTGGTAAGTAATTTTAGCTTAAGATTAATAGAGCTATTTGCTGAGTGCAATTCTGAGTGAGGACAGAAATGTTTATCTTATATAGGAGGTGTGGTTGATCCTTTTGCAAGAGCTGATGCTCTCTATTAAGAGCTGTGATTGATTGTTGCAAGAAACAAAACACACACCCACAACAAAAAATGTACCACTCGTAATAAATTGAGAGGAATAGACTATAAAGGAAATAATGAAAATGAAACTTAAGAACACTGAATAAACGGTCCCACAAAATCGAAATGTTTCAATGTACCTTATTTCCATGCTCATCATCATTTTGTTTGTTTTTTATTTTTTGTGATACTGATAATTTGCTACTTCAGCCTCAGCATTTTACTGTGTTTGACTGCTTGCATAAAAGTGTTTAGATTTGGCAAACTGCCCATAAAATAATAAAAGGAAAAGGAAACGCCTCAGAAAACCGAGTTCTGCAGAGGAGCAGGGCCTGCTACGGGCACAGGTGGTGCATAAGAAGAGAGATAAATTTAATCTTTGAAAATTTGGATTCCTTTGCAAACAAAGAGACATATTTTCGATTAATTATCGAGCCGATTCATTTTTTTATCTCAACCAATTTTAATACACAACTGGAACGTTCAGCTATGAAAATGAATAAATGTGAGCTACAAAAATCTATAACATCCAGATTTCTATATTTTACCATGCTTTACAAGTTGTTTAATGTGACTCAGTGAGACAAGTTTTTTTCAGATAGTGGTATTGGATTCAGTTCAGTGAAGAAAATAATGTAGAACTGCTTTTTCTCTCTTGCTGTACTGTACACCGCTAAAAAACAATGCAACCGTTTTAGGAATTTACTTCATCATATTTAGTCACTTTAACACAACTGCTTTATGTAAGCAGGGTAGGACATAAAACAATTGTGTTAAAGTAAATAAATATGATTAAGAACATACCAAAAGCGGTTGCATTATTTTGTAGAGGTATCATGGCAGGGCCAAAATTCTCTACAGGAAATGAATGTACTTCTACATTTGCTCTATCCAATACACATGATTACCATTTTATTCAATCATAAATGGTGAAAAAACTGAATAGTTGGTTTAGTTGGTTCTTCTGGGGTAAATATACAGGTGCTGGTCATAAAATTAGAATATCATGAAAAAGTAGATTGATTTCAGTAATTCCATTTAAAAAGTGAAACTTGTATATTATATTCATACATTACATACAAACTCATATATTTCAGATGTTTATTTTGTTTAATTTTGATGATTACAAATGACAACAAATGAAAATCTCAAATTCATCATATCAGAAAATTAGAATATTACTGAAGACCAATAAAAACAAAGGATTTATAGAAATGTTGGCCAACTGAAAAGTATGAACATGAAAAGTATGAGCATGTACAGCACTCAGTATTTGGTTGGGCCTCCTTTGGCCTGTATTACTGCAGCAATGCGGCGTGGCATGGAGTCGATCAGTCTGTGGCACTGCTCAGGTGTTATGATAGCCCAGGTTGCTCTAATAGTGGCTTTTAGCTCTTCTGAATTGTTGGGTCTGGTGTATTGCATCTTCTTCTTCACAATACCCCATAGATTTTCTATGGGGTTAAGGTCAGGAGAGTTTGCTGGCCAATTAAGAACAGGGATACCATGGTCCTTCAACCAGGTACTGGTAGCTTTGGCACTGTGTGCAGGTGCCAAGTCCTGTTGGAAAATGAAATCTGCATCTCCAAAAAGTTGGTCAGCTGCAGGAAGCATGAAGTGCTCTAAAACTTCCTGGTATGTGGCTGCGTTGACCCTGGACCTCAGAAAACACAATGGACCAACACCAGCAGATGACATGGCACCCCAAACCATCACTGACTGTGGAAACTTTACACTGGACTTCAAGCAACGTGGATGAAGTGCCTCTCTTCTTTTCCTCCTGACTCTGGGACCTTGATTTCCAAAGGAAATGCAAAATTTACTTTCATCAGAGAACATGACTTTGGACCACTCACCAGCAGTCCAGTCCTGTTTCTCTTTAGCCCAGGCAAGACGCTTCTGACGCTGTCTGTGGTTCAAGAGTGGCTTGACACAAGGAATGCGACAGCAGAAACCCATGTCTTTCATACGTCTGTGTGTGGTGGTTCTTGAAGCACTCACTCCAGCTGCAGTCCACTCTTTGTGAATCTCCCCCACATTTTTGAATGGGTTTTGTTTCACAATCCTCTCCAGGGTGCGGTTATCTCTCTTGCTTGTACACTTTTTTCGACCACATCTTTTCCTTCCCTTCGCCTCTCTATTAATGTGCTTGGACACTGAGCTCTGTGAACAGCCAGCCTCTTTAGCGATGACCTTTTGTGTCTTGCCCTCCTTGTGCAAGGTGTCGATGGTCGTCTTTTGGACAACTGTCAAGTCAGCAGTCTTCCCCATGATTGTGTAGCCTATAGAACTAGACTGAAAGACCATTTAAAGGCTTTTGCAGGTGGTTTGAGTTAATTAGCTGATTAGAGTGTGGCACCAGGGGCCATCAATTTTGAACCTTTTCACAATATTCTAATTTTCTGATATGATGAATTTGAGATTTTCATTTGTTGTCATTTGTAATCATCAAAATTAAACAAAATAAACATCTGAAATATATGAGTTTGTATGTAATGTATGAATATAATATACAAGTTTCACTTTTTAAATGGAATTACTGAAATCAATCTACTTTTTCATGATATTCTAATTTTATGACCAGCACCTGTAGACAATCTTACTCACTTTTTCTGGTCCTGTTTAAAAATACAGACATACTGGAATGAAGTCTTGTTTGAATTACAGAGGGTTGTGCAGAAGAAACTTGAACTTGACCCGGTCTTCTCAGTGACCATGTAACTGATGCATATCAGAAAAAAAATGTATAATGTTATGACATTTTATGCAAGAAAAATATACTTCAACATTGGATCTCAGATAAGGCTGCCTCAATGGTGGATTGGCATCGGATGGATTATATACCTCTGGACTTTCTCACCTGTCTTCTGTACTTTAAAACTGATGCCTTTGAAAGAGTTTGGAAACCATTCCTTGACTTATATTAATGTTAATATTTCTACTATTCTGATGAGAGTATTTGAGTAAAGAAACTGGATTTTTTTTTGTTTTCATTGATTATTCAGCTCCCACTGTTATGTATTATTGCATTTTCCATCACGTTTATCCAAAACGGGGTCGCAAGAGGTGCTGGTGCCTATCTCCAGCAACAGAGACAAAAAGGAAAAACAACCATTCATGCACGCACTCACACCTAAAGAGAATTTAGAAGCCAAATTTATTTGAGAAGCCAATTAACCTAACAGTCATGTTTTTGGACTGTGGGAGGAAGCCGGAGTACCCAGAGAGAACCCATGCATGCTCAGGGAGAACATGCAAACACCATGCAGAAAGACCCCAGGCCAGGAATCGGAACCTGGAACCTTCTTGCTGCAAGGCAGCAGTGCTACCCACTGCTCAACTGAGCAGCACTGGTCATGGAAAAGTTACCACTACGTTATGCAGCAATACTGAATAATGTATTGGTCACCTTATCCACTCATTTTGTTTGGGTTCTCGCTCTTTGTGTTATTATAACCTGCTTGCTGTTGTCATTTTGTTGCTTTGTCTGGCCCTGTCTTTTTTTTCTTTGTTTATGAGAAATCTCAGCAAATAAATAAAAAAATAAAAAAAATTTCTGCAGCTATCACAGATTCACTTCTCTTCAATTCAAATATAGTTTTTTGACCCTAAAGGGTCTAAAATCTGCGATAATTTATCTGACTCGCAGGCATTCCTGAACAACTATCTATATCAGGGAGACTCCTGGGACTTCCAGGAGACTTGGGATGTCTGTATGCAGGAAAAACGTGTGCAACTTCACTTCTTCTCTATGACGTTAATAGCTTTAACTTGTTCCTGTTTCTTCTGAAATCTGCAATCATCTCCCTTGTTTTGTTCACATTGGGGATCAGCTAGCCACAGTTCAACAACAGTCCAGTTTTAGGGTCACAGTGAAGAAACTTCACCTTAACATTTTCTGGATGACACCATCTGTTATTTACAGGGGCTTTATCTCCATTAAGCAGAAACTTTACAGTTAAGAGAATATTGAAATAACTAGTAATAAAAAAGACTGACCCAAAAGATTTTTACTGACACCAAATACAACAATTAAAACTGTGGTCCTTATTCTGGTAATTTTTTGTAATTGACTCCAATAATCTCTAAATAAAATGGTAAATGTTTGAAAAAATAAATCTCAAGGCTTTACATTTGGAGAGGAAGTAGGATCTAAGCGAGAGTCTTGTTCTCCCTCAACTTGTGCCTCCAGCTAATATTAAAGCCAAAGCCATACGTGGTAAATATTAGCTTTTCTCTCCTGTGTTGACAGTGTGTGCTTTTCCACACACACATGGAACAAAGGTCTGCCATATTGCACACCCACCTGGGGACTCAGATGGCTCCAAGTGGCACTGAGTGTTCATTGCTTAACAGTGGGGTTTCTCATTGTATGGCTTTTGATTATAGTGTTAAACAACCCCACCCCACAAACAAGATGAATAAAGATGATAAAAAATAAGGAAGTCATTACTATCCTTCAGTGCATATGTTTACCAGATAAATATTTAACTATTAAGAATTTATCATACATTTTTAGATAGCCTCTGTTCCAGAGGACATCATTTGTGGGCAAGAAACCAACAGGTTTTAAGCACCTAGCAATGACCAAGTAGAAGTACTTATACTTGTATCTTATTATGGTTTCATATAAAAAGTGCACTTTTAGGTGTAAAGAGCAAGGAAAAGATCCAGGATTTTTATTTTAATTCCTATAAAAATCAAAACATGTAATGCATTTGTATGAAACTCTGTTTACTGTAACACCTCTGATTAAAATTTAGCAGAACCTACTGCCTAGAGAAAAATAAATACTCAAATAGTAAAGGGAGTCCTCCTCTGTAGAGGACCTCCACGCTTTGGTAGGAAGGTTTATCCACCATGTAATATTACAAACCAAGGAACACTTCAGTCATGCCAAAAAGACAAGTTTAAGCCATTTAGGTTATTACTTTAGAGCACTGTTTAAACCATCATCTGAAAATGGAAAAAGTACCTCAAACCTACCAGGCTGCGGAAGCAGAGCTTTAATCAAGAAACAGCCAAAGGGCCCATAGAAATTCTGGAGGAGCTAGAGAGACCCACAGCTACACCGGGACAAGAGAACTATTATTGATGTACTCCAAAAATCCATTGGAGGACATAAATGTCTATTTTTGATTTTAGCACAAGCCATGTAGTGGACACAATGAAAAGTGTGCCCTTATAAAGAGATCAAGAATTGGGTCCTTGATTAAAAAAGCTATGTATGGAAAACAAGTAACCAACAATGGAATCTAAACACACCTGTCACAGCTCAGAACGGAGGACCCAGTATTCAAGGCAAGACAGACAGTGGGATTACTCAAGAACTGCTTATTAACATGATGGGTCTGCAGATCTGCAGTAGCAGCAACCTCTGCAGGAGAGAAACACAGGTTAGTGATTACAAAAATCTGACGGAAGATGATTATGAATCAAATAGAATCCAACAGGAGTCTGAAGACAGGTCAGGCAAACAGATCGGAACAGGCTGGCTGAAACGTCAGAATACAGAACCGGTCAGGATCAGGCAATCAGAACACAAACAGGTACACTAGAAAACTCTCATACCAAAGGCTCAATCTGGCACTGATGACTGGGAGTAAGCAGTTTAAATAGAAGCAGGAGCAGGTGGATAAGATGAACAGTGATGTGAACCTGGTAGAGTTACACAGTTGAATGAAATGAGTAGTTATGCCAGTCATCAGTGAAAGATAATGACAACACCACCCATAACATAAAAACATGGTAGAGGCAGCATCATACTGTTGGGATGCTTTTCTTAACTTAAACGCCTTCATACTAAGGATCATTTTCCACCAGGGAAACAATTCAATCTTATAGTCATAGCAATAACATTTTGCTAGAATAACTCAGTCAAAGTTCAGATCAGAAGTGCACTAAAAGAAACCTGAGGAGCCACATTGGTCAGGTGATGCTAACAGAAGCTATCCATCCTCTTTGACTCTTCCGTTATTTTCCCAACAAGAATGGACAAAAAACCTTTTTAGATGTGCAAAATTGATATAGACAAACCCCATAATACTGAAGTCACAGGAAAAGGTTTTTGCTTAAAGGATACATTTTTTTATTGTAACAACCACAACTTTTTTTCCACTTAGCAACAAGGCACTACTTTGTGAAGGTCACAAAAAAAATTACCACCAAAAAAAAGTTTGTTGCCTAAAATGATTGATTTTTATATTTATTCAGAAAGACTTCTAGTTATCGCAATGTTTATCTGTAGTACCGTAATTTTCAGACTATAAGCCACGACTTTTTCCCCATTTTTCGACCTTGCTGCTTTTATAACAATGCAGCTTTTCTATGGACTTTTACAGCTAACGGCCACTGGGGTAATAAAAATCCACAATCACCAACGGGTTCAGAAAGGCTGGACTGCTGCGTGATGGAGAGGAGGACGCCGCCACACCTAAGGCCTTTCAGAGGCTGTTCGATTCCGACAGTGATGAAGAGGAGTTCGTTGGTTTTGAGAGCAACATCGAAAGAGAGGAGAGAGTGGCTGACGAAGCCCTGAACCTGTTTATTTCCGACACTGAAGATGAGAACTTTTGTGGTTTTATTACGGAGGAAGAAGACGAAGATGAGTATTATTGACTTGATTTTTCTGGTTACAGCCGTGTACTTCACCAAAGATAAAGAGGAGGGTTACAGTAATGACGTAGTTTAAGGAGCCGGGTTACTGCAATTTTAGGTTTACTGTCGTGTTACAGGCACTTTATTTGCTGTTGTAGCTTTATATGTTCTGTAGCTACTGAATGTTTGAAAACAAACATTTTGCAAATATGCAACTTGTTTATTCAAATGTTTATAAATGGGAGCTTCTATTGCACTAAATTGTAACAGTTAACGTATGAAAATATGCAAATTGTGTTGAAATGTTAATAAATAGGAGTGTCCCCATATAGTTGCCTCTTTCCCGACAATCCTCAATGTACCCGAACCATATGGTAATTAAACATTAAAAAACCTGCGGCTTATAGTCCGGTGGGGCTTGTATATGTACAATTCATGCAATTTAGCCTCTGCGGCTTATATTCAGGTGAGGCTAATAGTCCGAAAATTACGGTATTTAAAAATCTGACCTTTAATGAAGAAGGTACTAATGTTCTAACACGTTGGTATATGCAAGTGTTTAGCTTAGGTTTAAGCTCCAATATGTATTCTATCAGTGGCATGGAGGAACTAAAAACATTGAATATATTTTGCTTGAGGACACTTGACTAGATTTTACTTAAAAGAAACTGAAAACTGAAAGTTAAAAAAGACACCATGTATAAGGTATTTTTGTAACATGCACTTGGTAAAAGTTAAAAATGTCTGCATATTCAAATAGGCCTGTTTTGTGAGAATGAGCCACTGCTCAGAGTGCATAGAAGGCCAAGAGTCATTCCTAAAAAGACAAATCCTAGCAGCAGAGGACATTTCAGAGCAACATTTGTCTCCTTCTAAAACCACCATCTCCAACACATCCCTAACCTCTTCCACTTCCTTCGAGCCTCCTTCCCTTCCCTCTTTGGCATGCCAGTGTGGTCTGCTTTGGCTGACTGATAATAAGAGACAAAAATCCTCTTATCCCCTCTCCCCTTTTTTTCCTCCACTAAAATGAGTCACTTCCTTGCCAGAGCCTCAGTTCCTGGACTGAATCCAGTAGATACCCTGCTATTTATTGCCCCGTTTCTACCCCAGAAGAGAGAGCCTGGGAAGGCTTTTTTTATGAAGAAACAATTCCACAAAAACACACTTTGAAAGTCTGAATCAATATCCAACCTTGAGAACACATCACAAACACATGCAGACACGATTGCAGAGAAAAGCCAGGAACACACACAGTTTTTGGCCTGGTGTAAGGATCCAAAAGGACCCAGAACAGGTTCTGCTTGGATTCGACGATTGATGTTTGCATTCCTCCCCTGAGCTGCAAGCTTTCTGCCTTTCAGGTCTCTGTTTTCCGTGACATCCCAGCCGAAGCTGGGAGAGATTTATACCCCCAGCTCAGGGCTTTATTTTAGAAGGAAACAGCCTTTTTCTGACCACATATGTGCAGCACAAACACAGTCTGGCAAAGCGGCACACAAACAGACCCCCATGATAAAAACAGCACAGGCTGGAGTCATAGCACGGCTGAAAGCATTCAGAAATTTCTATACAGATGTTTTGTAAACAGAGGCTATTTTTCATGTGTATAAGTTACTGAAGCTGCAGTTGTTCGGTGAGGTTTTATTTTGATCAAATTCCTGCATCCGCATGCAATGAGACAGGGGTCTATTCATTTAGAAAGCAATCTGAACACAAATATACACACATGCAGTGTCACACACAGGATCCTTGTAAATCCAAAACATTCCTTTCAGCTCAAGTTCAGACACATCCCCCTAATAGAGGGGTTTGCATTTTATTCATAGGCCCTTCTTTGGGAATATGGCTGCTTTATAACTTTGTGCTTCACACTGGCTGAGCTCTTTTCTTCACTGCACTGCATTGTCCCTCAAATGTTGCTTTGGAAAGCAGAGGATTGTAATTTAAATGGCTTTTGAGCACTGCTAATCCACCGGAGGCACGTAAGTTACACAAAAGGTAGCTCTGAAAAAGGCCGGGCGAATTCTTGTGAGCAAAGAGGAAGTCTTAAATCCAAAGCTCGATTTAAATACCATACAGGTGACTTTTTAATGGGATGATTTTGTATTGTGTGTTTATATGGTTCTTCATGAAGTGTGATTGGCTCAGGTGGGTGGAAATAATTCTGTTACACAATGACAAAGGATGTAGAGCCGTTTGGCTCTCTATGCTTTTTGTCCAGGCTGAAAGTGGAGGAGCAGAGTCTCTGCTTCAGTTCAACACTGTCATGTGTGAAGCATCAAAGTCAGATTTAAATTTTAAATCCATCACTATGTTCTTTATATAAAAGACAAAAAATCTATAATATCTTAACCTCAATCATCTTGAGCAAAGATCCTAAGCAGAGCAATGTATTTGACCAGGTGCATACTTTTTGTAGTTGCATGTTAAGTGTTACCAGCTTATTATATAAGCTTATTGAAATCCAGTCAAATATAAGTTGGAACAGAGAAGACTGCCCACAGACTTCAGAGTGACAAAGTTATGGGTGCTGTGTGAAACACAAATGACCGAGTTAGACCATAATCTCTATAATTATGCTGGGACTAGGCTATCATTTTAAATTCATACAGTAAATGACTTTTATTACTTTACCAAATAGATTTTGCTTTAATATGAAGTACTTTCTTTTAAAACGCTTACATTTTATAAATTGACCCTCTGGAGATATCATCTTTAAGGAATGCAATTACCTAATAGAGCTCTTCTGAAATGCAACTCTGAATTCTAGAAATAGAAAAATAAAAATGCAGCAAAAATAGGACATCATAGGACTCAAGAGGCAGCAAAATGGTTAACTTTTTTGCCTTTAAATACACTTTTGCAGCATAAACATCAAATAAAATCGATTTTACAAGATAAAAAACATTTCTTTTGAAATTTAAATAATAAAACTTCAATCAGTGAATCAATGCAATCATCTGGGTTTAATCAGACAGAAAACTTTAATAACTTTGTCTGGACTGAATTGTCTCTGTAGTGTCTTCAGATCGCATGTGAATTGTCACTATATATAAACTCAACTGAAATGAAAACAAACAATTAAATGCTTAAAAGATTTTATTCTTAAATGGGAGTTTTCCTCTCTACAATCGCTACATGCATGCTCGGTGTGATGGGTTGCCGTCAAGTCGGCGAGTTGGTGCAGATAGCTGCATTTCCCTAGTTAGAAAACTTTGAAACAATCTGACTCTATGATGCCTGAATAGTCTCAGTAAAGTGCCTCGCGATGATGTGTGTTGTAAATTGGTGCTATATAAATAAACTGCATTGAGTTGAATTTATTTTGCTTGCAAAATATGAGCAAGTTTATGAAAAGATCATTGCTTATCAGTGGTTGCTATGAACATTTGATGTAGAAATCTGATTTTAACCTTTGAGTTCAAGGTTCAAAACCACTGTGGTTGGCAGTAAACAGCTGATTTCTGGAGAGAATATTGGAACAACCATGGAAGACTGAGGTGGTTTTAACCTAAAAGAAGGTTATTTCTACTTTTCTCTCTTTATAAAAAACACATTGACTACCTCTATGTTGGTAAAGACCAGCAAGACTGTACAGTTTTCTGCGTGATCAGCTTTCAGGAAAAAATATATTTGGTCATTGATATAGTATATTTAAGTCTTCCTATCCATTTGAGAAATTAAAGGTAAAGGAAGAGTTTAGTTTGTCCTCCTCATCTGCCCGACAGAAGAACTAGACCGAAAAGAAAATACCTTAATTATCCGAAGTTTTTTTTTTTTCCAAAAAAAGCTTTAAAAGGGAATTAATTACTCAGTAAACCTGAAAGGTAAGGAAAGATGCTCAGTGATACAAACATTTTAGTGAACCGTACTAAATAATTAGTTTTATTTTATCCACCTTTCAAATATATGCTATATCTCCATTTTCCAAGTAAAAAAATAGAAAACAAATTATCTAAAGATTTAAATAATGAAGAGGAAATGACTAAAACGCTTAAGCAGCAAGAGAACAAAAGGCAGAAGAGATTGGTTAGAGGGTAGAGGAAAGGTACAACTTATTCTGCTCGGTATGAAATTCATCAAAATAAACTTCATTTTCTGTTTGGATAAAACCTATGACATGAACGCTCCTTTAGGAGCCAAAGGGGGTTAAAAGGTTGGAGTTGAATGAGAGCATGTTTTATTTATGTCTAAAATAAAACCTTGTTCTAAGCATTTTGCTGCTGGAAGGAGCACATATTAACAGATGGGAATTCTGAAACAGAGACCGGAAACAGGCCCATCACTTGTATCTTTAAAATAATTTTATACATATATTGGAAGATGCTGTTTTTAACATCCTATTTTATGATCAGCAGTGTAGCTTTACTAACTAAATTATGGTGTCTTTAGACACCCTGTCTACTTTTAAGGGTAGGCTTAAACATTTTGTTTTTGATAAGGCTTATAGTTAGAGTGGCTCAGGTTATCCAGTGTTATCTCAATAGTTATGCTGCTATAGGCTTAGACTGCTAGGACATAGGGACACATTATACTTCATTCTATCCCTATTCTCCCTCTCTGTAGATATTACTAGTTCAATCTCTAATGTTACGCTCTCTCTGCTTTTTCTAATAGTAGCTTCATCCGGTCGGTTCCTGCTTGGCTGTGACTACATCCTGGAGAGAAATATCAGCTGAGCTGCTGCCATCAACACCTTTGTATATAGATGTCCGAGATGGTCCTGTTTCTCTGACTGTAACTAACTGAATGTGCTCTCTTTCATCCTCTGACATGGGAGCTGGCTTGGAGCTCCTTTGCATTGCTTTGTGTTTCCTGGACGGGGAGCTGGCTGACAGTTGCCCTTTGTATCTCTGCTTCTTTTTCTATGTCTGCTTCTGTCTCCTTACACCCCAGTCAGCCTCGGCAGATGACCACTCACACTGAGCCTGGTTCTACTGGAGGTTTCTTCCTGTTAAAAGGGAGCTTTAAAGTGCCTTGAGATGACCTGTGTTGCGAATTGATGCTATATAAATAAACTGAAATGAAATTGAATTGAATTTAGGCATTCTTCCTTAAAGCAGCAATAGATGACATTTTTATTTCTAATATATGCTTCCAAGTCCAATTAATGGTAATCTAAGTGTTAAAAGCAAATATTAGGAAATATATCATGTAACTTTTAAGTGAAAGTATAAAAGCTCTAAAATATATAATTGAGCACATAACCTACCTGTTGTCTATAACCCTGTGTCTTGCAGCCCGAAGGAACAGACGTGCCTTTGCACAGTTTTCTTTTAAACTGCTCACTTTGCCTCCCCTGACCCTATTCCACACACCTCAGTGATAATAACTAACACTAAGTGTTTTTCCCTGACTAACAAAGTCCATACCAAGGGGCGTCGTTGTGACCTGTTAAGACTTAGGAAGGCGTGCTCACTGATTGGAAAATAGAGCAACCTGCAGCTAAAAACTTTTCCTGGTCAACAGAAGATTGCTCAGTGAAACTCTTGTCTCTGACTGAAACTCAGACTATTTATCTTTATATTTTTACCCTTTATCAATGCCCTATAGTGGCATTTCATAAAGATAAGTTGGTGGCCTACAAGAGCCAGGACAGAGATGCTCTCCTGATGGCTTTATTTGCCTCATTAAATTCCTCCTGCATCTGCCATTAAAGTAAACATGTTTAATTCAGTCAGTATTTGTAAGACAATCAAACTTTTGGATTTATTTGTATGATGGCATGAGTAAATAAACATTAGTGAATGTGTTTTGCAGATCCTTTTTGTACATGTTATTTTTTTAAGTGACCTGGAATTACAAAGAGGTTGAAATTGTGAGAAGAGTAGAAAACTTGCAGAATGTGCACAACCAGTAAGTAAATAACCCAAGTCATTTGTTTATTACTTTGCAAAGAGAAGAAAGTGGTCAATGGCCTGTTTTGCTAAGTTTGCTGTTGCGGTAGCAGTGCTTTGCAGTAAAAGTGAGCCATTGAGTACAAACCTTAAGCATTACAGTCCAAAACTCCTGCTGAAGTGAAGGCTTGCAATATGGGGTTAGTTAATGTTTAGCCAGAAAATATGTAATTACAGACTTCCCCCCCAATAAACTGTTGCAGAAAGCAGACCACAATCCTCCTCCTGTAACATTGTTATTATCTACGGGCTTCAAGAATTCACTCCCTCTTGACTTATATAAACAGACACACTTACAGCTCAACTTGCACACAAACCTTCAACCAGACAGGTGAAGATATTTCTAAGACCAGGATCTGTACAAATGTTTAAATATCTAAGAATTTGAAACTGATAATTAATTAATAGTTGCAAGGTATTGTGGGGGAAAAAGGAACCTCTAATGGGAACATTTCTAGTAGTCACCAAACATTAAAGGTGGTTCACATGGCAAGGTTTCAAAAAGAAGATAAAAAAAGAAGAGAATAATCAGGGATAAAACTATTTTTGTCGTGCAGTGTGTTCTCTCACAATAAGGAACACAATAAGCAGGTCAAACCAAACCACACACTTTAATCTATATGATTGTACACAGGGCAACATTCAGATACCGGTAGGAAATAAAACTTTATGATTTTACAAAGGCAGACACAGGTTATTATTTATATTTTAGAATTTTTTCATTTAACATCTTAATGGACAACTCATTAAAGTATGATCAGATGATTGCTATTTTTTAAGCAAAATTAGTTGCAACTGATGTCATTAATGTTGCACTTTATGAGGTGAAATTAAATTTGCTTGCTTTTAAACTATCTTTAATCACTTTACAAGAAAAATACTTGTGAGGTTATAACATCAGTGACCATGGTGGAACCTTATTTTCATTTCAGGTTTGTATTCCCAATAATCACCTCATTGTTTAAGTGGTGAAAAATACAATAATTTAAATGTATTCCTTTGAATGATCTATATTTCGTAGCTAAGTATTTAAAAACACTAGTCTGGAAAAATATAAATATTCAGATCAGATAAAAAAAACTAGTTATTCTGGCTGTGGCTGTAATTTCTAAACCACAAAGCAACATTGGATAATTCAGTTGAGGCTTTGGCCGGTTGACGTAGCCTACATTCAGGATCATGGTTCAAAACATGTATTTAAAGGACCATTAGAGGTGGCATTAGTTAATGCTGCAGTATCCTTACATTCTGCATCAGAATTTGTGTCATCCATTGAGCATTTTCTTCATTTAAGAAGGATTTCTTGGTTTCTGCCTCTTCTATTCTTTAATAATTGTGGACATCTGTCTCCTGCCTGTTTAATATAGTCAGACAAATTGCATTACTTTTACAGTATGCGGAGAGCTGTGCAAATAACCAAGATGGCTACCCTGTCATTAATAAGAGGCTCACTGCTCTGGAGATAATTTATAGTCCTGGGACTTTCTGCAATAAAGAAACTTACATCCGGATATTAATGTTTTCACTTTATACTGAGCAAACTCTGCTTTTACTTTGCATGATGTTGTGCTCCTTCAGCTTTAAGAATAAAGACTCTTTATTGTCATTATGTGATGCAAATTTTCATATTTTTCTAAGACTTATTCACCACTTAGTATTAGAAATCAAATATGTTATTATTTACTGATTAATACTGATAGACTTCATGTGATCTTTAAATCATTGATCTTTAAATATTTGTGGTATTGCATAGTCTGGAGAAACAGATTTTTATTACAGCATTTTCCAGTGTGGAAAATGTGCATACATCAAGACTTTATTTCTAATTATGTTCATTTCCTTAAATGAATGATTGTAAAAAAAATTATCACTGGATTGTTTCAAAGTCATCCCTTCTTAAAGGTGTAGGGGAGGATGTTCTTTTTCCGGGTTGATTATCAAATTGTCAATCGTCGATCATTCTAGCGATATGTTTACGTAAGGCTGTCCTATGTGCTCGTGGCCATTTTTACTTACCGGTGGTGAGTCTGAAATAGTGGAAAAATTGCAAATGTTCTTATGGAAAGGGAGCTTGTATGAGTGATGCAAACAGCAACTTTTAAATAGAATGTGCACAAGGAGAAATGGGCTTATGCATGCTCTCGTACGCAGGGTTGTTCATGTGCATTTCTTTGGTGGAGAGGGTTTTTTTGTTAAAATCCTCCACTACACCTTTAACCCTGACCCCCACTTTTTATTTTCTGATAAAGCAGGGGGAAACATGGTCCATTTTTTCCAACGTCCTTTGAATTAGGAAGTTGCAGTGATTCTAAAACCTGGGCAGTATTTTTTTTCACACCACCTTTTCTTCCACCTCCACCCAATTTCCTCTCTCGTTCTGAGAGTATTCTCAGTCCCACCCCCCACCGGCTTATTCCATCACCAGTGTCTGGGCACCAGGGGGGAAGGCTAGATTTTACCTTTTCTAGGTTACTCATCCATACGTACAATTGATTCACAGCATCAAAGTCTTCTGCCGGGGCTCGAGCCCCAAAGAACTTTTTTTGATTTCTATCTTTATCTGCTTCTGTCTCCTTGATTCCCAGTCGGCCTTAGAAGATGGCCGCTCACACTGAATCTGGTTCTGTTAGAGGTTTCTTCCTGTTAAAAGGGAGTTTTACTCTCCAATGTCGCTACATGCATGCTCAGTGGGAGGGATTGCAGAAAGTCAATGAATCCATGCATTCAGCTGGTTTTCCTTTGATAGAAATATTTAGAAGAATATGATTCTGTTACCTGCATAAATAAACCAAACACTTTTCTAATTGCAGCTTTTCTCTGTGTGAGTCTCTCCAGGTTGAAATACTTTTAGCTTTACTACGTTTTAAACACTGAAGATATAATTTAAGGCTCAACCGAACGAGGCAGAGTCTTTCTGAAAAGGGCTTCAGGACACATGTTGTTTCTACTCCCATACTCACTGGTATCCTTGGAAACTACACAGTTTAACCTTTCCAACAACCCATTCTATGCATTTTCAGATATTGTCAGACAACGTAACATCTGTGCTTAACATAAATAACGATATCTTTAACCTAACCAACTCCTGCAAACATTGTTGAGAGTGAAATTGGACAAAGCATTAAAGGAATGATCATGGGTTCTAAGGAGTCTGGCAAGATAAATCAGTTTATTTAACCAGGTTCCCTTTTAAAAGCCCCCTAGGCAATGTTCTGGCACAGATTTGACATTATGTCAAGATGACGGCTCTACCTAGGCAATGATCCATTAAACCTTTCCGGATCAAATATTCTTCAGCTGATTCAATCCTAATTTACTGCAGTTATAGTAAATAAGAAGTTCAAGTCTTTACAATGACTTCCAGGGTATTCTTATTGTTAGTTTAGAGAACAAAAAACTAAACATATCTAAAACATATCTGTTTTATCTTTGTTTGTACACAAATTAATCAGTCATAGTATCAGCTGTGATAAGTGGTTCCATAGGAAAATATTCTTCGGTCTCTTATCTTTGTGAAATGGTGCCAAAGGTTGCATGTAGAACTCATAATTGTGGCGCTCCAGCATTAAGCTGTTGCTTTATGTAACATGTAAAATTTTGGAGAATATTGTAAGTGAAGCCGCTGTTACATGGACAGACATTTCTTTGGTTCTGTGATTCGTAATGTATCTCTAATTGCCTCAATTATGCCATGTTCTTTATTTGCAGTTGGTTTTTTTTCAAAGCCTGCATAAATATCTGTTGTAAATCTATATTAAGAATAGTTGAGCGCATGTCAGCAGCTGTTCATTTTTGCTAGACCAAGTAGTGTCTCTTTTATACATAATTTTCCAGTGACGTATAAAAGGTGATAAACTACTAGGTATATGTATAGCAATGCGGTTAACTGACCGATGCACAGAATGCACAGCTTGGACAATGTCGCTGGGCTGCAGCCCATAAATCTCCCAGTGTTCTTTCCACCAACCAACAAAATTTTACCTTTTTACCTTTGCACTAGCATTTCATCAGTCAATCCAAAGTCATTCTCCATATTCACCACCGCTTCTTCATATACTTGAGTTTTTGTGTCTGGAACTCCAGAAGCTGGAGTCGCTCTAGCTCCTGGTGCACATAAACTGTTTCAGGAATCTGGAAAAGTATGGAATTTTGAAATGGAAAAGCTGTGGGAAAACAATTACATTAGGATTAAAAGACAGGAAGTCAAGTATAGATTAAAAAAAATTTGAGGTGATAAAGTTTTTTTTTCACCTCTCAAATATAAAAAGGCGGGGCTGTTGTTATCTCTGATTTGTTGTACAGTATAAGGGGGTTGGATGGTGGAAGCAGTGTGATGATGCAGTTTCTCTTTCCTCTTCTCGAAATGGTACCTTCAACTCCACCTCTTCCGTTAGCTGGGCTTAAAATGTGTGTGTGTTTAAAGTGGCTCTTATTGAGACCAAACAGAGTGGCACCCCATCACAAGGCCTATCCCCCCCGAACACACACACCCCCTGCACCCCACCCCATTACTGCCTCAGCCCCCTTTGTCCTCTCCTGGGACAAAGTATGCCCTGAATGCCTGGCGTCTCCTGCAGTGTCAAATAACTTAGGGATAGGTCGAGTGAAGGAGGAAGAGGAGCAAGTTAAATGAGAGCAATACAGTAAGAGCGATATGCAAACTGGACATTCCTCTTGCTGAGATTCCTGCCACTAGAATCCAAAGACTTGCTAAATTAATTTGTGACATTAAAACATCCAACTGTATTCAGAGAACATTTGGGGATATTTGGTTTTAACCATGTCCAGTTCAAAAAAGAAATCTGTGTTTGTCTAAGAGTTACAAGGGCCAAGAGGAGCAAATACACTGCAAATGCATAGTGGTGAAGCATAAACAAAAAGAGCTGCAGAAAAACATTCACATTAAGAAAAAGGTTTATTGCAAACTAGTGTTATACAAGTAAAGGGAGATTATTTTATTGATAAGGTGCTGCACATAGATAAGCACATATACAGTTAAATTAATATGGGGTTATTTGATTGGAATTAACATATGCAAGATGTATAGGAAGATCACCATGGCAGATTTTATAAATAACAACAAAAGTATTTGTGGCTTTTAACTAAGCCACAAATGAATAAACATGAGAAGAAAAACAGTACAGTGGAGAAATGCTGAGATCATAAAAATGAAAGAGCAGCCTAGTGCAAACAAACTGCAAATAGAAAACCTACTGCAAAAGAAAAATGGTGCAAGTACCAAAAACAAATGGGAGTTAAGAAATTCTGCATAAAAAAAGTCGACAGAACAATGAGGGGAATCGATCATCGGCTCATCTGAAACCAAATCCTTTATAAAGACATACAGGGGATGCTCAGAGTACTTTAAAAAATATCCCTGTCATGATCTTGGCGCTGATGACTACCTTAATGGTTCATTCCATTCACCTGTCTAGCCCAGTTTCTTGTCACTGTTCATCTGTGTTACCTGCTCCAGACTCTATTTAACCTGCTTGCTCCAAGTCATCAGTGCCAGATTATTTGATCCTTCGGTGAGAGATCTCTTGCATACCTGTTTTGTGTTCTTATTGCCCTATCCTAACCCGTTCTGCATGTTCTGGACCTCTGAGTGTGCCGCTTTTTGTTCTGATCTCTGTGCCTGGCATTTCTTCGGACTCTTGCTGGATTCTGCCTGTGGACTGAACCTGGAACTGCTTCCTGACTTAGACCTGGATTTCCCTTCGGTACCTCTTCGTATCTCTGATCTTATGGCTTGGACTCCTTTGAACCTGTTCAACACCGGCTTTGGCTTCGCCTTCTAAAAAATCCTGCCTCCCTTCACCTGCTTGGATCAGTTTGTCATCCAGTGCTGCAGTCTTCAAGGCTTTAGCGTCTGGAATTCTCTGGGCAGCGTTCGCCGTGTGCTGATGTCCATTTCTTCCTCTGGGCTCACGCTGAACTTTAAATCCAGGTTAGTGACTCATGCATTCTTAATCATCCCTCAGATTTACGTGGTCACTAACGTGAGTTTTCCGTCTGCAGAGTTTCCTGCCTTTGAGGTACCTAAAGATCCTTCGTTTTTAATAAACGCTTTAGAAAAATCCGCATCTTTGCCTTGAAGTCTGGGTACTCTGTTCTGAGCCTTGACAATCCTTTTTGCGTTTTTTTCCTCCAAAAGTACTTTAGCTGGGTACCTGATTCATTATTATCCCTGCAGGGCCTGGAGAGATTAGTTCCTTGTAATATTTAGGGTATCATCCAGTGTTAATGATCGTATGACCTCCTTTGCATGCTTTTTGTGTTTTTGTTCACTGAGCTCGAAGTGTTTTGCAAAGATAAAATACTTCAAAGTTAGTCAAAGTTAATCTAAAACTGCTAGAAGGAGGCTAGAAGACATCCAGGTGCAGTTAGATGAAGAATTGGTTCTACAAACCATTTAGCCAAGACGCTATATAAATAGGCCAGGCTAGTTTTACAGTTCTTTTATGTATAGCATTTTTTAAAACAACAGCTTAATTTCTTTGTAAACATGTATCTGCTACCTTTTGGGGGTTGTTCACACAAACTGCAATTAAATTATAATTTTAAAAATATTGTTTGAAGTATGACAATTTAATTAATTTAATTTAGCTTAAATCAGAATAACTCTTTCCAACATAATTAGCAACTGTGTGTGTATATATGCAGTAAAAATCTAAAGGTTCACACCACAGATCCATTAAAACTATTGCACTTGCTTCAACATTTCAAGTTCCATCCAATCAGGTGAACCAATGTTCATCTGACCAGGTGTTCAAAAAAGAAAACCGCCCTAATATTGAACACCTTAAGAAATGTATTTGAATATTTAAGGCATTTTTTCCCAGTGCCCCATGTCCCTGCATATAAACTGAATGCCTAGTGATGTTACTTCTTAGATGAATGAATCAAATTCCTTTCAGGCTTCTGAAAGTAGTCATCTCAGTGGAGACAGAGTTTCTGCTCACATTAGAAAACAGATATGTGAAATTTGTGTCTCGTGGTGATCATTTAAATGGCATTAAGTAATCCTCTTTTAGTTTGATTATAAGAATATATTGTTCCCGTCCTGAATACGATGATGCATTATGAGGTCCAATAGCTCATGGGAAACTGCTTTGTTTCCTGCATCGGAAAGCCCTTAATTGTTTACTGGCGACGCTAGAACACATATTTCACTCGTCACAAAGAACGTTTGCCAAAGCAGTCTTTTGAAACTACAATTGTGGTTTTGAAATTGTCCCATGAGGTTTGAAACACATAAACTCATGCTTTTCTTTCTTTCTTTTCTTCCTCAACTGCTATAACCACTTAGGAAGGCTTCCTATCAGGCAGTGAGTGGCTCTACTAATTGTTGCATCACTCAGCAAGGATGATGTGGCCTCCCAACCCCAAAGTTGTTATCTTATTTTACCATCAAAAGGTCAAACTGTATATTTACAAGCTAGTGGTATTGCAATGAATTCAGTTTTGCTGCTCACCCATTTTAAATTCAGATTAATTTACAAATAAGGAAAATATTTTCTCAAAATAAACTGCCCTAGGAAATTTTCATCATGTTGAAGGAGAAACAAAATACACAAAGTGATTTCAAGTTTTTCCTTGAATGTTTACACACAATACCTCTAAAAATGCCTCATATTTTCAGAACTGTACAAACAGTAGAAAAAAAAAACATGCAATCTTCAAAATCCCTCAGTATTCCTGCAAAATTCAACTTTACTTTCAAAGCAGTGTTACTTTCTCTCAGCATACCATTTTGTTTGACAATGACACATAAAACACCAAAAGAATAAACATTTACAATAACAGTTTAACAGAACTGATTCATTTTAAATGTGCTTATACTGGAGGGTGACAAGTGCCACAGTTCAATAAATGAATACCTTATGAAATAATTTAGTGAAATAAGTGTTATTAATTTATTGGAACAGGAAAAAAATACAGGATTTGTTTAATACACATTTAACAAATTATATGAACCATAGTTAAATATAATGATTTTATTTTATGAAATATATCAAATTATTTGATGATTTATTAAATTAATTCATCTTCCTGCAGTGAATCACACCACTAATTTATTTAAACTGTCACACATCCATCAAGGCCGAGGAGGCCGAGCTATTGCTGCTCTCATTAAAAACCTGTCATCTGATATGCTGCTTCTAACTCAGCAAGATAGGAACTCTTGGATTTATTTTACTCAAAATTCAGGATTTTTACTGGAATTGGGATAAATAACTTTTAAAAAAATGCTGCAATTTGTTTACAGCACAATGTGTGCGAAAATCCAGCCTGTATAACCCTAGCTCAGTCTAAAATATATCTAATAAACTTGAGAGAGCTTACTGTAGTCTAGTGTGGCAGGAGCTAATAGGGACATCAGCAGAGTCTAAGTTAGCTCGGCAAGCTTCATTCCCAAACCAAACTACTGATATGGAGGCTGGAATTGCTCAGCCTCCGGGGTTCAACCTGGACAGGTCGCCAGTCCAGCGCATGGCAGCACAGAGACAAGCAGGACAAACAACCATTCATGCACACACTCACACTTAAGGAGAATTTAGAGAAGCCAATTCACCTAACAGTCATGTTTTTCGACTGTGGGAGGAAGCCGGGGTACCCGGAGAGAAACCACGCATGCACAGGGAGAACATGCAAACTCCATGCAGAAAGACCCTGGGCCGGGAATCCAACCCCGAACCTTCTTGCTGCAAGGCAGCAGTGCTGCCCCACTGTAATTCATTATATATTTATAAAAAAAAAAATGTATTTATTTCCAGTTTTAATCATTCAAAGACACATTTAAATAATGATTTCATTATTAATTTATTGTATTGCGGCACTTGTCTTCTTTCATAGTACTCATCCATGCATTCCAGTGTTGGCTTCCATTGCAATAAAACAGCAGGTCTCACCTGTGGCTATCTTCTGTTCAAGCTCAGAATGATAACCGTTAAACTGTGTGACAGGCGTCTGCTCGTGATGGGTATTATGCAAAGTCTGGGAAATGGCTTTTAGAATTTTAAATGATGTAGATCTGGTTTGAGTTTTTCTGTCTTCTTCTGTATCATGGTGAATGTCAGGCAATCTTTGGTGCATTAGTGTCTCCAAATAAAGTGTCCACTCGCTACTGAGTCAATCTTTGCTTGATACCTGCCATACCACCAAATTAAGGCCCCGTCCACACGAAGCCGAACCCTGGCCTAAACGCACAAATTTTTCACCAAACCAGCCTCTCATCCACACGAAGCCGGCGTTTCGGGGGTCTGTAAACGATCTTTTTTTTATTCAGCCTTCAGAGTGGGAAGATTTTGAAACGCCGTTTTCGCGTTTCCATCTTTAAGCTCAAACCGCATTTTTTTTTCTACACGCATGCGTCATAGCGTCGCCTCTAAACACGTATGGGCGACACAGTATCACAACAACAATGGCGCCGTACTGTGTTGAATGGTTGCTGCTCATGCTACTCACCCTGCTGTCGGGCTTACAACAGAATCTTCTTCTTCTGGAATATCTCCAGGAAGAACAGAGCAATATCGACGGCATAGTTCAGCACCTGAATTTGACTGAACCACGAAAATGGACCCGCAGGGCAACCATGTATAAATATTAGTGCGCATGCCCAACATTTCGTCGCCTATTTTTGCTTTGGCACCACAGCGCCACTTACAGGCCTGGCATACATTTTGCAGCGTTTTCATGCATTCGTGTGGACGATCACATTTATTTTACGTCTCCGTCTTTACGAAAAACGTTCTGGAAAATATTAGCGTTTCGTGTTCGTTTTGACTTCGTGTGGACGGGGCCTAAATCTTTCTGGATGAAAAAGCTGAAAACTCCTGCGGTGAGGTTTAAAATTTGTATTCTTTGTTATATGCTTTCTGCAATTTTATTTATTTTACAAAAAGCAAGTATTTCTTTGTAATCATATTAGCTCTAAACATTTAAATATAATCTTTAAGCATATTTACTGAGGGCTGCAGAGTCTTTTTTGACATTTCTAATCCAAAATGAGGTTGAATTTGCAAGGAAAACCAGACATTGGAGGAATGTCTGCTGTTTTAAATGTTTTTATTTCTCGCTTGCCTAATTTTTTTCACTGTAAAGGACTTTAGGTTATTTGGAAATAGATTTCGAAGATATTTGCCTCTGTGTGAATCAGGAGCAGCAATAGTTTGAGCGTTTTCTTCCAGTTCTTTATTGTCATTACCCCCATGGTCCTCCTCCATGGTAATCGCTGATGGGGTTTTTCTTTTGTTGTTTGTTGTTTTTTAACAGTGTCCAGTCTGGCAATGTGGCAATAAGAATAATTATCTTGATGCCAAAAAGAGCCCAACAGATTTTGCTTTCACAAGTGGAGCAGTATGGCTATCGCTATAGTGTTCCACTTCATTTATGCATATAAATAGCTTTATTATAATTCATGCAGGGAGTATTACAGATTTTACGGACACTGCAATGCAAATAGAACAGGAAAGAAAACACAGAAAAAAAGGAAATAAGATGAAAGAAAAAGGCTGATTGCTGATGTTTTTAGTATTTTCTTATTGTGTTTCTACAACTGCAAAGCTTTACACCAACAAACTGCCAATAACTGTCAAATTAATGGTGATTTATCAACTAATATAGTGCATCTGATTCGCATCTGATTCGCTCTATCTAGCTGCTTCTTTCCATCATAAGTTAGCAGGTTTTTCACCAATCACTAAAAAACCCTTTTAAACTTGAATTTGCAACTTTGCAAACAATACAATTAAACAACAAAAAATGCATATTTTTTGGCTCTAAATTCTATAAGCTTCAGATGCTGAGTCTAACTAAACCCTGGTCAAGATGTATTTACAACTTTCTCCCTGACCTGTCTGCTGTGCTCCTTCATCCTCATGATTATTTTTGTTCACCACTTAAAAACCTACAGCTTAACAGACAGCTTCTGTTTACTAATACATCTATACCACACTAATCTGTTTACAATGGATTTTATTTTGAAAAGATAAGAGTACATTGTAAATGATTATTAGATTTATTTCTAAGTGTTAAAAAAAGAAAAGAAAAGGAAAAGGAAAAAATGATCCTTTTCTGCCCACTTTAAAAGTAAGCACCACTGAATTGGTCCATTTTGAAAATCTCTGCAAAACACATGGAGGTTTTTAACTTTACCCTTGAAAACTTCAAAGCATATAAAAGTTTTGCAAGGCACCATAAAGGCTCACTAAACTTAAGATAAAACCAAGACCAGCAGGTGGCAGTATGAAGGCTCCAGCTATGTCATTTTTGGTGCCATTTGGCAGGATACCTCCAACTGGGGCTTAAACCAGCAGAGACAGGATGAAAGTTTGGCTTAGTGCTGATCTCTGGTAAGATACACAGCTGCACTGCAAATGGGCTTTTCTGCAGCTGAAAAATAGAGTTTCTTTGTCGTAGCATGAGGCTGCAAGCATTTTGTTGTGTTCTTTCTTAATATAAGTCGACAAAATTTTTTTCATCTGTTGATTAAACCCCTTAAGGGATTTTGATTAGAAGACTTGGCTCTGTTCCAGTGGGGTTTAGAAAAATAATCTGAACTTCTGTGCAAATACATTTCAACTTCTATATTGACTACATGTAGACAACATAAATCATTATAACCGAAATGATATGAATTTTAAAATGAACTGAAGTAAATTAGTAAGTATGTTGTGGTTGTAAAACATGTCTGAAAGTATGGAACAGTAAAGTTAAATGTAGAGAGGAGTAGAATGACAGTCAAGTGGATTATCCAGACACATGGGGTTTACATTGCGAAATAATCAGACCCCCCCACCACCACCACCATCAGCTCATGCTGACATGAGATATGATCTGCTGGATGGAGAAAGATGGAGAAAAAAAGCAAAGAGAATTCTTGAGAGCCAAAAATTAAATGTGCACATGTGCATGCACATAAACAGTCCTAAAGTTAAATGTTTTTTTTTTTTGCTCTTCTGATGCTTTAAATAGGACTCCTCAGAAAGAAAAGGTCTGCAAATCTAAATATCTCAGGTCTTGAACTCCATTGCCAGCCTATCACACACACAAAGCAGTTAAATCAAATGACTTGAAAGTGCACTCTGAACTCAGCCTTGGGCTAAGGTCGCATTCAGGCAGAAATGTAAAAGTTCCTGCCCCTGACAGGGCCCCCGTTCAGAGCTGTCCCTATAAAGAGACTTATAGTTAGTTACAGGGGCTTGGAAAGGAGCCCGTAGATGGCCAAACAAGCCTTGACGGGAATGATTTCCTGTCGCTCTCTTTGTTTGGTGAAGCCTTTTATTTTGGCATAGTTCCTACTGCAGCGCTCGTCATCCCATTCAGAAAACATCCAACCCCTCCTCTCCCGACTCTTCAAGCCACGAGCAGGCATTGCTCTTGTAATTTAGTTGTAAGCTGCAGTCCACAGGTTTCTGGCCTTCAAGCTTAGTCAAGGGTTTCATGCTAATTTTGTTTTTGTCAAAAAAGCATGTATGAAGCATGTGATTTTGTATAACAAATGCTACTTTTACCGCTTACTGTCTGGATTTATATAACATAATCAAAAAACAATTTTTTTTTTGCTGTCAAGCCAAAAGTATAGATCATTTACTTGAATCAAGGAAAACAAAACATAAAAAAAAATACGCCTAATGGGCACAACTGATCACTGAACAGTACATGACTGCCTCCATAACCATCACCACCTTAGCTGCGTTTTAGGTTACTTTTCAACAGTGGTCTGCAACAGGTTAATGGCTAAAGATTCATTCAATGCCCCCTGGACCAACTTTCATCAAAGGGTGTTTGTTGGTAGCACTCCTGTTAGGCTAAATATATCTGATATTAGACTTAGACAACCTTTATTGTCATTTTGTATACACAGAGTGCCTACAAAAAGAAATTCCATTTAGTATGGCTTTCAGACAGGAAGTGGAGATTTCCATTTCATAAAGTGCAGCAGTGATCAAATGTAAACTGTGGAAGAAACTATTTGGGGTTGACAGAAACTGGTCTGAAAGAATCTTGCAAACACCAATCTGGAGGATGGTAAAGCCTTTTTGATGTCATAGACAGACCTTTTGAAATGATAGAAAGGAAACAGTTGTTTTAGCACCAATCTGTTACGGCCGTATGCAGATAAATGAGTGCATAAAACATTAAACCTTAGATCTGATAGGCTACAAAAGCAAAAAAAACAGTCCTGGTGCAGCTCCTGTCTTTAGGAAATTAAGGCCTCATGAGAGTATGGATTCTTCCTGCCCTGCTTTGGTGGCTCAGACTGATTAGGGTGGTTTATTAGTGTGAGGAAATATTTTTAACCCCTCCAGCACCACTAGAGCAGTGTTGACCATCTCCATCTGTTAATAACCTTTGTGTATCCATCTACTAGTGCCCAATTCCTACAGGATAAGGCTCCATCTCACAAAGTTCAAATAATCCTGTACTGATTTATTAAATACCAGCAGTTTACTGCATTTTAATTGCCTCCACACAGATGTCTTTAGGTGAAGAACCTTTGTGATGTGGACAAACAGGAGATATCCAGCATGAATGTGGTGTATTCAGCTATCAGGGCCAAATTATTGCTCTTGTTCTTGTTCTCACTGGCCAGTTGTGAGAGGGGATATTAGCGTACCATAGTGTTTCTGATTCTATGATCCTGACCTGTTCTGCCTCTCAACCACTGAGCCTGTTTGTTCCCATCTGAATGGGTTGCCTGAACTGTCTTTGGACTCCTGGACCTCTGAGCCTTTCTGATCTGTTTCCCTGAAATTGTTTCGGACTACTGCATGTTCTCTGGGGCTGCAGAGATAGGGACACTCTTGGCGGTGCCCGCCCGCATCCTGTTGGCAGCCCACCGGCTGTAACCTACCTCGTTGTCTGGCGATGGACTGAACTGTTAAACCAGGTTAGTGACTCACATGGATAATCATCCTCCGTCAGATTATCATGGTCACTAACCTTTGTTTCTCTCCAACAGAGATTCAGTGATAGAAGCCCTAGTCGCTGATACTGCTAATCCTACAGCCCGGTTTTGTATTAATAAATGCATATTTGAAGTTATCCCACTGTCTGTTCTGCCTGCATTCTGGGTCCTCTGTCCTGTGTCATGACAACCCAACATTCTGCAGCAACTTTGTGGTGACTTCCTCTCACTACAGACCAAATCTTGTTTATGTGTTGTCTATTTGAGAAAAGCCTGGGTGGTATAACCCATTAGTGTGAGGAGTACAGCACAAAGAGGCTGGTAGATTTACCTTGTTTCCTTTTCACTGGTTTTGGTAAATAGGTTAAGATGTGCCATTCTCTTCCCACTTTGTTGCATGCCAGATGCTATCTATTAAAGACCATAGCTGCAAACTTTTAATCAAAATAATTATTTATTCAACCATAATGCATCAACAGAATATGTAGAGTAGAGAAAAATAAAAGTTTTCCTTTTAGTGATAAAACATTTAATATGGAATACAAACACATTTTTTTTTATCAATTTTGACAGGACCAAATTATAGAAACATTTACTTCAATTCAATTCAGTTTATTTATATAGCGCCAAATTCACAACACATGTCATCTCAAGGCACTTTACAGTTCAACCAGATCATACAGTCAAATTGATACAAAGTTTTCTATCCAAGGAAAACCAGTTGATTGCATTGACCCATTGACTCAAATACAATCCCTCACACTAAGCATGCTTGTAGCGACAGTGGAGAGGAAAAAATCCCTTTTAACAGGAAGAAACCTCCAGCAGAACCAGGCTCAGTGTGAGCGGCCATCTGCCGAGGCCAACTGGGGTTCAAGGAGACAAAGGCAGAGACACAAAAGCAGCTGTAAAAGGCGTTCCCGTCCAGGAAACACACAGCCAGGCAGACGAGCTCCAAGCCAGCTCCCATGCCAGAGGACGAAGAGAGCACATCCAGCCAGTCACGGTCAGAGAAAAAGGGCCACACCGGAAAACAGGCTGATCTCCAGCATCTATAAACAAGGGTGTTGATGGAAGCAGCACAGCTGATGTTTCTTTCCAGGATGCTTCTGTTTACAATTCCAACATTGACGCAAAAGGATTCCGCATCAATGGGAATAGTCGAGTAACCTTGCGCTGCAAGCTGCATTCTTGCAAAATCTGAGTTTTCAGTCTCACAACAAATCCATCTTGTAAGAGACCCATTAATACGTCCGTCTCCTAACAACCGACGGGTCAGACCAATGACATGCCTGCAGTGTTTTTTGGGGCGGGACAGGTAAGAATGACGACAGTCAGAAGGGGCATTACTAACATGGCTGGAGGACTTACCTGATACCGCAATTGAGTTTTAGCTAAAATAGCGACAATTTCTCATTTAAAAAAGAAGGAAAGAGAAGCACCTTGTGCATTTGTAGATTTGCTGCTACGATTGGCTAAAATCGTACTATGACAGGTTGGTACTAGCTGGCACTTCACCCAATCAGCTTGAAGTATTGTACTAAACTTCCCTCCTTTTCATGGACAGACTGCACGGCAGTCCTAAACTCAATTCTACACATATCAATACTGCCAGGTTAATAGTAGACTGAGGTCATGGGAGATGGAACTTGGACGTTGCCAGAATGTAGTAGCTTGGTGATAGCCCCAGGAAATGGCTTCTTCTTGGTGCTACATTTTTTTAAACTTAAGCAGACTGAAAAAGAAACGAGACAAAGATAAACATCAATCAAGCTTTTGAGCATTTGGTGCCAAACTCAAGCAAGGAAATTAGCTCAGAATTCACGGGGGGTTATTGCTTTACTTCTGGACTGATAAAGTAAAATTTTGCTAATGCATTGACGGACATGGCAACAGGCTGGCATACTCTATTATTGAAGGTTGGAATGAAACTCAAAGCCCTGTGTACTGGCTTGGAGGATTTAAACTTATCTTCTTTATTTAATAAAGTCAAACTGAAATCATGTGGAATATTCTGTTGCTCCCTTGTTTGGAGTGCAAATCTACCCTGAGACTATAAGGAAACCAGACCTACCCTACTGTTGGCTTAAGCTCCCTGCACTAGACACACACACACACACACACACGCACAAAACAGCAAAAAAATATATATATGCACAGTCGATTTTCTAAAGGCATTAAGAGATATGAAGATCCAAGTTTAAAATCAGCACTTATTTCACCCTGAAACCTCAAAAGTCGCTAGAATAAAATCTCCTGTTTATTCTTTTCCATTTCTAAATGAGCCTTATTCTTTTATTGTAGGGGTAATTCATCAGTGTTCCAAGAGGTAATAGCTTCCTTGACTCTTTCAACAGTTTGAAGAGAATTTTAGCTCCTAATTAAATTTGAGCCAAATTTATTGTTTCCTGATAAAGTTACCCTCAATTACCAAATAAAACACCATGAAAAAAAAGTATTTATTCTTCGCTTGTGTGCCTTTCTGAGCAGAAATGGCTCTTAGAAGTTGGGCTGAGTCATTTGAAGTAAATGAGCCACGGGGCTGAAACAGGTTGGCATGGTTCAACATGTCAGTCACAGTCCACAAGCAGAGCACAGTAGCACCTTTCCATGTTGCCCGGCCGCTTGTCAGCAGCTACATTAAGCCATTACACAAGTGTGGAAACCGCCTCCCTGACTGGCCCACAGCAGCACACACATCCGCTCAGGGATACATACCATAATTATCCCCCCACTTCATACTCATCTCCCCTGGCAACTGCTATCATACAACCGAAATAGCTTGGGTTCATTCATTACTTCGGTGGAGGGAAGCTGGCTGCCTGTAATGACACCAATTGTCCTGGCCTAAACGGCGGTAATAGGACCTCTCGGTACACTGGCGAGGAAATGGCTGCAATTGAGTCTCCTCTACTTCCTAGCAACCAAAGCTTGGGCCTGTAAGCCAGAGGGAGGAAATGCTTTGCATTACCTGAGCCCCGAAGCCTAAAATGCTGCCTAATGAAGGCAAAATTGTATGAATTAAGCTGACTCTAGTTGAAGGTAACAAACAGAAAAGTGGAAGCATGTGTGTCAAATGGGGTTGATGCACTAACTGCCCAGTGGGAAGATTAGAACTGACCGGAATCTGCTGGTCAACAAAAATCAGGAAAGACCAGAGGGGAAGCAAACATGGGCCACCTGCTGAGCTCCCTGCTGGATACAGACAGCAGAGATGGAGAAAAGGTGATAATGGTGGAGAGGAAGAGGGCTGAAGTTGGAGTTTACACTGAGGGTCGATCTTTTGCTAAAATTATCCCAGATCAAACAATATTCAACCATCTCCTTATCATATACATATCTGAGGGGTTTGGTATCAAACCAGACTATGTAAAGGGTGAAAAAGTTTATCCAACCAAACAGATGGGAATGTTTCCAAAAGTGTCAAGATGGGACAAAAGCCCAATTTTCACTACCATCTGAAAACCGATCCGTGCCGAGCTTGGATCATTTAACAGTGCCGAGCTCAGTTCCTTACGACCGTTTACACATCATGCTAGCACAGTTCCTCGCCTCCTAGTGGCGATCTACGGTACTTCTGCTCTCTAGAGGTAAACAAGCAAATCAACAGGGCGGTACCTGTAACATTCAGGACGTTTGCGGTGGCAAGGTAGGAAAGTTAGTACTTTAATGAATCTATGAAATTTCAGGATTATGGAGGCTGATTGTAAGGAGATGACGCGGGCTTTTCTTGAGCTCTTTATCTGAGAACTGAGCCAGAACTGAACCGCGCCGAGCCCTACTGATGAACTAGTACCATGTAAGTGTGGTTCGGTTGTGTCTGGCGCAGTCCAGTTCAGCTGTGTGTGCCATTTAAACTCAAAAGTTATCTCGGTTACCATGCTCGGACCGATCTTAGCAAGGTTATAAAAAGGTTAGTGTAAATGGGGCTATAGTGCTCTGAAGACAAACGCACCCCAGCTGAAAGCTTACATGTTCATGGGGTGAAGGGTAGGGGTGTAAATTACACTCATCATGGCGATTCGATTCAGTCGCAATTTCCTGACCCAACGATTCCATTATTTTCGATACTGAAGACTACACCAAGATGCGATTCGATTTGATTAATTTGTTAATTTTTTCTTTCCTTACCTTACAGGCAGGGGCGGATTTACCATTAGGCAATACTAGGCAGCTGCCTAGGGCCCCAAGCACCTGAGGGCCCCTTAAAGCTTTGTTTAAATGTATGGCTAATACAACTATTCTTTATTTGTGCACATTAATTATGTTTTTGATAAAAAATCCTTTTGCTAAAATGCCATCAGAACGCTTCTAATATTAAGTGTGTCTCAGCCCCCACCCCCTTCAGTGTCCACCATATTGGATCAGTCCATTTGCTGCACATGTTAAGAAAGGTCCAAACAGGCAGCAGCAAACCATTTGAAAACAAACGATGCAAAGAGCAGTGTTGCCAACTTAGCGCTTTAGTCGCTATATTTAGTGACTTTTCACACCCCTCTAGTACTTTGATTGAAAAAAGCGCCTAATGCCAAATCTAGCGACTTTTTTCTGCTACTGGAGACTTTGGATACAACATCTGAAAGCAGCGAACTCTGCTCTCCAGAGCAACTAGATTGGTAACCCCGCCTCCTGCTCTCCTCTATCTTGTCTGCTGTCATGATTCATGCAGCTTTTATTTAATCCAAATGAAAAATGGAGAACAGATAAGCAGATCATGGCTTGTCTACAGTGAAAAGAAGGACTGGGTTGTTTACTTTAGCCTTTTTGGAAACACAGGAAGGAGCAATCAGCTAAGTGAGCTTAGTGCTTGGAAAAAATCTTTCATTCCTTTAGAGACAGCATGAAAAGTCAGCTGAGTACAAAACATAGAGAGGAAAACAACGAGAAAAGGGACAAGAAGACAGGGACAAAACCTAGAACAGATAATGGATGTCTATTCTATTAACATTTCTCTATCTGTAGAATGGGTCTGTTTAATGTGTTGTCTTCTCAATTCAAAGGGCCCCCTGCCTGTCTTTGCCTAGGGCCCCAATTTTCCTAAATCCGCCCCTGCTTACAGGTTAGACAATGTTTTAAATTTGAAATAAATCAATGAAAGCTGTAATATCGTTATGCATTTTATTTGAGAAACAACAGCAAATAACAGAAGTAGCAAAGTTGTACTCCACCTAAGCCTATGAAAACCTCATTCCCTGAAAAATAATAATGCCTCTCCGTTATAGATTCTGAAAGGTCTCGCATCAAAAAATACTGCAATGAGTGCATAAGTGCAGCAGCAGATTAAGTAACAAAAACAGGCCTATACTACATTTACTATAGAATAACAACACTCAATCAAATCTGTGCAATGAGTCCAAAAGTGCCCTAACAGCAAATTGTAACAAAAAATAGGGCTGTGCTTCATTCACTATGTCTGTCTTGCCTACTGTTTATGCAAGTGTGTGTGTGTGTGCAAGCAGAAAGAGGGTAGTGGATAAAGCAAGAGAGGTAGGAAGGCAAAATAGGTTTAGCGCCACCGCAGCACGGGAGTCAGAAGTACATCCAGGAGCAAATGGATAAAAATAGACCGGAGGAGAAAAAAAAACATGAGTTGCTACTCTTACGGACGTGTAGATGCATCAGGTCGTCGGCTGTTGGATCGATGCATCGATACAAAACAGTTATTATTTACATCCCTTGAAGTGTTTTATGAAGGATAAACAATGCTGTTGTTTACTGCACAAAGAGAAAGCCAAAATTGGAAAATCTGCACACCTTATCTTACCTTCAATTACAGGCATTCAGCTTTTGCATAAAATCCTTCCAAATCAGCCCCACTTTAAACTTTTCTAACAATGCTTTCATGAACTTCCCCATCTAATAAACTTACTGAGGGTGAGTAGGAGAATACAAAAAAAGCATGATTTCTTTATGTAAACAGAGTAGAACATATATACAAAGCCCAGTTGAAACTTGTCATCCTTTTTTTTTTTTTTTTTTTCAACCATTATTTATCCGCCATAGCAAAGTCCTTAACTGCAGGGGGAAAAAAATAGTTTTCCTTTTTAACCACCATAGTTTCAAGAACCTTCTTGTTTAAAACACACACAAAACATTAATAGGATTTTGTTCTTAATGTATATTTCCTCTAGGATGAAAAAAAAAGAATTTCATAATTCAGCAAAATGTTAACATTAAAAGCAGAATAGGTTTCTTGGGGGTATCAATTAAAATGTTTAACAAGTCCTCCTCAGCTCAGCAGCTTCATACCAACAAACCTCAGTCAGAAATACCTCAAACAGCACATTGTGGCCATAATACTATTGGATCACATCTCTGCTCTCCTATTGGTTGGCTCCTAATAAAAGCAACTTTCTTTATTCCAGTCTGTTGGAAAGGCTACCTGTGGAATGAGGTACGGATTCAGGCACCCTATTGGTGCAGAGATCATGCTATCTGGCTGATCTTCAGTTGGAGAGGATGCGGCCAAGAGCTCGACTGGGCCACAGAAACGTTTCAGTAGAGGCCTGGTGGGCAGATGGGAGCCAAGAGTTCATCTTCCTATTCTAGTCCAGGTGGAGGCACGCAGCTTCCCAACAGCCTAAGCAATAAAAAAATTGTCTCTTTATGTTGAACTGAGAACTTGTTCAGAAGCCTTTGAAAAAAAAAGTTACCTTAGATACTGTTTAGATTCCCATGGGCACAAACCGTCTCCTAGCTGCTTCAGAGATGTTGAAAGATGCCTGGAAAGAACGAGGAAGCATGAAACAAAATGTCTGGAATCAATTTCTTGTCTGTTTTGAAATCATCAACAGGTGTAAGCAAAGCAGAAACACATCGCTGTGAAAACGAAGCCCCCAAATCAGGTCGGCTGTTGAAAGATAAAAACCATTGCTCTCTGTGGCCTCAGCTGTACAGGAGCATGATGGGCAGCCAGGGACATCATTTGTTTATGTTTGACTTTGTAATGAGATTCTTCATTTTGAGTTGCTACTTGTGAAGAGTGGATCCCTACAGGACTTGCTCAGGGAAAAACAAAAACAGGAGAGCTACTCCTATCTGGCAGGTTTTGATCCAGTTATGACCAGGAGCAAAGTGCTGCAGCAGAGACAAAAGCAAAGAAGAAATAAATAAACACAACAAAAGCAACAAAAATATAGTTTGGATGCCCCTACCAACAGTGCAAGTTATATTTTCTACAATTTACTGTTAATAAATAAAATATAAAGTAAACCTTTTGACTTGGATTGAGAAGAGCCAAAGTTGGATTGAAAACATACATGTTATACATGTTTTCTATTTGGCTACGATCTACTTTAGAAAGTCACTTTGACTGATTTATAAAAATAAACAGCTCAATACATATATGAGAACATTGTATGAATGTGTTATTTTGTTTTCTGTGATCTTTGTTACTTTTATAGATAAACAGAAGTCAAAAAAATTGTTTTTTATTTGTTTATTATGAAATCCCAACATAAACCCCAGATTAATTAACTCCAGGTTAATACATTTTACTAGGTTCAACATTGAGGGGCAATAATGGATATTTCTACAGTCAAGGTTTTCAAAGGTATTTTAACCAAAATGGTAACAATGTAATCAATACATGTATATTACATTTACAGCATCAATTTAGCACTTTTGGCACATTCATAATTTCTATGTGTGTGTGTGTGTGTGTGTGTGTGTGGGGGGGGGGGGGGGGGGGTGCATGTGTAATATTTTTAACATCTAAGCAGACTATTATTTTGCTCAGCTAACACTTTATTTTTGTGATGGATTTGTATAATATGTTTTTTTTAATGTGATGTACCTATTTTTTACTATACATTACAGTAATCTACGATGCAGCAAGTGTGTGTAAAAGTGATGAATTTATCGTTGTTTTAAAAGTCTTAAGCACGCTGAAAAAAAGAAAACCATTGTTGTAGCCCACGTATTATTTACATTCTGACTGGTCTAACCCACTGATCTCTATGAATAAATAGAGATCAATGGTTTAACTAGGGAGTACCAATATGGTGGCTGGTGACTTCACAGCAACGTGTGCTTCCAACGGCCTATCAGCATTCAACTGAATAAATAAAGATCAGTGGTAGAGACCAACAGCTCAGGTGTTGACAGCTCAATAATATCACTCCTTAAAAATCTGGACTTTATGGCCCTTGTCTCCATGGAAGAGTGGCGGGAAGAATAACATTTTGGGGGAAAAAGGATTTTTGGAAATAGCCATAAGCAGTGTAAGATACAACACAAGCAAATGGAAGAAGACCCTCTGGTCAGAGATCACCATTTGTGGTGGGAAATTCAGTTTTGACCTGAATCATGTTCCTGTACAGCTGAGTAATTGGAATTTTCCTGCGTGTGTCATGAGCATTCCTGAAGGAAAATCTTTTCCATGTGTTAAAATGACCCAGTCAAAGTCCAGGACACTGCGGCAGGCAAAGTGATCTGGAGCAATCTCAGGAAAAGGATCAGTCAGATCTTTGCTTAGTGCAGCAAAATGTGCTACATACCGTACACACTGTGGGAACATTTAAGGCACGCTTGTGTTTACAAAGCTTTACTTGGGAACAACTTGAATACAAGGCACTGTTTTTCTTCCACTAAACACCAATTAACTGCTACACCCCCGGTATTCTCCTTAAAATAAAAATCACACCTATTCAGGTATGATCTTTTAATGAGACAAATATATATACTTTCCCTGTGAAATACCATAGGTCAGTTTTACTGATTATTAGAGCAAAATCTGGACCTTTGACAAGTTTAATGATTTTAGATGGAATTAAACTTCAAAGACCACAAACATAGCCTCAAAAAGGTGGATTTTTAAGGGATATTAGGGTAGAAGTTTTTCAAGAAACTTCATAGATCCATACTCAGGGAATTGACGGAAGCCGTTTCAAACAGTGATTCACCATTGGGGCTAAGACAGTTTCTGTTGGGTTTTCTTTCTGCTGTCCCTCAACACCTGCTTGCAATCTGCTAATCGTCACACCTGTGCTGCATCTACTCATGCATTCTCTAAAATGGTTCATTGTTTTGGTATCATTATGCCAGTGAAACAGCTGACAGGTAGCATGTAACATGTTGGCCACTGCTTTGTTCTGCTTTTGAAAAACAGGACGGGATATTTACTGCTCAAAGCGAAAACATCATGAAGACCCATAAACAATAAATGATGGGTTCTTTAATAATAAGACTGTTTCCATAACAATCAACATGATTTCAAATGGGTCTGTGACAGAGTGCTGGACCTTCTGTAAAGTCATGATGCATCTAGTAAATATATATGTTAAAAGCTGAAGGTATCCGTGGAGACTTCAACAATGGTGGAGGATGCACATTAATGATTAAAATGATTATACTGACCTCTGAAGCAACTCCTCCAAATATTTCAATGTCAGGAGATATTGCAGTTGCTACTTCGCTCCAGGTCCTATTTCATCTCCTGCCTGTAAAGAAAAGATTTAATGACTATCCTCCAGACAACAGCAATTTAAAATGTCATCCCGTTTTATGTTTTTGATATGTTATTTTTACCATATATTTTTATGATAATGGATTCTAATGTTGGATGTGCAGCTTTATTAGTTTAATACAAATATTCGAAGATGCAATGAGCAGGTCTGTTCCGCAGCTGTTTAAATTTGTGAAAACTTCATGTTGGATTGTGAGGCAGAACTTCAGCATGAATTCAAGTTGATCTTACAGACAGAGCTCCTAGGCCAGTCCTATACCAGAGTTAAAAGCTTAAAGTTGATACATTTGGGATTATATATTAAATCTTGTTAATTTTAAAATTTGATTTCAAACTTTGAACTAATACTTCAGTTTCAAGCTTTTCTTTTAGGCACAGATGTCTAAACTTTCTTCTCTGTATACTTAATCGGCGACATTTTTGCCAATAAACGTCTTATAAACGCAAAAAAGAAGTGATTAAAAAAGGCAGTTTTGGAGGAAAACTAGACCTGAGTTTTGTGGACTTAATATCTAAACCGAATTTTAAACCTTTAGTTTTAATCCCTCATCTAACCCCATCCCTACATTCCATTGATGGATGAGAAACTCAAATCTGAGGACTAAATTATGACAGATAGACTTGGATGATTGAAATGAATATGGATTTGATATAAATCAATATGAATTGTAATGTTTACTTAGGGCAGTGTTTTTCAATCCTGGTCCTCAAGGCACCCTGCCCTGCATGTTTTAGATGTTTCCCAGCTTTCACACACCTGTTATCAATTGATAGCAGATTATCAGGCTTTGCTGAACTGCAATCATCTGAATCCGGTGTGCTGAACCTCAGAAACATCCAAAACATGCAGAGCAGGGTGCCTTGAGGACCAGGGTTGAAAAACACTGGCTTAGGGCATTGTATGGAGGAACCTTTGCCTTCACTGTTGTAAGCTGTAAGGATAGGCTGATTGTAGGCGACTATCATCCAAAAATTAGTCACTGAGAGGAGAGCAGGGATCTGTTGAATCCAAGGAGGAAAACATAAAGCTTTACTGCAGTTAGAGATGTTTATTGTACCCTTTTTCTGTGAGGCATTGTACAACAGGTAGATTTGCAGACTTATTTGCTTTAAACTTGCGGTGAACAGAAATGTTGGCACCCTGCCTTAGCCTCTCTCTGAATCAAACAAACAAACAGCCCCAGTGCAGATCCAGGTGATATTAATTAGACAATCACTCAGCTCCAGACACATGCCAACACCCACTTATAGCTCCACCCACACATGCCCATACATACCTTTAACACATGCACCCTATCCTTAGAGACATGACAAAAATGCATCCTTGCCTCTACACTGATGTTACAGCAAAATCTTTCACCCGTCATATATTGTGACCAAAGAGGCACTAAACGTATTTCACAATTGACTTCTTTAGGTTTAAGTATTCATTTTGACATTAGGGCTGTGTTCGATTTCAGCGGCTGCGTCCTCCGAACGACACGGTCTACCTGGATCGGGTCCTTCGAGGGCCGTGAAAATAAGGAGGCCAAAAGAGTTTGGCTATAGATTCAAACAGGCCCGGCCTTCTCTGGCTGTCCCCGCCCCTCATTCAGCGCACACACTGTTGCCTAGCAACAGTGACAGATGACTCACAATGCAGGCAAAGAAAGGATGTCGAGCTTCTCACTACTTTTTGAGGAGCTTCAGCAGCAGTACCTTCATCGCAGATATCAGATTTATATTGGAATCTGTGCTAAAAAACGTCAGCGGAACCTATTTCCACAGGGACAGATAAAACCTTTCAATAAACCAAACATTACCTGCCACATATCTGACTCATTAACCATTTAAATGAACTATTTTCACACATTTTGGACGACATCATTCATTATATTAAGCTGCACTTCCAATATTCACCGCTGTTCGGAGTCATTTCCCTTTGTCTTCTGAGATGCTCCTGACTTCAGAAAACAAGCTTTTCAGAATGAGAATCACCTTAAACATAGAAATCAAGATTTTTTTTAATTATTGTTGTTGCTTAAAGTTAAATTGAGTGATCAAAAACTGAAGCACTGAATTTGCATGAATTCAGGAATTCGGACAACTCTAAGATGTAAATTATCAACCAAATTGTTCCGAATGAGACAAAATGTTGCCGCCTAATCAGGAAAAGCCTAGCTTCTTCTTTTGTGCTCGCCATCTGCAGCAAGCCGTGTGTTTGGTGACGCTTTGAGAAGTGGGTCAGAGCAGCTGAGGAGCCCACCATCAGTCACTTTTGGCCGCTTCAAGTCAAATCACACAAACAATGGCACTTCATGGGTAGAGGCTCGTCTTCCTTCCTGCCTGGCTTCCTGTCGATCGTTCTGCCTGAGCTGGCAAACTCAAAGCGGCCCTCCCTCCTCCCCCTCACCCCCCACACCACTCTACATCCACTCCACCTCCTCCTCACTCAGCGCTCCATCCAGCAGTCCTCTCCTCTTCCTGAATCAAACAGCAGAGCTGGTCAAATGTGAGGAGAATAGGGGGGTTGACAAGGTGACAGAAAAGAAATGATAAATGACAAGAACACTACATCTGTGGAAGTAGAACATACCAAGTCAACAAGTGGGGGGGCATTGTCATGTAGATGGAGGTGGCGGTGGGGTGTGAAGGTATTGAATGTACTGTTTGGCACCTACAGTGCTGTAAACTCTTTACGCCGCCCACCTCCTCCAGCTCCTTTCTGATGCAGAGCCTTGAAAACAGATTAATAGTAGCTGTGCACTTCCTCTGCACACACCGCGACCTTTACTTCATTAATAGCTGACCATTGAACATTCAAGGCCACAATGCGCACAGAGGATAAAAGGAAATCATTCTGTGATGGATCACTGGGATGAAAGCATCTGCATAATTACCATAAGCGCCAGTCAGAAGTTTACATTCATCATGAGCATGAGAGATAGATTATAATACTTTGGACTTTTATTAAATTCATTAAAATTAAAAGTCAATGAATCTAGAAAATTGGAATTTAAGTTTGCTACTATGTCTACTTTATTCCAAAGGTTGTATGCATGATTTAATCTTAAATTATGCATACAAGCTAAGCTGTATAGTACCTGTCAATATGTGGTAACACTTCCTTTTTTGACAGATTGGCTGGAATTCATTTAATTTGAATCACTTGCTAAACCTTTGATGAGTCTGAGTTCTACTATATACTACTATTCTTAGCCAGTTTGATATATTTCCAAACTAGTTTCAATATGTGTTTCAGATAAGGGTATTTTGTCTTAAAGGCTTTATAATTTTTTTCACCTGTGGCTAAAAAAAGGTCAGGATAATCAGGAAGAACCCAGTCAGAGATAAAAAGCTATCACAGACCAGAAACTGTTGGACAACCCACCGACCAAAGGTTTTTATTGTTAGATGCAATGGTCCACACTGATCTACTGGTAGTGCTGCTCTGCAAAGAGTTTTAAAAAAGAAGAGACATTTTTATCTCTTAGTGGGGAAATGCAAGTGTCCCAGCTATAGAGTACATACACTCACCGGCCACTTTATTAGGTACCCCATGCTAGTAACGGGTTGGACCCCCTTTTGCCTTCAGAACTGCCGCAATTCTTCGTGGCATAGATTCAACAAGGTGCTGGAAGCATTCCTCAGGGAGTTTGGTCCATACTGACATGATGGCATTACACAGTTGCCGCAGATTTGTCGGCTGCACATCCATGATGCGAATCTCCCGTTCAACCACATCCCAAAGATGCTCTATTGGACTTGAGATCTGGTGACTGTGGAGGCCATTTGAGTACAGTGAACTCATTGTCATGTTCAAGAAACCAGTCTGAGATGATTCCAGCTTTATGACATGGCTCATTATCCTGCTGAAAGTAGCCATCAGAAGTTGGGTACATTGTGGTCATAAAGGGATGGACATGGTCAGCAACAATACTCAGGTAGGCTGTGGCGTTGCAACGATGCTCAACTGGTAACAAGGGGCCCAAAGAGTGCCAAGAAAATATTCCCCACACCATGACACCACCACCACCAGCCTGAACCGTTGATACAAGGCAGGATGGATCCATGCTTTCATGTTGTAGACGCCAAATTCTGACCCTACCATCCGAATGTCGCAGCAGAAATCGAGACTCATCAGACCAGGCAACGTTTTTCCAATCTTCTATTGTCCAATTTCGATGAGCTTGTGAAAATTGTAGCCTCAGTTTCCTGTTCTTAGCTGAAAGGAGTGGCATCCGGGGTGGTCTTCTGCTGCTGTAGCCCATCTGCCTCAAAGTTCGACGTACTGTGCGTTCAGAGATGCTCTTCTGCCCACCTTGGTTGTAACGGGTGGTTATTTGAGTCACTGTTGCCCTCCTATCAGCTTGAACCAGTCTGGCCATTCTCCTCTGACCTCTGGCATCAACAAGGCATTTCCGCCCACAGAACTGCCGCTCACTGGATGCTTTTTCTTTTTCGGACCATTCTCTGAAAACCCTAGAGATGGTTGTGTGTGAAAATCCCAGTAGATCAGCAGTTTCTGAAATACTCAGACCAGCCCTTCTGGCACCAACAATCATGCCACGTTCAAAGTCACTCAAATCACCTTTCTTCCCCATACTGATGCTCGGTTTGAACTGCAGGAGATTGTCTTGACCATGTCTACATGCCTAAATGCACTGAGTTGCCGCCATGGTATTGGCTGCTTAGAAATTAAGTGTTAACGAGCAGTTGGACAGGTGTACCTAATAAAGTGGCTGGTGAGTGTATATACACAAAGATAGAAAATATTTATAAAAAAAAAGATAGCAAGAGATCTTTATATGTTTGCTTATGTTCATTTTAGTTTCTTTTTGTATTTTTGACCCCTCTTTTAGTAATTTTAGCTCAATAAGCAACTATTCAACTTTCCCGTTTTGTCTCATTTGGTACGTCTGTTAAAGTTTGCTTGTTAATAGTATTTTTAAGTTGTTACTATTATTATAAATTCATTTATGGGCTCAAATACTTGAATTTTGTACGATTGATTCAACCTTGTTTTTTTGAGTCAAAAGAGAACTTGTGCCTGACTGTCCTTTACTGGCAGGTTTCTTAAACTAAAATAGAAAAAAACAGTATGATGAACAAAAATAGCACACCCTAAGTTTAAAATATGCATGCATATGCTTTTTATTTAAAAGATAGGAAACACTAATAAGTGTGAGTTTAGTGGGAAGAGTTGTGACGTCTGTTAGAGAGGATCTGTGATAACAGCAGCAACTTAGGTTTAATAACCTTTATCTGTTGGGAATTCAAAAGAACAATATCACTCCAATATGGCTTTGGAATCATTAAAACAGGCTGAATCTAACATTAATTAGATATCTTGTACCTCTTGTTTAATGAAAGGAATAATAAACAAAAAAATCTGTGAAAATGAACAGATATTGCTTTTAAACCATGCTTCAATTGAACCATTTTTAAAAATAGACTCATGAAACATATTAAAAATAAAAAGAAAACAAAATCTGTGGCATGGTTTAACCTGCAACCTTTGCAATACTGTAAACTCTTATTGTGTTTACAGGGTGTACTTCCTGAGGATGTAAGATAGCTTATCTTTTGCAGACCTATTTAGGTCACTTCTAGTTCAACATGTCTGCTACACAGGCAGACGAATGTAGCAACCTTTAGCATTATGAGCAGCAGTTTCATCCACTCAGGATGATTTATTGCTGTTGTAATGGCATGCTGAGAACTTTGCTATCGACAGCTTGGATCGCTTCGAAGTCATAAAGTCCAAAGGATACCTGAGAGCGGCAGGACTGACGTCCTGCTTGTCCGTGGACAGGAGGGAAAGCTGCAGACTACTCATAGGGAGAGATAGATGGTCATTTGTGCCTGATTATTTTTTGAGCCTCTCTCAGGCTGTGATTTTAGATGAAGTTCATTCATATCATATTTGAAACCCAGTGTTCTCCCTACATCCATCCTTCACTGGTCAGGAAGGACTTTTTTTCATTTATAGCCTCTTATAAGCCAAGCTTGCAGAGTTATGGTCTGTTCCGAAGCTTGTTGTTCCAGAGTTTATCCAGTATTGATTTATGAACCCAGATATGTTCCTATTAACATTCCCTCTGCATATTTAGGCTACTTGGTTGATAAATAAGCATATTTGTTGTAAAAAAAAAAAAAAAAAACATAAAACTTTTCTTTGATCGCTCATATCATGTCAGAACTACAGCAAAGAGATGGTGATATTCCTTAATCACTATCATCCTGCAGCTGATAGGAATGCATGCAAAAGTCAGAGTCCAAGTCCCCTGGCAGCAGATGCAACAAAATATCACTCCGACCTTTAAATGATCGTATAAAAGAAGGGAGTGCTGAGAAAGGGAGATTTTTTTTCCTTTACTGCAGGCATTCAGTCTGCCTTTTAGTGAGAGTGCTTTTAAAGTTGCACCTGTACAGCACGGCGGGGGTAAGTCTGCAGGCTTGATGTGGGCCCACTGTGTTTCCAACCCCCTCAGGAAAGGAAAGCATTAGAAGAGGCTTTGTTGTCTGCACTTGCTACACCTCATATATATTTTAAAAGGACAAATATAAAGCAGTAGTCTTAGGCTCCTTTGTTTATAATAATCAGTGCGGTGGAAGGCCTCTTATATTCCCGTAAAGGTAAATTAAGCGTTTGATTGTGTCCAAACCTCTGAATAAGAGTCTTCACCCCTACTCTGTCGTGCACGGTAGATGAGGCACCTCCAGACAGCTGGTTTCGCTTTTTTCGCTCACCCTCTTCCTCTCATGCTTTTCTTTTGTTCAAAGTCTACCTCTTTTGAATTATCCTGAGTGATGGTGTGAGATTCCCTTTCAACTTCTCACACGGCTTCCACAGCTGGCCGTCCTCTGAGCAGGAAGCTGGAACGGGCACAAACGAACCGTATGCCTGTCTCCGTGACAACAAAGGGTTGTTTTTCCATTTGCTTTGTAAATAACCATTTTGAGCTGTCTGAACCTGTTGTCCACCTGAATTTTAATGTCTCTTATGTAAGAAATCAAGTATTGCTGTTTTGGTTTATTAGGCTACTCCATGTTATAATTCAGGAATGTGTTCATATTTTGTATTTAACAAGTTTCATCATTGGAATCAGTGATGTTACCATTTTCCTACTGCTGTAAAAATGACAAAGACTGATCAAAACATCAGTAAATTAAATTTATTTGAAGCATAATGTTCTCATTTTTGAGCTCATTTCTATGGACGTTTTTGCCTCTTGTTTCATTTACACATTTCCACAAATGTGAGAGTTAGGATGCACAGCTTTAGTGATAAACATTGTCTCTTTCTTCTCTGTTTTCGATGGGTCAGAGACAGGGTGGTGGTAGAATGTGCAAAAAAGCGGTGTAACTTTGATTGGAAAACTTTGCCCCAAACATATTCTATATTTCTGTATTACATGTGAAAACATTCTACAAGTAATAATAAAAAAATAATAATTAAATTTTATTGTCATTACAGTGTCACAAGTACATAGCAACGAAATGAATTCTCTGTATTTAACCCATCCCCTTGGGGAGCAGTGGGCTGCCATTGTGCGTCGCCGAGGAGCAGTGTGGGTTTAAGGGTCTTACTCAGGGACCCGAGTGGCAGTCTGTGGGAGTGGGGGATCAAACTCACAATTTCAGGATTCAAAGCCCTATGCCCTAACCACTAGGCCGCCACTCCCCAGTGAGAGTGTTCAGTTCAAAGAGCATAACAATGTCAGTTTTGATTAACCAAATATGAAGTTAAATAATTTCAATTGGATGCATTATACGTTGTGTTTAGTGCAATTGAATCCAGAACAAACCATGGAAGTCTGGCCAAGCCAAGTCTTTTCTAGTCTGCAAAAATTATCCAAAAATAGGTAAACATTATCTTAAATTAAGTGTATTTACTCTTAATTTGAGCAGGTAAATAAGATGATTTGCCAATGGAATCTTAAAATAAGATAATTAGGTAATATGCACTTGAAATAACACAATGTGATTGTTTTTTTCTTATTCTAAATTAAAATCGTCTTGTTCAATTGGCAAGGTGTCTCACTAACCTCCTCAATTAAAGAAAAAAAGGCAATTATTTTAAGAAAAAAATACTTCTTTAGATTTAAATCGTTTGTAGTACAGGGTCCAGAAAATAAAATAAAAAACAATCTACAGAGATTAGTTCTAACCTTATTCATTTCCATTTTCTCAGCATATGCAAGGTTTCAGTCCAAACACCACAAATCTGTAAGAACACTACAGTACATAAACATGGGTCAGCTGTTACCAGAATAAGGGCATTCTGAATAGTGCTGGCAGTAAAGAAGGAGCTAGGAAGAGGAAGCATGAAGTTTTCTATTGCCAATCCAGTTAGTATAGGGATCTTTGGACGTTCCTAGCTGCTATTAGGGGCTATACGGGTACCCACAATTATCTGCATCACAGGATGCTTCGGCACAACTCTCCTCACAGAGTTGAACAAAAATAACTTTTTTTTCTTCACATGTACTCTATGTAACCCTTGCTAATGTACATACCTTCATATGTTTCAAGCTGTAGAAAGTAGAGCTTCTCCAGAAGGCTGTAAACCTAATGTGACCAGCGTCATCCGTGTGTGTCCGAAATAACGTCTGTAAGGCTGAAGGCTGTCTGGATTCTTGAAAGCAGTCCGGAGTTATTTGTACTGGTGACCCCGTGAAAGGATAGGATCTAGGAACAGGAGGTAGGAACTACAACTATTCAGAAGAAAAGTTATGTTTAAAACAATGTTCTCCAACTCCAGTCTTCAACGGCTGCAACTTTTAAATGCGTCTCTGATTAACACACCTGACTCCAATATAAGCTCATCAGCAGAGCTCTTCAAAGCTGGACTATTTATGTCTTTCCCAATTCTGCAGTATTTGTCAGTTCATCATCTACCTTTATTTTCTCTCTGCTTTTTCTCACCATAGTAGCTTCATCTATTCTGGTCCTGTTTGGCTGTGACTTCGCCCTGGAGAGAAATACCAGCGGGTCTGCTGCCATCAACACCTTAGATTATAGATGATCACCAGTTTGACCTATTTTTCAGTGCTTAGACCTGTTGCTCACCCCTAAATTGAATTGAAATAGTTTAGCCATTAACTTTAGATTATTAGAGAAAAGAACAAAGCTTAATGTTGCAGGATATCAGCCCTTGAGGATTTGAGGTTTAGACCACCGGTTTAGTGCTTAACTGAACAAATAGGCAAGGCTTTTACTTCTTAAACTGGATATTGTCATGGAACCGGACAGATGGACCCAGTATTCAACATGAGACAGCCAGTAGGAAAGTTCAAAACGAACAGATCAGTCAGGGCCAGTGAGTGAGAGGAGTGAGAGGGAACAGAATCAGGAAACCAGAATCACTCCGGAAACGCTGAAATGGTCTCACCACTGGTTATGAAATGAACTCTCGCCTGAGGACACTGGCTCAAAAATAATCTACTGGAAACGGGGACATGAACCTTGGAAATAACTAAAATAAATGAAACTGACAGACTGGACCCTAACAGAAGGCAAACAGGAAACAAAACAAAAATCAAACAAACAATGATCTGGCCCTGATAGCTGGGCTGGACCGAATATTAAGCAGAACCTACAGGTGGATGAGATCAGACATTATTAAGAACTGGGCAGACTAGGCAGGTGAGTGAAATGAGCAATTAAGGCCAGCTATCAGAGCAGATCATGACAGATTAACCCACCTCTCGTTAATTGATTTGATTAATTTGATTCCAGGTGAGTCAATGTTTCTTCCAGTTTATATTGTTGTCATCCTGTTAAGATTAAGACTCCATCCTGTTCTATCCAGTTAAAAATCATACGTTCCTGTTTAAAACAATCCTTCTCTCTTTACTTTGTAAAGTTCAGTTCATTTCCTTTCAATTCAAGAACAGTCTATGCATTACGAAAAAAAAAAAAAAGATTTTTTTTAAACTTATTTATAATTTTCATATACTTCTCAGCGCCTTAAAGCAAGAAGGTTCTGGGTTTGATTCCTGGCGAGGGGTCTTTATACATGCAGGTTCTGGCTGAGCATGCGTGGGTTCTGTCCGGGTACCCTGGCTTCCTCCCACAGTCCAAAAACATGACTGCTAAGTTAAGTGGCTTCTATAAATTTTTCTTAGGTGTGTGTGTGTGTGTGTGTGTGCATGGTTGTCTGAATCTGTGTTGCCCTTCGACAGACTGGGGACCTGTCAAGTTTGCACCCCACCATTCACCCATAGACTGCCACAGATAGTCACCTGCTATACAGCGACCCTGACATGGACTAAGCATGAGAAAATGGATGGATGGATACTTCTCCACTGAAAATGAACAGAACTTTACTATGTTGTATTTCACCAGATTTCTGATCTGTTACAGTTTCCATTCTCAACCTCTGGTCTCCGCTGCCCCTTAGCAAGCACAAAAATAGACTATTTCAAAATTATGTGACTAATGTCAGAAACTGATTTATTTGATCTAAACATCATTTCAAAGGTTTAAAGCAACAGTGTGTAACTTTTGGCCCTAGTATTTGATTAATTTTGGGATATATGTAAAGTGATTCTCAGGTAAATATGCAAAACTTCGCATATCAATGCTCCATCATTGTAAATCGAACTCGATCAGTAAATGACTCATGTGACCCAGGGCGCAGACTGTTTTACTTTGTCACAGTGAACTTTTATAGCGACCTTTAGGGGGGCAAACCTGTAACTTCCACGTTAACTCCAGGTTAAACCTTTGAAAAGATACCATACTGAGAGTCTTCTCTGCATTGGTTTAAACTGCATATTTCCCCTTTAGGAAAAATTATGAAAATATCTGATTCTTCCACATCTGGAAGGTTTGTCCAAGAAAAATATTATATAGTAAAAAATACTGCTATGCATAAATAAGTCTATTGTTGGATCCTGATCATTAATTTATATCTTCACAATTTGACCTTGTATATCTTATCAGTTAGTCATTAATTTACCAGAAGCCGACATGTTGCAAAGCATTTCTCTTATATTCTCCTTGCTTACATTTACCCTATAAAGTGCCAATCATTCCATAGCTAACCTTTCAGGGTCTCTCCAGGCCCAATGATCGACAGGTCTTTTCCTGCACAGAGGTGTGGTCTGCGGGCGTCAAGCTGGGTTGTATTATTGGGGGACATACTTAATAAGATCTACAGCAGGGAAAGTGCCGGCCCTTGAGGTCCGATTTCCCCTTTGGCATAATGCCGCCTTTGTGGGGCATGGAGATAGAATCACACCTCTTGCAGAGATCTAAATTGAAATGTAAAGGAGCGAGCAGGGTGGGAAAAGATGTGACTGAATTATGTTCAATCTTTTGACAAGCAAGAGGGAAAACTTTCAAATCCAAAGAGAAAAAAAATATCTCTTTTTAGTTCACATTTGGCAAGTTGTTTTCATTTTAATATTTCAAACTCTTAGTTTTACCAAAAGCCCTCTCAAACCTCTTAAATACACCCCCTCACCACCCACATTCTCAAAGAAAATATGGGGAAAGTAAATGAGTGGAAAAAAGAGATGAAAAGAAGGAGATTCAGTGATCCAACCCTGTAATTCCTTGACACTTTTCTGGTCCCCACTGCTTGATCTTAAACCCAGAATCAACACCAGATAAGCCATTTCTGTGTCCCTGCTCTTTGATCTAGAGTGCCTGACCCCCCCAAACTACCCTCAGGGGTGATAAAGGAGGGGGTAATACTCATACGGTTCCTGTTCAGGACCCCTGCACTGGATCTGGGGCTGAAGACCCTTGAAGAGGGGAAAGGGGGCCCTGCTAAACAGATGCCTGCAATCTTTCCTCCACTGTAATAGAATGTTCTGTAAACACATGATGATATGATTATAGAAAGTATTCTTAAAGGAATTTAATGTAAAACTACCCTAATCTGTAAGTCATGCTTCTTCATCCATGCACCAGGGTTATAAAGCATGTCTTATGATGTATTTGAGTCTGTTTTGCTCTAAAAAAAAACTGCAAATCAAAATACCCTATAAGCAAAAGAAGAGTCACATGAGGTCAGCTCTTTTATGGAGGTAATCAGAGTTCTCTTCCTGTCTATTCTTGCCCTATTCACAGAAGCTGGCCCTTACTCCCAAACTGAAACTGGACACCCGAGGGTTTTGTTATGGGTTTACAGCTCCAGAGGACAAGGAGACAAATAAACCAAAGAAGGGAAAAAAAAGGGGGGCCAGGCTGTGTTGCCTTTGGTGTTGGAGCTCTGCTGTAAAACTGACATGGAAAAATACTTCTGAGGTTTGTGCTTTTAATGGAAATGGAAGCTGCTTTGCTCGACCGTGTTTATAGATAGATGGAATCCGTCTGATTAGAAGCAAACCACAGAGGAAATAGATGCAAACTGTGAACTCATGTCATTGACCTTTCTTATCATTATGGTAGAACTCCTCTGAGATAAATGTTTTCCTGATACATACCCAACATTTAAAATTGTATACAAGGGGCATTAAATAAGTAGTGCCCCTGACCCACTTCCAGATGTTTGATTGAGCTGAAATTTAGCATGTGACGTTATTTAAATCTCTATAGATTAAGTAGCAAATTACAGCTCTGAACTATTTGTGTTTTCTGACTTACAGGTGTTTGAACTGAGTAAAGTCTGAAATGGAGCCTGTTGAGTGTCGAGCAGTGATCCAGTTTTTCTATTGGAAAGGACTCACACCATGGGAGACTTTTGATTAGATTAAGGTAACTTATGGTGATGATGCCCGTTATATGACCTTGCAAAACATTTTACAAGGTTATATTATGGGACATTATCACTATAAGTTACTTTAATTTGATCAAAAGTCTCCCAATGTGTGTGTCCTTTCAAATGCAAAACCTCAGACTTGACTCGGTTTTAACACCAGTAAATCAGAAACCACAATTAGTTCAGAGCTGTAATTTGCTATTTAGGCCCCGTCCACACGAAGTCAAAACGAACATGAAACGCTGATATTTTCCAAAACGTTTGCCGTAAAGACGGAGACGTAAAATAAATGTGATCGTCCACACGAATGCATGAAAACGCTGCAAAATGTATGCCAGGCCTGTAAGTGGCGCTGTGGTGCCAAAGCAAAAATAGGCGACGAAATGTTGGGCATGCGCACTAATATTTATACATGGTTGCCCTGCGGGTCCATTTTCGTGGTTCAGTCAAATTCAGGTGCTGAACTATGTTGTTGATATTGCTCTGTTCTTCCTGGAGATATTCCAGAAGAAGAAGATTCTGTTGTAAGCCCAACAGCAGGGTGAGTAGCACGAGCAGCAACCATTCAACACAGTACGGCGCCATTGTTGTTGTGATACTGTGTCGCGCATGCGTGTTTAGAGGCGACGCTATGACGCATGCGTGTAAAAAAAAAAAATGCGGTTTGAGCTTAAAGATGGAAACGCGAAAACGGCGTTTCAAAATCTTCCCACTCTGAAGGCTGAATAAAAAAAAGATCGTTTACAGACCCCCGAAACGCCGGCTTCGTGTGGATGAGAGGCTGGTTTGGTGAAAAATTTGTGCGTTTAGGCCAGGGTTCGTCTTCGTGTGGACGGGGCCTTAATCTATAGAGATTTAAAATACTTCACTTGCAAACTTTCAGCTCGATTAAATATCTTGAAGTGGGCCAGGGGTGTCACTTATTGAACGGCCCTCTGGTACATTTCTATCAGGGTTGAGTTTGGACTCATTCCAGTAGTTTCTAGGTTAGCCTCCTTTTACCATTGGTAAGACAGATTTGATGTATGTTAATGTCCTTTTTGAATGACCAGATGTGGCCAAGATTTAACCATCTCATTCAATTGGTGACTTTCAGAAACAAGAAAATTGATCAGGAACAAAACCAGAATCCCCAAAGCTCAAGCCTGACATGCACTAGAAGCTCCTGAAACACCACTACCTTTTTCAGGAACATTTTGATTGGGAGAAGCAGTGTCTAGTTTCTAGAAGATTTGTGCATGTGTGCTTGTGGATATATTCTCGGCTTTACATTCATTTTGAATCTAGTTCTTACATTTTTATTTATTTTTCAAAAGTGAATTTAATGAATTCAGTTAAAAGCAAAACTGTGTAACTTCTAAGCACTAGGGGCGCAATAGTTTTAACTTCCATGTTTAGCTGGACTGCCGTAAAACGACACTGTCTCCCTTTTTGTTTTGAAATCTGATATCAGACCACTTTGGGCCAGAAGACAGGGAAATATTCCCCCTCTAGATTAAATCCTACATCAGAGAACAAAAAGAGGTCTGATCAGATAATGGTCATATCTGTTTGGTTGCCTAACAACAACTTATAGCTTAGTTCACTCCAGTGTTTAAGTGGAGCTCAGACTGCTGTAAAGAGGCGCTCTGGGTCACATGACTTATTCAGAGATGGATACGACCCTCTCAAGTAACATAGGCAAGTTTCTGAGAAGAGCAGCCTGCAGGCAGCATTGACATGTGCCAACTGTTGAATAATGATATCAAATTAAGCTAATACTTGAATTAGAAGTTACAGCGTTGCTTTAAATTAATGGAATAAATAAAGTTGTATGCTGTATCATCAATCCACCTTAAGGGAAAACATGTTAAATATTTTTTTTGGAAAGCAACAATAACACAATTTAAAGGTATAGAGGACGATCTTTTATTTCTGGTTGGATCACCTAAATAAGCGGTCTTCCTAATTGTCAACCATTCTGGTGATATGTTTACGTAAGGCCGTCCTACGTGCTCGTCCCTTTAGCGATCTTTTTCTGCGCATGATCACTTTTAGGCGTATATCTGTGGTGACCCACGGTTTCAGACAGTCAATGAAGTGCACCTTTCTCACTACGGTTCTTTGAAAGTGGCTGAGGTTCATAAGAGAAAAGTGTCTACGAAGTGAATGAGAAGAAAAGAAAGGCTTCAGAAGAGGCAGATATATCCCAGAATCCTCACAAAGCATTATGGGATTTGACACTGGCCCTCTGTCACCATAGGCTGTCGACACCCGACAGCGGCAACTAATGACAAAGAAAGTGCAGGAACCGCGCGGTGGTGGAGGAGTTACGTTGCCAGCGGGGAGCAAAAAGCAGAGATCATCTGTCCTAACGGTCAGTTAACTGAGTTTACTATAAAGTCCATTAAATAGTCCCCGCACTATATAGTGACTGAGGGATTTAGGGGTTAGGGCGGACATTCTGACACAGTAAGCTTGTATGAGCTATGAGAACAGCAACTTTTAAACAGAGCGTGCACAAGGAGAAATAATCTCATGCATACTTTTAAGCACATGATGAGTGACAAAAATATATAAATATATAAGTTTAGAGTCTTATATTGATTACACTTTTATGTGCCAGCCAAAAGGTTTTCAGAGTTTCTCTTTTGACGTGTCCTTGCACAAAAAAATGCAGTTTTGTTGTTTATTTTAATTAATTCATAAAACAGAGGAAATACTGAGTGAACCTGCAGAATTTAAAAAAAGAGTGACATGTTTCTATAGTTACCAGGTACATATATACTGATGTAAACATTCCTAGTTTGAAAGTTATTGAAGCAGAACCGTCATTCAGAGCTTATTTAGTAATATTTTTACTGGTAAAACATATTATGAATAGATCTGCAAGAAGTAGCCTCCTTTCTATGGTCGCTTGTAAACACATCAAACTTGGCCCCTGCCTTCAAATATGAAATCCAAAATAGAACTGTGAAAAGGCCAATACACTGCAAAAACCCATAGAAACAAACCCTAAGCACATGAAAAACCCAGAGAAGTAAAACTTAAAAAATAGGCAAAAAAGTGCACAAAAAAAATCCCCAAAGGAAATTGCATAAGGTGCCATATATGCACAAAAAAATGTCTTTTATCCCCTAAATTATTCAGGCTGAATAAAAGGTGAGAACAAATTTGGAGCCTTAACCTCACTGAGATCAGGTCTGAGCATTTGTAGAGATCTGAGTTTTAACAGGATCAAGGCCAGCCTGATCTAAAGCTCTACAAAAGGCCAAACTATGTCAGCAGGCCCACCTGTTGGTGGACCACACAGAGGACTCAAAGGTCCGCTGATAGTGTAGGAGATTAAAGCCTATCTATCTGTGTCTGGGCAGGCTCTTAAAGGACGGCGGGGGTCATCAGGAAAGGGAGGTGAAGGAGGCTTTAAGGGTCGAAGGGTGAGCATCCGGCAACTGGGAGGTTAACCATGGCACTGGGCATTGGGGGGGTTGGGATGAAGTCCTGAAGGGTTGGGACTTCCAGTCGGTCACTGGTTGAGTGATGGGAAAAAAAAGAAAGTCCCTCATGACCCCCCGCCCTTTTGCTCCCCAGCCGAGAAGAGTTGGATGGGACTAAAGCCCCCCATTGTTGTCCCCTCACACAGGATCACCAAGTCCCTGGCAGCAAGTGGGGGATGGGGGAGCTGGGGAAAGGATGGTGCTGTAGTGGGAAGGGGTAGGCATGGTGTGTGTGTGAATGTTGGGAAGTAAATGGGGGGGGGGGTCGTCCCGCCAGCTCAAACACAATCGTGTGATAGGACTTGGCCCTATCTAATCAAGGGCAGGAGGTCACTTCCGAACAACTGGGCAATAAAAGATTATTTCCAGCCACATAACAGAGGAGCCGTTAAAGGGGGGGGGGGGGGGGGGGGGGGGGGGGGCAGCAGGAGGAGGGGGGAGAGTGGCTGTCTGTGACGAGAGGAAGTGAATTGAAAAAAGCCAGCAGACGGGAACCATCTGTCTGGATGCGTAGTCTAATCTCAGAGAAAAGAGGGAATGAAGTGGGGCAAGGGAAGGGGGTGTGAGGGAATAAATAAAGAAAGGCTAAACTTCCTCCTCTTCATTGCCAAATCTGTCCATCTTTTCTTGCTGTGTACCTGATGTGCATATGTGATGATTTCTTTGTTGTTTTCGCTGGTTGAGATATCAAAGAAGAAAACAGAACAAAAGTGGGTGCAGGGTGGGGGTTAAGGGGGCTGGAATGCAGCAAACATAAAAAAAACTGTCCCCTGGGGCCGTTAAAGAGGAACGAGGACGTGATTTTGTCAAATGCAGAGGACAAAACAGGAAGACCTTAGAAATATTTCTCAGCTGGAAGAGTGGGATCATATTTTTATATTAATAATCTATCCAGGTGATTTCTGCATGATTCAGGCTCCAACGCTTATTTGTTTAAGCCGAAATATTATATTATATTGCCTTGCTTCAACAAATTTTATTTTGTTTACGTTGATTATGAATTGTCCTCACAGCTCCAGCGTTACTTATGGAGCACCAAAGGGATCAGTGATTGGGCCACTTCCCTTTGCTATATATATGTTTCCAATTTGTAGATTTCTAACAGCATGAGCTTAACTTCCACTTCTTTGATGATGACACCTTGCTTTATTTTTCTATTAATCCTGAGCTGACCCATTGCAAAGACTACAGCCATTTTCTGAAGATATAAAAACAAAACGTTTGATTCTAAACCTTCTGCTTTCGAACGCAGACAGATTATTGTCATTGTACACAAGTTTTTGAAAAAGAAGCTGATCCTTTACCAAGCAGCTGTACACATTAATTAATCCTACACTTTGGGACTTTTTTTTTTTTTGGAGGACTTCCAGGAAGTATGTAATAGCGGCGTTTGTGAATAGCAAGGCGTCATATCTTTATCAACCACAATTCACATATTTAGAGATCAGAGCCAATGACTTGAAAGCTGCTGTTTACAACAATAAGGGTGACTGATTGAGTTAGCTTGCAGCTACCCAAAGGAGAGCTGGCAAAGCCATTGGTTGCATCAGCTTTGCAGACACTTTGAGTCAATCACTGTGATGAAACCGGAGCCACTAATCAATAGCAAAACCAACTTTTAATTAATTACCAAAGGATCTAAGTAAATGATTGCTGAGGTTTGTGTGCTGCTGTATTGATCCTATGGCTTCCTACCTCTCCTTCTGATTACCGTCCGCTGCTGCTGCTTTTGGAGGAAAATAAGAGACTCGAAGGAGGTTCAGTTGATAAGTCAGCATCTGATGGCTGGAAAACGAAGTATGAACTTAACAAGAAGACTGTGAGACAGTTTTAGGTTCCTATGGGTGTGTGCACCCACAAGCAAATGATTACAGACTAAAATCCCCTGGTGAAAAAACCTCCACCCTGAATAGCCACTGACACCTGATAAAACACTGGTTTGTTCCTTACGACTCTTTATGGTTCCTGAGGGGGAGAAAGGCTGTGTAAATAACTGTTTGTCCTCTCACACACTGCTCTAGTGATGAACGGGAAGCAGCTGGGAGCTAATTATTGTTTTGGGAATGCACTGAATCCCGAAATTTGCTCAATGTTTGAACCATCCTGTTGGATAGATTGGTTTCCATAAATCTGCCTGGTTTTAGCTCGCATTTAAAAAAAAAAAGTTATTGCTGGTGTTCACTTGTCTTGTGTTTGATATCATCTTAAAACTTAAAGAATCCTTTTATTTATTTTTTTTTTCAAATTCTGCTTTCATATTCTCCCACTAACATTGTTTAACCATAGTATTTACCCCTTGAAACACTTGGCTGGTCAACTATAAGCTTTCAACACCAAATGAAATTGCTGAGTCATAGTTTTAGCTTTATGGTTTTATTTATGAATGTATTTATTTTAGATTTAAGCACTAGTTCTGAGTCATCTACCCCATAACAATTTATTTTAGAGAACTTAACCATTGTGCATCAGTTAATTCATCCTGGTGGGCTAGATGGCTCTCATAATATATTAGTAATTACGACCCCTGATCACACCAGAGTGACTTTGAATGACCCCTGCAGGGTAAATAATAGTTATTAATAATGGATTGTAGTTAGAAAATGTGTGTTGTTAAGGTAGGCATGAAAGGACACATTATATGCATAAAACATCCAATGGAAAAACTGCATCAAAACTGCTTCATTAAACTGTTTGTCAATAGGGAAGGAGCTTTATTTTTTCTGTTCACCTAGATTAGGTTAGATGTTTCTGGAATTTAGGAAAACATCATGTCCTTTAAGATTAACATATTTTACAATAATTATGAAGCATTTATAGACACTTTAAGGAAGGTCTAAAAGTGAAGGAAGACTAAATCTGGAACAAAACAGATATTTTCTTTTAAACCAAACTACTTTTTCATGATGTGATATGCTGAGATATGCTGAGATTCTGCATAAACTGACAAGGATATCAACTTTTTGCACAATAAGAAACCTGCTATTCTCTTATTTTCTTTATAATAATATCTGACAGACCCGAATCTGCCAGCTGGGGGAATTGTTCTTACTTATGGTGGTTGTAGCTGAAAAGTTTTTGGGGGCTCATAGATCTAGTAAAGTTAATTAAAGTAAAGCTATTAAGCAAGGAGAGGTCTGGTTTTTTTTTTCATCTGGCAGTCTGAGAGGCATTTCTGTCATCTGTTTGAAAAAGCTGAACTTTTGGACGAGACTTTATCAGTATCTGTACTGGAAATAAAATACTTACCAGTCATTTCTCAATCTTCATCTATGTGTTTCCAAGTTGCTCCCCTTCATTAAATTAAATCAGAGCCGATAACATTTGAGCAGATAACTTCCATAAACTTTGCTTTAAAGCAAAACCAGCTTTTTCTGTTTAAACTTCATCATCATCACTTTCTTGTGTTTTTTTAACCTTGATTACTTGTTTCTATTTATAAGCCGCGAGGGGAAATATTGAAACCCAGATGAGTATGGGGGGAAAGCTGAGGTGCTGACTGATGCAGTGGAAGGTGATGACTGTTAATCTCCTGCCTTGCCAGCAGGGGTGCACTGGCTAAGAACAGGACTCGGTAAGGATGTGTCAGCTACAGTTTCCATCATGATTCACTTGGTAGTGATGCATGCTTAGACCCCTGTAGGTCTCCTTAGAAAAAAAAAATCAAATAAAACAAAGTTGCATAAAAAGAACCAGCCAAGGCTGACACCATTACGTGGACGTGCAGAGCAGCCAGATGCACTCTGAAGCAAGTGCATAAAGGAGGAAGAAGGGAAGACTGTTGTCACCCTTTGAATTATGTTTTCATTTTTTCACATACCCTGGGGGAACAGGTACTGAGCTGATCTACATATCTCTCATTAAATAAATGTTAAACATGTTAAACCAAATTCACCACAGATGTCTGTAAAAATCAAAATAATATTTAGATACAGAGAAATAATAAAAAATGTGTCTAAATATTTTAAGTCTTCTATAATAAAGTGCAAAAAGCTTTAGCATCCTCTCCATTTGGAGGGATTAATTCCATGTGTTTTGCAGGTTGAACTATTCAAACCTGTCTTAAATGAATAAAGTTTATACGGGATCTTCTCTGCTCCCTCTGATCTGCAGATCCTTCCATGGCTTTTCGATCTGTTTTAAGTTGCTTGGCTAACTTGGCTGTTGCAGCAGTTTCTAAACCCCTCCAACTGTGTGCTTTTTAACTCTGCCTTTTCCATTTATTCTTCCTTTAGGTGCAGAACATCACAACAAAGTGCTCAAAGATAGCCCCATACCACAATATTCCCAGCTTTAGCTTGTTTTTTCAGCATGCTGCACTGCTAGTCATCCTCCAAACATTGGAAGGATGTGATATTCTTAACCTGAATTTTGGTTTAATCCAACCAGACTATATTCTCCCTGTATTTTGCCTGTTAATGTCTTCTGTAGGCGACTTTGGCAACTTTTAATTTTTTATTTAGCAGTGGTCTTTTGTTGTGAACATTCATGTCACTGCAGTTAAGTTGAATTACTTCTTTAAAATAAAGCTGGCTGCTGTTTTTTGGAGTCTGGACGTGCCTGTAAGTGATCCTAGAGTCCTGGAAACTTTTCTGATTATTCATTTGATTCCTCAGGTAGAGGTGGGCCACGGCTAGCTTCCATGAATATTCTTTCCACTTTCAGATTACAAACCCAAAATGCTCTGTGGAACATCCAGGTGTTTAAGGAATCTGTATTTTCTAGTAGAGGTCTTTTTTTCTAAATGTTAACATTACTTAAATTTTTTTCTGTATAAATAATTATTTTTTACTCCATTTATTCTACTCTATTTAAGATAACTCAATTTTTGAGCATGGGTAAAACATGATATAAGGTAATTTTACTGTAAAGCACCTCAATAGTCATAAAATTAATTGAAATAATTCTTATGTGTTCAGGATTTCTTTTCTTTGGTATCATTTTAAATTCTTAACTTATTTTCATCCTTCGGCTGACATTGATTATACATTTTTAAAAGATGCCTCAGGCTGGAAAATAACCTTTTTTTCTGTTCTACCATAAGAATAAAGTTTACATCTCCTCCGTACCACCAACCTCCTCCTCAAGTGTTCAAAGGAGCTACAGTGAAACCTGAAAATAAAAAAAATAGGCCTCCTATTGTTTGCTTTCATCCAGAAGCCAGGAGCAAATGGGGGCTCAAATTACAGGTCTGAAAGGTAACAGGAAATTGACAAATCGCTAATCCACTCTAACTATTCAGGGAAACAAAAGGTACATTCCACCAAAAGCAGACTGAAGACAGAAGGGCCCATTTGGGGATGAGGATTCTGGTGAGTCTGAGTAACAAAACAAGACACTTCCTGTCTGCTCGGGTTTTAGCTTTAAAAAAAAAAAAAAAAAAGAACCATTTAAATCCAAAGATCCCCAGAGCTGTTCCATCAAGCACCTAAGAGACACCATCGCCACCATGTCGCCACTGCAGCTGCACTACATTTCTGTTCTTTGTCCCAGAGGAATTATCAGGGTCTGCGCTTCCCAAACTGCTGCTACTTCCTGACCAACCAACTTCCAAAGTGATGATCTCATCCACTGGGGGCCCGGAGGTGAAGAAGTGTGTGGGTGTCAGTTAGTGGCAGTGGGGGTGGGAGGGTCAACGGACTTCCAGTGATAAATTCACTAGCAAAAAAAAGAGAGCAGGGGGGCTGCTTTAGTGTGGGTAGTGGCTGGATTGGCCCCTGTCGTTGTCCTTTAGTGCAGGAACCATGCCATAGAGCAAAGCCTTGATAGCCTCAGTTTATTATCTTTGAACAGGTGGCTCCAGCTACTCATAATAGTTGCTCTTATTCCTGCAACCTCTTCCTGCAACTCTGAGACCATTTGGGAGTTTGGGAATATCCCAATATAGCTACACTAAAGTCTGGGTAATAAACTGCATGAGCATAGTTTAGTGGTGACTCGTCTGACTAGAATGAGTGGGCACTAGATTTTATTTTTAAATAAAAAAAAAACTGTAGATGCAAAGCTCAGCATGTCATTTGCCAATGCAGTTTAAATTTTAAGCTTACTAATTTTAAGATTCCCAGCAAAGAAGCGTTTGGACGAAATAAACAGTTGATTTTTAAGCTAAAAGAAGCTTTCCTGTTTCGTTGCCAGAAAAGTTGCCCCTAGATAGACCATGAGGGTCACACACACACACACATATAAAAAAGACAAATATGAATCAAAGTCATCCACAAGTCACATCGGTTCAATCAAGACACCACACAGCGCCATATTTTTCATTAATTAATATATTTTCTGCATTAAAGTTAACATAGTTTTCTTTTGTGCCACCCTTTAATTTTCAGTAAGTATTTTTGATATTTTGTTATATTCAGACATGAGTAAATTTAAGACTGTCTCTTGCAATAAATATCATAAAATAATAGAGCTTCACATAATAAATATTTTTTACAACAAAAAAAATTGTTTAACAGACATGTTTTTTCTTTTCTTTTTTTTTAAAAATAGCCAAAATTCCTCTTATGGAGCATACAATGTACACAAATAAACAAAACAAAAACATGGGAGAATGCCACAGAACTTGTGTGAAGAGTCCAGGCGGGTGGAAGGAGAAACATATCCGAGTGGAGAATACTATGAGATGGATGTGCTTTTGTTAATGCAACACAAGCAGAGGAGCCACGGCTTTAATGTGGCAGCGACAAACCTGTCTGCTACGAACACCAGGTAACAGATACATAATCGCCCTAAGAACAGATCGTCCTTCACAGATTTGGTGGGAGGCAGCCCCCAACAGGCGCAGGGCCGCCAGAAACTGCCCGCCTCAAACGGAAGAAGCACGTTTTCATTTTTTTGAATTAGAATTTTAAAAAATAGTGTTATTCAGGGAGCTGAGGACAGACAGAGAAAGAGACTTAAGGCAAACACTGGTCTGTAAAATAAAACAAAAAACATGGTCCTGATCCAGAAGAGAGCAAAAAAATAATAAAATTATTGAGTGGTTTTCGTTACTCCTTTGTAGCTCCTTCGGGTTCTGCAGCCAGGAGAGGAGTCATGTGGGAGGTGCTTAGAATGTTTGATAAACATTAATCTGTGGCTGTCACTATTTTTACTGTTATCATATGATCCACGTCAGGAGCGTCCCGCGCGCACTCACACACACACACACACATGCACACACACACACAGGAAGCGATCAGGAAGGCTTTTCCTGGCTCTGTGGGGCCCAGCTCTCCAGTTTACAATACACAGTGTTGGAGTTCTTGCAGCGACAGCCGGGCCGGTTGACCCGGTCATAGCAGCCCTGGCACGCCTTCAGACAGCCCTTGACAGGTGGGTAGCATAGCAGACAGGGAAAGAGTACCGACATTAATCCCATGCACAGGAAGCGGGAGCAGCAGTGGGAGCGTGACAGCGAACAGGGGTGGTCAGCGCATGAATCCCCCTCGTCGTCGTTGGAGCAGTGGTAGAAGATGCCTTTGACCAGGCACATGCACGTGCCGTGCTCCAGTGCGCTCTCCGCCGAGCACAGGCACTGTCCATTACATGCCAAACAAGAGGGCAGGCTCCTGGGGGCCGTGCAGTCGCTGCATTTACACTTCCCACAGCGCTCGCAGATGAACTGGTGCCCGGCGGCGGCCACTACCCCAAAGTCTGATTTCCCTTTGGTTGGGGGCTTAAGTGGAGCCTCCAGGGGAGTCTGGTGGAGCCCAGGCCCCTGCTGGGGCTGTAATAGCGGCTTGGATTTGGGCTGAGTCCGAACAGGTCGCTCTGCTCTGTGGTGGTGCTGTAAGCCCACCCCGGGCCTCGTTGGTGGTGAACGCGTCAGGAGTCCCTGTTCAGAGGAGGCACTGCTGTTGCTCCCTGAACTGGCAGCACTTCCTGTGCTGGTGGAGCGGCTGAGTCCAGGGGCCCGAGAGCCGCCGTACTGAGGCCCAGCAGCCACAACCACCATGCTACTCCCACGGTGGTGGTGGTGATGGCCCGATGGCTGGCGCTCGTAGTTGTTGTTCACATTGACAAGGATGACCTCATGAGTCCTTTCTTGTTTATCCTGGGGCCTGGGGGCCACACGGGGTGCTGGGGGCCTCCGCGCCACCGAGGGCCCCTCTGTGTACTCATTGCTGGAGCGGATGGCCTTGATTTGTTCCAGAGAGAGTATGGCGGCATGCTGGAGCTCCCGCTCGTAATCCGACCTCTGCCGGGTGTCGAGGGAAGGCTGCTGGATCACCACTAATGATCCGGCGGGGCCATGTTGACTTTGGAGCTCCATCTGGGGGGATCACCACTTCCGACATTCACCGTGGACATGCATTGGAAAACCTGTCAGAGAGAGGGAGCGGGGACAGACAAAGGAGAGGCATGAGGCTTCATCAGAGAGAGCTTGAACATGGCATGACTGGAAAAACCACACTGTTGGTGTGGAAAAGAGACAAAAGAAAACAACACAAAACAATCAGATACGAGTTTTTGCGGTATTTGAAACACATCACTGTCATCTTACGCTCATTATAATCAAACTGCATGTTTAAAACTTGCAGAAAAACACTAACTTAATTATGCAAACTCTGCATTTATCCCTTTTAACAGGTCTTAACTTCTGATCCTGTGAATTGAGGAGGAAAAGTTGAGCATTAACGACGCTTTTGGAGTTTTCCTCCCCAACACACAGAGATCCAAACCTCAACAGACCCTACAAACACTTCCCCTCCTCATTTACATTTCTATGACTAGTTAACATTTAAATGCAGCGCGGCGACGAAATGAGGACACGATCCAAGGGAACTAAATGAGCTCCCTCACTTAGTATTCTATTACAACACCAAGAAGGAACCCAGAGAGCATTAGAAATAAATAAGGTCAGGGCAAATTCAACCTCTGGTTTGGACTGATTAAAGAAACAAAAATGTTTTAATGCAAATAAAAGTTATTATGGTACAACTGTTCCCACTGATGTGCGTTTTTACCATAAATACGCGCAGGAATTTGAGTTTTAGCCTTCGGGGGTGTTCTGAAGGAAAAGTCAACCTGCAGGAGGCCCGAAAGCTGCACGACTGACACATAAACTCACGGAGCCGCTCTCTCTCCCTCTCTCTGTGTGGAACTCTGCAGTCAGCACAAGAAAATATCGATTTTTGTCGCAATCTAACAGAGTCCCTTCACTTCTGCTCTTCTGCGGCTGAAAACCCGTACCTTATATGGCCGCTTTGACGCAAAGCGCGTCAAGACGCGCAGAAGGCTGCGATAAACACCCGCAGCCGGAGATCCGGACGCTTCCACAGACACGGAGGAACTTATGAATGAAAACAAGCGCCGTGGGTGGGGGGAGGGGTGTTTATTACAGGGTAGCCACGGAGAGAGACGCGGGCATGCGGACCCCATCGAGCGAAAAACACCGTGGAAATGTCACGGAAAGTCTGAGGATCACAACCTGACGCGACTCCTGCACCTTTTCCCCTCCAAGAAATACCAGAAAACATCATATATTAAATAAAAAACTTTATAGAGGAGCGCTTACCTATATGCAAGCATCCATAACGTGGAATCCATCAACCAAATTATTTAGTAAACCTCCATCCAACAGGAGTAGGTCTAACGCATAACGCTGGGTTAGATAATCCAAGCTGGAACCGAATCCTGCGTTATTCCCTTTGCTTTGGGTGTCTGCGTGGGAGAAAAGTTCAGCGCTGAGGTGCGCGTGCATAAATCCACGGTGGAGCTCCGTTAAAGCAAAGAAGTCACCCGTGGGGCGCCGCTACGCACTTGGGAGATGCAGATTGGTGAAGGCGAGAGGAGCCAGTTAGAGGAGTCCCCGGTGGAAAAGTTGAAGAACAAGAAAAAAGGTCCAGAAAGAACTGCGAGTTTATATCCAACACTTTTATAGGAGCGCCGTTTGTTTTCTTTGCTTTTAAGTCTAATTTAATCTGCGCTGCGCTCCGGAGAGGGGGAAAAAAACAGAGAAAAACGCAGCGTCCTCAGTGCGCTCCTTCTTACTCTGTAGGCCTGATCTGCTCTGAATGAATGGGAAGGCAGCGCACTGGGTTTGCTCCACCAGGCAACTCCCATTGGCCATTCACAGCACTGAAAAAGGATACAGCTCATCCGCTCCTGATTCATTAGGCAGATGTGGAGGGCAGGCCGAATGGCGGAGAGCAGTTAAGGTGGAACGGCTTTTCCATGCAGGGAGGAGGAGGAGGCAGAAACAACTAGTTTCCGAATGTTATGATTAATGACAGGAATGAGGTTAATATGACTAATAGTTACGTAATGAGCGCATCGGGTGGTTTATTTATATCGACTTTCTGCTGATTTATTACACTTGATGAGAAATGTAAAGTTTTCCGCAACATTTGGTCTTTCCTCTGACACATTCACAAACATTTAGAAGTTATTAGTAGGAAAAAATTTAACTATTAGAAGCAACAAACCTTGTTAGGCATAATTTCACACAGGGTGCCAAATATAAAGAGTTTATTTATGGTTGTTTTTGACAGTAAAACAATAAGAATAAGTTTTGTTTTCTTGTCTTTGAAAGCATTACAATGAGGAAAATTTTTTTCTGTTATTTATTGGCAATGTTATGATATAAACAGTGTCAATAAAGATTGGTCCAGTAGAATGACACTTAAAAAGGTCATTGCTTTACAGCAGGCCTCCCCAAAGTAGGTCCTTGAGGGCCGCTGTCCTGCAGGTTTAAGAGGTTTCTCTGCTTTAGCACAGCTGATGCTGATGATTGCAGTTCAGCAAAAGCCTGTTAATCAAATATTAATGTAAATCAGCTGTGCTGGAGCAGGGGAACCTCTAAAACCTGCAGGACAACTGCCCTCGAGGACCGACTTTTGGGATGCCTGCTTTACAGACTGCTGCATGCCAGCATACTCCATTAAAGTTTAGTGGAAGGAAAACATTTGGTAGGTAGAAGTCCACTGCAAAAGGGGATAGTAGCAGCCTTGGATGAATTACCAAGCTAAATTAATTTTTTAAAAATTGGAATGGCTTCAGAGTGGTTTCTTTTCACATAAATAAAGCAGGATTATGTACATTTTAAGGATTTTTTATGGTGATTGTTCTATCTTGTGTCAATTGTTCATTTTCCCTTAAGTGTAACCATTGATGGAACCATAACATACAATTTGATTCAGTTTATTTCTATAGTGCCAATTCACAACACATGTCATCTCAAGGCATTTTACAGTTCACCAGATCATCCAGTCAAATTGATTCAAAGTTTTCTATCTAAGGAAAATCAGTTAATTGCATCGACTCATTGACTGGAATGCAATCCCTCACACTAAGCATGTTTGTAGCAACAGTGGAGAGGAAAAACTCCCTTTTAACAGGAAGAAACCTCCAGCAGAACCAGGCTCAGTGTGAGCGAGGCTGACTGGGGTTCAAGGAGACAGAAGCAGAAATACAAAAAGGAGCTGTAAAAGGCGGCCCCATCCAGGAAACACACAGCCAGGCAGAGGAGCTCTGAGCCATCTCCCATGTCAGAGGATGAAAAGAGCACATCCAGCCAGTCACAGTCAGAGAAACAGGACTACACTGAAAAACAGGCAGTTCTCCAACATCTATAAACAAAGGTGTTGATGGCTACTATGAGAAAAAGCAGAGAGAGCAGAACGTCAGAGATTGAACTAACAGTACACATGTGTATACAATTTTTGGGGCCTATTTTATTCAGAAACAATTTTCCCAAGCAGATTTTATTGTCTCTTAAGTCAAATTTGCCACTCACAATATGGCCGACAAACTGATGGAAATGGTGCGTGCTTTTGTGTTTTAGGACGCCCCACCTGCTGGACACAACATATTTAGGCATAAAAATGGGGGACAGGGAAGACATTAAATATATAGCGACACAAACAATCAGAGCAAGAAAACTTTTTATTTATTTATAAAACAAAACAAACAAACTTTACATTAAACAAAATTCTGCGTTGAAAATCCACACATCATATTGTAGCTGTAGTTTCAGTTTCTCTGTTACTTAAAAAATATAAGCCTGGTTATTCTTGTTACCCATCTCATGCTTCACCTGTGTGAAAGTCCTGACAGATTTATAAAGGTCGCTTTATGTTTTCTTCCGTGTCATCAGAGGAAATGAAATGCAAAGCGGTGAATGTTACGCAACCTGCTGCTGGCCCCGTTTTATTTATTTTGTTTTTAATTTTTGACACGATGTGTATACAGATTAGTACAGAAGTGGATTAGGGCCACTGGGGGAAAAAAGGTAACTGATTTTTAAATATTTCAGTTTAATATAGGAAAAAAATCTGAATTCGGACTTTAATCTCACAATTCTGACTTTTTTTTCTCTGAATTCTGACTTTAATCTCAGTATTTTTGATCTTAATATAGATGGGCACCATGAAGGAAGATATGTGGGAGCACTCAGCTTCACTGACAAATATGTGAGTTGTTTGAGAGGGCCAGTGACACATTGGTGGAAAATTATGGAATAGGGCAACTTTTTACGTGCCTGAGGGGTCCCCCCTGATGCTATTTCATTAATGGAAGAGTAGAAGGTGATCAAAACAAGAGAGCTAGTTTAGTCTCTGAAACAGACATGGCTACAGCTTGATGCTAACATGTTTGTTAGCTGTCAGAATTCAGAGATTAAAGTCAGAATTGTGAGAAAAAGAGTCAGAATTCTGAGATTTAAGTCACAATTATGAGAAAAAAGTCAGAATTTTGAGAAAAAGGTATTTCTGAGATTTAAGTCAGAATCTTAAGATTAAAGTAAGAATTCTGAGATTTAAGTCAGAATTCTGAGGGAAAAAAAGTCAGAATTTTGAGAAAAAAAACCTTTTTCTCATATTATACTGAAATAAAATTTGAAAATCATTTAACTTTAACATTTTTTTCAGTGGCCCTAATCCTCTTCCGTAGGTTAGTTTGGGTCCACCTTAAGAGAAGCAAGGGAGACTGTAACCCCCCCCTCCCTCTGTCCCGCGCGCCTCTCTCCTGCCCCCCACCCTCCTCTGTTCCTGACTGTCTGGTTTGATTGCTGTCGCGGATGCGCTACATCCGGATCCATGAGAAAAGGAAGTTCAATACAAAGTCAATTTATCCCATTCAAATGGAAAAATCAATAGATGAATGACCCCCGCGCGCTGTTTCGGGTCAGCAAATGCTTGAGAAAAAAAAAGAATACATAAAAAACCTGTAGGCTGAGAGGGAAGTGTTTGTGGCGCAGTAATGAGTGGATGTAAAAATCCGCCTCTTGGTGATAAAGCAAATCCTGCGACAGATGGCCGCCTGGATCCCCTCTCTTAGCGGTCGGAAGTGTGGACGGAAATCTCACGATTACAGCAATTAGCCTGTTTTCCATGTATGGATGTGATGAATAAAGCAGCCATGAACGTTTGTCTCCACGTGGATCCTGAGGCTGCAGAGGAAAAACATTCAGGGAGTCTAAACAAAGTTAAACACATACCAAACAGTAATCTTAATATTTCTGCTGGAGAGGAATAGAACATTATAGTGTCTGTTTTTAAAATTAAATACCTACTAAAAAGTCAGCCAAAACACAATTAGTTTATACTTTATGAATAAACGATTGTTGGTACAAAAGTCAGGCTTAAGTGAATTATTTTTGTCAAATCAATATTACTGTAAATAGATCAAGATTATATGGAAAAATGGAAACTTTTTTTTTCCATTTTGCTTTGTTAAAAACAAACTTCAGGCTAAAAAAAGGGGAACAAATATACATTTAAAAATAATGTTTTCTAATCACTGTGACATAACCTTGGAGAACCACCTTTTGCTGCCACTACAGACACGCTTAATTATTTACATAATTCAATTTGCTTGTAATATTTATGTTTATTTGCACATTTGTAGACTAGAGGTTAATTCAGATTTTTTTTAAGCCTTGCTACACATTTCTAGTACATTTAGATGTAAAAGTTTGGTTTGACCATTTTAGTATATACACTTTGATTTAAAGTTCTAAACCACTGTAGCTCTGACTGGATGTTTAGAGTTGTTGTCCTGCTGGGAGATAAACATCTTATCTCTTTAAACTCCAACTTCTGCTGCACCCTAAATGCACAAGGGAGCGTTATCACAGATCCTTCCCAACAAGCTCAATAAGTGCAGATTTTTTGCACAGTTTCTGTCTTAGTCAGCTACATGAAGTGCTGCTGTCATTTTTTACACATCTCTGGTGTTGCTATTTTTCACATATCCATTGCTATAGAATTGTCACCAGCTGTTTATTATTTACTCTCCAGACACAGAGCATTTATATTGTAAACACACAGTACAGTACTTATTTATTTTCTTAACTCTGTTATTTATTCTGTTATTTTTATACACTTTCTAAGGTCCACATTGTGGGACCACTTCTGCTATAACCTTTTGCTGTTGTAACACCACAATTTCCCCATTCTGGGACAGTAAAAGGATTTTCTCTCGTATTCTATTCTAAACCTTTACCATCTCCTGACAGGTTTCCTCCTTGGATGATCTTGTATTTCGGTCGTTCTGCCTTCCCATCATTTCTGTCCTCCCGTAAGAAAAGTGTATTGCTGCCGTCATCTTGTTTTACTGTGGGGGTGGTGTGTTTAAGTTAGAAGTTGTGTTTGGTGGATTAATACAAATGCATGCTACACTTTCAATGTTATTGTTTATAAAAATGTTGAAACCAAAGCGTAATTTTCCCCAAACTCCACTGATATGCACTGTTTAATGTATCAGATGAAACAATCTCTTAAGTACTTTCACAAAGCAGTGTAAAGTAGAAAAAAGGGCTGAATTATGGATTTATTTTCATTTCTGCAACAGAATTAAGTAAACATAATGTGGTAAATCTCTCAAAAACACAACATTTCAGCCACATTGATTGTTATAAAATGTTATTTTGCAGCACAAATAACAACAATTGTACACATAATGTAATAAGCAACTGAAAATGTTTGCTGCAGCAGAGATAAATGTCCCAGAGTGGTGCAGTCAGAAGAAGCAGAGGCCACTGTGCTGCTGCTGATAGCTGATGTATGACTGGATGAGAGAGTCGGGGATTCGGGGCTTCACTGTGTTCAGGGCATTTTCAAAGTGCCTGGCCTCGATGTGCTCGGCTTTGATGTCCTCCTGCAGGGCCAGGAGGGCGGCCTCTCTGCATACTGCTGTTATCTGGGACAGGAAACAGACAGAGACATTCAGCTGTCAGGCTGAGTGGTCAGCCTCACCGTGTCATGTCAGCAGCAGGCCAGTCCACTTCAGCGACACACCGCTGAGCCGTCAACGCTGCGGTTACACAAGACACATAACTACAAAGAGCTGAGGAGAAAGAAAGGTGAGTCATTCCTGATGTGATTATGCTTATTTAATTCACATCATCTTAAACCAAGTTCTTCCCATCTATCCATTTTGTGCAGATAGTTTTAGCTAATCAGACATAAAAGACAGGATTAAAAAGGATTTATTTACATCCACAAATAACCCCTATATAACTATATATAACTATTTTTTGTGAAACTATTTGTTGCAAATCTGAACCACAGTTTTAATTGTTGATAATATATGCTGTCAGGGATCTGTCGTACCAAAAACAAATGCTTGCCAAAGGTTCCTAGGTCTGCAGTAAATGTGTAACTGGCATCAGGGTAATGCAAACACTCTCATGGCTGTTTAACATACATACGGTTTGTTGCACATTTTCAATTATAGGTCTCAGGGGTTAAGGTACAAAATAATGTTTTTTTTATAAGATACCAAATTATTAAAACGACATCAGCAAACCAAGACTGTCCAACTAAACAGTATTTTGCAAATCCATTAATCTGTTGATTCATTTTTCGATTAATAATCGGATAGCTAAAGGTTCCTTAAATAAGACTTTTTAAAATCTTAAATGTAAAAGTTTTTTTTAACCATTTGGTATAATTGCAGCTAAAGGCAGGTTGCTCTGTCAGCTAAAGACAAGTTTTAGAGTCTCTATACTCCAGTTAACGACTAATCTATTACTGAAATAGTTGACGATTAATCCGATGAATTGTTTCAGCCCTAATCTGTAATTCAAGATAGATCAGAAAGATAAGAGGTGTCTTGCAATTTTTAACAATCAAAACAAAGGTACCATGTTTCTGCAATTTTATGGTCAATTGTCAGAGGCTATTCTTAGCGAGTAGAACTACCTTACAGCGTTTCTATTAAGGAACAACTTGAAATACAAAATTAGAAAAACAAAGATGGTAAATACCAAAAAATACAACACGTTTTTCAGATTTTGTATTTATATAAAAAAAAAACAAATTAAAAACCCTCTTTTTCATTCATTTCCACAATTATATGTAGGACACTTAGGTAAAAGAGTATTTAGTTATAGTTACTTCTCCCAGAAAGTAACTAAAAAGTTGGTTTTAGGAAATACTTTTATGATCTAAGATGTTGACAGACCTGAAATCTGTTATCGCAACTTTTTATGTCTATTATAAAAAATAAATTATAATATAATTATCTTAAAAAATGTGCTGTAAACTACTCCATTTAGGCATTTGTGTTGGGACAAGTGAGTGATATGATAAAAGACAAGAAAATTATTTTAGAACTTGTTAATAATGCATGTTAACAGGCTTAAGATGCTATTAAATAGTTGTTAAGGTGGGAATCAATGCTCTTCAAGCAATGTTTTCTTTTGTCCCCTTTCTCACACTTTTTTCCAGTCATGCCATGTTCAAGCTCTCCCTGATGAAGCCTCATGCCTTCCCTTTGTCTTTCCATCTCCCTCTTTCTGACAGGTTTTCCAATGCATGTCCATGCTGAATGTCGGGAGTGGGGATCCCCCCAGATGAAAGTCCAAAGTCAACATTGCCCCGCCGGTGTAGGTACTAGATCTGCTCGGGTGGTCAGATCTGCTCAGACTCTGCTCATGCCAGTGACATTATGCTATAGGATTGGCTGAACGTTGCCACATGCATAAAACATTGTGGTTGCCCAGACAACGATAATAACAATCCAGCATCTATGTACCAAGTCTGGAGCATCTGTAATGTTAGTGTGTCTGATGGCCGATGAAGTTTTATTTGATTGATAACAAAGCTGAAAAAATCTGTTTATGTTGAACAAGTATCTGTAAGACCATGGTTTGAACAGGAGGAGAGCTGGTTAGCGCTGTGGCTAGTGACTCTGCAGCAAACAGCTTGGTCAGTTACATTAAGCTACACAACTTATAACTTTGTGTCAACAACAAACGTTTGTTTTCTACAGGTAGAATAACTGTTGTTTTCTTTGTCTAAAACATCTACAAAATCATTTTTTAAGATCTTCCATTAGTCCTCTGCCTCTGTCCTCTGTGAGACTTTTTGTCTCACCTTGTTAAAACACAGAGCAGTTTGTCTTGAATGGCAGTGCTTTCGTTCAAGAGTGAGAATGATTGTTTCCTACTTTCGGCTACTTTAGATCACAGATGAAACATAAAATAATAGCAGATATGGGTAATAATCTGTTGAGACTCCACAAGAGATCTGATTCTTATGAAACAGGTGCAACACAGTTTGTAAGAGCCATATGATCAAAATAAGAAATTATTAATGTGACAGCAGCACACGGCTTTGACACCTGGGTGGTGGGTGTGTCTAAGGTGGGCGTGAGTGTCTCTAAGGTATGAATGGGAGTCATTCTGGCGCGCTGAATTTATGAATGAGGAAGCGGGTGCGCCGGTGGTGGTCGTAATTTCTGTTGACCGTGCTATATTGTCGCTTTATTTTATGCATCATAGAATGGTTTAGCCTGGTCAGTATGTGTCAGTGAATGTAAAGTCTGGATTATGACGGCCAAATGGAATAAATTGATGATTGCAATTACAAGAAGCGGCTTGGAGTGTTTTGAAGCGCGCGTCTGACAGATGATGAAATCACCGCGTTAACCCAGTGCGACCCTCTACAACACCGCTGGTCAGCCGCACAACTACAGTTTGTCTGCGTGGCGTTGCCACACATGATATCGACACAATGCGCCAGCTGTGTCTGATCTAACGAGTTAAAACAAATACGTTAGCATTCATTAAACCTGGCACAGAACCGGTGAGAGCGATTCAGACGGATAAATCTCTGACTTCCTTACATGTTGCTCTCAATTGTTTAGTTTTCCAGACTTTTGTAACACTGGTGACATCATCAACGATAACCCAGCGTGATGGCTTCACCAGAAAAGCAACAGTGGAGGGACAGAAGCCACGCAGCTTGCCTGAGGGGGTCAGACCCAGCTGTTTTTGCCAATAGAAAGGGAGCCAAAGGCCGATTGCTAGAGCGTCAACCCATGTTTGAAAAACGTGTGTTAACCCACCTATTTCTGAGGAAAAGAAGCTATAGATCATAGTTTGGTCTGTTTTTCAGTATTTAGACCCATTTCTCTCCTAGACATAGCTACAGGGTCAGCTTTTACTGCGACTAACTGCATGTGCTCTCTTTGACATGAGAAATGGCTGATTAACCTGGTCTTTTGATAGAACCATACCTGGATTTGCCATTACCTTTTCAAACATAGAAAATAGTTATTTATATTTATTGATTAGTGCTTATTTATGGATGAGAGCTTCTGTGTTTTGGGACATCGTGTCTCGATCCATGCTATATTCCAGACCTGGGAGGAGACCCCTCAGTAGACCATCAGCCACCTCATCAAGAACATACCCAGGCATTGTAGGGAGGTCATACAAGCACATGGAGGCCACACACAACACTGAGCCTCATTTTGACCTGTTGTAAGGACAAAGTTGGATCAGACTGTAACATTCTTTTCCCCTTTCATTTTGTGTGCAACTCCAAATCCTGGTCTCCATTGGTTAATAAATTTGATTTCAATTAATACATTTTGTGTGATTTTGTTGTTAGCATATTAAACTTTGTGCAGAACAAGGTATTCAATGAGATTACTTCATTCATTCAGATCTAGGATGTGTTATTTGAGTGCTCCCTTTGTTTTTGTTTTTATCAATATATTTAACTAATATGACAGTATGACTGGATTGAATTGACTCTGTAAAGTGCCATGTGTTGTGTATTGGCACAACATGAATAAACTAAATTGGACTGAACACATAAAGAGGCAAAGCTGTAAGACCTCTTTTCTACAGACAGCGAGGCAGATATGTCTGTTGTTGGTACAACAAAGGTCTTTGAAAAATACCTTGAAATGATCCCTGAGGAAAACGAATGAGCAATGCCTGCGACCCACAGACTCAGAGTAAGAACATGTCGGTGGCAGGAAAAAACACGGCAAAAAAAAACGGTCAATTGTTTAAGCACATGACGATCAAGGCATGTCTTCCAAAATGGGAGAGCTAAGCAGGAGGAGATGGAGGTGTGAACGCGCTCAAGAATGCTCGCAGCATGCACGTCCTGGGACAGGTGCTTTGCAGATGTCAGGATGTGAGAGGCCTATTTCCCCTTCTCTTCTGTTTCAGTCCAATGAGCTGCACGATCCAGGCAGGGTAAACATGCAGGGCCGGGTTAATTTTGTATAAGAGCTTCCCATCATTCAAGTCATTAAGACCTGTCAGTAATAATGATGCAAAACAATGAGGCTATGCATCCTCGCCGCCTGTTTACAAATGCAGAGTGGGGACTGAGACAGATGCCACATGTTAAACAATGTGAGTTCGCAAAGTTTCCAGGCAACATCCACAAACAGGAACAGACAAAGTCTGCAGGACAATCAGACGGCAATTTCTGATTTTTGCCAAAGCTTCTAAAGGCGTAAAGATGCAGATTAAATTAGACTGTTTTTCGCCACACCCTTCAGGTTTATTAAGAAATTATCTAAAATACTCAAACATGTATGAAAAAAAACACACACACACACACACAAGCCCTCACATTCATCCTGACTGGGTTCATGAGCTGTTCTGTGAGGGCGATCAACAACTCAGTGTTTCCTGCCTGAGTGTTTGCCTGCACAGACCTTAAAAAACACCAAGCCACAAAGACAAACAGGACGAGCGAAAGAGCCGGGCTGTTTGGAGATGTGAAGGCATTCCTGAACACAGCCAAAGACCCAGCACTACCTTGATACCCGTAAAGATGCCCCCCCCCTTTACCCAACGTGCTTCTGCCACGGAAAACGGGGGAGAACTGCAAATGTACAGAAATGAGGTGTGTGCATGGTTGATGGCAGAGACTGCTGACTTGTGGCAGGCCAAATAAATTGCAGAACTCTCTATTTTAAAGTTATTGCAAAGCAGACTTTATTTTTCAATCCTGTCATAAATTCTGTCAGCAATCACTTAAATATATGGAGCTGAGCTGATGCATTGCGCTGGCGGCTCTCTGGTGATGTGGACGGGCTCAGAGCTCCTGCTGGTGGCAGGCAGCCAGTCATAAAGCAGTAACCCCCCTCAAAAAAATAAGTAATCAAGAGGCTCTCAGTTAGAAGGTAAAACCTGCTGATTCATGAGGAGGAAAAAAGTTCAAGACCAAGAGGAAGTTTTGATGAGAAAGCAAAAAACCAAGTAACACCTTGTACCCTAAAGCTTCCTTATTCTCCTAATTTACCCTAACAAAAAAGTCTTCAAAAGTTTAGCTGAAATAGGTTTTAATGTTGTCGTTTACACATTGTAGTTATTCATCAGTAGATTTTTAAACAATCTGACTTTAGACACTGTCAGACTGATATTTCCAGAGTCCTTTATTGAACCAAAGTATGAAACCAAAGTTTTAATTGATTTGAATTATTGTATCAAAATATTCTAGCAGGCAGTCTAAAACAAGATAGGATGAACGTAGCAGATGTGATTGATGTTCATTATTTTTCCTTTTTCATACAAGCAAACCCCAACCCTAAAAATCCTAAATCAATCTCTATAATATTCCTCAAACTTTAGAGGAACCCTAAGTTCATAATTTATTAAAAGACGTATATTATAACAAAAACCCCAGAGAAATTCTAGTACTATGGTTCGTCATATTATCTGATCCATTACATAGTTACAGTAAAACTTGATGGAAAACACTCAAATAAGGCTGCAATTAACAATCATTTTGTAAATCAATTAATTCTTGGTTTAATCAATTTTTATGAAATTAAACTCAAACCTTTCATTTGAAGAGTTCTGAATAGAGCATTTTGACAGATAAAAAATATTTTTTTATCTTAAACGCAAAATTTATATTCTTTTTAAAATTTTGATATAATTACTGCTCTAAGTAGGTCGCTCTGTCAGCTAAAGGTTTTACAGTCTGTACACTTGAGTAAACGATTAATCAATGACTAAATGAGTTAATGATTATTTCAATAATCGATAAATCAATCAAATTAATTGTTTCAGCCCTACGCTCAATAGATGTAATTAAGGCTTTAATCGATGTTGATCCAATTGAATTAAAAGCAAAAGACTTTAGAACTTTGTTGGGGAAGAAATTTCCTCTAAGACCATCTTCACAATTATGCTGCAGAAAACAGCAAAAAAACAAAACCCACAGTTCAACAGATTGGCTGGTAGATGTTAGTTCAATCAATTTGTTTTGCAAAATACATAAGAGGTTGCTCTGTTAAAACTTTAGTTCTCTATTGGGGATTCCTGAAATAATAACTGCAAATCTGATATATTTAATAAAAGTTTGATATTATTCAAGGTTTATATACTTAAACTACCTTTCCTTTGCAGAATTTACTTCACCATAAAGCTGCTGTTCAGCTGGAGTTTGAACATTTTCTTTGATAAAACTGCCTGATGTTTTTTTTTTTTTTTAAAGATGCCATTTCACTGTCTAATTCATAGTTTGTACTTTGGGCTGAATGCAAGATTTCAGATGCTGAAGTGGTTTATAATGGCGTTATGAAATGAAACTGGCCTGATTTTGGCTCAGCCCTGCAGGCTGCTTCAGGTCCAGCCAATACGAAGCCGCAACCCAGAACCCTGAATACAGCGGCAGCCTTTATGCTCTGTTAGTCACTCCCTGGTCACAGCTACACCCTACATCATGCTGCTTCACTGCACACTGCTATACCGTGCTGCAAACAAGATACTTTAGGCATAAAGTGATAAATGGCAGCATTTTTAGCTCTGCCTGGGAGGTCCGCTTGTTGTAAGATAAGACGACACTGAACCCTCAACCAAAGGGGATAAAGAATGAGGGAAGGACAGCAAAGCATGTGGCAAGACATGAAAGTAACAGCAAATAAAGAATAGAGTTTAAAGGTGGCTGTAGTAAGCAGGTTTTCAGCAGAGTGTTTTATATTGGTGATAAAAAACAGAATTAGTTTTAAGAGTGGAGAAGCAGTAATGACCCAAACTAATCTGACACCGTTACTGGAGAGGTTTTATGTGGAAAGGTCAACAGGTGGCCATATTTAAGCCTCGTTAGAATTCAGTCATTAATGTTAGAATGTCACTAATGCTACAAGGTGTTTTTGCTCAATAAATCTGCTTCTAAATAGCAGGATTGAGAGAAAAAGGAAGATTTACCCTCCTTCTGGTCTCAAATATCAGATTCTAAATTTGTCAAACATGTAATCAAGCAATCAAAAATATTCATCATTGTTCATTGCACAAATAGACTGGACCCTTTGATTTTATTATTTCTAGCTTTGGCTATAAGAAATTATTATTTTGCTGATCAATTATTCTATTAAATAATAAAACATGCAAACATTAAAGAGACATTATGTATGTTTTTTTTCTGAGGTGTCAAGTAACAAAGTACAAATACTTAAGTAGAAAATGTGTATACTTCATTTCTACTCCTTTCATTTTAAAATAGACTTGTTAATTTTGTTTCATTTAAGCTAATTTCCATGAACAAAAACCATCAAGACAATCCAGACAATTAATTTCTTTGTGGATGGACTCGGTGCTGCACCAACTTGTTGTTCACCACATACTAAAGTAAATCATTTTTCAAGATGATCCAAACTTACATTTCACACTGTTACCATTAGTTATAAAAGTAAGAAAACTAATCATAGGGAGGTTATCATCCAGAATTTTATAAAAATGTCCCTTTAACAGAGTAGTGCAGTAACCAGTATAATGTAAAGCTTTTGTCCTTCACATTTTTTCCTGATTTACTTTACATTTTAAAAAGTTTTACTTTCTTTTACTTGAGTAAAAAGCTTAAGTTGACACTTGTTTTTAAACAGTAGGATTTATACTTCTACTTAAGTAATAAACAATATTTTTGACACCTCTGAAGTTTTTACTGAAACAATCTTTAAAAAAAGCTTTTTATTTGACCCTTTTAGACTAAAACATTTCTTGACTCACACCTCAGTCGTTCAGCTGCGATGCATCTATTTTGTCCTTAATTTACTTTTGTGTTTACGCCACAGGTGGCGATTCCATTAGCAGACATAGTAGCGCCTCTTTAAGTTCCTGTTTAGAATAAGAAAACAAAAAAGGATGCATCTGCACCTAAAAAAACTGGGCAACCTATGGACATAAACAAAAAAACTAAAGCGTTTATATTGTTTTTTTTGTTGTTTTTTTTTAACAGTAAAAATAATTTCTTTTTAAATAAACCAGAACTCTTCTAGATTGCTCAAAGGCTACATTACTCTCATTATTGTTCATCAAAAGCTAAACAGCTGATTCAAATTCAGGCATAATAAAAACTTCCCTCAGAGCTGCACCTGTCTGCACCTCTCTCTGTTTCCATGTAATGGTATGATCCTGTGTCCGGATATGTTTTCCCCCGTCATAAAGCCCAAAGAAATCCAAGCTGATGCGACCAAAGCTCAATAGATGCCAGCCATCTCAAAGCAAAGTAATTTTTTTATGTTTAAAGTGAACTTTGAATTTGATCTTTCTCTGTGCTTCTTTTTGGCCCTTGTTGTCTTCCTCCATTGCTGATAAATGTAATTGGCAGACATAGATCAGCAGAGCACGCTACCATTAACGGTAGCCTCCCACCAAGAACACAGTGCAAATAATAGACAAACAAATGAATATCACATAAATTAAGGTCCTTGAATTCTTTGATGAGTCCTTAGTAGAAAAGCAGCTAACGAGTTAATGTCAATTTGGATAAAGCACGGTTAACAGGTGCTGTGGCTACATAATAAGTCTGCATCATCACTCCTTTACTGCCGTGCTTAGTGAGTTGGACACTCTGTTCTTTTCCAGAAATATGCTGCTGTGCATAAAACTTTCTAGTTCCAGAAACCTGGTGGTTTTCTATTATGGAAGCGTATTCAGCTTTTTAGAAAAATTATGCCTTCTTATCCAAACTTTCCAAACAAGTCATACTTGTTAAGCTTCCCCTGAACAGTCAGTCGTAAACATTTAAAATGCTAACTGAGGTATGTGAACATGAGCTCCTGGGTGTTTCGGAATTTCTTGCAAGCAGGTGAACTTGATGAGATGTTTACTCCTTGGAAGTATGGTGGCTTTCTTAAATTGTCATTTGTAAACAACATTTCTCTCTGTGGAAAGATAAAAATCTAGATCAGCAATCTGTCAAACTCTTGTTTTTGTAAAGCCGGTCACACGGATAAATCAAGTGAATTTGATTGAAAGCAGCCGGTTGCTTCTTTCTCTCCTTAATACCGTGGTAGCCATTCAAAATTTCCCCACTTTTCTTTATGGGCCCTTGGCTTGTCATCTAAAATTCTTTTTTAAAAATCAATCTTGGTACTAAAATATTCTGTCATGATTTGTGGACATTAAGAGCTGGAAGTTGGAGGGGATTTTGCTGGGTCCTGCAGGGAAGTCAAATGCAAGAAAGGTACACATTAAGTTTAACATTTTTTAAAATCATTTTTAGGTTAAAAAACTCTGTTTACATACATATTGCATGTAAACTGCAAATATGTGTATTTTCCAGCAATATTTTACTCAGAGGAGTAAAAGAGCTGCACCAGTCTTAGGACAACCTGTTCAACATGACAAAAATAAATCCCTCTCAAGGTGGAAGGGGGGTGGGGGGTGCTTGTGACTGCTGGCAGTGCATACCAACGATCTCAGGTCAAATCTGTCTGGTGTACTTTTTCGCTTCCTACTTCAACAAAGGCGCTCAGTGAGTGTATCAGACGGCCTTAATGAAGGGCTTGTTAGCCAAGCTGCCGGCTGCGGATCCACTAGACCTAGAGTGTGTGTTTACTATCAATCCGCCCTTGTGTCTACAGCGGCCCACATCCACCCCCTTTTCTCCCGCAGCCCCTTTTCTTGCGCACACAAACGGCCACATTTACAGGAGCGAGCTCCGACAACCCCCCCCTCTGCTCCGCCTCTCCTCCATCACTCCACAAATTCTGCACGCATATCCTACAGTGCAACCGCCCCAGTTAACACATACAGAACATCACATTAACAAACATTGATGCAATAACTTGCACTTGGTTTCATTAATCCAAATGACTTACTGTGAAGGAGAAACTTGACGTTACCACAAATGCATGCTCGCATGCACGCGTGCACGCTAACACACGCTTCTTGCAGCACACAAGTGCATAGACATTTAGGCCTGCTTGCAAAGACTTGCATTCTTGGGAAGTGTTGAGTAAACACATACATGTGTGCTTAGCAAGAATTTCAAACAGTCGTTTAACCCTCAGAAGTTGCAGCTAACACAACTTTTTCAGATTAATCTTAGAAACTATAAAACCGCAGAAGCAAAAAAAAAAAAAAATCCTTTTTTATATAGAACTTTTGGAAAAACTACAAGTAATAAACAGAAATATTTATATTTCAATACTCTAAATGGGTGCATGCTAGAGGCAGCACACTTAACCACTTTCCATCATTTGAACATGTTTAAGTTTATATTGATGCAAAAAAAGTAGAAAAAAGGGAAACCTTTGGCTTCAAATGTTTTAAAGCATGGGTGAACTTTACACTTTACGTGAATTACTCGTCTGAAATAGCTTTTAAACACATATTATCTCCATTAAGCCTTTAACTAAAATAAATAAATACATAGAAGGATTGCATTAAATTTCAGAGAATATTCAGGCTTAAGTCTGAAGCCTCTACCAGAAATAAAACATTTCATCCTCCAAAAAGGCAGAGAGGAAGTGTCTGCAGTGACATGGCTTGGCCAAGAGAAACAAGGCCTGACCACAGCTCCATGTGAAACCTATTTAAGATTACAAGGCGCGAGTGAGAGGGGAGGTTAAAGAGAGGGAGGTGAGGTTAAGCACAGAGGGAGGAGCTTCAAACGGGCGGGAGAGAACGGAAACATGGCACATGATCGTAAATAGTACAGTCGAGTGGCTGAGCCGTGGGTGAACGAGCGCATGCCTGGCTGGCAGCAGAGGAATTCAGGCTCTGCAGAAAAGTGTGATGATGAAATAGGCTGTGTGATCTTTCGTCACCGCATTAAAACCAGACAATCTGAGTAGAGGGAAAACCTGTGAAATCACAACACTAAATTATCCTTTAATGAGATTAATGTTTTCTATTGTACTAGAATTAAACCACACCATGATAAAACATCAAATATTGACTCCAAACTGTTCAAGTTTAAATTTAAATAGATTTTTTTTACCTGTATATTTAACATATCCTTTAAATAGTAAGATTACAGCATATAGGATTCAAAGGTAATGTCATTAAATTTATCAGCCTCTGTAGGAGACTCAAATCATGAGCTATCACTGTCCCCATGTGGTTGCTAATCTTTCATCTCTTATGAGAAGCCTGCTAGGAGACAGAAAGTGACACCTTTGAAGGCAGGGATGGAGTGGCCATAGAAAGGTTTGCCATAGAATGGCTGGTCTGTTTAAAATCAAACTGACCAACTCAGTGATTTTTTCCTCTATCCTATAAAAAATGCAGCAGCTCTGCTATGCTAGTGTATAGTAACCCCTGCAGGTGGCACAGTAAAATATTAGGCTGGGAAAGTGAAAAATGTAGCACATTAAGGGGGATATGAAATGGCCCATCCTAATGTGACAAAATAATGATAGTAAAAGGAGTGGGAAGATACCAAAAAAATTCGACACAATAAACATTCAGGAGAGAGTCTATTACCCCTTTCACACTGGCCGAAAAAACCACCCGGGAGCAATCGGCTTTTAGTGGCAGTGGGAACAGCTCAATGACGTGTGTCTTACCGGGTCAAACGACTTGGCAAGCAATCCGCTTTAAAATCGCCTCGGCTCTGATCAGCATGCAGTGGGTACACCAGACCAGGGATGACCCGCTAAATTCCGTGGCACCATTGAACATAAGGTAGGGACGTCAACACAACGCGCCAGTCGATTCTGATCTAACAAGCTGAAAGAACTGTTTACATTTGATTAACATGGCGCAGCTCCGGTGGGAGGGATTTGGACATATCCAAGAGTGAAATAATAAAGAATACTGGCAACGCTCTGACTCCCATCCATGTTTCTCTCCATTATTTACTTCCCTGATTTCCTTTGCACAAAAAGGTTGATATATTTAATTTCACTGACTGTGTTTATGTGTGCAAAGCTTTCCATATTTTCTTTTTTATATTATTTGTGTTCAAACGCTGTGAACTCAATAATGCTGTTGCTGTTAATGTTACTATTGGCACAGAAGCCGATTAGTAGGTATGGAGTCGATGCAGAGGGACAGGATAATATCAGTGTTAGGAGTGAGGAGGAGAAAACAGAGGCAGGTGAAGAGGGACTGGAGAAGGATGAGAAGATGAAAAAAAGGAGGAGAAGAAGCAGAAATGTAGAGTAGAATCCAACAAACAAAACAGTGCCAAGTACAGGAGTCTAGTTAAGAGGGCTGGGTTGATAAGACGTCTTTGCACAGAATTATTTTGTTCTCTAGAGAGCCAAGGATTTAGTCCAAACCAAGGCTTTCTGACAACAACTGATCCATTTCATTGTTTAATTGCATTTCAGGGTTTAGCTTTGTTTTTTGTTCTTACTAATTTCCTTTTAGAAACTGAAGACGGTTGCACTCCTATCATTAAACACATACACTAACTTAGTTTAATACAATGAATAGAAGTTTAATAACTATTTTTATTTTTTTACCATTCTGTTGTTACCCTCCCATGGCAACATCATGGCAACGTCTGTGTTGAAGAACAACACAGACACTGGGAAATGGGGTCAAGGTGACCCAAGATCTTGGTTTTCCCTAATGTTGGACTGGAGCACTGCTATCTCTATAGTTATGCTGCTATAGGCTTAGACTGCTGGAGGACATAGGGACCCTTTTTCATCATTCTGCTTCATTCTCTCTATTCTCCCACTCAATTTGTCAGTTCAACCCTCTAACGTTATGCTCTCTCTGCTTTTTGTCATCATAGTAGTTTCATCTGGTCTGCTCCTTTTGGTTGTGACACCATGCTGGAGAGACATACAGTGGGGCAAAAAAGTATTTAGTCAGCCACCAATAGTGCAAGTTCTCCCACTTAAAAAGATGAGAGAGGCCGGTAATTTTCATCATAGATATACCTCAACTATGAGAGACAAAATGAGGGAAAAAAATCCAGAAAATCCCATTGTCTGATTTTTAAAGAATTTATTTGCAAAATATGGTGGAAAATAAGTATTTGGTCAATAACAAAAGTTCATCTCAATACTTTGTTATATACCCTTTGTTGGCAATGACAGAGATCAAACGTTTTCTGTAAGTCTTCACAAGGTTTTCACACACTGTTGCTGGTATTTTGGCCCATTCCTCCATGCAGATCTCCTCTAGAGCAGTGATGTTCTGGGGCTGTCGCTGGGCAACACAGACTTTCAACTCCCTCCAAAGATTTTCTATGGGGTTGAGATCTGGAGACTGGCTAGGCCACTCCAGGACCTTGAAATTCTTCTTACGAAGCCACTCCTTCGTTACCCGGGCGGTGTGTTTGGGATCATTGTCATGCTGAAAGACCCAGCCACGTTTCATCTTCAATGCCCTTGCTGATGGAAGGAGGTTTTCACTCAAGATTTGACGATACATGGCCCCATTCATTCTTTCCTTCACACGGATCAGTCGTCCTGGTCCCTTAGCAGAAAAACAGCCCCAAAGCATGATGTTTCCACCCCCATGCTTCACTGTAGGTATGGTGTTCTTTGGATGCAACTCAGCATTCTCTCTCCTCCAAACACGACCAGTAGAGTTTTTACCAAAAAGTTCCATTTTGGTTTCATCTGACCATATGATATTCTCCCAGTCATCGTCTGGATCATCCAAATGCTCTCTAGCAAACTTGAGACGGGCCTTGACATGTACTGGCTTAAGCAGGGGGACACGTCTGGCACTGCAGGATTTGAGTCCCTGGCGGCGTAGTGTGTTACTGATGGTAGCCTTTGTTACTTTGGTCCCAGCTCTCTGCAGGTCATTCACTAGGTCCCCCCGTGTGGTTCTGGGATTTTTACTCACCGTTCTTGTGATCATTTTGACCCCACGGGGTGAGATCTTGCGTGGAGCCCCAGATCGAGGAAGATTATCAGTGGTCTTGTATGTTTTCCATTTTCTAATAATTGATCCCACAGTTGATTTCTTCACACCAAGCTGTTTACCTATTGCAGATTCAGACTTCCCAGCCTGGTGCAGGTCTATAATTTTGTTTCGGGTGTCCTTTGACAGCTCTCTAGTTTTGGCCATGGTGGAGTTTAGAGTGTGACTGTTTGAGGTTGTGGACAGGTGTCTTTTATACTGATAACGGGTTCAAACAGGTGCCATTAATGAAGGTAACGAGTGGAGGACTGAGGAGCCTCTTACAGAAGAAGTTACAGGTCTGTGAGAGCCAGAAACCTTGCTTGTTTGTAACTGACCAAATACTTATTTTCCACCATATTTTGCAAATAAATTCTTTAAAAATCAGACAATGTGATTTTCTGGATTTTTTTTTCTCATTTTGTCTCTCATAGTTGAGGTATATCTATGATGAAAAGTACCGGCCTCTCTCATCTTTTTGAGTGGGAGAACTTGCACTATTGGTGGCTGACTAAATACTTTTTTGCCCCACTGTATGAGCTGTGCTGCTGCCATCAACACCTTTGTTTATAGATGTTGGAGCTTGGACTGTTTTTAAGTGTAGTCCTGTTTCTCTGAGTGTGGCTAACTGTATGCGCTCTCTTTCATCCTCTGACATGGGAGCTGGCTCGGAGCTCGTGTGCTTGGCTGTGTGTTTCCTGGATGGGGCCGCCTGTGGAGCAGGTCAGCTGCCTTTTGTATCTCTACTTAATTTTCTATGTCTGCTTCTGAGACCCCAGTTGGTCTCGGTAGATGGCCGCTCACACTGAGCCTGGTTCTACTGGAGGTTTCTTCCTGGTAAAAGGGAGTTTTCCTCTCCACTGTCACTACAAGCATGCTTGGTGTGAGGGATTACCTTCGAGTCATGAGTTTATGCAATCAGCTTGTTTTCCTTAGATAGAAAACTTGGAACCAATCTGACTGTATGGTCTGGTTAATTGTCTCTGAAAAGTGCCTTGAATTACCATTTTTTGTGAATTGGCCCTATATAAATACATTAAATTGAATTGACTTGAACAATAAATAAACATTTCTATATTTTCTTTGTCTGTGTTGAAACCTAAGCCCTATTCAGAGGCTTGGGGGCCCTAAGCAGGGGCTTGGTTTGCTAATGTCTTGTACCAAAACTGATGATGTTAGGGAAATGTTATTATGAATAGCTCAATAAAACTATCTACAAACATGTTAAATGTAAGGTTTTAATGTAAATATAATAAATTAATGCCATTTTAAGTTTTTTCCTTCTCTATATTTCTTCCCCTGCCTTTTTGCTCAGGCTTTCTGTCTCTCCCTTTTTTTTTTTTTACTTTTTCAACCACATTATTATAAACTGCATGTCGGGCACACTTGATGGTTTATATTTCCCAGAAAAAAATAAAATAAAAAAATACAATTGCTTCCTTACCATGTACTTACGCATAAACCACAGCGCAGGCTTTATATTTTTGAAATGTAAAATTAGGGTTGAATGGAAGTTTCCTCTGATCCGCAGCTCTGTTCGGGGCCAAAAAAGCCTCAGCCCGAAACAGAAGGAGAACTGTTTTCTTTCTTAAACCTTTATTTAACTCTGTCAACTAAAATAACACATTCACGCTGTCAGAAGCCAAAAGGCCCGTGGGGTGGAAGCGAACTGAGGGGTTTGAGGAATTCAGGAGAAAGGTGTTAATAGCTTTTTCCTCGCTTCCTTTGCTAAACGCTGATTGTGTTTTCTTTATCAGCAGCATGTCTCTGAGCCGCCGTGTGACTGTCAGTGGTCAGCCACAAAGAAAATAAAATGCATAAATCCAAACATTGAGGTGTATTTTGAAGAATTGCTCATCAGAAACACAACCCACTTCAGCTGACACTTTAATTTGATGGTTATATTATGTTTTCCCCAGAGATCCTGCAAGGATAAGATGGGTATAGAAAAGGGAAGGATTGTGTTTCTTCCCTCAGAGATGGCGTATATTAATGTTGCACATTCTGTACCTGTCACTATTATTTACACAATGACACTTTTTTTTCCTTTTACAAGCTTGTGTCCTTGGTGATAAAAATCTTTGCAACAACAAATACCGGGTCATAAATCAGACAGACAACACACGGAGCCAGAGGAGGAACAGCCACAACCACAACAGGTGTTAAGAGGAAACCATTTGTCTTCCTGTGAGGGTGGTTTCAACATTGCTTGTGTGTATGTGTGATTAGTTAAGACGTTATGGGTTCTAATTGTTGAAGAAAGGCTTATGCAAAACCCTGCATGTTTGTTCAAGCTCCTATTCTTTAAAGTACAGATTTTCAACTGTAAAGAAATAAACCTAAATATCAAATTCCACTGATATTAAGAAATGGTCCATTAAATTTAGTGTTGCTGACAGCAGAGATGCTAACAAGCCTTTACCAATCCGAAGGTGTAAGAGAAATCTTGCAATAAAGAATTGTCATGTATTTTTAAAAAATATTCAATTAAAAATGTAAAAAAAAAAAAAAAACTGGTATAAGGTTTACGACAGTAAATCTTTATGTAAAAAAAGGAACTGACACAGATTATTACTGACTGATTTTTAATTCCTAAGACTCAAACTGGAAGTTCTTTAATTTGAAAAGCAGTACTTTATACCTATTTGTCTTAGTGCTCAAATGATCCACTTCTTTACCATAAGATAATTTTTTTTCACATTCCGTAGCACTGTTGACATCATCAACGCTCACCTAGCGTGATGCTGTCATCAAAAAAAAAGAGAAAAAAATCTATTACACTACTGGGTTTAAATGGACGGACAGCCAAGCGTATCTCTAGAACACAAAAATTTGGGGCCAACACCATTGGAAAGCTAAGACTTTCTGCAGTTATAGTGATCCATGAGATTCTTTTTTTATACTGAATGCAGCTCGAGGTGTTCGTTGTGGATGGTGCAACCTTGTGAGATGACGTGTGAGACGCGCCTAGCAAGGTCAGCGCTGCTTGCAAGTTGTCACCACCTCCACAATGTCAACTTCCACTTCTGTGCTAAACGTGACCATGCTTGGGAATCTTGTTTTTCCTTCCCCTTCTTTTTGTCAACAAGTTGTCAGCGTCTGCCAGGAGCTCATTACTGCAGTGTTTGTGCACTCTGCTTCTTAGAGGTCACACGTCAGTCAAGCTCCGTTGGGGGCTGGGGAGGGGTGGGTCATGACATTCTCATCTGAAAATTGTTGCAAATTACTTATTTCAACAAGTCTTACTAATAGTTTTTTTTTATTTTTTTAAAGCAGCAAAAGATACAAATAGAGGCAACTATTTTAGTCATGTTAAAAATGACAAAACCTCTTCTGTAAGGGATTTCACAACAGTTTGATTTAAAAATGTATTGTAATTACAAACTTCCAGAGTTCTCAATACATTTTTAGCAATAGTTTACCATGATACCAAAGTCTACTGTAGACTATTTTCCAACTAAAGAGATGAATGCTGATAGAGAAACAGCTGGATAAAAAGATTTAAGGTCATATGAAGGGTTTCCTTTTGTTAATTAGAGTGTTTAAATAGTTTGCCTTTTTAATTAGGAAAACTCAAGGATTGCTTTGAAAAAAAAAATCTGCCAAAGTCACATAAAAATAAAAACATTCCCATATCTTATAATGGGCGGTTCATAATACATAAGTGGCAGTGCTCCCAATTGAAGATGCCCTGTTGCATCTCCAGCTTTGATTATGGTATAAAACAAGCACAGATGTTCTCCTACTGGCCGTTTCTGCCAGAATAGAGTACCACTCATACTCTTTGCCCAGGAAGAGGGAAGAGAAAACAAAATAACAAAGAGTTGGTGTTCTGTCAGATCGGCATACATGGTTCTAATACGCAGGCACACACATGTGCAACAGAGAATTATTCCCACATTGAATTTTAGCAGCAGGGTACTGACCAGTAAAAAGTTTATTTTAACGTTTTAAAAAGAAAATTAGCTTTAATTCTACTGTTATTTGGTGGATATAGAAACGGCCAGCCATGATTGAAGTTTCTGGAATGTTGAGAGAAGAAGCCTCTATAGTTAAAACCATATTAGTCAACATTAACTTTAAATAAGTTACTTTAAGAGTAAAAAACGTGTGCGGGAATTTGAAATCGGTCTGATTTTGTTTTCATGTTTAAAATCATAGAAAACATTGGCTGTGGTTCATATTGTGACTATGAATTAATTCAGGTTAGATGAAAACTGACAAACACCAGCATCGGTGTAGATTTTCCAAAATGGAGTCAAATTATGGGTGGACGGGGCTTCAAAACGCAGGTTCCAGCCTATCTGCAGGTAAGTTCATAAGATATAGCATTGAGTTTAATCTTGGCGTAGTGTTGGAAACAGAGCAGTGAAGTCTAGCATCTTCTCTGTCATCCCGCTAGTTTGTTTATTAGCCTCTACTGAACCAGTGTTGCCAACTCCTCAGTAAGGAAAGTAGCTATTCGCTGTGCTATAAGTTGCTCTAAGTTGCTGAATGACATCATTGCCTAATTTGCATATATATATATAAAAAGTTTTTTTTTCAACTTTTTTTTACTTTTTCTTTTTTTCCTCGTGGTCCACTAAGGAGCTTAAAGAGCATGGTAAAACATTAACATGTTGAACCATAACATTTAAAAATCTAAATGGAACAAAAAAAAGACAACAAAGAATCAATGACAATGTGAGCAAATAATGGTAATTATTGTTATTATTTTTTTTAAACCTATAAGATTTCCACACTCAGGCTGTGCTTCCCTGCAGGTCATGTTGGTCAAGGTTCTCTATGGTAGGTTCAGCAACTGAGGGAGCTGACTCCAGCGTGATCAACCTGCGCCGTCAATCCCGGCGCATGCGCGCGCCAAATTTGCAGTCTGGACACTGAGGGTAAACATGCTGTGGCTCTGACTTCAGCGCTGAGAGGGACTCCTGCGGGAGAACGGGGTTAGGACGGGGGAGGCGCCCCACGGCAGAAACCAGAAAAGTCGCTAGTCGCTTTTTTGAAAAAGAGTCGCTGGAGAGGTCTGAAAAGTCGCTAAATATAGCGATAAAGTCACTGAGTTGGCAACACTGTACTGAACAAGCAGTTATCAGTTGCTGCTTTTCTTTACAGAAGCAGGCAACAATACTCTTCTTTCAGCTATGCTTTTGGAGAGTTTTTCCATGTGTTTCATCATTTGTTTAGCTAATATGTAACTAATATTATTATAATTAATTACTAGCATCACAAGTATTCCAATACTGAAACAGCTCACAGATAATTATTTCTGAGGGATTAGATTAGATGAGCTTTATTGATCTCACAGCGGAGAAATTCACTATATTGAAGGGATATGTGACCTGCCTCTGTTAAAAATACATTTTCTTAAAAAAGAGAAAATCTCTGAGCTTGTAACTTGTTTGCATCAATAAAAAACTGAATTATGTATAATTATGTATAATTCTGTAACTCTGCAACTTTCGGGACAATTGAACTCCTGTGGGATGTTGACAGTTTCACATTTATGACACTCCAGGGCTTCTGTAGTGGTTATTACCCATTTAATGGCAAAGAACCAGAGCACACTTCTCGGTCATTTGTAATTCATTTAGCGCACCAATCCATGTCAAGTTTGGACTGAGCTTGAATCAGTTAACTGTGCCGAGCTTGGTTCTTACGACCATTTACACATCACACTAGCATGGCTATCAGCGGTCCACGATACTACAGCTCTCAAGGCGGGAATTATGCAAGTAAAATGGCGGCGCCCATAACATTCAGGAACTTATGTGCCTGGATAGCGTCAAGTTCAATGAGAGTCGTGGTCTCTACATCATCCCACGTCACACCACGCTCTTTTGATGCCATTTATAGTTAATAGGCTGAGAAGTTTGCGTTATGAACAGGTGAAGAGATCTGTGAATTACAACGCCTGGCATGCTGTAAAAACCTGCGAAATGAGCAAGCTGCCTGTAAAGAGGAGATGACACAGTCTGCTGATGTGCTCTTTGTTATTAGAGGACTGAGCCACAGATGAACCGTTCCAAACCCTACTGTTGAACTAGTACTAAATGTAGCGCGGTTTGGTTGTGTCCTGAACGGTCCAGGTCAGTTGTGCTCCATTTATGCTCAACAGTTACCTTTGTTACCGTGTCCGGACCATTCTTGGCACGGTTTTAACAGTATAGTGTAAATGTAGCTTTACACATTTAGGCTTTAAGAAATCCCACAGAACGCAAGAAAAAAGGTCAGACAAAAAAAAAAAGGTCTTCTGGTCACAAAAATAAATATCCCTATATAAACAACTAGGAGCTCATGTCCTGTAGTTGCTCATTTAGATATCAAAAATGAAAAAAAAAAAAAAATTATTTGAAAGCTGACACAGCCTCCGTTTTTCAACAAAGGATTGAATGAGGCCGGAACAGACTTCATTTATCTACCAGGGAGCATTAATTCCCCAAGGTCTTTTTCATGTTAGAGCTTGAGAATAAGAAGAAAAAAACAGCAGAGGAGCATCACGCCTTCTTTCAGGAGCAAGTTAAACCTTTCTGTTTCTTCTTCCTCTTCAAGCAACACTATGATTACAGTATCAAATGTTGCTTCTGTTTGGTGAAGCTGACAACAGAAGTTGGGAAGGAGAGCTGGGGGCCATCTTCTTGCGAGTGCGAGTTTAAATGTGTTGTGGGTGGAGGGGTTAGCTAGAGGGAAGGTGATGGTTGGGAAACCAGCTGTCACTCCGGGAAGGTGGGAAAATGAGTGATTTTTTTTCTTCTTTTAATAACTTTTAGCTCAGAGAAGACAACAATGCATCCTACTGAATGACAATCCTAACCCTCTTTTCTCCTACTAATCTGAAATGCCAAGAATGCAATAAAAGTCTTAGCTCTGAATGCACCCATCTGTGCCCCACCTAAACAGAGATCCGGATACCCTGCACATTTATCAGACTATGATAAATGTAAAAGTCAAGCCTTGGAGGCAATTCTCAAACGAACAAAGGTCGACTGCTCCCTTTGGGTTGGTAGTCAGTCTCTGGCGTCCAGTTTATAAGAAATGGTTGGAGGGAGCTGGAATATGCTGCTCATGTTTGTTGTGGGGAGGAAATAGCCAAAAAAAAAGGGAAAGCTTTTGAAATACCAGTCACTGTATGTCCTGACTCTCAAGTATGGTCAGAAGTAGTGTTGCACCAATACTGATTCTAGTAGAGAACTGGGCCCCGATAGTGCACTAAAATGGTGGTATCGGTATCGGCCATTTTGAGAGCCATAAGTTTATTCAACTATTGTCACCCATTCCAAGAAGGCAATAAAAACTCTTGACAAAGCCATGATGGCAATTATTTTACATCCAAGTAGTAAGCAGTTCTTCATATATATACAGACACATCAATTTCAAACAGATGGTATTGGTATGGTATCAGCCAATACTGCACAGCCAGGTATCGGGGCCGAAAAATGACATTGGTGCAACACTATTCAGAAGGCACAAGTGAAAGGATGATAACCTTTGCATGCTAGCTGGGCTCAGTCTTAGAAGCAGAGCATTTACTCCGACTTTTGAAAAGGAGTAAGTCAGAAGCGGCTGGTGGAGTTTTCTCCAGGTGGGGCTATAAATTCAAAATAGATATATACCAAAAGCCAATCAAACATATACTAAGTTATCACACCAGTATATTTATATGAAAGCCAACAACAAAAAACATTTTAAAAACTATAAAAACAAAACAAAATTTCATGTACAGGTTTTATTTTTGTACATAAATGTTGCCCTTCTGAGGCTTTGTGAAGATAAATTTGTGTGTAAATGGCACGCTAAACTGAACCGGACCGTGCCTGATACAACCGATCCGCTAAACTGATACTAGTTCATCAGTAGGGCTTTGGGGCGGTGCAGTAGAAGCATGGTTATCAACTAACAAAGAGCTAATGAGCAGACCTCGTAATCTCCTTACAGTCAGCCTCCGTAATCATGAAATTTCAGACATTTATAAAAATACTAGCTTCTCTACTGTGCCACACGATTTCCAGTGATGATTCTGCCTAGCAGTGTTATGAACCTCAACGTGTGTCGTTTCCTGTAGCTGTGAGCCCTGATTAGACTATTGTTTCTCTTATCCACTGCCCAAAGCCGACTCTGTCAAGTAAATTCACCAAAGGTTGCCTTCGCCTGACGCTGCGCAAATAACGAAATATCACAATTATAAACAAACTTCCTGAATATTACAGGCGTCCTCATGTTGACTTGCTTGTTTACCTCTAGAGAGCGGTAGTACCGTAGATCGTCACAAGGAGGCGAGGAACCGTGCTAGCATGGTGTGCAAACCGTCGTAAGGAACCAAGCTCGGCACTGTTAAATGATCCAACCTCGGTCTGAACTCTGTACGGATCGGTTTTCAGTGGGTTGTGTATATGGGGCTATAGTCTGGGCATAGAAAACATGACAAAACAAAAAAAAAGGATTCCTGTTACAAGCATCCGTAAAGAGCTGATACAAGTTTTTTTAATCCTGATGGTGATTCCAATTACATAAGTCTCAACGGTCCCTAAAATGTACTGCCAATTTATTTGGCCAGTTTTGAAGATGGTAATGCTTTTCCTTTTATATCGGTTAGCCGATCCATCAGTTTATCTTCATTCTATAGTGGTGCGGTTCTGCTATCCCATCATCTTCTCCTAGGCATGAAAAGGAGTCAGTTGTCCTGGTTGAGTGTCAGAGTTTCTCTGAGCTATTTAACAAAAGCATATCCAGCAAGTCTAAGATAACAAAGTTGATTTGAGAGTCTTCATATGACAAGTTTATGCTACAAACTATAAAAATTGGCAGCAAATAAAGAAAAAAACAGAAGATAAAAACTGTAACCGGACTTTGGTTTACGACTTCCCAGCTCCATCTGAATGATGATTTAAAAGCCGTCTCCCCTCATCCATCTTGACTGAGGGTGTGGCTCAACCAGCTGCCAGCTGCATAGTGAGTTTGTCTACATGATCAAATATAACAGCTACCTTCACCCTCTCACAGGGAAACCTGCTGCTGTAAAGTTAAATAACTTTAGCATTATAGGATGACATGTCCTTAAAGTAATACAAGATATAAAATAGCTAAATATATCAAAATAATTGTAAATTTAACATACATAAGACCTATGGGGAAACACATATTTTATCCACGTTTGAGGTCTTTGTTTAATTCGTTTTGCAGTTTAGAAGTTGAATGATGTGTAGGGTAGTTTTTAAAAGTGGTAAAAGGTGTTATGAATTTTACTTCTTCCTTAAATTTTACTTCTTCCTTTTTTTAGGGATTAGGGAGTTAAAGAAGCCAATTATTATTTTTTTTTTTTGCTACATCTTATCTCCTTCCTATCCTTTCTCTCTCGCTAACGCCCTGTCGATTTCTTTAGTTAAATTTTGTTTCCACTAATTTCCTTAATATAATACCAAGATGCAGAATTTAAAGTCCTTTTATTACAGGCAGCCTAAGATATTCAGATATTCTGCTATTCATGTAGGCTGCAGAAGAACCGGAGTTTCAGCAGACATCAGAAACAGATGTAGAAATAAGCTTACTAAGTTACTTTTGGGGCTGCAAGCCTCCATTTGTCCAGGGAAATTCTTATTTGGAAATATTAACAGCCTTATTAACAAACAAAAAAAAGTTTTCTAGACCATGAGTCAGCAACTTTTATAATCCAAAATGGTCTGGCTACTTTTACATGATCTTTTTTTCTTTAAAGGCAGCCTATCGTGTCTACAATACTAATTTAGAAGAAATGTTATGGAACCACCCTTAATTTATTTATAATTTTTTTTTGGATATTAATGTTCGTGGAGGAAAGAAAACAACAGAAATTGCTGGTACTTTTAATTCTGTTAAAACACACATAAACAGGTTAAAACCCATATTTGCTGTGTTTGTATCTAAAAGCTATAGGTTGAAGACAATGAGGCAGATAAATCTGTCCTCATTGACCGATTGATGTTTTTGTTAGGTAAGCCTTTATATAATGTCACTTGAGCCCTTACATAGTTGTTTTTAAAGGTATAGAGAATGATCTATGGTTTCAGACGGTCATTGAAGCTCACCTTTCTCACCGCGGTTCATTAAAAATGGCCGAGGGTCGTAAGAGAAAAAGTGTCTACGAAGTGTATGAAAAGAATAGGCAGATATATCCCATGATGCTTTGCGAGGAGAGCATTCCACGCAAAGCATAATGGGATTTGTTGTCACAGCGGGACTAATAAGAAAGATGGCGCAGGCACTGCGAAGCGGTAGAGGAGTTATGTGACCAATGGGGAGCAAAAAGCAGCGACCATCTGTCCGAACAGTCAGTTAACTGAGTTCAAGTCTACTATACAGTCTATATAGTGATTGAGTGATTTAGAGGTTAGAGCGGATGCTCGGGCACAGCAAGCTTGTATGAGCTATGAGAGCAGCAACTTTTAAACAGAGCGTGCATGAAGAGAAATGGGCTAGAACGCTTTTGGGTGGGTCTTTTAAAAAAATTTGCCCAAATCCTCCACAATACCTTTAAGCAAAAATCATAATCAGCTCATATAAAAAAACAGAGATAAACAATTCAGTTACAGCTTCATAATTGGCATTAAGGTTTGACTTTCTCATGATCTGCCTCGTTTTTAAGGCATAAAAACATCAGCAGTTTAACGCGAAGCATCTTATTATGGACTATTTTTATCACTGTACTTTGGGTTCTGTCACTCCTTTCTCTTAAAAAGTTTCAAAAACAAGATAAAAGAAGTTCAGCTCTTCTTAAATCAAGTCTGATCAAGACTTCAAAGTTTAGGCCCTTTTATCTTCTATCCTGAAAGTAGGAACTCTTCCCCCTATTTCTAACTAAGAAACCCCCACCCAGTGTTCAGCCTAAAGCAGGCGTACACCTGGAGGAGGTATGCAGCAGGAAACCAAAGCCCAGCTATCATGTGTTGCGTTTGACATCAGGGTTTCTGGTTTAGTGTCTCCTCTGTGGAATGGAGTTTTGCTGTCACTTGTCACTGAGTTCTCCAAGCCCCGCAAAAATTCAAAGGCATGCCCCGGTCGACCCGATAAGAACTCATCGCCAGAAAGCAAAGCTGCGTCTCACCTGGGTGGGTATTATATTTAACATGCCAGCGCTAAAGATCATATTAGATTAGATGAAACTTTAAACTCTGTGATCGCTGAGGGGAAGTTTGGGAGAAAACAGGATATAGATAACAGAGTAACACGGCGCTGGAGATAAAGCTGTGTTTACAAGAACTGAGCCCTGAGGGAAAAATACAACAAATGAGCAAGTAAATAAACAAGTGTATCTCTAAACGGCATGTAACTTTTGAATGGCTGCCCTTTTACTGGAAGCTAAACCGGAAAACAGTGGGTGGGGTTTCAATCCCCCTTGGCAAGCATTACATTTTTTTCATGGGTCAAAATTTTCTAAATAAGTTAAACTATATGCTATTATATATGAATACTTTTTAATGAAACCTTTTCTATGGCCTCCAAGTGTACCTGAGGCAGACATGGGCAATGTGGAGTCAACAAGTCATCTCCATGTCATGTATTTGTTCTACCCAGCCACTGAAGCAGGTGAGTCCAATCTTCACTGTGAATTAACCTGCGCAGATTGGACTCACCTGGTTAATTGGCTGGGTAGATTAAATACATGACATGGAGATGACTTGTTGACTCCACATTGCCCATTTCTGACCTGAGGTTCTTTATTAACCTAACTTTTAACATTGGTGTCAAGCAGAGGTCACTGATCCAGCAGGGTCAACAAGGCAACCCTCAGCGCTGAGATCTAAGTGTTAACTGAAAGCATGCACTGGAAAAAACAATCTAGAAATAAGTAAAAATGTCTTAAATTAAGTGTATTTACACTTAATTTGAATAGGTAAATGCAATATTTTGCCAATGAAATTAGTATTTTTACTATTAAAATAAGATAATTAGATAATATGCACCTGAAATAAGACAATGCAATTGTGTTTTCTCATTTAAATTGTAAATTGTCTTGTTCCATTGGCAAAATGTCTCTTTTACCTCATCAATCCGAGAACAAATGCACTTATTTTAAGAAAAAATTACTCTTCTAGATTTCGATTTTTTCCAGTGTGAGGGTCCACTGCTTGGGTGGGATTCTGCAGGAGGGTCTTTGTGTCGAGCCTTCCTGTTATTGGATCATATATGTGGGCTCTCTAGACGTCCTCCACTGTACAAAAGCATACATGTTGGCTTATTACAACAATTAAAATCTAAATCCACTCTTTGATTGCATGGTCATCTGTTCTGTGTGTCTTTGTGACAAAAAGGATGTGCCTTACAACTTGACAGCTAGGAATAAAAGCCCAATTTACGCTACCCCTGTGAAAACCGATCTGTGTCGGGTTCAGACCGAGCTTGGATCAGTTAACTGTGCACGGCTTGGTTTACACATCACGCTAGCACGGTTCCTCGCCTTCTAGGGACGATCTACGGAATATTGTTCTTGAGGGAATCAAGCAAATCAACAAGTCAGCGCCCGTAACATTAAGGAAGTTTGGTTATAATTGTGATATTTCGTTGTTTGCGGAGAGTCAGGCCAAGAAGGCAACCTTTGGTGAATTTACTTGAAGGAGTCGGGTTTTGGGAATTGGATACGACAAACGATAGTCTGATCAGGGCTTACAGATGCAGGAAACAACTACAGACGTCAAGGTTCGTCACACTGCTAAGCAGAATCATCCCTGGTAATTGTGTGGCACGGTAGGACTAGTGAACTAGTACCAGTTAGGCGGTTCGGTTGTGTCTGGCATGGTCTGGTTCAGTTTTGCGTGCTATTTACACTCACCAGTTATTTCGGTAAATGTGCATGGACCGCTCTTGGCACGGTTTCAAAAGGATAGTGTAAATGAGGTAAAAGGCACATTTCCCCGAGTACTATGTGGCTAGAGATCGGGTGGATGGGATCAGACTGGATCGTCTCTGCAATCTCAATGCAAAACCTCAACTACAATGATAAGAAGCAGCAGTTTTAGGGTTTTGAAATCTGATTCTGGCAAAAGCTGGTGGGTGTATATATTTAACAGGAGGGTATATTCAATAGGGTGGTATTTAAGGTTCTGTCTCTTTGATCAAAACAAGCTTGGTTTCTGCTTTGTGTAAAAGAGTCACATGAAAGAAGTTAGAAATCAGTTTTTCTTTTCCTCAGCTCAAAGCAGTACTCAAACATTTCTAATAGAAACAATCCCCGTGACAGTGAAAACTGAGTTTTCACAGAAAACGCATCAAAGCAACTGGCTGCGCTTAAAGTGTTGTTTTGGATGCCTGTCTTAGGACCAGTAGGACTTTTTTTTTCATGACTGAGACCTTTGAAGTCTCAGCATTCAGTGGATATTTATGTTTAGGTGCAAACATGCTGCACATTCTAAAGTAATGTCTTTCATGTCAAACAGAGAATGAAGGATAGCTCATTTTCAGGATGAAGGATAAACACCATTTCATTGAAAGAAACAAGACAGGGATGTTGAGTAAACTTTTAAAACCTCAGCCATCTGTAACATTAAAAATGATCTGACAGAAACAGCTTTACTAAAAGCTGATGGCAATTCAATTTAAACTCTGATTAGTTCTTCCCCCAATTCTTTTCCAGCGTTTCAGAATTTTGAGGTTAGTCTTTCATGGAGGACAGTAGCAGTTTTTTTCTTCTTTGCACAACGTGAATCACATGGCAGACAAAGACAGAGAAACAAATCTTCCACACAAAGGAATGTTTGTACGATTACTCCCAGTCCACAGTGAGAGAGGGCGTTTGGTGACACAGCACAGACACGATGCAGACATCATGGAAAAGCACACTAGCATCTTGCCTTTTATCTGCCTTCTTGTTTTGCAAAAGGTTAAGAAGCGGTAAGATGAACAAATAAATGCAAATATTGATAATGCAAAGGTACACTTATTAGGTGTATTCTGTTTGAAGAAGTTGAGAAGTTTGTACATGGTTGGTAAAGCAATATGGATATAATGCAGACAAAATGTTTGATGAGATGATCAGGTTATGCTCCACCAATCTGAAAAAAACCAAGAAACCTGTAATAGTGCTGAAAGTTGCTTTAAATGAAAGTAAAAAAAATCTGTTAGAGCTGCATTTAATTGTGCCATTTAAACATTAGTTGCTTAAGATTTTTGTCCAACTTTCTCTACCTGTATAATTATTTTCTTATAAGCTCCGCATAGGAGATTACGTTTTAGTCGAGTTTGTGTGTGTCTTTGTTTATCCGCCTGTCTGTCTACAGGACAACTTAAAAGTTATGAATGGATTTTGATGAAATTTTTCCCAAAGGTCCACATCAGTTAATAGAACAGTCCATAACATTTTGGTGATGATCCACATCATAACCTGTATGCAGGAATTTTTTAAAGATTTTTTAACATCATATGGAAAACATGCAGTTTTCCCCCAAAAACAGAGAGCGGACGCAGAGAATATTGACAGCTTCAGCATTGGACTCAATGTAGTCCAGAATCATATCATACTGAAGAAAAAAAATGCAAGAAAGGTGAGCCATGCCTCGCTAGAAGTCTCAATCTGCTAATCAAACAAGAAACCAGAGGGAAAGAAGGAGGTGAGAGCAGAACAAACACCAGAGGCCTTATTTCTACTCTTATGAAAGGATTTTAAGGAAATTGTTACCAAAGCTGCACCTCATGCCAAGGAACAATTCAAAAACATTTGGTAATGATCCAGATGATGTGCAAGTTTTAGCTATAGTTGTAAGTCAGCCTGCTTGGCTCTGAGTGTTTTTCTTGTTTTACTTATTGTAATATTCATGTTCTTATAATAAATGAATCACAAATTCATTTTCAATAATTGTTTTTACACTTTTAATGTTCTGCTTTTTTTCTTACTACACCACTGCAATGTACTTTTCTCTCTGTGTCTTTTCCAATTGTTATTTTTTTTTATGTAGTTTGAAATGCCTTGCTGCTGAAATGCACTATATGTATAAACTTGGACATTGAACAGAGGATGTGAAAAAAACAGCTTCTATCCACAAATATTTACAACTTTAGTTTAAACTTAGACTGATAACAAAGATAACATATCGCATATAAATGCGTGATGAATATGCTTAGTGTCAGTGCAGGTCAGAACAAGAGCAGTTTTTCCATATTCCACTGTGTTGAAACACAGACACCGATAAAGATCCTCCAAGTTTTAACATTTGAACATCAGCCTAACATAAAGCTTAATGCTGCTACCTTTCCACATACCTAAAATAAACAGCAACTGAATGTAATACTTTGCATTTATTATGGATTTTTTATGATTATCACAAGGTCAAAATATAAAACCATACTTAAATATGTACATAAACTAACCTAAATATTTCTTAAGGGCTGCTGGAGATTTTATAACGTTAAAATGTCACATATTCAATTATTCTTGTTGGTAGTAATGCCTTGTTACAGTGGTTAAAATAACTTTGTTAGCAAAACAAAAGGACTTAAGGCTGGTTTATACTTAGAAATCAGGTCATCTGCGTGTGTGTCGCAGTTAACGCTGATATGCCCCGCCCCCCACGCAGACACTCTGCTGCACCTCTCCAAAACTGTAGGTGACCGCAGACAGTGCCGCAGACAGGAGGCCTCTGATTGGTCAAATCTACATCCGCTCTACCCTATCCATATTTCCTGTTTGGTACCTTAAGCCGGTCATACACTGTGCAATTTTTTTAATCGTCGCACGCAGCTTACGCTCACACTGTACGACGAAACCGCAGGGTTCAACGCTGAGCATCATGCTGCACAATATGCGTGCAGCATGTTGCTCTCATGCGATCTAACTGCTCACACTGTACGACTAAAAACTACATCAGACTCAGCTCCGTAGTGAGATGAAGCTGCTCTGACTCGTCTATCGGGAAGCCAAACAAATAGAAGGGGGATATTAAGCCCACTATAATGAAACGTGCTGCCTTGGCAATTTGTACAATTTTGTGCTGAAAGCCCTAAAAACAAAAGGCCATGTCTTTTTTTGGAAAAAAGACATGGCTGAGCAAACGTGGCCACTTCGGTCCGTCAATTTTACAGACAGAACTGCATTTCACTCATTGCATCCCTGCCATGCCTTTGTGTTTACAGAAGAATCCTTGTTTGCGCACTGAGCGATTTGCCCACGACGGCCGACTTAAAATCAAACATGTTTAATTTTCTCCCGACTTCACGATTCCTGATCGGGAGGTGGTCGTGAGAGGCTGATCGCCTCTCGTTACCCCCTGTACACTACACGACTCACGATTAGGCTGAAAGTCGGGCCGATCAAAAGATTCTCGCACAACTGGAAAATCGCCCCCGAAAAATCGCACATTGTACACCCAGTTTTATCGGCCTGCTTTGTTTGTATAACCGCCATTGTGGAAAACGACTTGTGAAGATGGACCAGCTAGAAGAGCGAGTTGCGCAAGAACGCTGGGACCTTTTTTCCACCTGGATCTCCACTCTTTTTCGTCCTCATTTCCCTCCGTTGTCATAAAAAACTTGCCCCCACTTCCTCACCTCCTCGGCCGTCTTTAGACCCACAGCTAGCCCTCTTGCGTTGTGGCGTGGAATAACATAGCACAGACCACCCTTCAATATTGGGCATAAATCAAAGAAATATCTGCGACAAGTTCATTGCGACACACTGCTGCGGGGGTATAACCAGCCCTTTACACATTAGAGTCTCAATAAGACAGCCAAACAAAGTCTAGGAACTCAGAGTAAAAGTGTAGATTAATGCTGTATTCAGATTGGATGCAAATGAGTCAAATGATTTGCATGTTATCCCTGTAAAGAGGCAGGTTCTGGAGAGAACCGATGTGAGAGATATATTTTCAACGATGTGAGACCGAAGTGTAAATGCGATGGGCACAAAGCAAATTTATCTGGAATTCAAAAGTTTGAGTATTCCATCAACTCGTGTCGTGACAACCAATCAGGGACTTGATGTATCGATGAAGCAGTGAAGCGGAAAACCAGCGAATGAGGATAAATATTTGCTGGAATCGGTGTTAACACAAGAAAACACTTCCTGGTGAAGAATCATGAAGCTATCCTAAAATATTCTTATACTGTCTATTTATGAATGTTTACGCTAGTAGCTCACTCTGGTTGCATACAAAGACCCTCCAGTTACAGTTCCATGTTGGTTTATCACATATTACTACTTAGTTTTATACTCACTGTTTTTGGTCCATTTGTTAGCAAACTTAAACGTTTTCAGCATTTGCTGTAACAAGACCATGTGATTGGAGGTACAATAATTATACATGGATACAATAGCAAACAAGGAAGTGATGGAGCCACGCAACGTCCAGGGAGAGAAAAAGTCCAAGATCAAATCTGAAAAGGTGTCTGCAATTGTATGTTTATAATCATTCTACCTTGGTAAAATAATTATTTTAATTAATATCCAATAACACAAATTAATTAAACATTCATGCCAATGATAAGTCCCTTAAACTAACCTGGCAAAAAAATGTAATTCATGTTAGAACATGTAGATGTAGTCACCTCTGCTCCAGAATACTTATTGGTCCGAGTCACCAGCTCATTGAGGGAAACGTTCTCTGCTACAGGCATGTTACGGAACTGCAGGGAGAAAATCTCCCGTCTGGTCGCAGCATCAGGTAGGGGAACAAAGACGATCCGGTCAAGGCGACCTGGACGCATCAGAGCCTGACAGATAAAAAAGAAAAACAGAGGTCATCATTCTTTATCTTTTTAGATTTCAATGAGAGCATTCTTCACTGCTTAACTTTTCCTGCTTACTTTTTGTGCCTAAAAACTTTCAGGATCCAACAGCTCAGACAATGGACCACATTAGTGCTTTCCACTTATGGCTAAAATATAAAAACTGCAGCTTTGGTCCGTTAAAAATAACAGGACAATTTGGTTAAAAAATAGCTATTTGAGAGAACTATACCCTACAACATTATGTGTTTTCTCTTATAGAGAGTCACCAAGTAAAATAATTACACTATCTATTAAGGGCAATGCAGGGAAATGACAGCAATAAAAGATTGCAATAAAAATGTCACGTGTTCACGTGTCAATAGAAATGGAAAAAAGCATTTTTTGTTTTGGTGGATTGTTCATGTGAACACAGGGATTCATACTAGGATCAAAAGTCTGAGAAAACCTTTCAAACCTCAGTTCTTAGCAGGAGACAATGTTGACGTTATCTGATAAAGCCTTCACTTCCTACAGATCACATCTTGGTGACCCCAAAACAGTGCTTGAGCACCCGAAGCCGTCGCTGTCTTGCTTGTCAGACGTCATTAGGTGGTAGGCGCCTTCTCAAGCCCAGACAGACAAATATGGCCCGTCTACTCTCGCTGTCCTCAGCCTCGCAGTGACAAGCTGTGATGAGGAATGCATTCTGACAAGCAGGCTTACCGCAGGATGTTTTTGTTAGTTTTTTTTTTCTTATGAACTGAGCACAACTGGATGTTCAATGATTTTGATAAGTAAAAAAAAAGCAATCATCAGATAGTGAGACTAGGGGGATCCGGGGCCCTGGATCTGGGCCAGAGGGCCTACATTGGGGCCAAATCATGGCCAGCAGAGACGAGGCAGGAGATACACGCAGACGCAAGCCAGGCAGGAGGTCACGTCAGAAGTGATCAGTGTCGGCTGGAGGAACTGGAATGGCAGTCTTTGAGCTCCTGCTCGTACATCATGCTGCTGTTATTGATACTTTACAAGTCTACCAGGTCTTCTATCAGTCCAACATGGAGTGAAAAAGATCAAAGATTTTATCTTTTTTAATTTATTGTTACTAGATCAAAAACCTTAATGATAATTTTTTTTTTAAATTCATATTTCTTAATATCTGACAAACATTCAAACTTTATAAAGTATCTGGACTATTAGGCAGGAACAACAGATGCCTCAATGCATTTCATGTTGGGATCTGGAGAAGTTCCACCTTTCTCCAGCAGAGTGCGCCGTGGGTCCTCTGGGATTGAGCCTTCCAGCACACCTGGAGCACGTCAGCCCATTAGAGGACCTCCACTACTTAAGCAGCTGCCAGACCTTCCTTCGACGCCGCAGTGTTAGCTAAGTTTGGTTAGCGAACCTGAGCCTCTAAGATCTTGAACTTTGTCTCCGAGTTAAACCAAATTCTAACCAGCCTTGTCTTCTCACTCCTAGGAAAACCTGTCTCTCGTGTGAAGCTCTGGGAGAGCTTAACCTGAACCAGCCTGCCTGCCCTAGAGAGCCAAACCTGAAGATCTCACTTTGGCATCCACCTGCTGCTCTCTGGATGAGAGCTAATCACTCAAGCCAAGGTCAGACAAACATTCAGAAGTTAGACGCTGCAGCTGCTGAGCACTCTGCTAAACCAACAGTCTCTGGACCCAACCGGTTCCCTCCCTCAGAGAAGAAAGCCAGGACCAAACCAAGGTATTTTCTGAGTAAATCTGAAATCTCAACAACTTCTCAAATCCACCTGGTTAACCAAACTGTCATCTCTGCAGACGCCAGAGTATCCGGCCTGGACCTGTTTCCTGAACGTTATCTAGTTTTGTACCAACCTCAAATAAACTCTGTTAAACTTTTCATCAGTCTCCTTTGTAGTGTTCTGCATGTGGGTTTAATTCAGAACCGATCATGACATTTCAGCTATTGCGAGTCCCACTTCCACTCTGGTTTTCCTTCATCCTTTGGAGACAACACTACAAACTTTTGCTATTTAATCAGCTAATTTGAGTGAATTATTATTTAGATACTTATTTTTGAAGAATAATTTAGTATTTCTGAAACTTCTTTTGTGAACAAAAAATGCATACAGGTGACCAGAGGTGGGTATAGTACGTAGTAGTATATAGAAGGTGACTAGAGCTACTTTTCTTTTTCCTACTCAAGCAAAAGTAGAAACTAGAAATCAAAAAAATACTCAACTAAGAGTAAAAAAGTACTTGGTAAAATTCCTGCTGAGTAACTGTTGCCTCAAAACATCTGATTCGATATTTAAAGTTTTGTAATCAGACAGACAGTTAAGTGAAAAAAGAAAAACTTTTAGCAGAAGAAAAATTTTTCCAACTAAGACAAAAAAAATCTTTAATTACCCTTCAAGATCAATAAAAAGTATTTAAAATGTTTAAATTACAATAAGCATTCATGTCGGGAGGGTATAAAGAAATTCCTCCAACAACTGTGTATAGCTCCTGAAATAGCTTAATTTACTTTTTGATGGGTAGTGTAACCAGAAATATTACTCTGCTGTAGCAATACTTGCACAAGAATATTACTCAAGACTATAAACTATGGTAAAGTGCTCTTCTTTCTAAAAGTTACTTAAATAAATGTAACTAGTGTGCTGGTGACCCAAGTGCTAAATACCTGAGCTCATGCTATGTCATGCTCCTCATAGGCAGTCATTACAATAAGCAAACTGGGGCTGCAGTTATTATTTTAGCAATTGACAATGCGGCACTACTGCAATTATTTGTGCAATAACTAATGTATAATCACTATTTAATGCCCTGTGCAATACTGTAATCCTGTTAAATAAGAGACTTCAGCTGTTATATATGGATATGTAAATGCATTGTTTATACTGTATATACCCCATGCACCTTTTCCTCATTTTTGCACCTTCTTTTGAATATTGACCTGATGTGACAGATTAATTTCTCCTATGAAATCAATAAAGTCTATCTTATCTGATTAATTATTTACTCTATGAATCTAAAAAGAGATACCTTAGTAAATTACCTTAACAAATGGTAACAGTAAAGTTATATTTATAGCACGTTTTAAATTGCAAACAAAAAATAAAAATGCATCAGTTTAAAAACAGATCATGTATTTTTTTTTTGGTTCCCACATGAAGTATTTCCAGCGGGCAGTGCTAACGGACAGCTTTCCTGCCTTTTATCTCCCGGTTTTCCTGTGTGTCTCTGGATCATGAGGCGACGGAAACTGTAGCGAGGCTCTGGTAACCACAACAGGGCCACGGCTGACAAGGCAGAGATGGATCATGAGTGGAAATTCTCTGGTTTTTCATGCCTATGGATTAATACGGTGATTTATTTATGAGAAGCTGGGGAACTTTTCCTTATCAAATAACAGCAGCAATACTAAATACTAAATATGAAAATGAGTGAAAGATAAGATACGGTTTAAAATGACAAAATTTTGCATACTTCTGCAGTTAAAGTTATAACGGTGACTGTGAGGGGAGGGGAGGGGAGGGGGGATTTGGGTGCAATGGGGACTTCAGCCTGTTCCTGTTTGTCACAGCAGGTTGAGCCGGTAGCAGTGAAGCGTGCTGCATTATGCGCAGGACGTGCCAGGGACACTTCCTGAGTTGCCCTCTCTGGAAGTATCTGGCGGCTTCATGCCAACACAAACCTGCTGACCTCCAGCAAAAACAGCTCACACAGAAAGCAGCTCCCAAGCATTGACAAACAAGCGCACCCACACATACACGCAAACAGACAGGAATCAGTTCTTTCTTATTTTCTGGTTTGAATGTGAAACCTGCTGCTTTATGAGCCATTATTCCCCTCCTAACACGAAGGAGGCGAGCCTGCTGCTTTCCGGCGCTTCCAGAAAGCAGAGCCGAACCCTCAGCTTTGAGACTGCTAAACTCATCTGACTGCCCTGCAGGAGAAAGAAAGGCCTCCCCCCCTTTCCTCTCAGCAAGAGCACAGGGCCAATCCATCACTTAACAACATACACTTCCTGCTCTCAAGGATCCGGGGGTAGCTGTGGGGGTGTGGGGTAATAGGAGGAGGAGGTAATGGGGGGACCCTGAAAGACAAATACTTGGCATGTTAGCCAAGCGTTGATTGGCTTTTCTTTTTTTTCCACCTAGCAGCATCCTTCCACCTGAAGTTTTAACTCTACGTTCGGAGGGAAAAAGGGGGAAGAGAATTCACAAAAAAAAAACAGCTGAAGGAGTTAAGAGAGCCAGAGGACCAAGACCCTGCAAACACAGATAAGTAGTGGGAGATGAAGCAAATCCCCAGATAAATCCAGGTTCAACAAATTCTCCATTGTTTTAACATGCGTCTGCATGACGGATTGCATCCACCTCATTGCACCACTGAACATGATAGGCACCATTACACACGAGCCATTAGTAATTAGAAATGCCCCTAGGTAAGACATACCAACTGGCTTTAAGTCAGCTCTCAGGTTCATCATAGAGCCTTGGCGACAGAACAAGACATCCAGCGATATCATTAATAAAATATTCCAAGTTCAAGGTGCTGGGATTGGAATAGGCCGTTTAAGCTAACCAAGAGAAAAGTCCAAATTCTGCGCCAAGTTTCACTGCCGATAACAACAGTAATCATTCCAGGAATTGCAATCCTCCTCAAGAAGTGATTACTCCCTAATGACAGACGACTTCCTATCTGTGAAGGCCAGTGCCCCTCATTAACCACCAAGGAATGCTGGGAATCTTCCGCTCAGAGCGATGCTGCTCCAGCAGCACATTCCTGTCAATCTGACCCGCAATAGGAGCTTCTACCAACTGTTTACAAACAGACGCCCACGCAATTCAGGCGTCTTTATTCTTAGCGCAGACTTGGTGCAGTTATATCAAAACTATACTGATGGATAGAAATCAATAACATACAGGAGTAACATATCCCATCATCTTTGGCAAAAATTCCCCCCTTATTGCTGTTGCTGCTTATTTTTACCAGCATAATAACAGGTTGTCAGAGCAGAGCGGCCCGCCTGAGGAGACGTGAGTTGACTTTGTTCCCTTCCTGGAGGCATTCGCTGCATGCGGTTTCCTAACCTGTCAGTCCGCAATCCTTTCAAGCTGCCATGAGTCATACTGACTCGGAGATGGGCCACCTTGGATTCCTGCGGAACTCAAGCCAAAAAAAATAAAGTAAAAAAAGAAAATGTACACGGAGCACAATAAGAACTGAAAGCTCACACAAAGGTCATTGAGGACTTTGATGAGTTTGGAAATCTTAAGGGAGGGGCGCTGGTTAAACGCTGACATATCGCTGCATCCTTTGCATTAATAACATTGGAAACCCAGATATTTTTGGTCATTTGTACAGCTGGCAGCTTAGCCCAGAGATGTACCTGGGATATCCTCCATTTTCCTCAGATCAAAGTTGGTGTCTTCCTACATTTCACCTTGTTGTGCAACAAGCTCACGTCACCTTTTGTTAAAAACATGCAACCTATTCAGCATGCAGCATGCCTATCATAGCGAAGATTATCTTATTAACACTGATCATGACGCAAGGGAGTTCTGTGAAGGATGAGAAGTGAAGCAACAGTGTTACGCAGATGATGTTTGGTTGCATGTTTGCACCACAGAGATTAGACACCTCACCACTGGGACACAGAAAGTACTCCTCTAGAAGTAATTCTTTTAGTTAAAACTCACAATGGGATGTAAATAATATACACTTCAGAAGACACCCTTCTACTTTAAGTACTAGAACATAAAAAAAGACAAACTATTCCCTTCATGAATGTGTTGGAACCCTAAAAAGGATTTTTCTGAGAACAGACATCCCAACATCGAAAGAAATCAGCAACATCCTAAGAGATGAAATCTCCCAGCCTTATCTCTCTGTTCAACAATCAAGGAAATATTTTAAAGTTTTTCTAGCTGATATAAACTCCAGAAAGCCATTAATCAGAAGCTGAAAACCGGTAACAGCTTCTAACTCCCTAGATGTCCAGGATATACCGCTGCAAGATGTATAGAAATCCCAAAAGGTTCACCTCAGATTCTGACATGCAATCCTAACATATAGTATGATAAAGGTTAAAGGTCATAAACTCAACAGTGAAGAAACCAGCATTGCCTGTTTGGAAGGGTTGAAGGAGAAAGCCTCTTCTATCTAGACACGATACGGTCGCATTTAATGAACCCAGCAGACTTTAGGAAATGTGGGCTTTGGGAGAGACCCTGCTTAATTAGAGAAGTTTTGCCACACTGCCATGTTTGGAGAAAACCCAAGCCCATCATATCACCACAAACACCTCATACCACCTGTGAAGCAGAGGGCTGATGATTTCCCGTGAACTCCTCTGGAGTCAAATGTGAAACCAGTAGGGTGCAGAGCGGTGCAACCTCCATTAATGGAGAGACTTGGTCCTCGAAGGAGTCGTCCGGGGTTCAGCTTCTGACCCCAGGTCACTGTACTGCACGTCTTCTCTAAAAGCAATTAAAGTGAGGTCATTTAATGCAATGAATAGATATAGAGTTTAATAACGTCATATAGAAAACATCTACAAAGATCTATTACTGCCGACGGGGGTTCAAATAGGTACCAAATCATGAGCTCTACCTGCTTTTTTATTTGCAATCTTTAATTTTGTTAAATAAACACACAGTTTAACTTAAACATTAAAGTTGAAATACCTTTAGGAACAATTTGATCCTCCTTAATATGTGCTGCAAAGAAAAAGCCAACAATTTTCTTAAATTTTCCTCCCATTAAAATAAGTTCTGCCCTCAACAGAGCAGCAATTAAAGCTTTTATTAAAAACATCAACCATTGTGAAATGAAATCTGAATTGTGTACTTTGTCCCATGAGATTCCAGTAACAAAAAGCACGCCGTGATCTCATTCTCTTCTTCTGTAATTTCAAATTCCACCAATAAGATTTACAATGGCCATCGAAGATTTTTCAGAGCACATCGCTCCACAGAGATGACATAATTTCTGCATGAGGCCTCTCTGTCTGCAGAGGGACACCGGGCCTGCTTTATGTCAGAGCCCATTCAGAAGTGCGAGAGGATCAGAGGAGGAATGAGTGTGCAGAGAAGGAGAGAGTAAATCACACAGAGAGGGGAGGAGACGGCAGAGCTGAGAGGCCTGAGAGCGACAGGGAGGGAGGGAGAGACCGGAGTTGGCAACAGGTCAAAAACATGAGAGGCTTTCACTCTGGATTTTGCCCTTGAGTCAAACTTGCATCCGGCAGGCGAGGCCACCGTGTCCAAGAAGCAAATAACTCTGGCGCTGTTAACCCAATGCAGCCCCTCATGCTCTGCAATGTCCAGAGATATGAGAATTAAAATCCCCCAAAGAAGCACAAACTACAGGTAAAACATTTCTGAGAGTTTTCACTGAAAATTCAGACTAGAAAAGAAGCAAAGTGAATATAAAACTATAATTATTTTTTTTTAGAAGACATAAGAGCTTTAATTGTGACCTTAAAGATGTTTGGAAAACAACCTGATATATGTTGGGAAGAGACAAAATATAGACAACTAAAAGACTAAACACCCTTCTGGGACTTAAATAGAGTCTTAGAGACTTTAAAATTGGATTAAAATATACTGAATACACCTGCCATCGTTTTAATTTTTAGTAGGACTTTATTGATATTTCCCTGTCATTTTAAAATATCATGGTGAGCAGAGAGATGATGAAACATCACTGCCTGCTGAAGCCATCAGCTCAGGTTAAAGGTGCTTCTTAAGTTCCAAGGATCTAGATAGACCCTGAAACACGGTGAAGACAGCTAGAATAAAATGCAGAAAAAAAGCAACACAGAAGACCTGGATGGCCATTCATGATTGATGAAACTGAGAAAACTGGTCAGGAGGCCAAAAGTGATCATATGTAACATGAAGGAATTTCTAGCATCTAGGTAACAATGCCCATAGGGTCCTCCCAAAACCATAAGATGATCTTGGTTATGTTGGTGTACACCATGCTTTCTACAGGGCACCCTCCTCTACCAGCAGGGTTTTCATAGTGAATAACTGTGTGGTTGCACTTGCATCATATCAGTATTGCATCATCATGCTGCTGTAGTGAACTTGTAGGCTTTGCATAGATCAATCAACCAATAAAATGGTTATAAAGGCAGAACTACTTGCCTGCTCTTTATCTAATCACCTTACCTTGTTCTCTTTGGATCTATCATAAGTGAGTTAAAATATACTTATGTGCTCCTATTTATTATGTACGAACAGATTAGATATTAAATAAACAGTGTTTTACTTGTAAACTCGACCAGATCAACTTTGCTTTTAGTCAACTGACTTCCTGCCTAAACGATCCCCTCTGCTTCAGATTTATGTGGCGTCAGTGCAAAAAGCAGCATATGTTGGTGAAGTGGCAAGCGCCGGCGCATCGGGTGGGATCACTCTGACTCCTTAGAGCTGCTGCGATCATCTGTGGGGCCATGGTACTGCTGCACCGCGGCACTAACCCACTGCTTCAACATCTAGTGAAACGGTCGCAGTGAGCTTGTTGCGAGTATATCGCAGACATTTTTGATTTAGCCGGTCCAACTTCACGTATCGTTTTCCGCAATGGCGGTCATACAAATAAAAACAAGCCGGTAAGGTACCAAACAGGAGAAACGCATAATAAAGAGCGGATGTAGATTTGACCAATCCGAGGCCTCCTGTCTTCAGTCACCTAGAATTTGGGAGAGGTGCAGCAGAGTGTCTGTGGAAGGGGCGGGGTTCACCACAACACCTATGCAGACGACCTAACTTTAAAGTGTAAATCAGCCTTAAGGCTACAAAAGGAACCACAAGCTCCAGAAAAACGCCCTCAGTGGAACATGGTGGAGGCAGCATCATCCTTTGTGGCTGTTTTTATTCTGGAGCTTCAAGGCCAATACATAGAATAATTGATCAGTTTCTTCTACATCCAAGGGTCATCAGCAAAATCATGTCATTCTGGTCCTGTTGCCTATTTTTGGCGTTATTGCATCTTGTATCAGTCTGAAGGCTCAGTTATGCTTGACGTATGGATATAAGATGCACAGACACAAAGTTTGCAGCCTTAATATTCTGTGTGGCCTTTCCACCGTACCTAATATCAGGTTAACTATAAAAGGGGGTGTACACAATGCAAGCTTACATCATCACATAATATGCAGAAGGAAACAAAGAAGTTTCCAACATTTAAAAAGCATCTTTATATAATCTAGGAGTGACAGTAATTTCTTCCCAAGAGTTTTTTGTTAATCATAGTAATATTTATGTCTTTAGATGATTATGTTTGCAAACACTCTTCAGTAGGGCTGTTGCTTGTCCAGCATGTTTTCTGTGCTACGCTGTCTAAAGTATAATATTCCTGAGAAGCATCACCATAAACTAGGTGTTGAAAATGAGGCTGAAGTGGGAGGGGCCAATGAAGACTTCAAAGGAGTTCTGCACTTTGCTTTTTTTGAAGTATGAAATCTCCTGACCAGCCAGAAATTAGCTCTTGTTCTTGATACCTCAAGAAAAAGAAATCATTTCTTTTCTCTGTTCTTGTGGAACTGGAATAAAAACATTAGAATAAAGCTCTATAGTGGAAATTTAGAACAAAGAAAAACTTCATATTCCAGGATAAGAAACAGAAACTTAAAAACAAAGTCCCGTTTGGGTTTTTCCTTCTACATGCAGAATACTTTTACAGAAAAAATGCATTAAAATACGTTTGCATGCAGATTATTAATAACTGCCATTTCTTGACCAAGTACTCCCCTGAGAAAGACATGTTTGAATCTTAACTGAATTGCCCTTCTTTTTTTTAATGTGATATCAAGAATGCAAGGCAGAATAAAAAGAGAAATATTACACCTAAGGGAAAAATGATTAAAAAAAATTTAGCATAAAATATTACTTATTAAGTTGTTAAATTATTTTAAAACATCAACAAAGCTTTCAGTTTTGCACAAGGCCTTAGTTATTATTTTTTCTTTTCTTTTTCCAGCCCCACTTTACTCTAAACCCTTTAGCAATTAAGTTCGGGAGTGTATCGTTACCGTTCTGAAAATAAGGCTGTACCCAAAAACCCAAAAATTTCCTTTAGCACATAATTATTTGAGTGTTTGTTTAAGTCCTAAAGTGTCAGCTATTCAGATGTTTTATTTATAAAAAAAGAAGTTTGCCTTAGTAGGGAGACCAGCTCCAAAACCCGTACAGATTGGAGTAAAATGTGTTTCTCTACATATGAGAGAGTGTGCATTCATAGCACGGCTGAGCAAACACACTCATTACAGAATCAGATGTCACACCTCTTTAACCTTTTATGGTTTCTGTGTGTGTTTTAAGGGCCCCCCCAGATGACGGTGCTGAAGCGAAGGGAAGGAATGCGAGAAGATTCAACGGCAGCTGTGTTGCTCCTTTTTGGAGTCTGGGACGGAAAGGTGAAGACTCTGGAGGTGAGGGCCTCAAGCCCCTCCAGCTACACGGGAGGCCGCCGTAAAGTTCCTAAATCTGTCAAAACAACGCTGAATGGCTGGCCCTCACACTTCCACGGAAATAAAATTGGCCAACGCAAAAAAAAAAAAAAAAAGGTATTTTGATAGGAGAAGGTAGAAATGCTGCATGTCTCTGTCAAAGGAGGAGGTTGTCCACCTTTAAAGGTGAAGAAAAGCCGAGGAAATTAGGCCCAAGCCATGTTGAAATGTCGACTCATTGCAGCCCAAAATAAAAATGCAGTACAGTAGCTGCCATAAAACACATGTATGTTTGCTTAACAAAGAGGCGTTTCCTGTGAGCTGTCCGCAGTTTAACTCTGCAGGACCTTTACTTTCGGTGTAAACTCGCTGGGTCTGGTTTCCATAATCTGCCCCTGAGCCTGTGAGCACCCTGGTGAGCTGCGGCCTCAAACAAATCAGCACAAATAACTAGTGATCAGCATTTTTCCAAAAACACTTTGTCTTTCTATGCATTTGGCACACGTCCCACCTTTACTGTTACCGTACCGTACCGTACCGTCACATATGTCTAATTTTTATCACCTTAAATAGATAAGCAGCCATATTAAGAACTATAGAGAGCTTTACTTCACTCCTGTAACGAATAAGGCATCAACGTTCCCAGTGGATTAATGATGTCGTACTTAAATCCTTTTTACTCCTCATTATGATGCTCAGTTACAACATTTGCAAGTCTAGATGTGTTAAAAAACCAATAAAACCTTAAAGGTTATAGCAACAACTTTTTCCTCAAAATGGCTAAAAATAGTAATAAAAAAATGCATGAACAGAACATTGAGTGGTGCACGAATAAAGGATTGATTTTACTTACAAAAATAAATAGTATATAAATTATTGCTTCACCAATTGGTTACTAAGCCAACATGAACACGAAAGGATTCTGCACCAATATGAATAGTAGGCTGAAGTCATATGAAACAGGTAGGTCCAGGATGCAGCAGAGGAATAGCTTCTTCTTGACATAATATATTTCTCAGATTCAAGCTCACAGAAGGCAAAACAAGCTTTAGAGCGTTGTGTCGACTTAAAGAAGCAAAGGTGTTCAGAAGTGATGTGGAGGATTAAGCTTTCTTTCTGCTCAGGTAAGAAGCAATGGCAACTGAAACAAATGCGCTTTAGGCATCGTCAAATTGCGCCATAAACATACAAATTTTAAACTGAAGAACTGATTGTGATCTTTCCGTAAAAGTAAAAAAAAATTGAAAAACAATCAACTGGACTTGGTTTCCAAGATTTGAAGACGTTTCGCTTCCCCTCCAGGAAGCTTTCTCAATTCAAATGTCTGGATCCGCAGTGAGTTTGAGTCTTTATTTAGACAAGGCCTTGTATTGCTTGGAAACATGCAAATGGAAACCGATGTGTGGGTCATTTAGTTCCATTGTTAGCCTGTAATATCTGAAACCTGTCTATGATTCTGAATGTCGGTCGTTAAAGGGGGGAACGACGGACCTGGATGACTGAGAATCTTCAGAAACATGATTGTAATCTTGTTAGACTGTGTTCGTCCAGCATATGACATTTTGTTTTACTCAAAAACAGACTAGTTTTAAAACATCTGGATTTTAATGTGCAATCTTAGGATTTCAGGGATTCATTTTTGCATTCTAAATCTAAGATTCTGTCAAGGTGGACCCTTGACAGAATCTTGTGGAGCAACGACAGCAAGTTAAGCCGTAAGCATTGTGTTTAGGGGGTAACAAGGTTTTGTGTTCCAGGTTTACCTGCAGTATGGTCTAAGATGTTTTTTTCTTTATTCCTTTAAAGTTGTTCACTTTTTAACTTCTAGTGCTTTTGTATTGAACTAACCTGTTGCTGCTTTTCAGATCTTGCTCTGAATAATTTCAAATGTGATAAAATTATTGAATTTTGCATAAATTTTCTGGGTAGCAATTTCCTCTTCTTCATTTTATATTGAAATCTGCAAAACATGCAGAATAGACAAAACCATTAGTTTGCAACCTTCAAACCAATTATCCAATTAATCTATTTAAAAGCTTACTGGTAAAGTTTAGCTGAAAAATAAGGACATTACTAATCAAGAAAACTCCAAGAACTGGATCTCATTTGCAGTTTTTAACTTCATAATTCTGATCTTAAACATATTGTCTTGCTTTCCATCGCTCCAAATGTTGCTAACATTTTTAAATTGCGTTGTTTTATTACAGTTTCCAAAGGTTTTCTACATGTTTTCCATCCATTATTTCCCAGAAACCTTCACATTTCCCATCATTACACACATACACAGGGAGCCCCTTTTGCCATGGGAGACAGACTGCAGGTGCCAGGCCCACCTCGGGGTCCCTGCCGGGCTCTCGTTAGGCCTGGTGCCATTCAGACGGCTTCTAACACGCAATCCTGAGTGCTTTGTGTTTCTCTGACGGGCCTTGTCGTCCTCTGCATGTAGTGGTGGAAGAAAAAGGAAAGAAAAGAGGCGGAATTCGAGCACTGCTTTGGAAAAGTTTAAAAGAGCTGCAAGGCTGGAACTCACCTTTCACCTATAGATGTTAAAATGGATCATAACAGAACTGTTTTGTTTTTCTATTCTATGATATAATAAATATATCACTCTTTAGAATAGACTTATTTTCTAATTTTTCTTATGGGAAGTTACTTTAAATAAAATAGCCAACAGTTTTCGTTACTTTATTAGCAAAAAAAGCAATCAAGCAAACTGAATTACCGCAAAAGACGTGAAGTAAATTATCTTTGGCATTTTGAACACAAGCTTTGTGTTGCCTTAAGAAAAAAATAATCATGCTCTGTGTATGACAACATATCATCGTAAATACCCTTATCATCACCCAGGCAACAATACAAACATGATGCTCTGGTCTAAGCTCAAATAGCGAACCGGTATCAGCACCTAACTCCCAAACTAAGTGCAAGAACACCATCAAAGGAAGAATAAAAGGAGAGGAAAACTGAGTGGCCACATGCAAATGCTCACCGAAGAGGAAAACACAAACAGCCACGTTGCTGAGTGACAGAACCAACTCGGCCAGATCAGTTTCCACTTCCATGAAATCTAAACATTAGCTTGTTTACCCTCATCCTGGGATGAGACAGGCATGAGTGAGAAAGAGGAAGTTTGTGTCTCTTCAATCTAATATGGGAGTGTGTCCTTGGAGGAACATGAGACAAGAAAGGGGAGAGAGTGAGATAATATCCTAAACTGGAGGGAAAAAAGTAGAAAAGGACTCAACTTTTTACAGACAGATCAAAAAGGCATGAATCACTAATAGTATAAAAGCACAAGTTTAAGAAGTGTTAAAAACGTAAATACTTGATAAGATACTAAAGAATTCTCATGAAACGCTGGTTTGTTGCCATAAAGTACCTATTTGTGCACATGAAGTACTAACCAGTGGCCACAAAATATATATAGAAGGTGCATACAGAATACTTATTCCATCCATCCCTCTGCCGCATGTCCATCAGGGTCATGGGTCACACATTCATACCTAAGGTTAATTTTAGAGATCTGACTGAACCTAACTTATATTTGGACTTTGGGAGGAAGCTAGAGTACCTGGAGAGAACCCACACATACATGAGGAAACAAGAAAGACCCTAAGCTAGGAATCAAACCCAGGACCTTCTAGCTGCAAGGGAACAGTTCTCCTTAAACTAATAGATTCCTACAAAATACTAAGTTGTGCCAAAGAGGAACTTGTTTGTGCGCATTTGCGCAATTAACTGCATTTACAATATAATAGAAATTTAGAAAATCGCAATTTTCAAATCGCAGAGGCAATCAATTTTAATCACACTACATTTACCAAAAAGCGTAAGACAATGAATTTCTCCCTCCAGCCCTTTAGGTGGCGCTAATACACTTAGAGTGGGTTTGCCGGCACACAGAATGAAACCTTTCATGCAAAAGTTACAGTTGATGGACTCAGTGAGGTGTAAGCTTTCAAGGTCATGAAAAAGCTGAAACCCTTTGGTAAAAACGTCTACATGCTTTTGCTTTGTGCAAAGGAAAATCGCAATAAATTCCAATTGTGATACTGATTGAAAATTATCGCAATTTAGATTTTTGCCAAAATTGTTCAGCCCTAGAGCAAACGCGATAAAAAAAAACCCTCAGTTCTACATTAAAGTCTCCTGCAAGGCTGCAGCTTCTGCAGAGTTTGGTTGAGACATCAGCACATCATTGTAATAACACCAATAAAACACCTTCTAATTAATTGTCTTAATGTGAGACATGTTGAGACAAGATGGACAGAATAAGGAACTCACTTGCTTTCTTTATGTCAGTTCAACAAGAGTGATGAGGAAGGTGGGTGAATCTAAATACATTACGCTTCCAAATTGTTTTGAACGATCATGTCTTATTTATTATTCCACTCCACAATGATGCAACACTTCACTTAAAATCTCAGTCAGACACAATAAAGGTTGTTGTGTTAGGAGAATATGCCAAAAAAAAAAAAAACTTATGCAAAATACCTCTACAGTTATTGGCACCCTTGCTAAGGTTTGTATATGAGCCTTTGAAAGAAATTATTGTGGAGACTTGAGCTTCTTAAATCACAGTACTGCATTAAATGAGCAAATAAAAAACATCTATTTTTGCTCAAATCATCTCAATCTCAAATCTAGGATGATCACAGGCTGTGTGTGCTTTCGGATTTTTCAGATGTATGAAGCAGGGATTTCTCCTAGGTACATCTATAAGAATTGTAAAAAAAAAAAAAAAAAAAGTATTTTTGTCATCTATTTCAGAAAGTGGAACTCAATTATTGCAATCTGGATGATTATGGCTTACTGATAACAAGTCCTATTGATTTAAAAAATGTAAAACTAAAAATGTAAAACTAAAAACATGTAAACTCTGTGGATCTATAATCTATAAAGAGCTAAGTGACGCACTACAGAGACATAATACATTTTCCCACAATAGCCTTCTACATTTCTGAAATTCCTATTGATGATATTAAGTTAGGGTGTTTAAACAGTTTACAACAAGATCTTACAAAACTGAGGCAAAAAATCTGAAATTTCACGAAGCTTCAAATTTTTTTCCACGGCACACAGTTCCCCACATTTTGGGAACAACAAAAGTGATTAAAAGTGTATGCCTTTATAAGCTTGTTTACAATTGAACCATGTCTACTTTTACGTATGACTGCACCACACACAATAAGAACTGCACTCTAAATGTAATCTCCAAAATCAGACCAATTAGCCACCTACTGCAGGAGATAAGAAGACAGACAAAGAGGGAGAAAGGAAGGAAAATGAAAAGGGAAAAAAAAAAAAAAAAACACCCAGCATGTTAAAACCTGTGTCAGATTTCGCCATAGACAAGGTCACCCTCTCTTGGTCTCGCCTAAATGCCCTGGCTGTGTAACCAGATCTGGATCAGAACGGGGACTAACCTGTTTTTTTATGTCATAAGAGAGGAACCGTCTTGGTTTACAAGTTCATTGTGTTTACAACAACTTTACATGTTGATTTCTTTTTTTTTTTTCACCGTAAGGCTTTAATTTATCTGCGGAGGGATCAGTGGAGGTGTGTGTAACTACGCACAGCTGTGAACACCACTTCAAACATTCCCCTCCCATGCATACAAACACCGGAGAGGGGAAAAAAATGAGGAGGCATGTCCCAATTCCAGAGCCTGAACATCATCATTGGTGTTGTGCTACACAGCCAAGTTAACACTTGGTATGTTTGTAATTGTGCTGCCTATGAAACTGCACAGTAATCCCTTCCAGCTGCCTCCCTCACTCACCCATCCACCTTCGTCCTCCTCCTCCCTGACTCTTCCCTTACAGAGAAACTGTAGCTGCAGATCTGAGTATGTTTTCAATGGGCCCTGGTGGATTCATCCTGTTGACAGCGCCAAGCCTTTTATGCATTGAAAACACAGTATTTCCTTTCAGTTAGGGAGACGATGGAAGGGAGAAGGGGAGCCGAGATGTGGGCGGTAGTGGCAGTGGGTGAGAGAGAGCTGAGGACTGTCCCTGTAACAGCAGTCAAACTTCAGAATCTTGGTCCTCATCTCTACAAAAAAAGAAAGGAAGGAGAGAGAGACAGAAAGGAGGGAGGAGATGAGGGATCAAGAAAAGAAGAAGGGGAGGCAGGAGAGGAGGGGAGGAAAAAAAACAACAACGGCACAAAGGAGTGCGTAATTAAGACAGGAAATGGGAGAAGAGAGGAGGGCTCTGGGGGCTTTCAGAGAGAGACTGGCTGGGGTCGCTTTTCCAGAGAGCTGAGGAGTGGGGCCGATACCCGAGTCGTCTGAATGGAAATCAGATAATCTGCTAACACAAGGCATGGCCCAGATCCTGCCTGCAGACTGATATGGATAGGCCAGTTCCTGTTCCAATCCGCTGCTGTGGCACAAAGAGCTGCCAAGGCAACCAGCTGTTCCAGCCAAACTTTGCCTCCCTTTGAGCTAGCGGTAAAAAAAGGGAAAGACAGGTGGGACTACAAGGCCCGACCAAGCAGGGATGAGGAGGTAACATAAAGATAACACCAGAGTATGAAGCTAACAGCAGCAAGAAGAAGATGAGAATATATATTTCTCATTCAGGTCTAAAGAGTTTGAATGAACTAAATCGTAATCCTAAGCCCTGCTAGGAGATACAGGTGAAAGCGAAGCAGCATCTGGCTGCAGTTTGAAGATACTTGGAACAACAAATCAAACTGTTTTCCCAAATTGTTCACCACATACCTGCACATAGACGCAAGAACTGTCCATCTTAAACAGAAATTCCAGGACAGTTTGGTTCTAACTCTTTTCTGTGGATTCATTTGAAGCTTTTTGTTAATTTGTACAGTAATATTAAACAAAGTCATTGTAACTCTAGACTTTAAAGGCATAGTGGATGATTTTCGCAATTTTTTAAAAACACCGGCCCCCTCCACTCTAGGAAAAAATGCACATGCACAACCCTGTACCCCTTCCCGAGAGGAAACGCCACCAATGCTTAGAATCTTGACCATTCTTCACCCCTGTTAAGTATTTTTTTATGCTTTTTTTTTTTGTTGCTATAATCTCAAAAATGTAACGCCAATAAAAACTAATTTAGCTCTACTATAGAACCATCAGGATCTTTAGTGCTAAAAATACTTGCTCTGTGGATGTTTTATTTCTTAAAAATAAATAGTTGTTGTTGGAAAAAGTTGTAGTTATGTTCTTTAAATTCTATTTCATTTAGATAAGATTATGCTTTTTAATATTAAACACATTGATGTATAAAATCGTGCTTTGATCATGCATTTCTAGACAAAACAAATAAAAACTCTAACTTGACCTCACTGCTTTGAGAGTCTTTTACATGCTTATCATGAAGATCGTGTAGCTGATATAAAATAACCGAATGATTAAAGTAAAAATGTATGAATCCCTTAGTTATAGCATTGTTTTTCTGCCCCTGCTGTATGTGCCATGATCCTATCTTAAGATTTGTCTCATTTTAAAGTGTGATACAGATAATACAGCCAAAAAAAGGGTGTGTGCAGTGCAAAAAATTAAAATCCAAATAAGTCATTTTATTTTAAAAAGTGCATTTTCCTTGAATTGAGGAGACACTTTGCCAATGAAACAAGACAATTGAAATGTAAAATAAGAAAAAACAAGGGCTTTGTCTTATTTCAAGTGCAAAATATCAAACTATCTTATTTTAAGAATAAAAATACTTATTCCATTGGAAAATCAACTTATTTACCTAATCAGATTAAGGGAAATTACACTTAATTTAAGACATTTTTACTTATTTTCAGATCATTTTTGCAGTGTGTAACCCTATTTCTGACCCTTCAAATCAAGTCCCGTCTCTAAATTACTGAAGATTGCCACAACTCCTAACTGTTCACTTGATCACATCTGGTTAATATATCACTTTTTTTTTGTATGTCTTGTGATCTAAGTCAAACACTTTCTATGTTTACACAGACTGAAAAACTACTGACGACTCCCTCGGCCAAATTCAATGGTCTCCCCTTTCCACGCATTCCCTAACAGTCCATTTTACAACTTTAAACTCATTTACATTTTTGTGTGCTTTGTCACAGTATCATGCTGCCGCTCTGAAAAAGGTCCAAATCGAACTGATCTAGCTAACAGCGGTGTTGGTCCCAATGAGGTGCGAGGCTCAAACTCTCCCTGCAGCGCCGTAAAAGGCTTATTTACAATGGTTTGAACAACTTTATAGATTCCCCTGGAGGTGAACAGGAGGCCAGGGCTCTAAATCAGAGCTGGTTAAAGGTAGTTATTTAAACTTTTTTTTTTTTTTTTTATCTGAGCCTTGTTCATATATTTTATGAGTGGTGACTTAACAACAAGGAAGGACAAATCTTTGGCAATAAAGCCCTGCCACTAGACCCGCGTTGTTTCCCCAACCTCCTCTATGATTATCAAATATCTATGCCAAAGGAATCAGGGGTGAAAAACCCACCTCCTCCAGGACCTCCACCTCTGCTCCCACTTCAAGTGGAAGGCAGCGCGACAAGCAGTGGCGTACCACAGCTCAAACTTCCCCTTCCTCTCAAGGGGAAGCCATTTTATTGTGTTCCACTGAGATAATTGCCAATCCTTCAAATGAAAGGGTTTTCTCTGTGCTCTAGTAATTACTGGATGCACAGCAAGGGTCTTGTGAAGGGGGGGGAGTGAAGAAGAAAAAAATGACAGGCAGGTATTAAAATTCAAAGGGTGGGGCAGGAAGGAAGTCAAGAGAGGGATGTGTTGAAACAGAGAGATCCAGGGAGGGCTGCAGGGAGGGAGGCATGCAGAGCTGCTGCTGATCCTTTGTGGGGCTGAGGAGGGTTGTTTATGGTCTGAGGGTTGGGCATTTTTTTTTTTTTTTTTTTTTTTTTTGATCCGGTGGAGCAATCCTGTGCAAAGTGCCAACGGCACATCTGCTTCTGGGCAATCTGTTGGCACCGTGAAGTGATTTATGTGGTGATCACTGACCTCTTTTCCTGAATCACTGATCCTTTTTTTAGGAACCCTCCATCAAGCTTGAAGCAGCTGAGCCGAGCTGAATAATTCTTTCAGACAGCACAAATTACATACTGCGCTTCCTCCACAGTGTGTTGAGGAATGTCTCCCAGTGACGATGGAGAGACTGACAACCAAAGCAAACCCTAAGTGCACATGCATTCACACACCTCAAAGGTTTCTGGATGTACTGGCACAGTTTCACAGCACGACTGTGATTCACCCGAGGTAAACACACACAGGGGCCAGCCGAATAATTGTTGGGTGCAGATGTAAGGATTTCACACTTATTAATTATTTCTGTTCCAGAGTTTGCAAATAAAAAGGCAAAGCTTAAGTTTTTCTTTAGAAAACTTTTTATGACCTTTTGGTATGACAGGCTTGCAATATAACAAACTGCATGCAATGAAATTGTGAAACCTCGTTTTGCATAAATGCATCTTTGTTGTCAGAGTTTGAAATACCCCACCAAATCTACCAAGAACTTTTTTTCAATGGCACAAAACCTTGCTTCAGAACTGTAACTTGCACAGTGCACTGACAACTTAAGTGGATTCTAATATGCAGTTTATGTCTCATGACTTGTCAAATACACCAAAACACCTGGAAACCAATTGTGGCTTGCTGTGTCTGAGGAATCGTATGACACAAGTATTCTGTGGCAGGGCTGCTATTCGAAGTATCCCATAAGTTTGCCTTTACAGAGGATAAAGTGGAGCTAGCAATAAGTTGGATCACAATCCTCATCTCAATATCAATGTCTGAAACTCAGTGGCAGCACCGTCTGTTGGTTTGTCTTGCAAGAATGTAGAGAAACTAAAGCCTATTTCTAGGGCTCATTGCACAAAGGCAGGGTACACCCTGGAGAGGTCACCACCCAATTATAATTATACTCCTTAGCTACAACAATCCCTCAATATTAGCTAGAGAATCAAATTAACCCAACAATCATAGACAGTTGGAGGAAACGGGAATACCCAGAAGCATCCATTCCATCTGCGGTTTTAATGCGGGACATCTTGTTAGAAAGCAACAGTGCTAATCACTGTTTTTACCATGCAGCCCATTTGATATCATATGTATAACGATCTATTAAGATAAAAATACACACAGGTAAAAATTGTATCATAATTTGGACCCTGACCTGCTGTGAGTCCCTTAGACTGATAGGATGCAGCTACTGACGTATAGATACCTTGGCCAGAACAATGCTGCAGGCATTTGTATCTTCTTGACAAAACATGGGGTAAGCCTAGTCAATCATGCTAATAATGCATGACAACCCAGTGAATACAAGCCTTAAATGCTCCCCTGTCCTAATACAACGACCCCAACATTGAAGTTTCACATGCAACAGGAAATCAGTTGCACATCCTTAAACTACAAGAGAATTTATCAGAAAAGAGGCAAATGACAACCCTGATGGGGCTGGAGAGATCCATAGCTAAGGTGGGAGAAGCTATTCTGAAAATTACAGGTGGAACCCAACATCATGTCTCTACGTCACGTCTAGAAATGTGAACAATCATATATTTTCTGTTAAATGCATTGGTATAATTTGAAACCATTGATAACTGATTTTAATATAGTACCTCAGATTTCTGACAACTCAACAGACATTTCAACTTTCTTACTTCAGTCAGCATCATCATTACTTTTCAGTGAATATTGGTGAAAAGCTAAACCTGAAAAAGAGGGTTAAAAACCAAAGGAAGGCATTCTACATTGATAAATAAAATGGTAAATGCTTGTGGCATAATAAAAGTTACAGCCACCATTGGTCTATTAACTAATTGCATAGGGTCTATAGATTGTTTAGGCCAATGTAGATTGTACAGTTTAGTTTTCCTGTGAGTTCTGTGCTTTGACAGGTATGGCTGCCTATCAAATGATCTACTTACATGCTGTCAGGTATCATTTACACACTTTCACTTGTTGTCTCTGACACTGGAGAATGGCCCTTCAGATGCCCAGAGAGGCCCCCAGGTTTTTCAATGGCTCTCCTGTTAAGAGCATGCTGGTGTAGTAAAAAAAAAAAAAAAAAAGGTGTGCTCCTAGCTTGTTATGTGACATGGAGGGGAGACAGGCCAGTGGAAGGTGAGGGGAGGAGGGGTCAAGGCATGCAACAAAGGTCCTTCTCAACTCAGGAGGGCCCATCAGTTAAGTGTGTTTTCCTGCAATTTGAGAAAGTGGAATCTGGTCAAATTGGTGTCCTCTTGAGTTCCGATTGCCTGAGTTATGTGACTGGGGATCTTGGGGGTAAGCAGGGGGCTGTGTATGATGGGGTCAGCTCTGCCTTAATTGATACTTTCAGCTATTTGGAAAGAAGAGCGGAATTCATAGCAAGTCTGAACGGCAGAATTCCAGGTCAGACTGGCTGTCTCCATGGTGACCATCGGGAACGGGATGGGATGGGGGGGCTTTGTCGTTTGCTGACGAGACTGGGTGCTGGAAAAGGATACGGAGCTGTAGGACAGCGTCATGACCGCTAAAAACATTCTAGGTTCCTCAGATTGCAAGAGCTAAAGGCTGGGGCATACTGCTTGAGTCCAACCCTTAAAGCTCAAACTGGCTACATAGAGGGTTGCACTAACACTGTGGCACGTTCCCAGCAGAAATTCCCCTAGCATAGAAGAAAGCAGGGTACTCAATGTTAATGTGTGGTTGCTGCCCTAACAACCTCAAAGAAGATTACTGTTTTACTTTATTTGTTTTCTCTTCACCCTTGAGCTCCTGCCATGGGTAAAGCACAGTGCTTTATTAAATATTTTAGTGATTGTGTACAACCGCTTGCTATTTATGCACCATGTGTTTCCAAATGGACCTATATGGGTTTAAACCTAGCTGGTTTACTTTGAAATTCAAAGATTTCATTTTTCATTTTCCCAAAAGTGGATGTATTTTACTTTGTAAGCAAGTCTCTCTTCCTGTCTGACTCATGACATTTTTGTCAAATTGCTGCATAGATCTGACCATAATAGAACAGGGATGTACCTCGGTTGGAGCTACACGAGCACAGCTGGAGAGAATGGTTTCCGGCCTGACAAAGCCCACATGTCTCAATGAGACGTCCTTTCCACAACTCGATTTTCCATCAGACATGATGCTTAATCTTGTCTGGTGTGTTTTGGCCTTAAGGCTTCTTTTAGTCCAGCATAGAGAGGCAATATCAGGGTTTATGCCGAGATATAGAGCAACAACATCTAGAGATGACCATTTACTGAAAGCTAACATGGTGTTTAAATGTCGTGGATCATGTGCTAAACATATAACATAAGATTTTCAAGTAAAGTAAATTTAGTCAGAGGGAACACAAAAAGGATTACTACTTTTTAATATAAGGTCCAACGGATTTACAAAATGAAAGATTGATTGATAAAGATCATTTTGGATCTGGGAAGCATTGTTTCTGTCTTCTAATAAGGACCAAGGCGACATGAGTGATAAACCAAATCCACAACTGTTATGTATGCAGGATGCCAAAGGAGCTAGTCATAGGTGGTGGTTAAATTTGGCACAGACTACAGTCCTGGCTCATTCTGTTGTAATTGAAAAGCTCTGATTTCAACTGTGTACACCTGGCTTTAATATTGACCTGAGTCATCAAATCAGCTGTAAGCAGAGCAACCAAAGAGAACAACATAAAGCCTATTTTTTTTTTTTTACTTTTTTTTCTTATTAATGCTTTTCTTGCCGGAGTCATTAGTTACACTGAACGGCCATGTTTGTTTGATATGTTTTGATGGTTTAACAGTGCTTGGTGAAAAGTTTCAAAGCTTGAGATTTTATTTTATTTATTTATTTTTTTTGGGTTTTGTGTTGTTTGCCTAACCTCAATTTTTGCTCTGCTCGACTTTTTTCTCTGACCCGTGCTTTCTGTAAGCTTTATGAAGTTGTTTTTTCACTGATGTTTAATAATGGCCCTCTGAGGCCTTTACAGGCCAGTTCTAGTTATACTCAGATTAAATCATACACAACTGGGCTATAAGTAATAATCCAGCAACTTTTGATGATAGCTGTTTGTACATAAATAGCAAACCTTTCAGATTTTTATTTGCTATAAAAAAGCTTTTAAAAGAACAGTAACCCCTTCCTGCCACTTTTTGCACTGCTTTATGTTGATCCAGACAAGAAAACTCTGAGTTTTTGCTGTTTAATGGATACCATTCTGAGAGTAAGAATATCTTAGAAAGGTTATATATATATATATATATATATATATATATATATGTATGTATGTATGATAGTAACTGGATCTAAACCTGGTGTAAGACATATGAAGACTACTGATTCTTTGTGCTGAGCAAAAAGGTTTTAAATGTGAAAGCCTCCACTGTTCCTGTTCTGTAGCTTACAACAGAGGAACAAGATAACGTTTGTTCTATCATTCCAGCTCTGAAACTCTAACAGCGTACTTTTTGTGCCGTTACACATTGTGTGGGAATTTTGCAACGTGATGTTGGGACGTTTCAGGGAATTAAGTGCAATGGAGACTCTTACAAGATCTCTGAGCTCTAACTGCATTATACGCAGTCCAGTTTATTTAGCAACGCCCTGTTTGCAAAGACATACATCCCTCCTTTTACAAATGGATATTATTTTACAGTCTCCCTGACCTTGGATACAAGGACTGAAACACAACACCGTCCGCCAGTCTATTTCTGTATTTGTCTTACAGTAAGCTGCCGGTAATTGAATCTAACTCTCCAGGACGACTAGACATAAATGGTGCTATGAGCACATTTGGATTCAGTCACAGTGGTAAAGAACAAGACTTCATCTTAAACATTGCTACATATACTGAGGTCAAATGGCTGTATTTTCTATTTCTTTCCTTTACTTTGTTATTCCCTTAAGGGTAAAGTGTTAGGCACCAACTTAAGTTCTTTATCTTTTCAAATCAGGTGTTCTGCTTTAAGACTTTGCATCCAATTCATACATTTCATTAAGTTCTTTGATATTAGGTTTCCTAATCCTAACATAATATGATTTAATAACAAACTTCTGATACCGACAGAAATACAATGGCTCTTTAAAAATAGCATGCTGGCAAGTTAATTTGGCAGAAAGGATTATTTTTATGACTCACTTTTAGTAAACGATGTCTTGTGACAGATTACACCCAGGAGTTATGAAAACGGGAAACCAGAGACACCCAGAAAAGAGCCGTGTGTTTATCCACGCATCAGTCTGGTGTTAAATAGGTTAGTTAAACAGAATATATCACAGATTGGCCACAAAGGTGTTGTTCTGTTTCAAAACAAATCCGCAAACTAACCACACCTTTGGTTGTGTAACAGCTCCGGATCTGGGTGATTCCCTTTGGCAAAAACACAACAACCTTCAGTTTCTAAAGATAGAAAAACTGGTCTATTCGCATGCTGTCAGATGTCTAATCTCAAAACTAACAAACCACAAACTGAAAGTCACCAACTTTCCAGCAACAAGCCCCTGCTTCTCTACCCAGTGGGGTGAAAGAGCCACAGATTCCCCTGAATAAGATTTGAAAAAGGAGGATAAAACTAATTGTTTAATCACATTAAAAAAGATAAATTCATGGTCAGACAAAACTTTACTTTTTCATAACCCGAGTCAGGAATATTTAAAAGACATCCTTTGCAACTTAAACATTTTGATTTTGTTTACTTAGAGAAAGAGGCTATCAAAATCTAATCTGTTGTAATTCTATTAAACTAAAACTGGCTGTGCCATCTTTAGCAATAATGGCTACCAGAAACCCTTTAAGTATACTTTCTAATGCAGCCATTACCTGGCCAGCGGGGGTGCCCAAGTCTAGTCCCAATGAGCTTCTAACCTGCAGTCTCTCCTCAGAATCTGATTAAAATGGCTGAATTCCTTCAACAGCGTGTCGTTGAGCAATTTGACAGAACCAGGTGTGTTTCAAAAGGGATTAATCTTAAAATTACAGGATCTTGAAGAGTAGACTTGGGAGAAAACATGCTGTAGAACAGTGAATACCAACCCTGGTCTTCAGGGACCATGTTTAAGATGTCCCCTTGCTGCAACTGACCCATTAAATGAATAGGTGATTGACCAGGGCCGACTTCTGTGCATGAAATGCTGTCCTACCACCCATTTTTGGAAAGTATTTTTTTACCCAATTAAGTATTAAAACGTTTGAGGTTGAATATTCAGTTTAATGGCAAAAAGAGGCAATTTAATCCAAATTTTAACTTATATTTTCATTTTAATCAGTTAGGCATAGGCTGGTGTCCTTTGGATCATGGTTCTGTTGTACAACCAAAGGGCGCCTGAGACTGAACTGATGGCTGATGTTTTCCTTGTATCTGATGGAGGGAAAATGCATAGGTCCATCATCATTATTTTGAATAGCTCAAGTAATATCATCATAGCAAAAGAAAAGTAGATTACCATCTACTGCTCTTTAAGCAACTTTAACTGTCAAAGTAGTAATTTGTTCCATTTCAATCTGTGATTCTCTTCTAACATGTTTCGCATATTGCATTTCCTTTTTTGTGTACACTTTGTACATATGCACACTTACATACAGCGAGAAGTCATATGAGACAATATATGTTTGTTAATACTGGATAGCTTAAATGAATCACTGGCAAACCCTTTTATAACAGCTGACTCGAGTCCAACCTGGAGATTCCATCACACTTGCACCACCATGTTTGACCATATAATTTATTTTTCAGATCTTTCTTAATTTCTTAATTTAAGGACAGATGGACCTTGACAAATACTTTCTGAAACGTTCTATCTCCACCTCAGGAAGAGTGAGAGAAGTTGTTTTCTTGGCTGTGTGTGAATATCTGTCCTAATCACTATACAGGGCACTATATAGTGGTTATGCCATTTTAGATGAGTGTTCGAACGTCTAGTGGATGAAAAAGTAGGGGACACGAACTTTCCCACCATGCACCTTGAAAAGTAGTGATCATCCATGGTCACTAGACAAGCAAATACATCCCACAATGCATTATGGGGTTGAATTATGGTGTTTGTTGTCATAGTTGCCCGCTGTCGGGTAGCGACAGTGGCAACAAAGAGCAAAGATGGCGCAGGCACCGCGCGGGGAGGTGGAGTCACATGACCAACGGGGAGGGTAAAAGAAGGGATGATCTTCCCGAACGATAAGTTAACTGACTTCACTATGAAGTCCAAAATATAGTCCCCACTCTATATAGTGATTGAGGGGTTAAGGGGGTAGGACGGACGTTCGGACACAGCCTTAGTTGGCAGTAGTTTTGAGACTCACAGATGAAGGACATTCTTGCCTCAGGTTCCTAGTGCTGATTCATGAACTCTGACCTTTGAAGTCAAGTGAGGACTGGAATCCTTTAAATATTGTTCCTGGCTCCCTTATAACCTTCGAGATGTCGTGTTTTATGCAGTCCTGAATTACTTGTGCTTAATGCCTATGATCCCCAAAGCCATGACTTTAAAAGCCAACCAGGATCAATAGAATTTGAATGATTCTTATATGGTCCTAAATTACTTTAGACTATGGTGTTGCCTTTTGAAATAATTGAGCTCATTCCATTCTTACATACAAGTTCATTAAAAAAAAAATCCTTGATTATACTCATTTCTAACAAGAGAATTTTCATATAAGCTTGGTAGAGTTGGATAGCTTTTTACCCTTAATAAATTAAATCATGTAGTCAAAAATGCCTTTTTCTTTTTACTCAAAATACCTTTTCCTAATATCAAAAATAGTTTGATGATCTGAAACATTTGGTTAAAAAAAAGAAGAATCTGTTAGGAGGCAAATATTTTTTCACCTCGCTGTTAACTGCTGAGATTAAGGTCGAGCCGTCAGGTTAAATCCAGTCGACGAAAAGCAGAGCCAGTGGTTTGGGTTTTTGGAGGCTTTGAAAACCTTCGATTTGAACTAAACAGTTGCACTATTAGAGCAACTAAATAGCATCCCTGCTGCAAGACTTTGGCTGGTGAGAGCTGAACCACAGAACATCAATCACACTAAAAGTAGAATTTTTGAGTTATTTGGCATCTGCTTGCAATTTCAAGTAAAATCCATCCTGAGGGCAAAAGTCCTCTTAGATAAGCATCTTCTGGGCAAAGCTTTCTCAGATGAGGGTCTCAACTCTAATTTGTGACCATTTTCTTTATTTATGTCCTTCGGAGTGCAGTTGTTTGTGAAAAGTTTTCTTGTGATAGGAAGCGTTTACAGTAAAGACATACATTTTGAAGCAGAATTGACTTGGGGGGTCCTGAGCATCTGAGGGCCTGAAAAAGGCGGCGCTATCGTGTGGTTTTCAGGTTAAACAGGCTCTTGCAGACCCGGTTGTGATCAGGAGCTTGATAAGGCATTGTTGATGGGCTGTGGAAAAGCTTTTTATCACTGGAGCATAATAGCGTGCATAAAAGCCATGAACCTGCGCTGAATAAATAAGAGGGAGCACACACCCTGGGTAAGATAAATGTGCGAGCACGCCGGCACATGCACGCACACACACAGGCTCGCACACCTTGTGTCTGCAGCTCCGTTCCTCTGGATTATCTTTGTGAAAGAATGGAGGGATCTGTGCAGCTTTCTTTCTCAGACTCCCTGCTTTCCCCACATTATCCGCCCTTTTCCCTATTTTCCTATCTCCTTCCATCCCTTATATTCCTTCCTCCGTGTCTTCTCCGTTTCGCTCTCCATGGCTGAGTGCAAGGTGAGAAGCACAAAAGGAACACCTGGCAAACACGGATGTGGTCCTGCTTTTTTTTCATTGTGACACCAACCTGCTCCCAGCCCTCCCTCTCTCCCCCGTTGACTCCCCTTTCACAGAAGCACTCGCAAGAATGGCAAACAAGGCTTTCAGCAAAAGGAGGAAGGAGGAAGAGGAGGAGGTTACCCCCACCACCACCTCCACCTCTCATTCCCTTCATCCCTCTCCCAGCTCGCCTTTCACACGCCAGGAAGTACTATTCAGACCAGGAGCTGCATGTACATGTCCTTCTCATCCAATAATGCCTCATTTCTTACTCCTCTGCTCCCCTTGAGATTTTACAGAAGCATTTCTGTGCAAATAAGACAAGGAAAAGTAACGATGAAAGCCTGTAGTTTAAAAAAAGAGACCTAAAAGCAGCTTTCTCAAACTTGTACCTTAAATATTATAGGAAATTTACAGGAATACATTTCATATCCTCAATTTGCTCAACACATGCGGAGGCAGGTAAAATTTCCGTTGCGATAAATGAGAGCATGAAGCAAAACAAATGGGCTGGACAAAGACGGTTTCACTGCTATCTGTGCACCGGCGAGACGGTTTACTGGCTTAACAAATAGTAAAGCCTTAACCTTGAACCTACAGTGTGCTGCCATTATTCTAGGCGAGCTTTCATACATCTTATTATGACTATTTCAAATCCAAATGAAGAAAAAAACATTTAAATTCACAATGAGAAAAGCTAACACCCACATCCAAGGCTGCAAAAATTCAACTCCACATTCTTAAGTCTTTTTTCTCGAGGCCTCTTGCAACCTTGTGATTAATAGCATGGATTCAAAAACATGTTGATGAAAATATTTTAAAAAATTAGCCAATAAAATTCAGAGGAGCTTTCTTTTCAGTTAAACAAACTCGTCCCAAGTTGTTTCAGGCATCTTGTTTTTAGCTGGAACAAAATTGGTAAAAAACAGTAGAATTTCAGCAGTGAAAACATTTGCATAAAGTTAACAGTGTTGGTTTATAGTTGCTTCAGTTTTAGGGTATTGTTTTCATCCATCTTAAGTAACTACTTAGCTTCGCTTTTTAACGACAAAATGCCTCTTTGGCAGCAGTCATTAAACAACGCTGCTATTGTTACAATCAAATCAAAGCGATGCAATGATCAGTTTGCAGCCATTTTCTAGTATGTGTTTTTTAAGCTCTGACAAGCTGATGACAATTTAAAAAGTTCAGAATTACCTATTTTACATAAAAGATGTGTTTAGAATACTTTTTCCAAGTCCGCCAAATCTGAGTGATCAATATTTTTCTAAATTAGTATTAGGGCCAGATGATGTTGCCACCATTTATATCATTGTATATGTTTATCGTGGTTGATACGATATCCTTTCCATATTGACACAAACAAAACAAGAGCCTCAAAAAAGACTACCAGGAATATTCAAAACAAATGTCTGCACAGACCTATAACATTATTTTGCCATGCTTAGAAAACTCCTCCAATGTAAGACTCTAGAAATATTTGCTTTTAAAAGTCAAAACATAAAACCCGTAATTAGTCACTGTACTGTATATTGAAACATCAGAAATATCTAATCAGTCTTATTGAATAAAGTTATATAGCAATACATATCGATACTGAACTATTCTTCTGCTTTATTTAGTAGCCGAGACGATTCTCAATGCATGTGCCAAAGAGAAGTCACTATGTTGATGGTTTCAACCTTACAGCAAAATAAAGTGAAAAAGATTATAGACCTGACAATTTGCACCTTTAGGATGTTTTATATCAGCAACTAGCATAGCATGAAATATCTTATAAATCAGTGTCTTTTGAGAAGGCATTAGAAGATATTAGTTCAAAGTGAAAAACAATGGTCAGCCTTCCTGTTGTCTGCTGAAAGTCTGACTCTTTCTTGGAACCTGAATGAATTACAGAAATATCTAAACTTGTAGCTTGTTCTGTCTTGCAAAGTCCTTAACCTAATCTGTGAAGATGAGTATTGTTATCAGTGCAATATCCTAGTGTCTGGTGCCTTAATTTGCCAGAAATAAAAATCTGACTTGTAAGTGTCTAGCCCACTGATAGGCAACAGTTTCTCTTTGCATCCAGGATTATCATGCTCCACCTACCACAGAACCATAGAAACAAAGCTAGATACCATCAACAATGTAAGGGTAAAACCTAATACTTTTGATGCAAAAAGATATTTATGACAAAGTGCAGTTAATTTACTGAGATATAAACCTTAGAATTTTAATTTAAGAATTTACTATGGAAGTAGTTCCAGACTTATGGTACAAGAGCAGCTACTTCTTTTCCATAAAAACATAAGCTGGGTGGCACTATCTCACTTTACTGAATGTTGTCACTCCTGGAGATTTTGCTACAATTAATATTGCTGACATTTTGTTTTTCTGTCTCCATGAAACTACTTCCGGCTTAGTGCTGCAGTGTTTAGCTGGGTCTCCAGGGAACCTAGGAACATAGCCACTAATGGCTGCGACTCGAACTAACTTTCTGTATTATTTGATAAGATCTTCCAAATATGAATCTTATCCTTAGATAATCCATACTGCTGTCTTTTTGAAGACAATAATTAAGCTATTCCTGCAAATTGCTTTTTGTTAATTATTTTTTATTTAAATTATTATTTGCATTTAAGGTACACATAGAATATAGCTTCTATGTATACAATAGAAGCTCTAGAAAAATACAATTTCTTGATTTTCTCACTACAGGTAAAAATAGATGGCTGATCTAAAGATTCTGGATCTGGAACGGCTGGAGGCTCATGCCTGGAAAAACAAAGTTGCTTTTCCTTTGTTGCTCTGGAGGAGGGATTGACACATATTTGAGTTTATGCAAATTGATTATTAACTGTAATAATTGGAACATTCAGACTCCTGAGTAAAATTGGAACCCAGAACATGCAACAACAAATCAAAGACCAGGAGTCTAGAAGAAGAAGAAGGGAGAGACCCAGAATCTGCTCAAGGTCCAGTAGTGTAAAACCTGGTTTATACTCGTCGTGTCGCACAGGACGCGAGAGTGCGAATGCCAAAAGTAATGCAATCATGCCGTCCCCGCACTCGAGCGCGGACCTCACACTCTGTGCTAGGTCGGGCACCTCCGAATTTTTGTAACTTTGCACGGATCGCCCATGCCAGCCTTGTTCCAAATGGAGGATACACAGTTGTTCTCCACAGACAATTTTGCCTGTGGTGCAGAAGGTTCAAGTGGAACAGTGGGGTTAATGCCGTGTTGTTACTGTTCTTTCTATGATTGAAAATGGCATACAGGGGCAAGTTTATTGGCCAAGCTTGTGGTACAAACAAGGATCACATACAATATAAATAAAGTCTGAAACAATTCATCCATCTATCCATCCATTATCTTACACGCTTTATCCCGAGTGGGGTCGCGAGGGGTGCTGGTGATATCTTCACCTGTCTATGGGCGAGAGGCGGGTACACCCTGGACAGGTCGCCAGTCCATTGCAGCTGAAACAATTCAGCTTTCATTAATTTAAACATTTTTTTTTATATATGTTATTAAAATAAAAAGAAAGGACCATATGGGCTTCACAGGAGGGGGGCTGGTTTCCCCAACGTAATATCTCTCTACTTGCAGCAGGTAAACCTACCATTTTATTCCACATTATATTTCTATGTAACACACCTATTATTCTTCAATAATCATAAATTCTTAAATAAACAAACTGTGCTTGGCCATTTAGGAAGTAGGACGTCAACCCTCTTATTCCTGCACCTACATACTTGTCAACTATAAAAGGGTACAGCACTTCTATGGCGGAGGCACATAGGCCGCGCACAGACAAGTGTGACAACCCAACACGCGAGTATAATTCGGCTTTCTAATTCCTGCAATTAGCAACGATTTTAGGAGCTCTGTCATCCCATGGCGTTACCCGGCTCACTGGCCTGACCTTAACCCCACTATAGAACCTATTGGTTATCGCCAAGAGAATGAGAGAGAAAAAGGTTAAAATGTTGATGAGCTGAAGGTTGGCCTCTATAATTTTGCAATTTAGAGCAAAATAAACATTTCAATTTTCATTAACTCTAAGCCTTAGTCATAACATGTAACAAAAAACAAAGACATAAAGCTGGGTGGCACTGGTCCAGTAGTGTAATAAAGCCCCCAAAAAACATATATATTTTAGGAGCTTTGATCTAAACAATATGTTAGCTTCAGCTTTCGAATTAAATTACTGCAATAAATCACTAATTTGGAGATTATTTAATTTACTGAAATCAGCAGCAGATGCTGACCATCTTCTCATATATTCCCATCTTTGCACTATGACCAAGGAGGACATTCTGCATCAGGTCTGCATCAGGTGGATGGTGACACAATCATGGTGACAGCACGGACAAATGACTCTACACTAGTGCTTGAGATAGAAACATGCTACCACTGCCTCCACACGTAAACACGCTCCCACCCTAAATAAACCAATGTTACTGAAGCTTTGGTCTAGCTAAAAACCTTCTGAAGAACTCAAATTTTTTACTGTGTAACATGAATCCCACTGTGTCCTTAATATGCCCCCACAGACCTACAAACACCAACTGAGTTGGGGTGATTTTCTGGCATCATTGCTGCCTAAATTCTGTAAAACTGCTCTCAACTTGGAAGTTTCTGTAGCCTGGTACAGCTTGATGAACTAGAAGGGAAATAGAAGTAGCAGTAAGTGTCAGGAAGCGGCTGAGGAGCTTGTTCCTTTCTTTCTTTTGAACCTTCATGATCAAATGAGACTTTTAAAAATCTTATTAAATGGACAAGCTCCTTTCTTTGAATTTTCGTCAATTACAAATACAGTGACAGGATGACGCAACGCTACTGGTGAGGGTGGTCTCACAACGCCATTCCTTTGGACCCTTCCATCCTGCCATCATTGGCGGAGTCACAATAAAAGAAATGAAGGAGGGACACAACAAAATGCTAGGTAGAAAAAATGCTTTTGTTCTGAAAGCTTCAAAGAGAAGGACATCAGGGCCTGAGCACCAGCAGCTCAGCGAGCAGCTCTTCATGTGATAACGCTCCTTTCACACTTCGGTACAGGTACCAGTATGCTATCGGCTAGAACAAAAGGCCTTTCTCTGCTCCTCAGAAAGCTGTTGTGAGGGTCAGGATGTTGTTCTGAGCCCCCACTCCCCGTTCTCCATTCATAGATTCTGCAGCTATCACACTTGCTCATCAGCAGCAGGCAGCTTGCATTTGCAGGACGATGCAGGCCAAAGGCAGCCATAGGAAGCGGTTGATCCAATAGGATGAATGATCTGAACAGTTGTCTATCCTATTCATAAAGTCTGCCTATAGGGACAAACCTGAACGACAACGCTCTTTTTTGTGTACACTGTATAATTTTACATTGAAGACCATTTTGTTGGGTATATTTATTGAATAATTGCATTTATTTTATTACTTGGATTTTATATTTACATATAAAAGCAATGTGATTAATTAGAGACTGTGCAGTTACCTCATTGGGATCAATCCCATTTCATCAAAGCAGCAAAACAAATGATTGAGGATTGATTCAGTTACAAGAGTTGAACCCTGGTATTTCACTTATAAAATCTATTAATAATTGTGTTTAGGTTTCCTGAATCCTTTTTAGGATACATTTTTAATGAAAATGTTATTAAATATTAAACCTCTTTTCATTCCTCTTTTTTTTTCTTGTAAGAGTTTTTGCAAGAATTTGACATGTTTGTGCATTCATGAGGTTGTAGCGTCAGCAACATTAGCAGTTAGCCATGGTTTGTTTACCTTCGTTTCTCAGTCTCTAACATAACGGCTAAAAAGCCAAAACGTAGCGATTGCCTGCAGGTGAAACCCCTATAGCTGGATTCACCCATTTTATTGGAATAAGGCCTACTGTCGTGATAGCTCATCCAAACACTTTCATGGTCTCCAGGTTCTCTGAGGGTTCCGGCAAAACACTGCCATCGGCTTCCAGATCTCTGGGCCTTTTCTAGACGACCTCTTTATCGTCCGGCTAACCTGTGGACTCTAGTTTTGTTTTCTTGCCCCCCTTCTGGGACTCCTCCAGGTTGTTTTTTGTTTATCTTTGACTCTAGTAGGGCATCTGGTATCCCCCCCCCTTAGGGGATGGCTAGTATCCCAATCCGCACCTGTCAGTGCTTTGGTTAATTGCACTCACCTGTTTTCTGTTAATCTCTGTTGTATTTAAGTCTGTTTCTGTTTCCTTATTGTCTGTTTCTCTGTGGACATCCTGTTTCTGTCACCCGGGTTTCCTTTGGTTTAAGTTTATCCCTGTTTTCATTGAAGAATGTTGCCACTTCAGGTCAGTTCCACTATTCATGACAAAAAATATATATATATACCCTGAATAGTATTCTTTTTTTATTTCAAAGGAACAAAGAAAGGCTTTTCTCTTCTACTCTACATGTTCTTTACATAGTGATGATACATGCTATGTGTGCAGAGCTGTTACATTTTGCAGTAACCTCTGGGAGGCGCAAATTATACCTGATAAAATAGTAAAAACGTCAAAATCCTAATTTAAAAAGCAACTAAATCCAAAACCAACTTTATTTGGAGATAAATAGTATATTGTTTCTTAATGTTACTGTGCCAAAGGAATTCAAGCACTTTGCAAAGTAAAAGAGGTGAATACACACCCTTTGGAAGGGAGCAATGCATTGAAGTCAAAGGTCTCAGTTTATCCTCTAAATTTGGACGACTCAAACCAGCAAAGCATGCCACAGATGCTTCGTAGAGACGGCAAGAAAAACCAAATTGTTCCAAAGCAAAAAACTATAAGTTAGTTCTTATGACACCTCCAAATACACACAAGCTGCAGCACTTTGAGTGTGTTTCTATATGTGTGCATGTTTGCTTCAGGAAGACTTTGACAGCTTTACTGCTCTTTCAAATATTTATTACTTCAAAACTTTTTAGAGGCCCTAAACCAGGGCTCAACATACCTGTCTATGTCGAAGGCCATCATCATAGTGGGCCTCTGCTGTACTGTAACTCCACAGCACTTCAGGATCAGTAAATCTCTCCTGGAGTGGACCACTATATTTGTGTGCGTGCGTGCATCAGGCTTCAACTCCTGCAATGACAACAGGCGAGCCGTCTCGGTCTTAAGAGTTGCAATTTGTCTGTCAAACTAAATCCTGCAACTCGTACTTCGACTAGAGCTGGCTTTTACTGTCCGTCAAGAATAAGGAAAAAGAGAAAAACAGGAACAGTGGGGAAATGTGTGATATATCTGGGGTGGAAAGTGGTGCATACCAGGAATAGCTTGACTTTTACAGCTAGGAATCCCATTTTCAGTGGGAGGCATGTTTTTCTCTTTTTCGGGTCTGTGTGCGGAAATGACTATTTATGTAGCAAACACTGTGATGTGTAATTTGGGAGATCTTGTTTCAAGCCTCGTGTTCATGCAATTTAGATAATATAATACTGTCTTTTATCCTGTGAGCCGCTTGGTTTCAGTGACATTCCCAAAACATCATTTGTCCATTTTAGCCTGTTTTCCCCCCCCCTTTCCAGAACCTTAGCCAGCGCAGTTACCATACTTCCATCTATTTGAAATTACTTTCAGACAATTGCATCTGTTTGCTTATGTTTTTATCTGATGTATGGTATCTTAAATTATACAGGTTTTTTTTTTTTCATTTACTTGCTGTTTTGAGTGATGAAATATGCATTTGTGTCTGCTGTAACTATGCAACTCCGCTGCTGCCTGTCTTGGCCAGGACATGCTTTGGGAACAGATTTGCAACCTCAACGAGCTTCTTTCTGGCTAAGGAAAGGTTAAAAACAAAAAATAATAATAGCTAATTGTATTTGCTTTTATTTCTTAGGTAAAATATTTGCCCCTTCTACTTTATCCAGGACTGGGCAACAAAGGCAGCAGTTTCAGTTGAGGTAACCTGAAATGGAACCCATGAGGTGTTCCATGAAGGGCCGAGAGATATAGCCGTGTTTTTGTGTATGTAAGCAACAAACTTCATGGTTAGATAGGCGGTCCCATCCAGATAAAAAGGCTGTGGAACCCTATATATATGAAACCATCTCCCAGACTGGATCATTTTCAAGGCGCCACCGTCTACATTTGCAAAAATAGCATTCAACAGCCTTAGCAAGCACGCATTGACACAATCAACAACAATGGCTGCTGAGTTTTACAATCGATGTTTCAGAAGCTAATGCTGTTTGTTGGGGATTTTACTCTTACTAAATGTTGCTCCTCCAACATCTGTCCACACAAACACTTTTTGTTCTCTTCTGAGTCCATTATTTACATCCTGTTTCCTACTTCCTTCTACATTTTACACATCTGGCAGACTTAGTGCTGCGCCCACTGGTGTGTAATGAGTATTGCAGCGCCTATTACAGCGCAGTGAGATACGCATATTTCATCATACTAAATTCCCTGTTAAAGTATTCATACCCTTTAACTTTCCATATGTTTCCATATTCCAACCACAACTGAGATTTCATGTCATAAAATTACTGCATTTGCAGTTTTTAGAGATCTGTTTCACCGCCTTTGCTCTATAGAGCCTAAAGTTTTAGCCCCTGTTCTCTTCAAAGCAAGCTTTAAGCTCAGCCAATCAACCATCACAGAATGTTACATGATGGTCTAATTTCACCCAAGCATCTTTCCAATGTTCTTGCTTTGTATACCATGTGGCTTATGCTAAACTACAAAGAGAACTTCCTAGAATTTTCATTGTTTCACTTTCCACTGATGCAGCATTTATGAGATATAATACCAGTTGTTTTCCTGTTAAAATATTTTTCCACCTGATCCATGAGTTTAGCAGCTTCCCCAGAGTTACCAGGGATCTCCTGGCTTCTTCTATGATGAATCCCCTCCTTTCTGAGCCAGTCAGTTTGAACAGATGCAGCCTTGAATTTGCTATACTATATTGATTGAACAGCGCTCTAAGATTTCAGAGCTTGGGAAATTGTTTCCCAATAAAATACAATTAGGTGCAAAAATGTCAATTGGTTCTAGGGGTATGAAATTTTTTTTTGGAGTTCCAGTCTTTTATTGAGTTAAAAAGGAAGCGCATAGCAGGCAAAGCAGGAGACAGAATAAGATAGAGAAAAAAGAGCAAGCGAATAAAGAGCACTGTTTTTTTCCTAGGAGCGCCTCTAGAACCACTGGAGAGGATTTCTCTAAGAATATTTGTTAAGTACAACAATGAGCATCTTCTTCAGAAGACTGTTAAGCAACAACAGTGTCTTTAGTCAAAGATTTCTCCAGATCTGGTGCAGGACAGGCTGCTACACAAGATCCTTCCAGCCTACAGCTATTAGCATCTGCAACAACTTGTTAAGAAAAAAGAAAAAAACTCTCCAGGAGTTGAAATAACCTGTAGACTCCCTGTGGGATTAGTGAACATTTTTTTTAAATTGAATTCAACTGAGTTACATTAAAATAACTTTAATTGCCTTCAACTGGATTTAAACTGCACTGTATGCTTCTACAAAATAAAAAGCCTATTTAAAAAGAAATGTAACCTTCGTTTTTGGGAAGGTCTTATTCAAGTAACTGCTTGAACAAAAACCAAATAGGCTCTTAGCTTTAAAGTATTTGTCTTAAACAGATTGTCTAATGAAGTGTGCTTCCTGTCCTGAGGCTATAATGTAGACAGTTTGTAGAACTCATTCAGCAAATAGTTTTGACCGCAGTTACATGAGCACACCTCACAGGAGTCAAACAATAACATGTCAAAAACAGAAAGTAAAATTAGATCATAGTCAGAATTAAAGCATAAACCTCCTTAACTATCGTTATTCAACCCCTTTCAAACCAATTAATGCATTTTCTTTAGATCACAGAAATAATAGTTCAAACTTAGTTTTTGCTAATCTGGCAAATAATCTGGCACGGGACTAGAAGGATGGAAGTTTGCTCTGGCTGACAGTAGTTGCTTTTTTCTTTATCAGAGGGCATTAAAAGCACAGTCACAACAGTTTTCAGCATGTGAGTTTTACCTCTGATGAGACAAAAACCTTCAGGTTCCTTCTTTTCAAGAGTGTAATCGAGAATTCAGACTTTTTGGGACATTTTATTACTCTAATATTTGTGCATTGGTTTGATTTGAAACTCCATACCTGTGATTTGGTTTCCAAACCGTATCATTATCAAAGTTAAGTATGTACACTCAACATATTCATCTTTGTGTTTCTCACTATTATTGAAGATGGCAGTAATCCATCTAAGCAATAAAGCTGCACTAAGCTATTAGCAAATAGGAGGCCCACAGGTGCATGTGTAGACAGCATTAATCTAAAAGATAAAGACCACTAATCACAATTGTTGACTCATAAAATGAGCCTGACTTTAAAATTTCCTGTTCTCCACACTGTTGCGAACTTACTAGCTTTGCTTACTACTTTGTTGCTCTCTTCAGACACCTCTAGAAAATCTAGCAACTTCTTTTTGTTTTGTTGGAGATTTTGGCAACAAAACATGAAAGCAAAGATGGCTTCAGGTAAAGCGCCTTAAGCAATCAGCAAGTGCTGCTTCAAGCCCCACCCTCTTCCAAAGCCAAGTGACAAGTGGTCGGAGTCAGCAGCAAGTCCTGCCTGCAGTAAGACAGAGAAGAGGGACTCTCCTCTGTTTCCCTACTGAAAATGAGTGACATATGTGTAAAGATTCCAAAGAAACAGCTAGTGGATTGAAATGCAAATTTGATTTTTAATGTAATGTTTTTTTTTTTAAACTGTTGCACTTAAATAGATCACTATATTTAAAGCTATAGTGGAGGAAAAGTGGCTCAGAAGTTCAATGAAGGTTACCTCTTCTTTCTGGACAGGTAAGTTAAATGTTTGCATTGACGGACCTGGCAATGGCAAACGGTACAATTGAAGGTTGAAGCAGGAACAGTTGAGCACAAGTCTACCACTTACTGGCCAGGAGGAGTTTAACTTCCAGCTATTAGCTTAAAATATAGTGGAGGATGTTTTTTTTTTCGAGTGGATCATCAAAATAAGTGGGCCTCCTAACTGTCAATCATTCTGGTGATATGTTTACGTAAGGCCGTTCTACGTGCTCGTCCCCATTTTCACTTACCGTTGGTGAGTCTGACAGTGGAAAAATTATAAATCTCCTTTTGGAAAGTAAAGCCGGGCATACACTGTGCCAACTTTTCAAATGCTGCATGCAAGTACAGCTCAAACTGTACGACTAAACTGCAGGGTTTAAAAGTTCACGACTCATGATATATCTTCTCACACTGTGCGGCCCGACGCTCTGATGCACACCTGACACAGCCCCGCAGTGAGATGGCTCTACTCGGACAAGTCTATCCGGAAGCCAAACTTGTAGAAGAGGAAAAAAATGGAAGTGTCAATGCCTCCTGTTAAATATGAAGCTCACTAGAGTGAAACGCGCTGCCTTGGCATTTTGTGCAATTTTGTGTTCTAAAAAAGAAAAGTTGATGATATATTTGCACAAAAGATGGTAGAGCAAACGTGGCTACTCTGGTCTGTCAATTTTACAGAAAAAACTCCAATTCACTCACACCCCCGCCATGCTTCTGTGTTTTCATCTGAGAGGAAGAAGAAGAATCCTTATTTGCGCATGGCCACTGAGCGATTTGCCCGTGAGAGTCTAATCGTCCCTTGTTACCCACTGAACAATACACAACGCACGATCAGGCTGTAGATGGCCTGATCAAAAAATTCTCGCACAACTGGAGAATAGGACCGAAAAGGCCAAAAAAAAATAAATCATACAGTGTATACCCAGCTTAAACTTGTATGAGCGATGCAAACAGAAACTTCTATACAGAGCGTGCACGAGGAGAAATGGGCTCTAGCATGCTCTTACATGTGTTTAATATGTGTTCCCTTTCGAGATTGGGTACAGGGTTGGGCAGTGGAGAGGGCGGGTCTTCACAAAAATCCTCCACTATACCTTTAACTCAAACACAGCCTCATCCACTGTGAGCCTTGGGTAACAATCTTTAAACTGAATTTGACAACATAACAACATCGATTTATGTAGTTTTGGTTCAGGTAAAATATTATTTCATAGATTTAGATTTATTAAAGGGGTTCAGATCACTTTGCATCTTGCTTGTGTTTCTGTTCCTCCTTCCTAGAGCTGGATCCATGCATTACCAAAGGTGCAAATTAGTAAATGACAACTTCTAGCAATTTAGAACAGCCATTAGCGACCTTTCTTTTCCTTGCTGAAGAGTTGGCAGCAGCGACTTTCCAGACTTTTTGGATCATTCTTGTCAAATATTTTCTATACAGTGCACATTTTCTCACAATAACCCTGACCTTTTAAATTTTTTGTAAATAACTGTTGTTCCTCTTTGCAGTTTGTCTTAATGCTTCTGTCTTTTGCATTGTTTTTTGTTTGCATTATCTATATGTGTACAGCACATATTGCTGGCTATGGCATCTTTTTACCATTGCATTTGCACCTTTTTGGCCACTGTAAACAGTTAGACAAATTGTCTGTAATACAGAGATAATGATCCAAAGCAAATTATAAGTTATTCAAACACTTTAAAAGCTACAAACAAAGAGAAGTGCATAAATGGGTTTCATTTTGACCAATTTTTATTCGGAAAATCATAAATTTAATATAATAAACTTGTTTTGTGGCCCTTTTTGAAAATGTCCTTTGGTGCACAGTGACGCTTAGTAAATTATTACTTAGTGAAAAGCAGCTTATGTGGAAAACCTTGAACCAACTAAACTGGGTTTTAGTTTGTGTCCAATGCATTGAACATTCCCTCCACTACTGATTCCCAGAGCAACAGCATTCCCAACACTGGCATACATGAAATGAATTGGAGTCAGGAGTTTCTGTGTACTACCATGGTCCCAAAGGCTCGTACAGACATAATTGGTGCCCCTATCCACTGCCATCACCAACAGCAGTACTAACCCCCCGAATACCCCAACCCCCACCTCCTCATCTCCTCCATGGTGTTTATCCACTAATTGGGCCACTTCCTGAGACAGAGGCCAAACAGGGAAGGGAGGAATGCATGGCAAAAGGCCACTCAGACAAGCTAGCGTCAGGGCTGGAGGGGGGTGGAGGGGGCACTGATGGGAAAGGGGAGGGCTGTATGGAGATATAAAGTAACAGCAGATATAGAATCAAATCTACAGACAGATGTTTTCTGTAGATCCTGTGGTGAGCACTTCTGCATACGATGAAAAATTAGATCCAGCTTGATATCAGCTGCAGATAAAGCTGCTGCGCACACTATCTGCACTTTACATTAAACACAAACCCTGTGGTCTGGTTAAAAAAAATGTATTAATGGGGAGAAAATGTACATAAATCAGCAAACTTGGGGAGGGGGGACTCAACTCTTATTTTATCCAACCTGACCATCTATGTCAAAGCGTTTGATGTCCAGCTCCTTTGATGTTAGCCCACCAGGGTCTATTGGTGTTTTCCTGGGGTTAGACGTTTAGCCCCCTCAGCATTTAGGGCCACTCAGTCCAGTTAACAGTTGCCAGATGAGTCTTCCTCAGCTTTATGGCAATACTGCATTTTCTTTTGTGCACTATACAGCATGTGACAGTGTACTAGGAATAATAATAATAATAAAAAAGAAAGATGCAAAACATTTATACAAAGTCAAGCTTTGATAATAGCTTATACCCTGATGTAAAGGTAAAAAGAAAAAATACGCAGACCGCTGAGAAACAGACAGATGATCCAGGCTGATCAAGAGATGATCTGGGGATTTTACCCTGACTTTTTCCTGTTGTACTAAATAGCAACAATCAAGGAAGTGCTGCATCTCCCAAACTTCCTGACCCATTAGCTCCAGAGGTCTTCAACAAGAGAGAGTTGGTCAGAGAGTAAACACGGCGTTGCATCACAGAAGATCCCTGATAAATAGATGAATAATGCTGATGGAAGGCACGTTCTTTTGTTACATAACCGTAGAAAGTGGATCCCAGCATTTTGTTAGGTGAATCCATCATTTAAATACAAAAAGCCTCTAATTCAGGGATGTGCAACCATTTTTGGCCTCAGTGCAGCTAAAAAATACATGTTTTTAATAAAAAAAAGCCCCAAAAAAACAACAACTTATCCACACCAAAAATGTGTTGTTAATTTTAAAGAACCACCATTCATTTACCTTTTTGTTGGTTTTAAAATACATTTTAAAAACCATGAAACTTAAAAAAAAATAAAAAGAATAATGTTTTTGAACCTAGTAATAAAAAAGAGATCTAAAAAATATTACTGATACGTTTGGTATCTCATGAAAAAAACTAAAAAGATGGTAAAAACTGCCTTTTTTGTTTTATCTATATTGAATGATATTTTGTTTTTCAGTCAAATCTATAAACAGCCCGTATTGAAGATCCAAAGGGCCACAGGGCACTGCTCAAAAATGATGGAAATGTATCATATATTATGAATGAAAAAATAAAACAAAAGAATACAAAGTCAATGAAGAATAGCAGCACTTATAATAATGACTACATAGATAGTCATCTACCAATCCTTTAATAGTAATCTTGGCAGGTTTCAAAAACGGCATGAAAAAAGCAAAGAATACTATGGAGATGAATGCTAAAATTATGCAAGGCTGATTATTTTTACATGTAACAATTCAAACAATGGTTCTAAGACCCAGCTACTGCGTGACGTTTGGCTGCCGTCCCTATTCTTTTGGCAGATGTGGTCCTACAGTCTGCAGGTGGCGTGCAACAGTCCTGATATTGGCCAGTGGCACTCCAAAAACAGGATGTCTGAAACTCCCCAGGCTTGGGACTTCCTCTCTCGGAGCGCCGCGGCCTAGAGTTCAGCCAGCTCCCAGCTCGGAGGAACGCATTACAGATCTGGCACGTGAAAGGGTCTGCTGCTCACAACCGAACGCTGCCTCCATTCCCCCGCCCTCCCTCCTTCCGTTCTCTGGCCCAATCCACCTTTTTAACAATTTAAAGCTACAGAAATAGTCCCTCTGGTGCTTTTCCAGAGGAAAGAGTTCTTTTTCTACCAGTTCAGTTTGCGTCACTGAGGGCATCAAAAGTGCACCCTCTGCACCGTTAATGAAACCAGACCTTGGCAGCAAATGTGGTAAATTACATTCCAAAAGAGCTAAAAAAAAACAAAAAACGAACAGATTTAACCTTGACAAGAATACAAAAACCAAAGAGTTCACACAACGGAAGTGCGCATCTTCTTCACTAAAAAGAACAGACAGATCTGACTGAACGCAAAGCAGAGAAGGGATCTGCGTCACAATTGAGTTTTACGGCTTTTTTATCCGTTTAGGAAAGCCAAGTATTGAACTTTGTTGCTGCAGCTTTTCAGCCCTACAGATAAAGGTTACACCAGAAGTTGGGAGTAGCCAAAATAATCCAACACACACAAATATATATAGTTAGAAATAAGGCTATAAATAAAGTGTAATAGAGTGAAATGATAGGGGAAAAAACTGTTAAGATCTAGAAAAAAAAGGAAGCACCATAAGAAACATAAAGAGGGAAAATAGCTGGAATCTTTAAATATTTAGAAAGATACCTAAATCTTTTAAATGATCCCGATGGATTAATAAGGACATAAAAGAGGCTCTCAGTCACCAAGGCATCACACAAGAAGCATCCCACAAGTTTTACATCAAAAAAATATTTAAAGACCTTTGCAATCTTATAGCTACTAATCACAATGATGGAAATAATTTTAGACTGTAGATTATATTTTAATCTGGAAGCAGAAAGAACATCAGTTTGTGAAGGTAGCCACAACCGGAGGCTAGTCACAGTAATCCTGACAGAGAGGCGTCGACAAACGCTGAAAAAGAACTGGAGTTTACAGGGGTGGTTTTATTATTGTAAAAAAAAAAAGCACTTACCTGCAGTGACTTTAATACACTTCCCTCACAAAATGCAGCCGGTGAAGAGCAAACATATTAGCGCTGAGGAAGATTTAGAGAATTACATACTCTGAAAATATCTTGTGACGTTTGGAGGCAAAATGCCTCTGCAATCCTCTAAGGCTACTTTCACACTGCAGCCTGAAGCGACCCAAATCCAAATTTTTTAGCTCATATGCCACCTGTATCTGATCTTTTCATGGCAGTCTGAACAACAAAGATCCAATTTTTTCCAATGCAACCCAGGCCACTTGGCTATGTGGTACTGAACCCGATACAAATCTGATCTCTTCAAATGCGACCTGTGTCTGAACAGCCAGGTCACATTCATCTGAACAGAACGCAATTAATACCCGACAAAGTTCACTATTCTGCATCTTGCTATGAAGAAGCAGCAAGAGAAAAAACAACTATGGCGGACGATGATGTGGAGAGATTCATTACAGATTTATTTTTAACCATCTTGAAAAGATTGTATTTTCACAAAAAAAATCAGAATTGAGCATCAAACCCTGCAGTGTGAACGTAAGAGACACAATACCAAGATAATTTTTATAAGAATCTGAATATGACAGGCAGATTCTTAGCAAAGATAAAGATCCCAAACACAGCCATAAGAAGCATCATCTGGCTTTAGAGAAATGAAACAAGTGTTTTTTTTTTTTTTTTTTACTTTTTATTGTCTAATTATTTCAATGAAATCGTTAGCACTTCAATATAAAATAGTTCATTAAAATGTTCTTTTTTTTTTTTTTTTTTTTGTTCCTAAAAACTGGTCCTGAAAAGAGGGGTTTATCTTTTAATCAGGGTTGTCCTATGGACGGGTCAGTACGGTAGACTGTTCCAATAAGGCTGATTTTTTTCGATAGAAAGAATCTTCTGAAATCAATTTTCTTTTTATATATGTGCATTACTGAGGTGGCTACCCACATCTTGTGGTAATTATTTAGACTTTAGACAGATTTTGTCATTTTGTTTACACAAAAAGAAATTTTGTTTGGAAACAAATTTGGATTTAACCTCTAATACTTATTTTACCCCTTGTATTTTATAGCTTGCATCATTGCTATGCTTGTAAACTGAAACATATTTGGAGCTCATTACCAGTGCTCCCCATTCCTACACTGTACATTTTAGAAGAAGCTACAGCAGGCTACATAGTTCTGTTCAAATATGGCAAAAACAGATGAAAAATCTTTTTCTTTTCTGATGATGTGAAGATGATGGGAATAAATAATAAAAGTTAAGACATTGAACAAAAGACAGTCTACCGGGAAATTACAGCCTCCATGTGCCATTCACAGGCCTCAAAAATCCTTTCAGCGCACCACACACCCATTCAGATACAGCTAATTCATTAAGATGACACACTGCTCTCCAACGTGGTTCCAATCGGACCCAATCTGTAAACAAACCCCACAGGAAATGCAGCTGGGAGAGAGACCATCCAGAAATTAAGAGATGAGTTTGTGTGGTAAGGGTGCGGGAAAATAAAACACATGTGAGACAAGAAAGAAGAAGGACCGGGGGGGTGGGCGCATGATTAACGACACCAACACTTTGAAGACAGGAAGACACCTGGCGACCATCTTGTCTCTGTGGGCCCTGGACAGACGGTAATGCTTTAGTGTGTAGGAATTAGGCCCGACTCCTCACAGCTTTAGCACGGAAACACTGGCCAGATGGCGACTAAGCCTAACGGATTGAGGAAGACTCTACGGATGACTCATGACTGGTCGCTCAACCGCTTACACGCTCAGTTGATATGGAGTGATAAATAGTATGTCACCCTGTCAGTTAGTTGACTTCCCTTATTGACTATATTTGTGCTAAATCCCTCTCATGCTTCAACACAAGAGGAGACTAATGAAGTGTCTGGGCTATGTGTATTTTCCAGAAAGGATCCTGTATACTTCCTGCCTTTGCTGATCCACAAACGTCCATTGTTTTATAGCGCCTCGCAAACAATAAATATCAGGCGCCTGAAAAGTCTCCTGTCTGTGGGACTCTAAATATACAAGCTTAAAAGCCTCGGCTACTGCACGACATACGGGCGTGCAGCGGCAAATAGGAGCTTAGACGTAAACATCCAGCTCCGTCGTTTCAGGGACGCTTCAATAGGACTTGTAAGTATCATTAATGAAAGAGTTTTCCGTTTGCGAGCTACTGTTGTTGCAGTTTAAAAGTTACAGGATATATACAGTGGCTTCCTCCCATTTTTCCACAAAAAAACAACAAATGTCCCTGAAAACTATGTTTATGAATCGCCCCCAACCAATAAACACGTAAAATTTCTTGCAGCGGTTGTAGGTTTGAACAGAAAAAGCGGCGGCACAGTGAGGTACAAGAATGTGGAGCTGAAAATGGGCCCTGGGCCGCAGCCAGCTGTGGATCAGGGTTTTAGGATGGAGTCATTGGTTTCAATGGGTGGGTGTGGGCAAGGATGCAAGGACTTATGCTGTGGCATCCACACCAAGTACCTCCTTCCTAAGGTTGTTAACTACACTCAAGCATCGCCACAGCAGAGGGGGATAAACCACAGCTACATCATCATTACTAGCCCTCCTCTGAACATACCAAAGATGGAGTCATTTCATTTCTGGAGGATCCCAGGATTATTTCTGTTGTCCAATTATATTATCAAGGATTGCTGCAGAGTAAACAACACCATGCCTACTGTCACCTCTGCAAAATCAGTAACTCAATGCGATTAGATGGTCTTCCTTAATTTAATACAATACAACTTTTATATGTATAATTTGTCAAAAAGTGATCAGATTGCAAATCAATGAGACATGCAAAACTGAATTAAAGTCAATTCTTGAGAGGGAGCCATTACTTTCACTGAGAGTCAAAGAAAAATGCTGCATGCACTACTCTATAATCCCTTGGATGTGTAAAACATACATTTCTAAACTATTGGACAATAAAGAGCTCTTTCCTTTTTTAAAAAGCAATAAAACGATGACATATGAATATATCAATTAAAAGTTGTGAGACTAGAATAACATAAGGTGGCATAATAGATAATTTTCTAATAAATAGCCATATTCTTTAACTTAGACCAACAACACGTGAATCAGCCCCAGACACTCGTCAGCAACTGGACAATCAGTGATTGTGATTTGTCCTGAAGTGAAACATCCCTCAACTTACTGGCAACATCACTGGGGTTTTAGAATATCAAGATGCAATCAATTTTGCTAAAAAACACACTAAGTAAATGACTAAATGTGGCCAGTGGGGAAAATAACAAAGAAGAAACCCTAACTTGACATGTTTGGAGGATGAAGCACTTTATAAACGTAGAACAAACCTTGATTTTTTATTTTTTTGGGTATAATTACATTCTTAGCTTATGTTTAGCTCCATAAAAGCATGTTTTCCTTAATGATGCAGCCTTGTCTTTACAAAAGCATCCAGTGCCTGATTGGTTAACGCAATACGAATTCACAGAACATTACCTGTTTTAACTCTTGTGGAATTTTGCTTCAATGTATTTATATCTCCATGGTGCCTTTTGTTGTTTTGCTTCACTCCAATTAGGCAATTAGTTGTTTGCATCGCTACAAACATGTCTGACTCATTGCCAACCATTAGTTTTCTACTTGAATATACCATGACATAGAGATAATATGCAAATGACTGGCTTCCCTCGCCTCATTCACATTTGGTGTGCACGCACTTTTATAGCTGGCATCATGCCCGTTGATGTCATAAACTCCTAGTTACCCTGATGTTGACTGTTTCAATGCTCAAGGAGAAAATAGGAAAATACGCGTTGTTTGCTGTAGTTCTCTCTCCTAGGTAGCAACAGAAACTCTTTCTGTGTAACCCAAAGGGGCCAAAAAGGGCTGTATGCCTCAAGCAAATCTGATAAGACCATGCATTCATTTTAAATTTGTGAAAGCAAAGATTGCAGTATTTACTTGGTGTTTTAATATGTTACTTGTTTATTTTGGTAACACTGTAATTGAAGTTGCAATGAATGGATTACTTAATTTTCTAAATTATTTTGTTAAGGCATAGAACTGAAAAAAGGTCCTACTACTAGCTGTAGGTCTGTGCAGCTACAGGAAAGAGGGGTGGAGAGAACGAGGGAAGTAATTAAATTCAACAGTCCATAAGTTGCTGTATATATTACCAGCTTTGTATAGTTGTCTTAAATGTTCCAGGTAAGTTGGTAGAGACATAAGCTGCATAGGACCATGTCTTTACTTTTAATTTACAAGGACGTTTATACTGGGTTCCTGACAAATGCTGTCAAATTAGGGTTCTAATTTCTTGGAAGTGAATTATTTTACATTTAAATGTCTACCCAGACACTTGCAAAAACACTTACAAAAAGAAATAAGTTAAAACGGAACAAGTAGTCCACGTTCATGTGTCATGACCCAGTCTCTATAAATATACACATGGTTGGCCAATACCCACAAAACATGCCACAAGAAAGAATGGTCCTTTGCAACGAGTGCAGCGGAAAAGGCAGCAGGCCAAGAGCTCAGCTTCAAGCCGGTTTCAAATCAGTGCTTGGGGAGAGCAAAACATATGTTAGCTATGTTATGGTTAGAATTAGCATCCCTGGTTTTCAGCGGATGTGGGTTTGATCCCTTTGGCCTCAAGGCTCAATCAAGTCAATCTAAAATTAGTGGGCTCCCTCTTTTTTTCCGGAAGACAGATAATTCCCCCTTGATTGTGGAGAAGGAAAAACATTGGGAAAACCAAACATGTTGAAGGTACTCTAGGGGAGTAGGCGAGGCAGGACTATGAATGCAGCCCAGTTATGGTCACACCAAAAATACTGACAGGTGCAATGAGCAGCTGTTCCAATAAAACCTATTCTGCCTAAAAATGCATTGAGGAAATGGGTGGGAAAGCAGTTATTTCGAATATCCAAAAGTTTATCACTGCTGGCATAAAGTCCACAACTGCTATAAATACAATACACAGCAGAGTCACATACATGGAAGCAAAATGAATGAGTACCCTGTAAAGACCACTTCCAATGGTGGTTGCATGGTGGAAAAATCATTTAAACGAAAAGAGCAAAGGAATACAGAGTGAAACGTGTGCCTGTGTTTCTCAATGGAGCCTCTGTCCTGAACAATATACAAACCTCATACTGGCTTCAGTAACAAACAAGGCCACTAATTACAGAGGAGTTTGGACCATCAGCTTTGAACGTTTCAACATGGAAGTCACATCAAACTTGGGGACAGCTGGCTCCTATGCATGCAAGGCCTGTTTGCTGGTTTTTGAGTTCCCTTTTCATTGTTATTCTTTCAAATGTCCACAGCTACATTCAGAAGAAAATAGTTTAACATCTGGAACTGTGACAAATGGCTCCCGTCTACAAGTCATCCATTTCTGTCAGGTTTGCCAGCCATAGCCCTTTAAAATCCAACAAACTAACATGTGGAGTTTGTTAAACATTACAACAGCGAGCTTTAGTCAGATGAGACTAGAGCTGTTGTCACATAATCTACTGTGTGAAGGTTGGGTGGAGGTTTGAAGAGGACCCAAAATCAGAGAATGAAGCTGAGGTGGTCTCTTTGCGAGATTTAATTAACAAAAAAGGGCAAAAGAAACAAAAATCCAAAAACATAAATCCACAAAACACTGAAAACCAGGAATACTCACAAAAAGGGGGCAAAGACATGATGACAAACCAGCAACAGTGACTGAGCAGGAGGTGCATATATGGGAGAGAGAAACTAAGACCAGGACAATCAGCAGATTGGGAGCAGGTGTGAACAGAAGAGTCTAGAAGGGAGCTAGAGAAAAGGAGACCTAGAGAAAAGGAGACCAACATAAGAGGGCAACAGAGGGCAAACAAGAAATAAGTCAGAACTATATAGAACTAATAACTAAGAACTCACATACATCCAGAAACACGACAAAATAGGAATTAAACCAATTAAACTAGAAAACAAAGAAAAACATGGATCAAAGTGAAACTGAAAACTCAAAAATAAAACTTAAACAGAACTATCTTATGATTTTTGCGAAGGTAAGAAAGCATTAGCTTTCACAAAGTGCACCAAGGTTGGAAAATATTTCTACTTCCCTATGTCCCAAGTCTCACAGACACAAGTTTCGCATGTTGACTGGGTGGAAAAGAGCGAGCAAATGTATCTTCATCACACGTTGCATAGGAAATGAATGAAGAGGGAACTCTTGCATAACTGTCTGTCAAGTATCATATAATCGGGCAATTAAGAGACAATTTTCTAAAATGGTCAGAAAAAGTGCCATGTAGCATGGCTTAAATTTGGACAAGACTTTAGGAGCTGATCTGAAAAATGCAGACTTGTGATCTTGTTTATGTGTCTTAACTGCAAGTTATATAAGCAATGGTTGCGATGAGGTATGAGCTTGAGTTTGTCGGCAGCAAAAGACGACAATGGGGGAAAAGCAGTGGGTTTTCTCTTTGTACATAAAAAAAAAAACACTCTACTGATTTTAACCATTCTATATATCCTAATTTTTCATATGCTCACACTGCAGAAACGATCACACCTTGCATGTAGTGTCTGTCACCTAGATTTTCTAACTCTAGCATCAGCTGTTCTAGACGCAAGAAGGTAATGTGCAGAGAGCTTCAAAACACACAGTGCAAGATGCATGTTGAAGACCCTTAAGGTTCCTCCACCACTGACTTTACATGAAAACTGCATGTCGTTAACACTCAATTCAAGTTGAACGCAGCATAATGCTACTTTCACACCTAACGCACTTTGGGCAGAAGCAGCCGTTTTACATGCAAAGTCTATGACTGACTCGCATCAAGGTGCATCAAAATGTCTTGCAGGGTGTCTATAGCAGGAGGATTGGCGCTTGTTGACGCAGCTGAAGCAGCATCTAATGAGTTTCTCAGACCCCCCTCATACCGTCTGTGCGCTGTCACTGGGAATCCCTAGAAACTGCTGCCTCAGGCCTGGTCGCCTCTTGTGGCGACTGGAAGTACATGTTAGGGTTTTTCAGGTATGTGGTACAAATTGCACGCACCAGAATGATATAAGCGAATATATATTAAGTTGTAAGATATTTTGTTCATTTAGGCATTAATAAACTGTTGCTGGGGAGCAATCAGAGCGCTCTGTATCAGCAGAACTGTGTCTGTCTCCCTGCCACCTCTCCTGCACCAGAGATCAGCCTCTGTGATTGGTTGAGGTGGCGCATCAAGCAGCAAAAATTATATTTTTCCATCCCCAGCATGTGCTACGGGTGAAGCATGTTACGCGCCTCAGATACTCAGGAGCTCATGAGGCACCGCTTCGGCTGCTCAGATCTGTCTAGAAGGGCTGCTCCTGCTGCTCGAGACACGCTTCAGGACCTTTTGATGCACCTTGATACACGTCAACTATAGACTTTGCACATAAAGCGGCTGCTTCTGCTGCCTAAATCGAGTTGGGTGTGAACGCAGACTTTAGAAAGTCTCAAGAAAGTGCTGCAAAGATCTGTCTCTCTGCCTTCTATAAAAATGTGAAACATTTAGAGATTTTTGAATACCATCTGATTAAAAAAGAATAAAATCTTGTTTTCTTTTAACCTACAAAATACATGTACTAACTCTAAAGGGTGGATATGTATAGATTTTGAGTGTAACATTTATTAAAACCAATAACACACCTTATATCCTAGGGGAGCCAACAATAGCAACATGTGAGTTTAAAACTACATATTATAAAAAAATAATAAAAATAAAAAAAACTACACATTATTATGACCAATTTAAAAAAGATGTAGTTCGGTTCCTAAAGAGTCTTATTACAGATTCCTAAACTTAGATGTGAATACTCGTTTGACAAAGTTACAAAAGGAAGATAAAAAAAGGGAGAAATGCAGCAGCATCGGCTGCTGATGTCATTAGATTCTCAAGTGCTTTCTCGGGAAAGAAAAACTGACACAAGAAATATGTTTCTGTGCTATCCTGTTTTGTACATTTCCTGAAATCCAAGGTACAGGGCACAGGAAAAATCCAGTATGAGAAGGAAGGTCAAGCTCCAGCATTTGAGGTCTGGAAAAAACATTATTGGAATGGACGGAAAGAGACAAGGTCTTCGATATTTCCTCTATTTTGCCTTTTCTTTGCATCTAAATAAAAAAGGTTCAACTGCTAAATCTCCGATGGAGTGTCACTGTGGGTCAGGCTTAAAAGGAAGCAATAAGAAGAGGAGTCTGTTGGTGTGTTTAGCCGCTTTTATGTGCTGGGTATATCAGAGACCCCCTAGAACACCTTCCAGAAAGATTATAAATCCAATTCTAGTCAAGGAAAATACATCATGCCCAACATTATTGGACTACTTTTGTTTTTTTTCTGTTTGTTCAGGAAAGAAAGGATAGTCTAATATTGTTTTTCATGGCTATTAATTATTTCCCCATAACCTATCTCTTTATCCTGTTTCAAAGTATCTCATGCCGTACTCAAAACTACAGAAATTCTCCAAAGAGCTGATTTTATTACACTCCAACATTTGCCAAAGAGCTGTTTGAATAGTTTAGAGACACGTTGGTTCACTTGGATACCTATTTCTGTGCTGCCTGTCTACTTTGACCACAAAAGAACAAAAAATGCCTTGTGTATCCTCGGTTTACTATAGCGGCCCAAAGACAAGTGTTCTTGGCCATTCTGCCAACTAAACAGCATTACTTTGGAAGCATTCTGCCAGTGCAGGCCCAAGTCTTTTGTGAGCCCACTGTTCATAGAAACCCTGTGGCTTTCCTCAGGTGCTCAACGTTTCCCTGCAGCCTTCCAAAGCCAGCGTATTGGTTAACCACCCAAACCACTCGAGCATAATGCAATCTCCGACTCACAACACACAAAATGTACTGGCAGCTCTCCAAGGAACCTAATCCAGGAAGTGGAAACATTTCTGCAAACAGACTCTTGTTGTAAACTTCTAATGAATGGTTTCTCATTAATTCTGAATGGTGAGGATATTTCCAACTTTTCGAAGTTTGTGTGGGTTTTTTTTTTTTTTTTGTTTGTTTTCCTCAGCTTAAAGTGCCAACAAGGGAAAAGTGTAGACAGACAGCACTGCCTCTGTGCTGAAACACAGAAGGCAGCTGTCCTGGAATGTGAACTGGCATCCGTGCAAGCTCTAAAATTATGGCTCTGGCCATTGCTAAAGAAAATAAAATTGATGCAATCTGTAGAGCATGCAGCTTTTAATTAGTGGCTTCCGTCTCCTAATTGGTTTCTCTCCATTTCCCTCTGCTTCAATTCAGGGTTGGACCAATTGGCCATGCTCTCTTTAAAATGCTGTGTTTGTCTTGAAAGAAACCATACACTGTAATCAAGGGCAGTGCAGGCAGAAAACAGTCAACCCCCCCCTTCTCTTTACATTAAGCCTGGATTCCCAATGCTTACAGTTAGGGCTATGTGATATAAGTCAAGAGATTGCAACATCATTGGCGAGTATTGCAATGACAAGTACTTTTCCACTTTTCATTCCGTAACTCTTTGGATGAGCATCTCAGTTGCAACTGGGGGATTTCTGATACCACTTTTCTAAATGTTTGATATGATATCAATATTACGGCTTTGACTAGTATTGGCTAATGCCATTATTGACCTCATACATCATTAACAAATTCATACATACTTTAGTTTTTTTTTTTTTTATAGAAACTACTTGATCAAGTTATAGTACTCAAACCGAGTATGACAATCTAGAACACTGGTCTGCAACCTTTTTAAGTCCAAGATCCCTGACCTCTTTGGTGGTAAGCAAAAAAATAATCCATATACTTCAAATTGAAGCTTTTTATTCGTGAATTAATTCATGAAACAATTGTTTTTGATTTGCATAAAATATTTTGGTCCAATAATTACAAAATTAAAGCAATGTCATAGCAATGTCATATCAAGGGTTATGTCTATCTTCTGAAGCTTCATTCAAATCACATTAAAATCCACATTTTACTAAATAGAAGTCTAATTTAAACACAATTCTCAATGCAACTAAAACCCCAATCTCATACAAATTTCCTTTTGTATGAGATCCCTACTTTGTTCATAGAAGAAACACACGCTCTAATTGTATAATAATAAATGAACTTTATTGATCTCACATTGGAGAAATGTACCTCTGCATTTAACCCATCCCTTTGTGGAGCATCGGTAAACATGTGACATGCATTGTTATGCCTATCCACTCAAGCTTCATGCACGTTAGATAGCATTGGCATTTTTAAGAATAAAATGTGTTATCAAAATAGAACAGTGATTGTGTTTAACAAAATTCCGAGTCAGTGTAACAACTGGCCTGCAACCAGTATTATACCAACTATGCCACGTATTATTGACCAGTGTGTTAAACATAAACAATATTTCAGTCACAGGCTGACATATTCTGATATCCATTTTATTTTGATGATGAACAGATTTTGATATCAATATCTTTTGTGGTTAAACATAAGACATTTAAAGTCGTAAGGAAGCGGCTGTTCCAACGGTTGCAGTTCCAAATTCTCCCAAGTTGTGCAAGACTTTACACCAGTGAATAAAGTGAATGTGATTGGTTGTTTTTTAAGTGGGCAGGATTGTTGTGGCAGAAGGTTTGCAAGACAGTTTGGTTGTGGCCGGTGTCTCAGAAGCATCTTGCTAACCAGTTAGCAACTTAGTGCTAGTAGGTTCCCAATAGAAAATTACATTGGGACCAAGTAGCACTTAGAAACGACACTGTCAAGGAAAGCGGAAACATGCAGTAGGAGGGAAGTTTTGTGTCGGAGGTCGTGGATGAGTCTCCTCCTTCATGCATTTTTCATTTAGAGGAGGAAAGCAGGGACAAAGATGTTATGGAAGAGGACGCCAGGCGGCAGAAGCTTGGTTTGGTGTAGAAGGCTTACAGCCGTACATGTTTGAGCCCTTGCCTCACAACGCTGCCAGTTCTGTTAGCTCTACGCCTGCTGAAGACACAGACATCCATCCCCGTGAACACTGGGACGGAACACAATGGTAAAGTAAATTATTCTCATTTCTTATTTCATCCGTTGGGTATATTAGCTGCAACATATGAATCAAGATGCTATGACTGATAAAAATTTTATTGACAGATGACCGTTGATATATGACTGGCCGAATTTAGGTGTACAAGCTGACGTATAACTAACTGGCCTGCCTAAAATAACGAAGAAAAAACATTTTAAGAAAGGATTTTTCTAAAAATAGACATTTTCTAACTTTTGGGATAATATGGTCTGATATATACGATAAACGGTCTGAGATATTTCAGCCACAATGATTTGAAATTTAAATATGACGACTTTAAAAAGCAAAATATAAAACCTTGAATGTGCCCTTTTACTCGACATGTAGAGGTGTTTGTCAGCCACAGAAAATGTGTCCTTTTATTAAGTTAGGTTAATGTAGTGCTTGCAAAGCTTCAGTATTACAGTTATGTTTATTCAAACCATCATGCAAAGCAAAGTTTTACTCCTCTATTTAACTGATTATTTATTTTAACCCCTGCTAATGTTTAAGGTGCCAATGCCTGCCTAGTATAAATGCATTTTAATCCCGCCATACCACTGTTACTTGTATCTGTTAAAATTTGATTTATTAATTTTTAATAATTATATAAGGGAAAGAGAATCGACACTACTAAGGCAACAAATGTATGCTTAAAGTTATGCAGCAACAATAACCATAGAGCCTTGAAATGCACAGGTTTAAATGTGTACAAGTACCCTGTGATTATCTCAAAAATTGAATTTGTGACTATGATTTGATTTTCTTCTGTACTAAACTAACCACAAGCATGTACATGTTTTTGCTCCAGGGTATCATTGTTTTCATGCCCTTGAACGGTATCTTATCCAGTGACCTCACCTTTACGTCAAAAAGTGCTTACTTATAGCTCACATGCAAGGATCTGCTAACTGCGACTCCCTCTTCTTCAGTGGGAAACAAGCGCACTTTAAGCTCAATAGTGCCACCATGAGGGCTCAAGAGAGAAAGTTAGCATATTACTCTTGTTAAATAGAACCGAAAATCCAGCGTCTCTGTGATTAGGAAAATGCTTTTCTTAAAATTGCGATCATATTGCAAATGAAATTAATTGTCCAGCACTAATCTGTACAGGGCAGGTCTCTGTAATTCAGCTTAGCAAAGTAAATCTGATAATATTTACAGTTACATAAATATATAATACTCTAATAATACTCATATTGAAGTGTAAAATAAGGTGTTTATTCTGCTGTTAGTTGACATGGAAAGATTTTTTTTATTACAAAGGGAATTAAGTTATTTTATCAGTTTGCTGGTTTTATTATGTTTTTTTACTTATATGTACTGTGAAAAATATATAAATGATGAATATTTTTATGGTAATTTTGAAATCTAAGAAAGAAATCATCAGATTAAATTACATATTTACTTAAATAACTTTTTAAGGCTTTAAATGAAACATTTAGGACACTACCTCGACTTCAAACTTGCCTCAAGTCCTGGGTTGAAAGACCACAGGCTTTCCTGTGACCTGTAAAACCAAGACTTGGTCCTAACTGTGTGACCTAACACAAAAAAGAGATTTTGTTCTTGCAAACAAATAGTCATCATAAAAGCACAAGATTTGAAAGTTTTTACTCACAGCCTAACGACACAGTGATGTTTATTGCATGCAAGAAAGGGGGAATGTGAGTGAAAAGACAGAATAATCTCAAAGCCATTGCACACCGTTCTATGTTTACAGAAGCCCCTATGACTTTAAATTGAAAAAAGGCACGAAAAGCAGCTGGAAACTGTAACTGCATGATTGTTGAAACAGACAGAAGGGTAAAGACTGCTGGTTCCAAAACATGCCGACTGTGATAACGCAAGGGAAATATTTTCCCCAAACAACTACTGCTGGACTTTCAGTATGCAGAACAGATAAGTGTGGGAAAAAAAAGAATAGTGAAAATAAAGACTGAGGAAGAGGAGATAAGAGGAGGGAAAAGCCAACTGCTGCTGACGGCTTGCAGCGCGGCTTCAGGGAGCAATCACTGGAGGTCAGGGACAGGTCCGGTTGCCTGGCACTAGTGGATTCTCACCTACACATTCCCACTTTGTCATCCTGTCTCATATTTACTGCTTCCTCGAGCTAACAAACCTATTTCCTGATCACTGGGGCAGCCAGGGAAATTTGTAGGCTTCTTACTATAAATAAAATGCTGTTTAAAATACATCATTTTAAACAGCACATATGTGTGAAGAGGAAAAAAGATGTTTATTTACTTTTGCAAAGGGATCTACATGAGCTTGCATTTTATTTTTTATTTTTCAGGACACTATTTAATAACTACTTCCTAAGCAAAACTAATGATCACTTAGTGCATGGAGGTAAAACCATATTGCAATTTAATGCCAGATACTAAATAGTAACTGCAAGAAATTTTACCTTTACTGTGAATAATACTGTCTGAAGCAATGCAGTTAGGACCATATAATAATATAATAATTGAACTTTATTGATCTCACATTGGAGAAATTTACCTCTGCATTTAACCCATCCCCTTGGGGAGCAGTAGGGAGCCATTGTGTGGCACCTGGGAAGCAATGTGGGGTTAAGGTTCTTGCTCAGGGACCCAGAGTAGAGACTGTGGAGATCGAACCAGGTACTCGCAACCTTTTCAGAACACAAGCGTACTGCTCAAACCACTAGGCCGACACTCCCCAAGAGTGTTTATAACTCTAGATTTATACAAAATAAGTACAGCAGACTAACAAGAAACCCTGGAAAACATTCATTTGAGATTAGAGGGTCTCTGTATTTGATAAATGACCGAGGAAACTAGTCGTTTCCAAGGGTGATCCAGTGGACTTTTGACTCTGGAGGTCTGAACAGATAGAGAATGCAGCAAACGCCACATCTCAAAGGGCCTAACAACAATTCAAGCATGTAGCCGAGCTCTGGTGAACATCTATTGGCATAGCATAATTCCATGCAACATTTAGGAGGGAAACAGGACACAGATTGTCCATGCATCTAAAGCAGCGGAACGATTATGAGGGATGAAAACTGAGGTAGAAAAGGAGGGAATAAGTGTGGGTTAGGGTAATAAAGCTGATAAAGATAAGAGTGGAAGAAAGAAAAAAACAAATAACAGGAGAGTTATAAAAACAAGACAGAGCTTTGAGTTCCTCCATTCGGCTTTCTGTCTGTGCGCAGTCAACCTTTGAAGGTCCCTTTCTGTCTCTTCTGTCTGTTTACAATTACAGTGCCGGGAATGAATCTTCCACGAATGACCGCTCAACTGGCAGCCCTGACTAGCCAGGAACAAGGGAGCTATTAGTGGAGGAACTGAGGAAGGAAGGAAGAGGGGAAAGCCAAAGTGAAGGCAGGCCAACTTCAGAGGCCCAGTGAGGGAAAGGAGAGGGCGGGAGGGAACGAGCAGTTGTGCTCAAAGGCGATTGGGAGGGAGGTGGGGAAGCAGTGCAGAGGGATCGGTTGAGGGGATAGTTAAGAAGGACAGAGCCGCTTCTCCCTGAGGCAACAGAGGAGGAAGAGGACAGAAAGGTGCTAACAACCCCTGAATCCCCTCATCATAACCGCCCGTCCCACCTTCCCCGCAAGTAACAGAAGATGAAAGAGATTAGGTCTGGGGCCTGACCCAAAGGACAGTGGACAACCTCAGAAGTTCTTTCATTTTTATAGACAACAGGATTTAGAAATTGAGCTCTAGACGGCCTTTTGACACAACAAATACACAAGAGCATTTCATGGGTCGGACATTCCCTCGACCCACTCAACCCCTGATCTGACCCAAGTCTTTTTCAGGCATGCGAGCGCTCCAGGGGACTTCCTGACAAGCCATAAATTACTTTGGCCCTCAGAGATGACAAGGTGGGAACCTACAAAAAAGTGCTGATGCCCTCTTTTTGCAACAGACAGATACACGAACAGACCAGGGTGCAATCCCAAACTTAAAAACAGCCAACTTTTCACACGGTCATTCATCAAGCAGATCCTGTAGAGGAGGAAATGAGGTGACATCCTGCCATCATCCTCTTTCCGACACATCTGCCAAGTCCTTGTAGCAGGGACACGGTGCCCCAAAGACCTGCTCTATCCCTCTTCCTGACCTCTGGAAACTATTATTAGGTTCTTTTTAACATAATAAATAAATCTGTTTAATTCTGGTTTGCAAAGAAAACACATCTTCCTCTCATCTTTGTATCATTCAACAAGCAAAGCAACCAAAGATGACAGGATTGGAAATATAACTTCAAACTGATGTAGCCTGCCAAACTTTTGCAGTTTGCAGCAACTTCTGAGGTCAGGAATGGTCACTGGCGCTGTCCTCAAGGAGTTAAGAACTACCCACTTCCTAAACAAACAAAGGATAAACATCTTTGCAATAAATCCCGGTAATTGTTGCCACATTGCTTACATTTGTGGGAACCGATGAACAAATTTCCCAACTAAAGCTAAATCCTAACATATGGACTGGATAATGATAATTTTTAATTTCACAAAGTACACCAACAAGTGCTGAAAGGTTTGATCTTCAAGACATTCCACAAAAAACATCAATAATCCACACAGTGAACCAGTTACCTTTGTCTTGGCCAAGTCAAATAAGGAGATTTGGTAGGCCGCAAGGGTCTAGAGAATGTGTACGGGAATTATAAAAAGAGGGAATTTGCCATGCTGTGATTCCGAGAAAGAAGATACTCTAGCAATCATTTAAAAACAGCCTAATCAACAATTCTTAATTTAAGGATTTTTCCTCTTTATGAGTCTAAAATAACTACCCAGATCAACTGTATTTAAGGTTGTGTGTTAAGGAAAAGCAAAAATAAATGCTGACACAGAAGATGAAAGATGCACCATCCTTTAGTTGATCCATCTAGTGCATTGCACAGTGCATTATTTTCAGTCCACAATAACTTCCTGAATAGTAAAGAACTCTTTGAAACATAAATGCAAAAGGAAATTAGACATTAATCATAGGTTGATGTTTCAGTCCTCTTGTTAATTATTCCCATTCAACACAGAAAAAAGGCAAGCCAAAGCACATCGAAACAGAACCCAAGCTCTGACAGCCAAATGGTCGTCCTCAATGGGAAACCTGATCCTGATGAGGACGACTGAAGCCAGCAGAGGATATACTGTGGTAACCCATTCCTCCGCTGGCCAGGCCAGTCCCCAGTGAAATGACTGTAGCAAATAATAGCCTATTTGTCTAGGTATTCTCCAAAAACATAGCACTGGAGCTGTTAACATTCTAAGGAACAGGAGCATAAACTGGCTTTTTATCACAGGAAAAAACATGAGGCACACTGTAGCTCCCTTTGGACCACACCCCCTCCTCCTTCAGTCTTACACCTTATCCACTTGTAAGCAGCCCTTAATGTGGTGTTGGGATCCCCAGAGCTGAGAGCCAGGCTCAGGGGGCTTTCAAACATACAAAGAGGGTATTATTTGTTGAAACGCCCAGCTGGCCCTCAAACCAACTTCTATTTTGTATGAGGGTCTGACTGTATCCTGATAGTGATGAGTGATGACTCTTTCTTATTCCAGGATACTTGTACATGGAGACCCACCAAGCACACGTTTTTCCAATAGAGTGGTAAAATAATGGTTATTTACCTATTTATTGGACTTTTGAATACTTTAATCATTTATACCCTCAACTTCAAAATTCAACTTTACTCAACATAAAATAAAAATGGCCAATTATTCCCCTTTTCACTTGGACCGTGGTAAATATCAGTGAAAGGTGTTATTACCCTATGCCATTACATATACAACCCAAATCAAATCCATTTAAAAAGCCAGCATTATGGGAAAATAGCTGCTTAGCAGGTGTCTAGATGTAAGCACACCTGCTACTTATAATTTTTGACATAAGCTAGGGCTGAGGAGCTAACTTTGTTCACAGTATAATCACAAATTGACAAAGTGCTATTTTTTAAATTGCAAAACACTAAATTTTGGCCACAGTACATTTAAGAAGAGTGAGACACTAACTTTCTCACTAGAGAGCCTTAAGGTGGCAGTAATATGCCTAAAGTTGGTTTGCAACCAACATAGCATTCTGTCCGCGTAAAAATGTTAGCTAAACAGCTAACTTATTAAACTGCTGTTAACTGTTTCACAATTTAGCTGTTCTAAAAGGGTTTTTAGTCGTTTTACTTAATATATTTTCGGTTTCAAAAATGTTATGTCTAAAACTAGAAAAACAAACTTGCTTGCGAAAGGTTCGCAAGCAAGTTTGGTTGTGGTCGGTGTCTTGGGAGCATCTTTCTAATCAGTTAGCAACTTAGTGCTAGTAGATTCCCAATGGAAAATTACATTGGGACCAAGTAGCACTTAGAAACAACACTGTCAAGGAACAAAGTTGTTGTGGAAGAGGACGCCAGGGCGGCAGAAGCTTGGTTTGGTGTAGAAGGCTTACAGCCGTACATGTTTGAGCCCTTGCCTCGCAACGCTGCCAGTTCTGTTAGCTCTACGCCTGCTGAAGACACAGACGTCCATCCCCATTGAGTAATCCTTTACTCAATGGTAAAGTAAATGATTCTTATATCTTATTTCAAACTATATTAGCTGCAAATTATGAATCAAGATGCTATGACCGAAAAAATTTGATTGACAGATGACCGTTGATATATGATTGGCCGAATTTAGGTGTACAAGCTGATGTATAACTAACTGGCCTGCATAAGATAACGGGAAAAAAACACTGATTTTAAGACAGGATTTTTTCTTAAATAGAACTTTTTCTAATTTTTGGGACAATATGGTCTAATAAAGAGTAGATTTGTATACATGTTTAAGCCAGAATGATTTGAAATTTAAATATGACTTCCCTATGACTTTAAGACATTGACATTTTCACTTTATACACTTGAATCAACAAAACCAGTGGGAATGTTTTTCATAAAGAAAAAGTATCCTCTGCCTCTTTTGGGTAATAGTAAAGACAGAACAATCAGGACTAAAGACCAAAGAACTAGGGGTGAAAAAAAAATTCAGAGCAAAATAGGCAAACTCAGATGAAAAGGACAAAAAAATATACAAGCTATTTCACAGTATTTTGGAAAGAGGGGCTTAAGAACGGCATTTATGAGAAAAAAAAAACGAGATTTCCTGAACTGAGAGCATTCCAAGGGCGCCGGTGGTCTCAGCTTGCCAAAAAGGCAAGACGACACATGCTGGAGATGTCTGCCAGGTAGCAGAGCACAAAGAGCCCTCATTTCCTCTCTCTATCCCCCCCTACACACACACACACACACACACACACACACACACACACACCTCCCTCTTGCATCCCCTCTGTTGTTCAGCAAAAAGAGAGTACCTGATGAAAGAAAACCTGAACAGAAAACAAGCTAGTAATAGCTGACATGCTGGTATAAGTCATACAGAAAAAAAGTAAAATTCCCTTTTTATTATGAAAGCAAACCATCTGTAAGAAAGCTTTATTGTTAAAAAAGAATAACTTGAATATGCATAGTCAGGTTATACAGGTTTTTTTTTTTTACTGCACGTTATGTTGTTGAACTGAAGGCTTTTTGTGGTGGCACTGGATGCACAAACGTGTAAGCTGACACTAATACAGCCCTTGAAGTTTGATACTTGCCTTGGGATCCTGCTCCCCCTTTACAGTCTCTCTCACACACACAAACCCCCACACAGACACCTTTTCTGAGCTTATCCCTAGGTGGTATCTCATTACTTGCAAGTGAAGACACACAAACCTTTTTTTCTCTCAACACAACTTTTTTTTTCTTATCACCTCGGTGGAAACAAACAAATACTCTCACTTCTCCTGCTTTTTGCTGTATCATGGAAACATAACTAAGGTGTAGAATACCGTCTTGCTCAAAATGCTTGAAACTAACTTAGCTCTAAATAAAAATGCCATATGAGCTCAGACACGCTAATAGCTACAGTGCAGATGATAATGGCAGCTCAGCTTTGGTAGGACACCCAGCACTGTGGCAGCAGGGTCCTATTCAGAACTGTGCAGTCAGGAAAAAACAGTGAATAAGCTCTAATCCTTTAAGACAGCATCAATAGAGATTCCATCATGCTTGGCTCGTCACGAGAGAAGAGCAAAGCTTGGGAGATGATAACGTCAGTCCAGCACAAAATAAAATATGGCCTGTTTTGACTAGCTGGCTTATAGGCACTCTTTTGGCAAAGGGGAGTTTCCTGTTTAGTAGAAGGGTGGCTCAGAAGGAGGTTAATGCTAAAAAAAAAGACAAAACAAAAGACATTCAACATAAAAAGCTCGGAGGATCCTCGCATGACCCGTGCCAGGATTATTAGCTAAGTCTCAAAAGTTGTGGGTGTTGAAAACAGACTTCCAGTAAAAGGAAAGCCTTATCTGAATAGAAGATGGAAATTAAAAGCACTCGTGTGTGCTAATGCACAACAAACAACAAGGGCAGGCTGTCATAGATACAGACAAACAAGTTCTGCTGGAGGTATTTCTTGTCAAAACACAACGATCCTGTTTTTAAAGTAAAATTAAATCCTATTTTCTCTATATAATAAAACAGATTTTATGACTACATAGGATAATTTTCTGTTTGCAGTGGCATTCTCCAAACTTTGACCCTGAGAGAAAGAGAGTGATTCTCCCACGCAGTAATAACAGCAATGAACAACAACCCATCTTCAACTAAATAAAATAACATCTCTCATACCAATAAAACGCAGACCAAACAAGAAAATTAACAGAAGTCAATAATCAATGTTGTGTAGAAAAATACCCATTTACCTCGGTCACATTTAATCTCAGTTCCCGGGATGAAGTGGCTAAAGGTTTTGACTTCAGTGCATGAGAATTGGGTTTAAATCAGGATCTGGATGGGCATACAACTTAAAAAAAAAAACTTTGCCAAGTCTGTAAGCAGGTTGTAATGACATGCTTTGGCGATCCCAGGATATGGGAGCAGCCGAAGAGACAAAACAACTTAATTAAAATATTATCACACCAGGTACTAAAACCCTAATACCCCTAAAAAAACATCTCAACTTTGAATTTAACTGCTAACATAAGCAAGCCATATGCCAGACAGAAAAGTGTGGTATGCTCAAACCAAAGAAAGACAGAGCTAGTTGCAAGCAATCACAAGAAAAACCCTTAGAAAAGTCAACCCAAGACATTTGATCTGAAGAACACAGTGAAGCACAGTGGTAGCAGCTTAATGCTAAGGGTCAGTACCACTGCCATAGACTCTGGCCTATTGCACAGGGCACCTGAGTATAGCCGGGCATACACTGTACGATTTTTTTCAATCGCTGCACGTAGCTACAGCTCACACTGTGCACGAAACCGCAGGGTTTAAAGTTCACAGCTCACAATGTATGTTATCACACTGTTCGGCCCGACACTCTGGTCCCGTCCACACAAAGCCAAACCCTGGCCTAAACGCACAAATTTTTCACCAAACCAGCCTCTCATCCATGAGAAGCCGGCGTTTCGGGGTCTGTAAACGATCTTTTTTTTATTCAGCCTTCAGAGTGGGAAGATTTTGAAATGCCGTTTTCGCGTTTCCATCTGTAAGCTCTAACCGCATTTCTTTTTTTACACACATGCGTCATAGCGTCGCCTCTAAACACGCATGCGTGACACAGTATCACAACAACAATGGCGCCGTACTGTGTTGAATGGTTGCTGCTCATGCTACTCACCCTGCTGTCAGGCTTACAACAGAATCTTCTTCTTCTGGAATATCTCCAGGAAGAACAGAGCAATATCGACGACATAGTTCAGCACCTGAATTTGACTGAACCACGAAAATGGACCCGCAGGGCAACCATGTATAAATATTAGTGCGCATGCCCAACATTTCGTCGCCTGTTTTTGCTTTGGCACCACAGCGCCACTTACAGGCCTGGCATACATTTTGCAGCATTTTCATGCATTCGTGTGGACGATCACATTTATTTTACGTCTCCGTCTTTACGACAAACGTTCTGGAAAATATTAGCGTTTCGTGTTCGTTTTGACTTCGTGTGGACGGGGCCTCTGATGCGATCTACCTGTTCACACTGTACCTCTAAAAACCAGCTCCGCAGTGAGATGGCACTACTCTGACTTGTCTATCTGGAAGCCAAATGAGTAGGAGAGGAAAAAAACAGAAGTGTCGATGCTCGCTAGAGTGAAATGCGCTGCCTTGGCAATTTGTTCAATTTTGTGGGGTGAAAAAGAAAAGGTGATGATATATTTGGACAAAGAGATGGCTGAGCAAACGTGGCTACTACGGTCTGTCAATTTTACAGTAAGAACTCCATTTCACTCGCGCGACCACCATGCTTCTGTGTTAACATCTGAGAGGAGGAGGAAGAGGAAAAATCTTTGTGTGCGCACTGAGCGATTTGCCCACGACCACCTTAGGACGGCCGACTGAATTTCAAACATGTTTGATTTTCTCCCGACCTTACGATTCCTGATCGGGAGGTGGCCATGAGAGGCTGATCACCCCATGTATTGTAAAGTGTATTGTCAAGGGATATTCAAAAGTGACAAACTAAAGTTAAATGACTTTCTTTTTTATTTATACACCAGTAGCTCACTCTGGTTGATTTCACCTGCAGAGGTGATGGATGCATGGGGAAATGTCCATATTGATATTGGTCTCTATAGTCTAAGTAAAGGCAATAGACAGATAGAAAACATCTAAAATCCAACAATCATTAGCTAAGCAGTTATTGGGGAAATTACAATGAAATGCTTTTAATCTTTTTTTAATTTCACTGAAAAAATTTTAGTCTATGCCTTTTTTTAATTTATTTATTTCACACATTGATGCTCTGTCCTTGTTTGCTTTTGGTAGGAATTATAATTTTCTTTTTCCTTGAAGATCTGGTCGGAGAGTCTGGGGATGGTTTACTAGAACAGAGTAGCTGCAGATCGGTTTATTTAATTAATATCGGCTGTTTTGACCATGCCAAGCTGTCACTTTACCACCGGGCAATGCAGGTCAGTTAGACTTAATTGGGCGCTATAAAGTACCTGTGTCAATTTCCATCCAGCTTTCTACTAACTCAATGGTATTGCCAGCAGATTGCAGACACATGTGTTTATGTCAGCTCATCACTCCCGATGCAGGAATTCTCTTTAGACTAAAAAAAGACCATGGCGACACTATCAGGATGGCCGCTTGGTGTATATGACATTATTTTATCACAAGCAAAGGATTTTGGGTGTCTTTTGTAAAGGCAGATAACATAAATATGCTTGTTTAGAAAAATAATTTGGTTCCAAGTAGATCAATTAAAAATAATGTCAACTGTGTGAACCCAATTGTTGGTTTATGAAATAAAGAAGTTACATGCAGATAAACTAGTGAAAATAAAAAAGCCAAAAATGTCTTTTGCATGCTAATATGACTGTATGTATGTTCAAACACCAGTCAGCTTTCAGGCTTTCTTGTAGACTGGAATGTTAAAAACACAAACAAAGCACATGAAGGTTTACAGAAATGAACTGAAACCTAAAACATTATTTCTAGTTCAAATCACAGACTTAAAACATATTTAAAATAACCAGTAATAGTCAGTTTAGGATAATAGCCATTTTTCTTCAAACAAAACCATGTCATGTTTGGCACCATCTTGTGGTTAGAATTCAAACTACACCAGCAGCAGACAAAAATGCATTGTCCTAAATATATGACATCAAAAAGAGGTCACAGGGTCACACAAAACAAGTTATTGAGGTAAATGGATTCACTATAATAATCCTTTTCAGTGGGAAATGATGGTAGAAAAGTTAACCTAGATTTCTTAAACTTAAAGCTTGACTGCTGATGTTCAAAAGATAAATGTAAAGGCACTAAAGCCCTGCATTCTTCTGACTGATTTTTATTTTTTTTTCTAAATGGTGAGGACAGCTGTTAAGGTCTGTTGGGATGGTTATAGCCTACATGAAAACAGGGTAAGTAACATGATAAATGAAGGGTTTTACATCCTGAACAAAATGTTTGAAAACTACCAAATCATACGATGGGGTAAACTAATTAGAGAAAAAAGAAAGTATAAAAACAAACAAATGCTTTTGCCAAGCTTTGTCTGCAAAAGCCCGCTAGATTAAAATGGTCTTTAAAGCAACACAATCCCTTTAATAAATAAACATTAGGCCCATTTTCGTGATTTATCTTTGGGTTATTTGTTTTGCGCTGTAAGCTGAATGTCTTTGTGCCGTGTATAATTTCTTTAATATGTTTTATATAAGATAATCCATTGGGACCAGCTGAAACCAATCGAGCATTACCACAGGACTAATATGTCTTAGGTTAGGTCGGTAAATTCTGCTGCCAAACAACCACATTTATACACACAATCTTCTTCAATTACTCCTGACACTGGACCACAATGACACACAAACCTATTTTTCTGTTACACAACAAACCGCTCGTATGTAGAGCAGTGCAATAACAACGAATCCCCAATAACGACTGAATAAAGGAGGGAAATATCTCGAAGAGTAGCTTCTGAACTGCATAAAGCAAAACAGAAGTGTTTTCTGTCCGTCGTTCATGTCAAAAATCAGCTCACTGGACAGCTGCTTTACAAACACAGTGACAGGGTTTATCCTGCAGCTGAACAGGGTGGGCACATATTCCTGGTGGTGCTAATCAATCATCAGAGCTCGGCTGAGGGGGACTGCTGCCACACAAAGAAGAGAGGAAGCGTAGGAGGGTTTTTTTTTTCCAGAGTGGTAGGAGGTGTTGGTGTGATCATGTTTAGACTAAAGCATCTTCTTTAAGACATTATCTCACACTGATACCCAGAAAGAGAGGAAGCTGAAGATTAGTGATTCCAAACCCAGGGGGGAGGGGGGCAGGCTGGCTCACAGGGGGTCCTGGGCTTTACTGCCAGACCGACTGTCAATATGTTTTGGGCACACAAACAAAACAAAAAAAAAAAAACAAAAAAAAGGGGTGGGGGGGGGGATGAAGGAACGAGGGAAAAAAGGATAGAAGAGGAAAAGGAAAAAGAAAAACATACAATTAAAGAAAACAACAAATAAAAAATGAAACCACATAATACCTTCCTTTCTCTCATTCTTCTGCATTCTTTTTCTGAATTAAAAAACCTAGAAAGGTACAATGTATTTGCACATATCTCGCTCTTAACAATTAAGATGAAACATTCTGCAACAAACAGCAGTAAAAAGGAATAAAAATATGATTTAGAGTAGAAGTTACTAAACATCATTCTGTGATTCCTCCCCACAAAAAAACATAAACAAGACATCCCCCTAAAAAACATATTACTTCACTATACATTTATCTATAAACATCAAGTTCATTAATAATATTCATTCTCAAATAAATTTGATGTTTAAATTGCATTTAATTTGTTAATTCATTACTTTAAATTTGCAAACTTTTAATAATACATTTAATAGCATCTTTAAAATGCATTTTTTAGATTTTTTTGGTATATTTGATAATTGAATAATGTATAAAATAATTATAGAAATAATGTCACGTCTACTTAGTTCATGTTTTTTTGCCTTGCTCGTTCATATCTATGTATTCCTTGATAAATGTTGATAAACTAATTGTAAAAATCATGTTGCCTTACTGACCCCCACCTTGCAAACCCCTGATGTCGAGTATCCATCTTTAAAGTTAGATTTGGATCATAGTGTAAAAAGAAAAATGTGTCTCATTTCCAAATTAACATTTTAAAGTTGACCCAATCTTTCATTTGGACATAAATACTGACGCCATCCTGAATGGAGACATAAGATAGGCTCCTGCCATCAAGAACTCCAAATATAGATGATAGAGTTGGGCCTTCTTTTCAGTGTTTAGTCCTGTTTCTCCCTTGGACATAGCTATGGGCTCAGCTAATACTGTCACTAACTGGGTGTGCTCTCTTTCATCTTTTTGATATGAAAGCTGTCTCAGAGACCGTCTGATTAACTGTTTCTTTCAGTGACAGCAAAACCTGTAGAGTATGAAGCAGATTCAACGGTAACATGCTAGCGGATATCTACCGTTGCTAAATACTCACCCAGCAGAAGAGAATCCTGCAATGTCAATGACTCGATGCAATCAGCTGGTGTTCCTAAGATAGAAAACTCATAACCAATCCGACGGGATGATCAGACTTAATTGTGTCCTTAAAGAGTCTATCCATCATCCATTCTGTTATCGTTACACTTATCCCTGCTGGGGTCGCATGGGGTGCTGGTGCCTATCTCTAGCCGTCAACGTGCTAAAGTTGGGGTACACCCTGGACAGGTTGCCAGTCTATTGCAGGGCAACACAGAGACAAACAAGGCACACAACCATGCCCTCACACACGCTTAGACATAAGGAGATTTTTTTAGAGAAACGAATTAACCTAACAGTTATGTTTTTGGACTGTGGGAGGAAGCCGGAGTACCCGGAGAGAATCCATGCATGCACAGGGAGAACATGTAAACTCCATACAGAAAGACCCCGAGCGTGGAATTGAACCCAGAACCCAACTGTGCAGGCCCCAGGCAGTTCTAGTTGCATCATTATTTTTAACACAGACATGATTTCCTGCAGTAATTTCCCGACCTTTGCAGAGAAGCACACATCTACTTCACTTGAATGCCTTGTTCTCTTGTCTTTCCTATTTTGAAGGGTGTGCAATACAAATAGGCCTCTGTGTGACACTATGGTTGTATATTATTAGAACTTAAAGTCATAATTAGAGGTACATGGGATAAAACAGTATAACATAAAACAGCAATGCAATAAATAATAGAATACTTCAACATATCTCCACTCAGTTTAAAGACTGGATGTTTCTAAAGCTTTCAGTCTTTATAGAATAGCATCCACTGCAGTAAAGGGTGATCTTCTGAAACACCCCCAGATTGGTCGACAGGGACAACACCAGGTCTGCTATTTGAAAGTAAACATGGCTTTTGCCCTCCTCTTCCTCTATCAGCCCCCCTAGGAGCCACCACTAAACCCTGACAATGACTCCACTGACACCCAAGTGTCTCATTCATCTTCATTTGTCCCATCATATCCTGCCATTTGTATGGAAATGGCTTCCAAGCTGTGGTGCAAACCGACACTGCGAGTGGTAAAACAAGGCAGGTCGCTGATATTTGTGAGCTGGGTTGTTGTGGGGGTGGGGGGTCTATCTGCCCATTTGGCTGTTCCTGTATAAGTTTCTCAAACCAATGACGTGAACCCGACCCGCCACACATACACAGACACACTCACTCAGCAGGGGATGGGAGCTGGAGGAGGTAATCTGATTTCTCAGCTGCACAGGGGACCACTTCCTGAGAGAAGCCGGGGGTTTTCCCATCTGTCCCCCCACCCCCCTTGAGGCCTGACCCCCTGCCTGCTGTTTATAGAGTTTCTTCTTCCTGTTGATGTATTTTGCATTTTTTTTTTTTTTAACTCTGATACACACATAAAACTGTCTGAAAGCTGCCACACCACTAATGGAGTCTGGAATGAGATGGCGACCAGTTATGGAGGTGGAGGAAGTGGCTGTCATCCCCCCGCCGCGGCGGTGGATCAGCCTTCCAGAAGCGTGCCAGAAATGGGGTTTGGGTTTAGAGTTTGAGGAGAGGGTTAGCCAAAATTTGCATGTGGGGGGATTTGTGCTGATGGATATGAGGTGAACAGTTATCAGTTTACATAAAACAGCAGCAAACATGCCAGCTTGTGTCTCGAGTCGAAATGTAAATAATTATCAAAGTTTTCAGCTGGACGTGCCGTTTTAGACTGAAATCCTAGCTTTCATAACTAGAGATAAGAAAATGTGTTTAAGAGGAGAACTGAAAGACAAAAGAAAGCAGCTGGAGCTCAGAGCGCACCCTGACATCCTCCTTTCCTCTTTGACAGAACACAGACACCGTATTTGATCAGCACTCAGGAAATTTCATTAAGAAGGAGATGAGTGGATAAGAGACTAAATACAGATCCTGTGGAAGAGCAGAGGAAGCAAAGGAGACAACAAAAGTATCAGACATAGAAAATGTAGCGAGGGTAATGATGCCACGTCCAGGGTTTTCCTTTTTATATCACAGAAGGACAAATAAGCCCCCTTATTTCAAAGAGAATCTAATCAACATTTGAAAAGTAAAGGTTTATGACTGCTGAGTGATTTGATTCACAGCATGTTTAGGATGAAATAAGCTGTCAAATAAACCCTGGTTTAACCAATTCTGGATGCTATCAATAGTCATTAAAGTTAACTTAATTTAAAAGCTTAGATGTGTTGCTATAAAATGAATGAGTGCCCATAAGATAAGTCAGTCAGCAAACTAGGAAAGTCCTTTGGTTGTTTGATCCGGACCAAGCATGGACTTTATTTTTTAGTTCATTTGGTCCAGTTTGTATTAAAATTTTCCTTTAAAAAAAAAAAAAAAAGTGGACTAGAAATCCCAGTGTGTGACGATCGTATCTCCCGCTGGTCAGAAGTACATCAGGACAGAGCTAAGTTCTAGAAATCGAGGAAAACTGGTCTGTTTTTGCCTATTTATGCTGCCGTTGCATCTGCAAAACCAGTCAACAGCAGCTCAGTCTTTGTAAGTTTCAAGACTGTTTATTTAGAATTTTGTTGAAGTATCTGAGAATGCGTCTTTCAAACCAAAGGAGATAAAACTCTTGCTGGTAGCAGCATTGCTAAGCAACAAACAATGGAGCAGGTATGATTACATTTACTACGGTGGCTTGCTAAGTCCAAAGAAACGTATGCGTTTTGCATTTTGATGATGCTGAGGCCGTTTTGTATTCCTATCTGACCCAAATTCCATTAGGAAGTGGATCGAAACTACCTTTAAATGTGGGTCTGGGTCTAATAGTTTAGTCCGGTCTTCATTCACACCTGCTTAAAAGGTCTAGCCTAGCCAGCGAGGCTGGTAAAGCTCAGACCCTTTGGTTTAAAATAGACCCGACCAATCACAGTGTAGGACGCAGAAGTTTAAACTTTCAGCAGAATTAGCTATTATGCAATAGCGCTTTCCAATAACCATAGCAGTCAAGATTGCAGCTGAAACGAAGCAATGTTTTATAATTATGACTTGAATGATCTGAATAGGTCTTAGATTTTCAACAGCTGGGTGCTGTAAGAACTTTTCCTTTTGAAATAAACTTTTTCTAGAGTCATATCCATAGTTAGGTTGTTTTTTTAAGGTTTTTGCGGGACTAGTGGCTCGTTTATTGTACAGTAGGCTGAGAGGAAAGGGGGTAGGAGGGCTAAGGCCTCTGTACATGGCTGTACATAGAAGCACACCCATATTCATAGTTAACTGAATGGTTCTAATCTGGTTCTGCTGACTTTGAAATATGGCTCTACCAGCTCCTTGCTAGTTCGATAGGTTGAGTGGGAGCTGTGATTACACCCCGAAACAATTCATTTGAATGATTCAAGAAACATTTGAAAACCGAATTAGCAATAAAAAAGGCAATCCATTGTGCCGGCATTTGCATTCTTTTGTGGCAAATGTATAAAAATATTTCAAAGCGTCAATGAAAATTTATCTCACCCTCCATTATGTAAATATTTATCTGTATCATTTAAGTCAGAGTTATTCAGAGCAAAATCTGGCTCCAAAACTGCCTTAAACATACTCCTCAGATGAGTTTAGATCATGAAACACTTAGCTGTGAGATATTACTCTATTTGCACCTCTGTATTCACTGGTTATGCCAGCTGATCAATATTGTTCAGTTTTTCAATGAAGAATTTTTCCAGATTATTTCTATGATCGTTCTCTGTGTGCAGTAAGGAAAGAAGAACAGAAATATCAGAATTTCTCAATAGAAATATTTGAAATTTTATTTATTTGGGTGTAAAGAGATCTAATGGCACAAGATCTCACAATATCATAACATCAAAACATTTCTCCCAGAACTTGATTTGGTCTATTGCTTCTGTCTGACACCATTTTTATGTTGGAGAAATGTATTTTGACAAATGAGGGGAAGTCGTTGTTGGATTATTGTACGGCTTTCTAACCAGCGGTGCACAGAGACAGGTAGAGAAGGGGCCGCTCTGCTGTGCTTAATGCTCTACAGCTTTAAATACTGAAGCACCAGCGTGATGGAAGATTAGGACACTTTTGAATCTGTGACTCTTTAAAACCTTGGTAAACATGTCAGTAATTGCCTAGTGGGCAGCATTCTGGACACCTGTTAGTAAACAGAAACAAGACAACATAGGCTTGGAAGCATTGTGACTACTGTTTACCACTAATGATGCCAAGCTTAGCTCCAGGCTCACAGCCTTCTATTGATGCTAAGAGAAAAGGGCTTTTTTTGAAAGTTTTCCAAAAAGAGGGACCCAAATCTAAAGCTGATGTGGGGCCTCTCTTCCTCTTAGGGTCATCACCAGCAGCATCTCCTTTTACATTTGGTGGATGTAGGTGGGTAAGTATAATTGGTTGAGCTTAAAAACAAAATTGATCAATTCATCCTCAATAAAGAGTATTTGAAGCCAATTAACTAGTTCTATTAGACTGTATACAAACACACACACACAAATACATATTGTAATGCCGGTGAGTGTTACAAACAATCAGGCTTAGTTGACTGTTTATCAACGGTGTTTATTTATTCTTCAACAACTCTGCTAGGGATGCAGCACAACACTTCAGTAAACGCAACAGCCTTATCACTCAGGGTGAAACTCACATGCCCTCGACACACACCCCCAAAACAGCATGAACTGAGGCAAATACAAACAATAAACAACATGAGCAACATTCAAACAGAATAACAAGGAAATAAACAAGCAAACAAACCAAAACAGTGCCCCATAATGCACCTCTTCGTCCAGCCGCTACAATATATATATATATATATATATATATATATATATATATATATATATATATATATATATATATATGAAAAACACGCAATTATCAAATTATGATGATTATTCTTTGCACTTCTTCTAAGGCCAACTGTCTTATTTAAAAAAAAAATGAAAGTCTTTTAGTTTATATAAGGAGAAGCAATAATTTTAGGGCTGAAACTAACGATAATTTTACAAATCGATTAATCTGTCGATTATTTTTTCAATAGATCGGTAAATAAGCAGACATCCAAAGGTTCCTGAAAGAATACTTTTTACAAAATTTGAACCCTTGAGGAGTTCTGGATAGAGCATATTGAAGGACAATTTTTTTTTATAAATCTTAAATGCAAAGGTTTTATATATTTTCTTACAATCTTGGTATAATTACTGCTCTAGGTGACTCGCTCTGTCAGGTAAAGGCATATTTTACAGTCTCTATACCCCAGTTAAAGATTCATGAATTACTCAATTGACGGTTATTTCAATAATCAACTAATCGAATTCATAGTTTAAGCCCTAAAGATTGCAAAGATTACCATTTTAAATAAGAAAATATAGAAATTCCAGACTAATGTCTGTGTTTAAATTTGATTCAGTATGAGAGGCCCCTGATGGGCCCAAAGCATCTGTGTAGTTTGCATATAGCAAGGGCAGACTCTGGACTTTGATCACCTCTGGTTCAAATACCAGAAGAACAGTTGGGTCAAATGTGGGGAGAAATCCAGAGTTTCTGATGAGGGACTCAGACTGGCAGGCTGTGAGAATCAAACTCTGGACTGATATTTCTACTAGGGCTGGGCGATAATTCAATAACGATATATATCGATCGATAGACGTGTGGCGCAATAGAAAAAAAGAGAGTCGATAAAAGTTCGATAAAAAAAGAAACGCAGTTTTCCTTCCTTCTCATTGTAGCCTAGCATATAGGTTTATTCTAGTCGCTACTTCCTCCCAACCAATCACAATCGCGGACCCAGGCATGCCGTCACAAAGCGCCGCCCTCTCAAACCACAACACAGAGCATGTGAAGATGTCGCAGCAGGAGAGGCAGAGGAAATTGTTCCAAAGAAGGGTTTTTGTAGTTCACCAGTTTGGAAGTATTTCGGTCATGGCAAGTCGGACAAAAAACAAACCACAGTCATCTGTAAAATGTGTAGGGAACCAGTGAAAACCAAGTCTGATAACACAACCAACTTTTTTTTTTTTTTTTTTTTTTATCATCTCAGCCGCTCACACCCGCAGGAGTACGAGCTGTGTAGGCCCCGGCGCGGCTCTCCTCCGAGGAATCTTCGGGAATTTCGGGAAAATATATATATTTTTTCAGTTCTGGGCAGTTTCCTACGTAGTTCTAACTATTAAGATAAAAATGCTGAGGGGCCAGCAACTTCAAAGTAATAACTCAGGTTAAAGCAGGAAACTAAGCTGAACCAGGTTCAGCTTAGAAGAATGGGGGCGGCGGGGGGATTTATTTATATGTTGTATTCCTTTTGGTCACTTTTCTGGTCACTTTAGTTTATTCTTTGTCAGTATTTAATAACATAACTCAGGTCTCTTAAGTTATTTTTCTTCAAAACAATTCTGTTATGGTTAAAAAAGTTGGTTAAATAAAGATTTAATTCAAGGTCTGTGTTTGTGTTCTTTATTAAAATTAAATCATTTAGTAATATTATAAAAAGTCCAGGCAGAGCTGCTCATAAAATATGGTTTCAAATCTTTTCAATAATTATCGATATCGATCAATATGCATTATTTTTTATCGATAAGCTTTTTTTCTATATCGCCCAGCCCTAATTTCTACACTGGTCAAAACATGCTTTCCAACATGACTCTTATCTCCTTGTGTAAAATTATTTTCTAAAATCTGAATCCAATCAAAGATGAGAAACAGAAGTCATCCATAGAGTTCAAATACATAAGCCTTCTTAGATTAAAAAAAAAACAAAATATAACAGCCTGCCTTTCTTTAGCTTCAACTTTAACTTCCTCCCATTTGTCTTAAGAACCAACCCTCCTCTTCCATCATTAATACCGATAGCTTGGATCTAGCAGTAGGATGTGACGTTAAATGGAGACAGGACTTTTTGCTACAAGACAGCAACTTTAAGGTGAATCAAGCAAGACAGACCAGAGCAAATGACCTTTAACCTTATCAATCAATCACCATAAGAGTAAGGAAGAGAGAATCAGAGACAAGGAAAACAAACACAAGACATCTACTCAGCCTTATCAATCACTGACCAAAGAGAAGGATGGAGAGACGGAGAAAGAGTGCCGGCGTCTTGTTTACCTTATCGATCATGTCGGGTCGGTTGGTGGCGGCCAGGACGGTGACATCTCGGAGCTGCTCGATGCCGTCCATCTCTGTCAGCAGCTGAGCCAGGACCCGGTCGCCTACGCCGCTGGACCCTGCGGAGCTAAAGAGGAGGGGGGAAAGAAATTAAGATAGATGAGTAAAAAGGGGAAAGAAGCAGGTGGGGAAAGAAGAGCGACATCAGGATGGATGACTAAAAGTGAAATGGATCGATATGAATCTGTCAGAGACTAAAGCCGTAACTAAATAAATGAAAGATGTATATTTCTCCAACCAATGTTGGTTTCCCTTCAAACTGTGAAGCAATCATTATCATCCAGGGACTACCGCTAAATATCAGTGAGAAGTTAGCTGCACTAAATATGGCTTTTATAACAGATGAGATGGTCCTGAAAGCACAAGAGCTGAGAAGGTTTGATGAAATCCAACAATCAGTAAAAAGTACCAAGATTATGTCCATTTCCTAAGTTATATGTTTAATAAGAATGTGAAAGAGATAAGCATGTTAAAAGATATAAAGTTCTACTGTAGAGTACGAAGATAAAAAGATAATTTACACATTTTGAGTTAATGTTTTTCATCTTTTGGAGAGAAAAACAAAAAGCAACATTTTGCAGCAAAACTAAGCCTATTTTTTTGCAAGTGACGTACCGTAAAAACACTGAGCTCAAAACAAGGTTTCTGAAAAGAAACAAAAAAACAAGCTTTCCCTCTGTAATAAAGCAAAACTTTTAGGGAACCTTGTTTGAACTTGTTAGCATTTATTTATTTGTCAGGGATAGTACACACACTGCAAAAACGTTCTGAAAATGAGTAAAAGTTTCTTAAGTTTAGTGTATTTACTAGGGCTGCAACAACGAATCGATAAAATCGATAAAAATCGACTTTTAAAAGCGTTGGCAACGAATTTCATCATCGATTAGTTGTGTCGCACGATTAATGCGTCATCCGCTGCCGCCGTCATCACATCCACTTGACTGAAACGGGGGAAGAAAAAAAAATACGGCAGAGCGAGCCAATACTGCGGGTGCAGTGTTGCCAACTCAGCGACTTTTCAGACCCCTCCAGCGACTATTTTTCAAAAAAGCGACTAGCGACAAATCTGGCGACTTTTTACGGTGTCACTGGCGGCTTTTGGAGACTCTTACGTGAAAGCATGTATCGTTCCTACTCTGCCGTGGGGCGCCTCCCCCATCCCGACCCCGTTCTCCCACAGGAGTCCCTCTCAGCGCTGCAGTCAGAGGATGTTTACCCTCAGCGTCCAGACTGCAAATGAAGCGCGCATGCGCCGGGATTGACGGCGCAAATTGATCACAATAATTAAAATAGCCTGCGCTTTGTAAAGCGAAAAAAGTCGTAACATGCAACTTTTGTAAAAACAAATGAACATGGCACGGAACCACCACTGTTATGATGCAGCACCTGAAAAGGAAACACGTTGGAGCCTTCAATGGTAGTGAAGAGAGCTGATCAGCAGGGTGAGCGACCATGTTTGTTTCATTTTAAAGTGGGGAAACGTAACGTTAGTTTCTCAGGTAGCTCATCTGATGCTTTCCTTACCTTGTTAGTAGGTTACAGACAGTGATAAGGTTGGCTACTTATTTTACTTTTAATTTCATTTGAATTAGCTTAAGCAGCGTTTATATTTTCTTTATAAATAAATTAACTTGCAAATTATGAGGGCAAGGCTTTTAAAGTTTAAATCTTCTGGCAAAGATAAAGTAAAGAAGATCCTGCAATTTATGGAAGTAAAGCAGAATAAAATCCAGCAAGATCAGTAATATGTCCATTAATTATATGCCACATTCCCATGTAAATATCTGTCTTTGGAGGATGTGTTTTTTACCACCCCTAGTTCTCTCATTTTTATTCCAAATACAATTTATCATTGGAATCACAGGGCTATTTTTATCTCTATGGTTAAGTATTTTCTCAAGTAGCAACTTTAACTGCTATACTTTCCTGTCTTAAAAGGCAGAACTCTTCTAGTCTAAAAAAAAACTCATTTGTTGAAATGGGGGGACCTATTGTTTGAACCCCTTAGGGGCTTTTAAAAAACAAAAATGTCTTTTTTTGTGCTTTATGAAACAAAGTAGCCTATATTTTGTGGATGTACAGCTACATTTCTCATGTAAGTTTGCGTAGTTTTAACACAAACATTTATTTTTCATATTGCACCAGTACAGTTAATGAGCAACCTGTACTTGTGTGCTTGTTTGTTCTGTCTAAAATGTTTATTTTGGAATAAAGAGGTTAACATAAAAAATATTTTTTGTCCGATTCATCGATTAATCGAAAAAATAATCGGCCGATTCATCGATTTTTAAAATAATCGTTAGTTGCAGCCCTAGTATTTACCCTTAATTTGAGTAGGAAAATACGATGATCTGCCAATGAAATTAGCATTTTATCCATAAAGTAAGACAGATAGATAATATTCACTTGAAATAAGAGGCTGCAATTTTTTCTTCTTATTTCAAATGTAAATTGTCTTAATCCATTGGCAAAGTGTCTAACTTACCTGCTAAATTCAATGAAAAATGCACTGATTTTAAGAAAATTTGACTAACTTAAATTTACATTTTTTGCAGTGTAACCATGTACATTTATGTAACTGTGTCAGTATTAGCTATGCTTTTATTTCATTTTATTTATTTATTTGACAGGGACAGTGTACATTAAAAAGCATCCCTGCAAATGCGCCAGAATTAGCCAAAAGGCTATTTTTCACCTGTTGTCCCTGGACAGATCTTAAAACTCTCTACCTAAAAAAAACAAAAAAAAACACAACAGTAGGCATTCTACAATGAAAAATACCAATATAAAAATAAATAAAAACAGCTATAACTCCTCAAAACTGATTTAAAAATACAGAATAAGTGTTCGCTGGACTACAGAGGTTCATAAAAGAGTATAAAACATTTAAATTATTTATACCGTAAATCCTCTAATATTGGCCTGTATTCCATTAGCAGCCGGGTCTCTAATAATGGCCTGTCTGGCTGTCGGCAGAAGTAAATACTGGCCGGACTCTTATACAGGCCGGGGCTATAATTGGAACCAACAATGTCCCTGGGCAGTCCTCAACAACTTTTCATAGTAACATAAAAGTACTACAAGGGGGACATATTTGCTAATGAATCCAAGCCATTAGCATGGGAAGTCCCATCCTTAGCACAGACAGGAGGTCGGCTTGTTTTGTTTTTATGACCGAAATTGCACCAGCTACAAGTTCGAGGTGCGCGAGATCGCTGGGACCCTTTTTCCACCTGGATCTCTGCTCTTTTTCACCGTAATGTCCCTCCGTTGTCGGACTACTCGCCCCCACTTCCTCACCGCCTTGGCCGTTTCTAGACCCACAGTCTATTAAAGCGCGGACCACGCTTCAATATTAAGCACTAATAAAAAATTTCTGTGTCAAGCTCATTGTGACACACTGCTGGAGTATAACCAGTCACACAATCATTCTGATCTGAAGACAGATGTGATTACCGGCAGGTCTGGTGGTAACCAGGCAGCGTTAAAATGACAGAATTTCGTTGGCCTTCGTTGTTCTGAATTTCTCTTGAAATATATGATACCGGCAGCCTACTTCCACTTAGCCTGCCTCAAATAAAATTCCGCTGTGATGGCAGAACAGTTTGCATTTTTTTATATTTTTTTTTACTTTGTTTCGCAAGTCAGTTTGGCCAAGATTCTATTCTGTGTCTTCTTTTTTTTTTTGTATTGCCGTGCAGAAAAATTGCAGCTGCTGGAAGATGTCTGAATAATGTTCTGTATACCGTTATGTTAACTGTACTTTTTTAATAAATGAACCTAGTATTTTATAGGTTCAAAGAGACACAAAATCTCGTTTTTTTAATTCCCCTGGTAGTCTGTTTTGATCAAATAGAAATAGAGGCCTGCCTCTAATTCTGGCCTCCTTCCAATAATGGCCTGGACCAAGATGTACCTGAGTGAAATAAAGGCCTATATTAGAGGATTTACGGTATATACATTAGAGACTGACATTTTTTCGGGAATCCCACGGGTCACGGGATTCCCGTGGGATGGGAGTCAGTATTAGTAACGATCACGTGATTTGGACGGTAAAGGATTAAACATTAATGGGAGCAGACAGGAGCGGGAGCAAACCAATAGTAACTAAAAAAAAACTATGATCGATGCCAAAAAATAAAATAAAATAGAACGAAAAAAAATCCAGTACTGGCGCCGCCATTTTGTAGTTTTTTTCCTTTGAAGCCTACACTATAATGCGAGTCAAAAAAACTACACGACCCAAAAACCAACAGTGCTTCCGCTCTGAGTTTTTCACCCGCGCTCAAAAAAAAAAAAACAAGAATGGGAGTGGTGCAGGAGCGGGAGTCATTCTGAATGGGAGCGGGATGGGAGTGGGAGTAATTTTACCAGGAGTGGGACGGGACAGGATTTAGATTTCTACTCTGGCCCGGGATCAGGACGGGACACAATTTTTTTCTGTGGGAGTGGGACGGGACAGGAGTGAAAATCCACTCCCGTGTCAGTCTCTAATATACATATATATACATACCTATATATACATAAATACACACGTATACCCATACACATATATACATACACACAGCAGAGACACAAATGGCAGCATGGCTTGTTTATGATAGACATTTAACTAATGCTGACCTGACTGGTGTGTTATGAGACAATATTTAGATGCTTTTTGAAAATAGTGCATGTTTTCTGTTCTCTGATGTTCTGAGGGACAGAGTTCCATTCCTAAGATGCTGTAACTGCAAAGGCTCTTTGACTAAAAGCATTTTTACGTAGAGGAACAACACAGTCTCCTCTAGCCTCTCCTCTATGGAGCTAGTTTTCAACTTTTTTTCCCTGGGCAAGGTGTGTAATGCCAACAGCAATTAAAAAAATGATAAAACAAACATAGTAATTTAAAAAAAATTGGGGCTTCATAGTTACAAGGGCAGGTCATACACTTCAAACACACATTAGCATAAAAACATAACTAAGTAACACCCGATGCAAACATTTGGCTGAGTCATGCACCAGGAGGTTGGTAAGGTCTAATAAGCACATTGTCGATTTGATTTTAAATGTTTTTAACTGAGTCCTGATTGTGTTAAAGTGGAGGATTCTCTGATAGTGAGAGGGATGCTGTTCCAGGTGTAAAAGCCTTTGACTGAAAGAGCAATCTGGCCTGCTACTCTGATCCCAGTGAGACAGACAAGCAGCTGCATGCAAACATTTTGTTCACATGAAAATCAAACAGTAACACTGAGTGAAAATTTTAAAGAAATTGGAATAAATGAAACCAAAATATGACAACAGAATGAGGATGTGAGGAATAAAAATTTAATAATCATGTGACAAGGCGGATGAGGGACTGACCCAGGTAAATCCTTGTTTTGAACAACTGCAACCCTTTATTGGAAAGGGTAAACGTATTACTCCAATAAAGATTGTCAGCCTTCAAAAACTCATCAGCGCATTACTCAGTGCATTACTAGGTGGTTATTTTCCATAGCAGAGCACAGACAGCCATCCTTCTGGCATCAAACACACATACAGCCTCTGTTGACAGGGCCAGCAGGAAGTGCCAGACGTCATTAGTGGAAACAAGTCTTCAGAGGAGCACAAAAGAGCTCTGTCATCGAGATACCAGGGAGAAGAAAGGATGGGGGTGACAGAGGAGGAGAGAAAGTTTGGGGAAGGGGAGACAACACGCTAGACAGGAAGCTGCACTTTAAAAAAAGATGAAGTTATGGAGATGCTTAACGGGGAAAGAGACGCAAAAACAGATCAGAAACAAATAAACTTTTCAGCAACAGAACAAACAAGCAATGGAGGATGGGATCTAATATGGAGTCCGAGCAAAGAACGGATAAAAATAATGGACAGGCAGAAGAGAACAATGGATGGATGGATGGATGGATGGATGGATGGATGCAAGTAAGGAAGGAAGAAAGGATGGATGGATGGATGGATGGATGGATGCAAGTAAGGAAGGAAGAATGGATGGATGGATGGATGGATGGATGGATGGATGGATGGATGGATGGATGGATGGATGGATGGATGCAAGTAAGGAAGGAAGAAAGGATGGATGGATGGATGGATGGATGGATGGATGGATGGATGGATGGATGCAAGTAAGGAAGGAAGAATGGATGGATGGATGGATGGATGGATGGATGGATGGATGGATGCAAGTAAGGAAGGAAGAATGGATGGATGGATGGATGGATGGATGGATGGATGGATGGATGGATGGATGGATGGATGGAAGGAAGGAAAGAAGGAAGGATGGATGGATGGATGGATGGATGGATGGATGGATGGATGGATGGATGGAAGGAAAGAAGGAAGGATGGATGGATGGATGGATGGATGGATGGATGGATGGATGGATGGATGGATGGATGGATGGATGCTACATTTCAGACTGTAGAAGGTGTCTGTTAGTATATTTGTCCTCTCTCTCTTTTCACCAGTCTTCCTTACTTCCCTCCATCAGTCTAGCCTTGCAGAAGTTAGGGTGACAGATTTACAGCTGCTTCTCATCTCTTGCTAGATAGAGTGTGTAGCTATGGTCTGCGAGCCACTTCGTTGATTAAACCCACTAGGAAGTGAGGGCCAATAAATAACCTTTCCAGATCTGCAAGAGGTGCATTTCTCTGAGTGGTGAGCGGCCTTAAGGCACAGGTCCAGTCCTGCTTCTGTCCCAGTGATTTGGCAAAATAAGAAGCAGTTGGCACATTAGAAGCACTGAAATTGATAATGTATAAAAGGAGAGAAGAAAGCTCCATCATAGTGACAGAAAACAGCACAGATGGAAGATGCTAGTGGGCTGGCAAAGAAACAACTGAAAAATTCTTACTCCGGTCTGCTAACTTTCAGCCAATAGGGTTGCTAGACCTTTTAGTTCCAGGTATAGCTGTTCTAAAAGCCACTGGCCTGTGCGTCAACAGCAGTGATGGGACTAACGGCGTTGAAAGTAACGGCGTTACTAACGCCGTTACCTTCTTTTAGTAACGAGTAATCTAACTAATTACTTTGACTGTAACTATAACGCAGTTACCATTGCAGACACCCCGTTTCTGCGCGTTACTCAGGTCGCACAATGAACCGTTTTTCATGATAGGACTCGTGCGCAGCTGCGTGAAGCTGACACCCCACCCACGTCAAAAAACTCTGCAAATAGACTGAATGGTTAGTGCAACATTAGTGAAGATTTGTGCAGAAAAAAATATTGTTTGTGCTACTTTTGTTTAAGAGATATTAAAGATTATTTTTAGGTCATCCAGAGGTGCGCGCCTTGTCATGAGAGAGGGGAGGATGAGATTGGCTGATGTATAGTGAGATTCCGTCTGTCAGTTGGGTAGGTGGGTGTTTCCGCTGGTGGGTGTTAACGTACAGCACACACAGAGAGATGGAGAGTGAGGAGGATCCAGCAGCAAAACAGCGTTTTCCTGATGGAAATACCGGTGTTACGTCGAGCTGCGTTTCCCCATCAGATACGGTTTCCTCTGCATCTCCGCACAGCGCAGGCGGCAAGATTCACCGCGCAAGCGACAGGAAACGCGCATGCTCGCTAAAGGCGCGCACCAGTCGCCCAGTGCTCGCGCCACAGGAGAACTATGGAGAGCGTGAACGATCAAATGATAGCCTATATGAAGAAAAGGAGAAATCTGGATGGATGGATGGATGGATGGATGGATACTCTGCCTTCTCAACCTACTGTATTTTTTATTTTAAACATTATTTGATGGCCTTTGTGGCAGGGATGGAGATCCATATTTTATGTCACACACAGAGTATACATCTAGATAGATAGATGGATAGATAGATGTTGCAGTATCTATAACAACCCAAACACACAGGATTTCAGAATTAGACATCCCCAGTTATTAATTTCACCAGATCTGAATGCCCTGTTAAAAAACTTCACATGGCGTTCCCCCCTGATGTCATTTACATTGAGTTGCAATAAATGCAAAACTCTCTGCAGGTTCTTGTCTTTGTCGTCCGCTCTATTCAGCTGGCTTTGGAAACACACCGCGAGAAGGTGGGGGCTGGGTGGTGAGGGGTACGGGGGCGAGAAACGCAAAAGTAACGCAATAGTTACTTTTAATAGTAACTAGTTACTTTTATTGTGGAGTAACTCAGTTAGTAACTCAGTTACTTTTTGGGAGAAGTAACTAGTAACTATAACTAATTACTTTTTCAAAGTAACGTGCCCAACACTGGTCAACAGTTTGAGACTGACCCAAATAACGTTGCAGGGTTATGGTTCAAAGAATCCCAGGATATATAGCTGAGACAAAAGCAGGAGCTGATGAGCCCAGTCAAACCAAGACCGTCAGAATCCACAACTTTATCTTTCAAAGACGAAAAGTAAGACTGTAAAAGCATAAATTGTTGAACCTTCTCATGGCGTCTGCTGCTACTTCCTTTGTTAACATGACTGTCTAAAACCAAACTTTGGTAGGCGGGCACTGGGCGTCGCTTCCCCCAATCAGTTCGGAAGGTTCTGCTGAACGTCCGTCTTTTCACTAAACAGTGAGGGATTGCATCCGAGTCAAAGAGTCGATGCAATCAACTGATTTTCCTTAGATAGAAAACTTAGAATCAATCTTACTGTATGATCTGGTTGAACTGTAAAGTGCCTTGAGATGACATGTGTTGGGAATTGACGCTATATAATAAATGCTGTTAACTTATCAAAGGTATGAAGCTATAAGGCCTGCTTCCCTTTTCTTTGATGCCTCCTGCACATTTCAACCTCCTTTGCCCAGTTCAGCAGGAAGCACGCAGCATATTTGGCCTTCCCCATCTGCTGTGAAAGAGCACAATGAAGTGTCTGTGTGCCTCTGGTCAATGTCCTCTGCCCCCCCCCCCAGCAGCAGAGGAAGAGGGAGAAACACTCCCAAAGTCTCTTCCCTTCAGGCCACAGATGTTCCCTGTGCCATCCCACTGAAACTCCGCCGGACAAGGCTCTGTTCTGTGTTCTCCGCTTGTGAAAAGCCACAAAACTCTGCAAGCCCAGCATGGGATCCGGTGCATTCATGCAGACTTTTTTTTTTTTTGGATGTTTGTTAATCTTCTATCATCCATGAATCAGAGCGTGATGTAAGCGGACAGAGGCTGTAGTCATATGATTAACGCGGACCACCAAGATGATTGTGAGTTCATCATCAAGCAGAAGGAAGTTGTTTTTCAGATTGGTTTCCGCTTTGCGGACATTTTTAGTTTTTAATCGTCAGCCTGTTTACAAAGAAATACAGAGATGACACACTGTACCTTCCTCTTTCGCTGGCAAGAGCATCGATCTCATCAAAGAAGACGATGGATGGAGCAACGGCCCTTGCCTTCCGAAACACCTGTGGGAAGCGTCAGCAGCAGAGGAAGAGGGAGAAACAGAAACAGGACGAATGTTTTTACGGGACGGATGAATCATCTGAGACACAAACATTCAGAGGAAATACAGCAGTCATTAAAACCCAAAATCACAGCGCAGGTTTTCCTTCTGTTACGTCAAAACTAAACCTCCGTCAGAGCTCTGCCATTCAGCTTGGGAACACAGAGATCAGGGGGGATTTGGGTTTATGACATTTAACAAAAACACTGTGTTCCAGATTTTAGCAGGTTAGGTCCACAAATGTTTATTTTACAAACTAAAATCTTAAAGGTGCATTTATTTTCCGCCTCTTCCACTCTGATTTCACGTAATAAAATCCAATGCAAAGTCAATTCATCTAGATATTAAATAACTTCCTTAAATCTGAGTTTAAATTCCTTCGTTTTGTGAAGGCCTCAGAAGCTTACTAGAGAACATCAATGAACAAAAAGCATTCAGGGGCAGAAAGGCCAGATGGGAAGCTTTTGACATTTTGCATATAAACCAAAAGCCAAAGCTTTGAATATATATAATGGAGCTCCGTTCAGTTTATCATATATTATTATAATATACCTCCCCAGAAACTGCTTCTGCCATGGGAACCAAAATCCTTGAGCTCAGATAAAATTTTGTTGTTTTTATTTTTGTTTGTTTTTTGAGCAATAAACTAAACTTTTTTTATTATTTTCACAGGAAATCCAAGTGAAAAAGTTCAGTCTGTCAGGAAACAATACTGGATGTTTGTAATCTTCACCACTGCAACATTAAATGTTAAAGGTACAGGTGCTGGTCATAAAATTAGAATATCATGAAAAAGTAGATTGATTTCAGTAATTCCATTTAAAAAGTGAAACTTGTATATTATATTCATACATTACATACAAACTCATATATTTCAGATGTTTATTTTGTTTAATTTTGATGATTACAAATGACAACAAATGAAAATCTCAAATTCATCATATCAGAAAATTAGAATATTACTGAAGACCAATAAAAACAAAGGATTTATAGAAATGTTGGCCAACTGAAAAGTATGAACATGAAAAGTATGAGCATGTACAGCACTCAGTATTTAGTTGGGCCTCCTTTGGCCTGTATTACTGCAGCAATGCGGCGTGGCATGGAGTCGATCAGTCTGTGGCACTGCTCAGGTGTTATGATAGCCCAGGTTGCTCTAATAGTGGCTTTTAGCTCTTCTGAATTGTTGGGTCTGGTGTATTGCATCTTCTTCTTCACAATACCCCATAGATTTTCTATGGGGTTAAGGTCAGGAGAGTTTGCTGGCCAATTAAGAACAGGGATACCATGGTCCTTCAACCAGGTACTGGTAGCTTTGGCACTGTGTGCAGGTGCCAAGTCCTGTTGGAAAATGAAATCTGCATCTCCAAAAAGTTGGTCAGCTGCAGGAAGCATGTAGTGCTCTAAAACTTCCTGGTATGTGGCTGCGTTGACCCTGGACCTCAGAAAACACAATGGACCAACACCAGCAGATGACATGGCACCCCAAACCATCACTGACTGTGGAAACTTTACACTGGACTTCAAGCAACGTGGATGAAGTGCCTCTCTTCTTTTCCTCCAGACTCTGGGACCTTGATTTCCAAAGGAAATGCAAAATTTACTTTCATCAGAGAACATGACTTTGGACCACTCACCAGCAGCCCAGGCAAGACGCTTCTGACGCTGTCTGTGGTTCAAGAGTGGCTTGACACAAGGAATGCGACAGCAGAAACCCATGTCTTTCATACGTCTGTGTGTGGTGGTTCTTGAAGCACTCACTCCAGCTGCAGTCCACTCTTTGTGAATCTCCCCCACATTTTTGAATGGGTTTTGTTTCACAATCCTCTCCAGGGTGCGGTTATCTCTCTTGCTTGTACACTTTTTTCGACCACATCTTTTCCTTCCCTTCGCCTCTCTATTAATGTGCTTGGACACTGAGCTCTGTGAACAGCCAGCCTCTTTAGCGATGACCTTTTGTGTCTTGCCCTCCTTGTGCAAGGTGTCGATGGTCGTCTTTTGGACAACTGTCAAGTCAGCAGTCTTCCCCATGATTGTGTAGCCTATAGAACTAGACTGAAAGACCATTTAAAGGCTTTTGCAGGTGGTTTGAGTTAATTAGCTGATTAGAGTGTGGCACCAGGGGCCATCAATTTTGAACCTTTTCACAATATTCTAATTTTCTGATATGATGAATTTGAGATTTTCATTTGTTGTCATTTGTAATCATCAAAATTAAACAAAATAAACATCTGAAATATATGAGTTTGTATGTAATGTATGAATATAATATACAAGTTTCACTTTTTAAATGGAATTACTGAAATCAATCTACTTTTTCATGATATTCTAATTTTATGACCAGCACCTGTATAGCGGAGGATGTTCTTTTTCTGGGCGGATCATCTAACTAAGGTTACGTTCACACTGCAGGCCTTGATGCTCCATTCCGATTTTTTTGTGAAATCCGACTTTTTTTACATTCCCGTTCATATTTCCAAATATATGCGACTTGTATGTGATCTCCTGTGTGAACTGCAGTCATACAACTCAAGTGTCCCGCATGCGCAGTCGAGGACCCAATGACATCACAGGCCAGCATGCTCTATGTTTACGGAAGTAAACATGAATGTTTGGATTGTTTGGATGTTCGGATTGGAAAAAATCAGATCTGTGTTGTTCAGACTGCCATGAAAAGATCAAATCCAGGTCGCATGTGGGCCAAAAAAATCGGATTTGGGTCGCTTCAGGCTGCAGTGTGAACGTAGCCTAAGTGGTTCTCCTAATTGTCAATCATTTTGGTGATATGTTACGTAAGACCGTCATACATGCTCGTCCCCATTATCACTTATCGGTGGTGAGTCTGACATAGTGGAAAAATTGCAAATCATCTTTTGGAGAGTAAGCTTGTATGAGCGATGCAAACAGCAACTTTTAAACAGCGTGCACGAGAAATTGGCTCGTGCACGCTCTTGCACACATTTAATAGGCGTTCCCACCCCAGGGTTGTGCATGGGCTTTTTTTCTCTAAAGTGGAGAGGGCGTTTTCTTTTTTCTTTGCGAAAATCCTCCACTATACCTTGAAATAAAAAAAAAGATCACTCTTTGCACTGTTCCTACTCATTTTAGAATAATTCTAGCATGTTAGGATCTATCTTTAGATCCCATGAAGCAACAAATACGCAAGATGGCGCTTCTATAGCAACTCTACAGGAGCTGCAGAGCTTCAGTTGTCGTCTTTTTTCTTCCAAATCCCGACAACGCATGAAATCCCATAAAAATCATTATAGTCTTTGGTTTTAGGATCACGAGTTGCACAGAAAAGGTCCCAGTAAGGAAAGTTTAATGATCTTACCTCTCGAACTGCTCTTTCAGACTCCCCAACATACTTGCTCAGTAATTCTGGACCCTAAAAGAAAGATACATGTAAAAAAGGAGAGAGTTAACAAGGCTACTACAGAAAGATCACTACGTTTGACTAATTTTAAGAATCTAATATTCTTCTAAATTAGTCAAAATCTTTTTCATAGTATTCTAACAGACAAAGTCCATCAGTAAAGTTCTCAGTGACAGCAAAAGCATCTGCTCCTCCAAACATAAAATGGTGATAACTCAGAGCTGCGGCACAGCAGGACATCTTTTGTCCAATTTGTGTGAAATTCTTTCTATGCTCCCTGTACGCTGTGTACCGTTTCATGTTTGTATGTAACACATGTGGCTCACTTGGCAAAGATGCACATTTTCCACTCCGTGAGCATTAAAGTAGCACATCTGCTCGCACCATGGAGCAACTTTTCCTGTTATGAATGCATTCAGGCACATCAAATAGAAAAGCTGATCTTTAGGAAGATCTAAGGCATGGAACAGAGGTTTGGGCTCGCAACAGCTTTGTAAATATCTGTGCAACCTCCGGCCATATTTGTCAAGGCTATTGCTGGATTTTATATATCGACTTTGGAGCTTTCTTTTTTTTTTTTCCACACTCGATTTAAAAAGAACAGCAAAACAATAAATCAAGGAGGAAGGAAAACATATTTCTCCAGGAGCCTTTTGCTATTACTGCTACTACTGCACAGGATGACCCAAACCAACCCAGATGTACTTTGTCTGTGGTTACTAGTGGAAGGATGTGCATGCTTCACATAAAATATGATGTACTGTTTGTACAAGCAGCTCCTGAAAAGTGCTGCTTGCATTAAAAGTATTAAAGATTAGGAGGCTTAGAAAGTTTGAAAAACGTCTTGTAGCTTAGGAGAAATACATTTTCTCCAAAACTCAAGGAACCAGAAAAAGAAGCAGAATTCCTGTTATTGTTATTGTGCAGAAACACACAATGAAATTAAAGATGAAATTAAATTAAAGATGTGCTGGACGAACCTTCTAGGATCTGCTTCCAACTTAATGCAGCAGATCTGCAGAGGTCAGACGAATATACAGGTAAAAGCCAGTAAATTTGAATATTTTGAAAAACTTTATTTATTTCAATAATTGCATCCAAAAGGTGTAACTTGTACATTATATTTATTCATTGCACACGGACGGATGCATTCAAATGTTTATTTCATTTAATTTTGATGATTTGAAGTAGCAACAAATGAAAATCCAAAATTCCGTGTATCACAAAATTAAAATATTACTTAAGGCTAATACAAAAAAGGGATTTTTTTTTAGAAATGTTGGCCAACTGAAAAGTATGAAAATGAAAAATATGAGCATGTACAATACTCAATACTTGGTTGGAGCTCCTTTTGCCTCAATTACTACATTAATGCGGCGTGGCATGGAGTCGATGAGTTTCTGGCACTGCTCAGGTGTTCTGAGAGCCCAGGTTGCTCTGATAGTGGCCTTCAACTCTTCTGCGTTTTTGGGTCTGGCATTCTGCATCTTCCTTTTCACAATACCCCACAGATTTTCTATGGAGCTAAGGTCAGGGGAGTTGGCTGGCCAATTTAGAACAGAAATACCATGGTCCGTAAACCAGGCATGGGTAGATTGTGCGCTGTGTGCAGGCGCCAACTCCTGTTCGAACCTGAAATCTCCATCTCCATAAAGCAGGTCAGCAGCAGGAAGCATGAAGTGCTCTAAAACTTGCTGGTAGACGGCTGCATTGACCCTGGATCTCAGGTAACAGAGTGGACCGACACCAGCAGATGACATGGCACCCCAAACCATCACTGATGGTGGAAACGTTACACTAGACTTCCTCTCCTGTCTTCCTCCAGACTCTGGGACCTTGATTTCCAAAGGAAATGCAAAATTTGCTTTCGTCAGAAAACATGACTTTGGACCACTCAGCAGCAGTCCAGCTCTTTTTTTCCTTAGCCCAGGTGAGATGCTTTTCGCGCTGTTTCTTGGTCAACAGTGGCTTGACACGAGGTATGCGGCAGTTGAAACCCATGTCTTTCAAGCGTCTCTTGGTGGTGGATCTTGAAGCACTGACTCCAGCAGCTGTCCACTCCTTGTGAATCTCCCCCACATTTTTAAATGGGTTTTTTTTCACAATCTTGACTAGGGCGCGGTGATCCCTATCGCTTTTTCTGACCAGTTTTTCCTTCCCTTTGCCTCTCTATTAATGTGTTTGGACACAGAGCTCTGAGAACAGCCAGCCTCTTCAGCAATAACCTTTTGTTTCTTTCCCTCCTTGTGCAATGTGTCGATGGTCGCCTTTTGGACAGCTGTCAAATCTGAAGTCTTCCCCATGTTTGTGTAGGCTTCAGAACTGGACTGAGAGACCATTTAAAGCCCTTTGCAGGTGTTTTGAGTTTTGAGTAATCAGCTGATTCGTTTGTGGCACCAGGGGTCTTCAAAATTTATTTTCTTTTTTACTTAAAAAATGAAAATGTAACTTTTTAAAATGAAAGAATAAAATTTACATCACCGCCTTTAACAAATCGAATCATGCCAATGGATAACGGGATTTCTTTTTTCTATATCCAGGGTTACTGCTTTAAAATTCGTATCATAAAGGGACTAGAAAATAGTATTTACTGAGGTGGTATTTCTTGAAAAATATTTCACAGTCATTGCCTTAAAACCATTCCTGTTTCAGTGCTTAAGTGTTAAGCTGTGTCTCTTATTTTTATAAAGTCATGCTATAAAGTCTAGGTCCAAGTTGTTTTTATATCCAATCCAGTGCATTTATCTAATAAATTCTGCAACATGGTTTAAAATATGTGGAAATTTTGATGTGGAAATCAATGAGCTTTCTTCCTTCTTTTTTTTGGTGGCTGTTTCTATCTTATATTGTAAATGCAGCTTCCATATCCGACATAAAAATGCAACACCTCATCGTCTTTCCTCCAAATTAACCCCATTTTATCTAAAAGATTTCTTCCCGGCTTCCTCTTTTTTTAAACACATACTTCCCTCTAAAAGTACGACTCTTTTTTTCCTTCAAGAGGAGACAAACATTCAGTGGGCCTTTAGAAGAATTTCCTCCAATGCAATCTACTCTTTCAACACCTCTTGGCTGATGGACGAGACGACACTTAACTTCCAGCCCTTTTGTCTCCTTCATTATTCCCAGGCTGCTGGCTCCATGGTAGAGCTGAGGCATGGACATGGTGACATTTCAAAAACACCAGCAGAGATACAAGATGTGTTTGTGTGTGCATTTTGGCATGCAGGTATGCATCTGCGACTGTTTTTGTGTTTGAGTGGCTGAAGGGAGGAAACCAAAATTGACAAGATGATAATAGGGCTTTTTTACATGGAGGAAACAGGCTGAGCCCTTAAAGTACCCACATTTAAAATGGGATAATGCATCTGTGTCAAAGCAACCGCAGCACTGGAAAAACCTGATACTGTTATTGCAGATGGTTGAGAGCGGCTTTCAGCAGCACGGGGCAGGATGTTTTCTATCCTGTTTCAAAGAGCAGATCTCTTGGTGATAACTTTAAAACTGTCTGCAGAACCTTACAGCAAAAAATCTTTGTTTAGGGAGTAAAGCACCTTCAACACTTGGTGGCACCTTAACCCAGAGATGGAGTCGATGGGCACTGCGTTGTGGCCAAAAACCATTCAATCTACATTAATCCTGTTTTACCAACAGGAAATCACTGAATACAGACTTAATTGTCATGAAGTCCTCACAAATATTTAACCATCAATATTGTTGGATTTAATAGTTTATGTTTCTGCGTGATATTACATTAAACGGGGTGAGCAGTTGCTGCTTATCTTTAACTAGATAGAAAACTCCTAATTGTCTTGCAGGGACACATTTAAATTTTTTTCACATAAAACACAAAAAACGTCCTGGAAAGAGCCTGAGGTCTATATTTATCATCTTTAATGTTGTTATATTGATGTGAATGAATAATTACTGTGTTTTTTACGTCACTTTCTGGTTACTATACTAACAATTCCATCAATCCATTTTGTTCTGCTTTATGTGGGGCTGGGTCGCGGAGGCAGGAGTGTAAGCAAAGATGCCCAGATTCCCGATATACACAAACCTCCTCCAGCTGCTCTGGGGGGGACCCTAAGGAGACTCCAGGCCAGCTCAGGGACATAGTACCTCCACCATGTCCTGGGCCTTCCACGAGGTCTCCTCCCAATAGGACATGCCTGGAACACCTCCCGAGTGAGTCGAGCAGGAGGCAACCGAAACAGATGCCCGGGCCTCAGCTAACTCCTTTCATTATGGAGAAGCAACAACTCTACTCTGGCTCCTCCCAGATAACTGAACTCCTCACTTGATCTCGAAGGGTGTGCCCAGTCACCCTGCGAAGGAAACTCATTTTGATCGCTTGTATTCGCGATCTTGTCCTTTCGGTCATTACCCAGATCTCATGACCATAGGTGAGGATGGGAGTGTAGATCGATCAGTAAATCAAGAGCTGTGCCGCCATCTTTGCCACAACAGTCCGATAAAGCGACTGCATCACTACTGACGCTGCACCTATCCATCTATCGATCTCACGCTCCATCCGTCCTTCAATAGCAATTAAAATGTCAAATTAGTACAGACATTTCACTAGAGAGCATCACAACTGCCCCCCTCTGGTTTGGAGGAAAATGCTCCAGAGGTGATTAATGACAAGGTGGGAACAAGAAATCACCTGGTAGGAGTGTTACGAGGGGTGGACAATGATTGGCTAAGAGTTGCTGTGGCCACGCCCTAGCTCCGCCCATATTTTACCACATTCATGCTATTGGTTAATTTATGTATAGGTGTTCAATAATAGCCAAAGATTAACCTAACGAATTATTTTTCGTAGTTTATACCTTAATCTTAAGGCTGTTGCTCTAAGCCACCTTTCAAAATTGGAAAGTCAAGAGAAAGTACAGGTAAAACAAGTTTTACATCTTCATAAGTACATACTTCGACTTAAACATGCCAACAGCAGCAGTCGGCAATAATAAGACTTCAAAACGGGTGCAATGCTAAACAGGAGGGGGACCCCAGTTGATCCTATCGCCACACAGTGAGGAGGGAGGTAATGGACTAAAAGCATTTTAGAGTTATTGAGTCTCCATAACTACCATTAGATTTAATCAGCATCCACCCTCAGGAATGTTTGGACAGCTGCAGGAAATGTACACTGGAATGTGCTCTTTGAGCAAGAGAGGAAAAAAAAAGATTGATTTTGATTTTGTTAAGAGAACTGCAGAGTGGGTCTAATGTAAGATAAATGTGTCCAATTTAAAGTACGGTAGTGGAACTGTGATGGTGTGGGACGTTTCTTTTCCAAAGTCCCCGGGAGATTAGTTAGCATAGATCGCTTCATGAAATCCTCATTGAAATTCAGATAAGAAAAGTCGTCCTCAGCAGGTTGACAGTACAATCAATAAATAAAAGGCTTGACTTTTTGTAGTCGGCCATCTTGGTGGGCAGGTATGATTCCCTAACGACCTGTGTGGCGAAGTAAAGCGAAAACAGACAGTAAGCTCTAAAGCAGGAGTGTCCAGTCTAGAGTACTTTGCATGTTTTGGATGGTTCTGCTCTGACACAACTGATCCAAGAGCTAACTTAGCTCCTAATGCTCTGCGGCATCAACTTAAGCTGTGCATACACTGTGAGATTTTTTCAATCGTTGCACGCAGCTACAGCTCACATTGTACGATGAAACTGCAGGGTTCCGTCGCACAGAGTGAATTCACAGCCCCCGATGTACGTTCCCACACTGTGCAGCACGACGCTCTGATACGATCTACCTGCTCACACTGTACGTCTAAAGAAAACATGTTGGACTTAACTCCGCAGTGGGATGGCGCTACTCTGACTCGTCTATCCGGAAGCCAAATGAGTAGAAGAAGAACATGAAGCTTATAAGAGGGAAACGCTATATAATGAAATAAAGAATAATCAAACATCCTTTTCCCTGAATGTTAAAACCCGTGAAATATTAGAGGAGAATAGGGCTTTGTTAAAACAAATCAACTTTTGAATTCTGAATCGATTCTCATCTTAACTTCTAAAGTTTAATTTCTATGAACAAAGGTCAATCTAAAAAATGTCTTTTCCACTGTCCCTTACAGCCACCATTAACTTTAACTTAAATTAACTGTTATTATCTCAATAATTTGCAGTTCAATGTTAATTTGATACTAATTTCATTATGTTGCATAACTACAGTGATGTGATTCAGGTAATAGCTCAAAATGTATTCTTTGGTATAGGTAATCCAGTCAGAGACTGGACCGCATCTTAATTGATCAAAACAAATTACCTCTAAACCTTTAAGAATCAGAATGAAAACAATTATTTAAGAGACTTTTACGCATTTTTTCCTCGTAAACACCAGTGGTACTAGTACGTTTGAAGAATCCTATGGTTTAATCAGTCTCAGACAGTAAAGTAAAAACATTTTGGAATGTAAATTTTTGATAATATTGAGAAAATTAAAATTATTTTGGCAGGCTACAATAGTCTTGACTCAAATTAACAATAATCTAACTAAATCTGTTGATTTAGTCCCTACCTATATTGTTATAGATGCCTAGTAGAGTGTGTCCCTTTCCCCCAGAGGATTGTGAGGCTAAAGCCTTTTTGCTACCTTTAGTTATTCAAAGGCCGACCAAAAAGAAAGGAAAAAATTCAAAGCCAGTGTGTTTGACATTGGAGGGTGAGGAAAAAAGGAGGAAAATTATCCCGCCTTACTGAAAGATAAGGTAGAAGGTCAGAGCAGTGTTGGCTTCTGACTTAATGATGCCAGTTGAGAGCTTCTGTCTGGACTTCCTGCCTTTTTCTAAATATTCCCCAATCAACGATTCAACAAGGCAATCAATCAACATCTGTCGACGTATCCTGAACGAGAGAGGAGCTAAGGGTGACATCGTAGATGGGGGGTCTGGCAGAGAGGATGGGGTGATGAATGAGGGAGGACAAACACAGGGTAAAAGATCACAGGAAGAAGCCCTCTGCTGCCATACCAGCTTCAGCTCTTTAGGAAATCATCACCACCCCTTCGTAAGCCCAGGGATTACTTTATCTTTAATTGATGGTAATTTAAGTTATACTCATCTGAAATTGCGGGAAAAATATAATATATGAAATTATAAAAGTTTCGAGGCACCTCTCATTTCTTTAGTGTTTAGTGTTTTTTAAATTTATTTCGGTCCAGTTCCTGAACATTTTCAAAAGCTATTCTTTTATTTACTTTATAAAAATATCCTTATTTTAAGCTCAAAATTCTCTAAAGATGTTTTTCTAAAAACTTTTTTTTGCACTTTTTTTCAACATGACTGATAAGCCATGTGCTGCATCCAGTGACGGAGCTACACTTTCTATTGTTAGACAAGTCTATGAGAGTTTTATAGCCATAGTTTTTAATCATTTGCATTTGGGGGTTTCTAAATGTTAAATATATTTTCGTGCATGTTAGGCACCAAGGGGATATGATTTGTGTATATAGCTTTCCATTTCTCTAACAATGTCACAAAATTGGAATCTAAACCATGGCAAGAAATATGTCAGCATGTGAATGTGTTTATGAATGGATAAATATCTTAAAAACAGAAGCAAAGCAAAGTACTATACAAATACAGAGCATTTACCATATAAAGTGTTATCTTGTTTTATTCTCCCTACAGTGGTCACAATTTACTGGATTATACTCTTTGATTAGTATGGAATTAGGTCTTTGTCTCTAAATCCTTGATATTCATCTTTCTCCTTCTTCCTTTCCTGTGTTTTTGATCCTATAAAATCATCCATTTTTCTTCACTCAGATTCCCGCTTGTCATTCTGTCTTTAGCTTTTGATTTTTTTTACTTATATGCAGTGTTAATCTTCCTTTAGTTAATTGAATGCAACCTTTCTGAAATCATAGCACCAGGGGTGGTAAGTAACCAGTTACATCTATGACCATGTAAACATGCTAAATATTTTTTAACAACAAATGTAAATGTTATTAGCCTTATCTGCTGCTTTTGATCATAATTCACATCGGCTGAAGCTGATATGAACGCACAGAAGCAGATTTACACGTAAGTAGAGGAGAATCTACAGGTGCATAAAAAGCAAGAGAGCACAGATAAATAGTATGAAGTCATGCGTGCGATATACTGTAGGTATATAGTATTTAATGTGGACATAATGAACATTCAAAATGTGTTTGGAGAGTAGTTAGCCTGCATTTGCTTTAAATAAAACTGCTCTTTTTAATCCGTTCACCCTTTTGGCAGAATTCTGACTTCAGAGTAGAGAAAGGCTTTATTTGTAACACTTCTTGTTTTGGTCTACACACAGAGCCCAATAGGCCCAACAAATGACTTGGGCTACGTTCACACAGCAGCCTGAAGTGACCCGATTTTTTGCCCATATGTGACTTGGATCTGATATTTTCATGGCTGTCTGAACAACACAGATACGATTTTTTCCAATGCGACCCATGCCACTTGGCTATGTGGTCCTGAATCCGATCCAAATCTGATCTTGTCTGAACAGCCAGGTCGCATTCATCCGACCTGAACGCCATTAATACCCGACAAAGGTCACTATTCTGGATCTTGACATATAATAGGAAGCAGCAAGAAAACGACAACCATGGTGGACGATGGTGCAGAGAGCAGTTTTTATGTTTAACCATCTTGAAAAGATTGCCTTTTTATGGTTGGGAAAGATCGCTAGATGCGCTGGCCTGTGACGTTATCGCGTCCTCTACTGCGCATGCGGGACACCTGTGTTGTATGACTGCAGTTTACACAGGAGATCACATACAAGTCGCATATATTTGGAAATGTGAACAGCAACGCAAAAAAAATCGGATTTCACATACACTATATTGCCAAAAGTATTTGCTCACCTGCCTTGACTCACATATGAGCTTAAGTGACATCCCGTTCCTAATCCATAGGGTTCAATATGACGTCGGTCCACCCTTTGCAGCTAGAACAGCTTCAACTCTTCTGGGAAGGCTGTCCACAAGGTTTAGGAGTGTGTTTATGGGAATTTTTGACCATTCTTCCAGAAGCGCATTTGTGAGGTCGCACACTGATGTTGGACGAGAAGGCCTGGCTCTCAGTCTCCGCTCTAATTCATCCCAAAGGTGTTCTATCGGGTTGAGGTCAGGACTCTGTGCAGGCCAGTCAAGTTCATCCACACCAGACTCTGTCATCCATGTCTTTATGGACCTTGCTTTGTGCACTGGTGCACAGTCATGTTGGAAGAGGAAGGGGCCAGCTCCAAACTGTTCCCACAAAGTTGGGAGCATGGAATTGTCCAAAATGTCTTGGTATGCTGAAGCATTCAGAGTTCCTTTCACTGGAACTAAGGGGCCAAGCCCAGCTCCTGAAAAACAACCCCACACCATAATCCCCCCTCCACCAAACTTTACACTTGGCACAATGCAGTCAGACAAGTACCGTTCTCCTGGCAACCGCCAAACCCAGACCCGTCCATCAGATTGCCAGATGGAGAAGCGCGATTCGTCACTCCAGAGAACGCGTCTCCACTGCTCTAGAGTCCAGTGGCGGCGTGCTTTACACCACCGCATCCGACGCTTTGCATTGCACTTGGTTATGTATGGCTTGGATGCAGCTGCTCGACCATGGAAACCCATTCCATGAAGCTCTCTGCGCACTGTTCTTGAGCTAATCTGAAGGCCACATGAAGTTTGGAGGTCTGTAGTGATTGACTCTGCAGAAAGTTGGCGACCTCTTCGCACTATGCGCTTCAGCATCCGCTGACCCCGCTCCGTCAGTTTACGTGGCCTACCACTTCGTGGCTGAGTTGCTGTCGTTCCCAAACACTTCCATTTTCTTATAATACAGCTGACAGTTGACTGTGGAATATTTAGGAGCGAGGAAATTTCACGACTGGATTTGTTGCACAGGTGGCATCCTATCACAGTTCCACGCTGGAATTCACTGAGCTCCTGAGAGCGACCCATTCTTTCACAAATGTTTGTAAAAACAGTCTGCATGCCTAGGTGCTTGAATTTATACACCTGTGGCCATGGAAGTGATTGGAACACCTGATTCCAATAATTTGGATGGGTGAGCAAATACTTTTGGCAATATAGTGTATATTGTCAATATATTTGGGACCTTTAAATGTCTTTTTCTCCAGCTGTAAACATGATTAACACTGTCACAAAACCCAACCTATAGTGAAGGAGCAGGGAAGACCGAGGGGAAAGAAAACAGGCAATGAGGAATACATTAGACATTTTTGGAAAAGAAAACAGAAAAAAATATGAAGTAAAAAATGCAAAGTCTCTTTAATGTCTAATAAATGTTGGAGGAATGTGTTTTAAACTAAACAGTAAATGCACCCTTATTGGATGACTGAATGCCATTTATTTAATTAAGAGACAAAATGCAACACAAATTATGAATAATGCTGAGCTGCAAATGCAGAGATTGTTAGATAACAACAAATCATCACTCCTCAGACTAATGGCTGACTCATACGCACAGTTTTGGCAGAACATTCAATCAGGAAAAGGATATGCAGAGCAACATCTGTAAAACATTATGTCTTCATTTTTATGTATCCCATCAAATAAAAGAAAAACAGCCAGCTTTAGTACCATCTTTAATTTTAACTCATCAGGAAACCAGCAAAGTAATTCGATAACTTTAGGTCAGCACAGAGGGATGAAAAAAATAACTTGAATTGAATGGTGAAAACTCACTTTAATAGCCAGAAAGTTGAGGCCACTTTCATTTGCCAGGGCTTTGGCTATCATGGTTTTGGAGCAGCCTGGGGGCCCATAGAGCAGGACTCCTTTTGGTGGTTGGATCCCCATGCGGGTAAAGGCCTCCGGGTGCCTCAGGGGCCACTCCACGGCCTGCTTCAGTTTCAGCTTCACCTCTGCCATCCCACCAACATCAGACCAGCGGACCTGGAAAGACGAAGCCAAGGGAAACCATCCTACTTAAATCAAAACTAAATGAGAAGTTATTTTCATCCAGGCTGACCTTGTTCTGTAAAAAAATTACAATAAAGGTTAGAAAACAGAGGGGAAAATATTAAGCAGGAAATGAGGGGGAAATTAGAGCACCTGATTCAAATAATTGGAATAGGTAAGAAAATACATTTGGCAATATAGCATGTAGATTTATAAACACATACATACATACATATACGTGTATATATATATATATATATATATATATATATATATATATATATATATATTAGGGCTGGGTTAAAAAATCGATTTAATCGATTTGAATCGATTTCCCTTCAATAGCCCGATATCGATTCTTAAAAACCATAAATCGATCCATTATAATACGTCTTTCCATACATTCATGACATTCCCGCGTCCCGCGAGATCTCGTCACTGCGCGAGAGGAGCGCACCAAAACAATATGGCGGAAGCTCTGAAATCACCGCCAAGAAGTTTGAAGGCAGATGTCTGGAAATATTTTGGATTTAAAAAACAAAATGACAGCAGTGAACTGGATAAGAGCAAAACGGTTTGCAAGATTTGCTAAGTGAGGTAATGTGGAAACACAACTAATCTTCGAAACCATTTAACGAGACACCACTCAGCAAAAACACAATCTGATTCAGCCCCGAGGCAAATGCAGCTCGAGAAGGCATTTGATATCAAGTTACCAGCAAACTCCCCGCGTGCCCAGAAAATAACTAAGGCTATCGCTACATACATCTGCAAAGACGTATAACCATACTGCACGGTTGAAAATGAAGGTTTCCGTGGCCTTATGAAGACGCTGGAGCTACGCTACGTTATACCCTCACGCAAACAGTTTAGTGAGGTAATAATCCCAAACATGTACGCACTATTCAGTATGTTTGTTGCCACTTTATTTACACAGCCTGCCCTGTGGTTTGAGTTGATTTGGTCAGGTCATGTTAAATAAAACATACATGCGTAAATGTTACTGCGTTGGGTTTAATTCCTAATGTAAATATGTAATTTTTTTAGTAATGCTCCAAGTTTGAGCTAGAAGATTCTACTATTTGCAGCATCGGTTCTTCTGAGAATGTCTTCCATATCAAGGAAACGAAACAATAATTGTGAATCGAATCGGGCCCTTGTGAATCGAATCGAATCAATTTGGAAAATCTGAATCGATACCCAGCCCTAATATATATATATATATATATATATATATATATATATATATATATATATATATATATATATATATATATAGGTTGTCTTGCCCTTCAGGTCGGAGGGATTTGATAATCTAGGGCAGTGTCCAAATGTCTAATCAAACCCCTAAATCCCTCAATCTATATATAGAGTGGGGAATATTTAGTGGACTTTATGGTGAACTCAGTTAACAGAGAGTTCGGACGGATGATCGCTACTTTTCACACCCCCTTAGTCATGTAACTTCGCCTCCCCGCACGGTGCATGCCCCATCATTGTTATTAGTCGCCGCTGTCGGGTAGCAAAAGCCATAGCGGGCCCATAATGCTTTGGGAGAAGAGCTTTCCTCCCAAAGCATTCTGGGACATTTCTGTTCGTCCAGTGACAATGGATGATCTCTACTTTTCAAGGTGCGTTGTGGGAAATTTAGTAGTGAGTCCACTACTTTTTCAACAAATAGTGGTTCGGACACTAATTAAAACTTGGGTAACCACTATATAGTGCCCTATATACTGATTAGGGTGGACATTAAGACACATCCTTGGAGGCCACTGCTGCCCCCATGACCCGTTACTGCATAAGCAGAAAATTACGATTATTTATTCGCTATAATTTAACAACTTAATGCTTCACTTTATTAGAACCTGAAGTTTGTAGAGGCACAGTATCAGATTTAAAATCTGAACTCAGCTTGTCAGTGGTGCATGCAGAGCAGACAACCGGCACCGGCAATCAAGGGGAAATGTTACGACTTTTTCCTTTACCAACGGGCTGATGTTTGTCTTTATTGTCTCAGTTTACAGCAGCTGTTCAGCACCCGAAAAAAAACAAAAAAAACAACCATGAACGTCACCATAATGAATGCTGCTTAGTTTAATTTGCTGGTCATTCAAATGTATGTGAGCAGAACACAATAAAACATTTAATTCATCTTTAAACTTTCATCCACCCAACTAAGTAGAATCTATATTTTTTAAAAATCCTCCGTTTAGCTTAATTATTACAAAAACATCACAATTTTGTGATGTTTTTAACCACACGGGACACACCAACACAATTAAACAAAGCAGAAATACACACAGTAGTAATATCCAAGCCATCAGAACCTGTAGAGTCTCATAAAACAGATGCAGTAGATGTGGAAGAGATCAGCGTTATTTCACAGAATCAGAATTCAGTGGGTTCAGCAAGGTCAAAAACATGCAATCAGGAAAAAGAATCTGTTTTATATTGGAGGAAAGGCAGCAGGAGGAGGTCAAGCTCGGAGCAACAATCTTCATTGCAATAATGTGCTGATCCGTACTCACATCCTTCACTGCACTTCTAACGTGTGGCAGCACAAAGCAAACACATCAGCAACAATAAATGCGGCGGACCAAACTAATTTTGATTGCTTACTGATGTCAGAGATGTTCTCAAGTAACCCATAAAAGGACCTCTTTTAACTTTCTGACCACATGAGTAAACTGTAAAGAATCTCAAGTTCCTCTAAGCGCCGGCTGGATGGAGCTGAGAAGCATAAAAGAATATTTGGAGGGAGATGGAGGAGCTTGGGTTGAATCAGGACGGAGTGAGCAACAACAGAGAAGCCTGCCAACAGCTGTCTGTCTGACAGATGGAAGGAAGGAGGCAGGGAGGAAGGGAAGGGAAGGAGAGACTCCGGCGGAGAACAACCGGAGGAGATAAAGCAGATAAGGAGGACAAAGCTTCATCCAAAACCAGCCAACGTCTCTTTTCACCCTTCCTGTCTCACATCCTTCTTTCCTTTCCATGCTGCTCAGTTTTGTCCCATTCACGGTTGTTTTAACCTCCTCCTCTACACTGGAGCCATCCACTCCCTCTCTCTGCTCCATATCCTGTTTGATCTCCTTTCATATCCTCCCTGCTCCTCTGTTTGTTATCTGCTGTATCTCAGCATCTCTGGTTTTCTGTCCTCCCACACTTGGCTTTATCTTATTACATGCGCAACGGAAGGAATCAGGTTTGGCAGGAGAATCAGAGAGGCCGTCTGAGAAGGTCAGCAATCAGATAGTTTCCCTTAAATGGATCTTTAATTATTCATTGAGAACATTTTTTATATTTTTTAATCAGTTTAGGTCAGAAGAAAATCCAATCCAGGTGGAAAACCCAGTCATCTTACTCATCGTATGTTTTGTCAAAAAGCACAATTAATAAATATGCTTTCAATTCTTTTAATAACATTTCACCAGTTTCCTTATTTCCAATCCCTGTTTTAGTTCCTTTGTTTGTTTTTTTAGTAGGAGAAGATTTTTTCTTGGGGACTGCAACTCTTTCACACTGCAAAAAATTGAAATCTTAAGTTGTAAGTTAATTTAGTCATGAATTGAGGAGGTAAGTGAGACCCTTCGCCAATGGAACAAGACAATTTACATTTAAAATAATAAAGAAAAGCAATTGCATTGTCTTATTTCATGTACATATTATCTATTCATCTATTTAAATTAAGGGTAAATACACTCAATTTAAAAAATGTTTACTTATATCTATATGGTTTTTTCAGTGCAGTTTGCATATTTCAGTTCCTTTTTGGATCAAAAGAAATAATTCTTGTCAAATCATTAAAGACTTGAAGCAGCACTGTTACTTTTGACCCAAGTATTAGCTTAATTGATCTCGGTAGCTTGAGAGGCTCGAATCCATCCCTGAATGAGTCATAAGATTCATTCATATATCACAGATTTTTTGCTCTCTGGTTTAGGATTGAATCTAGAGGGTGAATGTTTTCCTGTATTTAGGCGGTAATGGTCCAAAGGGATCTGCATTCAGATTCCAAAACATTTTTTTATTTTTTGTTTTATTTTGCCACTTGCTTTCAGGGGGTGTAAACCTGGAAGTTACAGGTCTAGCTCCCCTAGTGGCTAAAAGTTACATTGTTTTAAATGAATTACTAAAATCCCTACAGAAAAAAAATAAAACGGAAAAAAACGGGAAAAAAAATAAGCAACCCACTGCCTTTAACCTGTAACCCAATTAGTACTGAGAGTCCACCTGTGTAATCTAATCACAGTTTCCTGTTTCCTTTTTTTCTTTTTTTTTTTCTTTTTTTACAGACATGAGTTTCAGATATCGATCATATGGGCTGTGCTGTTTTATTGCCTGGTTGGAGGTCATTTCTTTCAGCATAGCTTAAAATATGAATTCAAGAGACAGAAAAAAAAAACAGCTAAAGCATTAAAGAAAACTTTAAAAGGCAACTAATTACCTAGATACCTTAAAATGATGACAAATAAATATTTACAAACATATTTCATCTCTCTTTTGTCTTTAGCTTGACCCTCAGAATCCCTGGATCACATGTTCGGATCTAAATGCCAGTGTTTATAAGTCTTTTCCCTCCCATCTGTTAGACTTCCTCCTTCCTCCCCCCCAGCCAGTAGAGGTAACACATCCCAGGCCACCGGCGCCGTCTCCGGGGAGCGAAGCACCTAATGGAAACCTGGCATTTAGCCACATACTGTAAATGCCGAACGATTTACGGCCAGCGCTAAGCCAGAAGGAAAGAAATGCACGGAGTGACAAGGGGTGGTGGTGGGGGGGGGGGGTGCAGGCTGAGGGATGGATCAGAAGCAAGCCAGCTAATTCAAAAAGTGCTAATTCACACTAAACCGGGGTAGTAAGCATAAACCATTAAAAAAACAGCAGAATGTTATAAAGGAATCGACTAGTTATAGACAGGAATAGTATTACAAAAAAAACACTTTAAAACTTAATGTTTAAATTAGCTGCAGGCTTTCTTGAACCTAAACAGAGTCTAAATCAGAATCAGACACAGATCAGTCCAAATAGATACATACGCCTATAATAGCTACACAGACTTAGGACAATTCTGTGAGGTGTATATTATTGGTAAATTATACCAGGATCACAACATCAGGCAAGATTTATTTATGTTTTCCTCTTTTTTTCTCTAATTCTCTGCTATGTTTTCATCACTCTGTAACCATTGGCATTGTGGGCAGTGCTGCTTGTTTCCTTGAACATCTACACAGGCATCAAGACCCTAATAAGACGTCATTAAGAGCCTTTAAAAAAACAAAAACAACTTTTGTAGCCTTCAATTTGTCCGAAGTTGAAAGAGTGACAACTACATAATCGGTAGAGCTTTAGCTTTTGGCTTCATAAATTTGTTAAGGCCTGAACACACTCGTGTTGCGTATGACTTCTTAAGGGCAGATTAGACTTCTGCAATCGCACACATCAAATGTCGCTTGGGTCTGGTCGCAAACCAGTTTTGCTGGTATGCTTCTGCACCGTCGGTCTGGAATTTCGAGGGACGCACAGCAGTTTCCTGCCAAAGTGCAAGGGGGAGCCTATTGGAGAACTCGCGAGAAATTCGGCGAATGGTCACGAGAACTTTGGCTGCGCCGGCGGGAGTGTTTATCTTCCAAAACAACAATGGCGCATCTGCACGATATCATGGTCACAGAGATGGATCTAGAGTTGCTAGACATCGAAGACAAACAGGTTCTGTTAGTGGAGTTGGCAGAAAGATTGATTAATGTTTTGTCATAGTTGTCCATTGTAGTTGTTCCTCGGTTTTAAAAAATGGCGTGCCCGGGCACCGAGCTGCTTTTGGTCTGCGCACTTCCGCTTGAGGTTTGTGACCGTCCGACACGTAGTCAGGATTTTTTTGAGTTGCGTGACGAAGGTTGCAGAACCTCTACGCGGGGGGGCGTGGTCGCGGACAGAGACAGATTTGACGGATGCAGAGGATATCCATCAGAAGCACAGATTGGCCTTTAATCCCCAATCTGATTTTTTTCCATGTCACACTGACTGCATATAGAGAGGCTCCAACTAGGCAGGAAGGGCAGATCCACGCAGATTTTTTTTCACTTCTTTATCTGTGCTGTACACAAATTTAAATATTTTCCACACCTGACTTGAACAGATTATAAAAAATTATGAAAAAAAAGCACAGTTGCATTCTCTAAAACAAAGTCCCACTTAACGAGTCTGTGCAGCATCTGAAACCAGAACAGATAGAGAATGTTCATATTAAAAACATCATGAGATCTACATCTAAAGAAAAGAAAAACAGCAATAAATGCAGTGGGATGGTTTAAATGCTGACTGATTCTGTACAGTTTATCAAAGTTTTTCTTTCTTTTTTTCATAAAGAGGTGAGAGAGAAACGCCGCTCTTACCTGCTCTGTTTGCCCCTCGTTATTTAGTTTTTTCAGGCTCAATGAGGATCACTATTTTACTAAATCTGTTTTTTATCCTCCTGAATTCATTTTTTTCACCAAAGTCAGAATTCTGACTTTTTTCTCGTGTTATACTGAAATAAAATTTTAAAATCAGTCAACTTTTTTTTTATTTTTTCAGTGGCCCTTATCCTCCTCCGTAAGAACCAGCTAACAGCTGTAGGATTAAAATCATTGAGCTGTTGATTTGAGCTGAATTTGAAAAACGTAAACATTTGGAAAGAACACTTTTGAGTTTCTACACTCTAAAAAGAAAGTTCTGCTCCAACTAGAATTAATTGCTTCAACTGAGAAGTAATTGAATCAAGTTTCCCACCTTAATTTCAGTGTTTTCAACTTATAAATCAAAAAAATTAAGTCAGATTAACTTGATTCAGTTATTACCAACTGAAGCAATATCATTTAGTTGGGAGCTGCATTTTTCTTTTAGAGTGAGCCTGATCAGCAGAATAGTTGAGCTAAGAAGTTGTTGAGTCGCCCCTCTCCGTCAATGCTGATATCAGAGTTATTTAACTGGCCTAAGTGGTTTCTTCATAGAAATAGAAAGACATGTTGGGCGGGGTGGTACAGTATTTTAGGTCAATATAAGCAATATTTTTGGGCCGATTAATGTTTTATCTGTTCAAAAATGTTTTGGGTTTTTTTCTCAAATGGGACTTGTGTAAAATTTTTTATCATTGTGTGTTTTTTTATCCCATAAATAAAAGAAGAAAAAGCTAAATCAGATTTAAAAATCAGAGGGTTCAATTAAATTAATGTTAAATTAGCTGGTATCCAAAACGTATAGATCCCTATTCCTTAGTTGGATTTCGAACATGCCATCCAATTTCCTTTATCCAAGAATGAGAGTTTGGGTCAGATGGTTGTAATCTTGATACAAATAGGTGGTCCAACCAGACATTGATACCAAAGACACGTCAACAAACCACGCTTCTGGAAAACCTCAATGTCAATATTCCTAAAATTTGTAGACTAAGCTGGATTTATTCAACAAAAACAGCAAATTTAAATCAACCTTATAAAATCTACCCAAAATGATCAGATATCCAGCATGAATGAGGCAGGAAGTGTATTGATGGCAACTAAAATAATGTGGTTAAGCTATAAGGTATTTGAAATATTCTAACCTTTTTTTAACATAAAAAAACAGTTTAAATGCTTCCCAAAATCCCCCAAATTTAAATAAGTCAAACCTATATATCAATTTTTTAATAACAGTAACATCTAAAGTTTACCAATACTTGGTGGAAAAAAACAAACAAAAACATTTAGATATTTTTAAAGCACTAAAAGTGAATTTTTATATATAACAGACGATGTACTGCTGACGGGGAAAAAAGTTCCAGAGGAACAAAGTAAATTCCCCATGAAGAGAAGATTTGTTTTTGTTTTTTGTGGTTACATGCAAATTTCTGGCTTTTTGCAAAAAGTCATTTTAAACCTTTCTTTGGTAACCTTTTCGATGCTCTTACGGCATTTCAGAAGAATATATCTAAGCAGTCTGGGAACAAATTGGGCTTTGTGCAGTGTTTTTTTTTTTTTTACACTCCGAGGAAATGCTCCATATTTCTGGTGATTTACCAGTAAGATGCTGCCCACGGAAATGGAGGAAACTAAAGATGCTCTCCTGAAAGATGGACATTGTTGGTCAATAAGGTTTGCTGAAGAAACTCAGCCGCCCGTACAGCTCAGGCTCTCAGTTTTATCTAAAATTCCTACAAACCAGCATCATAACTAAAAAATATACCCATACACTTAATATTCAAATGACCAATTCAATAGTTGATAATCCAGTATTTTTATTTATTATTACTTTAGTCAGATTCAATTTTTTTTTTATCACCACTGTGGGTTTTTTCTATTATCAAGTTTGCTAAAATTGACATACAGGACACTTCAAACATGCAAGTGGGTTATCTGGTCATTCATTCATTGTCTACATTTGTTTATTCTTTGTACTTATACTTAAAAGGCATTGTGGAGGATTTTCGCAAATTTCTTAAAAAGACCCACCCTCTCCACTCTGCTGTTCTCATAGCTCATGCAAGCTTACTTTGCCAAAAATGTCCACCCTAACCCCTAAATGCCTCAATCACTATATAGAGCAGGACCATATAGTGGACTTTATTGGAAACTCAGTTAACTGACCGTTCAGACAGATGATCACTGCTTTTTGCTCCGTTGGTAACGTAACTCCTCCTCCTGTGCCTGCATTATCTTTGTTATTAGGCAGCCCGCTGTCGGGTCCCATAATGCTTTGAAAGGAGAGCTCTCCGCACACAGCATTCCAGGATACATCTGCCTCTTCTGAGGCCTTTCTTTTCTTTTCATGCACTTCGTAAACACTTTTTCTCTTACGACCCTCGGCCATTTTCAAAGAACCGTGGTGAGAAAGGTGAGGTTCAATGACCGTCTGAAACCGTAGCTCACCACAGATATACGCCTGAAAGTGCGCAGATACAGTACGCAGAAAAGATAGCTAACAGGACGAGCATGTAGGACGGCCTTATGTAAACATATCACCAGAATGATTGGCAATTAGGAGGAACATTTATTTGTTCTCTATACCTTTAATATTTGGACATTGTACAAAATTAAAGGCAATCTTTGGACACGTTGCCATGCACCAAGGGCTGAATAATAACTCTAATATCTATGGGGTCATTTTGAATATTCACTTAACCAACATTCCTGTTTTGAGGCTTTGGTTGCTTTGAGATTACCCTTCTCTCTAAAAACTGTACATGAACTCCATGCAACTCGGTGCAAAGTGCACATAATCTCCAACATGAACAGTGTAGCACTTTCATAATGCAAAGCACAGGGTGGCTTTTCTTTAAAGAGTAGAGATGTTGAGAGTTGATGCTAAGATCTAGAGCAAGGAAAATTCGGGAAGAAAAACCTGTAAAATTATGTAAAAGTTTTAACACTGGAGCAGAGGTTTGACTTCAGCAATACAAAGACTCTAAAATAGCCACAGATCCAAAAAAATTATTTACATCAAATAATAAGAATTTGTTAGGGTAGCCAAGTCAAAGTGCAGGCTTAAATCCACTTGACAACTAGAACTTCAGGGTATATTACAAAGAAGAAAAGGCATAAATGTATAATTTATACATGTTCAAGGCAAGAAGAGGAATACATCTAATTAAGTAAAGTGTAACAAAGTAAAGGGGCCTGGATAAAAATGCATAACACTGTTTAATTTGAAGGAAAGGCTATGATTTAAAACCTCACTAAGCTGTTTTCTTCCTTTATATCAAACGGGGAAAAAACTGGTACCTAAAGCGTACACAGAGGATGAAAAACAGATAGTAAAGCTAAACCAGACAGTAAGGTCAAAGGTTAACACATATATTAGAATAAAAGGGCATGTCTACATAAACAAACATTATTAATCCTTAATTTACTATTATTTCATGCAGATATAATACAAAGTGAGGTTTAATCTTTTAATCGTAGCTCTGTGAAACATGATCCAAGATAGTTTCATAGAAACTGTAGGCATATATTCATCCGGCACCACTGGAAGTTTCTTATATAAAAGTGGATTAGAAACAAATGTTTGCACTCATGTGGATATAATCAAGTCAGGGGCTCTGCGGCTGGTCTTTCAGCTGAGCTGTGTAAGAGGAATTACCAAAAGAAAAAAAAAAAAAAAAACAGTAGAAGAAATCCAAACTCGTTCCTCTCTTGTTTCCAGGAACCAGCCACAAGGACTGAATGTCTCTGGGTGAGCTCAGAGCACAGCGCTCTGTGCAGAAAGAAAAGGGGAGGCGGCTGAGGTGAAGGGATCGGGCGCATGTTTCTTCTTCTCTTTCTCTTTTTTTAGCAGCTGGCAGGAACCGTCAGCGACCAGATCTGCTTTCAATTACCGGTGGAGGATGATGTTAGCCTTCTTCCTGTCCCTTATGTCTTGCACATGCAAACTCCAAAACATCCTGAAGTCTTACCGCTGTCCTCTCACCCCTCCTTCCCCCTCACTACCACCCGCCCGTGTTTTAGTTTTTTTCTGTTTTCAGCCACTTTTCCTCCATCTGCGAAGACAAAGTCGTTCATCTTCATTGCAGCAGAGGGTAAAGTGGCCACAGGCTCTTTTCCACTCTTCTTGGTGGTGATTCAGTGGCCAGTGGTGCAAAGGGAAGTAAGACCCTCTGAAAAGCCAAGGGCTGCTTCTGCTGATGAGCTTCTTTTTAAGCGTGATGATAAGTGATGACAATTATTAGGTTACAAATTTTGCTGTCAATGAACTGAATGATGTAAGTTGGCCTGCTTCCTTCCACAACCACCGAAAGGATGAAAGTAAGGCTGAGAAAAGCAGCTTCCAGGGTGGATTGTCTGATTAGGAATCATAACTTAAACCAAGCAATAGGGTTGTGTTTTTATCGTTTTCCAGACTCACTTTTTCTCTAATCTTTCATTTTCAATTTTAGCCATAACAATAAGTGAAAAACTAGGGATGCACTGATATATAAAAATCTGGGGTGATATCGACATGTCATGTTACTATTGCCCCAACAGCCGAAAAAAATAGATATTTACTGATATCATGCATGAAATATTTCCCTCCCTTTTAGATGAGATTAAAAGCCAACCGCCGTGCTGACATTGCTTCTCTACTGGAGTTAAATCATCCACAAAGGCAGCCCGCTGTCGGGTCCCAATCACTGTCACATGACCAAGGAAACACCACATGACTGATCATGAAACAAAAACAATGACAACACAGACATAAAATATGGTTGTTAATATGGTGCCAGTTTCACTTATCAGATAGATGCAAATATGCTTAAAAATGAACATTAGCAGATACAAAAATTACTGCTGAAAAATATTTTTTTTTAAATTAAGACTCTGCCATAAGGAAGGAAGGAAGGAAGGAAGGAAGGAAGGAAGGAAGGAAGGAAGGAAGGAAGGAAGGAAGGGTGTGGTAGTGGGATGGTGGGTGGAAGGAAGGAAAGAAGGATGGATGGATGGATGGATGGATGGATGGATGGATGGATGGATGGAAGCAAGGAAGGAAGGAAGGAAGGAAGGAAGGAAGGAAGGATGGAAGGAAGGAAGGAAGGAAGGAAGGATGTGAGTAAGTAAGTAAGTAAGTAAATAAGGAAGGAAGGAAGGAAGGATGGATGGATGGATGGATGGAAGCAAGGAAGGAAGAAGGGAAGGAAGGAAGGATGGATGGATGTCAGTAAGTAAGTAAGTAAGTAAGTATATAAGGAAAGAAGGAAGGAAGGAAGGAAGGAAGGATGTAAGTAAGTACGTAAGGAAGGAAGGAAGGAAGGAAGGAAGGAAGGAAGGAAGAAAGGAAGGAAGCAAGGAAGCAAGGATGGATGGATGGATGGATGGATGGATGGATGGATGGAAGAAAGGAAGGATAGATGTAAGTAAGTAAGTAAGTACGTAAGGAAGGAAGGAAGAAAGGAAGGAAGCAAGGAAGCAAGTATGGATGGATGGATGGATGGATGGATGGACGGAAGGAAGGAAGGAAGGAAGGAAGGAAGGATGTAAGTAAGTACGTAAGGAAGGAAGGAAGGAAGAAAGGAAGGAAGCAAGGAAGCAAGGATGGATGGATGGATGGATGGATGGAAAAAAAAAGAAAGAAATATAATTCATAACTTATCCAGACACAGTTACTGCTACATGACTCCTATTCACACATACTTCTGAGAGGAAAATCAATCTTCAGAAAGTAATTGATAAACCAATAAAACAGATGGAGGGACAGATACTAGAGGTTTTTCTGTACCTTAGGAACGTCGATAGCAACCTCTCTCATTGCACTGGGCTTTACAACAGTCATGGCCCACTGGAGGTCCTGCAGAGAGACGGTCACCTTCCCCTTCAGCTGCTGGTCAGATGCTTGGTTGGAAGCTCCCAGAGCTCGCCTTAGTGCATGCAGACCTGTGTGCAAAAGATTTACACTCCATCAATTAACTTCTTCATGCAAAACTTCAAAGCCTTCAAAGAATTCAAGGCTAGAAAAAGATACGTATTAATCATATTTATGTTTTGATAAAGGGAATTTTTAGGCTGCAAAACATATTTGTAGCTATAAAAGACAGATTTATTTTAGAATTTTCAGTTTTGTCCTACGCTCATTTTATTAAAAAAACTTCAGGGTTCACGTCCGCCTGATCCACACCAAACACATTCAGAGCTAAAAATGAAGAGAAGTAATCCACACTTAGCTCTCCTACATAATTTTTTTAAATAATACCGTACACACCAGTTTCTTTAGAATAACTTCCATCCACATCAACCTGAAGAAAAAAAAAGGTAATAACCAGGAAGTGGGGCCAATCTATTAAAAAAAAATCAATTTATTAAAAAAAACAAAAGAAAAAAACAAAGAATGAGTGATTTCTGTTTTTATACACCAGCCAAATAGGAAAACAGAAAAAAAAACAGACATTAATACAGAAAAAAATAAAATTCTTCAGCCAATCAGAATCCTTGAAAAATAACTAACTTCCTGTTAGGACGGAAACATGGATCAAAATTATGGATCATGAATCAGAAAACCAAACAAAAAGTGTAATTTAAAAACAGCAACTCTGACTAAATCCAGTTCAGACAATGTTGCACATGTGTGATGCAGCAACGTAAGATTCATCACAACCCGTGATGCGGTGGACATTGAGATCCCGCTTTTCATGTACACACAAAGCCTCTTTACCAGAGCATTTATAAATGTTCACTTCAACTGTAGGCTTTTAGGATAATTGGTTTTAAGGGATGAATCACTTTTTTGTGCAGCTAAAATGCATAACCAGATAAAAATGTCTAATTTTTCCCTGATATCCTGCAATGTGTGGACAACGCCTGACTGCCCAACTGGTTAAGATAAACACCTGCATTACTGGGAGGCAAGGAAAGAAAGTATCAAAAACATCTTTGAATCAATCCAGACTATCATGGCTTGGCTTTCTTTGTCCCATATAGACGTTAGATGTCACAAAATTACGATATCAAAGAACATCCTCAGTAAATAATTAAGCTGCTTTCAGTCATGTTTATTTAGAAAAAAGTAATTCGTCCTTAACCTGATTTGGTTTGTTTTTTCCACTTTGGCAGTTTTTTCCTTTCCCTACATGTTTAGCAACATCACTAGTCACTAACAATCCTGCACATTGTCTAAGTCTGGTATTTCTTTGGAGAAGGGATCTGCTAATCACTGCCGAAACCGAATCTAAAAAGGATTCCTCTGGTTCATCTTATTAAAATGAAGATATATAGTTTACAAAATGTTAGGAGGGTTGACTGTTTTTTAATTTCTCGGCCTGGAAACAAGTCAGTTAGGAAGCATTATGGCTTTCAGTTTCACCGGCCACAGTTGTTATCCATGTCACAAAGGAAATGGAGATTGATTAAAGATCACGGTAAGAAGCACATTCTAGGCACAAAACACCATTCCAGTTTTTTTTCCTCAAGTTGGACTCCAGTAGAAATCATTCCTTTCCCCACAGTCATTTATGGAATTTGTTTCTGTCACGCGTCAAACATTTGACACATCAGTTATGTGCATCATGTACATTGGAAACTCTAGAGACTCGGGTGAGTATTTTGTTGGAAAGTAAAGTTAATGTTTTGCACAAATGCACAGACGGAGCTGAGTTGGGTGGGGGTCTTTGGGGGGATTGGAGTGCAGAGGGCTGGTGGGGAACGGACGTGGTCCAGGGCCGGGGGCCAGACAGCAGACGAGAGGGGATTTACGATCAGACAAGACTGCATCCTGTTTATGTTTTTCAGAGCCTATCTGACTGAGAGAGAAGGACAGAGAGCCAGAAGAAAGAAAAGACGGAGAAGCAAAATTAATGGAAGCAGGTTTGCTGTCTGGAAGCTCAAATCCATACATCTCCACCTTTGATTCGTTTATCCATATACACTTCAATCTGTTCTAAAGATTAAGTAAAATATACATCTGGCTAAGTGTAATGGTCGAGGTTAGGAAAAGTAAAATGTAGGAGTTAAGAGGAGCAGCAAGTAAAACACCAAGGACCTGATCTTTAAAAGGTTTGCCTGTCTTAAAACAGGTGCAAACTTGTTTGCACAAGCAGAGAAGATTTTTAAAGATGCAGATCATATTCTAATGACAAAACCAGGCAAATGTATGTTTAGAGGACATGTAAATATAAATGTTTACAACATGCAAAGCAATTTTCCAAATCGAAAAATGAACAGCATTTGGAATTGGTGAAGATAAATCCAGCTGTTTAGAGCTTAATCTGCTGTAAGTCTTCTGTCATGCTGGGAGGGTCAATATCACCAAAGACAACTTTCCCATGTCTATGATATTTACTTTAGGCCATAGGACCTTGAGATGGCTACATATATTAGTGCCCTTCCTAATCCCTAAAATATTGAAAATCTACCTCACACTGAAACAGATTCTTCCTTCAAGCCACATAAAAGCCCTTTTTCCATCAGAATGCTAATTGGGACTAATAGAACCAACTTCAATTCAGTGTGTGTAGCTTTTTAGGTTCTTCCATTAGTAACCGTTAAGCAGAACATTTACTATTTCTAATATCTGCTTTGATATGGTTCAGAGCACAGTAAGTCAGCGTATGGATGCTGCATCAGAGGACTGTTGATTATTGATTCAGTCATTGGCTGTGCCCGAGTGTCCGCCCTAATGCCATTTTAATGTCTGAATGTCTAGTGGTTTAAAAAGTAGCGGACTTAAAAATTTTCCACAATGCACTTTGAAAAGTATTGCGCAAACATGGTCACTACATGGGATCTGTTTTGGGGGCGAGAGAGAACAAAGATGGTGCAGGGACCGCACAGGGAGCCAGAGTCATCACACCGCATCCTTGTCCCGTTGTTGCCACCTCCTTGCTACAGCGGAGCCAAGATTAACGTGACGTTCTGTTATAATGGAAGCCACTGTTCCATAATCATAATATATGCTAAAACATTTAAATAGTCCAGGTAAGAATCACTTACATTACTAATTAATTCAACAGTATGCAAATGCTCTGTCTGCACTGATGAATATCCCCATTTGGCACTTCTAGAACGCTGTCATGATATTGTCAGAGGGTCATTTGATCCCCGTCTCCATGCAGTCCAGCCAATCAAGGACTGTCTGGACTCCTATATTGGAGAAACCAAACAGCAACTACATACAACGCTTGGTAAAGCACAGGAGAGCCAGAAGCTCTGGGCAAGATTCTGCACTACATTTACGCCTCAAGAATAAAGGTCACAGCTCTGCTGACCAAAATATTCAGATCTTGGATGGAAAGGACAGATGGTTTCAAAGAAGGGTGAAGGAAGACATCTTTGCAAAAAGAGAAAAACCATCACCGAACAGAGGGCCAGGGAAGCATAGAGAGTTTTGTCATGAAAATCATTCCAAAGAAATGTCATAAGTACACTCCTCACGGTTTGAATGGCATGAGCTAAACAGGTAGACGAGTTGATTGTTTATTTGCATCTGACTTAGGATTTGCATAGCAGGATGGACCACCATCCTGCTTAAAAACATCAGCGCTCCCAAATACAGATTGCTCTGGTGTAAGTTCACAGCACCGACAAAGACTCCTGGATAGGTGTTGAAACATCTTCAGAAATAACTGTGTGAAAATCTGGTTGCCTCGCATCTAATTTTGTTTTGTGATAGACAGGATGCTCCTCCGGTCTGTGGTGCAGACAGCTCAGAAAGTTCTCAAACCAACCTTGGTCATAAAATGCTAACCATTGCCATTGAATGAGATCCTGGACACAAATATCTGAAAAGAGGATTTTGGAGTGAGCCTCAGAGATCAGATCCATCTTCTTATTAGAACTTTTAAAAGAGTTGAGGTGAATCAGGCATCTGATTAGGGGGCTTCCTTGGGGCCTTCCTTTAGTTATTTCTGGGTATGTCCCTTTGGGAGGAGGCCCTGCAGAACTAGCTTTACAGACTAGAAATCCCATCTGGCATGGAAACACCTTGGGTTTCCTTCCTGACCTGTTACATCATCAGATAGATGGATGGAATCGTTGGTTACGCCATGTGATGTGCACAATACCATCCTCATGAAGTAAAAACTAATTTTGAAAACTATGACTGAAAACATATACATCTTTTGTCACGTGGCTGTATTTAAGCCCTCCGGCTAATATCATTGCTGCTTAATAATATGAAACCACATCTGAAAAATGTTAAATAAATGTTTTACAAAGATAATATCCAACTGGGGAGAAATGCAAAAGAAGCTGTAAAATGACCCATCTTTAAAAGAACCATGGGTTCATGAGCTCCAGCCTGACTGCCTGCAGGATACCGGAGACCCAATTCAGCAATGTAACTTTAACTTTTTGCTTCAGGGATTCTCTGTCTCTGAACTGCTCTTGGCTGACTCCACGCACACATTTGGTTTTGTTATGAAAACATCCGATGGGAAGGGAGGAGGAAAAAACAAAGAGAGGCAACACAACACCGTTTAATCTGAACCTTATGTCGACTCCTATTCCCATTTACTTTTTTCTTATATTCGTACTTTCCGGAATCCTTCAAATTCAGCAGTAATCAAGTGGGAAATGAAAGGAAAAGGAGCCTCCTAAATGAACAAGAATGCACATTTGCACAACATCAGCAGAGGCCCAAAGTATTATAAAAAAGGAGGGAAGAGTTCACCGAGTTGGGTTGGCTGGAGTACAACAGATTATTATTTGTGTTTTTATACAACAGGCATGTTCTTGATTATGTGCATCAAAAACAGATCTGCCCCCCAAATTCTACATACTCTCCTTTTTTGGAGCGGAGGGGGGCATCTTCCTGAGCTCAAACCACTTCTTTAAAACTTTATATGGATTGAATGATCTCATCCAACACACGTCCTGCTACCAGTGGGAGGTGCTCTGACTGTAAATTGAGGGTTTTTGTAACCTTTGCCATGCAGTCGATTTCAAAATGTTGATTTTTGTTGTTTTTTGGTTTTATTTATCTATTAACTTTGCCACTGACAATTAGTTTTTGTTTAGAAACATTTTCAACATCATATTCACCATATCCCCTACCATATCAATGATATAAATCTAAAAACATTACATGCACTAGGTAACCTTAATGATTGTGGTGACATTGAGGTACTTCCAGGCCATAGTGGGATCTCCATCGCCTCCAGCTTTTTGGGAAGTCTCCTCCCAAGCGCCTTAATCTAATTCTTTGTGTTTCCATGTTCTAATCCTAGTCCCTGAATACTAATACTAATCCAGTTGTAGTTTGAGCCTGGATTATTTGAAATTATATAAAACCTTAAGAGATGCATGGTTAAAGTCCAGAAGTTTTGTTTGTTTGGGGGTTTTTTTGCGTCTAATTTTCAAATCTAAAACATGAAAAAAACAAAAAAATAGGGTTGAAACAGTTTATTGGTTTAATCTTGATTAATCAATTATTGAAATAATCGTCAACTAATTTAGCACTCAATTCATTGTTCAATGGAGTATAGAGACTCTAAAACGTGTATTTTGCCGACAGAGAAACCCACTTAGAGCAGGAATTATACCAAAATGTTGGGAAAGAAAATGCAACCATTTTGCATTTAAAAAAAGAAAAATATTTTTCTCCCGTCATGATGCTCTATCCAGAAGTGGAAAAGTCTTAGTTTCACCTGGTTTAATTTCATAAAAATTATTCTTTAAGGAACCTTTGGCTATCCGATTATTAATTGATTAAACGAAACAAAAAAGAAAGAAAAAAAGACATATAAATCGATTTACAAAATAATGGTTAGTTGCAGCACTGCTAAAAATACAGTGTCTCGTTGTTATTATAAATATCCTATAAGAGAAACCCAAAGTCGTGAATAATGGATAAAAGCACTATTCGGGGTAGGTCTCCACCAACTTTACAACTCTAGGGAAAATAATTTTTTAATTAATTTTAATTTTTTAATTTTCCAATCTGCTGTGTTAAACTTCTCAAGAGCTTTCAGGTTTGATGCGTCACTTTTTTAAGTCTCCTTTGGATTTCCAACCTGGACTTTGACTAGGCCATTCTAACACATAAAGTTTGCTTTGATCTAAATGATTCTACAACAGCTTTCCAACTGTATGGTTGAGGTTGTTTGCTGGTTAAAGACCTGAACACACAGATAGCGTACAAACTTTTTAATGTCCGATTTTTTTTTCCATGTCACACTGACTGCGTAGAGACTCCGACTAGGCAAGGTGAGCAGAACTGCGCAGATTTTTGTTTCACTTCTTTCTCTGTACTATACACAAATTAAAACAACAATTTCCGAATTTCAAACCAGAACAGAGAATGTTCATAATCCCATATTACAAACGTGAGATCTACATCTAAAGAAAAGAAAGCAAAGCAAAAAACATAGTGAGGCGGTTTACATGCTGACTGAGGCAGGGAGAGGTGATTCTCAGAGAGTGAAATTTATCAAAGTTTTTCTTTGGTTTTTTTTCACAAAGAGGTGAGAGAGATATGCCATGCTTACCTGCTGTCTGCCCCTTGTTATTTTTCTTTTTGTGAGGCTTAAAGAGGATCACAATTTACCTGTTTTCTGTCCTCATGAAATCCTATCGTTGGTCAAATATACTATTTTTTTATGTTTCCTTCTTTGTTTTTGCACGAGTCTGTCCTGCTTATTATATACGTGATGTGTGACTCCATAACTGACTCTTTCCCGGTGCGATTAACAGATCTTTTTTTGTATTTTCCTCCAAAGCATCGTAACAGCATCGCTCTTCCTGTCAGACCCATGAAATCTTGCGTAAAATCTTGTCGGGTTTTATCATCCCCATTGTCTTTCAATGAGTGCGAAATGCCACAACCTCGTCCGCCAAGGTTTTCGTCGGATCGGAAACAAAATCGTATTCGGTGTCCGCCTTATCAAATTACAAAAGGGGGCTGAAAACAATTTTACGGTACCATTTTAACTCCACTTCACAATTAGTCGCAGTAGTATGTGGATTTGTCACATTTAAGTTAAACAAAATACATAAAATGTTAAGTCTGTGGCGTTGATGCTGGTTAAAATCAGCAAAGGTTCTGCAGTCTGAAAACGGTTCCACGTTCTTATATTGTGCTTGTCATTTTATACTACAATTTCCTCCAATGTTAATTTTTAATTTCCCCATTTAAACTAAATATATGAACAGAGACAGGAAGATTAGAGAGGCTTTCAGGTTTCAGGTTCCAGCAGAAAAATAAATAGTATTTCTGCACTTAAGGCAAAAGCAACCTGGGACGCTCAGGTCATGTAGTTCCTGAGTGATTGGGTCCCTCTAATGAATTGTGGAAATACTTTGGGCATTACACCGTTACAAAACCACAGGAACATTTTTATTACCCAGCTTGTGGAGCTTTCTGTGCACCTGTATTTAAAGTACCCAACATCTGCTCTCAGAGCTGAAGCACAGCAATAATACGTGCCTTTCTATGCAATCACAAAAACAAATACACTCCAAAACATGAGGAAGGAAGATCGGGACACACTAATATCCAAAGAAACGCACACATTTACAGCTGTGACTGGGGAAAGGTAGGTGCAGGGGTTAAGGAGTACAAGCAGCACATTTCCGGGTTTTATAAACAGCCGCCTCAAATAAACTTCACATGCTGATCCGACTGATATTTATGTGGCCTGTCTTGAAATTCCTGCAGAGTCTTTAAAAGGACAAACGAGTTGGAAAAAGCCCTTTATAAGGCAAGGCTGTTGCTGTAAACATCAGCAAGCATTTAGCAGTGTTTGGCTCATTTAGTCTTCCACTGGAGAATTTATGTCAAACACACAAAACTGCGCTCATTTCTGCTGCCGTTTTTCTCCCTCGTTTCGACACAGAGGAGTAATCTCTACTACTCGTTTCCTGTGCCTGCTGGCCTGGATGATTAATGGTTTTAAAGTAGGCTTCACTCAGATTTTTTAGCCATTTTCTTTCCGCACAATCACCGTTTAAATCATTGTGATTATTTAATCAAAAAGCTATGGTGTGCAAAACCAAAGCTCTGAGTTCATTCTTTTACAGAATGAGTTTTACTGGCCCTGATCAGGTCCAGCGGGCTTCCCCTGTTTAGTGAGGCTTATAAACATTGCGCCCGGATGTGGCCAAAAAACCAAAGGCACCTCAACATACAGGCTTCACAGAATCTGCACTGTTTAGACTGTGGAAATGAGTCATCTGCTAGCACCGAGATCAGTTGTACTCCGGAGGGACCCCAGAGTCTGTGAGACCACATAAGAGCTTCCAGAACCACAGAGGACACCTAAAGGGATCAATTACAGAATGCTGATCTGTAAAGTTCTGCTGGTTTGCGAACGGGGTCAGCCTAATGCCTAGGAAACAAGACTGGCTTGGAAGTCAGTGTTCCTGTGGTCATTTCAGGAACTATCCGCCCTAGATTTGGCAAAAAACTTTCATCAGTTACTAAGTGTTTGCTGTTTTCTACATTTTCCTGCGGAGCCTTTGGTTCGATCGCTATTTACAGAAAAAAAGAAACAGTTAAACAAAATGATAAGATCAAAGCTTCATCTTCCTAAAACATTCAGATTCCCTCAAACTATGACATAAGCCTCTGGAGCAAAGCCCTAAGACCAGTGCTTACATAACTGACCATCAGTAATTGAAAGTAGTTGTTTTTGTAGCTGTCATGACAAATATAAATAATAGATCCCCATTTAATTCTAGATTTAATAGTTTTGAGTGGTCAACATACTTTGTTGGTGGTAATCTTCATTTTCACTCTGACCATTGCAGAGATTGATCCTTGTTCCAGATCTAAAGCTGACTCAAACCTTTCTTTCTAGTTGAGAAACCTTCAAAATCTGTAACAAGATGAATTTAAAACATTGTCTAAGCTTGACTAAAAAAAGCAGGTTATCTTACTATCTTGACTCCTTGGCGTATTGCAAACACGCATCTGTGTGCTCCAGAGCAGCATACATCCAAAGCTGTTGGTCTTATAGAAGGACACTGATAGTATTTATTTTGCGTGTTTGATTATTGGACGGGGCCGCTAATTTAGAGTCAAACCTGGTATTTTAAATATGCAATAATTCCGAAATTGAAATAAATTCATGTTTAATCGTATTAAGGAGAAAAAAAAATCAATGCAGCTCAATTTAACCCCTTTATAGACCTTTTTTTTCTCACAAGGCTACATAAGATAATTTGAAGTGTGTGCATGAGTGGATGTAGCGATAAGAACATTAGCTGTTGGCTGTAGTTGGTTTAACCATAGTTTTCAGATCTCCTACAAAATAGGCACAAAGGTACACAAGCAGCACTTGCGAACTTCCTGCAGGGGAGTTCATGATTGGTGGAATAAATAGTGGCGATAGCATCCTTCCACTAATGACATCAATCCAGGAGGGGGGCCGTAATGGAGAGCACGCCTTTCTGGGTTAATTTGGATTAAACAAAAAGCCCACATGGAAAAAAAACACCATGCCATTTTTAAAGTCTGGGTTTTTGGACAGCTTTTGACTAAAGCTCCACACCATCAGAGACATTTTAACATGAAAAGGATTTCCAGGTGATGACACCTTTACATGATAGGAAAGCTAAATCTATACAAACATTTGCTTTTTAATATTAAACAACCACAATGATTGCTTTTTCAATTTATCAGATGAAAACCCCAATTAAATGCAATGATTGTGGAACAATCTTGGCAAATAAAGATGATTCTCTATGTCATATTTATATATTGACCAAATATCCTTTAAAATTAGCATTTTTTTCTAAAATAACGGCAAAGAAATTAAATGCAAACTCTATCAGCAGAAAACTTGGTCCAAAATGCAGTTATGTCATCTCTTAATACATTACAAATTCCATCTTTAAGCCAAACACTTACAACTTCAGTTCAACGAGCAATAAACTAAAGATTGTCTGTTAGTCTGTCTCTGTGAGTCTGACCTGAAACAGTGGGCCTGTAACTTCTGCAGACCTCAGCCACGTCAGAACGGCGTGTCAACACGCTCCATCAGATAGGACGTACATGCTGCCAGAAACATTTTTTGAAATAGTTTCTGACGTGAACTCTTTGGATTCCTCTGCTGTGACTAACGCAGTGCAGAACAACGTCTGAATGTGTACATAAATATGTCAGCCTGCATGAGACCATGATGAAAGCCACGTTCCTCTTCCACACACACAGAATCAGAGAGGGAACATTAGAGAGGGGAAGTGTTTGCTCCTTAAATGTTTGCAGTCCTACGGATTACATTAGATGAACTCTTAAATTATACAGAAATATATATGCATAAATATATTGAGACTGGAAACTAAATTCAAAGACAGCTTTAGTTTTAACCTTAATGATAAATCTCCCTGTTAGGAGTTTAGCACTGCTCTGCTTTAATCCTGGTCTTACACTCAGTGCTAGAAGCTGAGAGTGGTAATCTAATATTTGGCCACCGGAGGGCGTAGTTTTGAAAAACTGCATGGGAGGCAAGATAAAATCCTGTGCAGATAATATATTTCATAATTTTTTGGATTTTTACACATCTGCATCCTAGTTCAGTTTAAAGAAAAATGTTTTGTTTGTTTTGTTTTGTTTTTTTTGGTGTAAGACCTGATTTTACATTACTTTCAGATGCAGCTCCTCAGATTTTTAAGGTTTTTGTCCATCTTCTTCCATCTCTAACGTTGTAAATTTTGCTGTCAGGTGCCAGTTTTGAACTGAACAGACTAGGAGTGAAAAGTGACATAACGTCTTCCAGAGACCCTAACAAACAAATAATTAACCTTGCATTTAATGATCAAACTACATTTAAACGTGTAATAACAGGAGGTTACATGGTGTAGTACAAGCATCTTTTTTTTTCTTAAGTAATTTTACCCTAATCTCAGTCTTTCTTAACCTTTTCATCAATAAACATACAAGTCTTAAGCAAAGCACCTCAAACCTTCTCCTCACATTTTTATATATATATATATATATATATATATATATATATATATATATATATATATATATATATATATATATATATATATATATATATATACATTTTATTTATTTTCTTTTTCATTTAACATAACAGACATTTAAACGCCTGTGTTATGATGTTATGATGACAATAATTTCTTATTTAAATGTATTTTCATCCATGCACTAATATTCAAACATGTTTGTTGAGTGGTTCCAGAGACGTCTTGTGTTTTCTTTTCTTGGTCTTGATTACACAATGAAAAGACAAAATTGATTTATTTCACTTTTATAAAAATTATTCAGATCGAGAGCTTTTAACCTACTGTTCCTGCTCAATCACTTTTAAATGTAACTATTTAAAGTCAGATTAATGTCATGGTTTGGTTGAATGTTTGGAAATGAAGATTATGTCTGCACAGAGCAAGAATGATGTCATAAAGTCAGTGATGCCTTTCTAATACTAGGATCCACTTTTATTATTTCTCCATTCAGGACTCGAAGCATCCGTACTGGAATCCATCAGTCAGTAAACGCAAGTAAAACCACCTATTTTCCAAACATAATACGTGCTCAGCGAAGGTCTTAAAGGGATTTCCAGGTGACTTTAGAGTAACAAGAGTTTATTAGATCTGTTATTATGTTTTAGGCTCGGCAAGTCTGGATCCGCAGGAGTTCAGAGTCGCTTATATAACACATCTGTCGTCAAGCCATTTGTTCCTGGGGCTCCGAGTGGACAAACAAAAACTTCCAGGATGACATCAAGATTTCCATCCACTCTTATACACACAAACACACACTCACACACAGAAAACATACAATCACTTGGCCTTGCCATCCTTCCCTTTAACATTCCACTGATAGGAACAGCTGAACTGAAGAGTCTTATTTTCTCTGATCTAAAAGCAGGCTGGTATTGTCTCAAAGGCAGGATGTGAAACCTGAACCCAAAAGTGTGCATCGTATCCTTTAAATATAGAAGTGCCCGGTCTCTGCAGCTGTGCAATGTGAGGATCTTCTTTGTGACCTGTGCATGTCAGAGTCACCCTGATATGTAACCTCGTTTTTATTTTTAAGGAAGTGCTGGGTCTTGCCCCCCCGCATCTCATTGTTACCTGAGCAGCAGAAGGAAACCACTGCAGATCCAGAGCTTGGTGTGCTTTGGAGCCTCTCTGGCTCTCGTTTCTGTCAGGAAAGGCAGAAAACCTCAACATGTGTCCAGACAGAACGAGAAATTTGTGCTTGCAGTGGAAACCTGCTGAATTTCAATCTTAAGTAGTGTCAAACTTGGATTTTAAGAGAATAATCCCTTTATTTGTGGGGTGTGACTACAGCAGTGTCACATGGCTCAAACTTCAAACTTTGGGTCACTAGATGCCTGTTATCAATGCCCTACTGCTGCCGTTATACGATATCAGAAAGTTGTGAAAGACAGTCATTTAGGCTTTTATGAGAAGATTCATCTTCCCTGCGGAGACAAACACCTATTTGAATAGCTCCATCCAGCATAGTTAATGCCTGTGTAGGTACTACATCTGATTGGGTGGTCAGATCTGCTTGGGTCCTGCACATGCCAGTGACTAGGGTTGGGAATTGATAAGATTTTCACGATTCAGATTCCCTTATCGATTCTGTGAAACGATACGAATCCTTATCGATTCTGTGAAACATGAACTTGGTAAATGTACGGTGACATCCATCTACCTTGCCTGGGACATTCTATTTCTACCTGCCTCGGCAAAAACAGAAGGCAGTGAACGGGAGCTGCCAGCCTCTGAGCCAGCCAGGCTCAGAGGCTGGCAGGCTCAGAGGCTGGCAGCCAGGCCGTCTAGTCCCAGTCATCTAAATCCGTTTAATGAAAAAGCATTACTGTACAATTTCTGGAAATAAACTCATGTCCCCCTGATTTAAATAAACAAGCGTCACCTTTCTCTCACTTCCTGAACTGCGAAGCAACTTCGTAGCACGGTTAATAACCCCAAAGAGAGGTAGGAAACTGGCTTATTTCCAGAAATGGCACATGATTGACTAGGAACCACATTAGGCACAGCCAGTGATATAAAACTAGCTACTTACCACCAGAGTTACCTTCCATGCTGGTCGTAACTATAGCTTCTGTCCAGAAGCATCAAAAACACAGCATTCATTAAAATGTATGCCATCTTTCTCTTCCTTGAAATTAAGCCAAGCTATTGATCGCTTTGAGCATCTTTGTTTTGCTTTTCTAGACTTACGCCTGGTCACATCGTACTTGCCTACTGAATGCCGTGTGCGTAACTTGCGTAAAAAACGTGATGTAAGTCGTGAGGCCCAGCGCTAGGCTCTGGTGCTGCCTGGAATGGTTAAGAGAATGATTAAGCAGCTGCCAAACAGTGCCATGGAATTGGAACACATGAAACCTGTTCTGAACAGGAACCGGTTTTCATCCCTACCAGTGATGTTACACTATATGATTGGCTGAACGTTGTCGATGTGACACATAGTGGTTGCCGGACAATGATAACATAACGCAACGTCCCAGCGTGTCTAATGACCGATAAAAGTTTTACCTGATTGATAACAGAACAAAAAAAAAGTGCTTATAGTGAAGGAAGTCACTACAAGTCGATAGCATAAAGGGGGAGAGCTGGAAAATGCTTTGGCTAGGTGTGCTCACTAGCTAACAGATTCGCCTCTTTTAGCTCTGTCAGTTCCCCCTATGAGGCTAAACGACTTTTAACTTCATGTCAACAACAACCGTTACTTCTCTATAAGTAGAATAACTGTGGTTTTCTTTTCATTTTTAAGATGTTCCTTTTTCCTTCCCTGCCCTCAGTTCTTATTAAAAGAAAAGGAAGAAGCAATGAGACTTTTTGTGTCACATTGATAAATGCCAGAGCTCAGTCTGTCTTAGAATACAGTATTTGCCTTTAAGACTTAGAATGATTGTTTTCTACTTTTGGCTACCTTAGGTCGCCAAGGAAACGTAAATAAAAGCAAAAATATATAATAATAAATTTAGAATGAGTGGCGTTGCTCTATGATGACGTTATCAGCAGGGGCAGCGACCCAAACAGATCTGACCACCCGAACAGATCTGTAACCTACACATGTACCACAATGCTTTCATCGGTAAGACTTGGGTCCTGCTCACACCTCCCACCTCCCTCCACTTGCAGAATCTTTTATGATGCTTCCTCTGTTGGCGAATAAAGCCTCTTTCCCACTGATCTTATCAACAATCAGCATTTGGCTCCCTACCTGTTGGCAAAAATAGCTGGGTGTGACCCCTGCTGGCAAGCAGCATGGCCTCTGCCCCCCCCCCCCCCACCCCCCCCCCCCCCAACCCTTCCGTGTCTGTTGACACCATCCCTGGGTTACAGTTGATGATGTAACTAGTGCAACAGGAATTAGGGAACAATGGAGAGCAACATTGCCTAGTCAGGACCTAGACAAACTAAAGGCTGGGTCACACCGGTTGAATCTGACGCTACAGGCCCCAATACGTTTTAGGTTTTTCTGTCAAACTGGCAGCATAGAGACCACCTCTACGCAAGCATCCTTCTTGTTTCAATTTTGTGTTTTGCTTAAGCAGAGAGAGGACTGCTATTTCATTTCATCTGGTTTCTATTCTCTTTAGGACCTAATCTGGGTAAAGCACACTGTTTATTGAAATGTTTGTGTATGTCTGAGCCTGCTCTGCTTGCCATATATGCCCTGTGTGTTTTCCAAAAATGGATAGCCTTGCTGATTTACCTAGGAGTTCGGAGATTTTAATTCAGTATTTTCCCCAAAGTGGATGTGTTGAATGAAGACATCGTCAGCCGGTGGAAGGAAGAAACTGAGGGTCTCTTCAATCCGACCAACACGCCTTCCATGGACTGATTGTTCATCACCAAGTTGAGCGGGGACACTGAACTGGCCCTTCATGGCTTTCTTAAAACACTGAAAATGACTCATTTTTTTGGACAGTATTGGATGATATTGGGTTGGATAATGGCTTGGAAAGGGCAAAAGTGGTTTGCTTTTTTAGTGGCAGCTTCAGGAACATCATACAGTCAGCCAAAAGACTGAGTGAACATCAGATCATTAGACAGGATTATCAGGTGAGAGTATGAGTTTTACAAAGGTTGCATAATAGGTTGACTTGTACTCTGATGCATGTTGTTTGCAGGGTGCATCAGATAAGTTTGGGATGCCTAAGATCATCAGAGGAGCGCTATGCTATTATTGTTGTCAATAAGAAAGGAGGTAGGAAGATGAAGCAGGATCCCTTCTATCTCCAGTTCAATCAGCATATGGACCTCCCAACATCACAATCCACTGTATAGGAATGACACAGTTTCCCATAATCCTTTGCACAGCAGGATGTGTAGGCACAGCCCACCTCACACAGTTTAACAAGATTATATGAATTCTTCACTTGTATTCTGTGACGCATGACAAAAGTATACACCATCATATGCTTTAGATTTTATGACGGAGAACTTAAGCTGTTTGCAACATTTGCGTAACTTTGGAAAGGCTGTAGTCACTCTTTGACAAGCATTATCCATGTGTGTCCCCTTCTCGTAATAGGCACTTCAGCTTCAGCATATCATTTTGTAGCTCTTTTTGTACTCTCGATAGAGTTTTTACTGTTGACTCTGGGATAGGAGGTAGGAAGACAGGGTAGGAGCAACAACATGCCCATATCGGAATCAGCTGAAATGTACCACAGCCTCCCACATCAGGCCATTGTGAAACTGCATCATCCTGATGCAACACCTGATGAATGCATGAAATCCTCGGAAAATAATTAAGGAACAAAATTGTGGCCATCTTGATTAGGTTTCTGCTGCAATTTTTTTTTTCTTTCTAATTAAATCGAGCTTGGATTTTATTTCTATCAGCCAATAAGAAAACAGACTTTCAGCGTCTCGGTGGGATTTCTAGGAGGCCCAGTGTTTCTCTAAGTGTTTGGAGGCCTTGGGAGGAAGTGAGCAGATTGGGTTGGGTTGGAGAGTTTGTTGTCTCCCTCGGGAGGAGAAGAGGTTTCTGCAGAAAACACTGCCAGTCACGTCTGGCCCTCTGTGGATAGTAAATCATGCTCTCAACCGTGCTTCTCAAAAGTGCTTCCAAGCAGCAGTCCGAGCCCCCCCCCCCCCCTTGACTGCAAATGCAATACGCCATGGACCTGAAGGCAGCAGGACCACCCAAGAGCCAATTTGGGGTCACATGAAGACACATATCCACAGCAAAACAAATAAGCATGCACTCTCCCAATCGAGAGCAGGCCACTGTGCCTGTCCTCGGGATGTGAGGCAGGATACTTTGTGGCAGCAGGGGTGAGGGGGGCACATTAATTTCACAATAACTAGTGGTTTCAGTGGTTTCTCTCACTGGGAGCACCATACCACACTAAGTCCCAACTTCCTCCATATGAAATAAAAAGAAAACAATTAAATGTTGGCTAACCTTTGTGTTTAAAAGGCCTTTAGGCGGAAAAACAAACGCCAAGAAAACATGTCATCGAACCAGTTGAAACCAAATAGGAAGGAAATAATTCAGAAACCATTTAGGTTTGGGCAAATTCCTTCAAGAAGTTAGATCAGGACAACAAGGGGAAATGAAATGGACCAAAAACTCATAACAACTGTTTTCTATTTCATTTGTGTGCCAGTTGACTGAGCCATTAAGGAAAACCAGTGCTTAACAATAGGGAGGATATTTGGGAGTTAGATGAGCAGCATGAACAAAGAGACATCTGACAATAAGCATCTGTCAGAATATGCGGTTGGTGTGCGTTTGATAAGGTTGTAAGGTAGGAAAGGAAAAATAAATGAAGGTACAGGAAATAATGGAGAAAAGTTGGAGAAATGAGGAAAGAAAACAATGACAAATGAATGGATGAATGAATGAATAAATTAATTAATACATTTACGCTACAGAATTTGGAATTAAGAATGCAAATCTTTCTACATATAAATCAAGACTCAGAAAATACTTGAAATAAACTCCAGACTACATAGAAACTGTGATTCTTTTTTTTTTTTTTTTTACCATTTATTGCATTTTACTTTATCTTTACTCTGTATCTGGACTGAATTATTAAAACCTTTAATTAGCTTCCTTATTCTTTATTGCAAGTTTAAACACTGAACAAAGAAATTATTTTGCCTGTTAACGCTTTCTAAAAGCAGGCCATCCTTTCTTTGACAGGGCAGGATTTAGTTCAATTTAATGAAAAGAAGAAGAAGAAAAAAATCAGCAAAAATATAAATGTGAAACCACAAACAAGTGATACTGGTCTGAGATTCCCTCACTGCCCAACAGCCAAATAAAAGAACCAATCAGGAGGCGTTTCACTTGCCTGCTTCTTTGCAAACAGCAGCTAGATCTGCTCCAACGTATCCGTGAGCGACATCGGCCAGCTGCATCAGCTCCTCTGCGCTGGCGCTGCACGGCACCATACTTAGCTGCTTCTGCAGAATATCCGCTCGCTCTGCACTACCAGGAACCCCCACCTGATCAGAACATGGAATGGATCACAGGTAAGAATAGGGACCGGGGGGCCATCAACCTCAGTCAATATGGAACACACCTCTAACTCCTTGTCAAAGCGTCCTGGCCTGCGCAGAGCAGGGTCGAGGGCCTGGGGCCTGTTTGTGGCCCCCAGGACCAACAGCTGGCCTGAGTGAACCTCCTGGAAATACAAAATGGACTCATTCAAGACAAACAGAAAGAAGTTATGCCTTTACTAACAACAGCAAACTTATTAATAACCATCTTCTGGGTCTTGTCACTTTTTATCCTCATAATTAAAGAGACTTTTTAAGTATTTTATGTGATTTTATAAGTGATTATTATTAAGAAGTAAAATAAAATCATGGATTAATCCTTCCACAGCTCTTTTAGTCATCACAGCTCCCAACAATCTCGATAAGAGCTTACATCATTCACAACACCTGTCATCTCAAGGCATTTTACAGAGTTAATACAGTTAGATTGGTTAGGAAAACCTGTTGATTGCTTCCAGTCAGTGATTTGGAAGATCTGCAGCTAGTGGCGCCTCCAGAAATGTTTGATAGGGGGGCCAGATGGGGTCACTAAAAAGCTTAGGGTTGCACACTAAAACTAAAAGCAATAATTTCAGGGTTTTAATCTACTATTTTTGGTAAACCTGATTGTAGAAACCATAAAGACTCAAGTAAACACATACTCATATATTGGTTTATAGGGCTCGGGATCCACGTTGCATTGTGGGACGTCGCGGTCATATTGACGGCTACGCAAACGTAAACATAGCTCTGATACAACGTTGTTGTTGAAAGAAGAGACGTAGAAGTAGAGAGAAAAAAGATGTGAAAATCCCGAAAAAGATCTGGAATTTACCAGGACACATTAAATAGAGAAGCCACGGACCGGTCTGTTGACAAAATCAGCATTATTAATAATTTGGATCCATATGAAGTTCCAAACAATGAGTGGAGCAGCGATGAGTGAGCGCCTATAGGAGCTGCAGATCATAAAGCCAGCAAACAGTGGGAACACAGTAATCCGTACGAAGGTAAGCTGTGATCAGACGGGCTCTGGAACCTGCTAGTTTAGCAAATGCTAACCGCTAATGCTAACAACCACTCACGCATGTAATGTACTTTTAACTAGCTGCTATGTGTTTCAAAGGTGTAGTTGGTAACGTTAACTGCCAACCCTCCGGGTTTCTCACGTATTTGAGCCTTTTCCCGCTGCCGTTTTTATTATTTTCCCGTAAAAGATCCCAACTTTGAAGGGTTAGGGTTACCCTAACCCAAAGTAGACTATAAAAAAAAACCGTGCATCTTTAACTTACCAGAATGAAAATGCAGGGAACACACTCTCAATGACATTGGAATACTGTGGAAAGTTATGTTCGGTCATCTTACAGCCGCGATCCAAGCTAGCCGACGACTCTTTATCTCTGACGCATGGTCTCCATGGTTACGCCTCTAGGCAGAAAAGTGGTGGAAAGTTAACCCATTTTCTATGTTTTTCCCATGGCGATCATGTGTTGAGCTGTTACTGCCCACAATACAGCAACGGTTTACCATGGTTGAAATCAAGTTAAGGTGAAATTAATCAGGCTGAGAAGGAGTACAGTATGCGGTAGTCATAGGCAGTAGTCTGAGCCGCCGTAAAAGAGGCCGTCAAGATGGCGGCGACGCAAAGTGCTTACGTCATGACGACCAAGCCGTATTTTGTGATTTTTAATTCTAGGTCGCTGGCTGTGCATAAGTAGCCTGGGTGCCATTCCGAACTTAGCCCCGCCCACAAGGTTTGAGGTCGGGAAGTTCGGTCTGGCATTGCTCCATAGTAGCGCGAGTATGCTCGGCCACCCTCTGGCAATCCAATCAAATTGTCAGGGCGGGCTTTATACGATGATGGACAGATGATCAACAGTAACGTAATCAACCACGTGACCAAAGCGCGCTTTGGGTGACAACAACAATGGCTGCCGCTGGAGAGTTGAGGTGAGTAGATTCTGCTATTAGGTCTGTTCTAGAAGATATCGACAGCAAATTAATTTTAAAAGAGGAACAGAGAAACGCGATCAAGGCTCATCTTCTTATTCTAGGCGTGCAACTGCACGCTTTGATTTTTGTTGACAACAAGTATGCGTTGTTTAACATACGTCACGCTCTCCGTTGCTCTTATTGGTTGTAGGTCTATCCAATTGAGTGCAGAGGCATTTTTTTTTCCTGGTTCGTTCAAAACACGCCCCATAATCACAGCTCTATGGAGCAGTATCAGACTCATATTCTGACTAGAATTGAGTAGGACTACGTCAGGCTAGTGCATAATGGGATGAAATGCTAAACTGATGCTACTAGAATTTACAGTGGTGATTGGGGTGGCCAGTAGCTACATATATTAATAGGTTCTTAGAGCTAGTTAACATAAAGTATTGATGGGGAAGAATAAACTTTTTTTTTTTAATGCTTTGGCAGAGTTTGTATACTTGCTAAAATGTTAAAAACTCTTAAAGATCCCTAATAAAAAAAATATACATATTATTTTTTTTTTTTTTTTTTTCTTATACATCTAGCGTGTTGGAATTACACCATAGTGGAGTTGTCCAACATTCTGCCTCCAGTTGGTAAAAAAATTGCAGCTTGTTTACTGACTGCTATGAAAAGAATCTTTCAACATTAAATCTGCACAAATCCTGGAGCCTTTTAAATCACGTTTAATGCTCATTTTAATGGCTTTTGGTTCACACTGACCCAAATGCTGTTGGTTCTTAAACAGTTTTTGTCTTTTATCTTTTTAATTATCATGTCTCTGGTCCTTCAGGCTGTTTTCCTAGTGTTGTGCACTCTTTTTTTTTAACTGTGGTACTTTTATTTTAAAACATGGCTGCTTTGCTTGTAAAGCACTTTGTGCAGCTAGACCTGTTTGATATGTGCGATATAATTTAATTGGACGTAAAGAATGGCTGTTTGTGGTCCTGTTTACTATGACTCAAAATGAGACTTGGAACATCCTGATCAGGTCATCCATCCTGCAGCACATAAAAAAACATTCACACTGAGGTCCAATGTATCCTCACGTAATGATTTTTGGAGCAGGGAAGGAAGCCTGAGTACCTGGAGAGAACCCACATTTGAGCATGGAGAACATGCATCATATTGATGAAAAAAAGGTTAAATAAATCATTACATCCTTATGACACGGGTGCATCCAAAACCTGGATGAGTTAGTTGAGTAACTTTGCTTACTGGTTTCATTTGGGTGAGAATCTTAAACTATCCTGGGATTCAAAGTTGCCTATATCCTTTATTTTCTGGGGGGGAGGGGGTTCTGCCTTCTCTTCTCCAACATTTTATACCGAAGGAAAAGAAGTTAAACAGATCAACGGCTGTGCAGACCAGAGAACTATGGAAGTGTCTCTCTGCATTCCACATCCCATTTGGTGCCGGTGACCCCGGACCACTGGTCCTGCCAGCGGAGAGCAAGCCGCTCCATCTTCATATCATGGCCAAATCCCTTTCAGGGACATGCAGTTCTACTTAAATCCATCTCTGGTGTCTCTCATAACATTTCTGGGATATGTGTGTGTGTAGTTGTAAAGGTTGGGGGAATCGTTTCTCTCATTAGAGCTTAGAACTCAAACAGCACCCCAGAGATCCGGCCCACAGCGTCTGAAGTGCATCCAGTCTGTAGATGGTTTCTGCATGTCAATCTGCATCCCTGATGAGGAATCCTGACAGCAGCAGGAAGTCAGCTCCTCCTGGGAGGCTTCTTACCCCCCCCCCCCCCACCCCACCCCAAACTATTTGCACCTCTAATAAAGATGTCTACCGTGGATAATATGCCACTAAAGAAAGTTTGCTTCTAATCTCTGACCCATTCTATCAAACCTGATTGGAGTCACAGGGAACTCTTTAAGGTTCCTTTGCTGTATGTTACTTTAGACACACAACTTTGAATATACTTCAAATTCTGGGCTTTGAATCAATCACGTGGATATTGTTTGATCCGTATAGTCAATCTCTATTATTGTAGATCTTTGATTCCTTCAGATAAAAACATCAAATTCAAATTAGCTATATACTGAAATCCAGCATTCAAATAAGCATTCTGCTATCCTGGGATCAAAAACGATTCATAGAGGACACTTTATTAACCACTTTCTCTAATATTTGTTCTGCACGACTTAAAAAAGCAGTATGAGGTCTTTATTTTGGTATTTCAGACCCAATGTAGAAACCAAAGACAAGTAGAGTTCTCTGTTTTCAATAACCCTTCATTTAGAAAGAGAAATGTCAATATCAATGTCCGTTTAAGTTAGCCTCTCCTCAAAATGGGAAAAAAATCTTGAAAATTCCAGTTTGGGAAGTTGGATGTGTTGATCTTAGTAGATAATGACTAAACATGCATGCAGCTTCTGTAAAAGGAATCATTAAAAATTCATGTAAAAACTAGAGAGCGACCGGTGGGCTGATATTTTTGGCCAATCTTAGCACTTTTCTCTTGTTTCGGCAAATACGTGAATATGTTCAATGATTCTTTAGTGCCTTCAGCAGACATGTGAAACGTATGCATTGCTGCTCCCTATATTTGCATTGTTAATGTTTTATTTATTTATAATAAATGTTTATTTTTATTTTAACTTAGAGTTGTGTAACAATTATCATTACAACATCTTATTATGTAAATGAATGAAGAGAAAACTATTATGGTCAAAGTATTTGATGATAAAAACAAATAAAGTAATTTGATGCTAGGATAAAGGCTTATGAGCCATTAAACATGGAGGGTGTTGAGCAATTCAGAACCAGACCTTCCTTATCAAATTACAAGCTGATAAAAGACCTCATGACCAAAGATGTTCCTGGTTTTTTTAAAGGCTGTTTCTAAATAAGCCCAGAAAGGTGGAGAGAATACAACTGAGAGGTGATCTGAGCCAACTTACCGAACCGATGCCGTCCATCAGAGTCAGGAGAGAAGCGACGACTCGTTTCTCCACCTCATTCTGAGCTCCTTCTCGCTTTGGGCACAAAGCGTCCAGCTCATCTATAAAGATGATCGCAGGCTGCCTGTTAAAGCACCAACAATTTGATCAGATTTCAATCCATTCTCTAAGAAAGCGTTCCGAACAAGAGGAGAACTGAAGAGTGAACTGGTTGGATTTACCTCTGAGATGCGTCTGTGAATATCTGTCTTAACCTCGCTTCTGTTTCGCCATAAAATCTGCAAAGATATAGAATAAAACATGAGCCTTTGAGTGGACGTAAAGAGCCGGACAGGAGTTTACATTCACTCACTAGTAGCAATAATATCCTGCTGGTTTAGTTCCATTTATCATGTATTCTTCAGAGCATTTTGCAGTTCAGAAACAGTGTTCAAGACTGAATTGGAAAGAATTTTAAAGGGAAAGGTTACTTGAACAGGTCTGAAACTAACCTGGGGTCTCCCCAAATGAACAACAGATAAGAAGTTTTTTTTGTCATCATATATACAGTGTACATACTATGAAATTGGGAGGTGGTAGGGGAAAGCAGAGCGCCCAGACAAAACCCACATTGACAAAGATAGAGCATGCAAACTCCAAACAGAAACACCCCGCATCAAGCCCAGTAATGTAACCTGGGACCTTGTGCTAACCACTGCACCCCTGTGATGCTACTGCTACATTTATTAGCCTCAAATAGAAACATACATCCCAAGAAGCAGTTCTAGACTGTATTGACCGGGGGGAGGCGCAATCTGAGGCCAGTGTACTGCCATGGAGGTGTAGAACAAAAGAATGGGGGGAAAACGAAATCCGGGAAATGACTATAGAGATAAAATAACCATCTCTATGCTGTCATAGGTTTAGACTGCTGGAGGAAATAGGGTCCACTTTTCTTGATTCTGTTTTATTGTATCTCTATTTGTTTGTTTGTCTATTTCTTCTTTAGGATCTATGTCCTCCTGTTGGATCCCCAGCAGACCCTTAGCATGATACTGCCCCCTCCCTGCCTGGCAGCTGTTAGTGTTCTGTAGTTTGAAAATTCTCCAAAAAGCTACACACCTCAATTAAAGCATTTGATTATGGAGATGAGATTTCTAAATTAAATCCGTTATTGTTAATCTGTCCTCCATCTGGACAGTGATGCTGGTATTCCAGCATCTTTTAGTTTGTGTATTGTTAATCCTCAGTAGGTCACCTTGAGTTATTGCTGAATATTCTAATTAATTTTCTTTTAGTGTCAGACAGAAGTTTGGGTCAAATGAGTGAAGCTATGATATATTTGGGTGTTTCAGAACAACACTATTAAAACCAAACATTAAGAAGCAGATACAATAGGGGATCATTAAGCTTCTGGAATTGCTTTAACATTTGGGCATAAAAAGTGTAAACTATTTCTAAATGTCACACACATGGCAGAGATGAAATTTCAGCTTAAGATGCAAGCTTCTAACTCAGCACTGCGTTGTGTGTTTAGTTCATCTATCCCTTCCCAATATCCCTCATGCTGTGAATGCAGGGTGTCTGATCCACGTGTTCCTACTTGCTGATGATCTCTGGCCCGTTGATCACCACCATGTGAGCGCCCAGTTCGTTGGCTATGGCTCGGGCAATCATAGTCTTTCCCGTGCCTGGCGGTCCGTAGAGGAGAACCCCTCGAGGAGGCGAGATACCTGTTTGGATTCATTGATGCACAGAGTTAATGAATCTATAAAGCTGACAGTTTGACATGGAGAGCAACAGCGATGTGGAGTCAGTGACGCACCGTAGTTAGTGAAAAGCTCTGGTTGTTTGAGGGGGAGCTCGATGGTTTCTCTGATGGCATCCAGCTGACTGCTCAGACCACCAATCATGCCATATGTGACCTTTGATTTGGGGACTTCTTCATCTTTGTCTGAGTCTCTCTGCCCTGCTCTGCTGTTAAGTCTGACTTTGGTGGAACATGTGACACAGTAGAACGTGTCACTACACGTAAAACCAGCAGTGGGCGCTGTGGAGGTCTCTTCAGAATGCCCTGAACCAGTGCAGTCGTCTGGGTCGGCCTCCTCTGCAGACTCAGCGGTGGAGGGATTGAAGGAGGTGGAGGAAGGAGTGAGAGGAGCGGCAGGCGGTGAGACGGAGGGAAGAGGAGCCGATCGGAGAGGTGTGCTAGCAGCCAGGCATGGCTGTCCGGGTGTGCCTGGTGTGGCGTTGTCATCTACAGTGAGCATGCTGAGCTGCAGGGAGAGATCGGCTGATGTGGAGTTCAGCACTGAGGAGTCTGTGTCAGGAGGCGCTCCCAGAGGAGCAGCCGGTCTCTGCAGGGTGACGCCGTCCTCCCCTCTAATGGTTTCAACCCGAAGACTGCAGGAGCGTCCAAAATAACTCAGAAGGACAACGTTTCCTGGGAGGATGATGCTTCCAGCTAATAAAAGAGAAATAAAGGTGAACCAACATAAGAAAAATCAGAGTCTGCAAAATATAAGCAAACGGGCAGAACAGGAACTCACCCAAAGTCCTCACAAAGAAGTTCTTGAATTCATCTGCATCAAGAGTTTCATCCTTTGACCTGAAGAAAAAATGTAGAACATTAATAAATATAAACCACGTTAAAATAAATATGAACAGAAACTTATCATTATTTATTGGATATTAATTCATTCATTAAGAGAAAACAATCAATAAATCAGCCTTAGTTTAGACATAATTCCTTCTTTATGTTATAGGCAGTAATTGTTCTCTTTTAATCTCCTCTTTGGAATTTCTAACAGCTAATTCATCATCAACAATGAACAGAATAACACTAAATAACTGGAAATAAAACCAGAAGTGTCAAGTAACAAAGTACAAATACTTCATTACCTCACTTAAGAAGAATTCTGACTATCTATACTTTACTGGAGTAATTTGTAACCCGGGTGTAAATCCCAGTGATTTTCCATTTACATGTTTAGATAATGGAAAAAGATCCCAGTGATCATTCTGTGCATGTTTTTTCACTTCCATCCCCTCATTGCTACACAGCCAATTGCTGTTGAGTATCAGGGTCACATGTGCAACAGCCTATCAGTTAGGTATATTAGTTGGAGTGGGGAAATATGAAAGACTATGGCATGTTTGGAGAAGCAGAGCTGCAGGAGCTAACTACTTAGCCGAGATGACATGAGAAACCCTGTTTGTGTGACATACAAACTATAGAATTGGTGAGTGTTTCTCCTGTGTGGCTTAATTTTAGCTCATTGATGTCTTTGGTTGTTGTCTAGCTGCTAAATTGGTAATTATACAAACAGATGCCCAGACTAGCTTTGAAGAACCCTATGTGGACTATGAGGTGCCTTAAATATTTATTGAGCACTTGTTTGTATTAGATGTTTTTACATTTCATGTTGACTAATTTATATAGTGCATATTTATTGGATTTTTCATGAATGTAATTTATATGGAACTTTATATTTATTGAATATGCATATTGATTGAAAATTATTGTTTGGAATTATTTGTAGTGCAAAGAGTACCACTAACTGAATTTGTGTGCACACTAGAATGTTTTGATTATATATATATATAGAGAGAGAGAGAAAATGGTCCTGTTTTATTATTCAGGCCAGGTGTTGATGGCGAGCTGAAGGTCCAGGCCTAGAGCCCAAGAAAGATTGCACTTTGGGTGCACAAAGACTTTGGATCTCCTGCCAGGCTGGTAGCAGGCTCCTTGCAGCCAACGAACAATTTTGTTTCCACTCTGCTCTGACTTTTGTCAATCCACGACCTGCACTGTACCAAGCACTTTAGAAGGAATTTGCTTGGGACCTTTAATCAACCCCAGCTTGGGGTGAACGGACTGAAGGGATGTGGTTTCATTAATTGTGGAATTGATTAATTTTGTTTTTTTTTCCTCTTTATTGTTTTGTTTTCTTTCTTTTTTTCTGTGCATTTTATATGGCCATTTGGATGACTCACTGATGTTGTAAATATGTATAAAATTTTCCTCACTATAAATACAAAGCACTCGCAACTGCAAACTTCTAGTCTCTGCTGTTTCATGAGTCGTACCTATATTCTGACAACTAGCCTATTGACCTTATTTGTTATGATCCATTTGAATTAATTTAAAATATAGTATACTGTTTTTTACAGATATGCTAGCAGAAAATAGAGAAGTTGTAGTTCTCTAAAAATAATTATTTTTAGAGAACTACAACTTCTCTGTTTTCTACTCTTTAGATTTTAAAAATAGTCTTGTTTAATTTAGGCTCATTTTCGTTATGCCCTGTTGGTATAAAAAAAAAACACCATTAAAATATTTTTTTTTAAATCCAGACAATGAATTTCGTTGTGGTAAGGTTCAGTACTGCACCAACTAGTTGTTCAACATATACCAAAAGAATTTTTTTTTTTTAAGATGACACAAAATTAAATTTGACACTATTGCCATTAGTTAAAAAAAAAAAAAAAGAAAAAAAGAAAATTCATTAAAAGGAAGTTAACATCCACAATTGTAGAAAAATGTTCCTTTAATAGGGTAGTGTATGTAACCAGTATGAGGTTTAAAGCATCTGTCCTTAACATTTTTCCTACATTACTTTTTTGTAAAAGTGGCACTTTTACACTTTAATTGAGTAAAAAGCTGAACTTCTACAAAAGTACTTTTAAACAATAGGATTTATACTTTTACTTGAGTTATAAACATGAATACTTTAGACACCTCTGAATAAAACCAAAATGTCTAAACTAAATGTGTTTGATGCAATTGGAACTGCAGTTACTTTTCTTGACCAGCAGATGGCAGTGTTTATCTAAAATACCATGCTGCTTTCTGCATTTAAACATTATTTCTAACTCCAGTCTTTAACGTCTTTGGGCTTATACCAGGATTTACATTTCAGGCAATGTATTTATTATTTTTATTATCAATTTTATAAGACTTCTACCTCTGCTGCAGGAAAATACAAATCTACATTAAAAAGGTTTTAGCTGTGATCAGAAAAATGCCCCAAAAAGCTCGGTTTGGCAACAAGAAACAACCCAACTTATCATATCTAAAGAGGAATCCAAATATAGAATAAAAATGGTTCTTCTAATAAATAGTATATAAGAACTGCCTTTAAATGACAGAAATTAAGCTTCAGCACAATTCTAACATTTATGCCTGCATTTTTTACTAAACAGAGATAAAGCCAGATATATATATATTTTTTAAAAACGTATAAGACGATACGGGCAAAACTTTCTTTTATTTTGGTCTACATAATATAATTTCAATACATACATGAACCAAAAAAAGCTGCCAGGAATAACCTCTTCCTGAACAAACTTATGACGTTTATTTTGCCATGTTTACAAAATGCCTTGAGTATGGAAATATTTGCTTTAAAAGACAAAACGCATAAAACTACACAAAACCCCTTAAAACCCTTAAAAAAGCTGGGAAACAGTTGAGACAGCGACCACTCTTCCTTAAAGGAGCAGAAATCTGAGCAAAATCTCCTCCAATGTTTAGAATAATGCTACGGCTCAAACAATTAGATTAATCGCTTATTTAAATAACCCTCAACTAATTTAATAAATGATTAATTGTTAACTGGAGTATAGAGACTCTAAAATATGCCTTTAGCTGAAAGAGCAGCAATTATATTACAATTATAAAATAAATATACAGACATTTTGTACTTAAGATTGAAAAAAAAAAATGTCTGTCAATATCCTCTGTCCAGAACTCCTCAAGTGGAAAAATTTTAGTTTCACCTGGTTTCATTTGGTAAAAAAAAACAACTTCTTTAAGGAACCTTTGGCTATTTGATTATATTATTATATCCATTTGCAAAATAATCAGTAGTTGCTGCCCTAAACAAATACACAGCTGACCTCTATGTCAGGCCCGAAAGGCCTCAGTTAGTCTCATTAATGTTAGAGCTCCTGATTAAACAGGACTACCAGAACAAAGCAGTCCTGTTATTTGAAATAAGATAAAGGTGAAGATTTTTCTTATTTGAAACAAATCATCTTCTCCCAATACCCAATTGTCTTACCTGCTCAAATCAAGGGAAAAATCAGGAAAAACTGACTTACTTGTACTTTAATTTTGGCAAATATACTTTTAGAAAACAGAACAGCAGCAGGATTTAGGCTTGGAGAGTTTGATCAGAGGTCCATAAGACCTCAGCCAAATGACTCCATGAGGCAGAGAGGTTCTGCTTTGATGGAGCCCAGATACCTCACACCAACTCTTAAAGGTATTGTGGAGAATTTTCACAAGACCCGCCCTCTCCTCTTTAAAAAAAAAAAATGCACAACCACAATCACGTACCCGCTCCCGAGAGAAAACGCCCATTAAACTCATGCAGGGTGTGCACAAGACCTTTTCTCCTCGTGCACGCTGTGTTTAAAAGTTGCTGTTCTCATATCACATACAAGCTTAGTGTGTCTGAACGTCTGCCCTAAATTCCCTCCATCGCTATATAGAGCAGGGACTATATAGTGGACTTTATAGCAAACTAAGTCAACTGACTGTTCGGACAAATGATTACTGCTTTTAGCTGCCTACTGGTCACGTAACTCCTCCTCTACTCCGCCATCTTTGATATTAGTCGCTGCTGTCGGGTAGCAACAGTAAATCTTATAATGCTTTGCAAGGAGAGCACTCCGCACAAAGCATTCTGGGATACATCTGCCTCTTCTGAGGCCTTTCTTTTCTTCTCATTCACTTCCTAGAAACTTATTGTACCGCTGTGAGAAAGGTGAGCTTCAATGACTGTCTGAAACCGTATCTCAGCACAGATATACGCCTGAAAGTGCGCATTTGAGAAAACTAACTCGGCGAGCATGTAGTGCGGCCTTACGTAAACATATCACCATAAGGGCAGATTATACTTCTGCATCCGCACACATCAAATGTCGCTTGCGTCTGGTTGCGAACCAGTTTTGCTGGTATGCTTCTGCAACGTTGGTCTGGAGTTTCTAGGGACGCTCAGCAGTTTCCCACCAAAGCGATAGGGGGAGCCTATTAGAAAACTCGCGAAAACATGTCCAAAACATGTCTTGGGCATCATACAAGTGGTTGTACTTCCAAACCTCCTCGATCAGCCTTTCATCGTGGTTATCCATTGTTGTTATTATTCCTCGGTTTTTAAAAATGGCGCACCCCGGCACCGAATGAGAAGGACGACCACACAGACAGCCATAGAGGCATACCAAGGACCAATCACAGCTGCTTTTTGCCTGTGTACTTCTGCTTGAGGTCTGCGCGGGTTTGGGACCGCCTGACATGTACTCAGGATTTTTATGAGGTGAGCGACGATGGTTGCAGAACCTCTGCGTGGGGGGCGTGGTCGCACACAGAGACAGATTTGACGGTTGCAGAGGCTACGCGTCAGAAGCATAAATTGACCTTTATTTAGATGCTCCACCCGAAAATAAAAGATCATCCTCTATACCTTTAAGTATGGGGGTGGAGGGCGAATGATTGGGGCTTATTTTGCAACTCCAGGACCTGACAGAGCGTTAGCCATCAGCATACAAACACAGACAGGTATGATATAAACACAGAGCTAAATACGAAACATCTGCAAACCTTCATAAACTAAAGCAAGGTTGTAGAGAAGGTTCGGCCAAAGCTGCTCAGCAATGATAAGAGAATGATGATGAAGGCTGACAGAAAGCAGCTTTTCCATTTTTGGCTCCTCTTTTGTTTCAAAAATAATGACAGAGCCGTATTGCTCACTTTCTATTTAAATGACTTTATGGAGCAGATCAGTTCTACTGTATCCTGATGTATTAAGCCCTAGAAAAAAAACGGTTTCTGTGTGTAGAATCATTACCGATTAGAGAGAACCACTTCTTCAATCTGGACCACAGGACCCGTTACCGGGTGCAGCATCACCGCCTCCCCTGGTTTAATCCCCAGATTCTTCTGAGCAGATTTCTGAAGGCCAACTTTTCCGCTTGGAAACGAAGCAACAGGCCAACCCAGGCATACCTGAGCAACAGGAAACAGGAGAGAAGGTTTCATTTATAGAAGACTGGAGAGTTTTTCTACAGGTTAAGCGTGTTCAATTTTGTATCAGTCATTGATGTGAATATAAAGCTTCTAAGATTGCATTTCCATCCACAGCATCCATTTCTACTGAGGTATTTTACGGGAAGAGGACAGAAAGATGGACGTCACCTCTTGGCGTCCTGAAGGACTCGTCAGCAGGACCGGCCTCCCAATGCAAACACCTGCAGACTTCATAGAATTGAGGCTCAGCTGAGCTAAAGTCCATCGGCAACTTCTAGGTGTTTTATCATCGGCTATGAGGTAGAAAGAAGGAAAAAAAGTGAAGGACGAGGGAGGAAAAAAAAGTACATCAAACATGAACGTGCTAAATATTAATACTAATAGTTTTTTTTACTGATATTCTATGCAGGGATTCCCTATGCCGTTAAGATTATCAACATCCAGAGCTGCAGGTTATATATCTGTGACATTTTTAAAGAAATAACAGCAGTAATAGGGTTAAATCTGCTGTCAGGCTGGATTTAAAAAGTATAAGATGAAAATATGTTTATAAAGAGCTGCTTCTATTCTATGCAAAGTTCTTGCACTTAGAGAGTATCCATGTGTTTCTCTTTCTGTTAGTTTTGCTGATTAATGTAAAAAGATGAAGAGATCTGTTGTCTGTCTATTGGCTATTCCCCACAACTTCTTTAAAAGAGCTTTGCTTCTCCATCCTCCCAAAGGATTTCCTTCAAAAAAAGTTATTTTTTTAAAAATGCACTGAACTTTGTCTTCCAAGGTTGAAAATGTTTTGCTTCCCATCCAGGAAGGAACCTGTAACGCAGCGATAGAGTTGATTCCTTCCTGCTATCATCTCAATCTTCATTGTCATCCAGGGGACCAAAACATCTCGCCTTATCAGCGTGGCCAACAACGACCCTAACCATTCCCTTTCCAGAGGCAAAGACCTGTCTTGCAGGCTAACAACGATCTCAACGACTCCCCATTACTAAGCCAAAACAAGGCTTTGTTAGTGCCACCCTATGAGCCTGGAACTCAAACACTACTCCAGATATTTTGAATTGAGAAAGATTTCTGCATTGATTTTGCCAAAGGAAGAAAAAGGTGCATGGGATGTATACAGTATATACAGTGAGTCCACATATGACAGCTTTTTTTTTTTTTTTTTACATCGTAGGATCACTATATATTATTGCACAGGATGTTTATATGGGCATTTATATATATATAAAAGTATTGCACTGGATGTCGGATATAGAGAAACAGGTTATTGCAAAGGGTATCATATGGTAAATTGCACATTCTACATTGCACAAGTTATTGCCGTTGTATTGTCGCATTGTAGGGATGAATGACCTTTTTACAAGCAGGGTGTAAAAGTCTTTCACTAAAGGAGCTGCTCAGCTCCTTTACAGTCTGGTGCAGAGGGTGGAAGGCGTTCTCCATGATGGAGGTAAGCTTGGACGGCACCTTCCTCTCAGCCACTTCCTCCACTGAGTCCAGAGTGCAGAAACAGCCTTTCTCACCAGTTTGTTAGGTTTGTTTGCCCAGCAGACAACAGCGTAGAGGAGGGATGATGCCACCATGATGGGAAGTGAAAAGTCCTTAAACTTGGAAAAATAAAGTTCAGTGGGTTTTTTTCGTTTTTTTTTTTTTTTACTTTTTTGGAATGACTATGACCTGGATGACTTAGAATCTTCACCAGCACATCTCCCAAGGGATGTGTTATTCCTGGTGGATGGACACATTTTTGTTTTTTTCCTTCCACTTAACTTTCCCTCCATGTGCTTGATATGTCCCTCTGTGGACTGACAGCTTCTTTATCAACACATTTTAAGGGCATCAGTATAAGCATAAGTAACTTGACTTTGTAGGTCTATGCAACAACATGCATGCTCGTGCACATTAATGCTGTCAGGTCATGCCAGAAATTAAAAAAAGGAAAACTTACTCTTCTAAGAATTTTTATTATTTATTATAAGACCTTCATTTTCTCATCAGTCTGCATCCACTTAAATTGTTAAATGTCAGAACGTCGGTCCAAATTCTCACCTTTTTCAATGAAATCCATAACAGCGAATGAGTTGCAGTTGGAAGTTCTGCAGGTTCCTCCATCCAGCCCAGATGTTTGCAGATTGCAGGACTCATCCTTCTGAATCAGTGAATTATCTCCCTCGCTCACTCTTTTTGATTTGTTTTTATTCTTCTTAGAAGACATTATCAATGAGGATTCTCCACGTGAAAACTTAAAACATGTGTAAACATGAAGCGGAGCAGTAAACTTCCTGGTTTAAGATAAGCCCCACCTCCTTTTACTGTAATACCCCTAAAATGAAGCGCCATGCTATTTTTTTTTTTTAATCTAATGTGCGGAGCTTTTAAATGTAAATTGAAGCAAATAAGTTTCTTATTGAAAAATTTCGTTTATTAAAAAAAATTAAATAAAAAAAAAAATACGTATCTCGTGAAGTGGAAAACTCAATTCTCATTTCTGAAAAAATTCGACGTAATCGCATTAAAAAGAAAACAAACGTTGTTGAGGTTTTTGGAAAAAAAACCTAACGGCTTAAATTGTATCACCTGCAGTTCCATTTTCCATACTTTCCTGTTTATTTATTGTTAGCTTACTTCTGCTTACTCAGGATTTCGGTTCATAAACATAACATTACGTCACGTTAGTTGATATATTCAAAAGCCAAATCTTAAAACATTACATTGAAAATATTTGAGAGCAAATTTGGTGAATAAAAATGGCGACAATTGGCGTTAGGGTCACACAAGTAAACATTCCTACAATTTAGCCGAAGCTAGGTTCTTCTTGCGCATTTGAACTGGTCATTACGGTATTTACACAATATTGCGTCTGAGTTTTTATGTAACTGTACTGAACATGATGCTAACATGCCGGTGTTGAAGTGAAGACGTTCAGCTTTTAAAATAACCCTTCTTTAGGTTGTGTTTAAGATGGCGGCCTGTACCTTGCTGTCCAGACTCTCCCCGCTGCTCAGAGAGCGGCTCGGCTGCAGAGTTCGGTCGTTTTCCTGCACTGTTCCCTGCTCCCAGCTGCACAGAGCGGAGGGAGCCGCTGGTCTGACCGGCAAAGTGGACCGGTTCGGTGGAGTGACGGTGAACCTTGCAGAGTCAGGACTCCCAGCGGACATAAGCGAGCATGCATTCAGCAGATTGCTGCAAGGTTTGTTATCCTGATTCAGTAACTGATGTCGTATTACAAATTTGCAACATGAACACAAGCACTACACCACTTCCGTGCTTTAAAGTGTGGGGAAATGTTTATTGTTGAATCCTGAATGCACTGGGAACAAAGTGTCCCTACAAAGCAAGATAATAACATAGTTTTATATGTCTAGTCCTTAAAAAACAATTTATTTAATCTGTTTTTGACATTTAATCAAATCAATTAGGATTATATGGGTTTCAAATAAGCCTGTTTATCTGTAGATGTAAGGAACAAGAGGATGGACACAAGAAGACACAACCAAAGAAAAAATTTTGCAAGTTTATTTTCTTAAAGAAATAAAGGCAGTAACCTGAGGATGGCTTTGGGGTCCAGAATCTGTGAAGGAGCTCAGATGAACCCTGAGTGAAGGTGAGGGAGAAGAACAAGGGACAAAGTCAGACAAAGACTTATAGGGGTCATGGAATACAAAACCAAGTTTAAACTGTCATAGATTAATAAAGATACAAATAATGTAACACCTTGTAATCAGAGTATAGCACCAAGATAATTAAACTTTTGGGATATTGATTTGGTCAGGTAAGTAGCAGAGGGGGTTGTTAATCAGTTTCAGCTGCTTTGGTGTTAATGAAAGTAACAACAGGTGCACTAGAGGGGCAACAACAAGGCAACCATCAAAACAGGAATGGTTTTACAGGTTGAGGATACTCACATTTTTTCCCCTCCTCATCTTTTCTGACTCTTTTTCACCAGTTTTGCATTTGGCTGGGTTCACTGTCACTACTGTTAGCATGAGGCGCTACCTGGACCCTACAGAGGTTGCACAGGCAGTCCAACTCCTCCAGGATGGAACATCAATACCTGCCATTGCCAGAAGGTTTGCTGTGTCTCCCAGCACAATCTCAAGAGCATGGAGACACAGTTACAGTGTCCAGGAGACAGGCAGTTACTCCAGGAGAGCTGGACAGGACCGTAGAAGGTCTACAACCCATCAGCAGGACCGGTATTTGCTCCTTTGTGCAAGGAGGAGCACTGCCAGAGCCCTACAAAATGACCTCCAGCAGCCATTGGTGTGAATGTCTCTGACCAAACAATCAGAAACAGACCTCACGAGGCTGGCCTGAGGGCCCGACCTCCTCTAGTGGGCCCTGTGCTCACTGCCCGGCACTGTGGAGCTCGATTGGCATTTGCCACAGAACACCAGAATTGGCAAGTCCGCCACAGGCGCCCTGTGCTTTTCACAGGTGAGAGCAGGTTCACCCTGGGCACATGTGACAGACGTGAAAGGGTCTGGAGAAGCCGTGGAGAACGTTATGCTGCCTGTACCATTGTTCAGCATGACCGGTTTGGTGGTGGGTTAGTGATGGTCTGGGGAGGCATATCCGTGGAGGGACGCACAGACCTATACAGGCTAGACAAAGGCACCCTGACTGCCTTTAGGTATCGGGATGAAATCCTTGCACCCATTGTCAGACCCTATGCTGGTGCAGTGGGTCCTAGGTAGGGTTGTCACGATACTAAATTTTTCAACTTGATACCGATACTAAGGAAAATATTCGATACTCAATACCATTTTCGATACCACAAGGATAAAAACAAAGACTCCAGAATTCTACATAAATATTTTCATTAATAAATAAAATACAATAAATAAATACAATAAAGGTTGTATGCTGTGCACAATATTAAACAAGCTTGATAAAAAAAATTTATAAAATTAAAATTAAGTGTTCCTTTCTTGGCTATGCTTTGCACACATATCAATGACACTAGCCAAACCAGTTAAAAAACAAAAATAATTCTCAGCAGCTGCACCTCTTACAAAAAAAAAAAGTCTGAAACTGGAAAGTGCACAGAATTATTCAATCACACAGTGTTCAGAAAGTGCATTGTCCTCTATTCTGCACTATACAGGTGCTGGTCATAAAATTAGAATATCATGAAAAAGTAGATTGATTTCAGTAATTCCATTTAAAAAGTGAAACTTGTATATTATATTCATACATTACATACAAACTCATATATTTCAGATGTTTATTTTGTTTAATTTTGATGATTACAAATGACAACAAATGAAAATCTCAAATTCATCATATCAGAAAATTAGAATATTGTGAAAAGGTTCAAAATTGATGGCCCCTGGTGCCACACTCTAATCAGCTAATTAACTCAAACCACCTGCAAAAGCCTTTAAATGGTCTTTCAGTCTAGTTCTATAGGCTACACAATCATGGGGAAGACTGCTGACTTGACAGTTGTCCAAAAGACGACCATCGACACCTTGCACAAGGAGGGCAAGACACAAAAGGTCATCGCTAAAGAGGCTGGCTGTTCACAGAGCTCAGTGTCCAAGCACATTAATAGAGAGGCGAAGGGAAGGAAAAGATGTGGTCGAAAAAAGTGTACAAGCAAGAGAGATAACCGCACCCTGGAGAGGATTGTGAAACAAAACCCATTCAAAAATGTGGGGGAGATTCACAAAGAGTGGACTGCAGCTGGAGTGAGTGCTTCAAGAACCACCACACACAGACGTATGAAAGACATGGGTTTCTGCTGTCGCATTCCTTGTGTCAAGCCACTCTTGAACCACAGACAGCGTCAGAAGCGTCTTGCCTGGGCTAAAGAGAAACAGGACTGGACTGCTGGTGAGTGGTCCAAAGTCATGTTCTCTGATGAAAGTAAATTTTGCATTTCCTTTGGAAATCAAGGTCCCAGAGTCTGGAGGAAAAGAAGAGAGGCACTTCATCCACGTTGCTTGAAGTCCAGTGTAAAGTTTCCACAGTCAGTGATGGTTTGGGGTGCCATGTCATCTGCTGGTGTTGGTCCATTGTGTTTTCTGAGGTCCAGGGTCAACTCAGCCACATACCAGGAAGTTTTAGAGCACTTCATGCTTCCTGCAGCTGACCAACTTTTTGGAGATGCAGATTTCATTTTCCAACAGGACTTGGCACCTGCACACAGTGCCAAAGCTACCAGTACCTGGTTGAAGGACCATGGTATCCCTGTTCTTAATTGGCCAGCAAACTCTCCTGACCTTAACCCCATAGAAAATCTATGGGGTATTGTGAAGAAGAAGATGCAATACACCAGACCCAACAATTCAGAAGAGCTAAAAGCCACTATTAGAGCAACCTGGGCTATCATAACACCTGAGCAGTGCCACAGACTGATCGACTCCATGCCACGCCGCATTGCTGCAGTAATACAGGCCAAAGGAGGCCCAACTAAATACTGAGTGCTGTACATGCTCATACTTTTCATGTTCATACTTTTCAGTTGGCCAACATTTCTATAAATCCTTTGTTTTTATTGGTCTTCAGTAATATTCTAATTTTCTGATATGATGAATTTGAGATTTTCATTTGTTGTCATTTGTAATCATCAAAATTAAACAAAATAAACATCTGAAATATATGAGTTTGTATGTAATGTATGAATATAATATACAAGTTTCACTTTTTAAATGGAATTACTGAAATCAATCTACTTTTTCATGATATTCTAATTTTATGACCAGCACCTGTAGATGAATGACTGCTTAGGTGCCACTGCTGGTAGCACTGTATCGATACTGTTAAAAACGAGTATTGTATCCGGATACAACGTTTCAGTATCGATACTATTTTGAGTATCGATACTTTTGACAACCCTAGTCCTAGGTTCCTCCTGTAAACTCAATGCCCGGCCTCATGTGGCGAGAGAATGCAGGCAGTTCCTGGAGGATGAAGGAATTGATACCATTGATTGGCCCCCACGCTCGCCTGACCTAAATCCAATAGAACACCTCTGGGGCATTATGTTTCGATCCATCCGATGCTGCCAGGTTGCACCTCAGACTGTCTAGGAGCTCAGTGATGCCTTGGTCCAGATATGGGAGGAGATAACCCAGGACGCCATCTGTCGTCTCATTAGGAGCATGCCCTGACGTTGCCAGGCATGCATACCACGAATGTGGGGGCCATACAAATTACTGAATACCATTTTGAGGTGATGTAATCAAATTTCAGGGGTTAGAGACTGACATTTTTTCGGGAATCCCACGGGTCACGGGATTCCCGTGGGATGGGAGTCAGTATTGGTAACGATCACAGGATTGGGACGGTACAGGATTAAACATTAATGGGAGCAGACGGGAGCGGGAGCAAACCAATAGTAACTTCCGCTCTGAGTTTTTCACCCGCGCTCAAAAACAACAAGAATGGGAGTGGTGCAGGAGCGGGAGTCATTCTGAACGGGAGCGGGATGGGGGTAGGAGTAATTTCACCAGGAGTGGGACGGGATAGGATTTAGATTTCTACTCTGGCCCGGGATTGGGACGGGACACCATTTTTTTCTGTGGGAGTGGGACAGGACAGGAGTGAAAATCCACTCCCGTGTCAGTCTCTATCAGTGGTATGATGTGTTGACGGCTGGGCCGCTGACTGGACCGGACCTCAGCGGAGAGCCATGAGCCGCCCATCCTCAACTGGAAGAGGGGGGCTGGGGGCCGGTGAATTTGGATAAATTATAAATGCTTTTATAATTATTTTATAATTGTAAATGCTCCCCAAGTGGATGGGTAAAGTCGGATAAATTATCCAGGACTTTATAGACTATGGGAGGCGGTGTTCTTTTAATACGAGGGAGAGCGTGCAGGCAATACAATAATTTGTGGACCATGTGTGGATTAGGACTACTGCGATTGCACAGACAACAAGAGAGGGGGGTGTGGGGAGGAGGTTGCTTGTGAAACCTGTGCGTATCTATCCAAAATGATGCTCTGTTCCAGGCGATTGGTTGTCAGAGAGCGCGATCATTGGATTAGTCAGAAAAATAAGCCAAAGTTTTGGTTTAGTCTCTTACAGTCACCTTGTTTCCACTCAAAGCTTAGCATCCTGTGCATCCTCCAGTAAAAAATGAAAATATAACACTCATTTTACAGCAGAATATTGCTGCGCTGTAGGCGACCAAAACCCGGACGATTTTGAAATTCCCCCCGGACATTTTTTAGGTATAAAAAGTAGGACATGTCCGGGAAAAAGAGGACGGCTGGTCACCCTACCATATCAATTTGATGTTTCAGTCAGTGAGTGCTTGTTGCTATGATGCGTCTTTACTCAGCAGCTTCGCTCGTTGTAATAGCATCAATTTACAACCAGAAATCTCAGCTAAATTTACATTAGAAATCCATTACATCCCCAGTCGGACCCTAACTGAACCCATAGAATCAGCTAAAAATGTCTCATTAATTCAATTTTATTGATGGCAGTTTTTCCACCCAATACATCTTTGCTAGCGGAACCAAACCAACATTTATCTGTAGCTTGTAATTTTACTGAGTCTGTTCAACACATTTTTTTTATTTTATTTTTTTTTTTACTTTTCAAGGGAAGTTAATGCATATACCAAATATGAATATGTTTGGTTGGTTCAACCTAATAGAATCTAATTCTGTTGACCTATATTTGTCCCTGCATTGGATCAAGTTATGTTCAAAAAACTCATAGCATCTAAAATAAACCAATTACAAATGAATTTGTTTTATCAATTCAATGGTATTAACTTAAAGAGCAGATACCGTTTTTTTTTTTTTTT